>BNCR01000008.1:9780469-11078604 GCA_014656515.1 Oryzias celebensis | reverse complement strand
AGTTATGTCTAAATGCAAAATCAAACCCTACCAAGAAAACAAGTGGTTTTGTTTTGATCTGGGGCTGCATCTGGCATTTTATGTTGCATCTGTGCAGGTTACAATACACTTTCAATTATGAGACATGCTCACGAATGTCAGTAAGCTTTGTCTCAAAGAACTCCCTGCAAGTGCATGAGACTTCCTAAAGCACATTGCACAAACAGCTGGAAACATCCAAGAAAAGCTATGGGTAGAATATTTAAAAAAATCCGGAAGAGACTTTCTGTAATCTTTAGTCCTATTTAACATCTGTGGAAAGAGTCAGGGCACATTCGCTGGAGAAGCTATCCTTCAAAACGGAGAGAAATATGGACAAAAACAACAGAAACTGACATCTTGACTAAAAAAATGCTGTTTTATTAGTTATTATCTTTATAAATGTATTTTTAGTGGCATCATTTCCATTGCAAGTTTGTCATTATTAAGTGTCCTAAATTTGTGCAAAGTCACAGGAGAACTTGACAAAAGTAGGAGGAATTGTTGTGGAAGGACAAAATAAAGAACCCAAATTTATTTACTGAACCTCTAATTCAACATATCCAACTTAAATCACTGCCAATAGTTTTTTTAATGATTTGCAACAACAGCTATTTTCTTCTGATTTTTTAATGTGGCTATTTCACAATAAATGGCTTGTTTTTAAAGGCAAACTTCAAAAAATGAACTAAAGAGGGAAGAATGACAAATTGGGGATACGTTTTGCAAGCAGTTTAGAACTGCAGCTTTCTGTCACTTCTTCCTTTTTTCAGTTTCTGAGATAAAATGAATCACAGAAGCAAAGTCGTGCTGGATAGACTGCGACTGAGTTTGCCTAATATGGAAATGGGAGTTTCCAGTGTTCTTTATGTGTGCAAATGGCACAATATAATCAGAATTGTTGATTTTTTAATGCAGCTACGCTTTTTTTTTTCTTTTGTGCTTTAAAGTCCCACAAATGGCATTACCTTCCTGTTGCTACGCTTCTGCTAGTTTATTTTCACTGCAGCTGCAAAACTTTAAGTCCCACTCCGATCATCGTTTACTCATGGTCATGCCGTTTCTAGCCAAAACAAAAATAAAAAAACAAAACCTGTGTTGTTTTATAGGACCTAGTTTCTGCAGAGTAAAGGAGTTCATTAGAAATTTGCATTAAAGTTGTGGGCGAGACTGCTGGCATGGAGTAAGCCTCATGTCCCATCATCCCTTTGTTCACATTCTCACTCGAAACCCCATCTATTGCAACAAAAATGGCGAGCAATATTGTAACTCTTTTTAGTGTCTGAGGGGGAGAAGTAAAAAGCAGACGCTTGACTACGAGACGACTTGGAAAGAGTGTTGGCGTGTTACAGCATACTTGCACAGAAATGTGTTTGTGAGTGTGGCCACTTGAAACACAAATCGGCTTCCTGTAAAGCACACAGCCTGTCAGGTTAGAAGACAGCTTTGATCATCCCTGCAAAGTCAAAATAAAATGGTCCTGTGTACACTTGTGTTGCTGTGTGCATGTGTGAAGAATCACCCTAACAGGAGAGAAAGATAGACTGAGATAACTAGGGTTAGAGTGATTACAGCCTTCTGTTTTTGTGCTTTATGCATTATCACACTTTTTGCAATGCCCCTATATGTCCAAAAGTGAATCCACCTGCTTTTACATGCTACTCATCCTCGGTGAATCTCCGATTTTCATAAAAGCATGCATGATGCTGCATCTTTCTTTGTCAGGACTTCAGCAGCTCCTTTACTGCAAGTGACAAGACAAATTACACATCATGTCTGGAAGCAATGTGCTGCAGCAGCTCAGACTGATGCTGTATTGAGAGTAAAATGAACGCTTGTTAGTGTTTTTTTTTTAATTGACGCTATAAATTGGATTCAAAGAGGTATTGCTTTAGGCTGCTCTTGACAAAACAGGATGTGTGTTTGGTGCGTGCATTCAGGGCTGCAGTCATTCGCTCAGCATGAACTGCTGTCCTTTGTTTCCTCTGCAAAAACACAGCAGTGGCTGATTGTCTGCTTTGTTTCACAGTCGGACGGTTGCTGAGGGAATGAGTGACTGCTCAGCTCTGTAGTTTTCCTAACATTTATGAGCAGAATGACTCACTGTCTTTCTCTCTTCAACTTTTCTCCACTCTTCTTACTCAATTCTTCCTCCCTCTCTGCACTGTTTCCTGCCTATCTTCCCCTCTGTTGCTCTCTCAGATATGGCGGTCCCACCGGTGCTCCTCCTGCTGCTGTTGACTGTTGCTCATCACTCCAAAGGTCAATACGCGACTGAACAGGAGAGTCTACCTAGAGGCTGCGGCTGGGGCCTTGTGCGCCCCTACACCCTTCTCTGTGACCTGGACTCCATTTGGGGTGTTGCTGTTGAATCTGTGGCGGCTGGTGGGGTTCTGGCTGCCATCTTACTCACCCTTGTCCTGCTGTGTCGTTTACGTCATATCAGCGAGGCAGAGAAGCGCAGTGGTGTGGGCCCTATCCTCCTGCTGCTCCTTGGCATTCTTGGCTTGTTCGGCCTGAGCTTTGCTTACCTGATTGAGGAGGACGAGTCCCTCTGTCTGGTCCGCAGGGCCCTGTGGGGCCTCCTCTTCGCAGTCTGCTTCTCTTGCTTGCTGGTTCAAGGTGTTCGTCTGCACAGGCTGGGTCGGGAACGGCGAAGCCCCGGAGGCTGCGCACTCACAGGCCTAGCGCTGGGTTTGAGTGCAGTGCAAGGCATTATTGCTGCAGAGTGGCTACTTCTGACCGTACTGAGGGAGGGAAGAGCTGCCTGTCAGTACCTACCTTTGGACTTTTCACTAGCCTGCAGCTACGTTCTTGCCTTGCTACTAGCTGCTCTGACGGCCGCCTCGGTGGCTCTGTGCGGGAAGACGCACCATTGGCGCTGCAACGCTATCTGGCTCTTGGTGACCTGCCTGCTGTCTGTGCTGCTGTGGGTGGCCTGGATCGGCTTCTATCTATATGGCAATGACTGGCTTGGCAGGTCTCCAGACTGGAATGACCCGGCATTGGCAATCGCTTTGGTGGCTCAGGGCTGGTTGTTGCTGATCTTCCACGCCATCCCTGAATCCCACATCTGCCTGAGGCCCCCACCACAGCCCACTGCCCCAGACTATTTCGACACATCCCAGAACTCAACACGGATGAGGGAGACCAGCTTCGATGAGGACATCCCTCTCTCACACAGGCAGTTTGTGGAGAACCAGGGCTACGGATACAACGATGAGAACACTGCAGGTACAGCTCCATCTGGTATCTTAGATCAGGCAGGCGTTGGTGTGGACACTCTGTGGGAGGAATGTAGGCCAAAGTCAGAAATATTCTCCAACAGACACTAGAAATAAGAGCTGGAGGAAAGTTCTACTGTGTAGGAAGTGGTTGTTCAAAAGAAACATTGAAGCGATGATTCAGAGTGTGTAATCTCATTTTGCCTCTCTGTTCATTCCATGCCAGGACTGAGGAGCGGAGGTGGTGCTGGGCAGCACAACAGTAATACCGGCGCCAGGCCTAGCGCTCCTTTCCGAAGCAACGTCTACCAGCCCACTGAGATGACCATGATTCTGAACGGGGGAGCGGTGAGTACAGCTTCCCAGTCACAGGTACACGCCGCTTCCACGCCACTCTCTCATTCGACCATGCCGACAAGTCTGCATGCACATCTGTGCGCTCTGGACACCATGTCATTGCAGAAGAATGAGGGAGAGGTGTGAGTGTGTACGTGCGTTATTTCAGCATGGGTTTGCACCCTCGTGTGTGCTGTGTTAGGCTGGCACATGCATGGACAGTTCCATCACATGTCAGTCATTTGACTCTGATTTGTGTGGTTGTTCGGCCGCCTCTGTGCTCGTCTATAAAATGTAAAAATGTGAAAGTGTTACACTTTTACACGGTGAATGTTTATGCTGGCTGCCACAGAATAACTGCTTTCAATGATTATGATTAGAGGACACAAAGCAAAGGAGTAGTCTGCAGGTCTATTGCAGCCACCTTTCTAAGAATAGTAGCTAAAGTGCTTATTATAAGGAGCGCTGTGGCTTCTTAAGCTGCTTTGCATGAGCTATCGTTTGCTGGAATTAACCAATGAAGACATTTTCTATTTCATGTCTTTAAGGGAGCAATCTTATAAACCCTTACAGAACATACATGAGAAGGTCAGCTGTTTATTATGTTGAAAACAAAGCATTTTCATACAAAAAATTAGAAAACAATGTTGAGAAATATGGATACTGGTACAGAAATGAAGGGAGAGCTTGAGTTTTGGACAATAACAAGTATTCACCCATGCTTTGGACCAATCCACAATTTATAATTCTTTATTATCTTTAACTGATCCCACTAACTGACTACTTTTAAGTCATTTCCTTTTAATTTAGTTTAGAATAAATCAGTGACATAATGTTGCATCAAAAGACCACAAAAACCCAGTTTAGATGCATGATTCTTGAGCTAAAATGCTTAAAAAAGGCCTTAAAGTTGGCAAATCTACTGTAGATTTCGCACAACTCCTCTCAAATTCTTCATGCTAATTTTGGTGGAATATGGATTGGGTAAAAAGAACAAAACAAGCCCATAATTGCAAGAAAACGCATGCATGGGTATGGTTTTTTTTTCCATTCAGCACATTATATAGGAAATTGATAAATATTTAAAACATCGAGTCAAAAAAAACTTCAAAGAATTGCACGGTTTTACCCTTGGGGGTTCCTGTCAAGCTGCAGGAAGCTGCAACTAGTGGAAAGTAACTCCTAGGAGTCCATAAATAATGAAGGAAAGGTGTTATTCTCCAGTTGTTAGTGTACTAAAAAAAATCACTTGTAGGTTGAACATAATGAAGTCATGGAATGTTAATCTGCTGAATGTGATAGAATATTTTTATTTAATTTTTGTTGGGAGATCTAAATGTAAATACAACGTGATTCATTTGGGATGTTGTAACATGCTGATCAATTATTATTTATAATTTTATAAATAAGGTCAATGTTTTAACCAACCTGACTTGATCTTCTTGGGTCTTCTCAACTGGAATTCTAAAGGAAGGAGCTGCTTCTTCAAAAAATTTAAGGAAATTGTGTTGACCCAGCAAAACAAGTCCAGTTTAAAATCAGAGTCGGATTAGGTAGTACTGTCATGGCTGGACAGAGATGCAGCAGAGCTCAACTAAATTAACTAAGGTGCAAGTAACTCCCCCATTTACACTTCTACCAGGGAGGGTTTTGTGTTGACCCACTCCTCCTCAAGGCTCCTCAAAAGTCAGAAGAAGGGGAGTTATAAAATGGCAAAATCCCCAAATCATCAGTACGAACTTTAAACGCGTTTTCAATGAATAAGCCAATAGAATAGTGTAATGAGAGTGAGATGTCACTTCCATTGAATTGTAGTGCAAATCACAATCACTACAATAAAAACATTAATTAATAAAGTTAGATTTTTTTATGTAATAAACACCAAATTTGCTTTTTTGAGTGTATTTCTTTACAGTCTCTCTCCAGCTCTCTTTAGATCTTTTTTAAGTGTTTCCAGTGATTTTTCTAATCATGATTTCACCCTTTTTAACCAAAATCAAAATGCACGTCATTTTCCAGCATATACTTTCTGCAGAGTTGCTGGAGTTTATTAGAAATTCGCCTCTGAGTTGTGGGCAACACTGTTGGCGTAGAGTAAGCCCTTTCCTTCTTCCCAAAATCCATCTGTTTACTCGCTTTCCCGCTAATTCACAGCCCCTCACACCCCCAACATAACATTACCAGTGCAACAAAAACGGCAAACAATATTGGTGCTATGCAGCCGTACAGTTTTGAGTCAGATTCCAGCTCAGATGAGGAAAACAAAGATGTACATGGATCTATTAGTCTACAAGTGGATGTATCAGAGCAGAGCAGAGCTGGGAGCTTGTGGCTTGCCAACTGTGGAGTTCGGTTTGGAGTTGGTTTCTACATTTTTGTAACTGACTAAAACGAGGGGCATCATTTATGATTGCATGCATTATTTAGGATGCTTGTGTGATAAATGACATCCATCAGATGGCTGTTCATTCACAAATGTACCTTTTTTTTAATCTACAGGTGCCCTCAGCCCCTCCCACTTACACTGGGAGGCAGCTGTGGTGAGCGAGGCGCTTGGAAAGAAGATGTGCGATCAAAAAAAAAAAGATGGAGGTGTGGATGGAGGGAAGGGAGGCTCCAGGTTGGATTGGACTTGTGGGAATGGACTTACAGCACAGATGCCTGCAGAGCTCTTTCACTCTGTACAAACTTTAGAACCGTAACACTGACTGTGTGCCAATCAATGTATGTATGTGTGTGAGAGAGAAAGCAGTTCATGGAGGACAGAGCTAAACTCTTTCTAACATCTCCATTGATAAACGTATAAGCTTCAGTCCAGCAAAATGCTGATTAGAATATGAAACCATCGACTCAGTTTGTCCTATTTTTGGACTGATCTGTTCCTCTGATACCACATCCTTGAAATCTGCGAAGCCCAAAGCTTCTTCCTGCTCTCGTCCTGTCAGGCAGGATGTCTCTTCTGCTGCTCCGCACAATGCTGGTGGAAACATTTGGCTCTGCCCTCCACCCATCCACACTAGGGCCGAATGCAACTGAAGAGCTCGAGCATCGCCCTTGTAAAAAAACATAAGCTGGCATGTGTAGGATATTTGAAAGGAAAGTGTGTGAGTGTTCCCATCCCACTCCAACAAACCCTCCAGACTGTTAGGCTGGCCTTTGTGTTCACTTAAACACATGACTCTCCTCACCTGGACTCATCCTCTCACCTGCATGAACAAAAATTGTGAACTGAAAGAACAAAAAAAATTCTCAATGAGCACAGAGACACAAAACAGCAGTTTGGAACACCTGAATGAGGGGATTGGATGAGGAGGGCGGCAGTCCCGGGCGAGGAGGTGCCACCGCGTGAATCTAGGTCAGACTGCTGTGCTCCCACATCTCTGGCGGCCGCGAGAGTGTCACTTTAAATCAGCAGGAAACAGAGCGAGGAAATGAAATAAACCACTCTTAGTTCCTCTTTCTGTTTTTATGAAATCCTCATGAGCGTTGGTGGGAAAAAAAAAAAATCGGAGTCCAAGTTGCTTTCTGGTGCTAAATAACAACTCTGGTGAGGCAAAGAATTAACACCTGTGTGGATGGTCAAACCGCAACGTCCAGACTACAGTTATATTTAGCTGTGGGGAGATATTCTAGAGCCTTAGAAAGATCCGGTTTACACAGCAAAAAGGCAGCAGGATCAAATGTGAAATAGGGGGGGCAACGGAAGGAGGTAACAGGAGGTCTGAGGGGAGTCAACAGTGCTATTCTTCAGTTGTATCCTACTCTATGTGAGAAAATGGCTCCCTGGACTATTCAGTCTCCTCCTCCTCCTTCTCATCTTCCTCCTGTCTCTCTGTGATCTGCCATAACTCCAGTCCCTGTGCCAAGAAGGACTCTCTTTCAGCGGAGTCTGTTTCACTCTCTTCCCCTTTATGATGGCAGTAGCTCACCTGGAAAACTGTGTACATATTAATGCAGTGAAGCTTTGCTCGCTTCTTTACTTTTTTTGTTTTTTTTTGGTCAGATGATAAGCTGAATATAAACACCAGTAAAGCACTGGAGAACCGACCACCACAAAACTGATTTTTTTTCTTTGCTTGTTTCATATGCTTTTATTTTTTTTCTTATTTGTATCCTTACTTTTTTAAATAGTTTTTTTTAATGTGTTGCCAACTCTAGATAGGCTTTTATTTTTTAAATTAATATCAATGCAAATTAAGTGAATTATGTAGTCAGTACCTCCAATTCTTAGAGCAGTGAAGAAATAAACTTACTTATTTTGGAAAGATTTAGAAAAAGGGATAATTGCTGTGAATAATTCAGCTTTGTGCAGCAACCAAGACTAATTTAGTCAAATGTTGGGGTTAATTTAACCACAGCCAACTAAACTGTCACTCAAGTGAGCCAGGGACTGAAAGAAGCCAGGATCAAGCCTCGACTTCTGCTGTACGTTTACGTCATACACACTGGCTAAGCTAAGACAGGATTGTCAGTTCTCCAGCTGGTCAGAATCAGATCCACATAGGAGGAAGTGTCCTCAGGGTTTTGGATGGTCAGCGCTATGTCTCAACACAAGAGTCGAGGTGGGAGGTTTCCATTCTTGTGACGTTTTCACTCAATGTGACGTACAATACATAAAAAAAAAAAACCCAACATGATGTGACTTCGTAGATTTTGCACTCCTCAGCTACTTATCTGTGCATGCTTATCACACCATTTCAACATGCAAGACCTTTCTCAGATGTACTTTTCAATACTAACTCTATTTATGTAAAGGTCATGTGACAGCAGTCATGATTTACGTGTATATCAGATGACACACTTAATATAATGTCTGTGCTTTCTTAAACATGAAAGGGAGCTGGTTCTTGTGAAGCAAAGAGATTAAAACATGGAGGAAACGGTCCAAAACGAAGGACACCTTCATCAGCGGACCTAACATCTTCCTCTGCAGGGTTTGAAGACATGAAGGATTTAAAAAAAAAAAAAAAGAATATTTGGACTGATTTTATCTCTGTGTTTGAAATTACGTAGACAGTGGTGAAATTTGCACAAAACTTCAATGTTAAGTTCGTCATCCCCGCAGCCCATCCGAACACTCATCCTCCCCGGGCTCGACGCGTCCCTGCTTGTCCTCTCCTGATTTCTCTCGCCTTCAGGCTGTTCCAGTCGATCAGCTGACGAGTAATATTGGTTTTCACAGCTATGACTGTGCAGTGACGCAGCATGCATATGTATAGAAAATTTGATTCCCCTCATTAAACAAAAAAAGGAAAAAAAAGAAGACTGTTGTTTCTGTAACTGATTCAGAAAAAAAGTTCAATAAAAGTGTCATGTTTGTAGTTAACTTTTTATTTGATCTGGTGTTTTTTTTTGCAAGTGGTTTCAAAATAAAAACCAAATATATATTTTCTTTTAAATGATGTGTTTTTTTTAAGCTTTTACCTTTTTTGAAATTTTCTATTAGTGTACTTTGAGTCCAAACTGACTAAAATGTTTTGATTTCAGGCATAGATTGGCTGTAAAAACAGATCCAAACCCCTGGAAAAAGAAAAGAAAATGTACAAGTGAAGAACAAGGAAAAGTTAGACCCTGAAAAAGTTTGAATTTTTGTCAGCTGGGACCGTTGCATCTGTAAATAAATCTATATTTTTTTTACAAAGCAGAAAAGAAATTAATGTATCCGTGCAATATTAATTTATAATATTTTGTTTAAATATCTGAAGTAAAGAGGAAAATGTATAAGAGTTTGGTCAGAATACCTTTTCAGTCTCTTGTTTTTTGAGAAAACACACTTTTTCACAGATAGGTTTTTATTTGATGGAAGCTCTGACTAAGACTTACACTAAAAGTGAAATGCTACTTGTTGCAAATGAGAGTTGCATGAAAAAGAATGAGTATTCAGGTAATTTTCTGCTGTTTTTTTTTATCCATCATTTTGAACTTTTAATAACACTAAACATTTTTTACCAAAGTAAACACAGTTGTGCATACATGACTTGAAATGAAACCACTTTTTGTGGGGTTTTAAATTTGAACATAATTCTTTAGACTGGGCTTTATGTAATGTGCAACTCTATGTCCAGTCTGGAAGCCAGCAGCAGTTGTTCCACACAGCCTGTGACAGCCTGGTGCCGCCTCCCTTCTGCCGCTTCCTGATCCAGTTTCAGTCCAGAATTGCCAGGCTCTCTGGAGCTGGTTTCCCTATCAGATATCCAGGATGAAACGGACTGTTTATCACCTTACTCAATAACAGCTGCCCTCCGAGCATTTACATTTTTACAAAGACGACACCCCGGATGCCTTATTTCAAGACATCAAAGAAGTGGATGGGGTTTCTCAATGCTCGGTTTGTGACAATATGGAAAAAAACCAGAATTGCTCTTTACTCCATCAGTTTAATTAACAGGCATTCAGAACCAGACGGTTCTAACCAGAACAGAAATGAAATGCTGAGACAGAAAACAGGATTCAGACTTTTTATTTTGGCAAATCATCTTCTGACAAGCTTCCTCTAGCTGCTTCGTGATCCTCTAAAGGATGCTTGATCTGTTAAAGAGGTTGGACTCAGTAAGGTTGCATGCTGTCGACCTAAATGTATCAAATAAAAACCTAGTTTTACAACTTCAAAACTGTACACTCATTCTCTTATTTTAAGTCAATAACTACATTGAAATGTGGCGAACATATTTTCCTATTAAGAACATTACAGAAAACCTTCAACAGTAAAGCTGCTTTTTTTTTTTTAAACGTGTCAAACTTAAGCGTGTTAGTTGGCTGTTAATCTTCCACCTTTGAATTTGGCAGAACTTCAAGCATGTTTTGAGTTTTCCATTTCTCTGGCAGAGTCCTTTCAAACAGGATTAAAAGTACTGCTCTTAATAACGGGTCGCCTCTTTCTGCAACCTCACCTCTTTGCTGTGATGGAGATAACGTGGCCTCAACACAGCAATATGTACTGCCAAGAAAAAAGGAAAAGACAGATGGAGGAAATATGCTTTTCCTTGGGTAAGGAAGAGCAGAGGAAATAATATCAAGTTTGTTACAGGAGGTTTCCCCCCTGACAGCATTATGGGAGATGAAGTGTATGGTATTCATTTGCTGGGTAGAACTCGTGAAGGGAAGTGATCCATCAGTGAGGCAATGGGAGCAATAAAATGATTAGACATAGATCTCAGATCATAAATCCTTACAAGGCCATAGCCAACTGGTTACAGGGCTTTTCTGCGGCTCATCGACTGATTACTTTAGTCAGGTTGTCATCAAGCCAACAACCTTTACAGCCTTTTAACAACAGTAAAACCGTGCAAATAGGGCTAATGAATCTGGATAACAGCCCCACTAATGCAGATCAGGCTTTGCTAATAGAGACGGAGGGAGACATTTTTCAATGGATTCAGGTACGTCTGTTGAAATTAGTCAGAACTTTTTTCATCCCTGTTGCATATGCTGGGCGTCAGCCACTCACCAGCTTCTGGGGTCATGTGGCAGGTGGGGGTGTGGACCTCACTGTTCGGCGGGGTGGGAGAAATCACCTGGATGGACACATCGGAATTGCTGGCCAGAGGGCTCTCTGCAAAATCTGACATAGTCTGACCAACTGTAAAAAAAATAAAAAAATAAAAAAAAATTTAGGGATCCTAAATGTTAAAATATCTCATACGTTTATTATGGAGGCTGTCCATCAATACATGCTTTTAGTGCAAATTTCTTAATTTTTTTTTTTAAGAACCAAACTTGTTTTTTTTTTTTTCCAATATTCATTTGCTTCAAAAGGTCATGGTTGATTATAGGCATGCGAGGGGCCCGTAACAGTAAAGGGCAGCAGTGCTGTGATTCATAAACTGTTGAGAGCTGCACTCATCCAACAGCTTTTACATTTCTGACATGGCAGCAGCTTGTTTAGCCCTTGTGCTGTGGGGTCCACATGACCCCACTTACATTGATGTGTCATCCCTCCCATGACATGACAAAGGTGAACAGGATGTGATGTCTGCCAGGGACACCAGTAAATGTTTTTTTTTAAGTTCAGCACGCTGTCTTATGGGTTCCAGATGACCACACTCCCACCATAGTTATCCGATGTAAAATTGTTAATATCTGATGTATTTTGTACTTTTCGCTATTGAGTGAAAGAAAACCATATGTGACAAGTCAGACAGTGAATGAGGAGATACTTTGAATAAACAGCAGGAAGTTTGAGTCCTAAATCACTACAAACACTACTATGACTATGACTAAAAACATGCAAATCAAAGATTTATGATTCTCCGATTTCAATAATGCAGATCAATAAAGATCTGATTATCCCTCCTATCCGATTAGTGTGATGTAAACATGCTCGATTGTTAGTATTTTTCTTTTGCCTCCCTCACTGTCTGACTCAGTCTCTGACTGGAAGAATACCACGTTCGGGTCAAATGACACAACTGCAGCTGTTCCTAGGAGGGGGCTTCTCTAAATAATTTCTCCCAACTCCAGCCTCTGTCCCAAACATAGTTTGTTCATCTGTCCAAACTAGACCATATCACCCGAAACAATAACAGACAGAAGCGTAAACACACTTAAGCTTCACTCTTTGCTTTATTCGTTTTTAGTTTTTGTTCAAAAGTGACTCCCATGCAGGACGACAGCGTAGGCAGACTCTCTTTTGTACCCACACACTTTTAAATACCCTCTTCTCCCCAGGCCCCCTTGCCTTTGTGTGGGGTCTGCAGCAGCACAGTGTGCGACTGCACACTGGAAGAATGTTCCCCGGCTGCAGAGAGCGCCTTTGTTGAGTGGGATTTTGTCAGTGTGAGAACGGTGAGAGGGGCTTGGCGTGCAGAACAAACAGAAAAACGATCGCAGTCAGATGTTTGGGGAAATGTGTTTACTGATGACTCACTATGACTGCTCTATAGGGAGGGTCAAAGCACCCTTTTCCCAGTGATCATCTGTTTTAACAGCAGACAGACAATATAAATCACTGTGATAGGTAACCTTTCCATTTCAAAAACATGTAAACACTGTTTAAAACCAAAAATACATACGTTTGGGGATGAGTTAGGGTGGTACTAAGTAAAATAAAAATAGATTAAGATTTTTAACCAATGTTAGCAGGTGTTTGGTCGGGTTAAGTGGGTGGGCCATCAAGGACTGCTCACCTTAACTTATTTACTTTTTTTTTTTTTACATTTAATAAAATCACAAATATTTTTACGTTTTTTATATGTTGCACTAAATCCACAGATCAGCTGAGATCTTATCCAATCATATTTTAGCTTGCTTGTGTTGCCAGGTTCAGTGAAACCTGCCCAATGCTTCAGGACCAAAAGCAGGCTGAAGGCTGCTGTAAACGAGCAAGGCAGAGCCAGTCTGATCTAAAATCAGTGATAACAAGGTTAGCAGGAAGTATTTGTACTATATGCAAGTGCTTTTCACTGAGAATACCCCTAACTTGAGCTATTTTCTTCTTCAGCATGAAAAATCATGACAAAAAATGTTGAAAGGAGGTATGGACAGAGCTGTGTCAACAGAAAACAATCAGCTGATGGAAGGACTGCACAGATGAACTATACAGTCATTTACATGTCACTCAGAAAAAAGTGGGACCATGGTGGAGTGGCGGTGGGGGGAATAAGGAGATCCGTGTTGGTAAATGGAAAAGTTGGACTTTTTGCTTTATTTTTTTGTAACACCAATTACTGCAAGGCAAGCACCGTTCTAGGTGCAGCATGAGAGTTCAAGTTTACTGTTGTTTTGTTGCATTTTTCAGTATCAAGGTTTAATTGATCACGTTTGTTAGTAGTGTGTTGTTTGTTGGACTTTTGCATACAGTAATGTTAAATTACGGTACGACATACATATTTAAATGTTTTTTGAAGCGTGATCTGAGAAGTTATTCATTTTTATTCATTTTTTTGTAGGGACTCATAATTCTTGCACTAATAATAGTGATACTGTGAGGCAGAACTTATCTCTGAAGGTCAAGATCCTAATAGCATGGCTGCAGCTGGTCAGGTATTTATCATTTTGAAGTCATTTACTTTAGCTTATAAAGAAATCAATTGAATGTTAGAAATGCAACCAGTTCTGTTAGTGGCATTAATGCAAACAAATACTGTTTTACATTGAGTGAATATGCACAGGCATGGTTTAAAAAAAAAAAAAAAAGGGGGGGGGGGGGGGCTAAAATTGGGAAATAACCTCCAAAAATATACGTATTTTTTTTAGAACAGAGACGCAAAGTCTCTTACATTTTCTCAAGTCTTGCGAACAACTGTCCAAATCTAGACAAACGACAAACTCTGCTCATGTAATAAAATCATGAAATCCATCACATCATGTAATGTATATTTGTAATTGTACCCAACGCTGTTACTTCATTTACTATTTAATAACAGAGAAAACATTGCGTAAGTATTTATTTGAAGACGTACATTATCAAGCTTCAGAGTTGCTTGAACCACTGAGTGCTTGTGTTTTCAAGGACAAAGTTTAGTCACATCCTTGAGTGCTAATGCCAGTCGGTACTGGATCCCGGGCGTGCATTCTCAGCTGCTGCACTCGTGTGCACACAAAACACACATACGCCGTCTGATATTTCTCCGGCGCCTCTTCACTCTGCGTTTCTTCTCTTTCTTCCCATCCCAGCCCCCACTCTCCACCATCTCCATCACACAAAGACACCCTGAGCCCTGCAGACATTCCTCCACTCTTTCATTTGCAGCACTTTCTCAGTGCGCCACTCCTGCCAGAATCCTCAAAGCTTTCACGTCGAAGCAACACGGAGCAGAACGTGGTGTTTCTGCAGTGGTTTAGCCGTGTAACCCCGTGCTGCAGATTGTGTGACACAGTATTACATAAGAGTGCTTTAGGATGACACACGTCTTATGTGTGCATAAAAGATAACTCATAAGCAACTGTTTTGTGACAGAAAATCAAAGTCAGTGGTATTTTATTGCCAGCAGGCCAGAAGTACAGTGAGTATATGTGTGTGCGCTCACCTCGCCTCTCTTGTTGTGCCCAAAACTGTTTAACAATTTCGGCAATGTGGCGCCTCTCCTTTAGCTCCCTCTGCCATCGACGCAACTCCTGCACATCTGGACGGGCCCTGATCTGGATGAACAGTTCATGTGTGAAAGGGGCACAAAGAGGCATCATCAATAGCTCCCATAGAAGCAACGGAATGGAATGAAAATGGAGAAAACGAAAAACTGCAATTCCTTAAAGCACAGTCTCATTATGTGCAGCAGAGTCTTCAGTGTTCACAAATACAAATCAAAACAAATTTGTGATGACTCAAATCCAGTCTGGTAGCTTTAACATTGAAATGCTGCATGCATGTAAATGAGTTTGTACAACAGAAAAACAAAGCCAAAGGAGGTCATAATCTTTCCACTTTTACTTACTATAATGCCTCATGTAGCTGATAAAATTCCCTTGAAGGTATACCATCCACTGCTTATGTAAAAATGCAAATTATTTGTCATTTGCTTACATCTAATTCTGTTTCATCATCTCTTTTATGAGCTTTTTTAATTTCCACTCTAATTTTATAAACAAAACCTTTCAGAGTTTAATCAAAACAGTTTTTATTCAAGACCTCCCCAAATAGTTTATTTGGATTTATTTGTATGTTTGCATATTTTGACCATACAAATCATGTAGTACAAATTCATTTTATTTCAGTGAATTCTGGCTAATAAACAAGAGTATTTCTGTGTCAGTTTAATATAAATAAAAGTATAAGACAAATTCATAAAGAAATATGTTTATTGAGAGAAAAGAAAAAAACACTAATATTTTTCTTTCTCCTAATAAACTACTTCAACAAAGTGGTCACTGTATTTCCCTTCTGTCCTCTTTTTTTCTATAGTTGCCTCTAGTTTTTCTTCCTCCGTTCTTTCATCTCCTAGCTCCCTCAAATGTGGTTCTCCTCTGAGATTTTCCAAAACATGAATGTTTCATTTTCCTCCCCCTGAAACTGCATTTTGTCCAACATTTCCTCACTCTTTATTGCTCCCCAACTCGCCTATTCAACCCCGACATTCTCTCAAATGCCTGGTTGTGTGGCAACAATGGAGTTGCTATTAGTGAGTATGAAACTGGGTCTATTATGTAAGCCGTGGATTGAGGAATGGGCAAGACCAGTGAGCTCCAACAGCTAATTCACTGAGTGTCATGGTGCTGCAGCAGCCGCTGCTGCTGTGCTGCTGGTTGAAGAGCATAGTGATGGAAATGAGGGGTGAGGGTCAGGGGAAGATGGGTTAGGAGGGGCTTTTTTGGGTTATGTTCTGTTTGCAACTGTCTGCCGCTCCTAGCCGGTGCAGATTTTCCAGCATTTCCTTCCACGAACCTCACGTCTATTATTCAGCTTTTGCTGCTGTCAGCTGCTTCCGCATGACAAGAATACTGGATGACTGCGTAACAACAGCTTCAGAAAGTGTCGTGCGCAAACAAAATCAAACTGAAGAAAGCTGACTTCAAAAATGAAAGGCTTTGCAAGGTGTTGACAGATTGGATGACAGAAAAGACCAGGAGCTAAGACTGTTAATGCACTTTTTGGATCGTGGGAGAAAGAGAGTTGATGGATTCTATCAGTGTGTTTAGAGAAAAACGTTTGATCCTGAATCACGGTGCAAAATCTGATCCTGTTTTTAATGCCACCACACGTGTGTCAGTGGCTCCTCATTCAAGAGGGATACAGAACAAACAAGAAAATTAACAGTTATCTGTTAAGTTAACTGTATTAAGTGGAAAGCATGGCACATACAAAGGGGAAAAATTAAATGATTCGTCACACTTTTTTCCCTAACTATCACAGAAATGATCAGTCAAGAATTTGTGTAGTTTGTTTTTTGTCCTATTGATTCTTGCAGATATTCTTTGGGTTAATATGTTTTGGAAATCAGGTTTTGTTGACTTGAACCTCAGCACCCTGCAAGGATTTCTGGGGGCTAAAATCTGCTGACTGGCCAAGTCAATCCAAAGACTTTAAGATGCTTCTTCTAAGGCCAGTTGCTATGACATGATGCTGGAATAGGAAGATGGTTCTGGCCCAAAATTTGACATCAGCGTGTTTTCTCTTTGGTTTCTTTGATGTGGTGCAGTTGTCCAATCTGCTTATCAGAGAAACAACACAAAGCTTATCCTCCGTTAATGATGGTGTGGATGATGTTCTCTGTGTCGTAAGGAGCATTTTTTTCCTCTAATATGACGATGCCGTAGTGTTTTGGTTTGGTGTAACCACAACACTGTCCTCAGGTTCTCCCAACGAGCATCTACGACAGTGCAAGCGTTTTCTTGAACAGGTGAATTTGTGAGCCCTGCAGGGTTTCAGTCTTGCATAAAACTATTTAAGACTGCAAGGAACTCTGGACAAAATGAAACTGACAGTAATTTATGCACTTTTTTCTTTTTCTGCAAACAATTACAGCAATCTTCACGTTCTCGTGAAGCTTCTCTGCATCTTGCAACCCTCTTCAGCCTTCTACAACTCTGTTCCTGGCATCCTTAAATAGCTTTTTTGGTCGAAGGAATGACAGAATTTGGATTTTACTCTTCCAACATATAACAGACTGAGATTAAAAGCACTCCTCTTCACAATCTTCAATGTTAGCAGTAAAAAAAATAAAATAATTAAGAGCTAATGATCGTGCAAATGGATTGAAAGTAAAACCCTTTTTCCTTAAAAATGCAAAATAATTTTTGTGTTAAATCATTCGGGGTGTACCCCGTCTTTGTGGGCGGGGATAGGCTCCAGCAACCCGTAAACTCCAAAATGTATTAAGCAGGTTCAAAAACTGGATGCTTTTCTGGACTCTTATGGTTGTTATTTACTCTATTTTTGGCTGTAACCTTGAGCGCCACAGCAACTTGCTTGAGTGACTAAGCTCCTCTCATAGGGTTACATTCTTCAGCAGCACAACATTTATTTGTTTGGCTGCAGCAATATCCCCAATGCTGACAAGACACATAGAGACACAGCCCCATTCTGCTGTGTCTTCCCGTCACACTAAACCCACTCACCCATACATTGTCTTTTTGTTCACCGGCTCTTCCATCAAGGCTCACTCCAGCCCAGTGACCTGTGATATGATCCACAACTCTGTAGACTGTGGGTCTAGAGTGTCTGCACTCCGACCCCGTTGTTCTTTTTATAAACACTCACAGGTAAACACAATCTCGCACTTTGTCCCACGGCAGAGGCAGCGGCTAGTGAATGTCCTGAGTGCCTGACGTTTTTGCTGCTCGAGTGTCAGCCCGTGTACCCGGTCATTTGACAAAGGCTTAGTTCAAACCATTCATGTATGTATGACTGACCTCAGATCACTCAGCTGGAAAAAACAGATCTACTTCCACAATTGACGATGCAGTTCTGCTTTACAGCCAGTGCGTGTGACTGTCAACCAGCTCTGTTGGGTCATTTGAAGTGTATTACCCCTCGGCTCTGACACTGCCCCATTTCAAACAATCACTGAGCCTGTTAATCTAAAAGATCCCCATAAGGGTAAGGTAACCAATAGCACCCCCAAGCAGTGGGGCAGAAAGTCATGTGTGAAAGAAATGCTGTCTAACTAATTTAATTGGTTTAAACAATTTGATGTTTTCATTTAAAAAAGGGAATTTTGCAAGATTTTAGTCTTGCATAAAACTCAGTTGAATGCATTCAAATTCATTTATTTAAATGACAAAAATTGCAATTTTAACATAAAATATTTCAATATTTGTCTCATGAAGCTACATAAAATACAAGTTTTACTTTTAGACTTGCAAAACATATTGAACTTTATTCGGATATTCTAATTTATTTTAGTCTTGAACTTCGAATATTTAAAGCCAAGTTCTACTTTATAACTCAACATTGCTTCTAACTCCACTGACCAGACTTATAATCCTCTCAATGATTGGTCTAATGTATGTGCATGTGTGTGTACATTACAGTAGCAGGCATGGATTAGAGCTGGGCTAAGGCACACAGTTGCAAAGACGATTATGCAATATGTTTAGACGGAGCAGCTCTTTGTGGTTATAAGTTTATGAAACAAGAGACGATAACATTGTTCGTGGAACGGATGAAAGTGGGTGAGTGCCTTTGTGAACCATCTCCACTGCTGCTCATCCCAAGTCGTCTGTGTTGTGATGAAGGAGATTAATAATGGAGGGATAAAATTCCATTCTACAAAAATACTCTCCGTTCCCAGTTGCTGGGCTTTGGTCTGTCTGTCTTTCTTACCACAACACACTTTCACGCACACACTGCAGTCAGGGAGTCAGTGCTGCATCAGTTTGGTTATATAACAGCTAAAAGTGTGAGAGAGGGGGGGAAATGGGGATCTGCGTCAGGGGTGTAGAGTTAGGAAGAAGTGTATTGTACAGAACCCAAATGTATATCAGACAAAAATGTACCTATGTTTTAAATACCTATAAAGTACCACTATGTTAAATAACAAGATTTAGTTTGGACATTTGATACGTCACCTGTGATGTTGGTATTAGAAAATACATTCATCACAGGAGGGGAAAAATGAAATAAAAAAAAAAAAAAAAAAAAAACACCTTGTGTTTCTTAACTAGGTCATGAGTCTGTCAAAGGCAACTCTTCTGATGCTGCTGCTTGTCTTTGCTTCCATCTCTAACTGTACGGAAAAAGTGGACAAATTCCCTTGCATACCGCACAGGAACTTATCCTACAGAACACTGTACTGCACTTTCATTTTTATAATCCCTTTAAAAGACCATCAAAGGCAGATTTTTCATCATCCAGCTTTATGATAAACATGTCTTTCTGGATGTGTCTCTGTTCTGCCTGTTCCCTTGGGGAGTGTCTGTCTGCCGTGTTATCTGTGGCCCTCCTGAACCCTCTTTCAGTTCCATGTAAACAGTCAAACGTAACAGGCAACTGGCTCACTGATGTGGCCACAGAGGAGCAGAAAAGTGCTGCCTCCTACTGTCCAAACGTGCCTCTACACTCCAGTGTGCACATGCATCCATAGACACATCCACAAGTTCAGAGACATATTGAATCTGACAGTGCAAGTGGGATGTTATTGTACATGACACAACAGCTGCCTTTCTTTTTACTCCCAATGATTTTTTTTTTAACGTGAAACTGAGACGGACTCCCCCCTCCGCAAGAACTATAACCAATCTTGTAATGCAAGACAAAACATGACCCCTGGTCTCCTTCCACCCTCTGACGAATGTGTTCATCTGAGTGCAAGTGTTGCAGAACTGCTGCTGTTTGCTTCTGGCCATGTCTGTGTATGACTATTTATAACAGAGCAGCACAGCGCCCACACAGGAAGGAATTAAAGCTTGGCATCACTAGTGACATAATCAAGCTGCTGAATGAAACTGCAGCGGCTGTGGAAGAGGGGCTTTTCAGGGAGATGGGATTATACAACAAGAACATGGTGAAGACTGATGCACGCACAAGAGAGCGATGGCCGCACAGGGAAGAAAACAATTTGTGTCCTTGAACGTTCTTGTATTTTTCACACAGATGTTTGCTATAATAACTTTAGAAGCATGGCTAAATTGAACAAATATGCAAATCAGTTTTATTTTGACTATAGAACATGCTTGTACCTTATATCCTCGCCAAAAAGCCTGGATGAGAAGAGCAGCTTGAGCTTTAGTGAGCTGCAAAAATAAAGGGATGGGAGGCCTGGGGCTGATGGGAAAAAAAGATGAAGAGTCATTAGTTTTGATACAAGGACACCTCACAAATGACACATATAAAAGGAGACTGCTGACCGCATTTGAGCTATGGAGTCAGGGACACAGAACACTGAAGCATAAAACAAAAATTTTAAAGAATTATCTATTTTCTTTAAGTTCCTATTAATTATTAATTTCAATAAATAATAGAAAATTGTATGTATGTATCCAGAAAAACCCACTGTATGCTGAGCCAATCCTTAACAAAGGGGATGTCATGAAATTTCACTGGGAGCTGCTCCTGCCTGCAAGGATTATGACTAAGGAAAGGACAAAAAACATGACACTGAATTTTTATACAAACTAACAACTTGACATTTTGAGAGTCAATATATTGTGTGTTGTTGTGTGATGAATCTGTGTGGGAGGCTTTATTACTTGTAGAGCCACTCCGTCAGGAAGTCACAAGGGAGGAATGACGTGAATTTCCTCTGAAACACAAAACAAGGAAGTGCAAGTTAATGTTCAAATAGTTATTTGGAAAAAATATTGGGTGAACATCTAATATCCTTCAAATGAACCTTAAAACAGCCGTGCTTCTGTGCTTCCTTTAGCAAAGCCTCCAGTCCAGGTAGCAGCACAGGAAAGATTGTTGTCTCCAGCACAGCTAAGATGGGATCTAACGTGAAAACACAATGAAATAATGGACTATTATAAGGGACTGGGATGTTAAAATGCAACACTTTCATTTTACACTTACGAGACAATAATGTTTGATCAGATTCTGATGAAAACCATTTGTGAGGGAGGTGAATTTTTCCAGACACGGTTTCATGATCATTATTCTAATAAAAATAAAAGAACTTTATTAACATAGTGATAAAGTGAACATATGTAAAAGGTAACTCGTTAGGCTCACCTTGGCATTGGTAAGAGCATAGGTGAGTGACGGCGCACTGATGCTGTGCAGAATACTCACTGAGGGGCTGCCTGTTAGCTGGACACTGGAAGGTCGACGCTGCTCAGCCTCAGAATCTTCAAAATACAACTTTTATTTGTACATTAATATTAAATCTGATGGATCTTTTCAAACAAATAACCTACCTTTACTCAGTTTCTGCCGATGTGACTTTTTTACACCTGTTTTCTTTCCCATTGCTTAGCTTGCATGCTCCACAGTGGTTGCTAAGGACTCTCTGGTTGCCAAGGTACACCAATACATCAACTTCCGGTGTAAGCCAGAATCAGATCGTGGGTGGGATCAAAATGACATACGTAGTGGCCTATAATCAGTCTTAAAAGTATTTAAATAAATTAAAATACATAAATTAGCGTTACTCAAAACGAACCTTTTTCTAGAAGCAGCCATATGATACCAATCCTCGGCACTAGAGGGCAGCAAAGAACCATTACTTGACGTAAAAGCCAAATGACTTAATTGGCAATTTCTTTACAATGGCGAGAATTAAAATAAATAAATAAATACGCTAAAATATATCCAGACTACCTTAAGAATTGGAAATTTTCACCTTAGATAATACAAATTTTGAAAAAATGTTAACATTTGCACTAAAGAAGGTTCTAAATAAGATTAAAACCAACAAAACTCAAAAATAAAACAAAACAAGGTTTGTTCAGGTCATGGAAAGACTGGAGAATAGTAACCTAGTAAGTTTTAAGAAACTTTTTCAAGAAAACTTGTTTAAAATGGGTTTATTGAATTATATTCCAAAGCAGGTTAAGTCATCTCATGACAAAATATAATGAACAAAAATAGCAATTTATCTAAAAAGGAAAAAAAAACAAACAAACAAAACAAGATTTCAAAATGCACCGAACACCTTTTGACAAAAATATACATTGCAGTTACTCAGACTTTGCAGCCACTAATAAACTTTTTAATAAATAAAATATTGAAGAAAACCTTTTTTACAAATAGCATTTTAGACTAACCCATAGATGCAAATATACCCCATTTTTAAACAAATTATAAAGACCTTGCCCATAATTTTAACAAGTTGTTGCAGTGCATCCTTTCAATCCAAAAACCCGCAATTAATCAAAAAGAAAGGAAAACCAAAAGTAACAGTAGAAATAATACAATAAAAATAATGACTTAAAACTTTTTTTTAGAAAGCAACACTGATAAAAGTTTTTAATATAAAGGACCAACTATCAACAGTAAAATGTACAGGTTACATTCCTTCAAAAGTTTTAGAGTTGTGACCTGATGCGAGGAAAAGGACGTTTGCTGAAAAGAAGACAAAAAGGAGATAAATAGTTCACGGTTGTCTACAGAAGAAATGTGTTTTTTGAAGTTCCAGGCACAGGACTCAAATGCAGAGGAAGGAAAACATTTTGCATCCATGTCACAATAGAGTTTGGAGAATAGTGGTAAATGCTTCTTGAGGAGTCGCATGCTTGCATTATTTGTTGAGCCTAGTCATTACTAGACATAAATTCCATGTAATGTACACATGAAGAGCCTTAGGACTAATCAATCAGCTTAGGTCAGTGGTTTTAGTGTTGTCATATGTTTAAAGGAAACTTGCATTGAAGCTCCACTTGAGCAAACATTCAGAGCTTGTTCAAAGGCAGCATATTCAGTTCTGAAAAAGCCTATTATGGATGTAAGAAAATAGGAAATCAAGCTCTATATAAAGTAGACCTAACATGTCTGGCAAGTTCATCTGCAGTCACAAAGGTAGCGACATGTCTGGACAGAAGCTCAGGTAAAGGTCTTGAAGTCTTTATCCTGAAAGAACTATCCTATTGACAAAATGCAAAAAAAAAAAAAAAAAAAAGTAGAGATGATAGTGTGTGAAGAAAGAAAATGAGCCTGTTCGTCCAGATTCACCATCCTGCATGAATAGAAAGGCTGGATTTGTCAGCTCAAGGAAACTTACTGTTCTCAAGAGCAGATTCAGTGCAATGAAAGGGGGGCTGGGAGGTTCTTCTGACATTCCGTATCTCCATATATTCCCCGACACTCCAGCGCGTCTTTTAACAATTGTAAAAACACCTCCCTAACTCACTCTGGGCACATCCCTTCAAATATCCACAACCTCTGTGTGCCACACACACAAACACTCCAGAATCCCCCGGCTTTGAAGAAGCAGTGAGTGTTATGTACAGAGAAGGTTTAATGTAATTCGTTGGTGTGCATGGTAATGTATGGATCACACGGGCCGTGGCTCTCCATGGACTCTGAAGCGGTACAGGCAGGTGTATTCTGGGTGACCCCAGTTGGAGAGCACACGCACCTCAATAATCTGGAAAGTCTTGTCATTTTCCTCCTGAGAAAAGACCAAACAGGAAATGCTGATTGAAGCCTGTCTGACTCCAGAGATTCATGTATAATGATGAGGATGCTTACCTTCACAGGGAAGATCTGCAATGCCTCCCCATTCTCCTCATAAGTGTAGTGGCCTAGCAGCTTTCCCTTATCTTGGTACTCATCATCAAGACCCTACATGTAAAAAATGCAAATCATAACTTTTACACTCATACTTGAATTAGAAAAAGAAAACTCCCTTCTATGGATATTTGCCAGCAATGCTTACAAAGACAGTGAAGTTGCGCGGAGCACTAGTTATGTTTCCAGTTGGGGACAGAGCTTTAGGAATGTGTTCCACACAGAAAGATGTTGGTAAGATTCTTAGGGAGAGCCTGATCACCAGAAAACCTTGAGAGCCTTTAAATGCCCAGCAGTTACCAGGATACACATCCGGCTGTTAGAAAGACAAGAAGTAAACACAATTACTTATGTCTTTAAACAAGAAATAATACCTTATGTCAGCACCGGCTCTGTTAACTGGATAAAAGAAATCCTTTTGAGGTTCCTCACCTGAATGACGACACGTGGGGACTGAGAGAAGTACCAGAGCGGCAGGCCGAACAGACTCATGAGGGCCGTCTTGGTCTCGTACGTCTCAGAACAGCGAGTGCTGAGGATGCTGCCACCTGAATGTGCACAAAAACTCAGAGTGATGATGCTGCACAGCTGTCGGTGCCAGTCTGAACCACTTCCTTTCTGCTGACTGTTGTATTTTTTAAAGTTTGCCATATTTAGTGACATGCAACTCTTATCTGATCATTAGAATAGCAACAACACATCTTGAACATGCGGTGCACAACTGGGAAAATCTGATTCAGTCTGGTCAACAGACAGAAGACATTATCTGGACAATGGAGAGGGAGCTTTACCGGGTAATACCCTGTTGCCCTCCAGCCTGCTTATGCCTTCACCCTTATTGCATAACACATACACTGAGACTTTATGTAACATCTAACTTGGTAATCACTTTATAGCACTTCAGAGGTCACTAGTTATAGTGACCTGAATTGGGACTGATGACCAACAGACTTTCTTCTTACCTCCAGACTCCAGGGCGTAGTCCACCTGGCCTGTTTTGTCCTGGGAGAACAGCTTCAGAGCATTCTGGACAATCAGCTTCACTTGCTGAGTAACAAGCAAAAGCTTTGATTATTTTAGAGCTAAAATGGTAATTATGATGTTAAAAAAACAGTTATAGGAGTAGATGAATGTTACCTCCTCCGTCAGTCCCTCCGATGAGGACGTGTGCTGGACAGTCCCAGTGATTGTCTGAACCATGTTCTTGGTTTTGGACTCTGCTTCAGTCACAGTCTGGGCTCGGTTGAGCTCCAGCTGTTGCGATATATTCTTTAGGATGCTCAGTTCTAGTGAAGCCAGTGCCGCCTGCAGGTCAGGTGTGCTGACGTAGCGTTGGGACAGCCAACTGATCAGGGACTCTGGTACCTCGCCCTGCTGGTCCTCTGATCGACTGCTGCCAAAGAAAAGCGTCTGCAGCTCTCTGCGCACCTGCGACGACACCTGTGCTGATATCTGAGCAGAAAAAAACAAAAATTGAGTGAATTCAACTTTTATAGGTGGTTGTTATAAAAAGAAAAACAAAAGTGTATGACAGTGATGGTAGAGTGAGTAGAAAAAAAAGGCCTAACTAACCGTCTCCTGCAGTGTGTCTAGCTGCTCGCACTTCCCCTTACATCCAACAACCGTTTGTAGCTCCTGTCTGATTTTTATCAGCTCCGCTTCAAGCCTCTGCACCTCCACCAGCAGTGCATCATGGCTCTCCTGCTTCACACCCACACTGAGGGAAGACACACACACAACACGTCAGATCGTAAAAGTGCCGTCTACAAAATGCTACCGTCCCAAGTATAGATTTGAAGGTGAAGGCATTTGTCTCAGCTTCTGTACCTCACAGGTGTTTCTGCTGCTTGCTTGACAACCTCTTTCTCCTTCTCTTCAATCCAGTGCTCGTACTGCAGCTCTTTCTGTTGAATTTCCTGCAAAACGCACACAAACAAGCGTCACAGCAAGAAAAACGACATTCAACCTTCAGAGACAGAGCTGTTGTTGACAGTTTTCTTGAGAAAAGCAGTGAGTCTGTCTCTTTTTACAATGAAAAACTCTTTTCAGTAGCAACACAAATGCTTTTTTTTCTGCACACAAATGTCAAACTGAGCTCTTCGCTGATCTTGTCTGTTTTTATGTGAATCTTTCTATTCTCAAACATATATTTTTTTCAATGTCATCACGTTGCATCTTATCACTTTATTAGCCCTAAAAGCTGCTGTTTTGTTGATTCCGTTCATTTAGGAGGACTAAATACAAGTCAGAGAAATTTAAGCTGATAAATTATCATTTAAAATGTCTTTAAAAGTCTTTCTCACCTCAGTTTTAACAGACAAAGCTTTGAGCTGCAATTCTAACTCAGCAAGCCGGGCAGTCTGACTCTCCTGTTGTTGTTGCTGCTCCTTGTCACTCTGAACAAAACATAACAAGATTTCATGGGCTTTAAAAAATGTAAAGTGTCAAAGGGTCATCCCGTAAACCCGTCATGCTCTTCTCCTCATGCTCCTACCTGTGTTCTGTGTGTGTTTGCCTGCTCTAATTTCTCTCTCAGCGCGCCCAGTCGCTCCTCCAGCAGCGAGGATACCCACACTCCCAGGCTCTCCCTGTTGGTCTGCATGTGAAGCTGCTCCCTCAGTTTGCTGTAGAGGTTAAAGATGTCCTGATGACGCTGGTCCTGCTGCTCGTTTTCCTGCTTAACTCGCTCCCACAACAGTGCCAGTTGGTGTTCCACATCTTCAAGACGCTTTAAATCCACATTCAAGGTCGCAGAAGGGGGAAGGACCGGCTGAGGGTGGAGATAAAGACAGAAAGTGTTCAAAGCTAATAAGTCTAACTCAGTTATGCATCTTAAAACAGCAGAAAAATTGTATTGGAAAAAAAATGGGACTTCAAACATAAGATTTAATTACTTTTCTCTATCAGAACATCAGTAATAGTTACCATTGCCTCTGAAACCGGGGCGACTGGAGCCTGCTTCACTGGAGACTCAGCAGCAGGGACAGAAACTGGGATTGTCTTGAAGTTGGAAAAGAAGAATGGAGATGCAAGGCTCCACTCGGTCAAGTTTATGGATGGAAGGAAGGCAAAGAAGGTCGCAGCGGACGGACCCCAAAACCACAAAACTACAAAAAAAAGTTCAGGTTTCAGGTTTGAACTGCAACCAAACAATTAAAAAAAACCGTCTCTTAACCATTTAATCTCATCAACATATTATAGTCTGGACTGTTTGAAATAAAGTATTGATGTTTCTAAAATGTTATTATATCTGACTATAATCCCATATCCTTGGTATAAATAGATATATTTACCAGTTAATTCAGAAGCTGATAAATATTTAGTTATTTAGTTCCAGAGCACGTCTGAACTACAGCAAAGCTCAGAGGAACTTGACCCAAATCTGCTGCTGGCTTTGCAGCAGACTCTGGGGAGGACACTCACTGCGTCTTTACAGAGAGATTTTTACCATTTGTTCACTGAATTAAAATGGGTTACATCCTTAAAGAGGAAAAACAACACTCACCGAGGAGCAGTAAAAAGGGTAAAAGAAGCAGCAGGAGCTTCCACAGTCTGGGAACACATCTGACAGACAAAAAAAAACACTTTCAGCAAAAGATAAAGCTGGTCATAATAAATGTTTTCTCTCGTCTGTTTTATTTTATAAATTAAACACTAAAATCTAAAATGTTTCTTTTGCTGACTGAAAATGTTTGATTTGAGACAAACAAAATAAAGTTGTTCCTTTCCGTTTTTTGCTGCAACAATTTAAAATCAACAAACGCTTACTGTGTCAGGAAGAAGATGTTGAGGAGAGACATCAGAGAAACCAGCTGGTACCATCCTTTCCCAAGGAACCAAAGCAAACCTTTGCTTGCTTTCACTAGGTGGATGAAAGAAATATTTTAAAATACATACTGCTGTTCAAAATTTCAAAAACCTAAAGTAAGTAAAAAGTATGAAACACCAACCGGGAGTTGTCACCAGCAGCCACAAACATGAAAGCAGATTCTTTGCTCCTGAGTAAAACCCTGAAGCCAATGAGTTGCTTGCTTTAACCACAAAGTAACCCGGAAGCAGGAGACAGTAACCTGGAAGACAAAATCAATGATGTAAATTAAAACTTATGTACATGTTTGACTTTTTAAAATCACACCATAAAAGATAATATTTAAATGTATTTTTCCATACAGGGATAACTGAGTGTTATTTAACCTGTAAAAACTAGGACACTCCACAGTGCTCCCACCACACCTTTGGACCTGGAGCGCTCTGTGAGGAGGACAGTGCTGGTTGCTGAATAATTCTTCCTTGTACTGTCATTGCCTGTTTAAAACAGCATGATGGAAAAGAAAAGAAAAAAAAAGAAGCAAAATGAACAAAGTAGCATTAATGGATACAACTCTACAAAATATTAAGAAAACTCTTCAATAAATTCATAAAATAAAAGAAAAATTGATAAGTGGAAAAAAATGTAGCTTTATGTCAAAGCAGTTTTAATTAGAAGTTTTAAAAACAGTTTTACTACTAAAAGAAAGCTGTTGAAAAGAAACATGTAATACTGTTTTAAGGTTTAAGCCACATTTCCACTTAGTACTTAAAACCAAACTGAAAAGCTAGGAGGAAAACAGCAGTAATAATTGTGGTTAATGGGGCCTGGTGGCCAGTTGGGGGTTAAGTGAATCCTAAAGTAGATCTAAAGTTGCCTTCAGATTTCAGAGAGCATCTGCAGGTCACCTCAGTCAACAGGCTGTTGACGAGTTAAAGCGGTTCACACAACCTCTGCTCAGTGGCTTGGACAGAGGTTACGCATATCATTGACTCTGTCAGTCACGAGTGCACTTGGGAAATCAAGCAGACAGGAACAAAAGTGAGCATGGTGTAGGTGTTTGTTTTGTTGAAGCTTACACTGGGAGCCATTGAGATTGAGGTGTGATGCATCTTCTGTTGACTGATCGTTTATATTTGTGCTTCCAGTGAAAGACGAATGAGCTGCAATAAACAGAAAGCCTTTTTTTAATATAAAACCTTTCTATATGAAAATATGATCAAAGAGACAAAAGAATATTCATAAAGAAAATAAGAGTTAGTTTTACATAAAACAGGATAAACCACAGGAGCTGCACAAATACAAATGTAGATCACCATAGAACTTCCACACCGTCTTGTTGTCCTTTAAGGATATCTGCTCTCAAGGTCATTTAAACAAACAAAAAAAATTTGGACTTCACTTGGTCTGCTTTTTTTGTTCTAACTTTTTCTTCTCCTAAAGAGAGAGTTGGAAGAGTGTGAACGTTGAATATAAGCGTGTTAAGAGAGAAGCAAAGGATGAAATTTGAAAAAGCATTCCCACTTTGAATGGTTTCTTCTCACAAAAAAGCTGCAATTTTCCAGAAATGACAGAAAAAAACATTAGCCGGAGAGAAGCTGCAGACGCCAACAGCAAGTACCTGAATCTTCATAGTATTTTTCTGAGGAGCCCATCATCCTATGGGTAATGTTTGACCTAAATAGCCACATTTTGGACAAACTGGAAGATGATGCTCGTTTCATCGAGTCCAAAAAGGCTGTGGGAATACCTGGTGAGAAACCAGTTCACTCTTGGTCAGATTTCACACGTAAAGCATTAAACAGACAGATTACATTAAAAAGCTGGTCTCGAAAGAATGAGGAAGAAATTAACTTGATGCTAAAAGAAATCCCAAAAGGTGGATCCAAGTGAAGAAAAGAAAATAGTCAGTGAAGAAAAAGTTTACAAAAGAAAAAAATATAGATAAAAAATGAAACAAAAACGAGAAAATACTAAAAACCTAAAAATAGATGAAGTCTGCACTGAGCAGAACTGAAATACACTGCAGAAATGGAAGATATGAGAGTAAAATGACAGGGATGACTAAAGGAAGCTTCTCTGAGTACCTTGTCTTGACAGGTTTACAGCCTTTGATCCCAGCTGAACCACACTACTGAGGAGAAGAGTGACTAAGGATACTATGGGGGCCAGGGCTTGTTTGCTGTAGTGCGTACATGTGTTAGACACTGACATCAGGACACCTGCAGAAAGACAACACTGACTTTACATTCTCTTTAAATACCAAACTTGACCCTTATGAAATTGGGCAAAAGGGAGAAAAATGATCTGCATTGCAGCTCGACTCAACCTACTCACCTGTCTTATTTTTTCGACTCCTGTCTCTGGTGTACACACTGGTGAAGGGCGAGGATGAGGAGGAGGAGAGGGCTACAGTGGAGAGTTCTTGAGCCTGACATGACGACTTTGCCATGCAAGCATCTGTTTTCTGAGAATGTAAAGAGCAGTTGTTGCAGATGTATCCGTTACTGAGTGCCTTGTGGGATTTTGACGCGCTGACTTCGCCGTTGGCGCTTGATTTGTACACTGAACTCTGACCTACAGAAAAAAAGACATAACAAATGTAGAGATTACAATGCAGTTGTTCTGGAATAATATATTTAGGCAAAATAAAAATACAGGAGGAAACTTTGAGCGTAGTTTTTTTTTTTTTTTTTTACTAAAACTAGTAATATACACACATACATATATTTAATGAATAAATGAAAAACAATTCTGAAAACTTTTGTATTTAAACTGTCACTTAAGTATGCAATGCACACTGAATACGTCCTTCTTGTTCAATTAAAATGGCTAAAAAAATATTTAAAAAATATAATATCTTTTGATTTTGTTTTCTTTTAAAAATCTGCTAGTCTCAGGATTTCCCTGGGCTCACACTGAATGCGGTCCAGTTCTGGCAGATTAGTCAAACTGGCTACGGATGGCTTTGCAGTCCTGCTGCAGCCACAGGCTATGCTGCTGACCTCACAGACCTCTGAACTCACTTAGGTTCACGCGATAACCTGCCATTTATATAAGAAGTACTAGTAAACACACCTTCATTCCGCTGTGAATTTGGATTATATTCACAGGACTTCTTTTTCTGCGTGACTCATCTTCATACAATGGGTGACACGGAACTTGTATTAACATTTGCATTAATTTTTGTCTTATATAAGGCCTAAATGCACATAATTGACTGTGTTACGCCGAAAATAGGTTTTATTTTTTTAAAAATGTACCAGATGCACTTTGCACTTGCTTGCATGGTTTCTGGCTTAGGTTGTTTCATTTGCCCCAAATTCAAAATAAAGTGCTGACACCTGTGTTCAGGTGAGTGTTTATATTTTGCTGAGGTGGATGATGGAATGTAAAAAAAAAAAAAAAACAATAAAAAAATCTTGAAAAGCAAAGCAGGTCTTTTGTGAGTTATCAGAGTACTGACCCCAGCATACATCCACAGTAGTGGTGGTGTTGATAGTGGAGACACTCTGTTTCCTCATTTGAGATCTGCTGTTAGTTGATGTGAGCTGAGATGCTTCAGACTGTGTGCTGCTCTCTTGAACTCTGCTGCTGCTCCCATCATTCGGGGTGCTGACAGCTAAGAAGGATAGGGTTTGCCTTGGTGTGGTGACTTGACTCAAGGATAAAGACATTGAGCTGGACAAAGACTGTTGCTGCTGCTTTCGACTCCGAACAGTCCTGAAAACACAAAGATAGAAAGTGAGTAGTTGCCTTACTGTATGCACCTGTATGCAGATGCTTTATTTTGTCCCAAGCAGCTAATAGAGAAATTATAAATCAACACCATCATTTACTTTGATAGGCTAAGCTACAGTTATCAAGTATTTAATTGTGGACGTACCGCGTCTCTTTGCTGGTGCTGGTGTAGCTGCTGTTCGGGTTATGGCAGTAATCAGCCAGGCCCTCGTTGCCATAGTGACTGGTGCTACTCTGCAGACGCAGGCTTCGCCGTGACATTCTGGGAGACTCGTACACAGGAGCAATCTGGTGCTCCTTTTCAAACTCTAATGCTGCAGTGGAGTAGCTGGAACTGACACAAAAAAAAGAGGAGGAAGAAGAAACACGAGCAGAAAAGTTAAATAACTGCCAACATCGTGAAAAAAAGTGTAAATAAAAAACAGAAATTCACTTCCTATATTTGCTCCAGCTGGTGCCATGTTTGTTCTAGAGCTGCAGTTCCCGTAGTTTCTATATTTAACTCTGTGATTTTATACAAATGACTTTTTCCCATGTTAAATTTACTTTGCATCACAATAAGATGTCCTGGTATTCATTTTATGACATAAAAACTTTGTTTTTAAGATGACAGTCGATTAAAAAAGGGGGGGGGGGGATAAATCCTTTTTAAAAAGCCTAAACTTTGCTTTTTTTCCCCCTAAAAACAACTTTTTTTATGAAGCCATCACACAATTGTTCCCAGCAGCAGAAGTTTATGACCGGAAACAGCTAAATCATAAGGGAAAGAGGACAAAAGGCTCAGAGCGTCTCCTAAAGTAAACTGGACAAATAGGAGAGTAAACATCTGCATGTTAGGAGATTGAATGGAAAGAAAAATGTTGAGCCAACAGTAAGTGGAAACACACTATGACTCACTAAACGGGGCACACCCACCAGACTGAGTCAACGTTGAAAGCAGAGACATTTTTTCTTAAATGCTTGAGTTTTTTCTTTATTGTCTTCATTCTTGAATGCTCAAAAGAGTGAAAAGTAAATGATAAAATTAACCTGGAAAGACTAAAACAAGCTACTTCCTGTATTTAAAAAAAAAAAAAGTTCTGTTTATGCAAGAGCTGTCAGATTTATGGCCCAGTTATGCAGTTCCAGTTAGTGACACTGGCTAGTGAGGCCAAAGTCTCAGGACCACACTAACAAACTAGCAATTCATGCAAAAGTGCACGTATTTGCATTGTGCAGGTTTCTCCATGACCCTCCCTGTGGTCCAACGGATTACACCCTCCCAGCGAGAGCCAATTATGTGCTTTCGTTTCTCAGTACGTCTGCTGTCTGTACAGCCAACTGGCTCTTCAACAAAACGCAGACGGCAACTCCATTCTTCTTCTAATCTGAAGTTGACATTTTTGATAAACAGGGTAATAAGACTAACTCATCAATTGACTTAAGTGAAAAAACATATTATGGACAAACTTTCATAAACTTTTGGCAACAAAATAAAAAATGAGTATTTGTATCTTTTTTATTTTACAGTCAAATATTCAGAATCTTAAAATTTGACAAACTGAAAGTATGTAAAATGTTAAAATTCAACCTGGGTAACTTGTGTATCCCTGCAGCCGTTTTTTTTTTGTCTGTCTATGATATTTAACACATTCCAATGGACTAGAATAGAGTTATTGTTGTATAAATGTTGTTATTCAGTGAAAACTGAATGCATGCAGACAGTCTGTACAGAGCAAATATGGGCTTTAACTGTCATGAATGCTGACTTCAACACAATCCTGGTTTATTAACATAACATTGACCAGTAACAGAATCCAGGATCTGGAGGAACTACGTGCTTCAGGACAGACTCTGAGTACCGCTGGCACACAGGGGTTCTAAGCTGCAAGGCAGTTTTTTGTTCTTGCTAAAGAGGAAGTCAGCAGAATCTGATAATTATAATCCCTCTTTCAGACTTGCCAAGCCCTGATCATTTCACTGGAAGAAATACTCCGACATCAAAAGCTTGGTAGAAACAGCACATGTAGATCCAGCTTCAAGCAAAAGGTAATTTTTAGGTTTTATAAAAAAAAAAAGATAAGTTTTGAAAGAAGAAAACTCAATCAAAAACCTTTATGGAGTAGTCAGCACTAAAGTTTATGTGAAGCAGCTCGTTTCTATCATCTTTTATTTAGAAGTCATCTAATTTAATTTGATCAGTTTTTCGGTGCTATAAAACTGAACTGTTTTTTTCTAATTAAAAAAAATTATTTCTAATGTGTAATAAAATACGTGTAAGTTATAAATGTAAAAAATAAAATATGTCAAAAAAATACTGACACAAAAAATATATATGATTTTTTTTATTAGTTTTGCCAACTAACATTGGTTCAATTGTGTCATTCAGATTTTCTTTTGGTGCTTTGACAATTTTGGAATATTTTATGGATTTATTGCTTTTTAATTAATAGATTTTAATCTTTGAGTGTTTTATGGTTTAAGTCTTTCATTGTTTATTTTATTGTTTGCTTTCTTTTCAGATGTGCAAGTGTGGTTGTGAATGCAAGCAGCTGGCCACTTCTAATTCTGTATCTTAATGGTAACAGTTTGGTTTCAGAAGGTTAAATACCATTAAAAAGTACGTTGCATCAAAAAAACTAGAACTAAAGTAAATGAAGTTCAGATTTTGTGGATAAATATCTGTAAATGTTTTTCATGCATGTCATCTGATTTTAATCTTAAAGGGCATATACCACAAAAAAAAAAATAGTGGATCCTCACCGTGTGACGTAGACCAGTGTGAACACCCCCTACCAGCAAAAGTCTGCGCTGCAAGACCCGCGCCCAGGCTAACACAAACACACTTTTTCCCGGCTAGCTTTTTTTGCAATGCAATATCTTTTAAGTGGAGAAAATGTTTTTTAGGCTGCGAGATTTCGGTGCTTGTTCAGCCTTCCCAAAGAAGAGCCGGCTCATCAGAAATGGTTTGAGTTTATCTTTGGGAGCGCGCAACAGACCGGCCATTAACTTTTTGTCTGTGACCGCCACTTCACAGATGACTGTTTTGTTCAACTTGGCCTGTACCAAAGTGGATTGGATTGGAGACTGATACTCAGAGCTGCCGCCATTCCTACAATCAAACATGATGAAGATGCCAGACCCCTAAATAAGTCATAAAGTTAGCGGAAATTACTCAGTATAAGCATATAATGCACAAGCTAATGCTCCATTTCCACACACGTTGCGCCTCGCGTATAGATGCTCTTGTATAATTTTAACTGTTGGAAACTTTCTGCAGATGTCTTTGTGGTTTCTGGTGACTTCATGCACTTCAAATTCTGGATCGGACTGTGGGTCAAGAGTTTAAGGTTTCACAACATGAACATCCAGCTTTTAAAAAGTTCTGTGTTGTTTGTTTTCGTGAGCGGGCGTAAGCAGACACGCTGATGAGGTAGGCTCTAGTTTGACGTCTAGATTTGGGCGTCACCCGCACAGAGTAAAAGGCGGTGCCTCAGAGATCAGGTTGTTTTACATTCTGGTGTGAAGTGTCCACAAAAATAAGTCATATTTCATAAATTATTTGTTCTTTAGTGTGACCATATTCAAGGATATTGTTTACTATAAAATGCTAAAAAATATATGGTAAAGGCCCTTTAAAATCCAAATAATTTAAAAAGAGACGTAGGACATAAAAAACGGACTTTCTCAAACTTACTTGCAAACATATGTTTATGCCAAATGAGCCCCATAAGGAGTTAATCCAGTAAATCTGGCCTACAGCAAAAAGCAAATAAAAATCTTTCCAAGCTTTTAGGTTAGATCCTGAGCCAAATCTCTTATGTACACACAGGGAAAGGCGGGTGTAGGAAACGGAACAAGACAGTTTGTTGGTGTAGCCAGCAGCCGTGACAAATCTAAGATAAATCTGCTATATCTTGAATTTGGTGAACAACACAAAAAAAGTTTCTCATTCATTTTAAAACCAGCTATCTTCAGAATGAACGAATGTTGGAATTCTGACTTTGGTTTCATTTAAATTCAAAAACGTTAGAAGCTGTAAAAATTCATTCAGGATATACTGATTTAAAAAATACTTACTGTTTAGGCAGTATAACAAGTTTATTTTTAAACACAAATATGTTTGTATTTATTTTAATTGAAAACAAGCTGTGATGCTTCAGTCTACAGCAGTTTAATAAGGAACTCACTTTCTCCACATTCTTTGACTACCATTTGTGGAGGCAAGCATAAACACATTTTAAACAGAGGTTATAGGAAACATGTGGGTTGTAAATCTCAGCATTAAAACCTCCATTGTGGTTTCAAAAGCTCTGCCCTGACATTTTGAGTATTTAACCTTAAATTCACCTAAATTTACACAGCAGAGGATGGGTGTTTTGAGTTTTTTTTCCAAACCATGATTATAAATATTTTCTCTGCAAAATGCAAAATTTAAATCTCCAAAACAGCATCTTCTTTGCCAACAAAAACTTTTAAACTTACATGAAAGTCAATGTTTTAACTGGTGTATCACGCTTCCAAAAACAGAGTAGCAAGGAGTTCTGTTTGAATATATTGTCTCCTATAGATCACCACAGATATCAGAGCAGAAGAATGTTTGTATTTTGAATGCAGGTATCAATAATCAAAGACAATTCTGGAAATATTTCTCAGAGATAAAAATCACACTTTAGCCAAATTGATCAACTTTTAATCTCTACGTGGATTTTAGCTTTTATAAAATTGACAGTGACAATACGCCAGTTTTAACTATTTACAAATGCAAGTCATTGCTGGAAAAAAGAACTTTGCGAAGGATTCAGTCACTTTTTTATATTTATTTTTTTTTGCGGCACATTTTTGGACAGAAAATGTAGTTTTAGAAGTCTTCTCGAGTTAAATTTGTGCAACAGGAGTGTATTTAGTAAAGTTGTTTCTGTTTTAGTCTGTCTGAGGTAGTGTGGTTAATGTGTGTGTGTGTGTGTGTGTGTGTGTGTGTGTAGTGCTGTCATTTAGCTGTTGGGCAAACGGGGTTTTCTTGCCACTTCTTGTCTCCTTTCAACATTCTTAGAAAATCTTTCCTTTAAGCGATAAAACATAGTGCATACTCAATGTTTTAGAGGAAGAAAAACTTGAAAAAGTTGGCTCATCAATGTTTCTTTCAGTTTAATCTCATCTGGACAACACTTCTCTTTTGCCCTACTGGGTAGTGTCCTTCATTCACCAAGACAAAGTACTACAGTGTGCCATTAAATGTTATTTCCATTGCCATGGAGACAAGTCCTAACAGGACCATGGTCTTAAAAAAAAAACAAAAAAAAAACGCTGGTTATCAGCCGAGCACAAAGTTCGTAAAATGAAAAATTCAAGACCTAACCATCAATTGGATGTATAAAAGTCGAGAGTTTAAACTTATCTAACTCAACAGGGACACGTTGAAAAGTTCTCAAGAAAAGCTGATGGGAGTAAGTATGGCAAAAGTCATCTTTCTAAACTCGAGCTGCTGTCATTTGTTAGTTACTTGTCTGATGGCGCAGGTGTTGAGACACACTCCAGCACATGCAAAAACAACTGTGACAGCAGGGTGAGCAACAACTGTCCAGCTGCATCAGCTGCAGCTGCATCTGTCTGCACGGAGGAAGCATGCATTCATTATTCATTTATCAGATCTAGAAAAATTATTTAAAAAATCATTTCCCATATATCAGTGATTCTCTGTGTAGGCATTATTAAAATTACTTGCATACGTATATTACACATTTACAGAATTGAATAGCACCATCTGTACTGCAGGTTATATTCATAAAACTCGAGCTATCACATAAAAGGAGGAAGAAAAAAAAAAGATGACATGCATCTGAAGCCCCCGGCCCCACTGACCTACTTCTAACATCATAAAATATGAAAGCTGTGTGTGAGTCAATACACGTGCCCATGCTTTCAGTATCTGGGTACATCAAGCATATTTTTCTACAGATCAAATTCGGATCATTTAACATTCATTAAACAAGCAAAGTATTTTTTTAAATAATACACATTTGTTGATTATTGTTTGATTATCTAATTAAGAAGACAATCAGAAATACAAGGTCTAAAAAAAAAAAAAACTTGAAATCAAACTGGCAAAAACGTATACAAAGACTTACTATCTGAGATAGTTTTATCTCTTTTTCAGATTATCTCAGTCCACTTCTGAAAATGGTCCAAAAACACACCTGTATTCATTTAAGGAGACTCACAAAACTCGTTAAAGCAAATCCTGTTCACACAAAAGTATGTATTTTTTTCCGTTTTTCAACTGAAAGCTACAAGGTCCTTGTAGTTTCTCTCTCCCATGAATGGAGGCTGGTTCACATCTCACACCTTGACTATGCTATGCTATAAAACTTGTCTCTGTCCTTTTGAGATTTAACAACAGATGGACCAACCGTTTCTGTCACCTGACCCTATCCATTCTGCACTGTTTGAATTGTAACCCACACACACACTACACAAGCAAGCGTGCGCCAAAACCATTCAGCTGAAGCCCTTAACAATAACTGCTTTGGTTTGGTTTTTGTTCCTTACCTGGTTGGTTTCCGCAGACTTTCGAGTGAACAGCCTTTTACAGACAAACTAGTAGAACCTTGTACTTCATTAACAGTCAAGAGGCATAAACTATTAGTCTAATCCTAAGATCAGGGTGACACTTGTGGCAGAGTGGTTCATTAATAGCTTCTCAGCTGACTACATTCAAGGGAACAAGCTTAGCTTGTTCCAGCCCTTCAGTCACCAAACAGATTCCAGCCGGGTGTTGGACTAGCTTTTCTCCCTTTGTTCATAAAATGACACAAAACAGGAAAAAAATGACCGGAACTCCCTTTACAAGAATTGGCACTGAAACCAGGAAACATAAGAACATTTAATTATTTATAAATATTTAATCATTTATATTAGTTGAATGCATCTTTTAAGATTTTAATCTATTCCAAAAGGTCAACATTTAAAGTTCACATTACATGAAGAAAATCATAAGAGCAGAAAACGGAAAATAAATAATCTGGATTTAACCATAACGACTTGCCCACAATGCAAGTCTGGCAGAAATTGTAGTCCGATTCTGCTCAGTTGAGCACAAAAGAGCACACAATATAAATCTGTGAATGTTTTCTTTTGTCTTCCTACAAAAAATAAAAATAAATAAACAAACTTTTTTTTACTTTGTCCTGCAAGAGCTGGTTGACACCTGCTACTAATCAACTGTCAATCATAAAGTTGACATTTCTGAAGAATACTACATTCTTCTACATGCACAGACTTTTCTGATGAAGAGCTAACAGCACGTGCTCTGATGAAGAGAAAGAAACCAAGCATCAGTCATAAGGATAATTGAGATCCGGGGACGGATGCTAAATCCAAACAGGCACCATCATGTTCATAAACCGGAAAAAACGGGATGTGAAAACATGAAACCTGAAAATAAGCCTTGTTTGTTTTGTGCAATGATTCCCAATTTCTCATGGGAGAAAAACACCCCAAACTAAAGTCATAATGAAACCAACTCATCTATCACACATTTCTCCAGAGAAGGAAGGTAATTCGAAATCATTTCTGCCAAACCATAACCTCTTAGGACTTGAGCTAACATTTGAGCTAAACATGTAGTCACAGAGCTGTAGAAATATAACCCAAAATGTGATGTCTTAAGAGGTTAAAATTATTTACCAGGCAAACAGAAACAGCATTGATCAATTTCAAGTTGAATGGTACACCTGGTGTCATTGAAACGTCATTGGTAGACATGTTTGATGCTGCAGCCAGCGTTCTGCAGCACGGCACTGGGGTCTCACCTGAGAGAGTATGTATAGCCAGTATTTTCCGGAGCACACTGTGGAGGCGTGTATGTGTGAAGCTGGGAAAAATCCATGGTCATTCTTTGTTTAAACTGAAAAAGTTAGGATGCAAAAGCACAGTCTGGTTTTAAAAATCACAGCTATGATTTCACAAGAAAAAAAAGATGACTAAAGTGCTTTGTTCAGCCTGTCTCTTGGTGTGGCTGTTCTGTCAATCAATGCAAGTCCTCTCATGTTTACCTGCACATTGCAAACAGATCTTACTAATTCTTTGCCTCTTCCTACATCAACTCTTACACCAGTGACATAACATAAACCACAACCACCAGTAACTCCTAGGCTGTACAAGTCCACTGCAGGCAGAGTCTAATGGGAGCTTCTGGACTTTTCAAAACACAACAATACTGTGAATGAGTTAGCCAACCTCTTCCTGCATGCTGCCTTTGATCAACGTAGACTAGAGACACCAGCAAGAATATTACTTAAAAGAAAAAAGCCGGTTTCTTCTTCTCTTGGCAAGCAGACTTTGGCTGATAGAAAAGGCTAGTGTAGACAGGACAGAGAAAATAGCAATCCTCTTTCTATTTGGACTAAGCAGACCACACAGCAGGACAGCAAGTCCTTACTGTGACTGCAAGTAAGCTTGGTATTATGAAACTGCAAAGGAGCAGAGGGGTGGGGCAGGCTCTAAAGGAATGGGCGGGAAGCAACGGTCTGAGAGTTAAAAGAAACCTCCTTTATGAGAACAGAGCGAGCAAACATGCTGCAATATGCAATGTGCCAACAATCCTAATTACAGATTCAATCTTCTAATTAAAAAAAAAACAAAGATCACTACTTTAAGATGCATATTTGAACAATACAAGTTGTGTTGCCTTCCCATTTACACCATTTCTGTTACACCTGCAGGTTCAGCCTCCCCATATCTAAATTTACAAAAATAATAAGCAAAAACTTTGAAATAACAGTAAAACATTCATAAAGGGTGAATTAACATAAAAGCTTGCATATGAGGTCTATAACTAACAATCCAGTTCCAAAATCTCAACACATAACCCTAATCTTGATTAAATGGGAGCAAACCCTCCAAGCCGAAAAGACGGATGAAGGGAAACAAATACTCCAAAGCCAAGAGAACTACTTAAAATCAGCCAGGATTATTTCTCCACACGTCAAACCAGTGCGCCTAATCACGATGGACAGGCTGAGTAATAACAGAGACTCGTCTAGAACGCATCAAGAAACAGGCTGAACAAATGAAAGACACCTTTCCTTCTCTGCGTTTTTACCTCTTGCGCGCATGTTTTGCTGCCTCCTTTACGCAAACCACCTGCGACGGACACGGCAAAGAGCGGCGCCCTGACACCGAATCAAAACAGTCCCACAGAATAAAGCCGTTAAAATAAAAACATGTTTACTTTACTATGACTACAGAGGATCGGTGTGGGTAACATCTGAACGCTCCGGTGCTGCCCAGAGCTAAATTTAGATGTAGATGCATTTAGACTACAACGCCAGTTACGCAGCGCTAACTTACAAGCTTGATCCAACGACGTACTATTCTTTCTGTTCATCGCATTCATTCATCACTTCATAAATGCCAATATTTATATACCTAGACATGTGATAACCAAGCTGGTTTTTATCTATGAAAAGTACTTAAGGAAACGGGGCCCGACGCTGCGTTAGCTGTCAAAACTGTTGTTGGTAAAGGAGCGCAGCAAGGACGTAAGTGAGCGCACAGGCCTGCAGCACACAAATACAGTCGGTTGGAGGTTACTCATGGTAATTTGTCAACTTGCCCGCGTGGTTTGAATCCATGGAGGTTATATTCTTTAAAAACGTAATCCAAAAGGAGCAAAACCCGCGCGTCAAACGTACGCAAGGTGCGCAAACTTCCCCCCTGCTCCCCGTGGCACGATTCCCGAAAGGATATTTATTTCCGCGCACCCAGATGTGCCTGCAAGCTGTTTTCTATAGGAAAGAAAAGTTTGCGTGCAGCGATAAGACTGCAAACTGCAATTCCACAACAAGAAGATTTCCAAAATGGCTTCCCTGGCGTAACAAAGCCAGAAGGATCGCTCTCCCGAGCTGATCCTCCCACTCCCGGGCCCTCTATTGTCGGTCAGAGCGCTCAGTTTGAATTTATTGGAGCAAAGCAGAGCTGCAACGACATCCACTGAAGGGCTGCTGCCCAGACATTTGACAGTTCAAAGCATGGCCCTAACGCTTAAAAAAAAAAGATGTAGAAGAAAGAAAAACGAATATAATAAGAGAAATTCCCCCCTTCAAATTGTTACATACAACATATTCAACTTGAGTTTTTCTTTAAGTAAAATATTCGTTAATAAATGTCCCAAAAAGGCCAAACGGTTTTAAAAGGTCACTGATTAAGTCAATAAAGGTCCAACCTGTTAAACAGAAAGAGAACTACTTCAAAATACACTTTTATAAACTTATATGTATGAAATATCCAATAAAAACTAAGGATCCCACTATGTTGCATTCCAAAATTAAATACACTGTTATTAATACATTTACACTGCAAAAGCAAAAGTTTATTTCTTATTATAGGACGCTTGAATATCTCATACTAACAGAAAGAGGATTGTTATCGTGTAGGTGTGAACAAGCTGTCAGAGGTGCAAGGAAATCTGACATTTTTAACCACTACATTTATAACTAAATGAACATTACATCACAAGAAACATGCGCCATCTGCTGGTAAAAAACAAAAACAAAGTTCTTTCTTCCAAGATTTGAACCCAAAGAACTTGCAGTGTTAACCTCCTGTTCTGGCTCAAAATTTTCATCTAACCCTCAAATAAACCCACAGTTTCCAATAAAACCTAAATCAAACCAAAATCAGGTATTTATCTAATGGGTCAGACTTATTGATAGTATATAAGAAATAAGAAATGGAGAAAGTTTAACAACTTTAAACCCAAAAAGTTAGACGTATCGCATTTCTCAGATGCTCAAGGATCAGCAACTTGCAGCTCCACTCAGATAGCTCAGTCAGAGAAGAGGTCCTGAAGCAAGTGAAACATTTCCAGAGCAACAAGGAGGCTCAGATTTCCTGATATAGAACTCCTCCACTATGAGGAGTTAAAAAGTTGCATTTCATGACAGTGCACCCTAAACTAAACCCTTGTGTCCTGTCCATCTTTGGATATGTGTGCCCCAGTGAGAAGAAACCCTCTCCATACAAGTTTGGTTGAAAACAAACACCATAGATGAAGGTGACATCCAGACCTGATAAGCAAAGACTGAGATCCATGAGTAGAAAACTCCCTATTATATTAATGAGTCCACACAACCAAACAACTTAACTATACATAAAAGATATTTCAAAATAAAACATGCTATGAACAACAGAAGTCAGAGAGAAGAAAATTATCTTAAAAATAACTTTTGCAAATGATCTAATTCAATAACAGAGCTGATCTTCGCTGGTCTTTTAGCATCTCAACTACTGATGCTGTTACAAAGCATATCAAATAATCACAGTAACCAAGTATTATTATTTTTGATTGACTATCATTTTTGCATATAATAATTTTTTCTTTAAAGTTTAGTGAAATTGTTGTTTGTGTTTTACACCACACATCAAAATGATACAAGAGTAGAAGATATTTTCGGTTTGATGCCAGTTTATCCTGTTGTAGAGTCATTATGTAATACTAAAATATTTCAAATATCTATTGATAGAGTTTATATTTTGATTTCTTTTTATATATGGTTCACATGGTTATGACACTTTGTGGGGGAAAAGGGCAGACAGTATGTTTTTTTCTTCTCTTAGTTAAATATCTTTGAGTGTTTACCGTCAAAGATGTCAACTGTTCTAAAAAATAAAGATCCAGTCGACGTAGTTAAAATTCGAAACTAAAATTACCAAGGACATTTTTTAATCACACGAAGAAGAAAAGCAACTAAGGTAACTTTAGGTATCTACTACAACGGATGTAGACCGATTAACTGAAGATTAAAGATACTGAGAAATACTCCAGATTTGCTTGCTAGCTGATGTCGCTCGAGACAGTTCCAAACAGTTGGCGCGAAAATCAATCCAGGATTATTACCTTCACGCAGACGTCGAGGTACTCACTTAAACTTCGAGGAGCCGAGTCTGTAAACGGGTCACACATTGAAGTTTTTGCTTCCAGGCATCACATTTGCTTGTCGGAGATAAGACGACTCAACTTCTCCGTTCGCTTTTTCCGCACTAGGTCACTCTTTTCGCTCATTGGCTAAAATTTAATTCGCTACTGCGCACGCGTCACCCAGACAGCCCTTAAATAGTCAAAATGACCATATATGGGAGATGTCCTTTGACTCGGTAAGCGAACAAATGTGCTTTCACAATTGGAAACTTAACGCTATCTAGCGGTTAACTTTCGAATAAACATCAAGTGGGCTTCAACATACATATATTTAAATATAAAAAATAAGGAAGTTTAGGTCATCTCTCCTTTGACTGAAAAAAGCTAAGTTAGCTACTAGGACATTGCTAAAAAGTTCAGCTTTTTGCTTACTTCAATTTAGTCACTCTTAAATTGTGTTATCTTTTTAATTTAAAATTGATGCAAAACATAAAAAGGCTATTCATAAAGCACATAGGATATTATTCTGAACAATGTTTCCTCACACTAGCTGTTTCTCCTGTCAAAAAACATTTTTTACATTTTTCTCTGTTAGTGTCAGAATATTTTTTCAAAAGGATTAAGGTCCTGAAATGACAGGTAGACCACAATTGGTAATTATATATTTGCAGAGACAGACAAAACCTGAAAAACTGGAATATTGTAATGCATTGAATACCTGTGAAAGAATCCTATTGTCTGAGATCACACCAGCACACTACGTGAAAGAAAACCTGATCGAGGCTGCACAGGGCTCACTCCTGCTTCTACTGTTGATTTCTAGGATTTGCTCTACAACCAAAGATCATGAACATCTTCCTTTTTTTCATCTATACGTTCTATTTTATTCCCACACAAGCTCAAAAGAAAGATCGCCGTAAGTAGACAACGCCTACATTCCATTTGTTTAGCTGAATTGTGCCTTCATCTTAATGTCTGTCTTTTTGCCTTACTAGATGTGTATTGTGAAAGCTGTCTAAAAGCAGCTCAAGGTATGTCAGATTGAACAGAGTCTTCTGCAAGATTTTAATTTCAGAAAACCCAAAAAGAACATACGTGCTGCTTTTCAGTGATGGATAAAGTCATAAAGGAAACCCCATCTGAAAGCAGGCAGATAGTGGTAGAGAAGCTCCTCAGTGGGCAGTTGTGCAATAAACTTTTGTCCTACAATCAAGAGCACGTGTCTACGGATAAAATGCTATCTGCCTGCAGAGACTTGTTGGGTAAGATCTCGGTCCAGGATAAAATGTGACTGGATATACAAATCAAAAAGGCAAAATAATAACTCCCCTATCCAGATTCTCATCGTGACCAGTTCCATGCTGCTTTAGCTCATGAAGAGCCAAAGAATCTGCCCGTTGTGATGTGTTATGAGCAATCCCATGTGTGTGTGGGTGTCAAACTTAAACCCCAGGAGGTGAGTTGGTGACATGGTGTTACTTTTTTATGTAAAATACATTGTTTCCAGAGACTGATTGGCTTTTCTTATTTCACTCTTTTTTAGGATTCCAAAATTGACTTTGCAGAGTCAGAAATTGAGGCTCTACTGCAGAAACACAAGGAAAATGTGCGCATCGCCCAGCCCATGAATGCACATTCAGATGAGCTGTGAAGCTGTTGTCATCTCACTTTCAACACTATAGAATTGTATCACCTGTTTAATTAATCATCGATGTAGATTTTTTTAAAAAATTTAAATAAAAATCCAGTCCAAATCCAGTGATCTTAAATCTTAAATCTTCACAATGTTGCACAGATTGAATTGTGTGGTTATTGTGCTACTGCACAATCTTAAGGGATCTCAAACACAGAAGGGAAGTTTAATAAGTATAAATATATAGCTTTAGGGAGCAGGAAGGAAGTTATGATCGTTAAAAAATGGCAGAAAAAACCCTTTCCTTGGCAGGCAAAAAAAAAATCAGGAAGTTCAATCCAAACTTAGTTCAGGTCCAGGGGCAGTAACAGAGATCCACGGGGCAGACAGACTCCAAAGAGGGCCAGCAACTAAGAAACCAGACAAGGTTAAACAAAAAAAAAAGTTATGTCAGACTGTACTAAGAACTACAACTGCCACTGCGAGGAACCAACAAAACAGATAGACGGGAACATAGGAGGGCCAAAAAGATTCTGACTCTGGCATGGCGGAGTTGTTTGTTTCCTGAACAACAGCAGCACTTAACATCAAATGAAATGTATTCACACAATTAAGAAATTCCAACACAACAGAAGAGAGATACATTTGAAACCGTGAGAGAAGCATAGCGAGATCAGATATAAAAAACACAAGCGTGAATAAATAAAATGCAATGTGAGCTTTTACCCTAAACTATATTAAATCTTTTGAATCTTTGGTTTCAGGTGGTACGTTCATGTTTGAAGAACATTGGAATTGTTTCATCCTTTCATGCATATGGTTGGGGATGATAAATAATGATCATGAGAGACAATGATTCATTTTTTAAAATGTGTTCATTGATATTTTAATTACACTAAATGGAAATTCAAATAAAAACATTTTGAAAGTGTGATTAAATGAAATGCAAGATAAAAGTAAGGATCAATGCATTTGCCTTTGTTTTTATACAATACAATACCATGTTTTTTAGTTGATTAAAAATTATTAAGCCTTGTTTGGTCAGACTGGAATTCTGAGACTAGATGAGGATGAATTAAATCGGATGCCAAAATGTCCAGAAAACTGTCAAACTGGACACATTGTGTGTCAACCGGTTGTATGACTGAACAAAAAAAAAAAAAAAAGCAAAAATATAATAAAAACATAGCTTTGACAAGCTCAGCAGAAAAATATTATTATGTTGGTCAGGACTAACTTTGCATATTTCCAAATGTTTTTCAAACTCCCCTTGTTGTCTGTGTGAAGATTTGAATGCTTTAAGATGGGGCTGGGCTACAGTATGTTGAATAGATCAGGGAACTAATTATATGAGGTAATGGAAGTAATTAATACAAATATTTTTTTTACCAGCCACAAATCATTAATTTTGGGCAGAAGTTGAGAAATGTGTTCTTATGACAGCTTGAAATGACAACATTGAGTCTGTATCAGTAGGAATCAGTTTTTTATGTCAGATAAATTTAAAAATGCTGAAAAATAAAAAAATATATTTTTTTAAACTAAGAAAATTTAGAACTCAGGAGGCATTAATGACAAAGACACAATAACTTTAAATTAATCTAACTCCTTAATTACTTTTAAATTATAAATCCAGATCTGAGATGAATCATTTCAACGAGTTTGATCTAAAATGAATAATAATTTTTTAAGTTGCATTGGCAAATAAAAACAAGAAGATGCACAAGGTTACATCCCTGTTCAGGGAGCCTGCAGGGAAAGGTTGCGCTCAGCATATTGGAACGCGTCCTTCCAGCGTGTCGCTGTTACTAGGAGGCGCTGTTGGAGGCCGGAAGAGTTGGAGACAAGCACGATGATGATGGTGGTCGAACAGGGGTTGAGAGAGACGAAGCAACATTAGTCACTTCAGCTGAAGCTTTGTGCGCCTCGGCGGCAGCAATCTGCGTCTAACAGCAACCAGGACGGACGGAAAGACGTTGCTTTCTTTTAGAATTCCTTCCGTTGTGCAGGTATGAAAATCCTGGGGTTTTACCGATGTTATCCTCTCACTAATACTAAATCATAATGTGACGGTATGTCTAATTACATCTGTAAAGGCGTCGAAAGTGACTTGATTGGAAATAGGGAGGCGTCAAAGTCAAATTGTCCACAGCTCCTGCGTGATCACGCGTGGATCAAACATCAGTACCAACGTCCTGTGCTTCAATTCAAATCCTGATGGATGGATGGATGGATGGATGGATGGATGGATGGATGGATGGAACAGATGATACTCATATTTTTACATTGTTTTATTCATGAAACGGCGGACAGGTTAACGCCTGCTTACATTTCCTGTGCCCTGCATGCTTACAGAAATAGAAGCTGTATTGATCAGGGGCTCCATTGTGGTGGTTTGTATTTGTGAGACTGAAACAGAAAAGAATCACCAGCGAGTTCTGAAAGAATGACAGGAATTTGATGAATGCGATAAGGAAAAAAAGAAGGCACACAGACTGTTCTCTGTTTTTTTGTGTTGCCCTGCCTTTTCCTCTTTTTCAGTATGATGTCAGATGCTTCCCCCCCTCAGAGAACCTCAGGTGTCCACAGAACAGTGATCTACTTCCACGTTTGATTCATCAGGCTGTCGGAGGCGTGGCTTCATGGTGTGCGTTTCCTGTCCGGAGTGTGGATGCGTGGGCGTGCAGAGATGGAGAGCTATGAAGAGTTCTGCCTGCGGAGTTTGGCCTCACTGCAAGAAGATGGGGAACTTCGACAGAAGTTGTGCGAGCCTTTCTGCTCCCTAAAGGCTCAATCTGCCATCTACTTTTATGGAAGGGCTGTGCTTTCCCCTCTGGTAAGGACAACAAAAGTTCTTTTTTGTTCAAGTTTAGTGAAAAACATGGTCCATCTTCTGATCTGGAGACAAATGGGCGTTTCTTTCCATAATTGACTATTGGTCCATCACTTCCATCAATTCTATTGGCCCAGCTTGGGATTTTTTTTATCAAGTAAAGATCTGCTGCAGGACGGTTCTTTGAAATCAGCAGGGAACTGGCTAAGGAGCTAATTGATGATGTGGAAAATCCGGACTGTTTGAAAGACTCATCTGTCTTGTGACAAATTGAGTCCTCAAGAAGTCACAGGACTCGACTCCGTTTTGGACTACATTTAAAGAGCGACTAAAGCGTACAAGAAGAAAGTTGGAAGTTGTCACGCCATTGGATTTTATTGCTGCTGCTGCTTTCAAGAAACTCTTAACATATATTTTTGTTGTTGTGTTGTAGTAGAGGACACAGCTGTTTAAACGTGTGGCATTTTTTTCCAGCTCAGCACACAGCAACGCTCAGAGATGTGCGGCTACAAACAGAAGGCGGTCCAGCTGGAGCGTGACATACAAATCCAGCAGAGAAACAAGCTGCCGGCTCAGAACATTCGGGATCAGGTCAGCAGAGTGAATTTCTTTTTTTTTAATTCAAGTGCAATAATTGAGCAACAATTTCCTGAACTATTTGTAAGGCATTCGTGTCAGCTAAGATAAAAAAGCTGAAGTACAGTCTTCCTGCAGCCTCTGCTGACATTTGGAGCTTTTCCTGCTCTTTCACTAAACATTTCCTCCAGTCATTCATTCTATTTTTACCAGAGGACAGCCTGAGCACCTCTGTTTCACAGCCAAAGTGAAAGTTCTATAAAAATTACTTTCATTTCCAAGTATCAACTCTCAACTTAAATTTTTATATGAATACTGTTTAGTATTAAGTTCCAGTTTAGATTTTAGACAAGCTCACATAAATAGAGATGCAAGCAAAACATAAACTCAACAAAATGGTAGAATTTGACTAAAAGAACCACCAACTTTTAGTCTTTTTACAGAATTTTCTTTAAACTCTTGTCTTTGGTGAGCTCAGTACTTCTTCCTTCAAACCCTTTTAAACAAAGTTGCTATTTTCCTGTCTAATCTGGCTTTTGATTTCTTTGATTTAAGGATTAAAAACCTATTTTAAATGTGTTAAAAAATGCAATCTCTAATTGTTCAGTCTGTATTCCTTTAAGAATGATTTCTATTGCAGTACATTTAATAATTTTATTTGGCAATCTCAAAAGTGTTCAAAGGTTTTTATAAAGTTGTAGTAGAATATGTTTTGGCTGCTATTTTGTGAGTTTTCTTTTACTTTTAAGAAAAAAATTAGGTTTGATTACCTCTCATCAATCAGAGTAAAGTTACTTATGTATCTTTTGTCTTTTGTACCACAGTAAAGCAAATGATTGGCAAAGTGTAGGTGCAAAGAATTATTGGTTTTTATATCAATGTGGAACAATATGAACATCACTTGTATCTTCACTCAGGTTCATACAGTTTTAAGTAAAGTGGATGGCAGAGCACCGGTCTTTCAGTCTTCAAAAATTGGTGGGTACACCCTGGTTACTGACTCACCCGGGCTCCTCAGAGACCCTGGATTTGGACTTCAAGGGAAGGAACCAGCGACTTTGTGCTCTGAGACCTCCACTCTCAATGGTTACAGAGCAGGAGAAGACTTTGCAGCAGAAAAGCAAGATAAGAGCGAGGAGGAAGGAGATGACGATGAGGATATTAGCTTGGACAGCCTTCTTAAGAGGTCAAGAGAGTATGTGAAGAAAGAGCAGCAGGGATCAAAAGCTGCCCACACAGTCAGCAAGACACCCTCACCAGAAGCCGCGCCCATGAAAGAGCAGAGGAGCCCTGTGAAGGACACAGGAGTTGAGTTTGGATTCAGTCTGCACCATAGCCCAATTGGCCCGCCTTCCATCCACCATCAAACTGTATATGACCCCAACCCTCATAAGTCCATCTCACCAAGCAAATCAGAACAAATCGCCTCCCCTCCCTGTCTGGAGTCCAGCATCCTCTCCTTTCCAAATAAACGCAAACCGCGGCCGCTTTCCACGGGGAACATCCACATTTCCTTCCCAATTAGCCCAACTGACCTTATTCCACAAAGCCCTGGAAGGTCAGGGGAAGCTTCATCAGCAGCTTTTACATCCGCCATTCAGTGTTGCCTGATGAAGAAGGATGGTGTTAACCGTCAATCCAGTCGCTGTGATACTAGTCCAGAGCTGGAGAACAAACGGCCTGTTAGCGCCACAGTGCCCTCCTCTGTGTTACACTACGATCATCTAACTGCAGGTTTTCGCCGCCGCTGCAACACACTGGATAGTCAGATGAACAATTCAGCCAGGCATATAGACCACAGTCAAGAAAGAGTGCCTCGCTTCATGGCAGGGGTAGTGCGTCTCCCCCCAACCCGCCACACTCCTACAACCCCTTCAAACCAGTCCTGTGAAGTGGACAACCTCTTTTCATCCATGCCAAGGCCACACACAACTCCTGAGTCAGTCACGTTTAGGTTAAAGCATGATGATTTTCAGGACAGTGGCATGAAAGCATCAACTCTCTTCCGGGCCGGCAGCTCAGGTAAGTCTTTCTGGAACAGCCTGTTTTCCCTCGTCTGCTTGTTTCTGTGCACCTTCATTTACAAAAACTCATAAAGTGATAAAAAAAACAAACTAATGTGCATGTAGTAAACCCAGCAGAGGACTCCCAGTGGCGAGCACAAGCTCTGGAGAACATGCAGAAGCGCCTGGAAGAGGAGCATAGCTTGAAGATGTCTCTACTCCTTGCTGAGCAGGTCATGGAGCAACAGTGCTCTCACTTGGTGAGCTCAAGCGATCACAAAGTATGTCAAATATTTCAAATAATTAATTAATTAATTGTACATTTTCCTCCACAAAATGTAAAATAAAAATACTTTTGTTTAATCTTCTGACTTCTTTGCGCAGGAGCTTGAAGAGAGAAGGCCAAGGGGACAGGGTTTTGTGCAGCCTCTGGGTGAAAATCCCTGTGTCTGGAACTGTAGGTGTGTGAATAGCAGCTGTCCTGCCGTTAGTCCCTCCTGTCCTGGACTAAGCCCAGTTAGAACACCGTCTGAGCTATCGCCTGGACACAGTTTAGGTACCACTTCAAGCTACATGTTAAGAAGAGTAATTTTACATTAACTTTCATTCCCACAATGAAAGTTTGTGATGTTTTCTTCTCCAGGTTTTCCCAATCCTAGTGTAACCTTTCCCTCTGTCCAGCTTCCTGTCTGTCTGTGGAGTTCCACTCTGGGAACCAACAAATCCAGAGCAAGGTTGAGCTTGGTGGGTATAATCTTGTATGTGTTTGACATCATTCTGTTTGGTTTTAGCCATTGTCTGTGAAGCTTTTCTTTGGACTTCTTCATTTCTCAAATTACCCCTTCCCTCTGTGGTTTGCAGGTTTTAACAGCAGAGCAGCAGAAAGCGTTCTGCCGAATCGGCGCCATCGTTCGTGGATTCCTTGTACGCAGGCTGCTCAAGACAGAAAAAGTAAAGAATCTACGCCAAACCATCGTGGTACGCCTGTCCGCACAAAAACAGGAAGCAAAATTATTCAACAGAATCCAACAAGTTTCTTTCAATAAATCATTATTACGAGCTGCAAAAAAGATGCAAACTTTAAATGTGTTTACAGGACACACGGGAGTTTATTCGCTCGTTTCAGACTGAAGCAGAGCAAAAGAAGAGCACCTACTCAGAACAAGATATCTCTTTGCAGGAGCGAGTCAGAGCCCAGGTATGACTGTAATGACCATCTGCAGACAGCAGAGGCCCCTCTTTCTCCGTGTTTGTTTACATGGTCATCTGTCGTTTCAGTTGCGTGCAGCCCTGTATGACATCCATGACATTTTCTTTGAAATGCCATTGATGGATCGCTTAATGCTCCTGCAGCAGGAGAGGGAGCTGCGTGCAGAGAGGAAACTGCGAGAGCTGGTAAACTGAAAACCAAGAGAAATGCATCTTTTGTGGCTCTTAAAGTCAAATACCCCCCTTTTACCTCTGTAGGAGAAAGCCAGGAGCACCAAAGAGAGATTGTCTCTTTCTGCTGCCACACAGAGATCTCTGGACAGAAAAAAGAGGTGAAATGTGAAGATAACACAAAATTTCTTCTTGTTTTTGGGAAAAAATAAATAATCAGAGGATTTATTTAGCATTGTTTTTATTCTTTTTGCTCCTGCAGAGTCAGTGAATCTCCAGCACAGACCAGGAAGGTGCAGTCAAAGCAAAAAAGCCCCTCCACCAACAGGTGCCAGATTTGATTTAATTCAAGGTTCTTTTTGTTTTCATGTATTGTTGTCTTAAACCCCAATTTTTAAAAAGTTTCTATGTATGTTATCCACTATTTTCAGAGTTCAGAAGACAAGTCAAGGCCAGAATTGCTCCAATCCAGGTCAACTGAACCGCCAGGGGTAAGTTCAGAGTTCTTCATCACAGTTTTGCCTTAACTGTTATTCCAGGTATACTTTTGAGTAATTTGTTTAATTATTCAATAAGAACCAAATACATTTTTGAGATTATAAAAACTGTGAATACACCTATTAAAGTCAACTTTTGGCTTTAAGCTAATTTAAACATTTTTTCTGAAAAAAAGCAATACTTATATTAATACTTATATTTTAATTCTATTCTCTTAAAAGTCATTTATAACATGTTGTTATCCAGGTAATCAGAATCAAATTGTACTTTTTTAAAGCTACATTTGTTTGAGGAAAAATAATTAATATAATTTATTAAAAAACGTTAAACAGTGTAATCAGCTTTGTACAATATATCAATTTGATTGTAAGTTAAGAAAAAGAAAACAATCGTACAATCTTCATAATTTTAAATGCTTGACTAATGCAGAGATGTACAGAATGTTTTTTTATGTGCTCATATTTAATTCTTTGTTTAGGAAAAAAGCAATAACTAGTAAAACTATAGAATTCTCAGCCACAAATGAATCTGAATTTGTTTTGCTCTTTAAAATTATCATTATCAGCTTTGCTTTTAAAGTTGCAAATAATTACAGTTTAGCTTTAGCTTACAAAATTGAGCATTTAAAGCTACAGTTTGTGGTAGATACACACATAAATACCTGGTACATTTTTAGTTCTGAATGAAAAACATAGACTGCATGTTTCGCCTAAGTTAACCGAGCGTCTCTTTGGTCTCAGGAGCTGGTACAGAAAAACTCCAGAGGAGAGAGTAAGGCGCTCAGACAGCCTGAAGAAGCAGCATTCTCTGGGTTAACCCAAGATAATCCTGCAAACTTGAATGTTTCATCTTTTTATTACATTTCCGGCATCAGTGAAACTAAAAAAGAACAAAAAAAGTCCTGTTTTGAATCTATTGTTTGGATGGAAATGGTTATAACCACTACCACACTTCATATCACTCATAAACACTGTCACGCGTTACGCTGCTTTTTGACTTGTGCCACCTATTCATGCAATTTTTATGTTTTCTAAAAATTTCAGCATTTAAGTTTGAGGGAACTCTGCTGTTGTAGAAGGAAATTTGTCATGTTTATAAAAAAAAAAAGCTTAAGAAAGTTTGCAGGTAAATGTAGAAAAGATGGATCTGTGCCTCTAATTAAACCTTAGTACATTAAGCATGCAGGTTTGTGAATAACATTAAGTGCTTATAGATTCACAGAGTCTTATTACAGAACATATGTATCAAAATACATACCTTAAGTCATAAATATATTCTTTTGTTTAAGGGCTCTGAGTACCTCCATGTGCTTTTTAAGTTTATGGTGCTAAATTTACATGAATCCTAAGACTACTCAAAGTGTTTATATTCAGATTAGTTTGTTTCTACTGTGTAGTGCTGTTACAGTAATGTAGCTTTACATGGAGATGCACAGCAGCCCAACTGTTTTCTTAAAAAACAAAGTAAAAGAAAAGAAAGCCTTACTGACTACTGGAAGTCATGCAAATTCTTGGTCAAAGCACATGTCACTGAATTTGTATGTGGTAACTAACTACAGTATGTATTTCTCATGTGGTCATAGAATTAAGCGTTCATGGTTCCTGTTATATTTCTGTGATGTCACTAAGTGTATTTATTTATTTATTTATTTTATTTTAAGATTGTTGTGTTTTATAAGTCCTCAATAAACAATCTTAAGGAAATCTCAGATTCATGAAATAATTTTTTCTTGGTCATTTTTCATAGAATGTGAATGATAACACAAATACTTTTTTTCCACTCGTAGCTAGTGGTCGGGTGAAGCCATTTACCATTTTTAACCCATGAAGACCCATGAGGACATCAGTGTAACAGAAAATAACCCCATCAGGAATGTGTTCTGTGGTCCACTTTGTCTGTGGTAAATCCCACAGAATTTTCCTTTAAGGAAAAATGAGGCTCAGTTCTTATGGGTTAAATCATAATGACAACAAAAACATCCCAAATTACACAAATCAAAAGTTTACATACCTCAATGACTTTGTTCTAAAAAAAATATGAACACAAGCTGATACAAAAAGGTTTGAATGGCAGCTAAAGGCAGCCATCCTCACCTGTGACTCATTTGCTTGTAATCAGTGTGTGCTCACAAAAAGTCTTGAGTTTCTAGGCTTTTAACAGACCCTTGCATCCTTCATACAGTGCTGCACTGACATTTATGGATCCAGAGTCGTGGGGACAGCTAAAGAACTGTCAAGAGATCTATGGGAAAAGGTAACTGATCTGTACAAAACAGGAAAGGGATATAAAGAAGATATCCAATGGCAATCAGCAGTGTTCAAACTTTGTTCAACAAGTGGTAAGTAAGGGGTCCTGTTGAAACCAAACTACAGTCACAAAAAATTCTGCCACAGCTGTCAGAAAAATCATTAGGGACACAAATAAATACCCCAAATAACTTCAGCTGCAATCCAGGACACTGAAGAACTGTGGTGGGGATGTTTCAAGATGTACAAAAAGGAAGACCTTAAAGAAAAATAGGTCGCATGGTTGAGTTGGCAGAAGAAAGCCATTTTTTTGCACAAATGGCCCAAAATAGTTCAATTACAATACTCCAAACGGCACAGAGAAAAGCCTCCAAACTTCTGGACCAAAGTAATTTGGAGTGATGAGACCAAGATTTAACTTTCTGGCCACAACCATAAACGCTACAATTGGAGAGAAGACAACAAGGTCTATGATGAAAGTGAAACACGGAGGTGATGGTTCGGGGATGTGTGAGCTAGGCACCAGAAACTGGACTAATACTTGTAGCAAGGTGAATGCAGCACTTAGACTACTTGAGGTACTTGAGGAAAACTTGCACTCTTCAGCTTAAAGGCTGCCCATGGGACACACTTGGACATTTCAACATGAAAACGATCCAAACACAAGGTCATGTCCACCAGTCATTGGTTACAGCAGAATGAGGTGAAGGTTCTTTTGTGGCCGTCGCAGTCTCCTGACCTCAAGATTTTTGAGCCACTCTGGGGAGATCTCAAATGGGCAGTTCAAGCAAGACAGCCCAAGAATTTAAAAGAACCTGAGGTTTTCTGTCAAGAAGAATGGGCTGCTTTACCGTTAGAGAAAATAAAGAACCTCATCCACAACGACCACAAGAGACTTCAAACTATTATTGATGCAAAAGAATGTAATAAAGGTATTAAGAACGGAGGTATGTAAACTTTGGAACAGAATCATTTGGGAAGCTTCTGTTTTTCAAACAGATAACTTAAATCCATGATTTTCTTGAAAGTTTTCTTTAACTTGATTTAATTTGTGGTCAAAATATCTAAAACTAGTAAAATGATCAGAAACTGAACTGAAAATAAGAAGATCACTTAAGTATTTGTTGTATTTTTGGAAGTTTTTAAAAAAGATAAAAACCTCAGCAACTGTCAGTAAAATTGTTTCAGCCATCATTGGAACCAAGTGGTGAACTCAGTTTATTTAAATTCACAGATTTAACTTTGACAAAATTCTTTAGAAATTGCTATGAAATAGTGTATACTTATAAAGTGCTTTACTACCTTCTTAGAAGGTCCAAAGCACTTTACAGTCACACAATGATGGCAGCTTTGCTTCCGAACACTGGCACCAACCTATAACCATCAAGCGCAGTGTCCAGTGTCTTGCTCAAGGACACTTTGACACGTGGGCGGGCAGGGCAGGAACCGAACCTGCAATCGTCTTATCAGAGGTTGACCGCTCCACTTTTACACCATAGGTGCCTCATTAATCCTATTCAACAAAACCTTTTCTAATTTTGAGTTTCCTATGCTTTCTTGTTGTTATTTAGCAGAACACCTTTTGTATTCATCCCAAGTTTAGTATCAAAACAATATCATATTACAACTCACATTTTTTTTCCATGCCACAAGTATTAAAAATGTGTACTTCACTTTTGTACATAGATTTTTTTTTTTACATTTTGTTTATCAACAGGAATGATTATAGGTTTATGTTTTTATGTCATTAATATGTTATAAACTGGACATTTAGTAGGAAGTTGATTTGCACAATTCATTTTTGGTGCATATAAACAATTGATGCACATAAAAATCCTTCATCTGCCTTCATAGTGTCACAAAAAACAGCAGGGGGCAGCATAGGAGGCAGCATAGTGGGTGTTTAAGCTTGAAGCAACAAACCCATGCTTTTAATTCATTTTTCAAGCAAAGAGGAAAACAAAAAATAAAGACATAAATAAACCAAAAGCAGTTATACATAATTACAGTGAATTAATATCGATATTGTACAAAAGACTTAAATGGTAGTGACTCTTTTTTGGTAATGGCAACATCAAGTAAACGTAATGCAAGTTGTTCCATGCAGGCCACTTTTCACCTGCTTTAGGTGGCAAGCCCAGCTGAACAGACCTTTCCATGACCTTTTTTTAGTGGTGGCAGGTGTAGCCAGTGACTTTGGAACAGCACACCACCCCAAAATCGGCCCAACAACAGTTCTTTTAGAACCAAATCCCTCAAGGGAAACAGGCTAGATCTTGGACTGGACCTGACTCAGCCGAAGCCACCCAGGTGTGTCATGACTCCCCTGACTCAATGAATCTTTTATTTGCCACCTGTTTACCTCACTTTAACCTCCTTTCCCTTCATTTTCCTGGCCTGTATTTTTAGATGTGTAAAGAAACAGATGATTTTTCTGTTGTCTCAAACAGGAAAATGTAGAAAAACAGATTAGTGGTCATGGTGACCCCATTGATATGAAAATAAACAGGTGAAAAACACAACATGGGGGCGCAGAATGGTAAGGGGCTCCATCAAACACAAAGATCAATAAAACCATGAGCTAAAAAAAGGAGTCTAACTTGGGAAGTGGCTCAGTAACTTTCTTGCTTCAGTGCTGCGATGTGGTTTTTTGTTGCATGAATCTCAACTTCTCGCCAAAAAAGGGTCATTTTCAGGGCAGTTTAAAAAAAAAAGAGTTAATCTCCCTCATGTCATCTGTCCAGTTGAATCTAATCACAGTCTGCAAGGCTGCATTTTCTAATGAAACAGGTAACAAAAACAGAGGCGAGTAGGTTTTAGGCCAATTTTCCTATTATTTTGGTTGCATGACAGTCATATGACACGTATGACACATTTTATAAATTGTCTCATCACATTAAAAATCATTTTAAAAAATCTGTTTTTAAAGACATTGAATCACACGCCTGAGTAGAAGTGGAAAATTAAACTGTTTTAAGATGTCCCAGTCAAGATGACCTTCGTCAGCACTGGAAGTGAAGATGTATGTATTTATTAACTAACTAAACAAACTGACTGGATGTTAATTTTTTTTAATTAATCTGTAAATTAAAAAAATTAAAAGTTTGTGATCCTGTGTTCTCAGATCAAATTCCCCTCCAGATATGTGCTTTTGAGTTTTCTGCTGTTTTCAGACTGGAATTAAGCCTGAATTTGTGTTATAAATTGAAGCCTTGTCACACTGGCTCCTCTGAAAGTAAGGTTTCTTAAACCTATGAGTGAATCCTGGTTGAATGAAGAATTTTCTACTGTTGGTTATCAATGCAGGACAGTAAAACAACAATACAAAAAAAAAGATCAAACTTCCAGTATTTCATGGCGTCTGTGTCAGAGAAATGTAAAATCTGCCAAAATCAAAAATGTATTGCTGTTGTTGCCTTTAAACATCACACATCTGGACTTACTTGTTGTTGTAAATGCTCATCCAGTCAGCCTGTACGTAGAGCATGAGTGCCGTGTTTCAGAACTTCTTGTTCTATTATGGTAGGGCCCTTCTTAGCTCTTCTTTTGAACCATTTTCTATACTTTGCTTTTTCCATTTTTTGACCGTTTTGACTTTTCCAGCCTGTTGCTTCTGGGAGATTCAGCTGGTTAATTAGAAAACCTCTTGGGTCTCTTGATGACTCAGTCCCACCTTATCTTTTTAAAAGATTTCCAACCCTGTAACACCTAGAATTGGACATATGAGAGATGCTATTTTCATCTGTTTTTCTGCACATGACCTAAAGTCATTTTTGTGATATCGGTTGTTCAAACCTGGAGGTGAAAACCCTCATGCCAACACTCTAGAGAAACACAAATTTACTTGGTGCAAAGCCTCTGTTTGAGGTTTGTATAAGAGCTGATGGAGGTGAAACTGCCTGTTTCAGAGGACCTGGATTCAGTTCACCTAAACACAGGAAACAATGCCATTGTCCACTGAAGCATTTCTGGAATGATGCTTCCGCAAACTGAGGAGCACCAGTATGATTTAGGAGGTTTAAGTTAAGATCTTGATGGTGGAGATCAACAAGGCTTGTCACTTGGTAACCAAACACAGCCTGTCACATGCTTCGAAAGTATTTTTGCAGGAGACAAAAAGCTGTCTTTCTTTTTTCTCTGGTCAACCCCATAAAAGGCAGGAATGTCGTGTGAAGGACTGCAGCTGGTACTCTGGTGCCACTTTGCTGAGTCCCTGCAATTTCTCCAATCAGCTTCATCCACAGCTGACAACAAGACAGAAGCCCCCCCATCCTGAAGAAAAACACAGCTTTTCCTTACTAACTCAGGTTAAGATGTAGCACCATTGCTTTATTTCACTGTATTGGACAATTTGCTCCTTAACAACCAGACCAAAGGCACCAAGGGAGCTGACAGTGCAGCTGAAAACTATTTTACTCAGATAAAAGCTTTTTACTCATGAGAACCAGACATTTAGGGTTTTTTTTAGATATTCCAAAATGTTTCACCTAACAGTCTCCTTATTTGATTTCCATGCAGTTATTCCCTCTTTAGTGCCATTTATAGCACATAAGGAATATTAGCTCAGATGTTTCCCGCAGTTTATAAAAAAAAAAAAAGTCTAGCCAAGCGTGAAGCATGGACATTTTATGGAGCACCTTACACTTAGAAGAAGGAGTAAAGGTCCACCTTTGGATTTCTGCGTAAAATGAACACCTCTTTACTTTTATGGTCAGGAATGAAGTGAGAGCTGTTCAAGTCTGTTTCAGTAAATGGAAAAACCAGAACTGAACACATAGCGCGTGCACACATCCGCACACCAACATAAATAAATGTTGATGGAGCCACGGCTGTCCCACAACTCTGCGGGACTCTAGGAGTATTAACAATGTCTCTTTTGCTCCCGAAGGCTCTTCTTCCATCCCCTCCTTCCTTCCCACATCAAGACGTCTTTCCTTCCATAACCTACTTAAAACCACCAGCGGTAGCCTCAACTTCAGTATGAAAATAGACAACTTCCCCTCGTTTCCATATGCTACTGAGCATGTCACATTTAAAACGCTTCTATGCTGAATTTGACAGTAGGCTTTAAATAGAAACCATGGAAGATTTGCGCTTTTTGTAACACAAAAGGGTTAGTTTCCAAGAGAAGAAACATTCGACTAAAGAAAAGCGCCAAAATTTAAACTAGAACCAAAGTCACCTGAATTAACGGGCTGCATCACATGGTGGAAGATCTAGTAAAGATAGAAAAATTGCTTCTGCAATGGATGTAACACAGGTGACCCAGCTCAGAAGAGTTGGAAATATGTGCTCCTGAAAGAGTCTTCGAGTCTAGAAGGATCTGGGTCTGTCAATTTTTAAACAAATATTAGAACTACTTTTGATGAATTTTTGTATTCTTTATTTGGATATCCTTAAACGATTGAACAACTTTTGGTAGAGAGCAAAAATTGTAAAATTCTGAGCAATGGTTGTCAAATTTGCATGCACAAAACATGTTGACAGATGAAGATTTGAGAATTCATGTGATTCATCCAGTTTGCGGCCTTGTCTCCAGCTTCATGCGGCGGGTTCACTCACCAGGCGTGGGAAGACTTCTGTACCCATCAGCAGCATGGCTGAGCATGTGGGTTAACTGCTGCCACACTACACAATTATAAACCATCCCAAGATATGCTTTGTAATCTTCTCTCACACCCATTTTGTAAGAGTTTTAATCAGCTGTCAGGACGGCGCTGTGAGTCTATGATCCATTCTGAAAAAAAAACAACATTCCTTCTCTGTGAACAAAGTTGACAAGCACAGGATTATTTCATTAACGTGCTTGTATTTGGCTGAAAATCAAGGTCCATTCCATTCAAGATTGCGCTGCTCTATTTCATCTTGTTTATGCATTACTTCACTACTTCATACTCAAAAGTCCAGCACGGCTCAGAGCAGGCAGGGTCTCAAAATTTAGTACCTGGCTATGCTCCTGTGGGTGTGAACGCTTAACGTTTAGCAGAACTTGTCTTGCTGTTCCCATCCATCTCACCTCCTCCATTATTATATCTTACCTCTACTGCCTGGAAACTATACAACAAACACAATTTTGTCTTTTACCTATCTGTATATGATGTATTTTATCAGCATGTTGAACATATGAGGTTGTGGGATGGTCCATAAAGGGAGAACAAGTGGAGAAAGACTTTTTCTCTTGTATTGGCCAACAAATAACTTATGTGAGTCTTTTATTCTCCTCAGCCTCACCTTTGAAAGGAGAAGATTTTAGCTTACAAAGTTGATTTTTTGGGGAGTGCAAAAATGCAGATAACCTCTTCAGTACATGACCAAACTCTGACAACTTCCCTGCGTTTGTCATGATTCAAGCCTCCTCAGTGAACTCTCTTGAGATAAGTTTTTCTTAATCTTCTTCCTTGGCACATGGACCGAAGGAAAGAATTTAGAGAGTGAAATGAGAAGAAAGCAGAGTGGTTATCCTCATGGACTGCCTGAATGAGAAGCTTTATTACAAGCTAATAAAAGAGCCAAGTCTACCAAAGAAGAAACATACTTTACATGGTAAAAAAAAAATTAAATGTATTATTCATTGTTTAACTTGTTTTCAAAACTTTTAGGTTTGACTTGGGAAATTTGAATGTCTCACAGCAAATGAAGCACAGGATTTAAAAAACCCATTCATGGCTTGACCTTTTCTCCTGTCTCCCCTCCTGGGTTTCCCTCCCTGCAGCCATTAACACAGAAAACAAATCCAAAATTATTCAGAGTGGGAAAATATAAAGCCGAGAGGAACTTCATGGCTGAGAAGTCCTTGTTTTGTTGGCAAGTCTGTGTTTATGTTCATTTTTTTGGGGGTTTTTTAAAAAACTTTCCAGTAGGCGGGCTCCATGTGTCAGGAAAAACTCCGAAAAACTAAATCTTCCTTTGAGTGCTGACATACGGGTGAAAACATTTGAATCAGATAGTGGGAAAGCAATCTCCACTATGAGACGAATGATGAACATGCAGTCACACACAGCTTATTCTCCACTGTTTTTACCTAAAATGTTGATTTTATTTCTGCGAAAAAGAATAAATCTGCTTTTATAAAATTGGGATAGTTTCCAAGGAGCAGTCACTTCGATTCATACATACCGTGACCTAAAGATGGCGCAAGATAACCAGTCAATCAGTTTTGACTGTACCCCAAAGTAAAGATATACTTAAAATTAACTAGTTCTTGATGGCTGTTTATTTGTTGTGTGGAAACTTAAAAGTTAAATAAAAAAATCAAATTCCTATTTTATTTTCAGTATCATAGACATGAGCTCACTGATGTGAAGCATGTCAAATGTTATGGTTGTCCTGCAAATTTACCTAAAAAATTAAACGTTAAGGGTGGATTCAGCTGCTGATTCGACCTTTTTTGTTGTTGTTGTTGTGCACTGTCAAATTTTGACGTTTTAAAATGCAGGACTAAAAGAAAGTTTGCAAATATTCATTAACCTCCAGAAAAAAATGTTTTTACTCACATGGTTGGATGATTTCTGATGCCAATTGTCTTGAAACATAAAAAAGTGTAACATTTTCACTATATGGGAATATATATTCTGACTAGATTGGACATATCTCTGCAGCAGATTGAACATTTTCAGTCTTCATTGATGCCCAAATACTTCTGTGTACTCCATGTAAACATATAAATCTATATCTGACTCTGGAAGTTCCTCTCTTACTATTTGCCTGTGGGGCAGGAGTGTTCCTGGACTCCTGGCTGGCTGCAGTAGGATCCTCCTACTGGCTGGTAGACTTCAGCCCCAAAGAAAAGCAACTTCCCGATTATCTTTCCACGCTCACCTTTGCTAATAGGTGAAACAGAGGCCAGCATTGCACCACAAGGCATCAGAAGTGAGGCCATGTGGTATTTCTCTGCAGAGATCTAAACCTCTAAATTCCACATCTTTAATAACATCTTGGAAACATCCCAGAGCAACCAAAAGGACAGATCAATATTTGTTGTACTGGTCAAAGACTTCCTCTTTGCTCTTCTGTGTTGTTTTTTATGTATAAATATACACTAGCATAAGAGGACATGTAAACATGCCATACTCTCTACTTAGAATTTTCATATTTCTTTGCTGGGACATCATGGCTTTTTATCAATTGACTCTAACTTGACGATTTCTACACACTTTGATTGAAAAAAAAAACTTTTTTGAGCATTTTCAAAACTTTTTGTTTTAAAAACATGTTCTTTTTTTCATCTTTGCCTTGGGAGATTCAAATGTCTGACAGGAAACAGGAGAATAAAAGATAACATGCAATAAAAGCCACTAGCCGGAGTCGAAATCACAACGTCCTGAAGCAGATCTCTTGAAGTCCCAAAAGCCTCACACCCCAGAGTAAAACAATGGGGCTCCCATCAGGTGAGTGCTTGTCGGTGGGATACACCTGAGTCATAAACCTTTCCTCTGTGACTACCAGCCCCTCAGCTAATAGCTCATTAGATTGGCTCTGTGACCGCCCAGAGGATCAAAAATAACAGGCCTGAAAGGAGCAATTGTAGACGAAAGGAGGGGAGGGGTTTAAGGGTTCATCAATTCTTCAGGGTAACTCCCTGATGCCTTCAGGACGGACACATCTGATGTGACGTCAGCACAAAAGAAAACTTTTCCATGCAGTAAAAGTAAGAAAAATAAGTGATGTTGGCCTTTACAAGTGAGCCTGAAGTGTGCTGAAGCTCATGTAACTCAAACATAATCACATGCCTGTTAAACTGATAAAATCTGAATCAAAGGCTTGAGAAGCTTCTTTGCGCTCTTATAGAAAGTGCTAAATGCCAAAACCAGATAAGGCCCACTGGCTCGAGGCCCAAATCCTGATCCTATTGAAGTTTATTCAACCTATAATTCAACCTTTAACCAACAGACACGTCTTTCAGTAAAATCGGAGAGAAAGGAAGACGTTGCCAGTGAAGAAGAACTGTGTACACAGAAGCATGTTGCTATAAGAGCAGAGGAGTCGAAATCCCTCAACATTGGATCGTTCCCAAGAGAGAAATGCATACAGATATCATGTTTCTTCTTGCAGCTTGTAACACAAGCACCCAAAGGTGTCTTAAGCTGTTTCCCTTCTTCTCTCTATGAAAGTAGTTCAAAGAGGTCAGCTTAGTATAGGAAAGAAAACACAACAAAAGCCTGGAGTCTAATATTGTTTTATCCATGCAGTGTGATAACACCTGGTTACAGCTTTCTGTGATGCACTTCAGTTGCCGCCATTTTTCATGTCAGACTGCCAGTGGCATCCCGCAGGGTTGAATTGTGGGTCACGTCAGCATGGTGCCAAGTGTCCTGGTGTCTCCATTGCTGTGAAGTCACACTAACACGCATAGATGTACAAGGAATTTACATGCGCAGACAAATGGCACACTCTTGACTGCTGGTGGTCCTGTGTGACATGATAACTGCACAGGCACACTTCCATAGACCTTAGTCCTCTGTCTGTTTGACATATGATTAACTATCCCAGCTGCCATTAAACATTCAAAAAAGACATTCCTCAGAATTATGCATGTGCACACATGTGCCAGTGTGTATTCATTTAACAAAAAAAAGATGAAAAGCTAACTTTAGTTTGGTAAGTTAGCTAAATACAAGTTATTTCTTGATATTTTTTTTCCAAAAGTAAACTTTTTTCTTTTTACTATGACTGCTGACTAGAATTGAGCAAAGATAATATCAATGAAAAAGCTCGTCAGATAAAAAGCTTAGGAAAAAGCACAAAACTACGCCTCTATCTTATGTCATTATGCATGTTTTGCGGCACATTACCTTAAAAGCTAAAGAAAAGTGGTGAATAGTAAAGCCTTCATGCATTACTTTATCTCCCCACATTGACTATAATCTCTCACCTCATCCCCACCCCTCCCTTCCTCCTCAGCTCTTTGATTTTTCTCTTTCTTCTGTTTTCTGAAGGAGCTGACTGTGCTGCTCTGTGAGCGCTCCAAGTGCACCTGTCTGTTCTGCATTGTTCCCCTTTTCCACAATATGATGGAAAATGTTTGAAATAACAATGCATGTGGGAGTTGAGGGGGACCCCCGCACCCTGTTTAATCTCTATTCGAGTTCTGGTACATATTCGTGAGGCTCCCTGTGGCTCTCCTGCAGGTGTGGGGCCCACCAAGCCCTTTTCAGTCACATTTCACATTCATTCCTTCTTCCACACAAATATAACACCATTTTCAGAAGATGCATTTTAAAACCAATGTGTACCTTTTGCATCTGTGATGGATAAAAAGCCACAGAAGTTCAAGCATGCGTCAGCTCTGTTCAAGGGAGGGCAAGCACATGAACACTGTGCAAGCTACAAGACAGGATTATCAGGATCTGACCTGCTGACCCTGAGGAGGTCATGTGTGAGGTGCCGGCTGCAATTGGTGGCCACACCCACACTAGCATGTCTGATGTTTCAGGAATCTCTGCAGCGCCGTCCTGCCAGACCACACAGGACAAAGTAAAGCTGAACACATCTCTGTGAAGAGACCAAGAAACTTATTTAGGGAACTGACAAATGTGTTCTCCATTGTGCTTTGTAATAGAAAATGTATTCTTGTTGTGTCTGCAGTTATTGTTTGAGCAAAGTTGCTGACCAACAAACTGAAACAGCAAACAGGTAACATGATGTGTTGATTAAACACAATACCTCATCTCAGGTACACAGGTAAGACTATGAGATTTTGCCTTTTGAGGAACTAGATGTTGCATACAATCTCAACATTCCTCCGCACTTCTCCACTAACATGTACAAGTGATTTCTTTCTTTTTTTGTTCATTCTGCAGATTCTTTTCTTTGTTATCTACAATTCTCTTCCGATGTTGTAATAAATCCCATAAACCAAGATGTAAATCAGGGTACCATTGATTATATTGATTCTTTTTTATCCTCATTTGTTTTAAAGACAGTGACTCTCAAACTAAATGGTCTTAAAGTCCGATGTTTGTGGTGTTTAAAGTGTTCAAGAAGCAGCAGTTCTTAAACTGCAACAGGCAAATCAAATCAAACTTTATTTGTACAGCACTTTCCCAACTAAAATAGCTCAATGTGTCACATAAAAATGTCTTTCAACTTTAAAAACCAAAAGCAAGAGAAAAAGGAAAAACATCTACACTCACACACAACATAATCAAGCATAAAATGAGACATTGATATGATGCGAAATGGAAATCTGGCTTAATATTTATATATTTATAACATTCTGTGAACCTGTCTACATCAGTGCAAAGAATTAAATCTGGAAGACACAAACAAATGTAAAAATAAATAAATAAATAAAGGACACAACAACAAAAATGATTTTAAAAAATCATCTGTTAAACTTTTGTTTCTCTAAGTTTATTAGAGTAAAAAAAGATTTGTTTGACTGGAAACCATTGATAACATTTCATGCAACAAAGTTGTTTTGTAGTTGTTGGATAACATTGCTTTTGTGTGTTTTTTTTATCAATACTGGGTTGACTTTACACTACACATTTAGTGTGAGAACTGACATGAGATGCTGATGGACTGACTTGACTCAACAAAGATATTTAGATTTCTGGACAACTGTGTTTGTGCTTCTGTTTATCTTCGCGAGGGTTCAGATTCCTGATGAGCATAATAGAAATAACAGGTTCACTTAAGTGCAGCCTGACTTTTAGTGTCAAAACCTTTAGTGCTGACTTCTGCTCAGGCACAGCAGGAATTCAGCTTGAACATCCTTTGTGCATCTGAATCCATCCTTAGCATGAGCTAGCTGGGAAGTTATCAGGTCGCTTAACGTGGCATTAATCTACTGCATCAAATGTATCTCTTTGGGTTGGTCTCCATGTTCCACGCCTTCTTTCTACTTGCTGCAGCATCTGTCTTCTCAATTAGTGGCTCAAGCACACAAAAAGCATGAAATAATAGATTCAATTCATGTTGGTTTCTTCGTCTGTGTTTAGATTGTGAGGTGAACCTTCATTTAAATGTGAAAAGCCCATGAGCACTCTTCAACATTTGAGCAGTCTCTTCTGAAGGCACGCACCTCCTATCCTTCCTCAGTCTTAACATCAACACCACAAAATGTCCCTTGACTCAGTGTGTGCATGCATGGATATTCATTTAGCATGTGCTGCCATGTGTGCACATAAGCATGAGTCGATGTGTATGTCAAATAATTGTGTATGTATATATCAGACTGTGCTTTTGCAGGAGTTGGTGCTGGCCGCAATCACTTTTGATGAATATCTACTTTGGCTTTGGAGAGAGTTGTGCTTTTTTCCAGTGGGTGACTCATGGGGCTTCTGACGGATGCCTGTACCAATTTACTGCTACGACCACTGCTGCTGCTCCTGTTCCCCACCCCGAGTGTGTCTTGGAGTGTGTGTGTGTGTGTGTGTGCAATTCAAGTCAATGAATAAGTGTTCTGTGACTTTGCTGGTTGTGGCTGCAGTTTCCAGATTCTGATTATGGACTTTCCACTTCTCTGTTGAACAGCAGACGAGGAGAGTAAAAAAGGGGTGCGGGACAGCCACAGTTCTTTTATGAGACACTATACAATGTCACACATACACAAACACAGCTTAGTATGGTGTTCCTGGCAACATTTATTTGCAATCGGATCGAAACACCACTTGCATTCACAAAGGAGACAGAAGGTTCCCCGTTTTAGCTTTCATTTGGTCCTTGCCAAACCTTGGAAATATTGTATTAATACTTGATAACAGATGTACTTGTTTGGGATAAAATGTTTTCTTCAGTTCATCAAAACTTTGGCTCATTCTTTTCAAAGTTTTGCTTCATTTCTTTTTTGTTTACAGGGTTCTGCATGACTGCTTCTTAATCAGGTTTAGACATGGTCTTTAGTTGGACTCGTAATACCTTAATTATAATGTTTTTCTACCATTCTGTTGTAGGTTTTATGATCTGTGTGAACACATTGTCTCATTGAATGACCCAATTCCAGGTAATGTCTAGACCACCGGAAATGATAGTGGAAAGTTGTTTGTGCCAATATTCTCTTTTACACCTGCATTGCGGCCAAACGTGTCTTCTTAGTTTTGCTCCTTAGGCTTTGTTCTTGTAATTGTGAAATATAAAAGATGTTGCTGTGTTTGTTTTAGGGAAAAGAGTTCCTACTGGAAAATTTCCAAATGCTTTCTAAAGTTCTCCATGAGTAGCGTTGAGAATTTTTAATACAGAGACATGTTGCGTCTGAGATCAATCTCTTAAACATTTTGAACATTTTCTAAGCATCGCAAAGAGTTACTTTCAAGAAAAATGGACATACAGAATAGAATAGAATAGAATAGAATAGAATAGAATAGAATAGAATAGAACAGAATGTAAACATGCCTGAACGTACATTTCGAGCTTCTGCGTTCAAAACTCTCTTGTTCTCATGATGCAATGCAAGTTTCTACAGTTTTAGGGCTTAACGTAACAAACATGCATCCTTTGAACGTGTGTCGAAAGTTAAACCAGGTCGAACTTCTGTGTCTATTCTAAAATAGACATAAACTATGTTTGAGAAGTCAACAAATATTACGCCAACTGCTAACTAGTCTGAGCAGAAAGAATCATTTTAATTCTACAGCTGCTTTTGTCATGTTATTATGCAGTAGCTTGTTTCTGCGTGTAAAAAGACAACTTAAACTTTCAGACTTAAGGCAAGACCTCATGCATAAAGCCCCACCAAGACTTTTTAAAGATCAAACACATGAAATCAAGCGAGGAAATGTTGGTTATATCAGCACAACATTGGAGGATTTAAATATACCTGTCAAAATTGAAGTCAAGCAGGACAATATTTCTGTTTAAAATAGCAGCCGACTCTTTTAAATTCACAGTTGAGTGCACAGGCTGGCGGTGTTAACTCGAGGGGCCAGAGGGTAATCAAACATGCTTTGAAAGACCAGAAAACGTAACTTCATTAAGGTAAATGGAATAAAGATTCATCGTCATTGCTGATACCCAGGTTTAAATGTAAAGCTTGGACTAACAGTCACACTGTAAAAACAATATCAGTTTGTTCTCATAGTTCTTGTCTTCATTTTAAAACTTGAAAACATTGACGTCATTCAACAGGACATGGATGAAATGTATAAACCTTTTTAAGACTGCATGACTAATAGCTGGCTGCTACTAAGCCATCACAAACTTCAACGCATGGCCAGCTCATTGAGATCATGAAGATACACGTCATCCTTTGCAGCGCACATTCTTTCACTTTTACCTTTCATTTTCCACCAGCAGGAGGAAAGCGTACGATCTTTGGGGGCTTTGATGCCACATGTGAATGACTTGCCCACCTAGTCAGGAGTCCCCCTTAATTCTCTTCAGACGGTAAAAAGTGCCAAATTTCATTTAGTTGTTGCCGGCATGTCAGACGCGGAGCCTTTTATCGGGGATCCTCCTGTGGGTGGAAAGATTTAATTCCATTCTCCCTGTTTTACCAATTCCTTTCCTCAAAGGTAGCACAGGAGCCCAAAGCTGCTGAGTTTACCCAGCAGCATGTGACTACACCCAAATTTAGCTGCCCACAGAGTGCCTGAGTTAAATCATCTTTGTTTGTCATGCAAATAATAAATATTCCTTAATGGCTCTTCTGTGATTCCCCAGATTCTTCCTCATTATTTTCTGTCAGCTCTGTGATCTCAACAGAGATTTTGTCCTTCTAGACGTCCAGAAATAATCCTATACTAATATTGACACGTGCTAAAGAAGTTCACCTGTGGTGGAAGAGTTGGGCCAGAGGACTGGGAGGAGGGTTGCGGAATTCAGGCCCAAACCACAAGGTTGCACATATGAGGGAAGGATGGTCAGCGGAACAACGATTCTTCAAAGACCCCTTTTGGAACCACAAATGTGAACACTGCTCCCTTCGCTTCTAAAGCTCAGTTCCTTTTTCAGAAGGGCCTGCATGAGAACATTATTTCCAAACAGCCATTTTCAGGGGTAAAACTAACTTCTATATGTCGTGTGAATGTATTTATGCATGGAAACTACTCTGTGATTTGTCACAGACTTCATATTTACCTTTACAGGTTTAGCTCATGGAGAATCGTTCTCTTTTGGCTCTAAAGCCTCCTATCTGTTCTGCCCAGAACTGTGGCTCCGATATGGATAGACTTGGCTGAGCAAGGTCACTCTGGGCACTGGTCCCATCTTCACATTGAAGTGATGAAGGAAGACTCTGTCCCCCAGCATACTCTCCTTCAACCACAGCTGCAGAGGTGAGGAGGCACCCAGGGGACACGCTGGCTGGCGTCTAAGGACACGTTCACACAACTGGCAAGAGCAGCTTTGGCTGTTCTGGAGGTGGCGGTGCCAGCATGTCTTACCTGCTGCTGCCCACAGCCGCCATGCTCAGCTGTTAAGTTCTGTTCCACCAGGTCAGCAAGATCTATCTCTTTGTGAAAAGACTGCTTTATGGTCCATGTGTGTCTGGGTGCATCACAGATTAGAATGTAGTGATAAAAACATGACGTCTTATTTATTTCACAGATGTAAAATGAATCTTTAATGCTCTGTTCACACTGAGCATGTGTTGTGCATTCAAGAACGCGCTGAACTCAGGTTCTTGAAAGCTCTTTTAGCACAGGTGTTCACACTGGACAAGCACTTTTACCTGCAGTTGGACAGCTGATGCTAAATGTTGAAGTCGTGCAAATCTCACAAATCTTTCTCTACGCTTTTTTATTCACAGTTCTCTTCCAATGTAGAAAAGACTTGGTGTCATAATTCCAGCTGGGCACAAACAGCAATGATCAATTTTTCCTTGCTGATCAATTTTCAAACAGTCAGCCATGCATCACCACCAAATCCAGGTTTCTGATTGGTCAAAGTTTGACCTGGTTTAACTTTCAACGCGCTTTCAAAGGCCAAGCGTTTTATACGTAAAAATGCACTTAAAATCTTGTGTAGCTACGTGTGAACACGTGAGTTTCACGTGAGGATACCCACAATGCACCTATATGCGCGGATTTGTTTCTGCCACTTTACTCCACTTCTTCTCTTCAGGTCATTCATTTCTTTTCATAACATGCCAGTAAGCTTTTACTGTACCCTGCGCAGGTGCTGGTGAAGATGGAGCTGTGATAATGGACCATCGTATGAAAGGAGGATCAAAGCTTCTATTGAAGATCTGATGATGGTTGAGGGTCCTTGCATAGGGGTAGATCTTGCGCTTCAGAGATCAGTTTGTCAGTGAAAAAGCCTATCATACCTGTTTGCCATGCTTTCTTTAGTTAAGAACTAAAGCGACTTAAATGTCTGAAGCTTCTTGGAAATCCCTAGTTAATACAAAATGCTGAGTAAACCCAGCAATTTGTGGTTGTAGCATAATTAAGGTTTTTGTTTTAAATGTAAGTAAAATAGGAGGAAATGTAGAAACGTTTTCTTGTTTTTGCTCACACGAGCAGCACAGCTTGCCACCTGTTTCGTGGGAAAGCAATATTCATCACAAGAATTTTCAAATCCAAGGGGGATAAAGAGAGATGAGGAATAAAGAAGAATGGAAAAGCATTTAGTTTGAGCATGCCGAGTGCATACCGAGGCTCAGTTCACAGGTTCCAAAGACAAGCTGATGGAAGTGAGCCAGGATCCCTTGCACGGGAGGGTATGAGAGAGAAAGAGAGGACAGAATAAGATGGAGTGGGAAAGGGGGAGCTTTTGAGAAAAGCTTGCCAGTTGAAGAGGGCATTAAAGATGTATTTTTTTTAATCTGGAGCCTTCAGGTTGCTGATGGACAAAGCGCAGTGAGTGATGGAGGAAAGACAAAGAGAAGAATCCTGAGAAGATCTACAGCTGGACTTCCTCAAAACCCTTTTACCCTTGTAACCTCTGTGTGCCTTCTGTTTGCCCCCGTATCAACCCCTTTCAAAAAAGTGTAACAGTCTCCTCGCTAAGGCTCCAAAATTTATTGGATGAAAGAAAAAGATGAATGTGGCAGTGATGGAATAAGGATGTTCCGTGAATTGTTGACCTCAACTGTTAGGTGAAAGAGAAGGCTTTGACTGAGAGCAGCTGCCAACCGGGGTCCTGCCAGGACTGATAGTTCAAGGAGAAACCGTAAGACAACCGTACCACAAGTGGTTTATCACGCTCTCTCCAGTTTGTCTTTATCCCACACACAGATGCACGGCAGCCCAGACTCCAAGATCCCAGACTCTCAGACAAGACTTAGTTAAAGTGCGGAGGACAAGCAATGCTCTTTGTGCAACGACAACACCGTTCTTTACTCCAGAAGTAACTCACTGACAGATGGTTCAGCTGTTAGCAGGAAGATGGATGGGAACACTTTGTACCTTTAGGAGATACTGAGAAGAAACCAACTGATATGACTAGGAGATATAGATCAGATGAGATCAAGAGGGAACGAGAACTGAAAAAGAAGCATACATTTGAATTTTCTTGAGATCAGACCTGAAGCAACATGAGCCACAGTCGAGACACAGTGACATTGCAGGCCAGATTACTGTCTCCACTGTCTCTCAGCTGGACCTCACTGCCAGCCAATCCCCATCTATGGGGCTTGAAACCCAGGCCATGAGAGGGTGGGGCAGGGTCAGAGGTTGTGAGTTACAGGGTTGACAGACAAGAGGGATTGATGCCCGTTGACAAAACCTGAGCCTAACTCAGTCTAAGCAGCAGCCTGTTTCCCAGGGGGGCGGGCAGGAGGGAGATCAGAAAACGGCCCCACATCCCTTTATGACCGTGGTAAACTAGCGCCTCACTAATATCCCACTTTTTTTCTTTTTAGATCATAGTTTTTTTAAATTATTGGTCTTTTTAAATAACAGATGTTAAGGGAGAAATTCTAGAATTAAGTCTGAAATACTATTTATTTTTATTTAATGATGCATGAAAGGGTAAGAGGGTGCAAGATAGCTGCGTGAACTTTCACAGATAAGGTTACATGGGGGACAAATTCTCAGACTAAAACATACTTAAACTTGCAAAAAGATATTCTTAAACGCAGACAGCTGTGCTCATGAAAAATGAAGACAGGCTACGCTTTATTGGTTGTTTTGATGTAAGAATGTCCTCGCACTTTCTGCAGAAGAGATTCAATGAGGAGGATCTAAACTGAACCCCGGACCACTGCTGTGATAGTGGACCTTTTACTCCTTTCTTCTTTTTCTTCTCTTGTTGCATGAAGTCATTCATGTGGAACATGAGAGCCGCCTCCAGCCCTCTGCTGAGAGAAAGTGACACATAGGTTATATAGTGTTTAAAGATGTGCACAGAGTTGTAAACTTCAACAGCGCGGGGAAGATCTGTGTTGTCTGACACTTGTTGCCGATGACGAGACGTCACGTCTGGCTCTGCGGTCCCTCTTAGACAGAGCAGCACGGTTATATTTAAGCACAAAATTCAAAATGACTGCAGAAAAAAAAGACGTTTCTGCAAAAAGAACTTGAATGACAACAACAGAAAAGATTGACGCAACCGCTTGGCATCTAAATTTATTTTCAGCTTGGAAAAAAAATCATTTATGTGTTTGTCTTCAAGTGTGACAAATTAAAGTAAGTTTGGAGTAGAAGTGGTTTGATGCACATTTGCATCAATGAGTTGAAACCGTTATGTCAAATTTGAGTAATAATTTAATTCTATTAAACTATACCAAAGGTCGACAACTTTCAACACAACACAACACAACAACCCATAAGGAGTCATAAAGTCTGACTTCACTTGTGCTGATTTGTATTTATATTAGGTATTATGATAAATATTTAGTTTTAAAACTAGTGGGGGGGGGGGGGGGGGGTTTGAAACAAAACAACTAAACATTAAGAGAAAATAGCCTTTTTTCTAAACAGAAAATAGCTGACATTTTTGACAACTGACTTCTTTTCAAAATGAGACAGTGTGTGTCACATAGCATCCTTTCACTGCACCAAATGTAGTAGTTGGTAGTTTGTTTTTTTTAAATAATTATTTTAATCAGCAATTCAAAAGTGATGGCTGATTTTGATTATTTAATTTTCAATAACTTTTATTTATTGTTACTTTTGTAAGTTTCAAGTGATTTCGGTGAGAATTTCCTTCTTTAACTGAGGGGTACCAACAATTTTGTCCACGTGTAAGGTTTTAAAAAAGTACAGTTTATTTTGTTGGTGAACCTCAGCCATCACTTCCTAAAGAGTTAATTAGAGTTATTTAGAGTTAATTAACTGACCCTAACGTTTTTTTCAAACCTTAAATTTCACTTAAATCTTTCATATTTTTCAAAAAGACAGTCCACCTCATAACCAGATCTCCTTATGTGTGAATTTTACTTGTGCTTTGTGACCTCAAACTTTTTTTTTTTGCAAAAATCCATAAAAAAATATTTGTATGACTATGGTCATCTACAAAGCCTCTATGCACCATTTATGGGTTATTAGAGAATTATGGGTATTGTTGTCAGGAACCTCCCGGGTGAATAAGTTTGAATAAAGTTGAATATATCTGACTATTTTATTTCACTTGGTGCATGTTATAGACCGAAAAATGTTTGTACCTTTTTAAATGTAATATGTTTTATTTTTCTTTAACCAGAGAGTTATAAGAGGCTCCGGAGCCTCAGGTTGAAGACCCCTGAACTATACAAAGTTTTCCATTAAGTTAAAGCAGAAATAAACATCCTCTAAAAGTATTCAACATGTAACAGAAGAAATATTCAGTTGTTCTTATATTTTTGTTTAGTTTTTTCCTCCTAATGTTCATGTCGTATGTTTGATGAAACAGAATAAGATCTCATGTAAAAGATAAGCACTTATTTACCCACATCTATTAAAGTTGCACATTATTCTAAATAATTTAAGAATTTATAATTGTTTTTTTCTTTTTACATTTGTATTTAAATTTGTAATTTTGAATTCTATAAATATTTTTTTGTGAAAAAACAATATTAACACACACATGTTTGGGTAATGTATGCCTTTTAAAAGTCAAACACTTTCTGATTGGAATTGTTCTTTAAAATGGAGCAAACATTTAATTTATATTTAATGGGAATTTGTCAGAAAACTGACAGATGCTTCTCTTGGATTTCAGGCTACAACAAAAAAAGAGCAATCCAAATTGCAGAAGTTTCTGGTTTGAACCAGTCGACCTCCCTCCATCTCCGGTGGAGTTTAGGCTGTCAGATGGAAAAGGTGAGAATTAGTTGTAAACAGAGAATCCCTGACTGTTTGAAGCCAAACGGGGAGGTCATGTTCACATCCCTGGCCACTTCCACCCGGTTTCCTCCATTGATTGGGAATGTTTATCACATTAGAGAAAGGTCAAGGAGGGCTCAAGTCAGAGAGAGGCTGGTAGCTGCCATGCGGCAGTCTGACTAATGACAGTGTCCAGAGTCTGAGCTCAGTCTTGAAACTTGTTGAGAAGGACTGATGTCAAAAGAACAAACAGATGTGGAACTGGATCAAGAGGTGCTTTAGAAGCAACACCAGCGCCTTGTTAAATATATAAAGGCTCTGATAATCTCCACAATTCTCCATCAAAACTTCCACTCCTCTTTAATTTGCAGCATTTGCAAGTCTCATGTCATCAACACGCTCACACAACGCTTTCATCTCCAGACAGAGTCCTGGTTGAGGGTTTCCCTCTCTGACCTGCTCCGTGTCGTGGGTTAGCCTGCAGCACAAAGACATCCTTTTTCAAAAGTGACAGAGCAAGGAGACCCCCACCACCACCTCCTCTAAATTTGACCCCTTGTTGCCTTAATTGTTTGCAATGCCAGGGCCATTCCCCACCCAATTGTAGTCACACCCTAGGCCATTGCAGAGAGGCCTAAAGGCCAATCATTTCCTTATTGTTGACACAGAGAACCAAAATTCCCTCCTCCCACTTGGCTCCTGTCCTCCCATGTACTTCGGTGTCTCTCTGGTTCCCTCTCTCCTAAATCTTTTTCAGGACCACCTAGGTGTTTGGACTCACTAATGCATACTTGGAATAGAGATTTTTTTGTGTGTTTTTGTGTTGGCAGGATTTCTCTCTGCTCATGCTCTACATACCAGTGGAGATCCATTAACAATGTTGCCCTGAGGGATGACTGACAGGCAGGTGTGAGGGGTTAAAGGCCGCCTACCATACTGGCAAATTCCTTTGTTTACTCAGTGGCATTAAGGTTTAAAAGAAAATAATTCATGTTATTTTATAAATGTCTACAATTTTGCTCAAACTTGTCCTGCTTGTCAGACAGGATTTTCTCCAATGATCACAGTAGCTTTTATTTCCCTTTTTTTATCTAAGCGAAGATTTTTCTCTTCTCAGAACTGTTTAAAACATTTTAAGAGTTTCTTATTTTATTTTTTATTGAATTTTTGTTTTTTTGACAGTTTGCAGTAATGAATAATTAAATCTTACATAAACAAACTGTATAATTTATTTTTAAAATTATAGGTTTTAAAAAACACATCTAATCTTCAGAATCACCTTTCCAGTCATGTTCTTGGTTTTGATGCCATCAACCCCTGCCTGTAACAACATTACATTTCTAATTCAAATTTATGCAAGAAGCAAAAATATTACTAATGCCATCCTGCCTTCCTGCCAGAGACCCAACTCTCTTTTTCTGTCCATGATCATGTGGAGTTAAACAATTATGTGCAACTTTTTCTAATCCTCGTGTGGGTTACTAACCACACTACAGACAAACTGTCATGCATACATTTTTAAAAGTATAAGTATAGGAAGACACCCTGTTTCAATCTGTTTCAGTTTTCCCATGAGCATTCTGTGGTAAATTTAAGCACACAGCTCTTTAATTCCAGCGCATGCTGAAAGTCCCACCTTTAGTACTGAGAGGCTCACATCTGTATCCTGTTCTCCTTTTGTGGCTGTGCTGCATGGTATTTTGCAGTACAGTGTATTTCAACAAAGTTGTCTTTATGTTCAGCCGTTCAGTGTGACTGCCTGTGTCATTAAGCCAAAACAGAGTGCAAAAGAGCGTGTTTTTGGCATACCCAGATCCCCATGAGTTTGCCGCAGTGAAAAGTTCACATATTTGCAAAGTTTGTGACAGTAAATGTTCTGCAGGGGATACAAGTCCCACCAGGTGTTTGCGTGAAGAGTGTGACAGCTTGATGATTTACTGCTGCAGGTCTGTGCTTTTTAACAAGTTAGAGGAGCCTCTGCTGAAGGATGGATATGTTGGGCCCTTGGGAGCCATACTGGCTACTACAGAGAGGTTCCCGATCACCAGAGATGGAGCTGCAAGCAGGGTGTCGGTCCAGGGCAGTGTGGGCTGGGGCAAAGCTGTGGTGTGACGAATGGGACACCCGAGCCAAACTGTAACACCACCAGCGTGGTAGGTCTCCCTAATCACTCTGGCAGCATAACTAGCAGCATCAAGTTTCAGATTCTTCTGTGTGAGATGGTGGAGATCTGGCCCGGTGGGGTTGAAGTGTCTGGATCACTTCGCCAACAAACATTTACAGACTGTCCCACACACACATTTCCTCATGCCCAATACTTAATAAAAAAAAATCATCAAATGCTTCCCCACACACACACATGGGGGTGCACAAGTGTCACAGCAAATGATTTATGACTGGAATTTGCTGAAATGTGATCACTTTCATGCTGGATAATGCCCTTTCAATACAGTCCCATTTTTAAAGTGAGTGTGCCAAACTGTTAAAAGCTATTCCACTATAAGATACTAAAGTTTAAGAAATGTTGAATTTGCAGCACAATAACGTAAATTTTATTATAAAATGAATATGTCCTGTGAATAAACACTTCTCTAAATTTGTCACTGAGGTTAAGAGAAGCTTCCAGATTTTAAAACCTGATGCTGGGAGATACAGTTCTCTGTTGACATGCTAAACTATCAGTTTCCCAAGTTAATTAAACATCTAATAGCTTGTGTAGAGCAGATGGCTGGAGGTGAAGCATGTCCTGCTCCCTCTGCTCTTTGGGGTTTTATTTCGGGATCAGCTACAGTGGGGCAGGGTGAGAAGGGGGCAGCGGACGGTCTCTACGCCCAGGACTAAAGCCCCCCTGTTTTGGCACACCTCCTCTCATCTTTGCCGACATCCACCAAGAGCCAAATTTAGGTGGTGGGAGGGGAACTGCACAGGCAGATATTTTAGTGCGCTGTGTGTCAACAGTGGTGTGTGCCAAACTAAACCCCGTTTGCACTTGTTTCTCCACTTAATTGCTCATCTAAACAAGCTTGAGGGTTGGTGGGAAAAGAGGAAGAAGAACTCGGAGGGGGGGCTCGGAAGGTGGAAAGGTGAGGAGGCAGAAAGAAGAGGAGTGGATGGAGTTTGCCAAAATAAATGGATGAATGCTGTCTTTGACTGAGTCACATCTTTGAAGTAAGTTATAATTGCAGGGCGCGTGTTGAGTCCGTGCAAAAGCCAAACGGAGATGCTTGACTGTGTCATCACTTGACGATAAACAACATCAGTTGGAGTCAAAGTGAAGCCTGCAAACTTATTATTTTCTCTAAAAAAAACATCATTCAAAGATGTCCCTTTGCAATAACTGATGAGAAGAAGGATGCAACGCTACCTGGTGAAGAGCATTTTCACAAAGCTTCTTTCACAGCAGCATGCAGCTGTAGGCCAACACTTGAATCTGTGTGCTCTGCAGACATGTTTGTATGTGAATCTCTGTTCCCTGCTGCACACACATCAGAGAGACAGAACGTGCCTGCTGCGACATGAAAGCTGGTCATGGTGGGGTTAAACCTTTTCTGACCACAATGTTTTTCCATTCAGTGGGAGAGGCCGTGACAGGGTTACATATGCTTTGATTAATACACAGGCCCTTGATGTCTTATTTATGAAAAATAAACCAGAGCGGTCCAGCAATTATTAAAGTAAACTCGTTGAAGAATACCTCACAATGCACCTTTTAGCTTCTTTAGAAAAAAAAGATTTTTGAGGCCAAAAAAGTGTTGTCTGGGGTTTTTTAATGTTCCACTGCTGCACTTCAGAAGCCGGAAAACCCCAGCTTGGTGTTGCCTTACAATCCCTCTCGTTAAATTTTTTTTTTTTTTTAAAAGCTGGAAAAGCAAACAAAGGCTGGATCAGTGAGGTGTTGCACAGAGCGGTAGCATACATGTCAGGGCAGGGCCTAAAAAGGATGCTAGGTGTTTCGGGTCTTTTGTTTCAATAAAAAAGACGAAGATCTCTGACAGTTGAGCTAGTGTGATGAGAAGATGGAGTGGCTGATCTCCTTGAAGCAGCTGTTTGATGTTTCAGTGAATTTCAGCACCACCCACAAACACAGATTCCAGGTCCGACACGAAGAAATGCAAAAGTTTAATCTCTGGAATGACTAATCCCTCCATTTTTGTTACAAATTAACATCATATTAGACTAAAATCATTGTGGGAGGATGTGTAGTTTTGATGTATATGCGCATTTTATTTCATTTAATTACAAGAAACAAAGGTAATAAAAAGGAAGGAGAAACATTTAGCTGATTGAAAGCAAAATTGTATACAATTCAATTACAACTAATAAAATTGGTGTTTGATTTTTTTTTTTTTTGTGTTTGCATTAAGTTCAAGGCTTCATCTTTTCGTATTTTTCCAGTTTAAATTTAGTTTCTATGGGGAAGTTATTTATGTTTCAGCCTGTCTCACAAACTATTTTAGTTTCTGTCAAGTCTTCCTCCAGTTTTAACGATTTCCTAATACGAATAATACCATTCAGATTATTTTATCAACAAAAAAAAAAAAAAAAGAGTTCCTCATTGTTATGGTGAAACAACAAATTCCCTTCTCAGTCTTTGTGGCACATTACATTCTCAAATACAAAAACTGCAGCCGAGTATTCCATTTTCCCTTGTGCACTTTATTATTTTAGTGTTTCTGGTAAGAAATGCATGCTGAGATGTCAAAGACTCAGGACAGCTATGATCAATGATTGTGATTTCCAGTGCATTAAACGGCATGTGCCTTCATCGTTGCTGGGCAAAGAGTGAGAACAGATCAAGCTAAACTGACATGTCAGCAACCACAAAAAAAGGGTACATTTCATGGCCACCCTACGCTGCTCAAGTTTTCATTTCTGAGTCCAACTCCATGAATTCTGTGGTGTGTACTTTGTCTTGGGCTACAGCAGGCAGATTTTTTCTTTGCATGCAAACCCTGTTTCTCACTCCACCATTTCTGGGACAAGTGGACAAAAGCAGCAGGTTTTTTTAGGGATCAGGCTTTTTACAAATCCAGCTCTGAGCGAGAGCTTCAAAACCACTGAGGGGCAATATTGAATCAAAACAAAAGGTGAAGTCTTGGGCCAGCTCACCTTTACTCAGATTAGAGAACTGAAGCTGCAGCAGATGCTTCAAGACTTCCATTTCCTTTCTCCTTGCTTGCCAACCAGAGGGAGGAAAGAATGACTGCCTTTATGTTGTTTTTCTTTTAGTCAACAAGACCGAATGTTTGGACCCACCAACACTTGCTACAGCACAGAAATGCTGGAAGAAATCAGAAGAACCATCAAGTTTAGAAAAAGATTCTGTGGAGATTATAGATTTTATGTAAAAAGTTAGGAAAGGAGGAACTGGGAACCTTGCTAAAAATACAAACTGGTTCTTTAGGTTGGAAGTATGAGTCTGAAACTGAACATAGCTGGAAAAGTTGGGGAAATACTAAATAGAAACACAGATTTTTTATAGAAAAGGGACATATAATAAAAAAAAGAAACGATTTTATCAGGAAAAAAATGTTTTAGCATAGCTTAAAAATGACAGTTAAACATAGGAAAGAAAATGATGACAGAAGACAGATCTGGTTCGTATCCAAGTCAAATAACACACACTTGTGTTTCTTTGTTGTACAACTCTGCAAACTGAGCCTCCCGGGTTCCCTTTCATCTCCAGCTCTGAAGCGACAGCCAGCATACGCGAAAATTGCTCATGTAACAAAAGTGCAAACGCCTAGTTCCCCAAGTCATTCAAAAGCTGCAGACAGCATGCAGACAGGTAGAAAGCCGGCATGTGCCAAACAACGATGTCATACCTGGACAGCAAACGGGTGGAGACGAGATGAGAAGAAGGTTAAAAAAAAGTGGACAAAAGCATGCATGAAAATCTAAATCAGGAAAAAAAACAAGGTTTATTTCAGGATGACCTCTTATAAGATGCTAAAATTGAAAAGGAAAAGATGAAATTACCGAATTTTACAAAGGACCTAATATGAATGTTGAACCTGCCAGATATTAAAGCAAAAAACAGTCCAACAAAAACTAAAAGATTTTAAATGTTTTTGTTTTGTGTAGACAAAAAAAGGTCAAATCTTAGAGAAACAATTCTGGCCTGGGTGTTGTTTTGTGGTAACTGTTGCATGGGCTGCATCCAAAGTTTACCTTACCTTAGTGACAGAAAACTATACTGGCTTATCAACAGGAAACATAGCTTGATAAAGATAGGATGATAGAGAAAGATGGCATGAATCCATATCACTCTTTCACCAAGACAACCACACTACCAAGCAAAACAGATGAGCTAGCAAGCTTCCGGAAGACTTACAAACTGAAAAAAAAAATGCAGTTCTTTAAAAGACCACTAGAGGCTGGTGTCAAATGAAAGCAATTTCCAAGTGATCCATGTAAAAATTGAATTTTTTCCTCTTTTTTTATTGTTTTGTTTTTTATTTAATTTAAGGCAACCTGTAATGGTGTCATGTGGGGCTTTGAATTTTAAATTCAAGCATCACACAGAATAAGTCACATTAATAATGACGCACTGCTGTATGAACACATTTAAACCTGGGATTTGCCAATTGTATTACTTTTTGTAATGTTAATCTTGCCATATTTTCACAGTTTTACTAAGCTTTATCATAACAGCTGTGACTGGCATATGTTGCTATAAAATGTTGCATTAAGATGTTCTCTTTCATGAGGATGATGATTCAGAATGTATCCAGTATTGGGAATTCAGTTAATTTTAGATTTAATTCCCAATTTTTTTAAGATTAGCAAATGAAAAGCTCATTAATTTTATTCCAAAATAAAACTTTTTATGCAAATTAAATACAACTCAAATAAGTTAAAAGAACTATTATGTCTTGACTGACAGAACAGTGAAATAAAAATGTCACTTTCAGTTTAAAAGCAATAAACATATAATTATTCTTTTGAAAATACATCTGGATGCACTCAGACATAAACTCTTTGTGGCCTTTTCTATCTTGTCACAGTAACTTACATTTCAGTCAGATTTTTGTAGAGTGACGGAGATGGAGGTGGCAGGACGCTGTCGCGTGAGCCAAGAGATATGTTTTGCTGATGTTATCACAACAGCTGTAAACAATTCTTTCTCAGAACAAACTGGCCAAAACTCTGGGACAAAGTGAATACAGAGACACACTGATTGTAAACGAAAACATATTGCAGTGATTAAAAAAAATACTTAAACAAAAAGACAGACTCATATGCTGTTGATTTATGCAGAACCAAAAACTTGCATTGCAATTGTTGTTTTATTTCTTTTATTGTAAATGATCGTGTCTTTTATTAATTTCTAATTTCTCAGTTTCTAACTTGCCGCAGTTTTGTCTGTGATCCGGATGTTATCTCACCTATCGCGTTACCTTTTCTTTTCTTTTCTTTTCTAGCTAAATTCCACTCCACCTCAAGCACCGACATCAAACCTCTCACTGTCCTCTTGAAGAAGAAAAACAACATGCTAGTTACATTTTGACCCACATCTTGTGCATCCATTTGTCAGCTGGATTCTCCAGGACTGAAACGTAATCCGTCACAGAGGCTGTGCATTGAAATCTTTCTTAACTTCTGCAGTTGGTTTACTTTTTCTCGAGCAGGTATGTTTGCTTTATGTCTTGTTTGACTGCATTGGAAGGTGCAGCTGTCAAAACCTTGTCACATACTTGATGCATTTGCTGCAAAGTTAATAGCTGGCTGCAGAGAAGCTCCTCCAATGTGCATCGCAGTTGTAAGAGCTTTGACGTTCTGATAAAATCTTATAAAATATCTTATAAATATCAACAAATAAATTTATTGAGAGAAAGGAGAGCATGAGGCAGCACCTTTTTTCTATTAGCAACAGTCCCTATTTTTTCCTATCTGTCTGAAGCAGTGACTTGATTCCACCTGATCTCAATCAGTGAATCAGACACAATTAATATTTCCTCAGCAGACATGCAGTTCATAAATTTATTGAAATGTCCTCTTCAACCCTGACTGATTCTCCACAAATGCTCTCCCATCTGTACTGTCCCTGTGTACAGATGCTCGGTGTTGACTAATACTTTGGAGTAGAGCAGGATTTGTTAGCAGGTTTCTGCACAGTAAGGACATTCCTCGGAACGTCTGTTTTCCGCCTGTGTCTTATAGTCTTGTTCTGAGCAGCTCATTACGCTCCATGCCTTCAGGCCTCAGCTTTTTTGATGTTTTTTTTTTATAAATGATGCAATGACTCACAAACTAAAGGTGGACAGGAGACCAAAACAGACAGGAATGCATGTCATTCAGAGAAGCAGGTGGAGATGACTTTTTTTGCTTGTGGAAAAACTATTTGTCATTTTGTTCTGTCAATGTGGGTCTCAGTTTGCTAATTTGATTTTTAAGACTATTTGAACCATTTTTGAGATCATTCTAGACTGGAAACAAAGCACAGATGTTGCCGTTAAGTCGTAATAACACAGATGAGCTCCTGATGGGATTATCGGAATTATCTTAATAAGCAAATTACTTGCACTTTGATTCTCTTTTGCATCATCTGTTTGATAAAAAATACAACCACATGGTTAAAAGTGACTGAGTAGTTTAGTGTTTGGCTCAACGGAGAGACATGCAGACAGGCGGAAATGCTGTCTGAATAACTCAGAGTCTGTGGATTTGAAGTTTGTTTGACGATAATAAACTGGAATTAAATATTGCCAAGACGAATTATCTAAACTGTGTGTTGCTTGTCGCAAAATCACGAAGGAGCAACCAAGTTTTTTCTCTTCTGTAAGTTTTTTCTGCCATTCTTTACCTTATCTTGCACAGAAAGTGCCCGATTTTCTTAAATGTTCATTCTGTTAACCCACCATCCTATACAATGCTGGTGGAAGAGACCATGAAACCTCAGCTCCAGCAGAAACAATCCCTTTCCTCAGATCTGTCTGTGAATCACAAGCATTTCTTTAACACTTTTTAAACATTGTTGAAATGAAACATATCTCTTAGCACTAATTAATGTCATTAGGTAAGCCTTATTGATTTATAATGAAGAAGAAAGAGGCTAAAAAGCAAAGTCTCTGCAAGTCCTTCTGGGTTGAGCACATTAACAAAGGAGTGCTCACATGTGACCACCAACACACAACCTCTGTGTGGAACAAAGAGAGCTTTGTTTGGCAGAGGAGAATTAAACCTGTGATTCTTTTTCACTTTTTTTTTCAACGTTGGAAAGACATATCATTATTATGCTGTATACGTACATGGAGTGCATTACATCACCTTTTTCCAAATGAGTCCCGCCCTCCTGTTGGGACTCATCTGTGGATGTAATTTGCAATGGAAAAAAATGTTTCCATTTCGACAAAAACTTTGTTTATTAAGAGGCCAGCCTCGACATGTCTTTTTCAAACTCATGAAAATACATTTCCTTAACAAAGAAATGGCTTTTTTTTAATATCAGTAGCTTTCTGAGCATGTCTAATTTATCAGCTGTCAAAGCAAAGCAAGGTTGCCTTTGAGGCAAACTTGCTTTACTAAACTACCAGCTTCTAATTTGTTAATTTAATCAAATTATTGTAGATTATGTTTTGGGAAAAAAGGTATATGTCAAAAATATAAAAATAAACACATATAATAGTTGAAGCTAACATTGTTATGATTCTATCCATCCATTGCTTTGCCCTGTGGAGGATCATGCTGGAGCCTATCCCTATCAATTCCATCATAGTGGGGTTCTGTTATAAAATACAAACCTTTGAACACATTGACAATTCCAGGATTTTCACCCACAAAATGTAAACAGATGGATGTAAACGGGGCTTATTCCGCCCCAACAGTCCCGCCCACAACTCAGAGGCACATTTCCAGGCTCTTAAACTTAGACCTTAAAAACAATAGGCAAACTGAGGTGTGACAACACCCATAGAAAGTGCCTTATCTTCGACTCTTCGACACCATTGCTTCCTGGCGTGTGCCGCCATTTTGAAACCAATCAATAGTGATTGGACAGAGTCGATCTGTTTTTAGGGCAACCACAGTCGCCAATCATGAGTGGCTTTATTTGAAGTCCACACCCCTTCCACTGAAAGCAAGCTCGGGAGAAGCTGTCAATCAAACATTTGAGGTGGGGCCAGCGGGCACCACATGCTTTTGCTGAGGGATCTGATTGGTCAGTTTATAACTTGCGATAAAGAAAAAATATCTTTAAATACATTTGGATAAGAAAGAAGATGGTATCAGAGCAAGAATGGTCATTCTGACAAATAAAATGGGGTTTTGAACTTCTTGAAACCAGCAGGTACTTCTATTTGGGAACATGAAAGGGGAGGGATTGAACTGTCCATTGTTTTTACGGTCTATGGTCCTACAAAGCAACACCATTTTTTGAATTTTTGCAAAAAAGGTCAAAGTCATAAATAAAAAAGCTAAAACTGATGCTTGTTAAATGAAAACAATGCCACACTTTGAATTCCTAAATGAAATCATTCAAAATCAATTCAAATCACTATCTTTGATGGGTTTTTTTGATAAAATACACAGTTTTTCTGTAAACAACTGCATTGGATAGCAGCATCCCCCTCATCTCTCTGCACCATTAAAGGAAATAACAAGCTTCTCCCTAAACGACTTCAACACCTTGACTTCTTAAACCAGAGAGCTTGAAGCTGTCAAGAATGATATTCATCTGGAGCTCAAAAAGACTTTGATATGACTGTTGTGGTCGTTGCCTGCCGACATCTCTGTTGTGGTCCCGTTTCAAAGATAAATCAGGTGGAATCTTGTTTGCATGGTCTTTGGGAGAAGTGATAAAGAGTGACTTCACAGGTGAGCCGAAAAATTTCATATTGAGCTCAAGTTACAAACCAGTTAGATTATAATTCTGACAGTTTTCTGAGCAGATAATTTGAAGAAAATCTAGTGCCATAAATCTTTTATTGAACTCCCTCCCATCTCTCTTTGACATGGTGAGCTTGCAGCAACCTGAATTTAACAGCCAGCGTCCAAATCTTATCTCTCAACTAACCTTCACAACTTCCAACCTCTTTTTGTTCTCTTTTCATGTCACCCTCCAACAAGCGCTTCCTCTGTTTTTACATCCCTGCAGGTTGCCCGTCTTCCAAACACAGGAAATCTGCTCTGGAAAACTCAGTTGTGTGTGTTGCTGCCCTTTAAAGTGAGAGTATCAAGCAGGAAAGTAAATATTGGACGGGAAAAGTAGCAGCCGAACAAAGTGAAGCTAAATTGGCGTGGCTGCATAGCAGGGCTTTGGCTGATGTCCATGCTGATAGAAGCTCAGGCAGGAGGACGCTAGCGTCTCCAGGTTGAGAGAGGGGGAAAAAAAGGCCTCTGATTCTATCTGTGGAGTGTTACTGCTGCGATGGAAGCAATGTTGCTTTGATTAGGTTGCAGTGGCTACAAAGCAGACCACTTGGATGAGCAGAGTTCACCTACATAAACGCACCTACATTTTCAAGTCTTACAAAGGTGACAGAAATCTTTTTGACTGTTAGAAATGTCATTAATGTTTATCAATTGCACACCTTTAAAAGAATGGAAAAAAGAAACAGATGAACCATAAGAATGATTGAAAACTGGGATTCTGATTGCAGACATCTTTCAATCACACATTAAGCTTATCAGAGTCACCGTGACGCACTGGACTGTCCCACCTTGCACATTTCAAAGCTGGAAAAAAAGTGTTTCATTCCCTCACCAGACAATTCAAGCAGCTTAAATCAGCGGTATGAATATTCGTCTGTGGGTAAAACGATCGGAATGTCTTAAGACACAACACGTAATTTGGCAGGCGATGAGTTGAAAAGGAGGATAATTCCCAACATGTCCAAACGACGTTGCTCTTCAAAGATGCTGTGTGGAGATTTAAATGGTGGAATGTGGGGTGAAATCACAGCCTGCATATTAAGCAGCCCGGCAAAGGAGGGGGGAAAAAAAAAACGATACACAGATATGTTTAGGTGAAGGGGGGTGTGCTGAACATTCTTATAAAGTTGCCGTGGGGACAGTCAAAGCTGTGTTCCATGACCGTGTCCACATGTTGACAGCTTTACGCTTTTGGTCCGTCTTTTTAACCGCTTCCCTGGAGAAGAAAAAAAAAAGAAAAACCCAAAAAAGAAAAACCCAAAGAAATCGTCTCTCATTGCCCTCGCCATGGAAGCTGAAAGAAAAAAACTGTCTCAGGCTGAAGTTAAAGCTCAGCGATGAACACCTCAGCAGAAAGAGAAACACTACAGAACAGGAACGGGCCGTTTCCTTTGAAAAAAGGTCAACAAGTATTAAATGTTTCCACTCACAACAGGTGATCTGTCCAAAATCCAGACAACTTCATGGAGCAGACATCAGATGAACATGCTGGTTGGATTTGCAAACCTATAAACCTTTTTTACAACCCAAAGAAAAAGCATAAAGCTGTAGCCTTAATCGCAGAAGATGGAGTACAGTCTTTTTGAATCTGACAGAAAAACGTCACAGGCTGTTTAGAAAGTTATATGGCAAACTCGAACATGTGGTAAAAGTACTTTTCCCCTCTTTGTCACAGTAATATTTAGGAGGATGAATCAGGTGTTTTTCTAAAATCCTAAATTCTGACCATTTTGATCATTTTAAAGGAAAATGTCATTGAAATTCCACTCTGACCATCATTTGATCTATGGTAAAACCGTGTCCACTGGTCTTTTAATTATGAATTTTAGCCAAAAAAATGTTTTTTTTATTTTCTAAGGCATAGCTTCTGCAAAGTAGTGCATCAGAAGTTTGCCAGGGAGTGAGCCTGCACTCATTTCACATCATCCCTTAGTTTACGCTCTTTCCCGCTACCTTCCAGCCCTTCACACCCCAAGCTAACATTAGCGGTGCAACAAAACTGGATTCAGTTTTGGAACAGCAATACTGGAGCAATCCAACGTACAATTTTGAGCCAGATACCAGGTCAGAAGAGGGAAACAAAGACATGCATGAATTTATTTGTCTACAGATGGACGCATCAAGATGGAGCAAAGCAGGGATCTTGTGACCTTTTATGTTTCTACAAGCTTTTTCAATTTTTTGAAAATTTCCCCATAATTTGAATAAAGAAATACTCAGAATTGAAATTTTGAGCTTAATTTTCTTTATATAGATCCTCCGTCATGAGAAAATGCCACATTTTACTCACATAGAACCCAGATTTTTTTTTTTTGTATAAATAGCGTCAAAAGAGGAATTGTGCCAGACTGGAATGTCCTCCTCAAGGGCATCTGCTGGATGATGCCCAGACTGCCACAATAGAAAGTGACGAAGAACAGGAAGGATAGGGAGGGGGGTGCAAGAATAAAATAGATAACATGTAGAAACGAGAGCCATCAAAAATAAAAAATAAATAAAAAATAGATTGAGTGGAAAATGGAATTGAAACTGGCAGGAAGATCAAATTGCAGACCAGGGAATATCTGGAGAACATGGGGAGGAAACCAAAAAAAAGGTGATATCTGTTCGGCTTAAAGCACATTGATAAAAAAGGAGGACACATTTCAGACAAGTTATTTCACATTTTTGTCATCATGATACTCCCCTCCTAGCTGTGAACTATTTATTAAGGTTTTTTCTTTTATTTTTTAAGTTATTTTGTAGCAGATCTGAAATATGAAAAATCATTGGTGCACCTGTCAGAAGTGCAATTCATGCAAAAAAAAAGAAAAGAAAACTCGGAAAATCAAGAGTTGTCAGCACTGTTTTCCTTTTGGAGTGCCACAGAAGAACAAATAAAGTACATGAATGTTGTTAAGAGGAGTGTGAATGCATTTCCTCAATGGCAGCAGTTGTGCGTCTGCGTGCATGCAGCCTCAGAAGACTTGTCTATAGCAACAGCAGCCGCTGTCACTCGGAAAGCGACCCCGCTATTTTATGGGGGTTAAAGGTGTGAGGTCAATGAGGCGACACTTGGAACTGTGGGGGGAAACTGGAGTGGACCAATCCAGGCCAGTTGCAGATGAGACACAATAACAAAACGTTCTGACCTTGTTCCTCTGGAGTTTTTCAGGTACAAGAAGAGAGTGCTTAGTTTCAATAAGAGATTTCTAGAAAGGAAACAAGGGAGCTGAATGTGTCATTTTACCAGCACAGTAATGAGAAATCACTACAAAGTCACGTCACTTTTGTGGATTCCAGTCTGGCACACCATGAATCAGTAGTCACACTGTTTAACTTCAAGAAAACAGGATGTTAATGGTCATAAATGTGAAATTTGTGGTTATTAAACCACCAACGAGGCCTCCCAGGAGGGCTACAGCCTGAGGAATCACAGTTCCTCAAACTAACTGAACTTTTAGGTTCAAGATCTATTTCAGATAAAACACAAAAGCCATACAAGTTTCATGTCGGCCCGTTCAGCTGGAAGATCCTCGCTCCAACACAATGACACCACTGTCACTCCAGTGAGCCCGCAGATGCTTTCTTTTGATGTCACGCAGAGTCACACTCCAAAATAGAAGAAAAAGTCTCGTTTTTACTGCAGGCTGTGTGGTATTTCCCTCTTCCAACTTTATTCTGTGTTTGCCACCAAGATCTATTTTCAGAATTCATCTCTCCATCTGGTGAAGGAAAATTATTTCAGAAGTGGAATTCAAGAGTGAAAACAAAGAGACAAAGAGAAATAGCTTTTCATGGTCAACTCAGAGGGGTCAGACGTTACAAGTAAGAATTGATCAGCTGTGTGACCTGCAACAAAAACAAGTGTTCAACAACATTATCTGCCTCTCTGTCTCTGACCTTCTCTCCTCAAAGCACCCCATCTGTTCCCTCTTTAATCCCCCAGGCATGAACCCCATGACAGTTTTCCCTCCTCGACACGCATGAATCTTCAGGAGGTAACGTTGGTTTCCCAGCGGACTTGTGAAAATATTAGCTTTGACTGATTTTTATTCCAGACGTTCCTAAGACAAGAAATTTGATTAAACTTACCGTTCTCAAAAAGACAATTCCATCACATAAACAGTAAAACAGATACTTTTCATAGGCATGACCACACTAAATGCCACCCATGCTTTAGCCTGGCATCCACCACATGCACTCGTGGTGCGAGAGCTTGATCAAAGCGTTTGTTCCCATCACGAAAACAAGAGACCAAAAGAGGCAGACGATTGGAATAAAGAACAGATTGTTGTCTCATCTGATAAATTCAGAGATATGACGTTAAATCTTATCTCAGTGCAGAGATCAACATGAAGACAGGGCAACGAGGAAGAGAGCAATAAGAAGAGCGTGCCTATCTCAGCTCGCCATCTATTCTACCTCAACTTTACCAATAATACGGGGATAAAGCTGTGGCAAAAACAATACATAAACAAGCAAGTTTGGCGTCTGTACACACAAGGCTGAAGAATTAATTTCCTTTCACATTTTTTCTGTTGAGTACAACAAACATAAGAAAACGAAATGTTTTTTCACAAACTCCAGGTACCAGCACTTAATCTGTCAATAACTCCTCATATTATATTAATAGTTTTCTCCTTTTTTAGCTTTAAGGAGTCATGTTAGTCTTATGCTCTTCACTTCCTTCCCTCCACTTTCTCCATCTCGCTCTGTTTTCCTCTCTTCTTACATGTCCTTACACATTTACACACATGGCTCGCTGCCAGGACTTCACATACAAGAACCTTTGTCCCAATTTGCTTTAAGACAAATGTTTCAGGCTTTAAAAGTCCTCAAATAATCAAACAAAAACATTATCCCAATGAAGTATTGGTTTCTGCTGTACAAACTCACCATCATTGCCCTTTGACTCCCACATACACACGAGCCTTCGAGCACTCGGCGTCTTGAATGAACTCAAAGCTGAAATGCACACTTGCGCCACTGGCACAAAAGCAACAAAGGTCTACACAGGCGCTGTTGTCCTGGGACAGTAAGGTAGTTATCCATGCCACAGTGGGAACATAAAGCAGTCAATAGATGAATGCTATCTTTATATCTACTGCACCAGAGGTGATTTGAAACGCTGCCACTGGACGTCATGGAGCCCCTCTCTGGAACCCGGTCTTTGAAGCACTGACAGCGCCGACAGAATAAGCGCCAGCTCTTTGATAGCAGCAGTGGGGAAAGGAAAACTTGAGGGTTTACAGGAAGCATTATTTAGTTACATCTCGGTCAAATATTCTACATTTTATAGAGGAGAGTTGGAATGAACCACATTGGATGGAAAGTAATTTTGTCAAGACAGTTAAGTGTTTTTCAAAGTTAGTAAAAGTGAATTCCCCTCAGTCTGAAAAACCCACTCCAATGAAAGTTGTGTTTTTTGGTGTTTTTAACATGTTCTTGTGGCTTTTTTTCATGATGGAGGATAAATATTTTAAAAATGGCTTAAAATTGTATGTCTAAACGTTCCTTTTTTCAAATCATTGTGCATCATGAACAAATGAACAAAAACTTTCAGATGTGATTTAGAAGCCACAGTAGCAAGTCATCTTCATCTTCATTAAGATGCATCCACTTCTGGATGAACTAGGTTCATTTACGTCTTCGTTTTCTTTGTCCGAGCTGGTATTTGGCTAAAAACTGTACGGCTGAAGAGCTCCAGGATTACTTGCCACTTTTGTTGCTCTGACGATGTTAGGTTATGGTTGTGAGGGGCTGTATACTGGCAGGAGAGTGTGCAAACGGATGACGGGAAGGGGGGCAGGCTTACACAAATGATCCCACTCATAACTCAAAGGTGAATTTCTGATGAACTACTGCTGAGCTGCAGAAAGTTTTTTTGTTTTTGGCTAAAAACGGTTTAATCAAAGACCAGTGGGAATGCTTTCAGATCAAAAATGATCAGAGTGGGTTTTTAAAGTTCACAAAAATACCATTTGGCATATTTTTTTAAACACAAGTAATTAATTAACCCAAACAGAGTTACTATACTTCCTGTTTTTTTCGTCACACACCATCAAAGGCTCCTTGCCGCTTCCTGCCTGGAGGACTTCAGGTAAACCAATACATTACATCAGCGAGCAGCTCGTGTCTCGCCACTCCAGGCCCCAGAGGGCTTTCCGAAGAGAATGATAAACACAGTGGCTGGCAGAGGGGGAGAGAGTTAATTATTGTAGCTGATTCACTTGCCAACAACCGGTTCACCTCTGATGGGTGGTTTTAATGAGATTCAGGCTTCCAAAAGCACAATGTGTTTTTCATGGGACTTTGAACAGAAAAGGCCACAAACTGAGTCACTGCTTCAACTTGTGGTGGAGAGAGTGGTCTCATTACACGTTTGGTAATATAAGGCTATTGGGATAATTACAACTGATGGAAAAAAATCTCAAAAATCAGATCGTTTTCAGTTTTAATTATTGTTAGCACATTAATGAAACACTTACTGTGTGTAAGTCACTGCAGCTCTGACTTACACATAGTGAATTTCTCCCTTATTTCTGCTAAAACAAGGCAAATACGACTGGAACTGCAAATGCTAGACTGCTGACCTTTGGGGGTGAACCCCACCACTCACTCAATGAGTTTAAGATGCTCCAGAGCCCCCCTCAACCCTGAACAGGAAAATCTGGTAATGGAACGGTCAGATCCGTCAGTAGGTAAAGTTTGCTGCGAGGAATGCAAATCACGGAATAGCTTCTCAATTCACCTGGAGACGATTATCCTGCCGTTTGAAATACGAAGCCAAAGCAAAAATGCCATAAACTTACGTTCTGCTCAGGAGCCGACCACAAATGACTCCTGCGGCTGCTAAAAAAAAAGTAATTAACATGGAAGCCTGCGAGAAAACGACTTCACTATTCACGTGATTTGTGACCTCAGAGAAAATGTTCTTAATGAGTTTCTGACCTCATTTGTTAATTCTGCAGATGAGTCAACAGAAAAACATGTTGCTTTGTAAACTTTGGTCCACTGAGGGTGAAAAAATTAAAGCAACTCAATGTTTATAGCGACAAATAACATAAAAATAATATTGAGTTGGGTTTATGACAGCAGTCTATACTAAAATATCAGATCCACCACTTTTGAGGACTTTATTTAAACAACAGATAATGAGGTAAATTGCATTTTTCAGGTCACATTATATGCACAAATAGAGGTTTTCCTCACAGTGAAGAAAAAACATATATAGAATGGAGTGCAATAAACAAGCATGATGGTCTAAAAAAAAATTACTTTACTGCAATTTTTAAACAATTCCTTTGCATCATTTACAAACCCTAAAGAAAATAAAAGCTGTTTAAGCTTAGAGCCATGTTTTAAAAGGAAGTTTCAAAAAAGAAAATACAATAAATTGCCATTTTTGTGTGGATTGCATGACCTTTTAGACCTTCATTATGGTACTAGAGCTGAAAAAGACATTTGTTCAGTATGTTGTTTACATGGTAAAGACAGTAATGAGCAGAGAACCCTGCGTGCAACACTAGAAAACAAAAGTCCTGTGTCTGCCGTTACCTAAAATCTCAAATGTTCACTACACAAATCTACTAATTGACATTCCGTTGTGGTTGTTTGTGGTGTGCCGGCACAGTATCTCCGCATTTTGTGCCATTATCATGTACTTCTGGGACGAAGAGGTCCGGGTCTCTGGTTGTAAGCAAACAAAATCAGGCCAACTAAACAACTAACAATAAATCTCAATAAATTCCTCTACAGATCACACATCCATCACAAAATTCAATTAAAATTATTATGGCTTTTGTTTTTGGTCCTTCATTTTGCACCATAATAGTGGCTGCAACCTTGACTGAACGCTTTTGACATAAGCATAATCACATTATCTTTTGTAAGTATTGCAACAAAAATCATAACTCAGTCAATCTAAGGTAGTTTTTTATATAAAAGCTTTGACGTGTGCTTTAAAAATATGTAATTTATTTCAACTGATTATTACTAAAGGGATACTGAAAATGAGAAGAAACATGTTTTACTCTTAAAAAAGGGAGAAAAATGTAAAAAAAAGAATGCCTGTAAAGAAATCAAACTTACATATTTTGTTAGCAAATATAAACTAAAATAAACCATAAAAATATAAACCTTGGGGCAGACATGGTAACTATAAAAAACTAGTCATTCAAAGACGACAGGGTAGGGTTAGCGCTTCTGCCAAAAGACACAATGTCTGTCAATATGGTAATTGAACCCTCATCAAAGTTTATGGCAGACAAGTTGCTTAAACCACTGAGTTACGGGAACTATTTTAGAGTTTTGGATCATAATTTGTCCCGTTTTTTTTAATTAAACCAAGAAATTAGACCTCTACAGCCACAGAAACGAATAGCAATGTTCAAGGACAAATAGAAACTGTGGTGTGTATAATATGAAGAGTAATAGAGGAACGTAATGTAACAGAAGTAAACAATGACAAAGCAGCATTATTTTTACAGTGGTTCTCTGTGTGTGCAGCCCACAGCTTCAAAGAGAACGTGACAGAAAAAGAGGGTCACAAGGCTTACCCTAAACTTGTCACCACAGCTCCCTGGGGCAAGACAGAGGATTACTGAGGTCTTTACAGAGGCCTTCACACCCCAGAGGACCCCACCCACAGCTAAGCATGTGTTCACACAATCACACAAATACCTGCACCAAACACAATCACCCATGGTTTTCTGTAGTCGGAGGAAACTTATGTCAAGTGTCAGCAGCCAATGAAAGAAAAGCTTTCCAGTCTTGCCATGTTGAATGAAAAATATCTTGATCGTTACTCATTTAGTTGTGTATGTAATATGCTATATGGAGGGATGGGTTCTCTAGAACTACAGACTAAATACTCAATGAAATAAAACTAATAGGGCGGTTGTGGTGCAGCGGTAGGGTGGTCGATTGCAGGTTCAATTCCCACCCTCCCTGGTCATGCATTGAAGTGTCCTTGGGCAAGACACTGAACCGCACATTACATCTGATGGAAGGTTGATGCCGGTTTCCAGCAGCAGTGCCGTCATAGGTGTGTGAATGGGTGAACGGGACCACGACCATAAAACACTTTGGGCTGTTTAAATATACGCCATTTAGCATTTAATTGAGTCATATTGTTTTGATGACAGTGAAACACTCAATTATTATAGTTTTCATTTAGTGTTGTGATATATTTTTACTCATATGCTCTAAGATCTTTTCAATATTATCCAAATTAGATACAAATAATGTCAAAGCAGTCAAAATGACAGCCTTGTTCATTGTAGTTGAAAAATTACAGTTACAGTTATGGTAAAACAAGACAAGCTAGCTAAAATACACATGATTTGCCAAACAAATGCCTTGTTTGGCATTTATTTTTGTTTTTTTCAAAGCATACTAAAATTAATAAATCTTCTATTTTGGGGGAAAATTGTTTTATATCGCTTAAATGATCCTTGGATAATAAGAATTTTAAAAGCATTTAAAAAGTCACAAAAAATTGTTAATTCAAAGTCATTTGTAAGGAGGTGTTGATACATTTGTTCATAAATTAAATCAAAGGAACTTATTCTTCAACTGTTGGTGCAGTAAAGAAAAAATCTAATGTCTAATCTAAAAACTAACATCATGCATTTCACATAAACCTTTTTTCTCAATCATGTTCCAATCAAAAAACTGTTAATTTTGACATTTTGAATTTTGAAAGCAAATTCTTAAAGGAGCTTTTAGCCTAAGGCCTATTTTTCTTTTTCTGTTTACTTGCACACGTCCCAAAAATGTCGAAGTAATGAAAATCTCTCAAAACTTGCTTCAAAGGTTTTCTTTCACGGCTCTATTCCGACAAATGGAAGACTAGGTGTCATTCAATTCCGGCCGGGCACAAACTGTGATTGTTAATTTTTCCTTCATGATTAATTTTCAAACGGTTGGCACTTTCAGGGACACTTGCGGAGTCCCTGATTGACCCGGTGTAACTTGAACGCACGTTCAATGGCATTTTGTACTTAGAGCCTGAAAAACAGTCGCAGAAATGTGTGGAGAAATGTGTAAATGTGTAAATGTGAGTTTTAAAACAAGATTTCATAGACTTTTCATTGGAAGTGGCAAAACTTTGGTTACAGAGCTCACAGAATACACAAACGGGCTAACAAAACATGCTGTTTGAGAAGGGAAACCTTTAGTTTTGTAGATCAAAACAGTCTTTAGCTGGAATTGTAGAACACTCAGAAAAACAGCTCTTGAATAATGAACACTGTGTGATAGATATGTGTCTCTTGGGTAGAGCTTAAATAAGAAAGTGGGAGTGAAAGAGGCATTCCCGGACGGTGAGCACATGCTCTTTTCTTTACCAGCAGGTCTGACATGTCAGTCTTTTCTCTCTGAGGGCTTGTGGCATCGCGCAGTGGCCCGCAATGATTTACACCTCCAGCTCTGCACGACAATGAATAATTCTTTTAGAATAGCAGGTGTTCAAGCGTTTTTAAGTTCACGGAGAGCAAATTAAAGGGAAAGGTGGACAGAGGCAGGGCTGAAACGGAGTTAAGCATTCTTATGGTGTTGTCAAACATGCCTGCAGTTCACAGAGTTTCCAAACCGCTGGCAGGTCTGTTTCTCATCTTGCGACAATAACTTCCAGCAGTTCACTACTGGTTGCACTTATGCTGCTGCTGTTATTAGCTTTGGGGAAAGTCATCTCTGAGATATGCAGGTCAGACTGAAACCACTGAAAATAAACCAAGGGTTAGTGGGAACTGTGCATGTGCGCGTCTGAGGATCTGCACAATCTGCAATGACATCATCTCACCAAGCACAGAAAATATGAAAAAGCTGTGCAGATAAAACCAGACCAACTGAATCACCAGACAAAATAGCAGTATTCAACAAAATGTGAAAGAAGCTGGGAGCAACAGTTGGGGATTGAAGTGTAAAGCAGCAACACAAAGATCAAGTGACTTTAGTGAATAGAAGCTCTCATCTGACCAGAAGAGGGATCAAAATTATACCGGATGAGGTTCGCAACAACCAAAATGAGACTAGTGGAAGTTATGACAAAACAAATGGGGTGCTGTGAGGTTTGAGAGTCTCTAATGTTAACATGCTGTCAGGATCCCTTAATGTTCCCCCCACCATTTCCCCATCGCTCATTCCCTCCTGCCCCTCTGTCATGACCTTCCCCACTCCATCCAGACGGCTTCCACTCCGACTCTTTCAGCCTCACCTCGCATCAAAGACGGTCATGTGGGGGGTTTCTTCAGAAGATAACCTCGCAAAAATGCAGGCAGCTTTTGAGTGAATATGGCCGGAAGTTCACAGCAAGAAGAAAGACGCTTCAGAAGATTTTTTATCATAGAAATCCCGAGATTATCAGTGTGTGATTTCTCTTGTAGAGAAGCCTCCTGCCACCTTCTACTGACGAATTTTCTGCCTATTTTTTCACAACAGTATTAATTTTCGCTTGATTGGTGTTTTTAACATATTCTTGTGCCATTTTTCTGATGATGGAGCAGAAATATAAAGACAATTAAGCCCACAATTGCAATTCTGAGTATTTCTTTATTCAAATCGTTGTGAATCAGGAGCAGACGAAAAACGCAGTTTGAAAAGCTTGTAACTGTGACGTTGAAACTACTATGACATGCCAAAAGTTCCCTGTTCCACTGGATAAATGACAGGAAGTGAGGGCGGGCTTACTTTGTTTTAGGCTTTTTAAGCTATCTTAGTTATTAGGATTTTGATATCTTATTTTCTTTTGGTTGACCAGCAGTTTCTCTATTTAGGGAGGTGTAAGTCCTCATTAAGTGATTGATTACTTGGCATGTAGTTTTATCATTTGGAACATAGGCAAACTTTTATGTATATAAGAAGAAAATCATAGATGTTTTTGAAGGGGCTCCAGTAAAAAAAAATGAAATGTTGACATATAATAAACAAAAATGTCTGACTCAAACCTCTGAAGACACAAATCAACAGACTTCCTTGACTAAAATTAATCAAAAAATAGTTTGGAACCATTTTTATTATATGAATTTTTTTTTTAAGTGTTTATTTGCCTTTAACTTAAAAAAGAGCTATAGCACCTAAATAAAAAGACTTCATTATTAATTTTCTTAAAACTTCTGAAAATGTCCAGCGCCACAGTCGTGCACAGTCGGTTCTCTTTCTTTCCCGTTTTTTCTTATAGTGACGTGTGGGTTCAACGCCAGGTGCGTCTGACACCCGCCAGCTGGTGTGAACAGTGTGAGGTCTGTTGTGATGTTCTCATCATACCCTCATCAGACAGGTAGAAGGGCACCTGATTCCCACAATCTCAGAGTAAAACTCCTCCCAGAGACACATCAAAAAGCTTGCCCATTTTTTTTTTTTTACTACAAAACAGCATGAAACCAGGTGGTCCTCTCAAAAATGTAGAATTATGGGATGTTGAATATTTTTAAGGGGGACATTACCCTGAACATCATCAGCCAGACAAAACTCCCTAAGATGAGAAAGAGGCTGACTTCTGCAGAGCCCATTACTCTTGTAGTGGTGGCTGGATCAAAGTAAACACTGATAATGGTTACACCACAGTTAATAATACTCCGGCCCAAGAATGTTGGTCAGGCTGGCTACTCCCGACCTCACACATGTAATTGCACGCTCTTGCACGCGCATTTCTGCTTGCGCACTCATGCGCGCGCGTATTCTAGGCTTTCTTCCTCTTTTCCCACAAACCAAACGCCGCTCTCTCCTTCAATCTAATTGGAGATTGATTTACTCTGTGTGCAAAGACAAACTGACTTCCCTTTCTGTGCTCCCACAGGAAAATGTGCATGATCACACACTCACAAACACCCATGAACTTTTTCTTCTTCTAATTACAACACACGCAAACTTCCTCTCGGAGCATTAGAAGCTGACTTATCACCCTCCAGAGACCTCTGCTCTCTGCAGTTCCTGCGACACGCCTTTCTTCACTCCCATCTCTTCTTCTTGATCCCTTCCTCCCTCCGTTTAATAAAACCTGACAGAGGCCCTGCCAGGCTCACTTTAGTCAGAAGATACTCAGGAGGGTAGAAGGAGTTGTGTACTTATGGATCAGCTGTGAAGCTTTCCAGGCATTCTTTCAACCTCCACCACAGATGCTGACAGCAAGTTCCAGAAATCCAGACAGATTTGACTGAGAGGAAGTGAAAATTAATTCCATCACCTTTCCAGTAAATCCTGTAAATTCCAGGCTTCCATGGATTACTGTAGTCTGTGCCAGTTTCATTAAAACAATTGCTAAAGGTTTGTCTTGGGTTTGGGAAGTCGTTTTTGTGAAGTTTAACCGGACAAAGTTTGCATTGAAGTGGAAGCGTGAATAAGAGAGGGATCCTGTGTCAGCAAGTTTCCATTGAGGGATCGAGGAGGCAACAGTTCATCTCCAGGCTATCGGCGGCATCAGCCACCCTAAACACCCCCCGTCTCCCTGGGGGATCCAGAGTGCAACGATCCAGTTTCAGAGCTGTTCTTTTGGGGCCAAAATGTGGTCTCATCTTTTGCTATGGCCCAGAAAGCTGACAGGTGATGGGACGGTGACAAAGAGTTGTAAAGAAAAGTGAGCAAAGAAGGTTGATATGGGAAAGACGGAAGTTGAGCAGGGAGGAGGTCAAATGATGATCCTCACTGAATCCCTCTCAGTGGAAAACTTTTCTAAATGTCTATATTACATGCTTGAATTCAACTTTTTTATGAGCGAAAAGACATAGAATGGTTACAGAGTAGCCATGCTTGCACGCTTGTAAGCCAACTTCCTTTTATCCTTGCTTGTACGGAGAGAAAGTCGACAGACTGCCACCCATGACTGAAACCGGAGACCACAACTCCAAAAGGAAGGTAAGCACCATCACCTCAACAATCTTGCTCCTGAATCAGCCTTTGCTGCCCTAATCCAGTGTTTACATTTTACGCTGGGCAGTAATGATAGCCATGAGACCATGGACCACACCACGACCCCATACACCTTCCTCTCTCCCTCCGCCCCGCCACATTTCACTGCTAACCCCAAGCTGTTTTCACAGGAGCCAAATACCTTAAATATATAATTAGCAGGGTCATTTGTACAAAGGGGGCCCTGGCAAAGTCATGAGCAGAACGGTGTTAGAGTGTGGGGGGCAGAGAGAGGCTGATGAGGGAAAAGAAAGACATATGAAGACATGAGAGAGCGGCAAACAACAAAGACCTGCATATGCGGCAGTGGCCTCAAACAAACCCTGCTGCCGCCTTGCTCAAAGGCCATCTCTGCCTTTCCTCAAAACCCAGAGGCCACAGTCTGGGGCAGGGAGGAGAAACATAAGAGGGGGACAGGAAGGAGGCAAAAAGTTAAAGAGATCTGTACTCTGGGAAGGAAATAGTCAAAGGTAATTATGAGGAGTTTTTTCTGTCAATCAAACTAAGTTCTGCCAATCAAATTACCCACAGGCAATGAACATAAAAAACATAGTAATGCCACAAACATGGATACATTTGACATTCTGGCAACAATTTATTTGTTGTAAAGTCCTGCGTTTTTTGCATGCTACCAGTGCGTGGTTAACCTGCGGGCACAGTCACACACATGTGCTCTCTTTGCACACGCTGCACACACACTCAATCACACGCAAACATAAAGCCCATTGAGCAGCCTTCTTAACACCTTACCTGCCCCCTGGTGCCCCTCTGGCATTGTTTATAAAAGCACGTCCACTTAAGCGCTGACCTGTCTGGCCTTTCTTGCTGTGGTGCCGATTACCCACATCCTGAGTCCACTACATTCCCTCTTTTTTTTTTTTTTTTTTTTTTTGCACCCCCACCCCCCCACCCCCTACCAGCCTTTGGACTCTCACTCCTCGGGATATTCCCACTCCTCCTCCCGTTTTCCCCACCGTGACATATTGCTTTTCTTTCCCTGCACCGTGAATGCACTGCACTCACCATTTCTACCCCCCCACCCCCCCACCCCCCACCCCCCCACCCCCACCCCCACCCCCCCACCCCCACCAATTCAACCCTCCCCACATCTCTGTGAATAAAGCTGTGCAGGTCAGATAAAAACAATAAAATCAATCAAGCCACTGCTCCTCCTTTTATCTTTACTTTATTGACTTTATCCTCTGTTCCCCTGGCTGGCCCAGTCGCTGTTTCTGTGATCCTTTCTCTCTTTCATGTTTTGCCTTTCTTTATCTGACTCCCTATTGAGGTAATAAGCCGGGTGTGCGGCTGGGAAGTGCAAAGGAGAAGGACTTTCATGTCCCTCAGCCCCGGGATTAGAGTGAGCTCGGGCAAAAGCAATAAAGCCCCCAGAACGCACTGTCTGCTGCTGGTAGATCCTGGAATAAAGCCCAGCTCCTGCTTGGCCCACAAGCCTGAGAAAGCGCACATTTCCTGTGTACACCGCCCTCACATTCAGCTTCCGCTTTGCCTGCGGTGGTAGCATCAGGACATGGCAGCTCCACTTGTTCGCGTCCACAAAATGAGTACATCTGTCATTTATTTCATCCATATAAAGGATCATAAAGTCTGCTTAGAATCTGACGGAGGGTTTTTCATGCAGATTGTGTTAAGTTTGTGTCGTAAGCATTGAAGGCTAATAACTTGATTCACATCTGAAACTTCACAATCAGTTTTTATAAAACTCAACATTTGGTAAACGATTTGGATTTATCGTTATTGTTGGAAAATCATCAAATAAATTCGTAAATGTTGTCTAATAAAACTATATTCTATAGCTCTATGTGTGGTCCCCTTGTTTACTGAGAGCACTACAGCGGTGAAGCATCAGCAGTTCAGATATAGCAGCTGATGCTATGTCCACAGATGAACAGACACTGATACAGCCTTGACTCAGTCAGGCATTTCTTACTTGTCTTTCGCTTCACTGTGACTCATTCACTCTGCTCTGTAAGCACGACTAACCTCAGACGGCTTCTCATTGCAAAACAGGGTGGAAGAAACTGTTGTTTTGGCCCAGATTGCACATTTATCACCGCTAAAAGAACTAGCAGGAAAGTACTTGTTTGTTCCGCTGGAGTGCAGGGTCAGGTCAGCACTGTAATGTTTTCAGACCACCTCAGCGCACATCATCATCTGTCCTGATTGTACGCGGCTGCATGGACGTCCCTCCACAGGGTGGAGTGATTTGTTCTCCTGTCAACCGGGGAGTTGAGCCTAACTAAACAAGGAGTCCATTCATGAACTCGTCCATTTACTTTGCTCACTCATTCACTCTTTGAGTTGGACTTTGCTCTTTGCAAGAACAACATATGGCCTTATGAAGCTATGAAGCAAAGCGGCGGCCAACTTTCTTATCAGTATTAACGATACATAAAACAACCTGCTTTTATGAGCAGAGAGGCTCTGTGTCTGTCTTTGAGGGGATTTTGTCTGTCCGATTCACACTTCAAATAGAATAAATGCAGAATCTTTATGTTTGTGTGGAATAAATCTATCAAATCTGCTGCCTGATCCTAAACCTCGTTAGCACTTATATAAAGAGAAACACAAAAGGCAACGTCATGCAGGTTTAACACAAAAATCTAACTTTTGTAAACTAATTTGTACATTTCTAAATATTGGCTCCAGATTTATCAACTTTTACGACAAATTGGGGTTTATCCAAATGTAAAAAAATGCTTTTATGATTTTGTTGCTTTATATGAAAAAGGAATTGTGCCATAGACACACTTAAACCACTGAAGCATAAGCCAAATTACTCAGCTACTGGCTGTTAAGATTCCTGTCTGAGCTGCTTTATCCCTTTATCCTTCTTTCTTTTTTCCCAGCTGGTGTAAACAACCTAACAAACATGACTTTTTTCTCCATTTTCTAACGTTTTTTCTTCTGTTTTTTGGGTCCAACTGATGAAATGTGTCCATTCAACCACAACAAAGACAAATAACATGTATGGATATAAGTATGCATAATATATTTCATAAAAAAAAATAAAGCATCTTCCTGTACTAACTTTCACATCTCCTCCTGCACACACATGTTCAAACCAAATGCAAAAGTTCAATCAGATATACTGCAATATAATACGAAACATGGTTTTGAAAAAGAAAAACTAAAAAAAAAAAGAAAAAAAGAAAAATTGACACTGAGATTGTGATACTGAAGAATACAAAAAACCAGACCACACAGATAACTTGCATTTCTGTGCAATCATGAAAAAAAACAAACACTTTTTCTGCCTTTTCTTAACTATTGAAAGAGACAAAAAAAAGTCAACACATATAAATAGTTTGTAAGTAGCGGCGCATCCTCGGTTTTTAAATTTAAACTGTACATAGCAGGTGAGCAAAGTCACAGAGGTTCTTGGGGGAAAGAAAAAGATTTGCTTTTATTGAGAGCAAATCTCCGACACCCATCTGCTGTCTATCACTCATTCTTTTGGCCTTATTGTTCCAAAACCTCTCTTCTTTTTCTTCTTGAGTGTGAGAGACACATTTAAATTATGGAGGGCCCTCATGTTGAGTCGCTGGATTCCCATCAAAGTCTGATCCTGTTGTATGTCCTTTCAAACAAAGTTTGCTGAGAAAGTTGAGTACAAATCCCTTTCGTCGTCTCCCATCGGGATCTTTCCGTCCTGCCCGAGCTGCACCTTCTTGACAGTCGGTTGAACAGTTCAGCTGGCGGGGTACGGGGCAGACTTCTTCCTGTTTTAAGGCATCTCTCTGGGTTTAGCCTGTTGTCTCTTTTTCAGCTTTATTAAGAAAGTCTTTAGCAAAAATCGCATGGCGATGGGAAAGAGGACAGAGCAGGTGTCCTGTTGGTGGCGTCCTCTTTTATTATCTCCCTCCCAAGCAGAAGTGCCTTGCTCTGACCGGTCTCACCTCACATCCACTATACAAGTGAGAAAGAGAAAGATGAAAATAAGTGAAAAAACAACTGAAAAACATGCATTCACTCATTCAAAAGTTTGCTTTTTTTGAATTAATTCATGCATTTCAAAAACAAGATTGCTACTTTGACAAATGACAAGGATCATTAATTCCGATTTTTTTTTTTCAACTGTTTAACACTCGTTTTGCACTTTGTTTTGTGAGCGTGCAAGAACAGACACACATTTATTTGAGACAGTGATGACAATTCGGCAAAATCAAAAAAGAATAAACACACAAAGAGAAGGGGTGTCTTTTCAAGAACCTGTACAAACTGTGGTTTTACAGCACAATGCAACAGAAAAAGGTGAAAACAAAAACACTGAAGCATGACACAAGGAGCAAATATGGGAAGTGTGTGTGCTCAGCAGACCACAAGTTCAACATGCAGCTTTGGGGATCATGCTTATCAGCCCTCCTCACACTGATTGGCTGTGTGATGTGACTGCTGGCAGAGATTGACAGGCCCTCGTTGTGCCCTGATTGGGCTGGTGAAACACCAAAACGTGAGACGTCAGCGCAGGAGTCCTACCTGTTCCCTCCTCGGTCTTCCAGTAGATTTTTGGATAATGAGATCAACTTTATTTTGTCACCAATATGTCCTTGCTGGGCCTTAGTATTTTAGGTTTCCTTTTTTTACCTTTAGCCCTACGATGGCCTGAAAATACAGTTGAGAAGGGTGGATAGACAGGAGGATTAAAAGCAAAAAGCAGGGTTTCTAACACAAAAAAAAAAAAGCACAGCCTTGAGACAGAAAAGTGCAAAGATATAACTATGAATTCTTCGCATGCCTTGTCAGCTAACACATTAAAGCGCTTATCTACTCCCAAAGAGAGAAAAGCATCAGGAAATGGCAGTTACTTGCAGTCATGCCAAGCAGCTTTTGAGTACACCTATGCACAAACTATCCCATATGAAGCACAAGCAGGAAACTTTAGAGATGTTCAGGAGGTGGACATGTCTGCTCTGTGATTATCAAGTCAGTCAATGCCAAGCCAGGGAGAGACGCACATAAGGAAGAAAGATCAGGATTCAGCTGTAGAGCACTGCGGGTACTGCAACAATCGTCACATTTACCTGTATCTGCATCTGAGGGCTCTATTACATGATGGTGCGATGTGCACACACACTCCAGGTGGTCTTCTAACCGCACGAAGACTTCTTTCAGCTTAGGTTTCCTCCTGATGTACTCCACCTTGGCTACCTGAAGAGAGAAATGTTGACAAAGATTAATAATCATCTTTCACAAATTCAGTTCTCTTCGCAGTGATCGGTTTTTGTCACCAATTTCACAACTATAGATTAAAGACCCACCATTTTTTGATCTATTTTGAAAGTGCTCCCAGTTGTCTTTTAACTATGATTATGTCCAGTTTAGGTAACATTTAAAAAGCTGTGTTGTTTTCTAGGACATAGTTTCTGCAGATTCAATAGAAATTCACCTCTAAGTTGTGGGCGGGACTATTGGCGTGGAGCAAGCCTGCCCATATTTCCCATTATCCCTTTGTTTACACTCTCCCGCTAGCTTACAACCCCTCACATTACCGGTGCAAAAAATACCCAGAAATGAAGTTTTAAGCTTTATATATATATATATATTGTATATATATATATTATATATATGTCGTCCATCATGATAAAAATGCTACAAGAACATGGTAAAAACATAAAAACAGGACTTTCATTGAACAGGGTCTTGAAGAGTTTTTAAAACAACAATAGAGAAAGGATGGAGGGCATGGGTGGAGGTTCTACAAATTGAGATTGTGGGAAGATTAAATCTGGCAGGACACAAGAAACTGGGAGATCCCCCAGCTCCACGACTGAAGCATCCACATCCAGACATCCACCTCAACGCATTTGTCTTGTCCGAGCATGTTGGTTTATAGCCTTGTTCCTACATGGATAAGTTATGTATTGCACAGAACGCATGAAAGAAATACAGATTCTCTGGTCTGTTTAGGACAGTAAAAGCTCAGACAGCAACATTTACAACCTAATAAAGACCGAAAGCTAGACAAGATTTCCTGGGACTCCAGGTAACACCCTGTCAGGACCTCTCCTTCCCACGTGGAAGTGAGATCCTAGCAGTCCTGACTGGAGGTTATGCATATGTCAACCCTAGAGGATGAGAGCTTAAATGAAAGCTAAATAGAAGTCAGAGGAGGAGAGAGAGCAGGTATCATCCCAGCCCAAACCGATGAGCCCCAAGCAACAGGAAACAATATTCCTCTCTCAATAAATCTGCTGCACGAGAAAGGATATTAGCCAACAGTTTTCAGTAATTATTAGTGTTATGAAAGCACTGCTCTGCAGTGGGCAAATACAAAGGAAAAGCAGCGAGATTAGGGCTGTAACAGCAGCTGGAGGCTGATCTGGTGTAGCTGGAAATGAGAATGAGTAGGGAAACACCAGCTTGAGAAGCCACTCCTTTGCAACAGTTTCTAACCATGGAAGGAAAAGAAAGAAGAAAAGGGAGTGAAAAGAGGATAAGTAAGCAGGAGAGGTATGTGGTGAGCAAACAGAGGACAAAGGGTGTCTGGCTTATTGGTGGTGTGTTTGCTGTTACTGAGCCCTGAAAGAGAAGGAGAGCGGGTGAAAGGCCAGAGTGAGAAGAGCAGTGAGTAGGAAGGTGAACCAGCGCTCTCATTAGAGAACACAAGTGTGTATGTGTGTGTGTGAGTGCAAATAGAGGGGTTTTTTGGGGGGGGTATTTAAAGACGGGGAAGACAGACTAATCACAGCTTAAATGAAATGACATTCATGTGTCACAAATTAATCACTGTAGAAAGGAACTGAACAACAGGAAACATGCAGAGGTTATCCATAGTTTATTATTATCTGGTGAACACAATGACAAACAAATGTCCAGAAAAATGGTGATTCGTGTTTAATCAAGTTATCTCACTGAAAAATGGGGGAAGAAGAGATGGTAGAAGCAGCTGCTTCAGTGAGTAGCTCTGCTGCCATTGGTTACGGGAATGTCTGTGCTGAGGTGACTTTAGACCAATAGGAAGCAGGAAGTCACACAAACCAACGCAGATGCAAACAAAAGGAAACGAAGGAAAGCAACACGCTCCCGCAAATGTAAAAGTAGGCCTGCTTACTCCTCAAGCATCAGACAGGTTTGTTTCCATTCGTATAAAAACCTAAAAGTTGATGTTAAAAAAAAAAGATAACTTAGTTGCTTTTTTTACTTCTTCATTAGTCACTTCTTTAGGTGTGAATTAACTTACACTATTCCACAATGTCACTTAATTCCCATATAAAATTTATATCAGAAATAGTGGACAGAGGTCCCGCACTCTGTTTGCATAAATCAAATGACTCCCTGGAAAGCCTGGGCCATGTGAAAAAATTTCCCCTGAGTGGCTGAGATCCAGAGGTTTTTAGGGTGAGACGTAAGGCTCTGGGAATTGCACCGCCCCCCCCCGGTTACTCCTGTGTCACCACAGCCCTCCCTGTAAAGCCCATTGTCCCAGTCAGGCTAATTGGGAATACCCTAAGCACAAAAAAACAGATGAGAGCCCATCAGAGGGGAAAGTTTTTCTCTGGCCCTCCAAGAATAACACAGCAGGGATGTGGATGTGCACTGCGGGCCATGGCAAACTGGAACAGTGACAGAGGCAAGCAAAAATAAATAAAGTCTATGTATGTGTTTGCAGAATGGAAACAGGCATGGTAGGGTTACAATCCTCTGGTCATGAGTCCACAGAGGCGGTCAGTGTTTGCAACCCAGAAAAAAGAAGAGGCTTGTTTGTACACCTGTCCCTGGAAATTAGAGGAAAAATATAAGAGAACCAGAAAAGACTGAACATCCTGGGACAACATGCTGCCCCACTCACTGAGGTTATCAGAGGGAGTGTTAGAGGAAGGAAGCGGTATTTATCTAAAAAAGAGAAACACACCCAAAAACTCATGACCTATCTCTTAAATTCATTTCTTCCCTTTGCTGCAAATCTATCATAGAAAATCCAGGACATCACGGGCATACATTTTTCTTTAAATTACAAGGGATTGCAAAACACACTTTACATCTAAACACTAAAATGTTGAAAAATTAGAAGTTAAAAGGGAAACTTGAGAATGTTTCATAAAAGAGAAAACGAGTTTCCATATTTTTCAGAGTATCTTTTTTTGTGTAGTTTCTCCAGGGGTGCGACATACTTAGAAGCGACTTATGTGTGAGTTTTAAAAACATGAATAGGCTATTTTTCTACTAAAAACCACAGATTGAATGATCTCATGAACCCAGACGCAGAGACGTGTTAACTGATGTTTTGTAAAGTTCTTCAAAATAGATAAACCTCATTTCTCAAAGTCATCCGTATCTTCCATGCATTGTAAATGAGATACAGGCTACAGTCGATGCTTCATGTAGGGATAAGGCTAAGTGAATGCAATCGAATGTGATGTGCAACAAAAGAGGCAGTGGATGCGAATTTAAGGTGTAAATTAAGTCTTATCAGTGGTCACAAACCTAGGTGTGTAAATTTTGTTCTCTACATTTGACCCATCCCCTGGTGGAGCGGTGAGCTGGAGTCACAGCCGCGCTCAGGAACCCACCAATCCAACTCCATAGCATAGCAGGTATGACTCAGCCTGGATTTGAACTCATGACATTCCAGTCTCAAGGAAGACACTCTACCACAAGGCCACTGATCTGGTTATGTCAGGTTTGGCAGATTCAACTATCAATTTTTCTTCAAAAAGTGTGACACTCGCTGGAGCAATTTATATATGTTTTTTTTTCCTTTAATTGTGATTTTTTTTGGGCTCTTTCGACTGATGCTCCAATGCGGAAAATAAAGTAAAAAAGAACATTTCACATAACAATCAGACTCTACTACCAAAGGGGTCTATAGAAGAGGAGGATGAAGTCAGTGGGAAAAGAAGGGGAGGAGTGAAAAAGTAAAATATAATTTTTTTTAGAAAAAGCTTCTCCTTTTTTTGCTGAAGATGATGCATTCCAGCTTGTGCAGCGGTAGCCAAGCTCTCAGGCTCCTGACTTTGTCGAGACACTCCCAGGTTCTGTGACCTGCCCCACATGCACACACAGCTATACACACAAACTCCCTCACCCTTCCTCATCTCGAGTTGAGTGAATCAAAGGGAAAATAATTCACAGCTGTAAAAGACTTCAAACAGGGGAGGCCCCTCATTCCTCTCTGAAGCCCCCACCCTGCCGCACCCTGTCCTTCCAATAATCATAAATCATTTTCACTGTATCGCTTCTTTTTTATTTATGAAACACCCCGTAAGTCCGAGTCCCACACAAGTGCTTAGCCCAGAATGGGATCTGCAGAGGTAACTGTCGATGTGTATGTTTGTGCACAGGGGTTGGGATTGGGGGCCGGTGCTGAGAGATGTGGGTACCCCTACACTCAGCGCCTTGGCTGTTTCCGAATGGCCTCGGTCAACCTCCGCTTTGATCCAGCAGCCATGAACACTTCATTACTCCGCTACCCGTCTCCCCCTGACTGCAGCTTCACATAAATGGCCTCACAGGGTCTCCTAGTGTGAAGGACTTACTCTCTCCCAACGCTCAGCTTGGGCTGACAAACATGTGTGCTGATGACCCGCACTGACCTCCGCAAAGTACTCACTTCATCGACGATCGAATGGGAGCTATTAAGCAAAAAGGAAATTACAAAAACAGCTAAACTGCAACAGTAATGTGTCAAATTACTGCATTAAAACCATGTTGGTAGTTGGTTCTCATGTTCCGTTGCTATTTTAACACATGTGGCCTCCAAGCCCTCTTTCTCATTATGGAAATATATATTTCTTTAAATAGTAAATTAGGCCTAAAATTGGATTTTAGAGAATAAAAGAAACATTTTTACTCAACCTATAATGCTTGCAGGCCTATGTGTGCTAAGTCATGTGCAATAAATAAAAACGAAGGGATGTAATAAGGATTCAGTCTGATGCAAGTCCCAAGAGGATGAGTGACAGGTTCACACTTTGCCAGCATCATTCCTCGCTGCCTTCCCCAGCCCTTGAGAAGAACAGTTATCCAGATTCACTCAGATGCTAAACAAGCACGCACAAAGACGAGGTAGAACAAATATGCAAAAGCCAAAATGTGCACCGGGATTAGAAGTTTCTCTTTAAAGCTTGCACAGTGAAAGCCAACGGTGGACACAGCTGCAGCCAACAAAGATGTGAAGGAATTTCATGATCTCGAAGAAAGATTGAAATGTTTACAAGTGCAAAGAAAAGGACAGAGATGCTGGAATTTGAACCTGAGATTGTGTATTCAAAAGAAAAGAAAAACATTTCTTAAAAAGAAAGAAATATACATATTGTTTTGTATTTGTTTTCATCTAAACACTGAAGCAAGTTGACAAAACCTCACATCAAGCTTCACTATGCTTTTTCCAAAGTAAGGCAAGCAGACAACACAGTAGTATCCAACAAATACATGCAGGTTTATGGACAACTATAGCAATAAAAAAAGGGGACTAAAAAAAAAAAAAGTCTAAGAAGAATAGGAGGCCAAAGGGAAACAAAGAGAAAAATAAAGAATGGGACTTTAAGAGCTGCCCCTTTCCCTTTCCAGGCTACTTCTATTTAAGGTTTCCTTTTTTATTGCCCCACCACTGAACAGGACAGGCTTGTGCAGAACAGGGCATGCACGGACCTGCTCTGTTTTTTTGGATCCATGGATCAAAAAGCTCCAGAAGTCAGATGAGAATGGAAAACACACATCTTTTTGGAAAGATGCAAAAAAACAAATGTGTTTTTTTTTCCCATCCATGACTTGCAGAAGCAAAAAAAAGTCTTAATAGGTACAACAAGTTTTTAGCTTTCTAATAACTGAAGGATGGAGCGACCTGCTGTTCAAACTAAGAGGTCAGACAGAATGCTTAAGCTGGCATGAGCTGGCATGTTTCTTACACCCAGTGTGGTAAATACGCACTGACCAGACAGATGACCTTTTCCGGGATACAAATTCTTTGAGGCCATTTTAGCCAGCGGCTAAAACTACACAGAAAACCCCAAACCGTTGAGTCTGTGTGCTGGTTTTGTCCTCAGCTTCATGTGGGGGACATGAACAAAGTAGCACTGACTCGAGTATTCCAGGAATCAAGCTGTATAGCATCTTGCATGCAGGCAGAGTCCCTCCATCCCTCTTCACTGCCGATCAGACACAAAGCTCCTATTGACGATGGCGGACACCAAAAGTCTGGCAAACATGTAGCCAGATGAGCTTGCACACAGACAGGCTGACACTGTTGTGTATCAAGGATTGACTGTCTCCTTGCAGGATGAGTCAGCATTTGTGATCATAAACCCCTGTGTCCTTTTTGTTTGCCCTCCTCAAAAACTATGTCGAAGACGTCAAAGAAAATCCAGTTTTCACTGAAAGGTCTATAAATGGCATCAATTTACCAAAGACTGGCATTTGTTTTAGTGCTCTGCCAGTCTATCGAGACAGGATCTTTAAAAATCTGGCACAACAAAAGGCAGAAAGCACAGTGCCCATGGCTGGCCAACATCACACAGACTGCAGAGATAATTAAGTACAGATATAGACTCACTTAGGAAGACAAACACAGACGAACTGTTCCTGGATATCCTGTTTATCCTCTGTTTGTCTCATACTCTTATAGAGCAGGCCTCATAACTCCAATACCTCCAAACAAAGGCTTCTACCAGCTAACAGTCTGCAGAATAAATATACTAGAAATACATCTTAGCTGCAGTCACCATGTCGGCTCTGATCCCTAACAGAGGGACATGTTTTCAGGGAAAAGGTGCCAGAGAGAGCCTCTAAGAACAGAGAACCCTTCTTCTGTTCCGCTCACTTTCTTTGCCACTTTGTCTTCTCTGAGCACGCCAGAATTTCCCAAACAGATGGCAGGCCAAACAAGCAAAGCGCTGAGCAGAATCCATGCAACAGCTCGTGACACATTCTCCAGACACAGGAGACATTTTTCTTCCTCTCTGTCCCGCTCTGTTTCTACATGTCTTACCCTTTGGCAGGAGCATCCCTTTTTGGGGTTGGTCCCTCAGGAGAAGCCCTGACTACAAGTGCCAAAAGACATCTTTCACGGCCCACCCCCTCTGCCTCTGTTCTGGCAGTCACCTTGGACTCCCATCAAACGTGCAACAGAGGGAATGAGGAGGAGGGAGGGGATCTGCTAAAAACAAGGAGATAGGAATGGGATGGATGGGGGGGCACATTGGGTTCCCAAATCTTGGAAAGTAGATTTAGAGGAAGAGCTGCAATCAGAAAAGAAACCAGTCGTGTGTTTCACTTACCTGGTGGACAGTACTGAGAAAAGTGGTGGATGTGACAGTCGTGTGTTGCACATTTAGTCTAACTATTGACTGTATAAGAGAACTGAACCGAGCAAGTGTGACATCACCCATAAAAAATGGCTTACTCCTGGCTCCAGCCAGTCACCGTTTTTTCGCGATACGAACGTCCCCATGTTTAAGCCGGACGATGGCAATAAGCAGAGATCGGTCAGAGTTGGTCTGTCAATGTTTCCATGGAAACCACACTCGCCAGTCAGGAGTGACCTCGTTGGAAGGTCACACACCTTCCACTGAGAGCGAGAATCTGTCAATCAAGTGTTTTAAACACTGGACATGGGAGCCAGCAGGCACCACATACTTTTATTGAGGCATCTGATTGGTCAGTTTATAACGGAAATAACTTGCAATAAAGAAAAATATATTTAAAGAATTAGGATTATCAAGAACAGGTTAATAAAAGGTAGAAGAGCAAGGAGGGTTATTCTGACAAATAAACGACTAAGTAACAACTGTTTATTTTTCAATATCTGTTTGGATTTTGGTCAAGAAGTACTTCCAGTTAGGAATGCGAGGGGGGAGGGGTCACTCAGTCCAGTTCTCGTATTCAGTCATTTAGCCGCACAGAACGGATCTAGAAAGGAGCCCATCCCCTGCCTCACCTTCACAGTGCGGTAGTGCTTGCGGGATGGGTGGCAGCGCATGTTGCTGGTGTTGCAGCAGCCCGTGCAGCGTTTCACCTCCACACAGGGTGGCCATATCAGGAAGTTGGCAGAGGTGGGATCCACCTGGCTCCTGGGGATCTCATAGATCACAGTTCGTGTCTTACACACCGCCGGGACAGCTTCCTCGACTGTAAAAGACAAGGCGCATAAACACATTCACGCATGTTCATATTTGATGATACATTCTCCTGAGTGTTGATGTACGCTTGTAATCAGCTCCTTTCACCCACAACCGCTTACATTCCTTTCTCATTGTTTGAGAGCTTACTCGATGTGAGATCTGTGCATGACATTGAATTTTTCTAAAAAACTGTTAAAAATCCACGTTTTCCAAAAGACTTATCTCATATCAGCTATGGAGAACTCAAGGAGGGCTCCATTGTTTGAAGTCCAGGGCATTAACACAGCAGCAGCAGATCACACGACTTTCGTTTCTGCTGCCTAGAGGATTAATCTGGGAGGAAATCCAAACTAAAGATCTGGCAGACAACGATCAGTCTGCTAGATTATGTTGTAAAGATGTAATGCCCATCATGCATAGAATGTAAGGGTTTATACAGGCTGCTGCCAAAGTGCTACACTATATCATAATCTTATGATGTGGTACAGATATGGGAAATACCACCAGCCACTTCACCCTGAGCTGCTAAGACAGACATGGAGGGCGCTCAGACAGTCTTAACGCACACATTGCACATGCTATGGTATTCTCCACGCCTCGATCAGATATCGTACCGCGTGGCGTTTTATGAAGAAATCTGACTGAGAGCCCAGGCGAGCTGCAACTTGAACCCTGAATGCCTGGAATTTCCACGCTCAAGGATATATTTCTCTCCTGATGCGTGCCTTAGATCTGCAAGCCTCAGGTCAATTAAAAGGCTTCTTGTCAGACGTCCCCGTCAACCTCATTGAGCCTGCTCTCTCATGCTCCCTTGATTGCCATAAATACTAGGTAGATGTCTTCATTAGGGTTCCTCTTATCCTCTAAAAAGTGGCATAAAAAAACCCACTAACTGTTAGTTTTGCATGACATTAGTGTAAAACGATCTGTTTCATCCTCTGGGAACTGTTAGGTTAGAAGTGTTCAGTCAGATTTGCTACTTTCAGGGCATTTTTGTGCTGTGTGCGCCGGGTCGGGATGCTGTCAAACCGTGATGCAACCCCTGAGCGGCTAAGATCTTACCAATGCTCCTCTTGCGTCGGCTGTGGAGTTGCGAGCTCTTCAGGTCGTTGAAGTAACCGTGATGACGAGAAAAGTTCTTATGGTGGTTGTGGTGTTTGTGGTACTTGTGCTCCTCAATAACATCGTTTCCCGTACCTCGTCGAAACAGAAAAAGAAAGATGCATAATGATCATCCAAAAGACACTTGCTTGGTGGCTGTGAACCCACTCCACACAAAATGATCACCACACTGGTATTTAGTCCAGTGCACTCCCTGAGTTACATCCTTTACTTTTCTTTTATGAACTGAGCAGCTGCTGAAGATGTCACAAAGTGAGGAAAACACTCCACGGTTCAGAGGGTGCAGGGAGGAGACAGCCTCACACAGCTCTTTGTGTAATTGCTAGATGTTTCCTAGCCACCCTCGCTGATTTGGCTGGACTGTTTTAGCTGGAATCAAGTTGCTAACTCCTGTTGAGTCAGCATGGACTTTTTAAAAAACACCCTGCTCCCAAAAACACTGAGGACAAAAGTGGTCATCACAGGTGGTGCTCAGTTGCCATTATTTCTGCAGCTAATTAGCGGTTTCGTGTCACTCATCTGCTGAAAATGTTTGCTTTTCAGTCATTCGGTGGCTTGGGAAAGTACATGTTTTGCTATGCTGCAACGCTAACGTCTTAAATCTCTCAAACTCCAGACCAATATAGCCAGTTCAGCTTTTTCCACAGTTCTGGTCATCTGATAACGCATGCTTGTTTTGGTCCCCACCCAGAATAAAAAGTGGATTACAAAAAAGTGCTGGAGCAGCTATAAAATGATCAAACTTGTCAGCATTTGTCCCTCAGAGTGTCTGAGACTGTTTGCAAAGTGGGTGGGTCCTACCTGTCTGGAAGTAAACCATGTCCATCCCTCGTGACTAACACAACCAACAACTGTTCACTTTACATAAACACTCATTATCAGACAGAATTCCTCCTATTATCCTCCAAAACAAGCTAAAACCCAGAGTACACAAGCAGAACAAAGTACAAACACTGTCCTCTCATCCGGCTGCTTTGTGCTCCGACCAGAATCATCTAGAGGGATTTTCACTATTTATACACAGTCCACCACAAGGATCGCCTTTTTATTTGTCTCTTCATTCCCCAGTTCTGACGAGCGTAATGTAGTCCCTCCAGTAAGAGTGGAGGGATTTTCCTCCCAACTTGATGTGCAGTCAGTCAGGCAGCTAGTGACCCACAACCAAAGGTTCACAGAAGGGAAGTGTTGCCTGCAGCTGAAGCTGGAAGTTGGGCAAGAGGCTGAGCAATCAGTCTGTCAGGCCGGTGCACTTAGAAACACATGGACATACTGTACACTGACGTGACATAGCACACAGTCAAACATGCTTCCACACTTCTGTTCACAGCTGTGTTGGGTGTATTTCTTTAGCAAACATTTAGCTCACAAACGTAGCGACTCCTGCTGAGATTTATTTTATTTCTCCTTCGGTTTATGCATCCATCGCTTCAGAGACCGCAGAAAATCGGGGAGGGCATAGCAACACCTGATAGGAGACTTTGAAGCACAGCATAAAGAAGTCCTTTAAGGACATTTCTGTAGTTTCTTTTTGCCGTTTACCTCTTTGAGAACAGCATTAAATATGGAAAGCTCTGATTCATGGGGAAGAAATAGCTGGCTAAATAAGAAACAGCAGAGGAGCGGAGTGAGGGGATGGCTGTCCTCTTGGTTCCAGGTGACTAAGAGGTAATAACACGCCTGGAGCATTGAGACAAGAAAAAGAGGACAGGAGACAGTCTCTTGCCATGAATCAGGCTTTCATGACTGGCAAATTGCTCCCTTCATTAGCTGAGGCCCTCAACCCACCCTTCACTCCTCCTCATCTATTTCTTACTCCTCACATCTTGATTCTCAGCCTTATGAAAGGGAGTTGTGTGGTTTTGTGCCGTGAAGTGTGGATGAGAACCTAAGAAGGCAAAAATGTGCCAGCCTTTAAAAAACAAAGCAGGTCGTACAATCATTTGTTGCCACTTTGAGAGAGGCGGGACGAAAACTCGATATTCCTTTGACATCCTCCTCCACCACCACCACCACCCCCCACCAAGAGTCAGGTTCCCTCTTCTGTCAAAGTCCGTCACTGGGAGAGATAAGAGGAGGCAGCCAGGGGGCCAACTCAAAAGAGACTAAGTCAAAAGAAGAGGAGTACCTCAGGGGCCAGACAACCACCTGCAGACTTTGACGGGGTCACACCAACTGTCAGTCAGAGCCGAAGACACCGTCCTCGCAAAAAAAAAACAAATGCAAGTCTGCACTAAACACGGCTGCAAATGACAGACAGTAACTATATGGCCCCCAGGCTTGAATTATATGGTTACCCTTCTAGAAACAAAGATCACTGACAGAGAAAAGAAAAGGACACTAATATTCTGCTAAAAGAAATTCCTGAAACACTTAGTGGCTGTTCATCCAAGGGCAAACTTTTTTTTCTGTTTTACAGATTTAAAACACTAGGTATTTTGTTTCTCCATTTGATGTGAAATACTCTGCACTGTCAGCTTCCTTCCTACCTAAAGCTTTGAAAATCCCCATCTGGCTGGCGTCAAAAGTCTTTAAACGGGCTGACCGGGGCCGGCAAGCTGACCCTTAGACAGATTTATGTCCTCGTAATAATAATCAGGCTACTACTGTTACCCTGCACAACATTTCTCCGTTTGAAGACAGACATGTTAATTTAATTATTTAAAAAAACTATTTCCATGCCTGAGGCACAAATCTAAGGTAAAGCAGGGCGATCTTGTTGGAGAGCATTGGTTGCTTTAAAATAACTTTAAAATGATGTAAGCTCTTCATTAATGCTGCCCTGGGAGAAGCAAACATTTGTTTACACAGGGTGTAAGATCAGGCTTAGTGTCCCTTTGTTACATGGGAGTTTGGGGATTATTAATGAGCAGCTGGGCATATTTCCTGTTAAAGTAAACGCAGTAATTACCTATTTCCATCAGCAAGCCTTTGGGATTTGAAATACAGAAGAAGCCAGTGTACACATAAGCTCATGTGAAGTTAAAAAAAAAAAAAACTTCCAGACAGAATCCCTGCACTCAAAGAACATCAGCAACTTTCCGGCAAGGAAATTACTCCACTTCCAGGGGGAAAAAATGTCTGACCAATGTGCACCTGTCAGAGTTCAATTCTGTGCGTACAAGTTCCAAGTGGTTTTTACTATTTTACGTAGAGATATGGTTGAATAAAGTCACATATTTAGGATTATGGAGACTTTTTCTAAACTGCATGAGCAAAAAACAAAAAAAAGGGGATCAAGAGGCAGAATTTACCTACGGAGTCAATCTCCAGTAGCCGCTGGAGGTCGCTAATGCTGTGGATTTCACTGTGGGACAGTCGATCTATCAGCTCCTGGGGGAACTTCGCTTCCTTCATGCAGGGGGGGTGGGGGGATAGAGGGGGGGAGAGGAAAGAAATCAAACAAGACACGAGCGTTAGAGACGTGTTGGCTCAATTGGAAACGTTTGTGTAATCGTTTGACTGTATAAATAAAGGCTCAGACATCGCCAGGGGGAATGGGAATTGTGCGTAAAGCAGATCTGTTTGCGTACATTCCTCTGGGCCAAGAGGAGAAAGTGGCGCAGAAGAAAATGTGCTGGTAAAAATTTAACACAAACTAACAACTTTTCAATTCTCTTATAACTTGTTTCATTTCAAATAATATATTTTTTTTAAAAAGTGGAGTTTTCCAGTTTCAGCCTGGGGGCGTCAGCGCGTGCGTGCTGCGCGTCGCCACACTTTGCACTTGTCGGAGCCCTTCTTGCAGCCTCAAAGAAGAAAAAAAAAAAAAAAGGGGGGGGGGGTCTAGGGGGGGGGGGGGTCTATTTTTAATCACCCACAGCGGTTCCCCTGAACTCGCTTATGGCCCAACCAAAAAATGCTTGCAGTTTGCTCAGGCCGTGCACAGATTTGGCACAAACGTACAAAAATAAGTTGCGTTTACGGGCGCCCTGCACGCGCGCAGTGCGCAGTGGCGCTCTTGTCCTCGCGGAGGTTTGAACTGATGTTGATTTCTGTTTAGTCTGCCGAGACCAACGGCTGCTGTTAATGAGACGTTTATTGTTTTTCTCTTTCTGCTTAAAAATGTGTAATTGTTGATCCATTAAATTGGGAATCAGCTTTAAATAATAAAACACATTTTTTGTGTGTTTTTTTCTTTTTATTGCACATTTTTGTGCTGCGTTGTGTGTGTTGCTCCAGCAGATATGCGTGCTCCGCGGGACCTTTGCACCTTATCAGATATAAAACTCACACTAAGACACGGGCCAGATAAACCGCACGACCCCGCAGGCGGTAGACTTTACCTCAGCGGTGGCCAGCAGGTACGTCGTCCACAGCAGGAAGTACCAAAGTGCGGCTCTCATCTCCCTTCAAATCAAAGTTAACCCCAAACGCGAAAAAGCTGCTGCTGTGTAGGAGCCCCAAAGTCGCTCCTGGCCCCAGAGGATCCACAACCATCCCCTCAGGGAGAGGAACAGGGGGTGGGGGGTGTCCGGGTTCGTCAGTCAGTCAGTCAGTCAGTCAGACGCGGTGCTGCACTTGCTTCACAGGGAATGGGAAGAGGTTGAGCGGGCTGCCAGTGAATTGCTGTTGTTCACATCGGGGCTGCGTCTTCTCGAGCAAGTCCTGCGCTGCGCTCCAGCTGCTCATAAATCCTCACGCGCAACTGAGGCAATTCCGAGAAACGAGCCTGACGCGCATTGCACTTGTCCTTCACCTTAAAACAAAGCCTCAAACTTCAACACAGCGTCAAGACAAAACACTCTTCTATTTCAAAAACATTTGGGATGGGGGGGGGGGGGGGGGGGGGGACACCTATTACTATTTGGGAACTAAAAAGTAAGTCCTTTATCAAATAATTCCAAAAGAGACGCGCAGGAAAAGGAGAAAAAAAAGCCCTCCGCGTTGTGCTATCCAGAGCGCGTCTTGCAGAGGTCTGTGCGGGTCCTTGGCTGTGTGGGACTCTGGAGTGAATGGTTGTCAGAGAGCTTCTGAGGCGCTGGATATAGCGAGCCAGCAGCTCCGTGCCCGTTGCGCCTCCCCTCGCGTTTTGGTAATCGCGCATCTATTCAGCAGAGAGAGCTGGTTGGCTGCCTGTATGACTTAAGACTGCAAAAAGCACATCTTCCCTCCCCCCCACCCCCCCGTCCCACGAGACTTGTGTGAGAGATAGTCCATTGAGGGTTTTTTTTAGTCACTGCGATGGTGTGAAGAAAATAATCAACAAATGATGCATTAACGTCGGGAAGGTTTTAACTCACCTTCATGGAAAAAGATGCAACTGAAATGGATCTTTTTTTTTTAGTTTATCTGCACATTGAAGATGTTCTACTGTTCATTTTGAACACAGGTAGATTTTTAAGTGCAGGCTCACTGGCTGGTCAGAACTTGTCTGGAGGAAGCTGGAAGTTGTGCTTGTGATGCGCCGGTAGGTCTGGAAGTTGGGCCCAAAGGGTCTGATAAATATACCTGCAGTCAGCAGGGAGCAGCAGCTCCGCCAACCCGGTGGTCCTCTGAGTGCATCCAGCTGGAACCTACAAGCCAAACTTTGGGGAGCGGTGGTTAAAAACCTGCAGAAGATTGTAACGTTTTCACAGGTCAGCTTGATATTTTTTCTTCTGCCAAAGCACTTACACAGATTTTTTAGTAAGTGAAGCTCTTAACTTCACAGTTACATGAGCAACTGTGAGCAGTAATGTTTATGATCTGGAGAAGACTGACTAAGACAGGTTGATCATCCCTTCTGGGATAGACATTGCACCGTTGCCATGGTTACATCACAAGTGCAGCCTCCCAGAAAGGGCTTCCCCACTGCATGACTCGTGTTTCCTGTAGATGTGCATTTCACATCATGAACGAAAAGGAAAGGGGGGGGGGGGTGGAAAACAGACAGTGGATTATTCATTGACTGTGGTCATATCATTAAAAAAAAAGGGAAAACAGGTGAGCACAGAAAAGAATTCCTGAACTTTTTCTCTCGGGTTTCACGTCAAAGAGTAAAACCAAGATTCGAAATCCGTTTTCTCTCCCCGCTGTCCTGCCTGCTCTCTTGCAGGAGCCATGAGGTAACGTGTTTATTGGCAACTGAGGCCTGTGTACCTCACAACATTAACCCAATTAAATGATTTTATAGATGCTGCTGCATAGTAAATATAGCTATAAAGACTTCGTGGAGGACGCTACGAGAGAGGTGATGACTGCCGTTTCTTCCCGGGGCCACACATACTTCCCAGGGAATAGAATAATGGAAAAAAGGGAGGTATTTTCTTAACAATGTGGTTGACATGAGATGCACGTGATGGGATCTCCTTAACTTACTGCCAGTTTGAATCCTCTGCTATTGGCAGCTGTGACTGTAAGCAGTTGTTGCTGAAATTAATCAGGAAGACTTAATTTCAAGAGAAAAATAAAACCAGATTTAGTTAAAAAATAAAAGGTGAAATATAAATTCATGCTTTCGTCTTTTGTTCTTGCTTATCAGGAGTCTGCTGATGTCATAATTGCCTCCGTATTCAAATGTAGCACCTTTTACTTAATTGTCTGGATTGTGTCTTGTACTTCTTGTCCTTTGTAAATAATTTCACTGCTATGTTTGAAGCCATCAAGAAACTCATAACTCGAGTTTAAACCTTCACATTAGTATCTCAGTCTCAACTTGATCCTAGTGCCGCTGAACTCTGACCGTGCAACGAAAGCAAGGAATCTCACACTTCAACGTGCCGGAGAACCATAAAAAGATACCAGAGCTGACAATAGAAACCAATTATGGCAATAGCCTTGTGTTTGTGTCCTTTATTGCTGTCGCAGCTCCTCTTCCACTCAGACGTGTTTTCCACTGCTGGTTCCACGACACCTTATAATGAAGTTTCAGATTGGATTGCCTTGCAACAGAGAAACAAACACAGATCTTAACCTGGTACCCCCCCCATCCTACGCAAGCACCACCCAGCCACATTACAAGCTTGCATGAGTCATGACTCAAAGAACAGGCTCTCTGACTAGAGTGATTCCCTCCTTTCTCCTCAGACTGGATTTAGCCCCCACAAGCTAAAGTCTTAACCAGCTCATTGGTGTGACAGAGGTGAAGTCATCAGTTGGTTCCCCCCCACCCCCCCGGCAATCTCTTGCAACTCACGCACAAGAATTGGTGGAAAAATTTATTGGATGGCTCGTGTGCACACGTACAAGTCGTTCAGGTGATATTTCCCAGGAGCAAAGGTACATTCCAGAGAGTGGCAGCAATTTAGATATGACTTGAAAGTCATCCAGAGCAGAGTGCATATCCAGGGCAACCTCTCTTCACATAAACAAGCAGCACACATATGCAAATCTGCATGTTATGCAGTGGAGGGAGGCAAACTAAAGCCGCCATATTACAACCGGCTACACGCAGCTGCTCTTTTATAGGGACGATTACTGGCAGCCATTTACAAGACTTAATCTGTCTAACATGCATAGCAACCTGAATGAAATGCTCTGTGGGGCCTCTCTGCACCCCTATAGACCCCTTTCTCCTTTAAGGCACTATAGCTGTGCAGGCATTCTGGGGGCACAATACCCAACTGCTCTTTCACGAGTCACAATACTGTAATCAAACCCAAGTCCGGGATCAAAAATGGCACCACAAGCACACATAAAGCGGGTGGTTGGAAGTATGCAAGGCAGTCTTCCAGCTGCAACACATTATGTATTACAGCACCACACTTGAGTTGTTAAGGGACCAGGGCATCCTTTCTGTGTGATCTCCAGATCTGTCTGATTGTGTTCTGGTGTTGTCATAAGTCTGACCATGACAGTTTCACTCCACCATGAAAGTTGTCCTGAGAGGGCAAGAAAAAAGTGATCAGAGAGGAATCTGGCCGGCAGTTTTGTAAGCGTCCTAGCAGCCATCTCTGTACTCAGGTGGGATCTGAATCAGACCCTTTTTTTCAAGAACAAAAAGGCCCTTTTGAACCCCCCACACAAAAAATACAAAGACGCATTCTTTTATTGATAGAAAATTGAAGAACCTCATTACACACCTGCCTTCCCTCATGTACATTTACCAAATTTCTCAAACGAACAGCAATCCGGGTACAGGTCCCTACATGCAGCTCCACGTTCCCCCTGTCTCGGCTCATTTTCCCCCTAAAACACTGCTCCTTTATTCTCCATAAACGAAAAAAAAAACACCCTCATTCTACACAAACACGAGTAGAAAAAAGGGGACTTCCAGCCACCAAGAAATAGCAGCATAATTGCCACTGCTCTGTTGTCTATCAAGGCCTGACCTTTTCAACATGTGTGTGCCATGTTGGGAGCGGTGGGAACCGGCAAGGAGGAAGACAGGGGTCTCTCCGGCTCTGCGGTGGTCTGAATCACCCCCCCTCCTTGCCTCTCCACTTTGCTCTCTTTAAACTATGGGAATCCATAAGTTCAGAGGCAAGTGAACAACCAACAAATCCTGCAATCCTGGCAGGAGAAAATCAACGCTGAGACACGGCGATGTGGAAAGGCCGGCGGGACACAGAAGTGCCCTGTCTCGGTGAGATCCCGAGGGGAATGGAGGAAAGTCTGAGGTCTATGAGTGAAGCCAAGACACTGGAGTGGCAAGCTCGCTGTCAGTGCCAGTGGGAAAATAGCAGAGCAGTATTTCCTTACATGAGTTCGGCCTTGAAATGAGGACATTAAAGAGAGAAATATATACAAAGACATGTTTCAAATAAACACTAGAGAATTTGCTTAATTTTGCATCAATTGAAACAGAAAAGTGGGTTTAACTTGGCAACTAAGGTCATACAAACAACCATAAAGATATTGAGAAATAATTAAAAACACATAATTTCTATGTAGGATAAATGAACGGGCTTCCATGCGGTGACTCGTCGTTGTTGCCGTATGACAAATGAGCTCAGTTTTCCGAGAGGCCATACAATGGTGTCCTCAGAGACGTGTTTGGAGGCCATAAGCTCATAATTGCCAAAATTGGCACGTTAGATGGGGGCTTTCACCTTTACGCTTCATTCTTTTTGACTTTCCCTGGCCTGGTTGGCGCAAATTATGGCGCAAGAACTCCATGACGAGGGAGGCGCTCGTGGTGATGTATGGGATTAAGAGAATTCTCTGCTTGACTGGAGTGACGAGAGAGGGAAGACGGCGTAGATGGGAGTTGGATGGTGCGAGGAGACGTGGAAAGGCTGCAAGAGTTGGACGGTAAAGACGAGGAAAGAACGCTCTGAGAATCGACTCTCCGGTTAATTGATGCTTCGGATTGAGAGCAGCAGAACCAAACATGGCTTGAGGCCGAAACAGAGCAAGTGCTCTGAATTTCCTCACTGATTGTCAAACATGCACAACGGAGCTACAAAAGCACTTTACCTCCAGGAGAGAAGCCCTTCCTGGTTTATGGGCCGTACTGTGAAGTTGTTTTTGCACGCATTGTGATAATAATTAACAGCGGGTAATGTGAGCCCCTTACTCCCAAAAAAAAACTCCCAAGAAGCTGGAAGTAGCTCTGTAGGTGCCTTTAAAGCAGGCGTTCAGCACTTTTTTTGTTATTATTGGAAGCTCTAAAAATAGTACAGCACAGAGGTAAAATGTCAGCAAGTTCCTATTTTTTGTTAAAACTGACAGACATCATCAAGGAGGGACAAATAAGATAAGATGAGATAAAGATATTTTATTGGTACCAGCTTGGGCAATTTATTTGTTGCAGCAGCAAAACAATATTTTTTTTAAGTTTGAGGGTTAAATTAAAGCCATTTCTGCATATAAATCGGAATGATAACCTCTATTCTCGTCTTCCGCCCTTCACTCAAGATGAAGTGTCAAAATCCTGAGGCAGAAAGAGATCACAACGAACTGATTATCAACAGGAAGTGGCGCCATTATGGGCTTAAAGATAGGAGAGAGTGCTCTCTTGTTACAGCTTTCAGTCAAATCCACACATTCCATCAGGGTTTAGGGGGAGCCGGGTCTCCTCCGAACAGGGTCCTGCGGGGTTTTAGGGATAACCGGGCCACCTTTGCTGCACTCTCCAGGCTCTGTCAGCTCCTGGAGCGCCACTGAATCCAAAGAGTATAAATATCTCAGTTCTCAAGGAGGATTGTTTGCGAAACTTTTGGGTGGCCTGACAGTCTAAAGACTCTTGACAGCGTTTGAGGTGTCTTCAAGCACCTGCAATAAGATGATGTGTTGTCGGGGAAACACCCTAACACTACAGAGAGGAAAATGATGACTTCTGATTCAAAAACATCAGATCATGACAAAGATTAAATCATCATCTGAAATATTCTGGGGGTGAAAGGTTTTCTGATATTTTTTGAGTAGCCTTCTCCAGAATAATCCTTAAAAGATTTTTTATCTAATGCATTCCTACATCTTAAAGGATGAGTTTGGCTGGTCTGATCTACACTCAAAGCCTTAAAGATTCCCCCGAGAGCGAGAGCGGAAAAATCCAAACAATTGAGACAACCGCTCCTCCGCGTCTCCTGGGACTGAGCTCGGAGAAGCCGTGAAGTGATGCATTGTGCCGGGTTGGGATCAATGTGGGAAGGAGATTGCAGAGTCATGCGCGTGATGGAATATCTCACTCAGAAAAATGCTCCTGACCTGCTTCCCTTTTTTCTTTCTTTTTTTTCCCCACGCATGCAGAATGTCGGCTGAACATTCGAGTCTTTTGTTTGTTTTTGCAACACGTCGTTTGGAAGGGAGTCACACGAGGTTCTGCTTGCTGGGAAAAGCTTTGAAATCAAGGCCAAAACTGAAGCGAGTTGGGGGGGCCTGGATTCAGTGCTGCTACATGTATACTGTTAAATTGTTTACTTGTCCAACAGGAAATGAGTAACAATAACAAGCTTGGGAAAGTAAAAGCTAAATAACAAACAAATACCTCATATCCTCCATCACTTCCTAATTTTTTCCTTTATTTTCTCCATTTTTTGGCCGGGAAAAAAGATGGTTTTGTTTCCTTGCATATAGCTACTTTGATTTTTTTTAGACATTTTACTTGGAGCTAAATTTGCTGTGTCCCTAAATCCTTTTTGTTTTGAAATTCTTTTGCAACAATGATCTGATTATACTTTTTTTTTTTAACTCTTTCTTTTCCTGACCTCTGCTCAATTCCCACCTCTCATCCCTAAGCTTTCAATCCCATCAGCCTCACTGTTGCTCGGCCACCTGTGACCATGCCTGGGTGGTGGCCTTTGATCCAAGAAAGTTCAAATCTGCCGGCAAAAAGCAAAAAGCAGAGTTTTGCTCAAGAAAATTCAAATAAAAAAAGGCACAAAATCCTCTCACCTCCGTGTGGGAAACCAGAAGTGGGGAGAAGGCAACAAGAATAAATGATGATTTAATGCTTCCAAACATGATAGGGAATGAGGAAAATGGCATCTATGGGAACAAAAAAGAAGATGGGAAACAAAAGAGGGAGGTTTAAGGGAAACAGATGGGTTTCTGATCTCGTGGGATCTTGGGTTGCTGTATCCAGTAATGGGGTGCAACAAACACAAACACCCACACACCACATTCTCCACTGCCTTCTTATCTTGTAAATTCTTTGCAGTTACAAAAAGTAATCAAATTAGGAGCTTGTTAAGTGACAAGGCAATATATATATATATATATATATATATATATATATATATATATATATATATATTTTTTTTTTTTTTTTTTTGCCATTGTGAGCGTTTTTTTTTTATGCACAAACGTGAGTGGCTTTTGTGAAACTGACAAAGTATTTTTTTTAAGAAGTTTCAGGTCAGTGAAGGTGGAGCACCCTTTTTCCTTTTCCCAATAGCTACATGCTCCAACCACCACCATAATTACCTACTCCATGCTTTATGTCCTTGTTCTTTTTCTTCCCAGCAGTGCACTGTAGCATCCTGCTGTTTGGATAATAAAACACAAGAGTGTGGAATCAAACTCCTACTATAGGAGGAGCTGCGTGGTTGAGAGCATCTGCAGCACGGATGTAAGTGATGGAAGGCGTAGCGGTGATGGGGCTGCTCCTGATTTCCATTTCTGCTTGATTTCATCATCTAGGAGTTGAAACAACTAATGAAAAGTGAAAATGTAAATAGGTTTTCATTTTATTAGTGATATTGAACAATGAAGTATATGCAGCCAGAAGATGGTAAAGAAAAACATTTGCATTTGAGACTATTGATACACTTTCAGTGGAATCATATTTTAGTGTTTGCAGATAACGGGTAATCCATCCCAACAGGTCCCCGTCAGTTCAAGTCTGTTAGTTTTATTGTCAAAGCAAAGGAATTGTACGATAAAACGTGAGGTGAGGGGAGTATTCAACTCAATGTCAGCGAGCGGCGGGCACATTCCTCAGTTGATTTAGTGGGCATTAAGATGAAGAGGAATGTGTCCAAGCTGAGGGGGCTTTAACCCACCACAGAGCAAACTGAGTGGGAGGAGCTTCAAAGTTTGAAGGATTTCTCCACGGTGACGGATGGAGAGCAGGAAGGATGGTGTCGACTTTTTTATTAAGAGGAGAGTTAGAGATAATAAAGAGGGCAAGGTGAATTGGTGCAGACCGAAGAAAAGAGGGATGTCAAAGTCCTGACCGGAGAGGAGAAGAGGCGGATGAAAGCGTTCCTAAAAATAGGGAAAAGATGAAGAGAAAAATCAGGCAGATTTTGGAGGCTTAGCTTTATTTTTTCAAGATTATTGATAGTTGAAAGAAAAAAAAACTACACAAGAGACAGCATACAGCAGGATGTTTTTTAACAATCCCATTTACACAACATGAGATGCTGGTTCAGATGTAAAAGTCGATCAAAGGAAAGCCACGTCAGTCCAACGTCTCGACTGAATGTCTTTAAACTGCAGGCGTGTGGTGCAAACAAGGTCAGAGAACATCAGTTTTAACAAATCCTCAGGTAAAATATGTTTGTGAAAAACCTTTGCAAGTCCTGCGACCTGGTAAACAATCGAGTGTTTTATGCAAGTTTGTGTCTTTTTAGATTGTGTATGTATAGCGCTACAGTGCCTTTGGAATATAAAAGCTCAGATGAAACTGAACTGCTTCAGAAAACCTCCTTTTTAGTAAATTGACAGAACACACACAAAGATTTAAAAACCTGCAAAACCTAACAGAAAGATGTGCATTTTAAAAGCCAAGAAATAAAAGAAAAAACAAAAAGCCAAGCGTGTATTAAAAGTGAGACCAAAGCTTTTTCTGCTGTGAGCTGTAAAAATGAAAACTCACTGCTACAGTGCGCATTTAAAAAAAACGTAAAAAACAAAGATGTTCACATGTATTTCAAGAATGGATCGGTTTATTTAAATGACCTATATCATGCTGTGATGCACAGATAATACATTTGTAGAAGATGTAATTGTGTTTGGCTGCAGCCTTTTTTGTGAAGTTTCAAAACAAAAGTTAACAAAAAGGTGCCTCCTAAAACTCCTCAAAGAAGACCAGCAGTTAAAGTAAGGTTTTTTTTTTTCCTCTTAAAGCTACAATAAATTGACCTTTTAGGTAACAAAAATCTGCTTGATTTGATTTAGAATCGTACCACGTACAGTCAAAAGTGAAGTACAAAAAAGCCAAACGACAGCCGGCGAGTGAAGAAATACATGGTCACTTCCTCACGCTGTACGTAAACATGACCGCACTTCATCCATGCTTCCTGAATATATCCATCCCCTTCAGAAATTACTTGAAAGTGCAAACATAGTTCACAGGCAGTCTTGCATGCGTCATTTATGTCTGACACAGTCTCTGCACGACCCATTTCTGACTTTTACGCCTTCGCATGACGGTATTGACATTAAGCTACGACAGCACAGGTTAAGTCAAAGTGCACAAAAAAGAAACAAGCAAATAAAAAAAAAAAACATTTCAAAATTGCAGAAACAAGCACTTTCTTGATGGGGATGTTGAATCCACCTTATGGCAACCTTGCATCCCGCTTTACGCCGTCTTTAAAATTCAGATGCTGATGATGGACACCCCTGCCGGTGGGGGCTTTGACCTGTCACACGGTGAGCGAGATGAAGCTGTTGTATCTCTGGATGTTTCTCTTGAGGATCTCGGAGCAGGGCCCCAGCACACGCTCAAAGCGGGGCCTATCCAGCTTTACACACTTGAGGGGTCCGCGGGCCACCACTGTGGCTGCTCTGGGCCGGTTCAACAGCAGGGCGATCTCGCCTGGAGGAAGAGCAGATAGAACAGCAAACCTTTATCAAAAAACGTTTTTGTAACTACAGATTTATTTCTGTTACAATATTATGAATTTAAAATCATGCAGTGATTGTGTAATATAAAGTCATTTCAACAAAATAAAAGCTTTCATTAAAAAGAAGGATATTAATTAAATATAAGTGAAAACTGCACATTTCTTTTACTTTTGACAGGTTTTTTTTGTTGCAGTTGCTTAAACCACTTTTTCTTGCGCTCAATTCCTAATATTCTTAAGCTGCTACTGAACATTTGTCTTTTAAAAATAAAGTTATATATTTAAATAATGAGGTTTATTTTGTTTCACACTAGCTAACAGAAGAAGAGGAGACTGACCAAAGTAGTCGGATGGTCCGAGGCGTCCAACCTCCACGTACTCCTCATTGTCTGAGCGGCGCTGCAGAACCGAGGCTATTCCCTGCAGACAGAAGGGTAAAGATAGACAACTCAGGGACATGAAGGAAACACAGGAATAAAATAAGGAGGGCAGGATAAGAAGTGTTGAGCTGAAAATTATCTTGAGAATGTTTGATGGGAGCATAGGTGTACTGGGCTTAGTCCCTTCTTCTGTGAAACGGACACCTGCAGTGCTCAACACATATTAGCAGAAACCTCTGTTCCAAAAACTTCTCTAAGAACCCGAATATCTTTCGAAACATCATCACCTCACCAGAACTGATTCATACTTTTTCTGTGCTTACATGCAGACCCTGCAGAGTCCAGCAGCAGATATCTTCTGCACAGACCAGCTGAAGCCCTTTAGCAAACATGCTCCACGTTATGCCATCCTCCCCTGGTTGTTGTTTGTGTGCATGTGTGAGTCATCTAAAAAGTATAACAGTGGAATAAAGATTTCCATTTACTCTGCCCAACAGATGACAACAGCTCCTGCTGTGGAGTTTTGCAGCTGCTGACAAACTTCATGTGAGCGTGTGAAACTCTACTGCAATATCTATCTTTCCTCACTAGCTCTACTACAAGAAATGCATGCTAAAACGGACCTACCATTTTTAAAAATGTTTCAGTGTGCACATTACATAGATGCTCTGCAAATAATGGCTGCTACAAATCTGGCAGGGAAAGAGCTCCAGACTCTCTTATTGGTCCCTAATCTTGTTTCTACTTGGCTAACCAGGCTAATAATGCCAAATATGAATATAATCAGACTAAACGTGAAGTGAGTCAGTGTGAACGGATGATGGTGAGACGGTTATTTGAGTGAAGGAGATGTGCATGACTCAGTTTGTGGCAGAAATGAGTCGTCCATAGGAGGATGCTATCCAAGTAAATATCAAAGAGCAAGTGCTCCAGTGAATATGTGGACAGCAGAATGGATTCAAGCTTTGGAACATGGGTCTCCTTGCCACTGTGGCTTAAATGCGGTTGCTTTTTATGTTCTACTTTCCAAACGTTTTTCCGGAGTTTCAGTTTAAATCACCTTCACGTGAATGTAATAGTAATAAAAAATGGCAGATGATCACATGCAGCAGCTATGAAGCTGTTCATTTCACTGTTTTTCTTACTTATTTTACTCAATTTATTTAAAAAAAAAAAAAAAACTACAAAGATCAAACCTAAAAAAAATCAAACGTAAATGTGGGCAAAGACATATTTTTTAACAGATACATATATTTTTGTTAGTTATTCTGGTCAGACTGATTGGTTTAAAAACATTTCGGAAAATGTAACTAGATTTGGTCTTTTAAAGCATAAACACTAAAAATATACAATAAAGACCTTGTCCTTGTCTGCTCAATGATGCAACTTTGGGCACATTTCCAGCAAATAAATAAAGCCTGCAAAGAAACATTTAATTTCCTGCTATAATCGTGTACTTTCAATTGAACCTCTTGTGCATATATACAAACAAGATTTACACAGCATAAGGAGGAAGTGAGTGTTTTTAGAATGTGCATTCTCATGTGTACGAGGATGATTTAAAAAAAAAAAAAAAACGGTCTCATGAGAAAACATGAAACATGGGCTTTAGACAAAAAGATGCAAACATAAGATGGGGACATTTTACACAGTCATGATGACAATTTGTTAAAATCTGCTTGGCTGCTTTGTTCTTTATGAGTGACTGACCTTTAGTTTGAAAAACAAAATATGACACCAAAATCACCAAAAAGATGATTTTTGGTAACTTTACTGATTACATTTTAGAAAGAAACGTTGCCACCAGCCATGTTTGGAGAACTAGAGCAAGCTGCTGTGCTTCAAGTGGACAGAAAGATTCATGTCTGTAAATAATGCCATGTAACTGCTATTACTGAAGTGACCACTTTCATTCAAAAGATAAACAACTGATGGCACATATTGTTCTCCGTCGTTGAAAAACTTCAGTTATATTTCTCCTTCTGGCTAAAATTTCCACCTCAGGTGACCGCTCACCTCACAATTTTTTTTAAACTCTTTCAGCCATTGTGGTTTAGGGTTAAAAAAAAAAATAAGAGGGACCTGAATGGGGATAGTTTGAGGGTGGAGGGGGCACTGACTGTTTATAATATGGTGAAAGACTCTTCTTTCAATTCTTGTCCAAACAAAGACAGTGAGATAGTGCAGCTCTGCGGCTATGGTTCTTCATGGGTGGACGAGTCTCCTCCAGTGTGGTCCGTATAACCATCGTACTGTACCACCCTAGGGCCAGCGCTGTGCTCCACAGACACGTCTTTTATAAACACTGGGGAGATCTCACTGCCCAACTCAGGGTGTGTAAGAATATAGCAGAAGACGGAGAAAAGAAACTAAAGAACAAACCATCTCCCCCCAATTAAAACAAAAAACCACATTATTGTAATGCTTGAAATAGTAGCAACAAGTCAAATGATAACAAGAAGTGGGGAGCTAACGTGCTAAATGAAACAGAGAAGGGTGCAGGCACTGATGGAGAAAGGGGATATCCTAAGTAGCCTGTTCATGGGGCCACCCAGCACCAGGAGTGTCTGCACCTTCTCATTCAAACACCAACAAAGATCACTTACTAAACACAGCAGCAGTTCTCACTAAATTCACTTTCAACAGCCTGAGGGTTCCCTAAAATGACTTCACCACAGTAAACACCTGTCCGTCCCTATTCAACACTACATTTTTTTGTACATTAAGAATATTGAATGCATTGATCCAAATGGAATTAGACGTTAAAGTCCCACTCCGATCATTTTTTTATCGATTATAAAAGTGTTCCCAGTTGTCTTTTAATTATGGTTATGCTGTTTTTAGCCAAAATAATTAAAAAAAACTGTAATTTTCTAGGACATAGTTTCTTGAGAGTAGCAGTATTTCATTAGAAATTTGCCTCCGAGTTGTGAAAATACTCAAAAATGCAATTTGAGCTTAATATTCTATGTATATATGTCCTTAATCATCAGAAAACAAGCTAAAAAAAAAAACACTGGAGTGGGTCTTTAAGGACTATTAGCTTATCTACATTTCACCACAGACATGAATCTATTCTCTAATCTTGTTGAAATTTACTATTGTACCAGTAATGACAATGATTCTGAGAGGTTTTTCCATCAACTGCAAGTCTTGTGAATATTTGTGTATGAGGTCAGAGGACAAAGAGACATAACCAGATAAATCACGATGACTGGAAGATATCAGAAAGAAGTGAACAGTCGTGACTTTATTATAGACTGTTTTCGCACCGAAGTCAACAGCAATCTCGTCGCTTTTCTCCAAAATCAAATTAAACTGCTTGAATTCAAAAGAAAAGAGTCTTATTTTAAGCTTAATGGTCCATGCTACATTTTTTTGCCTTTAAACATGCTTGAATGCACAACAAAAGAGAAAAGTTAGAGAAAGTTGGGTCACAAACAATGTGGAATAAAAGCGAGTTAAAGAAAAAAAAAGAACCGATACAAAGAAAGGTGAGAACAAGTCTTTGAGGCTTTCCGTGCCTGTAAAGGATTGTTTGTATAGGGTGAGAAAAAAATGTAAACATGTCACTTTTCTTTAGGGCCCCTTTTTTCCTGCAGGGCACAGAAAGTGATGAATCTCTCCCCTCCCTTTATGAATCTTGCAAGATGTATTTAACAATTGTAGAGATTTGTTTTAGGCTGAGACGAGAAAAAAAACCGCAGAAACAAAAGGAACGGGTTTAAAGACACGGACAATAAAGTTTGAGATAATAAAAGGAAAAAAACAAAATTTGGCAACAATTATTAGAAGACAACAGATAAGATATTTCTTTGAAGAATCATCATCACAGGTCAATCTCAAAATCCTCTTTCCCTGTTTATTGAACCCCCAAATCTAACCTCAAGTCCCTGCCTCTTTGACTCATCCTTTCCTCTCTCGTCTCCCTCCCAGGAGGCGAGGTCTCCTGACCCTGTGTGAAAATCAGCAGCATGCATTCCACCACAGTCTGCTTGGCTCTGGGAAAATCTGACAGCATGAGACATGAGATTAGGATAGAAGAAGTGATACTCTGCCAAATGATGTGCGAGGCAAAAACGTGCACTGACATTGGTAAAAATAAGATTGAAATAGTTTAAAAATAAATGTAGCAGAACATGAAAGTATTTTCTATATGTCCTCATTGTCTCCTACACTTCTGATTCTTGTCTATTTTTCGAATGTTCCAGTTCTCAAGTCCTAAATAGATGAGTCAGCATTAGTATTTGTAACATTTTGGAAAATAAGACTTTTAAGGGTTTTGCACCTTTTCAAATGATTTTTTTTCCAACTAGAGCTGGCATTAAAATAGATGAAACTACAAACATGCTGTACTTTTTCAATGAATGAAGTGCAGATCTCAACCTTCAATTAAATAGGTAATGAATCCTCTTTTTCATAAATTGCATATTTGTGGGGAGCTTTTTTTGAAGCAAAAACGCATTTTTGCTCAAATGCTTTCTGCTTTGCTTACTATTCTAAAGCCAGTTTCAAAATGCTTCTATTTGAAAATCTATTGTTGCACCATGTTTTTCAAGTTTTCCTAATGCCATTTCTGACTTTAATCCTTACATTTTTTTACAAACAAAGACTGTCCAATTCTTTTTCTGTGACTATAAGCAATCTTTATTGATGAAAATGACAGGAAGGTTACTTACAGTAACATTCTGGCACATTTTCTCAAGATTTTGCATAAAGCCAGCAGACTTAAATGCACTGGCTTATTTAAAATTTTATATTTTCACTGCTACTGAGGTTTTCAACCCTGTCATTATTTTTTTGTACAGCAACCTTGGATTCCAACAAGGCGCCAAATCAATAAAATGTATATCATTATTATCATTTAATTTTATGATCAAAAGGTAAAAACAAACAGTGTAGATTGAACTGAAGAATTAATGCTGTGATATATTTAAAAGGAGACAAAAAGTGAAACATTTGGCTGATAGAGGGATTGGAGAAGGAGGCTATGCTAGAAGGGCACAGGTGAGGAGCAAGAACGAGTCAAAACAGGCATAACGACAGATCCATCACTTGATAAAACTCTTCTTTGATTTAACTGCTTGTACGTTTTCTTTCAAAACAAAAGGAGTACCGGTTCTGGACATGCAGTAAGCAAAGCAGATGAAAAGATTTAGAAAGGATAAACTTTTAGGTATATTTGAAAATAAGATAAAAGCAGGAGGCAATTGGATGATAGGGCAGCAGCGAGCGGCCCTACCCTCTCCAGACTGAATTTTCTGGATTTGACCCTGGTGAAAGCCGTATAAGTATGGAGTTAATCAAAAGTGTGTCAGGATGACAGGCAGGGGGCCCTTCAGAGGCCCCGGTTCCACAAAGCCTGCAGTGTGAAGAGGTGGTGTTCTCTGTGAAAGAATGGTGGCAGAGAGCACCACCTGGTAGTCTGTCTGCTGATGGCAATAAACTGGAACCACCACATTTCGAGATGACAGGAACCTCAACTGTAAAGCCTACCTGCTCTCCTCCCCACATTGCAGAAGCTATCTTACAAGAGGTGTGGTAGAAAAGGATAATTACCGAAGTCACATGGCTGGACTTACCTCTGTAATTATGAAGAAGTCATCGCCTGGCTCTCCTTGCACCACAATCTTTTCTCCATCCTCAAACTGAACAGGCTCCAGAGCATCAGCCACAGTCAGGCGCTCCCACTTATCCAAAGACTCTGAAAAAATCAGTCACATTGAGAAGGTTTGTGCAGAAGTTGATGCACACGCTCATTTACACAGTTTTCTAGTAAAATACTGGGATGAATCCCATCTGAGGCTAATCCAGTCATTCACCAGGAAGCTTACATCTTAGATCCTCCGACTACTCCCTCATGTCTTGGAGGCCTACAAGGCTTAAACACTGAAACTGAGCTCTAAATCAGTTCTGCAGAGTATGGATGTGGTGACAGATGTCTGCTTTATGCTCAAGTCAGTCCAGTACCCGTTACTCAGGGTAAAGTAAACAAACCAAGGCTGTCCAGTGCCTGCTGACAGTTCAGTCTGAACCAATGCGTGGAATTTTAGAAAGAGTCATTTTGCTTTGATCGTTTCTAAAGCCTGTTTTTTAAAGATTGAATACCACTATCTCTGCATGCGTGGAATAATGGCTTGTAATCATTTTAATGTGGTTTTTTTTATTAAACCCTGGTATCATATCATTTTATTTGTAGTTTTTGATCCATTTTAAAGAGGATCTTTCACACATTAGGTTTAGACATTAGTGAAACACTTAACAGAAAAGCGTACATATTATAAAATTGATTTTTGATCATGAAAAGTTCATCATCTCTGATCATAGTGTATACATTTACACGTGGAATGGGACTCATTTGCAATAAAAACACTCCTCATCCTCAGCTTTCTCTAGATAAAATTTCCATTCATTATTTCAATTTGTCTAAGACAAAGGCTGGAGGCGTAAAACTACCACAGAATCTCTTTGTCTGAAACTGTTGTGCTCAGTAACTGATCCTGGCATGTCTATTTGTGTGAATGCATAACTGTGTATGTACTTAGGATTATCTAGGATAGGTCTGCTGATTTAGAAGTGTCCAGTGTCCCCTGCGGTGGGGCCGGGGTGTCTGACGGACCCCAGATGGATGTTTTCTGTCTGGCTGCAAGCAAAAAGCTTGAGGTCCATGGAGGTGATCTTTAAATGGAAGGCAAGTAACACGATACACAAATGTCCTGACTAAAGAACCTACATTTCATGCTTCACCGAACCTGCACCCACTTAGATCCCATTGTAGCACACATGCATTGTAAACATCCAGAGACGTGAAGTGACCGCTGGACAAGTAACACTTGTTTTTTTCTACCTTCACTCCATCACATCAAGAGCTTGTACCCAATTTCGTGGCTATCTCAAAGATCAAAGAAAAACAAAAACGCTCCCTTTCCCTGCCCCTCCTCCAATTCAAAAGAGGCGGAGCCGAGTGGCGAGCTGTAAAGCCCTTCGATGAGGAAGGCTGGTGTTTGAATTCAGGCCTCAAAAAGGGAGCCGCTCAAGAAAAGGAGGTGAATGAAGACAAAGCGATTCTCAGAGTTTGACTAAGAACTGAACTGAAGTGTATGTGTTTACTCACCCAGCAAATAACTCTGTACAGGGGGCACGGCCTTACTCTACACACCGCACACACGATCAAGTGGAAGGGATGGGACGCCACTTCCAATTGCATTTGGTTTGAAATCTCTGAATGAATTCACTTGCCATCCCTCCAGATCCTGTGTAGGATGGCGTTCTCCAAATTCCAGCGCTAAAGAGGGGCTTAACCTAACCTCTGGTTCTTTAATTGTTCACACAAAGAAATGGTCGAGTGTTACTGACTTAAGTGCGAGCAGTGTGAGGAAGTTAAAAAATGTACACAGATCTTACATAGCTATGGGCCTCGTGTGTCAACGTGTGCTTGAGTTGCCATGAATTGCCAATCTTCATATATGTTGATTTAAGTGCCTGCTCTCTGGACTCTTCAAATAGTAGAAATGACGTATGCCTCTGTGCAGCATAGGCACTAAGACAGAAAAAACAGTGGTGGCAATGTTTTACAGCATAAGACAAACCTGTAACTTTATTTTTCTGTAAAAGTAACCTTTTTTATTTGTTTTCCAACTTAATTACAACCAACAGTAACACATAAACTAAACGTTTTTGAACTGGCATTAGTTACAAGCCTAGAATAATTGTAGGAGTGACAGTAATGTGCTTTTGAAATCCTAGTTGTGCAATATCACATTTAGGAGCTTTAGAGAGGATTATTTTAGTTAATGAAAGCGCATTTTTTTTAATTTAAAAAGATTATGCATCAACTATCCTAAGTAAGGCGGGACATATTTATAGCAAAACCGTACGTTTACCAAAGCTTTTATTTTCATGTTTTGGATGACAGATAAAGCTGCAACACATTTTGCATGAAAGGAATGAACTCTGAGAAGAAATTAGATGAATAAGATGGAGGCTTAGACGCTTACCAAGAATGGAGACTTTGCTGAGGAACTCCTCGTACATCTTTCTCTTTCTTAAAGTGCTCCCCTATAAAACAAACACAGAGAACACATGAAACATTCAACATGCTCCTAAATGCTATTGTTCCATTGAAAACTTCAAAAGTTCCTTATTCTGCAAATCATTATCATTAACTGAGTGTCTGGATCTTTCAGAAGTGTTGTAGATTCTTTGCTTTCTTCTCAACTTTTACTTTCATTACTGTGGAATTAGTGAGAGCAACAGCCGTACCAGTATTTAGAAATAGAGCATAGTCATTATCATCTGAAAAGATTAAAATAATTATCACTTTTGTACACCTTGTAGAAATCAGCACTTGTTTTTAATCACAGAGTTAAAGATTAAACTTCACTATTAAGTATTTCTCTATTTAAATTTGACTATTTTTTTTTTATTAAAACATTTTCATCTACTTGTCTTTAAGGAGCCACTCCAATCATCTTTTGATCTGTTGCAAAAGTAATCCCAGAGGTCTTTTAATTATGATTATGCTATTTTTAGCTCAAATCAAAAACCCTGTGCTGTTTTCAAGGACATAGTTTCTGCAGAGCATCAGAAGTCTATTCAAAATTCGCTCTGAGTTGTGGGCGGAACTTTTGATGCAGAGCAACCCCGCCCCTCTTTTTCTCACTGTTTACATGTTTGCTAACTGTTCCTCCCACATCCAACATAACATTCCCGATGCAACAAAAATAGCAAGCAATATTGGAGCTCTCCAGAAGTCCAGTTTTGAGCCAGATGTCAGCTCAGATGAGGAAAACAAAGATGTACATGGATCTAGTCATCTACACGTGGATGCATCAGAATGAAATGGAGTAGCGAGCATGTGGTTCGTCCAGCTTATTTTCTACAGCACAAACATACTCTTTTTCAAACTGAATATTTTTCATCTGCTCCTGATTCACAAGGATTTGAATGAAGAAATGCTCAAACATGTAATTTTAAGCTTAATTTCCTTTAGGAACATGTTTAAGACACACAATTGTCATTGGAGTGAGTCTTTAAGGTGAACATCAAGTTTGACGGACTACTACTACTGTGAGGTCCCAAAAATATACAATACAGCTAAAGTACAAGATAATCAGTGATTAACAAATCGCAGTTCATGGGGTCATGCTTGTGAAGGTGTGCAGCAGAGATGCAGTAATGTGCATTGCATGTGTGTGTCTGTGTGTGTGGCCCACCCCACCCACCAGGCCGGGGACTTTCCCCTTTCTGCCTCTTGCCATGAAAATCAGGTGCTTCCTGACAAGTCTAGGCCCAGAGGACCCCTTCCCTGACTGCATTTCATCTTCATTGCACAGAACCCCTCACAAAGCGGGAACATTAAGAGAAGAAGAAAAAAAGAATTCAGAAAGGAGAGAAGATCCTGTCCGCCCTTTGTCTGTCTTTGCATATGGAAGTGATATATGGAGGCTTGGGGTGTCTTAAGTGCAAGTCCCTGCGTCCAACTGCTGCCTCTAATTTCATATAATTTCACATTTTATCTTAAAAGGGGAGAAAATCTTCCCAAGTGAGTCAACGTTAAGCCCAGAATTGTAAACAAGTTGATTAAAAGAATTCTAGTCTATGCTGCTTCTATTCTGGATAAATGATTCGAGAGTGCGTCTGGATGCAGGCAGCGCATGCAGTCTGTTTTTAGTTCTGCCACTTATGCTTGGCTGCTGTCTCTGCATGAACCAAACCTGCTCATTATGTGAACAAACAGCAACACTCGAACACAGTCTCACATGTACCTTCAAATTCAGACACACATGCCCTCCACCTCCTAAAGACCTTCCACAAAGCTTACGCAGCTTAAAGGCTTACTGTGCGTACATAACAATATATCACACAGAAGGTGTGATTGATGCGACTGCAGCAGGATGGGCTCTGTGTGGCAGAGTAATACAGGGAGAGGGGGTTGACTGGGACAAAAAGAATGCAAGTGATGCATTGCAACATTTTTTTTTTTAAATCAAAAACGTCAGTGTCATCATTTATGTGGTTGGGGAACATAATTTTTCTCTTTGGATTCATCTTTATCTGCATGTCTTAATCCATCTACGTGGGAGGGCTTTTGCTCATGTGCGCCGGTTCAAACTCTCCTGCTCCTCCTGGCCCTAACGCGGCTCCTTCTGTGGTTAAAGATGAACCAGCCTCTGTCTGTTTGCTGTCTTTGAGATAGAATCATCAAAGGGCTTGAGGTGTGGAGCGAAGCCAGACTAAACCAACTATACCTTACGCCTTCGTCTCCCATGCCTTTCATCTCTGTCCAAAGCGAACCACCACCCGCTCCACCGCTTTTGACGCTCTTAATTATTTGGTATAATTTATCCTCGTTTCCTTTTGTTGCGTGTTCTGTATGTTGACAGTGGTCTGTCATTTGGTTAATGCTTTGCCTGTAACTGTCAGAGTTAAAATATCACGATGACACAACAAGGTGTGTGTTGCATGACTGATGGCAACACAATAGGAAGAGCGTGTTTATCATAAGGAATGGTGTTATATTGTTTGGTGTTCTCCTGGACAAGAGGAGAAGTGGCAACATTTTAATCTATAGATCTTTATTGGCCCAAGTTAGCATGTAAATGGTGACAGGTGGAGAGTTTTTGCAATCATATATGCTGTAAAATAGAAACAAAATGTCAGATGTTATTGTTTTTACATTTAAATTCTTTATTGGTTAAAACAGAAACTTTCTTTTTCACCAAACACTCTGACATGGGTTTGGGAAAAGTCTGTCAGATCTTTTGAAAGGTCTCCTCTTTTCTACTAAGCCCCAGTAAAACATTTGTAAAGACGTTTGGTGATATCAGGTTGGATATCAAGACCTGACGGACACTCCTGGTTCCAGGGTGGCAAAAAGAAACTAGCTCTAATTTCATTATTCAATCTTATGTTGTGTAATAGGGACTAAATTAAACCCAAAATTCGATTAATTAAGTCAATAAGTGTGCCTTGGGAACCTAGTTATCATATGAAAAACAGAGACGTCTTCAAACATCTTTCTGTACTCAACAACCGAAAATCATCTCTCAAGATTAAATACTTAAAAATATAGGCCTCTGTAATTTTTCAAGATTGCATTTCAAAATGCTGAATAATCAGAAACGTAGAATTATACTTAATCTTGCAATATAGAGTTAGCAGTGATGCAAAACGTGGCAACAGGACTGAAAACAATAAAACACACCTTCTGAGCTCCTAAATAACTCAACACAGAGAAACTCTGGGTGTAATTTTCTCAGTGAAACAAACACATATATTTAAACAAAGACAGCATTTTCATTGCCATGGCTGACAACCCTGCCAGAATACCACACTTTAGAAAAAAAAGGGTTTTACAAATCATTGACACCAATAATTAACTACAGGTTCACATAACTGAATTCTGTTACATCCTCCCCTTCTGCAGCTGCTGGAAGAAACGAGAGAATGAGAGCTGTAGAGTTTGAGAATCCTCTCAAAGAAAGGTTACCCGGGCAGATTGTGCCGTCACTTTAAGTATGTGCTTAAGAGGTGACACGAGTGCTAAGCAGGCTGGTGGCCACTTTAAATTGGACAGAAAGGTCCAAAAACCAAATCTTCCTTCACCCTTGTGAGATCTGTTTGACATCAAACTGAGATTTTCACAGCTGCGACTAGCAAAGAATACAGGAAGCGGAACAATTAGGTGAAGTTTTCATCTGATCTATTTGGAAAAAGGTATTAAAAAACATTTGAGGAAGTATTTAGATGGACAAGGAGTCACACACTTATACCCTCACAAGTACAATAATTAGTCATTCCAGCCCAATATTACAGTGTTTGTCTGGAACATGACTGAGTATGCCAGCCAAGCAGAACACCTTGTGTTTCCTCTTCAAACATTTAGAAATTCCTGCAAGATAAGCTTCTGGAGAGGGAAGTGTGTATGCAGCCATTAAAACTGACCCTTTCTCTCCTTTAAAGCCCTCACTTACTACTCCTCAACTCTTCTTTTTTTCCCGCTTTCATTTGAGGGCAGATGTAAGGTGTAGATCACGTTACGTGTTTGTACAGGAGTGTTGCATTTAAAGAAAAATATATAGAAATAATCCAGCTGTTTTAAGTGCTGGAGGGAGTTTAAAGTGCTTAAAGGGTGGGAAATAGGACTGTGAAAAAGTATTTTTTTCATTTAGCCTTCAACGCACTTAAAATGGGCAATGCAGCAAGGTGCATCATTTGTGGCCAACAGGAATTTCCATCTTTTTTTGTGTTTGGTCGCACTTAGATACATGCGTATAACATCAGCCAACTATTTATGATGGCAGGTTTTCCAAATGATACCCTTGAATCATTGAAGTCTTGTGTATTTTAAATGTTTTTAAAATATCTATTAAATAGATATTTAAATAATTAAATTCTAAAATATCTGCCTGACTTTTTTGAATTTGTGTTCATAGGTTGCAAGTGTTTTGTAGGGAACTTCTTACCATGAGGATGCGCCGGTAACTGTCCCGGTCAATGCCCCACAGCTTCAGATCAGTCTTGGCCTTGACAGTTGCGGCTCTTGGAGTCCCATAGATCAGGGCTAGTTCTCCAAAACTACCTCCTTCTCCAATGTTGGTCACCAACTCACCATTCACATACACCTATAGAAAGAGTAATAGAGAAATGCTGTCTGTGGTAGATCAAACTTTAATGACAACAAAAGAGAAATATTTTTAGTCACTTTAGTTAACCTAAGTGCCCTTATCTTGCCACTTTTTTGACGACAAATCTTTAACTCATTAAGTTTGAGACAAAAAGTGTATTACAAACCATTTTTTTATGGTTGTGATCTGATTTTTCAGTGAAACATCAACTGTACGGCTGACCAGTCCAACATTCACCAATACGTTCTGCTCTTTGGGTCGGCCATCAAAAGCTTTCAGACAGCACAGCATCACAGAGACCCCTGGAGGTCCCTCTGAGGCTGTCAGTTTCACCTGTCAACACACTACCCACTTTTCTGTTGACCTAATAACACAAAAAGACAGAGAAGAAGGTAAGCGGGGTTAACCCCTCTGCTTGCTCCTGAGAACTGCTTCAACTGCTATGATTAAGAGGCAGGACAGATCACAGGGATCTTATATTTTACAGCTGACTGGAATCGATTCAGGTGTGATTATTTAAATGCAGCAGCAAAGTTAAAATATACCCGACAAGATTGTATTCTCAAACGTCTGTGGAAACCAGACAAACCAAACAATTCAGTTATTTTTAAGGTTGACAAGAACAGTTTCAAATGAGCAAATAAGAGTAAAAACAGTGGCAAGTGGGGCGCTCAGGCTGACGAAAAATTCAAACCTCAAACGTCACGTGGTCTCTTGAAACTGTCACTTCATTTTCAGGAACAACGTATTATGCGGCTGGCAGTAATTAACCAGCAGCAAATCAAAAGAGCTGGAGCTGGATGAGCATGCAGAGCATTTGTGCGTGTAGTTACTCAGTCTCTCTCTGGGCATGCCTGTGGCTATTAAAAGTTTGTGATAGAGCGTCTGTAAATTCAAAATACCCTGGCAACCCTAAATAATAAAGCAATAAACTTCCTCCAACAAACTAAGCACTTGTTAGGATAAAAGAATTTAATTGAATTATCTCATGACTTTTGGCTCATAAAATGCCAAATATAGATGACTCAATGCTACTTACAAACAGCTTTTTCTTTTTTTTTTTTAAATCAGATAATCCTGCTTTTCAAAAATGAAAGCTTTAATATCTTTTATGGTGAACCCACAGGCCAAACTCTGCAAGCTGACAGTCTTGTGTGGAAGCACAGAGGATTGCTTACGTTAGTGGCAGCTTTCAGGCAATTTATGGGTTGCTGGCAGATTTACACCCCTGTCTAATGAGAGACATCTCCACACTCTAATAACCTCGGTAGTGATCTTGAAGTACTTTGGTGCCAGGGCTGTGACTGCAAAGCAGCCATTGTCTGGAGAGTTGGAAGAGTGTGGAGCTCCACGATGGAGCGTGATGTCTCTGAATTTGAGTCTTCCAGTAACTGGAGTACATGATGAAAAGGAAAAGCAGATGCAGATTCACTGCTGGCATCACTGAGCAAAAAAACAACTTTTGATTTAACATTTTCGAAGAGAAATTAGGAAAGAGGGCAAAAGGAGCATCTGAGTCAAACGATCTGCAGAAAGTTGAGTAAGAAACAAAGATAAAGCCCATAAAATTGGAAAACTGATAGAAGATGTATTACAATTCTAAGGACTAACTGAGAGCAACAAGGTCCTAAATGAGCCTGAGAACATCTAAACATTTTACTATAAAAATGACTAAAGAATAGCAACAACCACAAAACTACATTTCAAAATGCATTCAGCAAACTGTTTTACTGTTGTGAAATGAAATCCAGGTCATGCTTATTAAAAAGGAGGAACATTAAAGTCACTGAAGGGAAGAAAAGAGAGATTACCTTCCATTATAAATATAGTCCTACCAGTTTGATATTTTCCACAATAATCAATATTTTTATCCTGAGCTCACTTAAACACAGTTTAAGTGTTTATCAAATTTAAAATGTTCAAAATGCTGCAACAAAAAATAAACTACAACACTAATTATCAACAGGTCTGCTTGTGTTCAACGAGATAATCTGAGCCATTACTAAAATGGCTTTAGTTCTCTGTTGTTATTGTCAAGGTAGTTTTTTTTTCAGAATATTAATGATTTTTAGGTAGACGGTAAGCTGCCAAGTTTTACTGGACTTTCCAAGAATTGCTGTTTAATGTTATAATTTCCATATAAATAGACATTTTTGACAAGTTTTTAATTTTATTATGTTTCTTTTTGCTAAAATTTTAAACACTGAAACAGGTTAAATAAGAAACTTTTTTGCAAGAATCAGGAGCTGGCTGTCATGATTCTTCAACTCATATCTGAAAACATATAAAAAAGTTAAACTGAATATATCAGAGCAACAAGATTTTATTTGTCTTTTCATCAATTCCCATCTCACTATTTCTGTTTCTTCGGCAAACCTACTTATGCCATCTTATCCTCTGTCTCTGTGCATACTGCTGTAAAATGATATGGTCACTTCCTGTTTAACTTTCCTTCAGTTCCCATTTTAACTTTCCACTTAACTCCTTTGCCCTGTCAGGCCTGCTAAGACAAAAGATCTTCTCAGTTTGAAAGCCTTGAAGGAGCATTCGGTTCTAAAACAGCATGTTCAGATTGTCATCAAAGTGGAACCAGACCCTAAATTAAAAAAAAAAAAACATGGGGGCATTTCCACAACTTGCCCATTTTTCTGGAAATGAAATGTTGACCCAGAATGGCCAAGGAAGACTAAGACTTACCACACCAAAGGATTGTCTTAAAAAACGCCTTTTGCACAAATATATAACAGTTAGACAAACTATAAATTACGATATTTTTAAAAGAATACAGTTGGATGGTTATATTTAGAAAGTTATCATCAAGTTATTAACGTCATTCTTGATTTCTAAGCTTTATTTTTTACATTATGTTCAATTGACTGCAAACTAAGAAATTCTGTGTTTATGCAGTGTGTTTAACTGATCAATTTAACAGCAAAATAAATTGATCAAAGCATTTTTTCAGTATATTTATCTTTGATTCTTTAAATCTGTGATTTATTATTAAAAGTGACTAAAGCATTTGTGTATGGGATCATGTGAGCCAGTCACTTACATCCACTTCACCTTGGTCAATCACATAGAAGTTGTCTCCCTCGTCACCTAAAGGGGAGAAAAAAGGGAAAGCACAGGTGATTTGAAAGCAGAAAACAAAGAAAAGGGGCTTAAGTTAACAATAAAATGAAGTCATTTTCTTTACAATTATGTTTTGCCTGAGTTATTTTAATAAAATTACATGCAACAAAGACAATGGGCTTTAAATATGCCACAGTGGATACCAAAAGACGGTTTTAACTGTTTCTAGTTTCAGATTCTACTTCACTTAAACAGAAGAAAATACATTTTATGATTTTAGAAAATCAATACATTTATTTTATATCGTCCAAAATGTACAAAAAGTTCTTGCTTTACCCAGAATGTCTCTTAAACTGGTCATGGGAATAATTTTGTAAAATATGGTTCCCATAAAAAATAAACTGAAGTGTTTATTACTTTGTAGTTTAATAGTGGAAATGCTGAGACGTGTAGATGAACTCACATTGCATTTAATCTTACCACGATGCAGAAGTCCAAAAACGTATTGATTTGTTATAAATAAAACAATTTTAAATATTTTTTTCTCCTTTTCTTTGTATTCATAGTAAAAGTGTTACGTTTCATGTTTTTGAAAACCCTCAGTAAGTTACCTGGTCTAACACTGCCCACCTACAGGGCTCCCATTTCAATTGATTCTTTTAAATCATAATGCTAAGAAATAAATTGAAAAAATAAAAACACTTTCTTCAACTGATCTATTTTTGAAAGAGATTGGAAGACATAAAAAAATGTGTGCATGAATATGGAAATTCACCTGCAGCTAACTCTTACAATAAGATGAAAAAGTAGCTTCATTCAGAGGCTCAGGTAAGTAGTAAAGCATCAGTCAAAATGACAAGTATGCATGTCTATACATCTTGTATGCACCGAGTGAGGATGTGTGCATCTCCTGCATTCGAGTTCACCTGAAAAGTTGAAAGCTTGCGAGCACCCTGTGAGTAAAGTTCACAAGAGTTCACACGCCTAATTAATACTGAGTGGAGTGGAGGGCTCGTTAATCATGCAGCTCTATTTGTCACACAAAACGCTCCTCGTCTGTCTGAAGGTCTGTCCCACTAAAGACCCCTGAGACCCATACACAAACACACACACAACCTGCTGCAACCTGGCCTCTGCTAATTTTTCTTCTCTGCCTTTCATCTCACCTATCGCTCCTTTAGTTCCCTCTCACTATGCATGTCTTTTCTTTGACTCTTCCTGTCTTTTATCACTTTGGTGCCCAGGCTGTTGTTTTGCACCTTTTGCTTGAGAGTGAAGGCAAATATTTGACCAGAACCTGCACACACTCATACTCATACACCGTGTGGTCTTGTTTCAACAGACTTATGGTAGTACATTCTGCCCAGGTTCTATAGCTTTACTTAAATAAGGCTTATGCTCTCCCAGGCGTTTTATTTTTCTTTTAATTCACAATGCTACATCACTAATTGTGTCATTAATCCAAGCTAATTTCATGTTTGAATATTTTTTATTATTGGATCTAAATATTGCCTACCAGAATGTTTTCCTGTTTTAGATCAATTCAAGGTTATAAAACTACTTGGTAAAATCAACTGATTATTAATAACAATAAGCAGCAGAGTACAATCAAAATGCTTAAAAATTAGTATGTTATGATACAATACCCGCCCCCATTGAATGCAATAAAAGCCTTGAAGTGATAACTCCTTGTTCTGTTTAAATAAAGTCAGCAAAGTTGGGTACAGGGTTAAATTCTTTAAGTTGTAAAGCAGTCCAGACATTGGCCATGACATCAGTGCTGTATATACCGCTCTCCTTAGTGTATATAACAATGGACTGTCTGGGAAAGGGGGTCTTGTAAAGCTAGCTAGACTTATTATCACCAAATTAGGACTGATATATTCCTGTATGCTGTTTAAGGCCTAGGTGGGAGTGGCTGAATGATGGCTGTCCACTCACAGTGTTTGTGTGGCCTAATCCACCAGCATCAACTATGATTTTTTTATACATTTTGTAAAAGCTAAAAACTGTTCTGCAAAACTGTGTGTTCAAAGGGTTTTAAATATGTGATGAAACATGCCTGTGTTTGATAGGACTATGAGTGGGAGAGCTGCAAAAATGCAGCTCAGTCTGTTTGTGTTTCTTCAAAGACCAAGGAAGGCGTGAGTAAAAGTTTTGTTGACTGATAGGCAGAAGAGGGAGACGTAACAGCTAACTAAGGCTGCGGGAACCAATGAGTAAAGCAAAGAGTGTAGTAGGAACTAAATAAACATTAATGCTGGCAGTGGCAGCCCAACAGATGTATTCTTTTAGATAAACTTGTTCTGGATAATTGGCCAGAATGTCTTTCTGGGTGTTTCCTTGCCATTAGAGTGGGTTAGCGGTTCAAGTCGATGCAAGGACAAGGTCACTGATTTGATTGCAAACCAGGAAAACAAATTCTCCAACACCTCAGTTCATAAAACAACAGGAAATTGTGAACGTACCTTGCTGGATAACCGTTTCTCCTGCAATGTGGGTGACTGGGAACATGGCATCAAAGATGTCACTGAGAGAGAAAAACACATTTTAATGACATTTGATCCTCATGGAGCACATATTAATGAAGATGGTAGCAATACAGAAAAAGATGCAAAACTCTACAGACCAAAAAAAACAGACGTGAGGGCTCTAGCTTGTGTTCAGAACTGATCAACATCCAACTAAACACCCACTATCTGCTGGTAAAACGATCAAAACAATGCGTGCATGTCAAGTAGACCACAAAAGTTTAGTTCATCATCATCACTGTTAACTTAGCTTTTTCTGTGTGTTTTTGACCTTTTCAGATTTTTGGGGCTAAACGTTCCAGACATATGAGAATTCTATCATTGGCAGGAAGAGGCTTCAGCCACACTGTCTGCATCTTCCCATCATAGTGGTTCAGCAACAATGCTTCAAAAGACTTTTTTTGTTTTATTTTACCATTAAAGATTGTATCTCTAGATGCATCTTTTTTTGAAGGCACAGAAAAAACAAACAAAATCCATTTAAGCACTTTTTTTTCCAGAGGAAAAGCACTTGTTGGACGTTTGCTAATCGTCCTGTTAAATGCGTGTATGCTGGGAAGATTAAAGCTTCACTCTCGAATGTGTTGAGACAAGTGAAATATCCGTACTCTCCTTCTCTCGTCTGCCTCAAACCTTCGGGGTGTATTTAGCCATCTAATCAGCTGCATACCGCCCGCCTTATAGAGCAACATAGAAAAAAGAAAAAAAAAAAACAATAAATGAGGGTCAGAAACACAAGACGTGAGTGACTGTGAAGCAAGCCTAAACCTGCATGGAGTTCTGTTTGTGCATATATGTGCCACTGAATGTGTGTTTTTGAGCAAGAAGGTTTGAGTACATACTGCCTGTAAAAACACACATGTTAGTACAAAATTATGAGAGGGTGTAGAATTCATGACTTCTGCTGACAGTGCATGAGACTATGCAATGCCAAGAAGAAAGAGAAGAACTCCAACTTGCCCACTCCTAAGTCATACAGAGCTGCATTACATGAAACTCTCAGAGGAAAAAGGAAAAAAATGTAGGTAAACAGATGCTGTAAGTAGATCTAAGGATGTTATTTAGTGGTTTGGAAGTGAACTGACCCTGCTGGCTTTTGTTTATGTGACAATGAATGGAAAGCAGACTTAAGAAGGTGGATTTCCGCCAAAAAGACCCACAGGTAGGTAAGTGCTGTGGATTACAGCTGGCCATTGACTCACATATGATTACCCACACACACATAAACAAAAAAAAACTCTTTGAAGTGTAAAAGCATAAAATTAAAGAACTACAACACCATACTGCATATCTTTTGAAGGGCATGCGATCCACAGATGCAGCTGTGCATCTAAAAAGTCGCACAGCTTACAGAGTGCAGACACCTTAAGACAAGAACATATTCACGCACAGGCCTTTTTGATCAAACCATTCAAACTGGCACGGCTGCATAACACGCAAGCCCGGACGCTTTGATGATGATTAGTCAAAGCAACATCTGCAGGAGTGCCCTCAACTCTCCTAACATCTGTGACCGCCTGCACTTGGCATGGAGTCTGTTTATTTAAGGAGCTTTTGACCATTTGGGTTTTGGTCACATAGAGCTAGATTGTGCGGTTTATCAAAACAATTACCTGAGTGAAGCAGAAAGGTCAAGAGTGCAAACCGAACTGAGAGCAATATTTGGGGGAAAAAAAAAAAAAAAAAAGTACAGGAAACGTGCCTTTTACTTTGTCGTCTTTTATAGCTTTGACAAAAGTATTTAAAGCATCACAAAATGAGAACACATGCTTAAGAGAACCGCTACAAACACGGAAAGTCAAGGATCAAAGACAAACACAGGTGATCTCCTTTTCCTTTCTTTGCTCCTCCTCACTATTAACTCTGAACGCATCGGTGAGCACAACCCCGATGCATTTATGAGACTAATTCCTTCCTCTTGTCTTTTCCCATCTCATTACCTTTTCCACCCCGCCCCCCCAAAACTTTATTCATGTCTGTTCTTGATCATCTTTCCTCTCTCCACGAATACTCCCTCTAACTTTTTCCTGCCCATCTTTTTCGCCCATCTCTTGGTTTATCTCATGTCTACTTGGTGCGTCTCAGATGAAGTGATTATTTTAGGTCTTTCCGCTACCTGTGGCCCCCACCCCCCCACCCCTTGACCGTATGAAAAGGCACATTAACCCCACAAACAATGGATGTGTTGTTCTGACAGAGACAGATAATAAGACACGGATGCAAAGAGACCCAGCAGAGAATGAGGGGCGAGTAGGAAGTTCATCTTCACCCTAGGCTGGAGGACAAAGCTTCTGTCATGGTTGAGATATGTGAAGACAGGTCTGGAGAATGCACTCATCAACTATTTCACATTAAAAAAAACAACAGCACAGATTTAAGAGCATTTTACTAATATTTTTTATAAAAAGTTAATTTGATAGCTAATTTTTTTTCAAATTCTTGTTCAGAGCACACGAGTGACTGTTTTTAAAATGTTTAGCTTCAGAAATCAGACATCAAATGGGTAGTTTTTTGCCACACAGTCCTGCTCCCGCTCTTTTTCTGGATCCCTTTCCCCCCCACAGCTGTTTATTTGTTTGGAAGCAATCGTCTTATCTTTGACATTACACTGCCATTACACCATTAACACAAAAACCTCTTTAACAAGGCGGCATGCTGCCACGTCTGTGTTTCTTAATGGGCCGCAGTGTGTGAAGTCCAATCTTCCAGAGGAGTACATCCATAATGCATTCCTTGTCTGGGTAGGACAGGTTTTATAGTATGCGGAATAATTGCAAATGGTACCGTCTTGCGTAACAGAAGTTCCCAACTTCCCAGGTTCTTGGCAGTGGTGTATCTTTGGTTTTCCTGGCAAGAGGAGAACTAAAGGGTTCATTTTCCATGTTGGTAGTAATTCAGGGTGCTGGTTCTGGTGAATCAGAACAATAGTGTTTGCACTGCCAGCCTAAACACACTAAAATACACTCAGTTTGCACAACATTTGTGTGCTCTGTGGTGGCAAAAAATAACAGACAGGGAGGTCCAATTCATACAAAAATAGCTTTTTTTTTTACAGCACATTCATGTTTCACGAATAGGTAAACTATGGGATGGAAAAGTAGGTTAACCTTAACATATCAGAACTTTAAGAAAATTAGAGTGAGCCTTTAAAGCATGTTTTCTCCACTGTTTTTAATAACTTTAAGTGGCACATTATAGTGAACAACATGTTTTATTTTGGCTGTTCCACTTAGTCTGAATATTTAGTGCAAACAGGCATGTAAACACAAATTAGATACACAGCCATGAGTGGAATAAAAAAAAGCAGTTTAGACCCAAATCACAGCTTTATGAGGCTGACTAAAAGCTGCAAGTCAAATGTCCGCTGCCTGAAGCTGTGCACAACGAGCAAAAGTAATAGCAGAGAAAAACCAACTCACCCCACTGAGCTGCTTTTGTTTTAGACTTACATAAGTGTTTGAGCAAGCAGAGGTATCAGCATACTCTTACAATAACAGCTGGTTATCTGAGTGAAAGTCAGAAAAAAGGGGGGAATGCAAGGCAGAAATAATTATAAAGCACTGAAAAGTACATGTTGATTATGTAGGAAATAAAAGCTCTTGGTACGTGCCATTCAAGCAACCAGTGAAGGTTTCTAAAAGTATCATTAACGGAGATTAAAACTGCTATTTGCAATGTGTTAATGAGTATAGGACTAAAAGAATGGAGCACATTAAACTTCATTGACCAACCAAGAGAAAAACTGTCTCTCTGGGGCATCAGGAAGCAGAAACGAAATACTATGACTTAAGACAAACTGTGTTTTTTAGCAGCAGAACACAAGGAAAAAATATAAAAGTTAGTATTTTACTACTAATACCTTAAACAACCATTTTTTTATGGAAAATAGATATAACCTGATCTAAAACTTGCAAAACTAAAAACCCTTTATAGAGTTAAAAGAACATTTTAATTCAAAGATTTCTTGCAGGCAAAAAAAAAAAATCTGTGCATGTAAATTAACAGAATTCACTTAAAGCTAGAGCTGGGGGATACGGCCAAAAATTAAAATTCTTTCTGGGTGTGGTTTGATGCTCCAAGTTTTATGTCACAACCTCACTGGTAAACTTTTCATTTTTTACCCACCAAATAAGTTGGCTTATAAAAGGCAAAAATACAGGCCAGGCACATTTTTTCCCCGGACAAATTGTTACGTTATTTTACTAAAAAAAGTAATAGGTGTAGTTTTAATATAATGATATTATGTTGAATGCAAAGAGAGATTACATCACAGCATAATGAAAACATAAGATAATAACTGTTTTATCTGACTCCGATCAGTTATTGCTCTCTGCTTTTAGCATTTTCACATGGTCTATGAGGTGTTTTATTTTCTATAAAATAAGTGGTTTATTCTCTTTGACACAGCTAAAAAGTGCCCCTGTGACATCTATGAGGAGAGCTGTCGGTCACCTTTAGTCTGAACCATTGTCAGGTTTAGACAATGAAATTTGTCTTCATGACTTTAAGAAAATGAATAGAATAAAAGTATTATATAAATATATTTTATTTAACCATCTATATGTTGCTGTTGTGAGTTCAGCCAGTCCATTCTCCATTTCTGTTCAGATCCTCTTAAAAACCGCCATCTCCTGCTGCTCCATCAGCCTAAGCTAAAGGCTACAGACAGAAGTGTACAGAAGCTACCGGAGTGAGGGTGAAGGGCTCTTTACGTGTCGCCTGCGCTTGTAAATATTGTCCAAAAAGCTTTTTTTGTTATTTTTTTTCTCCTCTGTCTCGCGGAATAAGCTCCTCTTTGCTTGCTGCCGTTTTAATGTCTGCACGTTGCGAAACAGATGGGCTGACTTTACTCCGAACAACGGAAGCCCAAAATAGCAGAGTGCAGGGAAAACAAAATCTTGATTCTTAAAAAATAAATAATCTCAAACAAAATATTTGAATTAATCAATTATATTGATATTTCGCTCAGCCCTACTTACTTCACCTTTGAAACATTTTGACTGTTTTTAAAACAAACTGAGGACAAGTCAGCACTCTTTTAAAAGCACACACCTTGCTTTGTTTGGTTTCAAAGGGGTGTGAAGATGCATCCTGTCGTTTTAAGCTCTAAATGTGCTTCTAGTTGTAGGTGGACTGTGGGTCCACAGCACATGAGGGCTGCTACATCCTTCTGGTGTTCTGTGTGACCCATCTTAAAACCTAAGAATGATACCTGCTGTTTTCATGCACCGACAAGACCAGACCACCAGAGAGAAAGGGAGAGCTCTGATGATGATAAGAGTTTGAAATAAACTGTCATTTAAGTCTAAATCCGTTCATTTCTGACTTCAGAACACAAAACTAGCGCAGTTACACAGTGCATCTGTTAATGAGATGGTAAAGAAAACAGGAAATAAAGGACACATCACTTGCTTTAAGTACGTTTCACAACCTTAGGTTTAAATCAGCAATCTTCAAATAAAATATTAAGCTAAATAGTAACTCAGTCTTTGCTCGTTTGCCAGGAATAGCTCCTTGAAAACCCAATCAAAGTCACAGAAGACGTGTGCCAAGTAAACCATAAAGAAAACACTGGGAACAACTTCCTTTTCAGGACTCTCGCAATCGACCCACAAATATACAACAACAAAAACATCTTGACACTAGAATTTACGATTCAAAGTATTCCTCAAACACTTGATCTGCCTTTTAGGAAGCCAAAGAGCAGAAAAAAAACCCAAAAGAAAAAAAAGATGGGGAGGGATGTGCAAAGAAAGAAGTTTTATGAAGTGGATACACATCCACCTCTGTCAGGATGACTAGTCTTGTGTCAAAGCAAAATCTTTTAAGCTGTATATAAATGATCGGATTCAGCACAATTGAACAATAGATAATTGTTCATAAGCACATAATAGTATGAGCTATGCATCATACTGTCTGAAACCTTCAAAGCTCCACTTTGCCTAGTGTTCATATCTGATCTGGTAAAGTAAAAATCACATTTAAGATCATCTGAACGACACAGTTTGGCCTCTAAACTTTTGGTTAAAGCTCTGTTGTTTGCATCATGTGTGACACGGCTGCTTTACAGCTGTATCTAATGGTCATACACATACCAACTGCTGGTGCACTCATGATGTCAGCCTAAAAACATGACAAACAGACCCAACCCTGATGCCTCTCCCCATCTTTCCTCTCGACTTCCCTTCTTTCTAACATTTTCTCAGCATAATAAGAGGTTGAAAAATCCACTCCAATCATTAATTTAAACTATGCTAAAAGCGTTCCCAGTGGTCTTTGAATTAAGATTATGCCAGTTTAAGCAATAATCAAAAGACCGGTGTCATTTTCTAGAACATAGTTTCTGCAGAGCAGCAATAGTTCTTTAGAAATTTGCCTTAAATTGGGGGCAGGACTGTTCAAAAGTAATTTTTTGTCTGCTCCTGACTCGCAAAGGTTGAATTTCTTCAAACAAGTCTTCCAGTGTAAGAAAAATGTCAAAAGAACATCTAAAAAAACCATCAAAAACACAATTTTTCTCTGAGTGGATCTTTAACTTCACAAATGTGTTTTCATTCCCCCTGACTATGTTGTTCTCAAAGTCCCTCTCCTTTGCTGTCAGTCTTGGTGACATTTTTAGCACTCAGGGATTTTCACACTTTCCTAATGCCCTTTTTACTGCCCCAGGACAGGGAAAAGCTAGCTCTTCCTCTTCTAAGATAGTAAAAGGGTCAGGGTTGAATCGGGTGCTGACAGCATCAAGCATCTACCTCTCTGATGTGTCCACAGCAGGCATGTCTCTGCAAAGAAGGGAAACTAGAAGCACAGGAGGGGGACATGCTGACTTTCTCACTCATAATGTAGACTTAGAAAAAATAATTTCAATTAAATAGACAAAGGAATAATAATAAAAAAAAACTAGCCTTGTAAAAACACCACAAGTTCTGCACATGAATCTTTATTTTCCAAATAAATTCACACACACAAGCTGCTAAACATCACGAGGAAAGTTGACATCCCATGGGCATGTTTTTTCCCCTTTCCTCCCTCCTTCACCACTCCCCCAATCATTTCCCCCTCACAGACGACAAGCAAGAACGAGAACAAGATAAGTATTTGAGCAGCAGATCAGGACACAAATTGCCCCTTGTTGGGGTTTAAAGCCGGAGAGTTGTTTACACAACAAGGCACATTACACATGCATGCTTAAACATATATATACACAAGCTAAAACTCAGATAAAGAGCGACTGAGGAAACACGTCCCAGAGGTGGAGAACAGGAAAAGATCAACTGACTGGCAATGACTGACAAGACCCAAATGAAGGAGTTGCCTCCTTTGAGCTGCTAAAACGCATGTGTTCAACCTGATCAAACAGTTTGTGAAGTAATGGTGCACTGGGTGCATGCAGACATCTGACTGGCATGAAGCCCTCCCAGCTGTGAAAAGAGCCTCGTTCACACAGTTTGCAGACAGAGTCGAGTAACTTTGTGAAAGAAATCAGTATCACAATGAAACTATTTAACTTAAACTATTTAACAATAGCAACTGGACAACTCTAATTTTCCTTTATAAATGTTTTGTGTCTTCAGCTTTGTATGAAACTATAAATTCATAATGGGAATGACCTCTGACAAAATATTTTGTAATACCAAAAAAAAAAAAAAAAAAAAAAAAAAAACAGTTAAATATTTTAATACACCCATTAAAACTTCAGCAAGGTGCCCAAAGTTAAAGCCTTGAGCCCTTAAAGCTGAGCACAAGCAACTTGTCTTCACAAGAAAAACTCGCCAAATCAAGACATTATATAGAAGGATTAATCAGCAAGTTGAATCAGTTTCTTACATAATGAAAAAACATTTTTGATAAGGGCTATAAGCAGCGAATCATTTCCAGTGTAATTCCCAAGTTCACAATTCAAATTTCAATTCAATGTGATTTGATTGAATATTAATCTATTAGTAAAATTTCAAATCTAAAACCAATTTGGTTTAGTTATGAAGTTATTTCATTTAACAAAAAAAAAAAGATGTAAATGTGCTTAATTAAATAGTGTGTTTATTTTAGTGCTATCAATCGATTAAAATATTTTATCAGATTAATCACACTTTTGGATTGTCATTAATCATGATTATCCTAATGTTTTACTACATACATATCATATGACAATATGCAACTTTAAAAAAAAAAAAAAAAAAAAAAAAAAAAAAAAAAAAAAAAAAAAAGAAAAAAGGCCAGAGAGAACATTTTTCTTTCATTTTTATTGTCTGAAATGTTTTAATTTGTAAAGTGTTAACTCAGATATCCCAGAAATGTATTCTGTCTGCACAAAACACAATAACAGTAAGATTAGCAGAACTCATATATATATGTTCCTTTACCGCTGCAGTCAAGGTCTGCTGGTCCAGCGACGCATTCTCGTCTTACCATGACAACGGGCCACACCACCAATTAAATAGTCAGTTTTTTGTGAGAAAGCAATCTTAACCAAAAAAAATAACACGTACTAATAATCTACTGAATACTTGTTTCTTTTATAGGTGCTAATGTTATCAGTGTGATAGTTCCAGACAAGGTGTGCATTTTCAGAAATTAGCACACGCTGTGGAAGCCTGAACCGTCTGACGCAAAGCAGAAGACGGTCACTTCTGGCGTGTAATTAATCTGCGTTAATAAAAATTAACATAATTCTTTTCAATTTATCGCATGCATTAACGTGTTAACGTTGACAGCCCAGGTTCATATATTACAAAATTACATTAAAATTTATTTCTTGTATGAAAACTTAAAAAGAAATTCCTAAAGTAGATCAATTGATGTCTTTAATGAATAATATTGCATTGTTTAAGTAAAGACTGATTTAATTTGATTGAAAGGTTTTTTTAAGCTCCGCCAGAGTTTTTATGCGAAAATACACAATTGATGAAATAAAATTGCTTTTAACAGACATTTAGTTTATTCATGACAACTTAAAAGTAACAAAGCGGAAATGGTGAAATAATTCACAGGAATCTGGATTTAGTAATTGTGATTGATTAAGTCATCAGCTGTTAGGATTACTGGAATCAGGGCAGACAGTTTGTTAACAGAATTGAATCATAACTGCTGCAGTAAAACATTACCTAAAAACCGTAACCCTTTTGATGAAGACCTACAGTCTACGACGGCCCTCATACAGCAAATCACAGCATAGAAATGGGTTGAATGCCTCTAATCTAAATGAAACCCAAAAGGGAGTGACACCATCGAACCAATGAGGATGTCATGGGAGAATTAGCACACTATAACAAGACTTTTGTCCGTGTTTGTGTGCTGGAACCTATCACAGAGGCATTGGACAAAGCAGACGTGATGTATACAATAGGAGGCCATGGGGCTACCCAGGCAATTCCATCAGCCTCTCACCGTCCTCTGCTGAAGTGAGGTGGTCAAAGCGGGGTTTGTGCTTTAGGCCTGACTGGAGTAAAAGGCTGCCGAGGGACTGTAGGAACATCACGTCCTCAAAGCAAGAAGAAACATTCAGCAGGAAAAGGATTACACACAACAAAACGTGACACAGTACATGATCACGACAGATATGAAACTGTGTGGCCAACAAATTCATGTAGTTTCAGGCATTTCAGAGGGTAACTTTGCTTAAGATGATGCATTTTCCACTATATAGTGTATATCTAAAATCTCTCTCTATTTGGGCTTATGACGTGTTATCGAGTGTGCATCCACATAAAAGTTTGATACACAAACAGATGCAACATAAAAGCTTTCTCACTTTGATGTTTTATGCAGCTGAACGAGGAGAGATGAATCATACCTGCTGGAAAAATGTCCTGCACTGACTCAGGAGTACAATTAGGGAAAAAAAACGGGCATTTCAAAATATTCCAAAAACCATTACCACTGCATTTCTCATTACTTTGCAAGCCTTTAAGGGAGAAAGTGATGAAATAATGAAGAGGGAGAATTGGCGGCTAACAAGACATGCACATTTATTTAAAAATTCTAAAGGATACAGGCTGATTGGATTTTAATATTATGATGCATAACAATGTGGTTTCCATGAACGTTACATGAAAGTTGTTCAAGCTGAAGTAAAGACTTAATAAGCTGGGTGATGTATAGGATTTGTAAGTGGTTTGTTAGCTGTGCAGTAGATAGTGGTGGGGATGGTCGAGGCTCAGCCAGCCCTGCAGGTCTCCTGTGGTGTGTGACCTCTTCGCCTGGCCCCTGGCATTGTGGCAGCAATACAAAGCCATGCAGGGGACAGAGAGAGACGGCTGCACATGAATGTGGGGGAGGGACTTGTGAGGGTGAACATAGATGTGAATGAGTCAGAACAGAAGGATGGAAGGACAGGAACAAGAACTTTGAATAACCTTCAAGCTCTCAAGAAACATGGAGCTGGCAAAGGTACAGGAGACGGGACCACAGAGCCTAAAAATGAAAAATCGATACAAACAAAAGGAAAAAGTCCCCTTCTTTCACCTGACAATACTTAAACATGCATCCAAAAAATGAAAAGAAACAGTAAACAAAGAAATATCAAAGAAAAGTTAATAGTAAATTATAATTAACTTTTTAAAAAGTAAATTCTAAAGTGTGGATTTGCATCATACATGTGCACACCTTTATGTGCATAGAAACACACAGAGCTGAGCAGAGAAAGCACTGATCCTGATGATGCTTCCTACCCGTCTCTTCTGTGTGCGGCAAAAACCCCCCCTAGGGGGTTGTTGCATGGTTGCAGCAGACTCACCGTCAGAGCGGTTGTGATGTCAGAACTTCAAACTCGAGTTTTGTCACATTTCACAAACAAATAATGGTTGCTTTAGATAAGTCTCTCTCTGGTTCACTTTCAGACCCTCGCCCCACTAAAATGCACTACTGCAGTTTCGAGTTACTGTTGCTGAGCTATCAGATTCAGGCCCGACAGCTGTGTTTATCTGATATGGCCAGAAAGTATATCTCCCCTTGGATTCTCTTTGTTGCTTTGACTCCTGGCATAGGCCTTACATAAACTTCCTTCAAAGCACTTTATGACATTAATCTTTATTAAACACTTGTTTTGTTTAGATTTCCCTGACAGACTGATTTATTTATTGTAATAATTAATGTTTCTACACTCCTTCAATTTGCATTTTACCTCAGAGTGTGGGTACACTGAAGATGTTCCCTGTCCATCGGCAGGGACTTTTGCAGAAGATACAAAGGTCAGGGTTTGAGGGTCAAGGGTCAGCTAATCAGTCATTTCATCAACTCATTACTCTGCTTGTTAATTAGAGGATTAAACCTAGAAGGATGAGGTAAGTACGAACAATTCCATTTTTTTTATTGTGTCCTTTGCTACAAGGTTTTTATTGAGGCTTTTTCATTTAGTGTACAACTGCATTATGGAGCTAAGAAAATGCAAAAAATGTGCTTCACAGAGGTATGTTTTACATTTGCCTATTAAGGCTTAAGTTCCAGGCTTAAAAAGTTTAACAACTTAGCTGCTTTACTGTTTTCTAAAACTTTCCCAGGAGGGCTCTACAAAAAAGATAAACAGGGTTTCTTTATTTACGCCTGCCAGACAGTGTCTGAATGTACAGAGAGAAGGGCTTCTTGTGTTTACACAGTTCCCCAAGAGTGGCTTTTGTGGTACCAGCTAATGTGGGCACAAAGAGACTGATTAGTGCATATAAATGTTTGTTCATTTCATTTTTTTGCCCAGCATCCCTCTGTTTTAACACACATCTAACTAGGTTTTCTTAAGGATGTTTTCAGACTGGACACATTTGGTTAGCTTTAAGTGAAGAAACAGTTCGTTTCCCCTGATAGTCCAAAACAAATTTTCAGTCACGCAAGCAGACCCTGGTCCAGGACAAGGAACTGATTTCTGACCAATCTTTTGAGGTGGTCTGGGTTTGTTTCCAATTGGGCCGAACTTCGGTTCTCTCTGAAATACCTCAGTTTGAATACGCACCATTCTCAGAGCGTAACAGCCGAAATGGCCACTGTAGCCGGTCATTAGCAGACAAACGTGGAGAAACAATGCAACAACTCATTAAAATGTGGTCGGATGACTGCAGGCTCATCAAAACAACTTTTAACATGATACCCATTGCTTCTCACACTGTTTTCCCAACAATCTATACGTCATAAACACTTATTTGCATTTCTTCTTAGCCGCTGTTTTCTTAGCAACCGCCTTGCAGCATGCCTCTGACGTACCAAAATAGCTGTAAAAAAAGTGTTTTACCTGACCTTGATACAGATGTTCAAAACTAATATAAATATAAAGTTTGAATAAGTGAACTATCAAGACAAGGATTGCAAAGCTTAGGAGTTCCATCATTTCCGCCTCAAGTTGCTTTGCCCCACTATCGCAATTCCTGGCCAATGACTGAAGAGATCTTTAGTCACGTGACTTTTGTTTACAAGCTTCAGTTCGAAAAACACATCTCCAGTAGAAGGCAGTCTGAATACACACCAAATACAAGCTTAAGGACTCAATCTAGACCAAATTAAGCATACTTGGTCCGAACCAACACATTTTTTCAATCTGAGTAAACCCAGGAAATGGTTTATTATAACAAATCTAATGCTACTGAAGGGAGATGTGTATGACTTTTACACCATAAAGTTGGATAGGAAAACCGATTAATGTCAGTATTAGTTACTATAAATATTTCAATATCGACAGTCAATGATGAGTGGAAGCAGGTACATTTAAAAATTACAATGCACATAGAAATATTTAACGCATGTATGTGTGTGTATGCATAAACAGAAATTTGACTCAAGACGGAAACTGCAACTAAATTTAGTGTAAAATAAAATATTGCATTTTGACATTGACATTTAACAGTTCAGCTTTTACAAAGAGAAATATTTGTGTTTCTTGTAGGGATGTCAACATTTACAGGATTAGTAAAATAAATAAATAAATAAAAATTAATGCGTTAACATTTATTAACGTAGGTTAATTACACTTCAGAAGCAACCGTTTTTTGCTTCGAGTAGGATGGTTCAGGCTTCCACGGCGTGCATTGATTTCTGAAAATGTACACTTTGTTGGGCACTATCCAACTTATATCATGGTTACTTACAAAAGAAATAAAATGGTCAAACTTCAGTACTTTATTCTTGATATTTTTGGAGTTTAGATCGCTTTTCAAATAAAAGGTAGGCTATTTGATACGTAATGTGGCCCGTTGTCACGGTAACACAAGAATTTGTCAAGTGGCAAAGGAAAGCGATAGATATGCTAAACATAAGTACGGTGCAATAAGTGAAATAACGAATCAGCTCAGAGAGAAAGTTCACTTCTTACCGCTTGTTTTTGTCCAGAAAATAAAGCAAAAAGTTTGTTTTAAAGAAGCCTGCGCAGTGATATAGAACATTTGGGCTATGTGACCGGAACTTCTTTTTGTGCGCGTAAATACCCAGCAGCCAATGAGTTTTGAGCATCACCTGAACCGTTTAAAGTGCAGGAACAATATTTGTTTCTTATGACTGTATTTCAACATATTTGTTAGTGCAGACATTAAAGTGTTTACAGTTCTGCTTATCTTACTGTTGATGTGTGAAAACAAAAAATGCTCTCTCTGTCCTTTTTTTTTTTCTTTTTAAAGCTGCATAATGTCGTAAAAGATGTACAAAGTAAAATGTGATTAATTTAGATGCAACTTCTAATGGTTTTAACTTTTCCTGATTTTCTTTTAAACAAATGTTGGAAGCATTCCATTCCATTTTATACAAATACATGTAACTCAATCACAGGGGACATCTCACAAACAAACAAGGAATCCTTCGTCACTTTAAATCCAACAGAAACAAAGAGGAACACTTTGAAGACAATGTTAGATTTGTCCCCTGTGGGTTACTGCTGTCAAATGAATGTGCCAAAAGGCTGGGATACAAAGGAGAACTGGGGGCCCCAAGAATTTTTTTTTGTGGGGGGGCATTCATTGATTATCGTTCAGCAAAATAAATACAATGATTTTCAAACAACTAAACACAAATGAATGCACTTTTAAACAGTCAAGTGAAACTTTTTGACTTGCTTTTTCTTAATAACAGTGAATAGATTTAGTTGAAATCCCTAAAGAACCAAAATGTGCTCAAATTTAACATCCAGGCAGCTGGAGAGGGAAAAAAAACCAACACAAACACACAAGTGCGGCTGGTGCAGCTCAAAAACTATGAGGCCATAAAGTTTGACACACAGAACAGCATGTTAATCACAGAGACTCTACATTCCCAGCTGGAGTCATACTGGGAAAACATTCTGACATGTATACTTCTTACTGTACCTAAAATACAGTATGCACACGTGTGTCTGTGTGTGAAGGCTTTTTGAGACAGGATAATCCCTTCTAGCTTTGCTAGGGCTGCCAGTATTTGTGTTTCTGGTATCTGAACACGCGTTAGCTTCAACCTTTTATCTTCCACTGTCATTCCAACTCCTCCAAATTTTCTCTCTAATCTTTTATTGTTAGTAAAACTACTTACAAGGCCTGCATGGTCTCCCAGAGCCCCTAGAAAGGTAGATGAGTAAATTGGAAAAAAAATTATAGATGACAGAGAGTAGGACAAGATGATGAGAAAAAAACAAGGGAGGATAGGAAAGATGAGTGGAGCGAACGAGAGCTGAAACGCGCAGAAAACAAACGGCTTCATTGTTTTAAACAATAGTTGGTCCTCAAAGGAATGATGGCATAATACTAGGGGAACAAATTGTGTGTAACTACTGATCGCTCAATCACACAAGAATCCTTCATAATACAAATACAGGTATTGTTGACTTTGTTCCCCTTCAAGAGTCCAAAAAACCCCCCAAAGTTTTGATCTGATGTTTGTCTAAACTGTAATAAAGGGTCAAGATCTAGCTCTACCTTTTCACCCACGTAGACCATATGTGCAAGAACATCTGACAACTCAAAGGGTCAGCTGTTTGCAGAATGAGAGAAGAGCAAGAAGACGAGCTGTAGAGAGAGAGCTGTGCAGTCAGAGTCCATCTGCTGCTCTGCGTCAATCCAAGACAGCTCTGGCACACACAAAAAACCTCACATACTTTACTCAGTGAATATCAATCCAAACAACAGAAGGCATCAAGATGAAGAGCAAATATTTTTCAGCCTAATGCTGGGTTTAGCTTGCCTTTTATTGTATGCAATAACAAGGACATCAATGGCTAAAGTATAATCTAAAAGCTGTCTGAGATAAAACAGGTGGGGAAATGCACCAACAAACTTGATCCTTTCTAGTTTGCTCTGTGCATTTCTTTTTTCTACTTTGGCAAAAATGTTGAGCATAGATTGGTGTATCAGAATTTGGAGACCTAAAGCCTTAAACAAAAAAACGCTACACATTGTGAGTGAGCCAGCTATCCAGTAATCATGAAAATAGTGGAAGGCTTCGCAACAACAAAAAGGAGAGAGAACAATAAAGAATAAAACAGAGGTAAAGGAAAAATTTAAGACGATCAGCCGATTCATGTTTGTGTAAATGGCTGAAGAGTTATGGTTGGTCAAAGGGCGTGTTTTTTAGATGCCGCTAGTGCCATCTTTGATGTTAAGAAGTGAGGTAGTGCAACTTAGTCTGATCACAACCCTTTTACCGGTTTCAATGAACTGTTGCATTTACAGACAAAACAAAAAATGCAAAAGGTATTATAGATATTTACTGGTTTGTGTGTATTTAACCAACGTTACAAAACCCAGGCAGTTTGACCAAACAAAGCTAAAATAACATCCATTTTTGTCCAACTCTAACATTGAAATTGCACTGTGAACATTACATTGACAAGTGCAAGATTTAATGCTTGATCCATTTCATTTTGAAAGGTGTGCTAATATAAAAAACAAAACAACAAGAAAAATTGTGAGTAAAACAGCACACAGGATAGTCAGTTGGGGAAACTGGGTTGTGGACAACATCAAGACCTGATGACAACTGCATTACTCAGCCTGCCATGCCAAAAAGCATTGAGTCAATCAAAACCTGATGGCTTATGGTTTGCTTCCAAGTATTTTTCTTTTCTAACTTTAATCTGCAGCATCAGCCACCAGAGTATGACATTTTTCAAACTGTCCGAATCCATCACAAGTTGCACCCTGATGTAATTCTCTTTAAACCTAGTGACATGCAATCAGAGGCCTGACTGCTTGTGCCAAAGAGGCATTTCAAATTGTCAGCTGACGAAAGAAAGGCAAAACTGTGTTTTGGGTTTGGGCTGCAGCCGCTCTTGCCAACAGGAAAGCTCCGGTGTTTTCTTCTCCATGGGGGCATAATGGATTCTCTCCGCCAATGAAACACTACTCCGACTGGCAGACAAATCCACCAGCCACCTAAGTCTTCCCACAATACACCCTCCCCTGTCAAAGCCAGATTTGGCTGTCACTAGAGATCTGGGACAGATGGAAGAATGATGAGAGGATGGCTGAAGATAGGAAGAATGTGAAAGCACAATAAATATGAGCAGATGGTGAGATAAAAGCAGACACAGAGAACTTGGCATTTCTTCCCTCTTTTTTTGAGAATAATGACAGAGAGTTGCTAATTTCTTTGTGCACCACAGCCCACATCTGAAATTTGATACAACTATATTCACCGGTTACCATAACAACAAGCATCAAAATACTAAATAAGAAGACCGATGCATTAGCTTTCCACACACCTATCACATGCCCCCCTAATTTTGTCCTTTCTTTGCGTTCTCATCTCCTGTTTCAGCATCTCTGCAGACTTTAGAGGCAATGAGCATCAAATTCACAAGTACAAAACTTTCAGTCAAATATTGTTTGTGTTTTCCATCTTACACTGCACACATCTATGCACACTAGCATCAAAAGGGTCCCTAAATCCAAGAGATTTTAGCCTCAGTTTGTTTACTTCAAAAGTCTGTGGACATGTAAAGGGTCTAGAGGTAAAAAAAAACAAAAAACAAGCTAGTGGCACAGAGGAAAACTTTGTCATTTGACCTACATGTTGTAGCTTCTGGCTTTGATCCATATGAACATTAATCATTCAACACTGAGCATTTAAGTAGGGCAAGTATTAAACTAGTTTAAATAGGAGGAATAAAAACCTACAAGACAAATAATAATAAAAACAGTTGTTGTATTTTGAAATCACTTTTAAAACATCATGATTATCTACTATTATAAATAATTATAGTATGTTCACATAGGGGGCACGCAGATTTGACAGATTTTCCACAACAGGTTTCGTACCTTCTCTCATTGTCGTCCAAGTGAGCGAACAGCACATTCTTGGAAATGGCCTTGGCCAAGGCAGTCATGGTTTTGTAGTCTTTTGGAATCACCTGCAAAGAAATAAAGTCAACAGTACAAACAAATTGCAGGCAGCCACATGAAACAAAAAACCCAACACAGACGCAGAATATAGTCAACTTCAAAAGCAGTCCAAATCAAATAATTAAAGGGAAGTGTATTGGCAAACTCTGAAAGAAAAAGTTTGGATATATTTTGGGAAAGCCCATCTGTTCAGGGATTACACTCAAAATGTCACACAGGATCTTAAAAATGCACACGAGCCCTGAGCTCATTCATAAAACATTCATTTTGATGTCTCTGGCTTTTTGGTGTGTGCTCATGTAAAGAGAACTTCTGAAGCCACTCAAAAGCAGCTGATTACTAAAGCCACCTGAAAAAAAAAAAAGATTACATGTATTCTCATTTAGTATCTATGTGAAAATGACAAAAAAGATAAAAAGAGAATAAAAGTTATTCTAATATATTTCTCCAGAATGACTGGGTGAGGGAGAGTGATTCTGTTTGGTCTCTCACAAGGGAGAGAAGAAAGGTTGTAATTAAGTTAAAGGAACAGATGTCTCCACATGAAGAGAACCACATTGTGCAGTGTACAATATGTACAGATGTGCACGCATAACCACATTTCATGTGTAAAAGGGCAGTAAGGTTGTATCTGTCTAATGCACAACAAGCTTAACTGGTAAGTTGGCAGAAAGCAAAAGGAGTCTAATCAGAGCTGAAAACTTAAAACAAGAGGAAAAAAAAAGAAATTTAGGTCACGTTTTTTGCAAGCTTCAGCTTCCAACACATCTGAGGCACAACTTGAACATCTATTTATTTATTTTTTTATTTTTTTGGAGGGGGGTTGCTTTACTATAGTAGAGATTAGAACAAGCAAGAAATCTTTAAGGATTTTCTATCAAAGTTAAAAAGCAAAACATCTCTTCACTTTACTTGGCCCAACGGTTTTTTCATTAAAAGCCACTATTAATCATGCTTTTCTGTCTTGTATCCAATAGACCTCACCATCTGTTAAGGCTTAGCAATTTGTATCAAATCTGTTTTAATTAAATGGGAAATGACGGATAATTAATTGTGATCTGTTCAATTAGCTGTAATTTCACAGTCAATGAAAGTGATGTAGGTAGATGAGTGTAAATAAAAAAGCACAGTGTGTGTCTGAGTTTGTGATAATTAAAACAGAAGAGAATGCACTTTTCCTTCTTACACGAAGGTTTTCATTTTCCAAATTGATTTCAATTCAATTTTTTAAGATTTATCAGCAGGATATTAAACAGCGACAGTATTTCTTTTACCACAAGCTTCTTATGTGGTTCTGGGTATCCGTCTGTGGGTTTTTCTGAGAGTTTGTCATTCCATTTAGCGACAACGGTCAGAAAAGATGGATACAAGAGCAGGCTTTATAGGAATACATAGAGGCTGCAGTGTGTGGCAAAAATGCAAATGCATATAGGTAGAGGAACATGCTTCAGTAGATTTTCAATTGCAATGTGGTGATGGGGTTCGTGCCCTTATGTCATTACCCACCAATTTATGTCAAGGTAATTATAATTTAACATCTACAACAATGACACACTAACTAAGGTGCATACATGCCCATGTGGGAAAGAATGCATCGGCATGGTTGTGAGCAAAGGGATCATTTCTTTAGAAAAAAACAGGAGTATTTTAAATTTTAAGCTCTTGGGCGGGCTGACCTTGCGTACGTAGCTGACAGCATCCTCCTCAGTGTACACTTCAGCGCTGACTCCTCCCCTGCGCCGGCGGGCCTTGACCACTGGGTTAGGAGGTGGAGGGGACACCTCATCGTCGTGCGAGTCTGACTGGCTGTTAGATTTCTGGCGTGCCATTATCTGCTTGCATTCTTCCTGAAGGTGCAAATGCAGAAACAAGAGGTATAGTTATTTTGGGAATTAGTTATTGATGAAAAGAGTGAAGGAAAAGAAAATCAACAGTTAAATAGTTATTTCATTTAAAGCAATGCCTTCTAGTGACAATTTATTGAGATAAATTAAACAAAAAAAGAAAAATTGACTTTTTCTGTTGATTGGAGTGTAAAAAATATTAAGGTAGAAGAAAATAAAAGGCAAATATTAGATTATGTTTAACAGGCAATCTCACTTTGCGGACTTCTGCCTGACATTTAAAATGGAACGAGTTCAAATCTCTAAAAAATTAATAACAAGGTACAAAAATAATGGTAAAATTCCAAAACATTAAAACAGATCATGGTAAAAAAAACTATTGACCACTAACACGATCAAAACATTAACCTATAAATCAAGCTAGACATGATTCAACCTAACAGCAGGACAGCAGCAATGACTTTTTCTGGGTTGTTAATTCTTTTTTTTTTTTTTTTTTTTAATCTGACCACATCTGGTGGGGATTTTTCTGCACCTGTTCCTTTACAGACTAATTTCTTGTACTTATGTGGATTTTACTGTGACAGTGGATTTTACTTATTATATGCCTTTTGGTTTAATAGGTTCAAGGACCTTATTTTAAATTTTTATTTGAGGGGTTCAGTTTTTGTTTGCTCCTCTTTTCTAATCTAGACTATTTCAAAGATAGGGACTTTTATTTTGAAAAGTTCTTGAAAAAGACATGAAATATATTCAATAAATGCAGTGATTAGAAAGTGTAAAGCATTTTTTTTACCTGCTAATTTCAACAAAAAATGAACAGAACTTATGCTGGCAGTAACAATCAGAGAGACTGCAGAAGACCTTGAGCAAGAACTTCCACAGGTTTAATTTTCATAATAAAGGCAGAGGGAACAGAATGAAGGACATGGAAAGGAAATGAAAGACGAGCTGTGTCAGATACTGAATATTCAGTAGAAATTCTGACTCAAAAAGACAAAGACCAATTATAAATGACAGGAGGAAACTGAAACTGCACAAACTGACTATCAAGCCCACACCTTCAATCCCAGCTTTCCTGAACATATTTTTTATAAAAGATAAGGACGGAACAGTCACAATGATAAACACCATATCAACCACTTTTGTTTACAATTCAATCATTAACAGTATTCTTCACTAAAAGCAAAAAAGCCTTTTAGGTCTCTGCATCCCGTCCTTCTTCTCCCTTCTGCTGCTCATTGCATCTTATGTGCTTTGCATACTGTCTGTGTAAACTAGAATGCTAATGAAGATGCAAACACATACACTATCACACACACACACACACACACACACACACACACACACAAATCAAATAACCAAGCAAACAAACAACTTGAGGACACACACAATTACGCAGTTCTTGCTTACGCAGAGTCACTGCCTAAGGGAATACAGCCAGCAGGAAAAAGAAAGAAAATAACCAGAGAGCAGCAATGATGCAAACAACGCACACACATTATCGCACACAACCCGAGTAACACGTGCACAGGCAGAGTGCAGGGGATGGGGATGTGGAGGGATGAGAGCACCCGCACTCAGCTAAATAAAGGTGACATGGTCTGCAGTTAGAGTGACATACTGCAAACTCCTGCTCTAAGAACTAAAAAAAAGGCGTGAATACAAGGATGATTCTTTTCCCTGAAAAGTCAATGGCTAGCATGCACTGCTAAGACATTTGGAACAAACAACGCAACATATTTACTCAGTCAAACTACTGAAGACATCTTATTTTGCATCAAAACTAGCACCAAATTGCATCCAAACTGTTCTAGACATTCTCCCCACCAGGAACGATCTCTTCAGGAATGTGAGGTAATGTTTTCCTTTCAATAAAAGCTATTTACCATGGCATGGAGGGCCCCTGGCCAGGCCTGCTGTGTGTCCCTCAGCCTCAGAGGTACCAGGCATCAAGTCAAAGTGTGTTTGTGTCCCACTAAGAGTGGGAGTCTACACACATCGGTTCCCATTTCATTGGCACGTCAAAAGGTATTAGCATCCTCCCATCTCTGCAGGAAATGTAGGCAGATAATCCAAGTTGGTGCGCACGAAACGTGAGAAAATTCCCTCCAAACACAGAAACAGCAGCTGAAGAGCAAGTCTACTGATATAAACACTGATCGCAGCTAAAAGTCTGCCTCTCCATCGCTCCTGCGCAACTGTGTCGCTGATTCCTACCCTCGCTCTGGCTCCCTCTCTCACACTCACAATCAGGTGGCGCAATGAGCAAGCTCCTCTCGCTACCCTCCGTCACTATGACAACAGGACACTGCAAGCATCCTGAACAGTTGAGACTGATCAGGAGGCAACGGTGCTTCATACACCTACATCTCGACAGAAGTTTTGACAGACCGTCTCACTTGCCTTTCCCCTCTTTTCTGTCCAAGTGAGTCATTGCACAGAATGTAAAATGTGACTTTCCTTAACATCGGCTTCTGTTGGAAACAAATGCCATGTCTTTATATTCTTCCACCATGAATGGAACCAAACGCCCCCCACAAGGAATACATCATTTTGCCTTACACTTCCTTTATGTATTTTTCTTTTATATCATTTGGTCAATGAACAAGTGAGAACTTTGTGCTCAGATCTTCAACAAGTCTTCTCATTGTTTAGTATACAGTGACCAAACAGGACAGAAATAACACCAACACTGCACCCCAAGTCTAAATAACATAAAAGAAATGAAGAATTTAGCTTACAGCTCATTATTACTAAGACATTTGTTCAGCAGCTTCAAAAAAATCAACAGCAGTCTGGTTCTGACTGACGACACCTTTGGAAAAGCATTTCTCTGTTCATATTCTGCCTCTGGTTTCTTTCTAGAATTAAAACCATCGCACTTTCAGATCCTTCTTTCCCTCCTCTGCTCTTTCTGCGTCATCATTGGCAGCTGTGAGCAAAGAGAGAGGACAGATGAGACAGAGGACACTGGCGTCAGCAGGACAAATAAGCTCTTTTAGAAGTCTCTCCAAAAAGGTTCAACTGAAAGAGCAAAAATATGAACAAAACATGACACAGACCCAATCCCACACACATGATGTTATCAAAAACCGTTTTCTGCCCCACTCAAACAATTAATTGGTGAGTAATGTTATTAAAACGAGTCAATTCTGTTCTTTTCATGACTTGAATCAGTTTGCATGAGCAAATTTAAACAACAGCTAGCCTCACCTCTCGTTTTAACACTCGTCATGCAGCAAAAACTCATCACAAAACATAAAATACTGCTTTTCCTCGAGCACAAAACCACTAAATGTTCGTTGTAGCAGAAAGTTAATTAAAAAAAAAAAACGCAGACATCCATCAGTGATTACCTTTTATAGTCCCCTTTCACAGCAACATAGGCAGTTTCCCTCTCCACTACTTGGACTGAAAGCATGCAAGTGAACCAAATACAACAAAGTACCAAACACATTCCCAACTACACACACACACAAACACACAGAGACACAATCACACACAGGTAATGAAGCATGCAGAGCTAATCCACCAGTGGAGCTAACAGTCTACTCATCACTCTGTTCCACACCATTACAGCCTTACAATGGGTAGAATGTTCACTGCTGTATTATGTCTGACAATGGTGATGATGTTCACCAACTTCATTTTCCCCTTATAGACCCAAGAACATAAACTGGTTGTACTCATTAGTGCAACATTGCTTCTTTTTATTCTTCTAGGGAGCTAAAAAATGTGTCCTCAAAACGTTCACATCAGCCAGTCTATCGTCTCTGCGACAACATATCATTGAACTATTGGACATGTTTAGCTAAAATCCTGTACTTGCCCCATTTTTTGGCAGCTCTGGCTGATAATGGATTGAAGAGCGATGAAATGGGCATATGAAGGACAAAGAAGGACCACCATGAAGAGAACTAGAAGGGGGTCTGATTTACCTGTAGAAAATCATGTTGAGCATGGGAGGAAAAGACTTACAGCCTGGGTCACTGCACACTGATTTGACAAATTGCCCTGGACTCAGCATGGTGTTGATGACTAACCAAAGAGGATGGAGACCAACTACACAAGTGCGCTAACTTTTAAATTCTTGTGCATGGCAAGCATTCTTTAAGATCCAAACTTGAACTAAAGTTTTATGGGGTTTTTTTGTAGCTAAAATATAAAAATACATCCTCAGAAAACAGGGCAAAGTAAAACAACAAGAAAGAAGATGAAATGGTTACAGCCAAAAACAAAACCTTGCAAAAAAAAAAAAGAGATTTGTTATAATTATGTTAAGTATTTGTAATATCTGCACAGAGTTTTCACATCCTGTGAAGTAAAGGGGGGGATGCAATATTGCCTGGTGTAAAAGATGGTGTTTGCAGCCCTTTATAACATGTTACACACATAATAACTGTACTGTAACACTTTATATATGTTTATATGAATACAAGACTGATTTGAAGCAACAGCAAGAGTTTTTAAAGTTATATAACAAGCTGTAAAATATACACCAGCCTGTTATACATAATGTATACAACAGGGTGGTCCTGAGAAGGTACAGTTTCAACTCAAGTTTGACACAGCAGACTGAGCTGGAGGAACAGGACTGTGGACTTTTAAGGCTTTAAAGCCACCAGCCAAAAATGAAAAAGCAAGATCCTGGATAACAGAGACAATAAATCCCTTAGCAATAAATCCCTAAGAAAATGCCTCCGGGGGCAGACACCCAGTAAGAAAAAAAAAAAAAAAAAAAGGACAAAGTGGAGTAACAAGGTTCTAATAAAAGTCCTACAAATCGATGAATAAGAGAAATGGCGTGAACTGATCATGTCAGAACAAGAAGTGTGAACACAAGAGGTCAGATCTGCCACTTTGAACAAGGGGCCAGGTGCAGGTAGGTCAAAGAGGCAGCGAAGACCGATAACCACATAAAAACGTACGAGGAAGGCCATAACAAGTGACTGTAAAAGTGTGCCAGAACATCAGTGCTTGGAATGGGTTTATAGTTCTGAAGTCAAACAAGATGTACTCCTACGGTTGTTGGAGAAAAAAAGAAAAAGTTTTAGAAGGTTTTTTGGTCCAAAGAAACAACAGTACCGGTAATAGTTCACAAAGTGGACTTAAGGGAGTCTTAAAACTACAGAAAAAGACTGTGGTGATCAATTAGAGTATTATAAAACTAGGATTGTTTGTGCCATTCTACAAACACTGGCTGTGTTATTTTACTCCTAAAAACATATCATATTCAATAAAACGTAAATGCTTCTTGACACGCGTTTGAAGATCCCATGCTCCAACGCTCCTGTCAAAACTGGCAGGTGTCATAATTTGCTTAACACTTGTAGATCAACATTAATTCAAACGTTTTAAAAAGTCTCATTTTTAGATGGAGCAAGTTAACACATGAGGTAGTTCATTGAATTTTGCTACAAAATTGAAGGAATCCAGCCTTTTCTAAAATTCTCATTTATAGCGTCACAATCATCATTGAATCTGCTTTTAAAGCTTAAGAGTTATGAACATGCAACAAGTTCTAAAACGAAAGTATAACAAAATCAGAGAACATTACCTTTGTCCAATGACACACTGAGCACATAATGATGGTGAGATGAGGACACCCATCTGAGATGGCATTGTCCAGATGAAAGGCAATGTTACCGTGCTTAAATGGGCAGGATGAAAAGAGTAAGGCCATTTATTATTTTCACATTTAGAACTACTGTGTTAAGACTATTAAAAATATATAAAAGTTGCAGATATGAAAAGGGAGAAAGAAAAAAAAAACAAAAATTAAACCAAAAAGGTAAGATTCATCTTATGTCAGAATATTTTTTATTTCTGTGTGAAACGAAACATCATAATCCAAAAAGGACAGAGGATATAAAAGAGGGGCTCATCAAATTCAGGACACTGTACAGTGCAGTTGCCTAGGTTACCATGTGCAGAAGGCTACTGCAGGTCATGAACATAATGAAAGAAAACAAAGTGGAAAGTAAACTCAGACAGAAATTACATTTAAATTAAGTATCTATCCATTTTGTAATATGTTAACCATTAAATGCAAGCGTTTTTTTCAATTCTTGATTTGGAAAAAGGTATGCAGTACTTCAGTCTTTTATGTTTTATACACCTATAATACTACTCAGGGTCAGAGAGGGGGCAGAGTCTAACCCAACCCAAGTCCTTGGGTGGCCAGCAGGGTGAAGGTCACTACTCCATCACAGAGATAACACACAGACAAACAAGTATGCACACTATCTTAAAATAATGACACATTTTTGAAATGTTTACTTTACATTAAATAATCTTTCTGCACTTGCAAGTGTTTTCTTTAAGATAATAAGAGTACCACAGTTAGAAGTAACCTACAAGGATTCAGATTAAAAGGAAATAATATTTCAGTTTTAAAAAATGGGAAAGTTTCTGAGTGTGGCAGGAAAGGAAAACTATAATCCTCTTAAAAATTGGAACACCACAGAAGCCCGCTAAGCCGGTTTCGACTCTCTGAACAACTGACCTCAAATTCTGAGAACTTTTGTTGACAACAGGGCGCCATTTAAAACATTTATGCAAGTTTTTTTTTTCCACAGGTCGCAGTCAAAGCCATGCTTATGAAGCAATCCACTTTCTTCCAAATATACAAAAGTTCATTTTTGATTCTGCACATCAATGCACAAAGTTTGATAAGCTCTTTAAAGGGAGCGAGTAACAAATGTCTGCTAAAAGATAAAAGATGCAGAGAGCAATGAAGAAAATTTCATTAGCACTGTAATTTTTCTCGTGAATCAAAATATTTAAAATCACCAGTGACAATACAGCATTTTTAATGACAGCCACCCGTTGGCCTTATGAAACCAAAGCACGTTTCAGAGCAGGAGACTGAGCGGTTACAAATGTGCACCTGCTTGGTGGAGACGACGATTACAACCTATAGGTGGATTAAGTGCTTAAGCAGTAAACAGCACAGACAGTACAGACACCTTGTTACGTAAAAGAAGTAGCTGCTGCACCATCAGGAGTTAAGGCTGAGCACAAGACTCTTAACATCAACCAACAGCAAAAATTGTGATCTGGATGCATGTTATGATCCTGATTCAATAGTAATTTTAGGAGTTTAGGAGGATCTTTTTCATACCTTGCTAATGCTGGACTCACTCACATTAGTATTCATGCTGCTTCTCTGACTCTGCAGCATTACAGAGAAAAATAAACAGCAGCAGCAGCAGCTTTATGTTAGTCAGTTTTTCACATAAACAATCAAAGAAACAATCATTTCCGACCAGCTCTTTCATTTCACTACTCTCTGAGTTGTGTTTTACAGGTATGGTGGGAGAATGAATTTAAACTTCCAAAATGTCACTAACTCTACATCTACAGGCTTTAATTGGTATTCGAAGCTCTCAATTAAAAAAGCATTATCAAATAAATCTGCTGAAGCAGTTAACTTAAAAAACTCAAAAGACTCCAATCAGATGATTGTCATATGATAGCAAAAAGCACACAACAGCATTGTAACAAGGATAAGAACTAACCCCTCCAGACATCAGAACACCAAACTTGGTCCTTCTGCATATGATCTTTCATTACAATCACTCCTCTTGTTGGTGTTTTTTTTTTTAATTTATTTTTCACAGCTGAGTTCTCTTTAACACCCTGCAGCCTCAGCTCACACACCTTGATGACCTCTTTCTATCACTGGCGTTAAAGAGAAGCTCATTGTTCAGACAAGTGCATCTCATGATCCCCTTGTGAGCAACAGCAGTCCCTGCATGGTATAAACCCACACAGCTATTTATAAAAATTAAAAAAAAGAAAAAACCCTCTTAGGCTAAATATGAAACTAAGCATAATTTATAGAAACAGAATCTATTGTATTTGATTGTGCCTGAGTTTTTAAAAATGCAATTGAAGCTGCTAGAAAAAGTTGTTGTAGTTGCTGGAATAAACATTAAAAATACAGATGTAACAGTTCTGCTCTCTGACTCTGCAACCAAAGACTGAAGCCTTTTACGGATCCTGATCTGATATTCCTAATGGAATCCCTATTTCAAACATGAAAATTGAAGCCTTTATTGTAACAAGTTAAGCATGTTAAGTACAAATCCTTTTTTTTATTCTCTGTGACTGGCATGTTGCTCCAATACTTGTAAAATGGCCCAAAATGTTGATACATTTAATCAAAAAATAAAACAAATCATAACTTTTTTCAAATCTAAGTAAAAAATTAATATATTGCTTAATTCTAGAAAACACTGCAATGCATATTAAACATTTTCAAGACTCAAAAGCAAATTAAACCAACAGAAAATACACAAAGTTTCATATTGTATAAGAAAATGTATCACCAACCTTTTCCAGCTTTTCAAAATGTTCCCGCAGGAACTTCATAGGACGCTCGGGCTTAGCGATGCAGAGGTTCACAATGCACTCTTTAAGGATTTGTTGTATGTTGTGTTTCTGCACAAAGATCTCGCAGCTCTTCAAACTCTCATCTTCTTCCAGGGTGGAGGAGGAGGTGGCCATCTTATCTTTTATCTCTGTGGCAAACAATTGGAGAAATCAGGGAGGACCAAAAGAGGAGGGGAGGAGGGAAGAGTTTTAGCAGAGGGGAAAAGTGGGAGAACAGAAATGGTGATGGGAGGGTAAAAACGAGGGAACACAGGGGAAACCATGGAAGAAAAACGTGAGAAAGGAGGGTGAAGGATACATCACCATTTGTTTTTGTTTAAAAAATAAGGCAAAAAGATGCAAATTGGTGCAAATGCAACAGTTAATCAATGAATCAGTTAATATTTCTACAATCCAACTAAATGGATCTGTCTGAGGCAAGTTGTCAATCACATCAACCATTATAAAATAGTTTGAAAATGAAAAAAATTGATCAATACTGGAAAATACCATTTGGATTGAGACATGGTGCTCTTTACTGAAACATAAAAACGACCAAGTGCCATCATGTGATAGCAGCAAACAAATGATCAAGACATCATTACACTCCAATGTGTGGAATCACTTTGAATTTTGCAAAGACATGACCATACAGTGTGGTACAATGTTCTAATAATGTTCCGTTTGTATCATTTTGATGGGGGAAAAACATCACTTGGCTGAACTTTACGAAACTAAAATGGGAATTAATTTGCAATTAAATCTTGTTTACTTGTTTAAGCACATATTTAATTTACACTTGATCATCATGCAAGAAATGCAAGGACTCTGGAAAAATTCACCTGCACTGTTCAGTATCCAGGTTTTTCACACTGGTCACACTGGTTGATTTTTCTTTTTGGTTAAAAATAATTTTGTAAACTTAAAACAAATATTGTAAATTTGAAAATTATTGTACATTTAAAACCAAAAGGAAAAAGAAACATTTAAACCTAAAACTGTTAAATAAATGAATGTATTTTGCTTGCAATATGGTGGCACAAAAATCCCTTCATTGACATGCTGACACTACAACCTGTTCCCAAACTCAAAGATGCGTTTACTAAAAGATAAAATCCAAGATATCTCCAAAAATATATATTTTAATAATATTATACAAAAAGATCGATATTATAAAGAAGAAAGAGCATAAAACAAGGAGAGTAAATATTTTGTGCAAATAAACTTTAGCTAAACACATGCAGCAAATGTATGGACATTTTGCATGGTTTGCAGTGGCATAAGTAAAGATGTTAGATAAAGATAGCATTTGCATACTTAAGCAGCTAAACGCTCTTACTGATTCAACAGATAAACCAAATGAAACCGTTTTTTTTTTTTAAAAAAACAGTCAGGAAGTGAACTCGAATTGAATATGTTCAGTCACTTCCTCAATGGGGAAAATCACGGATTATGCTGCATTAAAAATCAAATACGGCAATAGGAACTAGCATGTATCGAGTCAGGCTTTATCAAAACAGAAAACTCATTTATTTTATCAACAATAAATGCGAATCCACCGATGAAACTGGGCACCTGTTCAAAAAGGAAGCTAACACAGCTAGCTTAGCTAACCTCAAAATGACAAACAAACCCCAACGAATATGTAAAACGACGAGCTGCGACGGCGAAATAACACAAACGCCACTGAAGGCCTGGTTAAAATGGGTTTCTTCTACACGCAAGTCGGCTGGTGTTGTCCCTACCGTTCTTTCCGGAGGATGCTCAGTGAGAAAACACCCCGCTGATGGTGATGGTGGTGCTAGGAGGATGAGGTGCTGCTGGTTAGCGGGATGCTGCTGCTGCTGCTGCTGCTGCTGCTCTGCCTCTGCGTCAGTGCCATTGACGTCAATCTGTCATTTTTTTTATAACCGCAGCGGCGCTCTCTCGAGGCCAGGCACGTGGCAACGCGCCTGCAGGTTAAAAAAAAACACTTAAAGGAAACACCCACCAATAAATAAAAAATAAACATGCAATAAAAAGAGAAATAGCCTACATTAGTTATTGGTAATAGATTTGCTGCAGCAATGCTCCCAGCATTGCAATAGTTTTGCAGATATAGTTTGCAGATCCAGTTTGCATCTGTCTTGTCCAGATGCAAAACTATTTCCCCCCCTGAGATTGTGTTGCAGGTGTAAATAAATGCTTGGATTTGTTGGATGCATTAAAAAATAACCCCTCAAATATTTACAAATGTGGCTCTTACTGCTGACTTGTTCTTATTTTTCTGGTACCCTCAGATGAGATGCTCAGGTCACTGATTGAGATCTCTGCAGGGAGCATGGCCTTGCTGCAGCCAATAGTTGTTTGCTCCATGTTTTACTGATTTAACCCACAATATAGCAACTTTAACATTGTGTACTGACAAATTATGCTGCAACATTGTTTAGAGTGAGCACAAGTCTCATCTCAATCCACTGTAACCTCATATTTATAACTGCTAAGCCTCTTTGAATAGCCTATCCAAGAAATATCTGCCAAAAAAATAAACAAAATAAATGGGTGATCTAGAGAGTGTTTGATTTAGATGCAATCTCAATGACTGAGTGTCCAAGGCAAGTTGCTATTTTAAAAGCAATAATTGTCTTGGGATGTTTGATAAAAGACTGTTGTTGATTCAAGTAGTCTGATATTTAATGTTAGCCTTTTTTGACAAATAATGAGTTATATTTGTTCAAGTTAACAAAGTTATTTATTGCATTTAAAAGAAATTATTAAAAATTATTGGCAAGTTATTACTCATTTTACCCAATTCACAGAAAAATGTAAATATTAAAAGTATACTTATAATTATATCCTGAAAAGCATACTTTAATATTAGAAATCAAGTTTTAGTTTAATGATCCAAATGACACTTGCGAGCAATAAAAATGATTAAAAAACAAAAACAATGTTTTTCGACTCTTTGTTTTCTAATAACTGATTTTATTGTATTTGATTTTTATTTTTACTTACTAATCTTTCTAATATTCCTATATGTTTTTTAGGGATTCATTTTATAAGACAGTATAGGTTAGAGTGGTTTTGGATGGTATGCCTAAAAATTAATTTAACAATAAATTCGACTTGAAATTAAATTATGAAAACTAGGAAAGTTTGGGAACAACAGGATAAAAAGCAGTTTTGCATTGGTATTTTACAATCTCAGGATATAAAGCTTAACTTTGAGACACCATCTTTTTTTCACGGTGTACGTTAAAAATATATAGCTTCTGTTTTTTGTATAAGATTATGACAACTTTTCTTAATGACTTTGTTTTGAATGATCCACCGGTCGACCCAATATATGCGTTTTGGTGTTTGTTAAGACCAAACAATAAAGCTTTGACGTTTTTGAATACGTCGCTGCCGTAAAGCAGCCTTTTGTTTGTCGTGAAGTCTCTGGTTACCATAACGACAGTCAAAATGGCAGCAACAGCAGGTGGAGAGCAGCACGTTTCTTCTGAAGTTTTAAGAGGACTCGCCCATCATTTAAACTGTCTAAATGAGGACAACAAGGCGACAAGAAAGAGAGCTCTCGAGTTCATAAAGAAAGAAACGGTGGACAAAGGACTTTCCAGCGACGTCCTCCAGGAAATACTCTCAGCCCTTCTCAAGCCTCTCCTCAAATGTCTTTTAGACCCCATGGAAAGATGCAGAGAAACGGCAATTTCTGTCTTAACAGAGTTTATTCGTTGTGTTCCCAAACCGGAAGAGTTCCTGCCGTATTTAATGCCGTGTCTGGCTCAACGGTTTGGGGAGAACGAGATTCTAGAACCGGCGGAGGAGCTTCGGTTGTCGGCCGTGGAGATGCTTAGTCTGACTGTGGAGATTTGCGGAAAACATTTGGCGCCTTATGTGAGCGAAATGGTCAAAATTTTACAGAGAACCATCGTCGACCCCTTCCCGGATGTTAAAAGAGAAAGCTGCAAATGCACCGTCAACTTTGCGCAGTGTGTTCCAGGTTTGTAGACGGTCTCTTTGGACAGGAAGTCTGTTGCCATGGTTTCGATACACTCAGCATCAGAAGTTGCACTTGTAGTTCTCTTAATTTTTTCTTATAGAAAACGTTTTTTTTTAAAATGAAAACTGCCATCTAACTCTAATGGCTTCTAAAACACTTTAATCTCACAAGAAAAAAAGAGGCCTGAGCAAAGCAGAGAAGAAAATAGTGCTGGAAATGATGACCAAAAATGAATTTTATTTCTGCTTTCAGAGCATTTTCACATGCAAGCTGACAGTCTTGTCAAGCCTCTCATGATGACTATAACTCATCAGCACTCACGGGTGCGGGTGGCAGCCATCGAAGCCACTGGGGCGGTCATTCAGCACGGGAGTGGAAGAACCATGGATGACGTTCTCCCACACCTGACTCAGAGGTTTCTAGACGACTCGCCACAGGTTCATTTTCTCTTCCTCTTTTAGGGATCTTCTCCAATGTGTTTGTTTTTCGTGTTCTTATTTTTTTCTACAACGTTTGTTTTAGAATGTGTATAGACAGTTTGCTTCTTGGATGAAACAAATGTTTACTAAATGTCTCCTTTTCGTTACAGGTGAGAAAAGCTGCGACTGCTGTGGTTGGTGATTGGCTGTTGCACCTGAGAGACCGATATTCTTATTTTCACAAGCTGATTCCTCTCCTGCTGAGCAGCACCTCTGATGAAATCCCAGAAATAAGGTCAAACTCAACTATTTCAATTTTTGCTCCTTTAAGAAATTAATTCAAATAGCTCTAAATAAAGTGTATTTTGCAATTTATATTTCAAATATGTTATGGGTAATGACAATTTAAAAAAGAAAATCTCTTCTCTTTACTAGACTTCTAGCAAATGATTTATGGAAGCAAACAGGAACACAGTGGGAGAAGGAAAACGAGGAGGATATAAAAGACAAGATGGACTTTCTTCTCACTCCTCCAGCACACTACCCACCAGGAGGTCAGGTTCATCCATATGACGTGCTTTAATACATAACACAGTAATAACTAGAAAATAACAATTAGTCATCTTACCACTCTATAAAGACCAGGTGTTTTCTTTAGTTGAAATTTTGTTGAGGATTATTTAGTTAAAGTTCTTTTTGGATGTTGATGTACTCACATCACCTTCCTCAAAACATGGTTATTCTCAGATGCATGACATGAAAGAGAAGCTGTGTTATCTGGAAGAGTTGCTTGACATGTTTTGTGTAATTTTGGATAAAAATAAATAGATTGTATCTTTAGATCAACATAAGCAAGAAGGTGGGTGAGTAGAGGGATGCATGTGCTCAGGTTTTTCTTTTAATCTGGCATCGTAGTTCAGGATAAGAAATAAATAATGAATCTCCAAGATAGATTGTTAGTCCAACATGATTGTGCATTTTTTCCTTTAATTTTGCAAAAGTAATTCGCAGAACAAAGCAAGATCCTCTTTCCTGCTTCTATTTGCATCCGTCTTATTCCCACTTTGTCCTGTGCAGGATCACAGGTGTTGATGGAATCTGTTCCCTCTACTTTAGGGCAAAGGCAGGTGCTCCCTGGACAGTTTGCCAGTCCACAGGCACACTTGACCTTAAGGGTAATTTTAGAGTCATTAATCAACTTATAAAACATGTTTTTGGGCTTCAAGAGGAAGCCAGAGTGTCCAGGAAAACCCCAGGTGTGCACGAGGAGAACAGGCAAACTCCACATCAAAGGCACAAAGCCAGGATTTGAGATTCCTTTTTGCTGTCAGGCGACAGTGCCTACCACTCATCCACCTTCTCAGAGCCCAGCAGCCAGACCCTTTCTATTTCATGCATTATGTTAGCCCAGCTTGCAACCGCAAAAAGTGAAAGGAGTTGATGGTTTAGGTTTGGGTTACCACAGCTGACAGCAAAATCTGGAGCGGCCTCTCCATACAACAACATTAGGGTCCAACTGCAAAAAAGACATTTCATTGCTTTGCAGAGCTGAACTCTTGTTTTAGTGTCAAAAGTCAAAAAGAAATTCATAGTATTAAACAGAACAGTTGTTAGAAGCCAAGCTGTCCATCATGTTTATAATTCATACAATCAAATAAAGCCATGTCAAAATTGGTGACAAGAAAATAAAAACCCCAATAAAACATTAATTAATTTTTCATGAACATGTGCCAAAGGAATGTGGTTTTTTTTTTTTTATTTTGCATTTAATTAAAGTTGCTAACACATCTAAAAAAAAAAAGGCATCAAACAATCACTATTTCAGTCTTTGGACATTAAAGGAAAGAAAGAGGAGCGCGTCTCCTGTCTTGCCTTCGTAAATCTGCCAGCCCTCCCAGTGAGGGAGGAGGTCACTGCAAGACAGAGGGAGACCACCAGAAATGCTCTTGTTTAGCTTTGCTGTGGCGGGCTTCCCTGATTTATCCCTGATCATCCTTTTCTGAGGAGAAAAGGGGATGCACAGTTGACCCAGCAGTTTCTGAGTACACAAGCTTTTACAAGTCGCCAAAGGGAAGTTATATATTTATATTAATTATTTATATTTGTATTTTACTGTTGCATTTGTTCTTTCATTTAATCTCATGAAAAGTATTTCTCATGCACGTATTAATCCATATTTGTCAGTTGAAGCTTGTTCTTCTTTTCCTTTCGGCGTTTCCCTTCAGGGGTGGCCACAGCGAATCATCTTCCTCCATCTAACCCTGTCTTCTGCATCCACTAACACCAGCTACCTTCATATCTTTGTTCACTGCATCTGTAAACCTTCTCTTTGGCCTTCCTTCAGACCTCTTGCCTGGCAGCTCTTGACTCACCATCCTTCTACAAATATATTCACTGTCAGCTGTAGGTTCTTCAGTATAATGTTTTGTCTTCTAGTGGCTCGTCCAGGTTTGGGCTGCAGAGAGTTGGTTGTAAGAAACTTTGGGAGGCTGATCCCAGCTATCACCCATGATTTGACTGACTGGTTGGTGCCGACGCGCGTCAAAACTTCCCAGCTCCTCTCCGTGCTGCTGCTGCATGCTGAGGATCACAGCACTCAGCATCTACAGCCCCTGCTGGAGACCCTCTACCGCACTTGTACAGAGACAGAAAAGGAGGTGGTCAAAAATGTGAGTCCATAAGAAACTTGTATCACTTTGTTTCCATTCAATAATCAGAATTTTTTTCTGTACTTTAGTAAAAGGACAAACATTGAAAGATGCCCTCATCTCCTTCATCTTTTTGTTCTCTCTCAGTGCCTGGCAGCTGCAAAACTAATTGGGACTTTTGTCCCTCCACCCGTCTTCCTCAAACTGTTGCTGGACCATGTTAACACCCCGCACTCTTCCGCTTACCCTTGGGCCCCCTTAATGGTTCTGACTGCAGTTCTGGAAGGCTGCTCCAAACCACTACTGAAGCCACATCTCCAGCAGATCGCCGACACTCTGGTCCAGCCCAGCGTCTGCCAGGAATACCAGCAGGTCAGCGGGGATGGCTGGGCTTTAGATGTGGTTGACCTGTTTTTAACTTATTTACCTGAGAATGAGTGTTCTTCCAGTAACCTTGTTTAACTCATCTTTGTCTAACCCACTATAAACACATTTTCCTTTGAGCTCTGCATCAGCTGTTTTTCTGCAAATGTTGTCAGGAAGTCTAGTGCAGGGTGCGAACACAGTTTGACTCTCTTAGCCCTGATTTTTGCACTTTAACTTGGCGTTTTGGCCACAGAAACAGATTTAATGATAAAATGCCATGTCTTTCAAAGGGGCTTTAACTGAACACTTTAATAACACAGCTGTACATGAGGGCTTCAGTGAGGTCACTGTTGAGTAATTCTCTGGTAGAAAAACAGACCACTTGTTTTTCAAATCTAATGTTTCATGTCTTTGATCAAATCGGTTCTGCTTCCCTTGTTTGTTCAATGTTGCATTTGTATTATTTTAAATACTAGACAAAATCATTACCATACCATCCTAAGTTTTCTTTAAATAGGTTTCCCAGCAAAGTGTTTGTTTTTCACATATGTTGTTTAGCTGAGATCTATTTTCTGGTCCTGTGGTAAAACTGACTCACCTACACACATGACCTTACCCTCACAGAGGAGCTGGCAGGAATTTTCTCCACGAGATAAAAATAACAAAAAATCTACCAATCTCACATGACCCTTGCGTTTGCCACCCTGACCTCTCACAGTAGACAACGTTTTGGTTTGTGTGGGTTTTTTGTTTTTTTAGGCAGCCAGACTGCAGTTCAGTCAAGTTTCAAAGCCCGCTTGGTTGGGATCAGTAACAAATGAGGAAATCGACCTCTCGTCGCTGGCTGTCAGGGTCATGCAGACAGAGAATTAACAGGACGACGCGGTTACATGCTGTCGCGCAGATGTAGGCAGACCTCTGCTTCCTCTGTTAGTTTCTCCATCCATCTTCCTCTGTTATCCTGTCTGTTTTGAAGAGGAAAGCATGGAGCATTGTCACGCAGACATCATCCAGAAAAAGCACCTGCAGCATTCTTTGGCAATAGGAATATTTCACTAAGTGTGTTTATAAAAAGCCCAAAAGAGACTAATCTGCTGCTGTTTTTAAATGTTTGATTTGCTGACCAAAGCTGGCTTCAGATTACTCCCATTCAGCTTGAAGTAGATCTGATGTTTGAGTTAAATGAGTAATCTTTAGGTTAGAAAGAAGCAGGGGAAACTTTAACCCTCTTCGGTTGATCTTGGAGAAACATAACCTCTCTCCTTTCAAACTGTTTTCTTTTTTGCGTCTCATTTAAAGAGAAAACGACAGCGCACAAAAATAAATGACAGATGCTCAACCAGGATTAAAAATAACAGTCATGAAATGAAACTGAGGTTCTGAGCCTGAGAGACATAAAAAGCAAAGTCAGTGGTTAAAAAAAGCCACTAAGTTCTGAGGTTTTCTTATAAATCACACCAGGCCTTCTTTAAAGGGGTATTCCTCACAGATTAACAAAACACAAACTATTACATTCTTTCCACTGCTGACTGTCTTTTTGTGTAAAGTTGGCATGGCAACGGGGGCATCACAACAATTGCAGTGCAGGAGTAAAATGCTCAAATAATTGGGATTTTTTACAGTCGGGTTTAAAACTGTAGACATGCTGTCTTTGGGGGAAAAAATTGGCCACACAAGCTGCAAAAAACACTTCCAGACATATTGTATTTCCCACCTGGATGTCCATCTTCCATCTTAAATGAAACCTAAACTGGCCATTAATAGGCACTAAAGTCACAAGATGTTTTATTCTGAAATTTAAGACTTATAGGCAAGGCAAGGCAAATTTATTTGAAAAGCACATTTCATGTACAAAGACAATTCAAAGTACTTTACATAAAACATGAAAGAAAGAAAACAATCAACAGAAATATCCAAGATGTGATCATTAAAATAAGATTTAAAGAGAGTTAAAAAGAAGTGAATTTAAAACAAGCATAGATAAATAGTACGTGTAGATAAATAAATACAAATCAATCAAATGCAGCTGAGAACAGGTGGGTCTTTAACCTGGATTTAAATACACTGAGTGTTTCAGCTGATCTAAGGCTTTCTGGAAGTCTGTTCCAGATCTGTGGAGCAGCGATTTTTTTCTTGCAATCGGTATTAAAGCCATTGACAAGTTCATTGACTGAACCCCCTAAGAGGGGAGGTGTTGGGGAGAGAATCTGGTTGAACATCTCGCAAGTATTTTCAGTTTTAGACCATTTTGCGTTCTGGAATTATGCTTCCAAAGAAAACACAGCAGTGATCGGACAGACCTAAATCACATACAGTATTCAGACCTTTGGAAATCCAGAAATCCCTCCCCCAGTAGTTTAAGAAGAAACATTTTTCTAACATCCATTATATACTTATTCAGGTTGAAAAAACATATTTTAGCAAAAGAACGGTGTTCACTTTTGCATAAACAAGTCAATATGTGTAACTGCCCATCTCGTCAGCAAAGAATTATCTTACCGATTAAAGATCAAAAAGGTGGTTGAACTGAGCGGATGATCTGTCTATGAAGAAAGAAATGGGAAGAAATTTCATTTCTGCATTTATCCCTGGAAAAAGACGAATTATTTGCAGCCGTTAATAGAAATGAGGGAAAACAGAATACACACACACAAAATTAGACTCGATACAGGCTTAAAAGTAGTGACAAAGTCAAATAATTGGGTTTATGCTGTAACCTCTATATTATATAAAACTATATAAAAATGCTACTTATTTTTCATTGACTATTATAAACATGTTAAAAATTGCATCAAATAACAGATTGCTGCAGAAATCTCACTGGATGCTTCTCAAATGAGCATCATTTAAAAAGAAAAGCTTTACCTGCATTTAAAGGGGCTGTGTTTGTTTTCTTGTTGCCATAGTAACATCAGTGGGGTTAGCTCCCCATTGGAGATGAGTCTATGGCCTGGCAAAGCTATTTAAAGAGGAGCTTTGGTGGGCGTAACTGATGTATGCAGCAGTGGACCGATGCACACACCGTGTAATGAGGCCCCTGGAGCGTTCCACCTCCAATAAAACCAGGTGTATGCACCCGGCTCCAGGTGTCCTCTTAGTCGTTAATTTTTCCTTTCCTGTCTTTCTACCACTGAACTCAAACTCTGTTTTCTGTGCTACCAGCCGTAGGCTGAATTTTGTATTTCATGCTTTTCAGCTCCAACGGTATGGAACAGTTTGGAGTGATCAGGCACCCCCAACCGAAACACTTCTGACATTTAAAAGCAAGGTGGAGCTAAAACAAAAAACAACAAAAAAATCAGGTTTACGAGTAGGTCTGTTCGTGTGTGGCTGGTGTGCCTCTCATGGCTGAAACACACTCTGCTGGACTAAAGCACACACCTGAAAGGTTCTCACAGCAAAAACACACTCTCTCTTATTCTCAACCACACGTACAAGCTGTCCACCCCTCCCTCAGTGTCCCCTCAACACCCACACCCCCCAAGTTTCTAATGACAGACTGCCTGGAAACAGGAAAAGAGGTCTTGGGTTCCAGTGATGGTATGGAAAGTAGTCTGAGGTGGGTTTTTGTCGAAGCATGACCTCACCAACCTCACCAACACAAGTGACAACAATCGCACTCTGTCATGATGAACATAGTCTTTTAAAAAAAGAGAAACCTATTTTTTTTATCTTACCTTTTTAGTGTAACTTGACAAAACCGTTGCAATCACACATATATATATATATATTTCCTGTTTTGTCCTGTTTCTCCTTCTCAGGCTGTTTACTTGCAGCAGTTGCTGTCATGTGTGGATGTGCTGCTGCATCAGTGCGAGTCCGTCTGTGGCGCAGTCAGCCTGCAGCTGCTGCAGGTGCTGATCAGCATCCAGAGCCTCTCTGCAGAGCCACAGCTGAGCGCAAAGGTGAGGAAAGTTAAGAACCTGATGTTCAAACCTGCACCTCATTTACCTGGACAGTGATAACAAATGGCTCACGGCCTCTTGGTTTTGCTGTTTTTTTTCTTCTCTTTTAGAGAGGTGAGCAGGTTTTATGACACAAAAACTATTCAGGGAATGTAAAAATTTGTACTCTTTTTAAAGTGGGCATGGGCAGCTGTGTAATTACCCACTTAGCCATGGAAGCTCAAATTGCACCCTTGGAGTGAAACTTTAAATCCAACCTTAGGTGAAAACGAGGACGGTGAAAGATGGAAAAAGAAGTTAAGTAGACAGACAGGCTTGGATGAAAACAGATGGGCAGAGATCAGCTTTTTTTTTTTTCTCGCTGGGTTGTGACATCACCCGAGCTTGTTTTACTTGCAAGAAAAGCTTCCCAGCTCGCAAAACCAGATCCTGCTCGGGCGGTCAGCCTCCAAATCCGAAGGGGCTAACCAGCGCAATGACAAAGTAAGCCGATGGTGTCTGAGGTCAGCCTGTCATCCCGCTTCTTGTATACCTCACAGGCTGATGACAGGGACAGGAGCAGGAAGGAAGTGGCACAGATGCTGAGCAGATACCACATCAGCCACCAGCGTGAATGTGTGTTTACGTCTGCCTGCATCTGTGCGTATGCTCACACAGAGAGCAATATTAGAGAAGATGGGAAGGAATGAATTAAAAAAAAAAGAAGGGAGGGTGAGAATAACCTCAGGCATTCCTGGACTCAGAGGAAAAGCAGAATTTGTTTTCCCAGAAAAAGGGGCATGCTTTTCCCATCGATGGACAAGTTAGGGGTGTACAGCTTTCTTCTTGAGGGGCTAAACACTGACTCAGACATCTCTGTCTCTTTTTTGTCCCTAAGGGACGAAGAGGAGAACCAAAATGCCCTAAAGGTCAATTCCCCTGACCCCAAAAAGTGAACTAATTATTTACTGTGCTTTTTTTTTCTCTCCTCCTTGCCTTTTTCCTCTCAGCTCAGTTTTATTGATGTGAATTTTTATCCGTCTGCTCACTTCTGTGAATGTTTCTGACGGTTCCTGTCTATGAGTGTTTGTTCAAGTGGTTTTACATGTGAGACTTCTCTTGGCTTTGTTGTTCTTTCCATGGTTTACATTGACTTTCATTCTCATGCGAGCATGACCTTACGGAACTTCAAATACAACAATACGAGCTCAACTTGAAACTGAAAATTCTGTATTGCGTGTGTCATTTTAATTAATCTCTTACTGGCTGTCCTTAGGCCTTGGAGAGCGCACACTTTTTGGGTAAAGTGCAGAACCTGGACTTGATAGATCTCTATAGACAGCATATGGGACAGCTACTGGACTGGTTGTTTGCCTCTGTCAGTAGTTGGTCTAGTTACTCCCCACAGAGACTTCAGCTCCACATCATAGTCACACAATCAGGTGAGTCATTGAGCACGCAAACTTTTAGATTCAGAAAACTTTCAAATACAGAATGAAAAACACCTGATTAGTAAAATTTTTAGATTTTTCCTTTTTCTTTTTTTGGCTGCTGTTAATTGCTGCTTCCCAAAATGAACAAACAAAAATTAAATTTGTTTAATCAACTTTAAAAGCCCTGAGGAAAATTGTTGTTGGTTTTTACAGAGTAAAAAAAATCAATATTAGGTCCCCAAGTAAATGATAGAAGTTTCATTTTTAATTTTACAAAGTTTCGATAAATTATATAATTTTTGCAGCGACTTTATTATTAGACCCTCCCCAACCTCTCTTTTTAAATGTGACTTTTGCAGCTTGTAGCTAGGTATTGAAGATCGGTTAATTTCAACACCTAAATGCAGTTGAAAAGTCAACAGAAAATAAAATTGCTCTCGAGCTCAGACAACGTGTTTTTTTTGTTGGTTGGTTATCATTTACTTGTTTGTTTGTTTTTTTAAGAATTATCCTTAATTGGTTCCATCATCTGTGCATTTAACCCTAGTTCAGAAAATCAAAAGATGTTGATGTTTAGAAAAACTCAAAATACATCAAATCCAGTTATTGTTAGACTCTTATAGTCACATCCAGTCCAGTTTATACCAAACAGAGGTGTTTGTGTTATACCAAAAATAGCCAGGCTAAGAATAAATGGATTACATCAATGCTTAGCTTTGATGCTGTCCCGGCGCACACAGAAGGCAGTGAGCATTAAAGGAGAAGAAGAACTGAGTTTAGCAGCAAGAGACCTCAGCAGAAGCAGATGCAGGCAGGGTGACCATCAGCCCTTTTGACTTTTAGGTCAAAGTAGAGAAACAGAAAACTTGTGATGAGAAAGCACAAGACATATGAAAAAGTTTTTAAGATGCACACGCCTAAAGCTGATGTTATCGCTCGCCTGTCTCTCAAACCAGAACCTGGAACTAAAGCATAACTGATGTTGGTGCAGTGATGTTTGATCTACCCTTATTTTAGGATTGTTTGTGAAACTTCCAAGTGTTTAGCTCATATTGTGTGTGTGTGTGTGTGTTGTGCACAGGGGTTAAAAGGCAGTGACCCTTCCTTGGTTCTGTTCTTCACCTCCTTTATTACTGAGTAATGCTTCGTCATCACCACCTCCCTGCCGCACTTTCATCTCCGTCTCATTCTGCCTGCGTCTCTAGTCTGTCTAGTTGCCACAGCGCCTCTAATCCACGCACTCACAGTTCTAACTGACCGGTCCGATCTAACGCCACACGAGGACCTGCAGGCTGCTCACCAAACAGCAGAAAATCTGTCTGCTATTGACCTTCTCCTGGAATCGAGGCCACTTTGAAGCTCTCTTGCTTTTTTAACACGACCCAAGGACATCAAAACAGAAAGAGTGCAGGCGCCGTTTCAGGGCTGCATGACTCAGCGGTTTCAGCCCAGTTCAGAACAATTGTCGGTAGTTGATGTGTCAACTGAGAATTGTTTGTTTTTGCTTGTTCATCAGCTCTTCACACGCTCCACCAAAATGTATTTTTATACCGGAAGAATTATTGCTCTCCAGTGTCTGTCTCGGTCTTTTGTTCTGCGGTGTCTGATAGGATGTAGTCTGACAGTTATCCTGCAGTTCCTACGCTAGGTGTTGGGATGTTGGTCAAGGTCAGCCTACGATTCATTTGTTGATTTTCTTATCTTTAATTCTTACGGAGGATAGTCCCTCTTTCGTTTCTTTTCCAACTGGAACTGGCTCACATCCTCAGCCGCTGTCTGGCTTTCTTCTCCTCTCTGTAACAATCGAGTCCAAACAGGGCACAGACACTTATCACAGCTTAAACACACTCTGCCTGCTATATTTAGCTATGTAAACATGTAGGCAGACTGGTGCTAGGTGAAGTGTGCAGGTATGAAAGGAACTGGAAGTATTTACACTCGGAGTTTCTCACTTTCCTGTAAAAGGTAGAAACACTTATAAATGTGAAATTGTGTCACTATTTCTGAAGTCTTAGGAATTATATCTTTCAGATTCCCTTTGTAGAAAAAAACTGGCAAGAAATGTAGGTTTTAGTTTAGACTGATAGAACTTGTACGGATGTGTACAGACTCTACCTCCTCTAATTCTGATTATAATAAAGTCATCTTTGAAAACTGGTGGATGAAAACATAATTGACATTTTATAACTTTTAACAAAGAATTGTTAAAAGCAACATTTAAAACCCTTTTTCCATGGCTGCACACAAGGCAAACGGTGCTCCAGCTGCAATTTCCTGTCCTTGAAATTTGTTTTGTGGACTCGTTTTTATGTTTTTGGCTCCAAGCACAGAAAAATGTTTTGCACAGGTGTGCAAAGAGAGACAAATCATGAGAGATTCATTTCCAGTTGGAAATGTAAAAAGAAATGATTGTTTTATTATTTTGGATGGTAAAATTGGTTCTGGAAGTTGTGTCCAACTGTTAAGGCAAAGAAGCAGCACAAGCAAGTTTTTAAATGTGTGTTTATTGTAACATCAGTGCATGCAGGATGGAACATTTTAGAAAAAGTCATACAAATTCCACAACCGGGCAAAAATAACGTTTTCTGTTTGATTTAGGTCCAGTCATCGGGGAGTTTTTGAACCAGCTCATGCCTATTATCAACAGCTGCCTCCAGCCAGACAGAGACAAGGAAATGAAGATGAGCATTTTTACAATGCTGGCCAAACTGCTGCTGGATGGAAGCAACACAGTGGATTCACAGGGGTGAGTGGGACACAAACCTGGATTTGGAACTGGGAGAAGGCAAAAACATTAAATTAAAAAAAGGAAAAATGTCTCTTGAAATAGGATTTTGAATTAAGAAATAGGATTTTAAAAATATATTAATGGACTTAATGGAGTCATAGAATCAAATTGTACGTGAAAATTGATTTGGGCTGAAATAAGAAGACTTAACACTATCCATAAATGTTTTTAAGTATGTCTATGTATCACACTACTGTATCAGGTCCCTACTCAATTTTAATTCCTAAATCAATAATTAACAGTAATTAGTTATCCAAACTAACCAAGAATATTGAAAATCTTACCTTAAAAACCTGACAACAAATTATTTGGATTGAAAAAAAAAATAGATAAAAGTAGCCTAAAATCAGAATAATTTTGGGATTTGAAGATTAAATATTATTCAGAATATTACTAACCTAATATTAACCTATTCCAGATATGAATGCATAATTTGCAAAATAAAAAATGCTGTTTAACTAAAATGGAACTAGTTTCTTACTAGCTTTACTCTGATCATTTTCCAGCGTCCTTTTGGAAGCTGACAGTTCTCACAGAACTTTTGTGATCATTTAAATGTCTGCTGAAATAGCCAGAGCTTTAGGAATGTTTGACACATGTTTGAGGAGCCCCACCAGCCAGCTGTGCAGCCTCTGTTTGCCTTAAATGCTTTAAATTCAAGGCCTCTTTTTGGGTCCCTATGATCACAGCAGCTGCTCCTATCAATCAGTTTGACAAACTCCAAGTGTGTGGTTGCCATGGATACAGCTGCATATTGACTAACTAACTTTAACCTAGCTGGCAAAAGGTTGAGGTGTTTCCATTGGTCCATATGAGGAACGGATTTCAAAATAAAACTCTGTAACAGTGAAAACTCATAAACAGCTCAGGAAATGTTTTTTACGAAGGAATATTTTCATTTCATTTTAATTTCAGGCTTCCCCCCCCCATAAATAAGTGTATTAAACAAAAGAGGTCTGTCTCTGCACTGCTCTACTCCCATTCCAGAGATATATCTGTTACAGAACCACAAAAACACAGAAGCCATGTTGTACCCTCAGAAGGTTTCAAACAACAGCTGTGTGGTCTGCCATCATTTTCCTTCATCAACCTTCCATTCAGATTTTATGTTTCAATCTTTATTGGACTGGTTTTAGGCCACACACACCATATATCATTAAGAAGACAATGATAGTCATAGAGAAAAACATCGCTTCTTTGTTGTAAATCCAAAATGGCATAATGACACCTTTTCTGAAGAACAAGCTAAAAGGGAAAGGCTCCTTTCATCCACACAAGTTCCTTTTTTATGTGGATTTTTGTGCTGTAATTAAAAAAGATGGATTTGAAATCTAAGAGGTACAAATGAAAGTTTATACTTCACCCGGCATGTGAAAGACTCGAATCTCATGCAACTAAAGATAAAAAGCCAGCTTTCAAGTCTGTATGGACAGCCTAATTTAAAGTTTGAAGATTTACCGCTTTTAGATACACTGACATAAAATGAGGCAGAAAAAAACAGAAAAAGCTTTTTTTTTCCTGCTTAGCCTTTTTTTGACCATTTACAATTTATAGACTGGCATTTTTGAATGACATAATCTGTTAAAAACGTACTTTTAAATATTTAAATGTAATTTACATTTTTTTTAATACAATTGTGGCTTTTTTTAAACAATCTACTATTCAGAGATGCAGATTTTTACTAAGAATGTATGCATTATAAGATTTTGTTTTGCCTTTATTATTAACTGTTTATTTTGTTTAAGTGATAAAAGTTTGGTAAATAGTTGAATGAATCTGTTATTGGGGCATAATAGTAAGGCATGGAGGTGGAAGTATCATGGTGCAGTTTAAACAGGTAAACAATGTGGTATTTTTATTTTTATGCATTCCCACAGACAAATGACCTTTAATTTATAAATGTCATAATATTAAAACATTGTCATTACAGTTGTGATTCGATTCAGAGACCTTCAAAAGAACCATAAATCATTTAAAAGGAATTTTATTCATGTGAGCATTTAAGTTTCTTGCATTATTCCTGAAGAAAGTGTAGTTCTTGTGCAAAGGATTTGTATGAAGAAGTAGCTACAGCTCGAGCGTGCGTTTTAGCCAGACTGCTGGTAGTTGTCTTTAAACTGGACAGTTGGAGGTTTTGTGGTCAGCCTTGCCACCTGCCTCTATGAAAAGCTCTGACCTGCAATGGGCATATGAATGTGTTTGATTGGGAGAATGAGAAACACATTGTAGCATGCTTTGTAGAGCACATAAAAGTTATATCTTTCCTTCAAAAAAAGCACCATAAATGTATGAAGTTCAGCATTTAAAGTTGGTGTTTCAAACACCTGTTTCCTGTTTAAAACAGACAGCAGGCTCAAACACCTGCAAACACACACTGAAGGTATGTTGTCTGTTCAACATGAAAACAAGTCTTTCCATCCTTCTCATGGCATTGCTCATGAAGAAATGTCAACACCTGTCAAACGGATGCAACTGAGCCAACTCAACACCCAGCAGTGAAACGCAGGCTCCCCCTACAGGCAGTAAATTACTATAGCAGATTCAGAATAAATTCCTCGCTGTGTAGTGCGAGTGCTTTTTAATCACAACAAATTAAAAAAAAAAAACAAGTGTGAGGACATGTAAATGAAAGTCTACTGTAAAACACAATTTCCGTTCTCTTTTGTTTAATCATTATAGGCATTTCCGCGATGAGGCCGAACCATTTCTGTGCAACATCCTGCTTCCCAACCTGGTGTGGAAACCAGGCCGCACCGCTGGCGCCCTGCGCACCTCAGCCTTAAGTTGTCTGTTGGCCTTGCTGCATGGCGGGGCCATCACACCTGGACAGGTACATCAGGAGATGTCCACAAAAATCATTTAGAAATCTACTGGTCTGCAGCTGCTCCTAAAACAAAGATCTCATTCCTGTCCATGATGTTTTTTTTCATCTAAAGTACTTTTATTGACTCCCTCGTCAAGAAAAAGATGTGGTATTGCATTCCTGAAACCATTCCGGGGCTGACATTTGCATTACATGCTCTGTTTTGTTCATCGTTCATCAGGAAAAAAAAGGCATCCCACTTGGCCCTTTAGGAAAATATACTGGTCTCCATCTTTCAGTCTTCAGGCTCAAAAAGTTGGCCGCTTCAGGTAGCAGGTGTACGCCGGGGCAGCCGAGTTCACATACCTTTTTGTCCCCGGGGCACAATGCCGCCACTGTTCTGGCCCTTTGTTAAATGTAGGAACTGTCACCCGAACACGGCCTTGCACCTGCCTGTCAGAGCATGTGCCGAGTTACAGTATCCGTGCTCACCAGACGCGCACACAATGCTTGTGCGTTTCTTCCAGACACACGTCCTTAACTGTACAGCCAGGTGTGCACGATCAAACCGTTTAACAACAACTAATGAGGCCGCGCTGTTTCATCACTTCGGACTGTGAGGACAAAAGGCAACATGTGCTGGAGATGTGCAGAAGCTCATGTTTTCCAGGCATAAAACAGCTTTTCATTTTAGAGGACATTGTTTCCCCTCCACTCCCTGTGAAAACAATTTGCAGCTCCAGTTACACGCGGCACCCTGAGATTGTCACTGATGTAATGCTGGGTAGCAACGCCTGCCAAGTTTTTCCTCCTCTTCCCACACTCGCTGTGCGTTTTATTGTTTCCCTCGTGTGGTTTTGATCGCAAACAGACGAAAGTTTTAGCCATCACCTCTTAGCCTCACCTTGTTTGTCCATTACCTGTTTCCTGTCCAGCAGTGTGAGTAAAATATCAGTCATCACTGTAAGTCTCAAGTTGGGCTCCATGTTTAAGGCTGTTTAAACCCACTTTTTGCCCTTTTTTCCACTTCAAAAACCTGTAAAACTAAAAGTAAATTTTATTCTGAGAAAGAATTAATTCTTCAACAAATTAATGTATTTGAATAACTCTGCCTTTCTGTTAATACAGCTGCTGTGCCTGGAGGAGAAGCTGATTCCTCAGGTGCTGTCGGCCCTGGAGGAAGACTCTCAGATGGGGAGGCTGTTGGCTTGTCGCTCTCTGTCTGCAATGCTCAACCTCATCGGACGCAGCATGCACCAGGACACACTAAACAAGATTTATCCTGGTAAGTTATAAAGGACCAATCCTAAAGCAACACAGCGTTCCCAATTTTTATACAAAAGATTATCTTTTTCTGTGATTTTTGCAGTCGATGCAAATGACAGTCAGTATAATTTTCAGGATGTTTACTGTTATGAGTATAAATTACATTTTATCAAGCAAATCTCTATGACAGCATTTTTTTTGTATAAAAAATTGAAATACACTGTTCCAAATTAGAGTTTTGAAAGATTCTTTAAGTGAAAATGATCACTTGTTGAATTTGCAGCACTTGTCAAGTTTTAAAGTCTCACTCCAATCACCTTTCGATATAAAAGCGTGGTCGTATAATTATAAATATGCAGTTTTAGCCGAAATCAAAAAACTTCGTCGTTTTGTAGGATTCTGCAGAGCGCCAGTATTTGATTTGAAATTTACCTCTGAGTTGTGGGCAGTAGTGTTGGTCCCTTTGCTTATGCGCTCTCCCACTAACTTACGACCCCTCAGACCCCCAACATAACGTTACCAGTGTAACAAAAATGGCGAGCAATATTGGAGTTATCCAGCCGTACAGTTTTGAGCCTGATTCCAGCTTCGATGAGGAAAACAAAGACGAACGTTGATGTGTTTTCTGCAGGCGGATGCATCAGAATGAAGCAGAGCAGGGAGCTTGTGGCGATGTATTTGTCTGGCAGAAACCTTCCTCGTTCTGCCTTTATCTGCACAAACTCACATGTGCTTGGAATCAACAACAAATCTCTAATTAGTACAATTTTCACGCTAGTCCGAGGGGTTCAACTATTTCATGCCTCTCAGCAACAGAGATCCTTTTTCTGTCTCTTAATATTTTATTGTTTAAAAATATTAGTCTGATTAATAATGTGGAACATCCTTCTTCATTCTTGAATTGGGCTTACCTGGCAAACTCGTAATCACAGGTGTCTGATATTGATAGAAGAGCCTCGAGACACAATACCATTTATCAGTTTACTAAGAACTTCATCTTTATGGCACATAAATACAATTTACATAATAATTTGGAACGGAGTGCATATGCATTTAAGTATCAGATCACCTCTTCTGCCTCATTAAAAATGGAAGAACAAACGGTAAAAATTGCAGAAAATGCAAGGTCTGCGTTTTTGTTCCTGCAGAGCTCCTGAAGCGTCTGGATGACAGCAATGCTGAGGTTCGTGCTGTGGCTCTGCACGGCGTGGGGCTCTGGTTTTCCAGCCTGAGCGAAGACTACAGCCCTGAACTGTGCGCCCCTCATCTCCAGCTCCTCTTTCAGCAGCTGCTGCTGCACCTGGATGACCCCAACCTCGCAGTTCAGGACCAAGTGCTCGGTGAGACAGGGCAGGTGTTGAGACTTAAGGCGGCATTTTTTGCCTAAAATTGTATTATTTATAATTGATTGCTTTTCTTGTTTGATTTGAAGCTGTATTAAGTGAAGTCAGCACACATGGGGATGAGAGGAATTTAGGGTTTCCTCAGTCAAAACACAAGATTACTTCCACTGGCACGCTCCCAAGAAATCCACTCTTCTCTTATTTCAAAAGCTTCTTTTTATCCTTCTTTTCCACTCAATTTATCACTGAAAGGACCGTGAAAGGTTTTTCCTGCCAAAATGCTTAAAAGTCCACTGAGGGGAGGGCTGCTTGTGGGGTTCAAGAGGGAAATAAAAGATGCAGATAACCCACCTGAGAGGGTTCACAGGTTAATATGTGAGCCCTGATATCGGCCATCCATCCCAGTGTACCAACAGTGTGGACAGATTGAGCCGTGTGTGGCCGAAGTCTGCCTCTTCACTCTGGATCTGCCGTCTCTTCTAATGACAAACACATGACCCCCTCCCTGCTTTTACCACATCTGTCTTCAGACTCATCCCACTTAATCCCTCCATCTTTTATCTGTCAGTCTCTCCTCCTCATTTCATGCCCTCTGTTTTCTCTGTAGCCGCATAGCTGTGCTTTTTACTGCTGGAAAGTCTTGGTCTCTTTTTCCTGAAGTGTGTAACTCTTGGTTGCAATTTCCTTTTTTCTGAATGATGCAAGAAACTTTTGAGTTTCAACCTTTCAGGGTTTGCAGAGTTGATTAATCAAATTGCTTTTTCCTCCTCACCCAAACTCCTCATTTGCTAATGCATGGCTGCCAGGTGGGCACAGATCCACACTTTAATGAAAAAACAAAACTTTTGATGGACCAGAAAGTTTTCTTTTAGTCCAGAAATGACTACTTTTTTTAGATTATTCACTCAAAGGAAAAAAACGATATAAAATATTACTCAAATATAGAAAATTGCAAAAAATAATAAATTTTAGAAAATGCTGCAAAATTAAGAACGTATTTACAACTCAAATTTAAAAAGTAAATCTAAACCCAAGAATTGTTTTTAAGCTTTTACTCGCTGAGGGTTTGAGGCAAAGACAAAAATTGTCAAACGTTTGCAACAATTTTTTAAAATGTGAGAGTTTTATCAGAAATGAAGAAACACTACAAGTGAAGATGTAAAAAAGAAACTGTCCAACATTCCTCTTTTGGGTCAGCTAAGGAACTTTGCTGCAATTTTTTATATTATCTGGGTGATTGACAGCTACTAAAAGTTGAATTTGTTTTCCTAAAGAAACTGAAAAATCATACATGGTATTCTTTAATTTTTGTTTTAGTCTTTGATTTAAGAGCTACAGTAATCTTTGATTTAAAAAATAAAATGCTATAAAATAAACGTTTTATTTTGAAATATATAACTTGTTCACATTTTTAAAGGGGATTCATTTAGTGTCAACTGTCTTGTTATTGTTTTATCATAAAATACTAATTTAATAAAAAAGGATACTAAATTATGCAATTTTAGATTGCTTTAATTTAAAAAATGTTCCTTTTTACTTTCTTTCTAAATTCTGATTAATACTGATGTTGTAAAAGGATATTTTACTTTAGAGGATCAAACCTGTGACTTCAATGTGACAATGAAAGGGGAAAAAAATAAATTAAGTAAAAAACATGTGCAAACGACTAATCCCGAAAAAGTACAGTCTGAAAGGAGATGATTTCACATCTTATGACAGATGTTAAGTATGTGACAGCAGCTCTGATTGCATCTGTGTTGAAGCTTCCTTTTTTTTCTGTCTTTTCTCCTTACAGTCCTCTAATAGTTAATTCCATTCTTGTAGTTCTTGCATTTCAAACACGTCTTTGAAGTGGCTCGACTTCTCCAGCACAGCGATGGACGACTCTGCTGTCGCCTCTCCCTCCGTCCTTCTCCTATCCCCCGCTGCTGCTCACTTCTCCTGAGCCGTCGTCGTTTTATTTTCATTCAAATCTGACATCCATCCCAGCTAAACCCCAGTTAGCAGGATAACTGATCCTGACTGATTACTCGTCTCCATGGCGACTCGTCTCCATGGTGAATTCAATATTGTTCTGAAAATCAGTAGATGATGAGAGAAGGATGCAGATGAACTGTCTTACTGCCCCTCCAATGAAGAAAAAAGTTTTTATTGAAGGGTATGAGCGCCATCTGCTGGATTCCTCACTCATGTGTAGACTTAGGAATCATTTACTTTTTTAATCACCGTTTTTATGAAAAAATTGCATGTTTGACCCCATTTATCAGTATTATGTTATTGTGATGTTCATAACACAGACATTTGTTTGTGCTCTGTCTTTTTTTTCCTATTGTGTGCTCAGAAGTTTTGAAAAAGGGCAGCGCGGTCCATCCTGTGCTTCTGAAGAAGGAGGCTGAGGCTGTAAAGGATAAACACAGCAGTCCTGTGTTCTGTGAGCTGCTGCTTCAACACATCAGCTCACTTTCTGCAGAGACCACAGCACCCTGTTCACAGTAACGGCAGCGACAAAACACACACAGGGTGCAGATTCACTGCAAAACCCTCAAAGAGGAATTTAAGAACCATTTTCCTCAACATTCATGCAACTTTCTACACTCATTCCTGCTAAACACCTGTGGTTCAAATGTATGATTTCAAGTATTTTTGATTGTGACTTTTTAACTGTTTGTTTGAAATCCCGTTTAAATTTAAATAAATGTGTTGTTAGTTAACATAACAGCAAAGTTTGTTTTACTTTTTTTTTTTTTTTTTTAGAAAATTGTATTAATGATAAATTTGACATAAATAATAAATATGTATATTAAATATATATTTTGTCTGTATTTTCAAATTTGCCAAATTGTACATTTAGACATTTGTAGCCATTTTTAATTATTCATTCTACACCAAGTATTTAATTTGTAATTAACTATAGTTGAAAGTATATGTTTGCTTTCTAATATTTAAAAGAAATAGTAAAATATTTGAATAATAAAATATTATACTATATTTTTTATTTAAAAAACATGAAATGATTCAAACCTCAGTTTTTAATTCACAAGTTTATATTAAAAAAAACAATTGTTTTCTTCAATTTATTAAGCGAGTAACAATGAAGAAAATCCTTTTTTTGGGCTTACACTAAGCCTGGTGTAATGTAATAAATAATCTTCTTTAAATCTATGCTTTTGACACTTTAAATGTAGATCTAGTGATAAATTGGGAAGCAATGAAACACTTTTTTCACAATTTAGTTCAAGGGTGTAATGTAGTCTGGTTTTAAACTGAGGACTGTGTCATCCCTTGTATTTATAAAAGCATATTTATACTAAAACTAAATGTCTATTGGTATCATATCTTTGTTCTCTTGGGTATGTGAGCATGTCAGTAAGAATTAAACTATTTTTTGACATCTCTCTTTTTTTTTTTTTTTGCTAAACAAATCTAGCCCAGAAGAAATATCTGAGCGCTGTACTAAATCTATCCTGAACCCTGTGTGGCAAGAACTGTAACATCTCCAGCCTTTAACCCTAAAGTGCCCTTGGGGTCAAAGGTGTTTTTTTTTTTTTTTGTCCATTGTTAATTGCTGCTATGAACAAACAAAACGTCAAATTAACTTTAAAAGCCCAGATGATACTTATGATTTGGTTCTCCAGGGTTAAAGGCAACCATTGATTTACTTTAAATGTCTGGTTTCTCTGTGTTTTCTGTGGAGATTTAGGGTCAAGTTGGAACAGAGTTGTCACCAACAGGTAGGGTTAAAATCCGATTTGTTCTATAACAGTCAGGTTTTTCATGTTAAACCTCAGGACGCACCTATACATCAGTCATGCAATGGGTGCCACCTGTCAAATGCCCCCAGGTATGAGTCATTTCATAATCCTCATATTGTATATCCGTGTCTATTCACACACAAAAATATAATTTTAAAGCTTTTTTGTTGATAATTTTCCAAACCAAACATCGTTTAAACTTAATAATTCAGTGTTCTTTAGTTTCTTAGACCCTTTTCTTGGTTTGATTGCGCAACCTTTTTGAGAGGCGCTGTCTCTTTAAGACGCAGGAGGAGGCGTGTGAGGACGTAGAGACGCGTTTCGTCGGTGTTCGGCGAGCGCCCGCTGGCGTGCTGTTTCAGGTTATGTGACATTGGGACATTGAGCAGGACATCTCTGGAGCGGCTGCGTGCTCTGAGCTGAGGGGACGCGCGGACGGCAGGTGAAGGAGGAAGGAGGGGACGGAAGGACGCAGGCTGGGATGCGTAAAGCTGATGCGTAAAGTTATTTGGATGAGAAGCGCGCGGCGCATGCTCCCGCTTCACAGGGTTTCCCAGCACATTTGTCTCCCAGGTCAACTCTGTAAACGAAGTTTCTCAGCACGGACAGTTTTATCTTTTTTTAATTATTATTGAGGAATGTTTTCCCCCTGAAGCGTCCTAAGTTTGTCAAAAGTGCCAACTTGTACAGGTGTGCAAGTAAACTATGTACACAATCACGAGGGGTCCTAGTAAACTGGCCACTCAGCGACGGACAGGTGAGTCTCCAGCGGCTTTTCGCACGCCTTGGCCAACATGGGGCTTTAAAGGGCTGTCTTTTCAGGGCCTACTCAACAGCTGGACGGCAAAACAAGTGACTTCAAGCACAAGCAGACGTCCTGGAACATGCCTGAGTAAGTCTGCGCCCTCCTGACGGTTTCTAGGAGATGTTTACTTCCTGCAGATTAAAGATGTGTCGCTGCCTCTGATTGGTGCGTCGACTTTGTGACTTTGAAACAACTAGGTTGGCCCTGAGTGTGTTTGTGTGACCTTGTTGGCACATAGTCGGTCAGGCAGCTGCTGCTGCTCAGCCAACCTTGCTTTCAACACCCGATCAAAGGCCGGATCCTTCTTTTTTTGACACTTCCTGCTCCAAAACAAAGTTCTTTTTATTAATAAAAAAAAAAAAAAAACAATAAAATAAAGCAATATTTGCATCCACCAGCCTCCCTGCACCCAAGATAGTTTTCAAAAGCCTGAATGGGAAGAAGTACCACCACCCTGCACTGGCTCCCCCAGCAGACAGTCGGCAGGAGAGCTTCTCCCCCCTCCACGAGGAGAATGTGAGGTTCATATCTTCTGGTAAGGACCAAAAACATTTGCCTCTCCTCCCAGGCACCTGTCCTTTCTTTAGTCATGTACGATAGCTGAAGTTTTCCTATCGATGCTTGTAAAGAGTCCAACCCCGCCTCGCCCGCACAGCTGCTCCAACACTGATAGCCACAACCAGAACCCCCCCCCTCAAGATCATGCCCCTCAGGACTCGCACAGTCACACATGCTAACAGAAACGGCCTCTCTGGCTCTGATTTCAACACCTCTCAGTAGGGAGGAAAGTGTCATTGTTTACGACAGAAGATGAAGCGTTTAGTTCGGATCACACAGTGACCCAGTTCTAAAGTGTGGGGGTTCCTTTGAACGTTCACAGAATCTCTTTGGCCTCTCTTTGGCTGGCCCAACATTGTTCCTGTGTCCTCTCAGGCGCTGGCATTGAAGCCCCAGCAGCACATAAACAACTTTTGCTAACCTTGCAGTTGAACACACAAGGGCACAAAGTAAACCCCTCTCCACCTCCTAGGGGGATTTTATTTTTTGTTTTTTGCCAGGAACCCACACAGGTGGCTGAAAATCCAGCGTACCTGCAGGCATTTCATCAGCACGCTGTGTGTTTATTTGAGATACAAACATTGGTCAGGAGCAGCTGTTTCTGTGGACATCACTGGTTAGGTATGGTGGATGTGACGCTTAAATGCAGAACTGTTTGGACTTTTATAAGACCCACTCCTCTGCATTTTTTATGATGGAGGACATATAAAGAAAATTAAGTTTAAAATAGCATTTCTGAGCGTTTCTTTGTTCAAATCATTGTGAATCAAAAACAGACGTAAAAATGCAGTTTGAAAAATCTTGTAGCTGTGGCATTTAATCTACTACGGCAAGCCACAAGCTCCCTGCTCTGCTCTATTCCGATGCATCCACTTGCAGACATGTAGATCCATATACATCTTTGTTTTCCTCGTCTGAGCTGTACGGCTGGATAGATCCAATATTACTTGCCATTTTTGTTGCACTGGTAATGTTAGGTTTGACATTATAATGGGCTGTAAGATAATTTACTGGTAAACAAAGGGATGATGGGAAATGGTTGCATGCTTACTCCATCCCAACAGTCCCACCTACAACCCAGAGCTGAATTTTTGATGAATTACTGCCACTCTGCAGAATCTATGTCTGAGGAAACTACACCGTTTTTTTTTTTTATTCTGGCAAAAACAGCATAACCATAATTAAAAGAGCACTTTGAAAGTAGATCAAAAGAAGATCGCAGGGATTTGAAATTGGAAAGATGGACTTATTGCTGGTGTTTGTGTTGGCTGCCCTGACGGAGCTGCATTTTCAGCCTGGCAGGAGGTGATCCAGCAGCAGGGGGAGGTGGAGGGGTCCCAGAGAGCTGTTCACTACAAAGAAACAACGCCAGGGACGCACATGGACAGTGAGTACAGCTGGTTCGCCTGCTCTCAGTCTCAAGCAAAGCAACAGGGGAAAAAAGATGGTAGATTGTTTGCAGCGTCTCATGACTATAAAACTAGATAAAATAGTCAGCTTAAACAAAGTATGACCGATATTGTATATTAATCTTATGGATTGTTACAGCTAATCTAACAATTTATTAATTTCTAGCCACAAAATAATGTTTTAAAGACCTGTTGCATCACAGAAAGCACTTTGAGGTGGAAATAGGGGAGGAAGGAAGTACAATTGAGCTCAAATGTGTTTAAATAGGAGTTTCACACTGTGTCCACAAGAGGGCAGTCCCCACAATTAAAATGTAAAAACCTGAAGTCATTTTTCTTGTGAAATTAAACAGACATTTAAAAAAGGCCAGGAACATTTTTCATAATTCATCTTAAAATTCTGACTTTTATTTGTATTAGATTTGCTCCTCCTTTGTTTCATTAGGTTGTAAATTGTTTCTCCACCAAAATGACCTACATAATGTGAAGTCCTCTTTTTTTGTAGCTTCCCAGTTTAACCACTACAGGGTGTAAATTGGAAAAAAAAGCAAATGTTTTGTAAACCAAAAAACCTTTATTGACTGTTACAACCAATGTCTGTACAGGTGGACAAAGTGTGTGATTACGTCACTTATGTTTGAGTAATTTATAGACATTTGTTAGATCTAACCCACCAAGGTTACTCTATATGTGATGACTGAACTGTCAATCAAGAAACCACACCCCCCACTAGAACAATTTCAGTCTAAAGTTCACTGAAATTCATTTATTATAAATATACAAGAGAAAAAGTTCATGTTTATGACTGATTAAATGAACATGTTGGACTTTATTACATTGAAAGGGATCAAGATGGGTGTTTTTAAACTTTATTTCCAGTATTTTAACTTTATTTGAACATTTAAATGTCAGTTTGGTTTTTCAACAACCACAGATTTTTTTCGGTTTTAATCAGAATTGCTACAAACACCTTTTTGGAATCGTTTAAAGACATATTCCTGACATGTCAAATCTTTCCTCCCCTCTCAGGCTTTGTGCCCTTGGATCTGGATGAATGGTGGGCCCAGCGCTTCTTGGCAAACATCGACAAGCTCTCCTGACGCTGATGGGCGTTTGTCGCTCTCCGGCCAGTCAAATGTGAGCCCTGCTGTGAGGCGGCTCGCGTGGTGGAAGCCCGGGCTGCTGGCTCCAAGTGCCTGAACATGGTTCCCGTGGACTGACGGCGCTGGGATTACTGCTGCTACTGACGAAGCAGAGAATCACTTCACCTGAACTTTGCCTTTAACTGCACTTCGTCTACGTCTGACTGTTGAGTCCAAGACAAACGAGAGGACGACTTGAAGCTGAGGTTCTCATGTTTTGATGCTCACAGATGGTACGCTAACATGCAGTAAAACGGTGTTTAAATGACGGTTTTTGTCTTTATTTAACCCTCAAATTGAGCAGTTTTCCACTAAAACAGCTGTGGTTTAACAGCTCAGGTTTCTGCAGTTGGATGTCCTGCATTTCCAACGCTCTTTTCTCCAGCTAAACACTACCTGCTGATCTTTCAGAGTATGCAGAATGAGGATTGCAGACACAGATGACCACAGGCAGCTTGTACAGACCATTACAACAGGAAAACAGCTTTTTTAAGCATCAACATGCTTCACTGATACACACTTCGGGAAATGTTTATATGGATTCCGATGAACAAGTGCTTTGTATAGTTTGTGGTTCTCAGCATGACACTTCTTACTCCTTATTGGCCCTCATGCTGCTTGAAAGTCTCATCTTTGGGCCGCTCTCATTGGAATATTTGCTTGTCCATCAGTGTTTCTCCAGAGCTTTGGTCAGGAGGTCGTTGAGGCGAGCAATCATGGGTCTGGGGTCGTCGTTCAGGCCTGCAGTGATCATGGCGTTGTCATAAACCTGAAACAGAAACGGATTTGAAATGTTTCTCATTGAAAGCTCCTGCGTTGGATCAATGCCTGCTGATAGGAAACCGCAGCACCTGCTCCAGTAACAGGACAGCCAGTTCAGAGTTCGTGTCCTTCAGCACGTGCAGCTTCTTGATCAGATCGTGCCTAAAAGACGTTGGGAAAAAGAACAAAGAGTCAAATATCTGTTAAAATCCTCAGAACTGGTAGAGCACATGTGGGCGAGGCCTCACCCTGCATTAATCTCCAGTGTGGGCTGCAGGATCTGAGCTCTCTCTTCAGCGCTGCGAGCCAGCTGCTGAGTGCGGAGGAAGTGGCGTGCTGCGCCCATTTCTAAGACTGTGATCATGGCAGGGTGGGTGTCCAGACGGGGAGTCAGCTGAGGGTCCGAGCAGGAACAAGTTCACAGTTACATATAAAGGCGGACGGCTTTGATGCTGTCTCTAATCCCTGACCTGCAAGTTTACCTTGATATTTGTGACTCGAGGACCTAAAGCGTTCTTCATCCAGGCGATCAGGTCGTCGGCCTGCTCCTGCGTCAGACGCTCAGATGCTGCGGAGAAGAAAAGTTCACCTTTCAGCTGTGACACAAAAAGCTCACATCAAGCTTCTGGAGATGGAACGGACCGGGTTTGCTGTCCTCAAACTTCTCCTCCTTGTAGTGATCCACCATGATGTCCGTCTCCACGGAGATGAGCTTCTTCTTGTCAAACTCCCTGAGGTGGAGCAGGGTCAGCTCGTCAAACTGCTCGTAACAGAACAGCACCTACATGGCGGAACGAAGTTCTTCATGCACCTGCAGTTGTGAATTGATGGTTTCAAAATAAACAAGTCTTCTCCGTGTCTTTACCTCCATGTCTTTCTTCTTCATGGCCTCAAAATACGGCGAGTGCTCTGCTAAATGTCGGTTGGGAGCACACAGGTAATAGATGTTACGCGTGCCGGCCTTCATACGCGAGCCGTACTCCATCAGGTTCGTCTGCTGACCGGCCGGTAAAGCTGATGACTCAAACCTCAAAAGCTTGGCGATGTCCTCCTACAGAAAAGCAGCAACGCAGAAGCCTGTAATCAACTAACAAGCATCTTTACTACAGTTTCTACTCTCACTTTAGGGTTAAAATTCAAAGCGGGCACCTTGACGTCTTGCTCCTGGGTGGTGACGATCCCCTCCCTCATGAACAGACCGTAATCCTCAAAGAACTTGTTGTACTTCTCGGGTTCCTTCTTGCTTTGGTCCAGCAGGAAGCGGATCACTCTCTGCTGCAAAACATCCCGAAGCTTCCTGAAGGGGCAAAGGTAGAGAAGTTACCACATTAGCACCAGAGAGCTATAATGAACATATTTATGAAAAGACATGAATTATAACCTGTTCCTAAATGTTTCTTCAAGATTAATTTAAGACCTTTCTTTTTGAAAAATTAAGATCCATTTTTCTCCCTAATTTCCAGCCCTGTGACAAAGAGAAAACGAAATACTTGAATATCAGAACAATTACTTGTCAATATTGGAGTACCATTATGAACTCCAGTTGATATTTCAGTAATTAAATTACTAATATGAGACTACAGAAACCCTCACTACTTCATTACGCTACTTTGCAGAGTCAGGCATAAGGCGAAAACATTTCAGAAAAGTCCATGTTATGTCCTGGAGATGAACTGCTTTCAACTGCCCTAGTGTCCATGAGCAACCTGTCCATACACTATGTAGGCTACAATACAATGTTCATGTGTTTATATTTTTTTTTTTTTTTTTTTTTTTTTTTTTTTTTTTTTTTTTTTTAAAACTTGTCCTGTCCAACAGCTGAGCAAACAGATATGAGCTGAGAGCCTCTTGCATTAGACAGATTTTACTCTCACAATCGGGGGTTATAAATCATTGGGAACACAAAATGTATGTTGGTATAAGCCCCTTTTGTAATTTCAACGAAACTTTATTAATATTAATTTTGTTTGTGTTCTTTTTGTTGGACCGGACGGAAAAAGAAAGGGGGAAAAGAGGGGGGGGGGGGGGTGGTATAGATTCCAGAGGATGACCAATGGAAGGAGAAAGTAGAATTGCAAGTCTACAGGCAACAAAATGCTGAAGCTTATACCCATTACAATAGTGAGTGTTGGTCTAAAATGGGCGGGGCCTGTCCACACACTCAGCTGTTACAAACATACCTGCCGGCTCCAAGAGTGTTCACAAACTTGTCCACAACCAGTTTACACGCACACTTGTGCATACCAACCCACACATGTAAAGCATTACATTCTGACACGCACACTGTTTGAAGGTGCAAATGTGAGCTGACGCCTGTGCTCAGGTGAATGTTATGTTAAGCTGAAGTGGATGAAGGAATGGAAAGAAAAAAAGGAGGGAGAGCTCCCAGACATCCCCACACCAAGACCCCCGCCGAGGCAGCAGCGCCGACCAGGGCCCGCCCCCGCACCCATACTGTGGGGTCAATGGAGGTGATCCGCCCGCCAGGTAGTCCGGCCAAGCACCCAGACCAGGGCCCGCAGGACCACCACATGGGCCCCCAACACCCGAGCGCAGTGAGGTACGGAAGCGCAGAGCGCAGGGCCCAGCCCAGTCAGGAGAGCAGCCCCCCCACCGCGCCGGGCGGTCCAGCGCGGGGCCCCACCCCCGAGAGCCCCACCACCCCAGACAAGCCGCCCACCACCACCCAGGAGTTCTGAGCATCCCCCCACCCCAGCCCCAGGTACGAGCCAGGACCCCCCAAGGGAGACCCGCTCCGAAGCTCCAGGCAGTTGCGGAGATCCAGAAGAGAGCACAGCAGGGGTCGGCTACCCCCACCTAGAGGAGGGATGACCAATAGAAGTGGGGGTCCCCGAAGGAGTACGTAGCCTGACCAGGCTCTCCTATGTTGTGACTTAGAAGGGGCCCGTCACCCGAGGGTAAGGACCAGAACCCGCACCACAAGGACACAGACACCCCCCCGGCTCAGATGGAATATGATCCCCCGCTCATGGACTTGCCAGAGGACTGAGGGATCCCTCTCCCTGCGTGGGGAGGGGGCCGCCGGGCCCAGGAGGCCGACACCCAAGAGACAAGGCCGCCACCGCTGAAGGCCCTGTTCCCCCACCGGGGATGGGGTAGGGGACAGAAGATCAGTATTCCCATCTTCCTTGTGTAATGTATTTGTGTGTGTATGTTGAGGTGTGTTTCTTGTGGTTGAAGGGTGTGTGTCATAAAGGGTGCAGTTAAAATTGGCGAGCAGGGCACTGGGGACATCTCCTGATTGCTTACAGGGATGTCCAATCACCCTCTCGCCAAGGAGCCCTAAATGTCTACGGTGCAGTTAAAATTGGAGGGTTGAGCACTAGGAGGACATCTCCTGCTTGCTGGCAGTGATGTCCCAGCACCCCCCCACCAAGGGTCCTACGTGTCTAAGGTGCATTTAAAACCAAGAGAAGGGGGCGAAACTGTGCGGAGAGGGGGGACCACTGCCAAGTGGCTCGGCCCCTCGAAGTATTCCGCAAGCACACCCCCCTCCAACCTAATAAGTGTTTGTATGAGGAAGGAGGGGAGGTCGGGGACAGCTACCAGACTGACCCCCGATGGTGAAACAACCGTCCCCCCGCCCCCCCCAGCATTGGGCCCAAGTCTCCCCAGGGCAGAGGCCCCACCGCCCGGAAGCCGACCCTCCAGGCCCCACACCCCCCACCCCACACAAAGAGAGAGGAGCCGAGAGGGGGCCATCCCCCAGGCGCAAGCCCCGGCCCCCCCCCCCAAGCACCGCCCCTGTGGCTGCCTGGTCAGGTACCAGCGGGCCCGAGGAAGTCTCAAGGGTCCCATACTGGTGGTGGACCCCCCTTCTTACCCATGAACACCCCCCCCCCCCCCGGCCCGCTCCCCCCAGACCCCGCCATGGTATGCTTCCCCTGGAGCAAACGCAGGCCCCAAGAGGGTTGCCCCACCCCGTCCCAGGGCCGGAGAAGGAGTGATCCCAGCCCCCGGGTGCAGACGGGCCACCCATCCAGCGCAGGCAGACCCCCCAGGACCAGGGCCCCACGCAAGCCCCCCCAGCGCACGCAGAAGGACCACCCCCCCGAGCCAAGCCAGACCCCCACCCAATGCACCACCCACACCCCCCCGCCCAGGCCCGGGAGACCACGCAGCCCCCGCGCTTGCCCCATCCAGGCGCCGTACCAGACCCCACGACTAACAGAGCCCCCCCACCCCCACCAGGTGCCAGGGAGGCCCCGACCCCGGCACCAAAATCCCGGCAGACATCCAGGGCGCGGCGACACCCAAGAACCCCGCCCCCTAAGTTATGGCGTTAGCTATGGGAGACCAGAGAGCCCGAATTCCTTCCAGGTTATTTGAACTCCTAGTTGACATTTTTTCCAAGCTGATATGATCCAATAGCAGATTCCTGTAATGACTTACACTAATATTTTTCTTGTTTTTCCAGTTTAATAAAATTGTTTTTTTTGCTATACAAAGAGTTATGAAGATTAAAGGTGCTAATCTTCCCTCTGTATCGATGGCACTCATGTCACCCAGCACACAAAGTGAAGGTGAGGCTGTGATTGAAACCTTAAGCCAGACTGATAAATCAGCACATACCTGTTGCCAGAGAGCCTGTACAGGTGTACAGAACCACAGAGCATGCATGTAATTGTCAGGTAAATTACTATCACAATGCTCACAAATGTCTGAGTTTTTGAGACCCATCTTGAACATCCTCTGTCCAGTAAAGTAAATTCTGTGAAGAGTTTTAAATTGGATTAGTTGTAGGTTTGGACTTTTTGTTAGTTTGAAGGTATTTAGACAAATTTCTGACCAGAAGCTTGTGTCTGTACTTCTGCCTAAGTCTGCATCCCATTTTGTTGTTGGAATTGAGACTTTGTTATCTAAGTTGCATATGAGTTTGTATATTTTGGAGAGAGTTTTATTCAATGAAAAATTAATCATAGAGGTAACTAGTTCTGGTAATTTTAGGTCATTGTCACTGGATTTAAATGTTTTAGTAATTACAGATTTAAGTTGCTGATATTCCAAGAATTTATTAGTGTATTAATGTTCATGTGTTTAAATGACTGATGTGGTGCTAATAACCCTGATTGCCCTTGTGTGGCCTCTGTTTTTATTCTGATGGTACCTTGTTTGTGTGAGAATTTGTATGAGTGTAAAAAAGTAATGAGTTAATGGGTAATTGTCATCCAGTAACTGAAGTAAACAATTACTCTTTAAAAGGGATTTACCTAACACTGATTCTTGTTTATTTCTACGTATATTTAATAACCAGTTGATTCTTCTGCAAGAAATATAAAGAATCTGGAAACTTCTGAGTCACACGCATTGAGTTTTTAAACTAAACATATCCTGAATCGATTTTAGATCAGTGAACTGGATCATTCAGAATGAATCAATATCAAGTATGAATCGAATCAGCAACAACCTATGATGTGAATTGAATTGTTAAAATTAATGCCTGCATGCAGATCAATGCAGTTAATGAAGAGAATAAATCTTGACTGTAAATATCAATGTAGACGAGGCTTAAAAAAATATTTTCATTTATTATTGTACTAAAGAACTGCAGTAAATAAACATTCCTCTTATTTTCTTCTCCTCTAATAGCTTTAGCTTGTCCATCTTCATCCTCACTTGCAATCTTCCTCTTGAACAATTTTTCCTGCATCGTTTTTTTCTTCAATGACTTTTTCAAATCCAAGTTCATTTCTTCTCTGCATGTTTCACTTCTACCATTGCATTAGGTTTTAACTTGAACTATCACAAAAGTATTCCGAAAATCATTGATTGTTTTTCTTGTCCAGTTACTAACTAACCAACCAACCTCCAACTTGCACAGAAGTTCTCCTGTTTTTTCCAGCGGTTGGAATACAGCGTGATGGTGCATAACGCGCTTTACTTACGCAATCGTGGTTAAAAAGTAAAAAGTAAAACTTTAGACCTGAAAAGTTTGGAACAGCACCATTTTTAAGACCAAGACATCAAAATGTAAGACTTTTTTATGCTTTATTCACCATGTGGGAACCCTGTATAATTAATCTTTAATATCCTTTTATCCTTCTTCACGTCTTGCAGAATATTTTGAAGATGTAAATTTGTACATTTATCTGCCTGTTCGGCTTCTGTCAATAATTAAAGGACAGCAAAAAACAAAAAGCTAAAACTGGAGAAACAACAATCTACCAACTGATTCCACAAGTTATTTCTGACATCTGGTTTCGACGCTGATGACCAGCTTAAGGGGAAAATCACACAAATTTTCACTTGCAAAATGAAAAATATTTTGACTCAGATTTATGATTCAGTTCAATTTCCGGCGAGACATTATTTAAATAAATACGAATTCATTTTTCAAATAAAAAATATTTTTATTTGAAACTGTTTTAGCGTAACTAGCATTTTGAAGGTGAAACTTTCATTGTTAAAAAAAAAACCTTTCAGAAGTTGCTTAAAAAGACAGTTTTGTGATGAGTGGATGTGGCATCTTTATAGAGCAGATAAATCTGATTTAAAAACCCTGTCTGGTGAAAATGTGTTTCTTGGTGTTTATAACATCCTTGTGCTGTATTTTTCTAAAAATGGAGGACATATATAAAGAAAATTGCACCTAAAATGGCTTTTCTGAGTATTGCTTTCTTTAAATTATTGGGAATCAAAAACAGATAAAAACAATTCTGTTTAAAAAGAGCACATTTGAGACGTAGAAAATATATTGAGAGGGCCACAAGCTCCATGCTCCACTCCACTCCATGGGCCCACAATCCAGAGGGGAATTTCTAATGAACTACTGCCGCTCTGCAGAAACTATGTCTTAGAAACCAACAGGTTTTTCTTATTGGACTAAAAAATAGCATAATAATGACTTTAAAATAGAAGAAAAGAAGTTCGAAGTGGGACTTTAAAGCCACAGCTGCCGTTTGGAGTTACGGTTGTGAAAAAGTAACAAATACATTTGGATTCTGTTGCGGTACCTGATGAGGGCGCTCTCCTGCAGGAGCTCTCGGCTCAGGTTCAGAGGGATGTCTTCACTGTCCACCACACCTGCAAAGGGAAAGAACAAACACTGATCCAAATCCTCGCCCTGATTTCTCCATGATGAACGAGTGTTTGAAGGGGTACCGACCTCGAAGGAAGCGCAGCCACTTAGGAAGTATATCAGAGGCTTTGGTCTGGATCAGGACCTTCCTGCAGTACAGAGCCACGCTGGAGCCCATCTCCCTGCTCACGTCAAACATGCTCGGCTTCTGTTCACATCAATGTCCACTCAGCCGTCACACAAAACCTACACGTCTGTTTGATAACCGTATGTGCAGTGACCCCACTCTTTTCTCACCGAGTCAGGGACATAAAAGATGCTGCGGATGTTGAGCGGGGCGTCGGCTCGGTAGTGCAGCGTGTACCGGGGCTTGTCGTAGGCCTGAGCGATGTAGCGGTAAAACTCCTCATGCTGCCAGTCGCTGATTTCTTTAGGCTCCATCAACCACAAGGCCTGAAAGCAGAAACCAAGCAGCAACAATCAACACAAAGTGTGCAATAAATGTGAGCAAACAACATTTTTCAAAAAGTAATCAAACTAAAAATGTGCATGCATAGGTCAGATATGACACCATTTTCCAAACATTGATCATTTCTATCTGAATGAATCTATTTGGAAAAAAAGAAAAAAAAAAAAATCACAATTTTTGTTGAAACTTAAAGGACGAAGACTAACAGAGTTACAATACCTGAATAATTCAACTCACCTGCAGAGTGTTTAGTCTCCGTCCATTCAGGAAAATAGGGAAGCTCACAAAGTTGCTGTATTTTGTCACAACCTCTGGGGAAAAAAAAAGTAAAAGAAAGCAACATTTTGTTAGACAGTAGAAGGGTTTTACAGTTTACCCACAACTGCAGTTGTACCTTTAACTCTATCCTCAGAGGAAAACTCCTTGCAGTCATCTTTCAGGAACAGTACAATTTTTGTTCCCTGTTGGACACCACTGGCTTCTGCGATTTCAAAAAGTCCAGAGCTGAAGGAAAAAAAACAAGAACCAGCCAAAGGTTATCCACCTTATTTACCTCATTTGTAACCAATAAATACAATCTTGCACAAAATTCTTTCTAAAGCCTGTAAATTACCCATTTGTTCCCATATGTGGGAAGTTTGGGGTTTTTACATCTTTAAAAAAAGGGGAGGGGTCTATGAAGAATCTTTCATCAGACCCACCCATCGGAAGACCACTTGTATCCGGGTGCATCCGGATCTGCAGAGCGAGTGAAGACGTCGACGCGGTCCGCCACCATGAATGCCGAGTAGAACCCAACTCCAAACTGACCAATGATGGAGCCGCTTGCCTCCGCCTGGTTCTGCAGGGCATCCAAGAACGCCTGCAGAGTGCACGAGACGGAGGAGTTACCATAGCATCAACAAAAGAAACACAAACACACATTTTCCTGCTTCCAAAGCTAAATCAGAATTTAAATATTTTAAAGTAGAGAGTCAAAAATAAACACTAAACTTTAATGAGCTTCACACAAACAATCAAAACACTTGCAGTGTATTTTTGCAATATATTTAAAACACATCATTTATGTGGAAAAATTGCAATATATAATGGAGCAAGAGTTGCATAAAAAAGGGCAACGACAAGAAAATGCTTTGTCTTCCTACTGGTTTTTCATCTAAGTCATGCTTTGTCGCATAGTTTTCTTGATTTTTTTTGTTGCTCTCATTCGTTTTTCCTTTTTTATTTTTATTCGTAAATGTTTTAAAGATTAACAAATATACTGATTATAAAGACTATAAATTATTTGCAAAGACGGGACACTCACTTTTGAACCAGAGCGAGCGATAGTACCCAAATTGGCCACCAATTCCTCTTTGTTCATGCCAACTCCTGTATCCTAAAAAGAAAGCAGAAACTCAAACATACACACCACATTTAACCACCAGGTGGCAGTCAAAATCAAAAACAGCCTAAAACAATCCATACCATGAACCATTTTGAGCTATAGGAGCAAACAGGTTTTTTTTTGTTGTCAACGATTCATTTAAAATAGTTTTTATAAATGTCATGTAACATTTTTCTTAGACTCAAAGTACCTGGATGGTGATGGTTCCTTTTCCAGCATCTGTCTTCAGATGGATCTCCATTGGAGCACTTTCTCCCCCCGCCGTGATAAGCTTATGCCTTAGCTTTTCTAGAGCATCACTGCCATTAGAAATCATCTCCCTGATGAACACCTGAAGAAATGACAAACAACCTAAGAATGAGGAGGAGTCGTTACAAGAAAAGAAGAAAAGCAGTATGAAGTTCACTCTTTCCTCTTACTTCTTTCTCTGAGTACAAGGACCTGGCAACAATGTCTAAAAGTTTTTTTGTTTCAGCTTGAAATTCGTGTTTGGAAAAACTGCCTGCAAACAAACGAAAAAAAAGATCACATGTAAATGCAGACACAACATGTGCACATGATTGTTTTAGGAGATTTCAAGCTGCTGCTTTGGGACCTTGCACAGATTCTGTGTCACTTATGATGGTGTGTAGGGGCTCCTCTTCGGGCTCTTTCTCAACTTCCTGAGTGCTGTAGAAAGACTGCTGGCTCAGGACATGGCAGGACCACTGCAACCTGGACAACTTCTTCTGCAAAGCCTGCAGGTCTGACAACAGGAACAAGAAAGGCAGAGAACTTGATTGGAAAAAAAAACCTTTAACAATATTTAAGACGGAGAAGCTTTTCCTAAACTCTTTATTGGATCAGAAAGATGTTTTATTAACAAAACGTGACGAAATAGTGCTTATAATTAAGAAGGAAAAATAAATCTGGCCAACTATTGCTTTCTGTTGTTGCAGTAATTTAACCACATTTTTAAGTTTGAACAGTCTCTCCATCAGCTTCAAGACAGGACTTTATGACCAGGTCATCTTGGTACTAAACGCCCCTCACTCCAGATAAACTCTGAGATGCTGAAGCTGTCAACTCTAGGCTAGGCTAACTGCTAGCTTACGAAAACCGTCTTACCTCTCGCTAAAGGAAGCGACAGAGTGCGGCTGCTCAGTCCTCGTGACATTACCCGTAAACTGGACCTTTGAAGAGAACTAAGTCCGAATCGACACAAACACAGAAAGCGTGACATTGCGGCCGACTGATTTGGAAAACACCAGAAGACCTAAAACGTGACCTGCGAGGACACACGCTAAACGACGCACACAGGACCAGCACGCGCGCCTGAAAATGTCGTCAGATAGGTGTCCAAAAATCTGCCTGATGAATTCTATCAAAAAGGAAATGCGTATTATGCTGCTAATGGTGCGTTTAAATGCATTTGATCTGTAATTATAAAAAAAAAAAAAACATATTTATGTAAGTTTATATTTTACCGCTGAAACGCACGTTCAAAATTATTTTTAATTTAGGATCAAACCATTATAAATCCGTCACATTTTTCATTTCACCATTTACAACAAAAAACTACAAACCAAGTCTGTGGCACACAGGTTTATTTAACAATATGATATAGAAATACGAAATGAGCCATTTGAACCAGATTATACATCTGATTTCATTCTTATTTTCTATTCATACCATATTTACAGTACTGCCTAGCTGCTTGATTTACATTGGAGAATAGTTCCTCATCAATTCAAGTTTAATGGAAGAGAAAAAGATGCACAAAACTCTCTGAACACAAATCAGCAGTCAAACAATGGAATTTCCCACCACAGGCAAAAGAGGTTCAATACATAGACAATTTTTAAATGTAAAGACAAACAAAGCAATGTAGGAAAATCTGCCAGCAAAACGCTGGGCCATGGCCAGTAAAAAAAAAAAAAAAAAAAAAAACATTCTGGCACATATGAACATTACAAGCTTTAAAGCATGTGTCTTTCTTACCAGCACAATGTGTTTGTGTGTGCAATACGAAGTGTAGATCTATACAAATAAGTAAATCTCTATTAGACTCTGCAACCAGGAAAGAAATTAAGGCTTTCCCAAAGGCAGTTCTTTAAAAAAATGGTGTATTGTTTGAATAAATTAGCCAGGAACAAGGAAACTAAACAAGAGGTCAAACCTGGCAGAAAACTCCCAAGCAATTTACATACTTCTCAACACAAGTACAATATTAATTTGCAAAAGTACAAAAAAAGAATAGAACAAAATATTTTTTGTTTTTAATTTTTTTTTTTTCAAAAGTCAAATGTAGATCAACTGAAAAACAAATGAAAACAACACAATGACAAGGGTGAAATCTTGCAAGGCTGATCTGAACCAAATTTTGATTTTTGTTTTTTTTCCCCTCCAACAGCAAATGTAAATCATTGTTTTAGGGAGAAAAGTGTTTAATTACTAAAGGAAAGTTCACAGTCCAGAGGCCTTTTAAGACTCATTGTTTGTATTTCTTTCTTTTTACATAAGTGGGTAGAAAACCTTTAAGTTGAAAACATCAAAGTCCTCTTTCTTAAAATGCTACAATCCTTCAACAAATTTTTCCAGAGTGTCTCCAGTGGTATCACCCACCATGCTCATGTTGTTTCCTAAAGCCCCTCGATTTGGTGTGTTCAGCTGTGGGAGCATGGCGCTCTGCTCAGGCGTTCCCATGTGCCCTTGCTCCATGGAGCCAGACATGGGACCAAGACCGGGATGAGGAGAGTTGGAGTGTAGAGCGCCATGTTGAGGCGATGGATGTGGTTGTATTCGTGGGGAGGAACCGGAATGAGAAGCCTGTTGTGAAGGCGGCCGTGGGGACTGGACTGGGGCAGGGGAGCGCACTTGATTTCCCAGGGTGTTGGCCATGGTTTGGCCCGGCAGGTGAGCCACTCCCTGGGCTTGGCCTTGTAACATATGAGGCTGTGGACTCATCGAGTTAGCCTGTGCTGGAGAGCCCATTTGCTGCTTCATCTGTTGTGGTTGAAGCATGCGCTGTTGGAGGAGGATCCTGGAGCCGTCTACGTTCATACCAGGTTGTCCCATTTGCGATGTGGGAGGGAGCTGGCCCATGGGTCCCCCACCTCCTTGCATAGTCATTTGCTGCTGCATACAGAGCTGGGAGAAGTTTGCTTGCCCTGTTTGCTGGGGAGGAAACTGACCGTGGACCTGATTCAAGCCTCCCTGTGACTGCATTTGCTGCATCCTGAACATCTGCTGCCTGCGGTACAGCTGGGGGTTTCCATTTTGAGCAGCATTCATCATCTGGCCTTGAGGACCTATGGACATCATGCCCTGTGGCCCTGCCGCCTGCCGAGGTTGCTGCTGAGGAGAAATCCCCGGTCTGGGCACCTGGTTTGCCATTGAGGACATGCCCTGCATTCCAGCCTGGGAGCCCATCATGGCCTGTGGGTTCTGCTGCTGCTGCTGCTGCTGCTGCTGCTGCGCCTGCTGCTGCTGCTGCTGCTGCTGTGGTTGCTGGGCTTGGTACTTTGCCGTTCTCTGTTTGATGAAAGCCGCCATCAGGTGTGGGTTCGACTTTAAGATGGTCAGGACCTGCTGCTGTTGGTGTGGGGAGCTGGGAGATTTGAGGAAGTGCAGTAATTCCTGCAGGGCATTCTGAGTGATGTTGCTTGGTATTCCGCGGGGCATGTTCTGTTGCTGTTGTGTCATGCCCTGCTGTGAGGGCACCTGGGAGGGCATGACCCCTGGCATTTGAAGACCATGCTGCTGCGGCATCATAGGCCTCTGCATGAGCTGACCCTGCAGTGGCATCGGGGTTCCCTGAGCCTGCTGAGAAGCCATAGGTCCTTGCTGAGGAGGGACCTGAGGCTGAGAACTCTGGGGCTTCTGCATGCTAGGGTTCCACTGGCCTTGCTGCATAGCCGGCATCACCTGGGGACCCCGTGGCCCTTGCACCATCTGCATCTGGTTCGGCATGGCCCCCATCATACGAGGGTGGTTCATGTGCATCCCATTGATGGCATAATTTGTCTGCAGCTGCTTTGCCTTGGCTACCATTTGGATCTCATGAGCCACTTTCTGGGCTGCCAGCAGTTGCTGCTGTTGCTGTGGAGGCTGAGGCTGCTGTTGGTGCGGCATGTTAGGCATTGGCGACAGCTGCTGATGGAGTGGGGACGACGCAGGCCCCGGTTTACCCTGTGGAACTGGCGTTGTGGGCTGACTACCACGACCATTACCGGGGAACCCCTGGGAAATGTTGGCAGAGTTTGGTGGCGGCTGTTGGGGTTGGTTAGGCATAGGTTGGGGAGTCTGGGGTGTATTAGGCTGCTGGAGAGAATTTGGTGTGTCCAGGGCAGCAGAGGTAGGTGGTGATGGCATAGGCATTCCTCTTCCAGCCATAGTGGCCATTCTGCGGCGCATCATTTGAGCCTGGTGCAGCCTGTGCTGCAGCTGCTGCTGATGGAGTTTTTGCTTAATGTTGAGACAGAATGGAACTGGACATTTGTTCTCCAGACAGTGCTTGGCATGATAACAACATAAAGCAATAAGCTGTTTGCAAACCGGGCAGCCACCATTGGTCTTGCGCTTGCAGCCCTTAGTGTGCTGAACCACTCTTTTCATCTTCTGACATGACGACAACGAGCAGTTGGCGTTGCGGCATTGGCAGGCATGGACAAGGGACTGGATGCAGCGCTGGATGCTAAGACGCCGATTCTCCTGTGGGCTCTTGGAGGCCTCTCCACCCTGACCGTTGCTGTCATCGTCTAAGCCTAGACCCCATTTCACCATCTGATGCTCATGGCCCTTGGTTTTGTAGCAGTTAATGCATAGGTCATAATCCTGAAGACAAGCAAAAGGAGCATATTAAAGTTCAACTTCATTTAAAGTGGGAACTTTAGAAAATAAAACGTACAAAAACATTTATGATCTTAAGTCGTTTTTACCTCGCAGACAGTGCAGTGCCAGCGGGTTTCCACGTGATGCTTGCACTCATTGCAAGTGTAAACAAAGCGGTCCTGGCCTTGGTTGTGCAGCTCCACCAACATGCACATTGTACTCCATTTGCATCTCCTCAGTGAGCTGAACTCCCAGTGCTTGTCCCTGGCCAACGTCAAAAAGGCATCACGGCCATCCATGAGGTCACAAGTAAGCAGAGGGTCGGGGTCCATAATGGGCGGCAAGGTGTTGATGACGGGCCCAGCATGGAGGTGTATGACAAAAAATACCTGGGGCACACAAAAGAGGGGAAACAGGAAGTGAAATAAAGTTTGTTAGTCTTGAGCGTCCAGAACAACTATTTTGAGATGCATTTTCTCCATAACAATATGGTTACTCCTACATAAGACAGGTGCATTACTGTGAAACCTCTAAATAAATAAAAATGGGCTGAAATATGAGCAGTATTTTAGTTACAGAAGAAAAGAAAGTTGCTGATGATGAGGTGACCCACCTCCTTATGTTTTTCCATTGTGGCGTAAAGTTTTTGGGACAGATCGTTGGCCACATTTGGCATCCCGGGCTTTTTCTTATTGGCTCGACTAAGACTACTTTTGTTTTTGTTGGTTTTCTTATTGTTCTTCTTTTTGGCATTCTTGCTGTCAGTCTGAGCCCCCTGTAACAAAGACATGAGGATCTGATAAAGTAATTAGGATAAGGAGTGATAAAAAATTCTGTAGTAGCCGGAGCTTTCACAGATTAAATATCCAAGAATGTTAAAGTTTTTAAATAACTGGGTACATAATGATCTGATTACAGAAATGTACTTCATTTTAACATACCTCTGTAGTCTCAGAGGAGGCTGTGTTTTCCTCTTTTTTCCTTTCTTCCTCCTCCTGCTCCAGCTCCTTAATGCTCTCCTCTAGCACATTAGGCCAAAAGTCCCCCTCAAAGTACGGCAGTTCATTGGCACTCGTCAACCTGTCTTCTGTTGCCTGCTTAAAAATGTCCTAAACAAAAACAGACATGCTCTTGTTAGGGGAGAATAAGTTGCTTTAGTGTCATATTCACCCATAAATTACCTCATTGCACAGTGTGGGAGCGCTTCACAGATGGAGTAGAATTTAAGTTAAACAGAAGAAATGACCAAATTCTACACAGAAAATTAGTTTGACCACAAAATCAGGGTGTGTGGCATAGTTCAGATGATCAAGAAATGTGTGTGATGTAAAAAATTAGCAGTTCATAAAACTATAGCTTCTCTACATGTTTGAGATGATCCTAATGGACTGATGTTAGTCAGCAAAATTTGATCTCTCACCTCACCTGAAGGTGATAGTTTAAAATTAATAATTTAGCTAAAGTAAGTTTTTTTCCACTAAAATATTCAAATTAAGTAAAACGAAATTGTTAAAATTGATATAGATGGAACAGCAGGCATAACCAGTAAAATGATCAAGCAAAAATGATGCCTCTCTCAATATTAAAGTAAAAAAGAAACATTAACACACTATGGACTAACATGACAAAACCACAAACATAAAGTATTTTTATAATTTTGTAAGTAAACGTTTAAGTCTAATTTTGACATCACTCTATAACAAAAGCCATTATTTTAGCATCTTAAATATTAATATATTTAACTAGGCAAAGTAGCATAAATCCCATGACACAAACATTTAAAACACTTTAGAAAATGTCATCTAGTGAACCTTTTCTGTGGGGTTTCCTAACCTTGTAATCATGTAAAATCCTCTCAGCAAAAGCTTTGTCCAGCATCTTGCGGTACCACTCTTGGAGCCTTTTGGGCTTCGGGATTTTCTGGTCAGGGGGGTGGCAGTGGAAAATATAGTCATCTCCTTCACTTGGTGGGCATGCCCAAATGTGACCCATCACATACCTGATTGAGAAAAAAAACGAAACATTATGAGCCATTTTTAATCAGCAATGGTTGCACATATGTACAGGTGAACGGAAAAACCACAATGCTAGTTTGCACCCACCCAAGTTTCTTTACATACTCCAGGTAACCTATTAGGATCTCATGGTACACTGCAGTCCTTAGCAAACGTGGCTTGAAGAAGTGAACACTGTCAAGGTATGATATGTAAACCCGCCTGAAAGACACAAACAAAACTCGGATTGAAGAGTAAAGTTCGGAAAAAAGAAGTTCTTTCTACAGGGAGGCTAACTAAGACATAACTCGCATTTCCATTGAGATGGAAGCGATTATAATTAAAAATTAACATTATTATTTAAAGGTTAAAAGTTCAAACAGCAAAACACATTCAAAATTCTTCACTTTTTAATAATATTAAATTTGATTTTATTGAAATGCCAAAAAAAACTTTATTTAGTGCACACAAAGCTTCCAAATAGTTTTATTGAATGAAAGACAACAGAAAAGACCCTTTTATCATTTTTTAAAATGAAAAATGTCTATTATTTTGTTTCTTTTTAGAAAAAAAAATTAAATAACCAACTTCATGTACCATTTCTATGAGTATTGGCCAGCAAAGTTCTGTGTAAATAAACTTTCTAATTATTGTTCAAGGGTTTTTAAGTTGTTTTGCTACCTGGTGTTTGGAAAGGGACAATCAGAGCCATATTCCTGGACGTGCATGCCGAAGAAACAAACATCCACACCGTCTATTTCCTCAAATGCAAAAAGTGCTTTGGTTCTGTATGGGAAGTTTTCCACCATCTCGCCTGAGTCTACAAACCTGCAGGTGAAAACACAAAAACAAGCAGGACGACTGCATTTCAGAAAGGTAGCTTAGAACAGTACACCTCTGTAAATTTGCGATGAAGTTGATTAAACTAGCTAAAGTTAGTGGTTTTTTTTAAGAAAGTGGCTTTAAAGGATCTGCCAAACAGATCTGAGACAAGCTTGAATGAAAAATAAGAAGCTCTCAACTGTATAAACAACAGATGCAGATGTGGATCTCACCTCGATTTCATGCCAGGCTTAACATCGACTGTTTTATCAGAACTGGCAACAACCCGCACAAACACTTCACCGGCTTCTGGGTGGTTTTGTCGTTTCAAGTATTTGTTCACTCTGTCCTCGATGTATGTCCCCAGCCTGGTAGTCTGCAACCCTGTAAAAAAACAAAAATATTTTAGAGTAATTTTGTTTTGTTTTTTTACATTTAAAAAGTTGATATTGTTTTTATAACTGACGTCGAGCTGAGAACTTGTTTTCCTTTTTTGTCTTGCCGGACTTCTTTAGGCAGTTGTCACAGATGAAGCTGGAAAAATGAGCAGCTGTTAAGTTTCGAACTGCAGTACTTTGGATAGAAAGAAATTCAACCACAAGCTGAATACTTCTTAAAAAAAGATAACTGTCAAAAAAACTAAGCTCACCCTGATGGCCAAATGACTTCATAGTGCAGCACACATATCTGATGCATTTTTCTTTCACAATCCTTACATTCAACAAACCTAAAAGAAGACAAACACGTTCATTTTATATTAAAAAAAAACATGTAAAGAAGAATAACAGATATTAACATGGTGACCAGTCAAAACAAAGTACTGTTTTACTCAGTACTCACGGTTCAGGGTCCAATGTGTCATTTTTCTTCTTTTCAAACTGATCTTTCGATATCACACTGATGAGAAAGAGAAATAGGATATCCATGCTCAAGATGGAACGTTTATCCACAAAACCCTTAGGTTCAAAAGTCACCATCAGCCCCCAGCTGGGTCAACTTACGTCTGTGGTTGTGCGGGATCGTCCCCCAGGGTCACACTGTTCCCCTGGATCTCGTTGAAGCACTTCTCACAGAAGTGATACCTGTCAGCAATAAGGCCATATTTGGGTGAACTGCACCCAGCACACAGTAGCAGCACAGGTAAACCGGAGCACAGCACAGGAATGTGGAGTGAGACGGGCATGGGCAGACATAACAACACACACGTACACACAGGCAGAGATACAGGTTAGTAACAACTGAAATGGTGGTGATTCAGCCCATCAGCCGCACTAAAACAATGAAAGAAACATGCGTAGAGGTTATGTTAATGAGAGATTTCCAACATTGAATGAATTTAATGACATCTACAGCATGCTAAACAATCAAATTATAAATATATGAATGTTAATACAGTAAATCATGCTGTAAGCATCATGCATAATGAACACGTGGAAGTGCAAGATGGGTGTCTCAGAGGAATAAAGAAGGATCACATGAAAAAATATATGCAAAACTCTCCATTACAAAAATAAACACATTTTTATGTCAGAACTTTGAACTGTCATAATAAAGTTTATCCAGATAAACTACCTAGCATTTTCCCATGTTAGTCAATCCATATAAAGTAAAATGGTAGTTTAAACAAATTTAAAACACTTTGATAATCTTCTCCTGAGAAAGCTATGATTATATCAACAATTTGGTAAATTAAAAATACTGCAAACAAATCAGAATTTAGTTTTTCATTCTTTTTTTTACTTCTAAAATAAGCATTAACTCTGTATTTGGTATCAAGTTAAATAGCCATCAAAGGAGGAGCTGCAATAGCAGCCTTTGCAAAGAGGGGGGTGCTTTTGAGCCAATTTGTGAAAAAAGAAATAAGAAAGGAAAAGACAGTCAGTGGACAGTCACTAACGGTCAGTAGATCTGATGGTACCCCTATTAAAACATGTTTAAATGAGGGCTAGTGGATGTGTGGAGTGCTATTAAGTTTTATTTCTAAGGATGGAATAACACTAGTTAAGAGACTCTAATCCAGAAAATGACCCGTTTGCATTTTACCTGTTTTGATAGCTGTAGTAGGTGCCGTCTCTGGAGATGGTGCACAACTGTTTGCCGTAGCAGCACAATGTCTGAGGTGAGAATTCATACTGTGGGAGTAACCAGGAAAGAATTTACATGTTACTGTCAATTTCCTAACAGTCAGTAAAAACACAAACAAGTGAAGACAAACACGTACGATCAGGAGGAATTAATTTTCAAAAATACTGTTTGCCTGCTTCTGCTCTTTTTTTTCTCCGTTTCTTTTGACTTCCAGTCTCTCACCTTTCTACCACAGCAGTAGCCAAGGGACTGCATGACGGGATCAATCTCTACTTCAAAGACCTCTGCCAGTTTGGTGCAGTACTTGTAAACCCGAGATGTTTTACGGTTGTACAGCCAGGCGTTGTTGAACATGAGCCACACGTCTTCCACATACTGCCATGGCTCCTGGTACTGACCAGTGTCCAGCTTGCGCTTGATGGTGGATAGGTCAATGGGGTTTTTCACAATGTCAAAGTAGTCCTGCAAGATACAAGCTTGGGTTATTAGGTTTAAAAAAAAAAACATGTATACTTTAATAATGATTATAACAAATCTAGCCTCGCTAAAATAAGAGGAAATTTGATTAAATTGTGGACACTCACGGGGATGCCCAACAACAAGGGGTCCACAGGTTGTCGGAAGGGCAGAGACTCTGGGTCCTGTCTGTAGAGGGCCTCAAGTGTTGGCATGAGGGCTTGTCTCAGCTCTTCAGGTTTAAAAACTAGGCAAAAAATGTTTATGTTAAACATCTGGATGACTATAGAAGCTGTTTCTGCAGCAATAAATGAGCTAAATAGGTAGATGGAAGAAAGATGGAAGCAAATTGATGCTTCTAGTCTATTCTTCCCCAAAACAATCACAACGATTTACACAGTAGATCGTTAAAAAATGGATGTGAAGTATTAAAAACACAAAGTTCCGCAAAGTTATTGGTCTTACTCTTTTTGTGATTCTGAGAGGTTGATGTGCTGTTCGCTCCACCTTCCTCCTCTTCTTTGGGTTCAGCCTTCACTTCTGGTTTAATCCCCGGCTCTGCTTCCATTGGTTCCTGCTTTGGTTTAGCTGCGTCTGACTCCTCCTTTTTAACCACTGAGGGTTTGGTTTCATCGTCCTGCTGCAAGAAAAAAAAGACGGTTATTCAGCATCCAACTGTTTTAGAAAACAAAAGTTATTCTGTAGTTGTGAGAAAAGCTTGTTGTGGCTAAATTTCACAACAGCAGTCAGGCGGCCACATGACACCTGGAAACCAAACAACCAGTCTTATCCAGTGACCACAATCCTCCAAGTAAATATCAGCACATACCTCCATTTTTATATCAACTGGTTTCTTCTCTATGGCGTTTTCATCTTCTTCATTTTTAACTGACTTGACTTCAGTGCCATTCATGTCCGGCAGAACCGGCTGGGAGCCAGGCTCAGCCACAGAGCCTGGAGTGGGCACCCTGTTATCTATACTTGCCGCCTGGGACAACTACAAGAAGGGAAACAGGTACTAATCACAATCACTTTAATAAAATTTAATTGATACCAAAACAGAGTTTAAAGACGGGTCAGGTGGTTTAATTTATGCCAGCAAGGAATTAGAAGCATCAGGGAAAAGAACTAGTGTCTCACCGGGGTGCTGGGGTGCTGTGCCTGCACTGAGGTGCACTGCTGCATTTGACTGGGGGGTTCAGGTTGGGGCTGCTGGGGGGTTACGGGTTGAGAGGGGACAGATGGGGGTCCCATAGCTGAGGGTGGACGTGGAAGGCTATTGGGTATGTGAGACGGGGTGAAAGAGGACCCGATGGAGGAGCTGGGAGTGGAAGGCTGCGGTGGCACCGGGGCCGGTGCAGCAGCATGGGGTGTGTGCTGCTGTTGAGGCTGCAGGGTGGCTGAGGCATTGGGTGGAGGGGTGGTACCCAAGGGGGGTTGAGCTGTGGGGCCAGGGGGTAGCTGGGAGCCGAGAGAGCCCAGTGCATTCAGAGGGAGACTAGAGTTTTGAGGTTGCTGGAACAAAGTGGGTCATATTGTTAGCTTCCCAATCAATCACCAATAACACAGCAGCACTAATGAACAAGATCTCACAATCACAGAAACATGCACGGCATGCTAACGAGAGCGCAAATCCTCGCACCTGTGCAGTTGCGGCTTGTGACACGGCTTGTCCCGAGCCTACATTCACATTCATTGCACCACTTGTAGAACTCTGAAACTGGCCCTGTGGCATGAACTGGACTTGGTTGGGTTGTTGAGATACCATGTTATTCGTATGACTACCCATTACTCCTTGATTGTGAGACATCCCTGTCGGGGACAAGCCCATCTAAATGATAAAACACAAAATAGATGAATCAATACAACATTAATTATCCATCTATAAATAACTCATTAATATAGAATAAGTTATAATAAGCTCCAATTACAGTAAAGTTGTGAAAGAGCAGTGATGTAACTTATGACTGTACACCACACTCAGCGAAGGGAAATGGCAACAGTATACATGCAGACAGGACAAAACTGGCTGTAAGCCAAGCTGTGAGTTACACTACAGACTATTCATTAGCCATCAGGCAGCCTGTCCAGAAATGAATTAGGACCAGCGTAAGTCATATTAGTATATTTCTTCCTGTTGATGCTTCTGTGTCCAAATAGTAACAGTAATTTTTTTAAAAAGAAAGGGAAGGGAGCCAAAAGAGGAGAAAAACAAAAAGACAAAGCATGATCACAGGACTGAAAAACTGCTTCATAAATATGAGAACAACTGTGACCACAATCGGGAAAAAAATAAAAAGGTGTATTAACCTCCTATTTACAAAAACTGTTTCGTAAATGACAGCTTGATTTTTGTTATTTTGAGATTAAAAAAAACTTTTCGGCCTTTTCACCTTTAAGAAAACACAATCCAAGATAGATTAAAATTCTACACACACCAAAAAAACCATTATGTAGATCCGCCAACTGGCATACTGCTCTGTTGTCAGCACATCGTGTGCTGCGGCGCTGTTGATATGACAACTACGAACACATCATTTAAACGTATAAATTCAAAAAAATTGTCTGATTCACTTTAAAGCCTGCTTTTTATAACAAGTATGTGTATTTAAGAACATAAAAAGACCATTTTAACTTGTGATTTTATAATATTTGATTTTACAATATGTTAGATCTTTTGGAGAGATGGTTGTTTCAAAAGTAGCTTACATGCTGGAGAAGTGTGGGTACTCCTGCTCTACTTACACACAAATTATTGAGAAAACCGTCAAGAAAGAAATAGGCAAAAGCAGCTATAAGTAATGCCACACTAGGTAATGAAATTATTCTGGTTTGCAATTGTAATTGAACATATAACGTAACGTTTAACGTTTAAAAATGTCAACACCCATGCTTTTGCTAGCAGGCAGAAGCCCTTCAACAATCAAGAAAACATAAAACAAACTAAAACGTCTTACATACGTCAAACAGCAAAACTACCAATGACATGAAAAGGAAAAATGTCTCACTGGTTGAACAGGGGTCATGTTCATTTGCTGTGGATGGCTCATTGGAGAAGGAGCCCGTGCTCCCATGGGTGCCTGAGGCATCTGTGGATTCTGCATCGTCATTGGATTAAAATGGTTGATTCCTGTGGGAACACATTCACACAATCATACACAATCATGCTTGGGAATGACTGTAAGGGCCGGTTTACACTTCTAAGCGATTCGTAATCTCTGGCGTTGCAGGGCTTCAGAGCGAAATCGCCCCAGTCGCTGCAGAATGTGCCACCGGCTAGTGATGTCACCAGAGACTGGAATTCTACGACCGGAGTGCAATCGCAGGAAAATCATGTCATTTAACTTGAATTTATTTCAGCGATCAGAGTATGTGACTATGGAGAAAACTCTGTTCAGAAAAATGTCTTTTTAACACTAAAAATGATGAAAACTTACTGAAGACGTTAAAGGAAAGACAGAACTTCACACACAGACACTACAGAAACAGGGTGGTAGACAACTAGATAAAAAATAGAGAAAGTTACTAAAAAGGTATGACTTATATTTCATATCTTGCAGCACTCCAGAATGCAATTCACTCCCTTTTTTATTTTTATTGTATTTTTTCGCCTTTGTATTGCCTATTTCTGCTGTTTAGTAGATGAACACACCACTTGCTCCTCTGCCTTTCATGTACCTGCGTATTCACAGAAAGATGTTCTACACATTAAAAACAAACGCTGGAGACGATCACATCGCTTGAAAAATATAAACAGAACTCAGAGGTTCATCGCAGTTATCGCGGACAGTCGCAAGAAAAACCAGCCAACGTTAGTATGAACTATAACGCCAGTTCTGGATAGACTGATGCAATGACCGATCGCTTTGAAGTACAAACACGGCTTAATTTAGTATTCTATTTCCTAAAGGCCTGGAAAAGAGCCTGCTGCAAGCTCTGTTTAGCCCTCAGAGCAGTTAACCAGTTACACACGTGTAGAAAACAGTTTTTTCTAGTGTATTTACTTTAATGGTTTTTGGAATAAAAAAAAGCCAGAAACCATTTTTTTTTCCTGAAGTTGCTGAAACTGTAATGATAAAACACATACCTTGAGGCACCTGCATGCGGTTCATCATTTGATTTGGCATGTTGGGCATAGAAACAGGTCCATCTGCAAGTAGACAAGGCCGTTTAATGTTCCTGTCAAAGTTCAGTGGAGAGTTGAAAGACGCAGAGGTACTAACTTGGAGGCCGAACAGGTTGTGACGGGCACATGGTGTTGGGCTGAGGCAATCCAGGCTGCTGTGGCCTGGCTGTGGCCACAACATTTCGATCTTTTTCTCGTGAACGTCTCTTCTCTTCCAGTTCCTTTTGGATTTTGTAAATCTTTTCTGCCAGGAAATGATAGTACTCATCCTGGTTTTTGAAAAAAAAGAAGAAAAATTCAGACATTTTTCAAATAATCTCTAAAACAGATTTGAATTTGGGGATTGGAGTTGTTTTTAGTTACCCTGCTGTTAGCCGACTCATACATGTCACCCTCTACTTTGCGAGCATAAGCCACCAGGTTATCCATTCGCCTGTCCTTTAGTGCAGCGGGATCTGGGGTGGGGAATATGGCTTGTACTCTGAAAAAGAAAACAAAATATATTGTGCCATGTAGCATCTTGTACAATCAAAAACTTTAAACACTAATATATTACAGCACTTACAGTTTGTGCACCAGGTGGGTGCGCAGGTCCTGAGTGACGTGTTCATGCCAGGCCTTCCTTACCCCAGTAGCAGACAGAGGGGTAGCAGTGGGCAGGTTTCCTATGCCTCCTATGCCATCTGTCATCAGTTGACTGCAGGAGAGACAGAAAAATGTGGAAAAATATGTGAATACAGTAGAAAAAGAAGAAGCATTGGAAATGAAAGATAGTTTTTTTTATTGTTTGATGGTAATGGAAGACAGATGGCTCACTTGTGTAGTGTGGAGGGTAAAGAAGAGTCAGAGTGCAAGCCACTCTGGTCTGTGGAAGAGGAACCCATGTTTCCTGGCATCTGGTTCATCTGGTTAGCACCTTAAAAATAAAAAGATTTCCCAAAAGTTCACAGACATGGTAAGACAGATAGCTGCACATAAATAGCTAGTCTATTCCTCCATACCTAATGCATTCATATTTCGCAGCTGCTGGTGCTGGGTACCTGGAGGGTTTTGCTGAGTGGGCCCCTGACCCTGGACCTGAGCAGAAGACTGGTTACCATATGGGAGCCCCAGGGCTGCGTAGGCCCTCTGCATGGAGCTGGGGTCAATGTGTGATGTCCCACTGCTGATCGCTGTGGCACTGGGCTGGCTGGGTCCAGGTGTATTGATGGTATTCTGCAGGTTAGCCCCAGGTGAACTTAACAGTGCTGGAGGGACAGAAGGAAGCACAGAAAGTCAGCGAGTCAAAATATTATGGCGCAAGTGTGGCTCAAAAAAATGCTTTTTATTTGTAAATAAAAAAGTCTATAATAATAAATGTCAATTTTAAATAAACACATTTTAAAAGGTACATGTTTAATTTGATTAAATAACTCTAAACATGGTGTTCGTTGAGTTTCTATCTGAATCCTCAGCTGCTTCCTGCTGTGTTGATTGCTGACAGAGAGCACGCTGACTTTGTGGGGGATTTAAATCTGTCACAGGGCCTTTTAACCAATTAAAAAGAATACTGCCCTAAGACCCTGCCCCCAATAATGGCAGCCGCCGCTAAGGCCCTCCCCTCGGTATCAGATTACAAGCCGAGCCTTTATACAGGAATCCTCTCATAGTTCCACTTTCCAGTCTGCAAGCCAGCACAGAATTGTAATAGTAAACCACAACCTGCAGGTGGCACCCCTAAATCCTACACACTTCCTTGAAAAATGTTTGCGTGATCGCCTCCTTGTTTGACAGTTAAAAAGTTTTAAAGATTTCTTTTATATTTTTAGCAAAAATTAGACAACAAAAACTGAACATATGTGTTTTTAGTTTCTACGCAGCATTTTTTTGAATGAACAAAAAGGGCTGCTGGAGCTACTCACGCTGCTGATTCCTCTTGTCACTTGCGTTCTTCAAAGGCAAGCACACTGGGCAATCATGCCTTGTACAGTTCTTCCAGTGAGAGATGATCTGTCTGGACGACGCACAGTGAGCCACTGTGGAGAGAAATACAAATGAATCAAATACACAATACAGAAAGAAGACAAATAACCCAGCAATCCCTGAGCGTTTATATTACTGAACTAAAATTCCGAAAAGAGAATCTTAAACAGATGCAATAGAACATTCACAATTATGAGGGACACCAATCTTTTGACAAAACAATACAAATGGAAAAAAAAGGTTTCAACTATGCAAACAAATCTCATGAACATGTCATAAAACAATAAATGTAGACATGTATTTATCACAAAGGCTGATACAGTGCAGAAATCAAAGTTCACAGCCACATACTAGTTTAGATAAGCTAAAATCCCTGGCTTATTAAAATATTCACTTGTCATTTGGTTTTTAGCATACAAGTAAATATTGTTAAAGAAATTAAAGCCTACGACATTTAGATTTAGATTGTTAATAAAAACTTTAACTCACCTTGGCAGGACTTGCCAGCCTGACAGTGGGTCATGTGGTTAAGTACGTTCTTCATGGTGCGACAGTGGGGCAGAGCGCAGCTCCTCACCTCGCCGTTGGCCTGCTCCCGCCGCTGGCACTTGTGTGCGTGAAGCAGCAAGACCAGCTGCTGCTGGATAAGTTTTCGCTTCTCTGGGTCAGCCGTCGGGCCTCCTGACACACCACCAGCTCCGGAAACCATGCCCATTGACGCAACCTGTTGCTGCATCTGGTTAGGAATTGCATAAAGAATGCAATGTTGTCAACATTAAATGTCAATATGTATTTATTTATTTATTAAATCTGTAGGATCGCCGTACATCTTCCAATAGTGGCCGGTCTCTAATAGAAACCGGGCTCGAATAAACCCTGGGTCTAACAGGTGCTCGTTACTGTTAGACTCCAGTCTCTAATAGGGGTTGGGCTCCTTTATGATCCATCCATCTTTTCTGGGTTGTGCAGATGCTGGGTGTCTGTGGTATTTGTGGTTTGAGCAAGTGTAGCAATGGCCAAGAAATGCTCATTCGGTTTAGCGTTTATACTTCATGAGGTGGCATGCGCAAATAACATTCTGGAGAGGAATCTGCACGACATTTTTGAATGGATCCTAAACGCCTCTGAGAATGGCGCAAGCAGATGGGTGATATTAAGAAGACTGCTGCAGAGGAAGGCAAACTTTTTCCTGGTGGAGGTGCAAAGAAAGTGAGAGACGAATTTTAAATTAGGTTTAAGGTTTTAACATGGATTATTGCGTAAAGACAGAAAGGTCCGTGTCTCTCCAGGAAAATTATATGCGTGAAAGCGAAGAGGATTTTTGATGCGGAGATTGATGATGATTCGAAAAGAAACATTACCAGCCAGTGCTAGTCAGAACATAATACAACGCTCTCATCGTTTCACTAAATCTTAAATGTTCATCTGGAGATCGTCTGCATTTCTTAACCAAATTTCACCCCAAAATGAAACCATTAGCCATCACCATTCTGTTTGTGATGGAATAAACACCAGTTTCCAATAGACGCTTGTCTCTAATGAAAGCTGCCAAATATTTTGAATAAACGCTGGGGCTACTATTAGAAGATATACAGTACCCATCCTTATCAGATGTTAGGAAAGCGCTATTTAATTTAAAAAAAAAAAAAGAGAGAAAATTCTGAAGACAATCTAGTAATCAGATGATGTTCATGTTAAATCACTGATGTTTTTGCCATTTTAGATTGTCCAAATAAATGAACAAATACATGCTCAAACGAATAAATGGAATAATGCAATCAAAGTAAATGATAAATACATAATGTAAACGAAAACTGTAAAAATACGTGGCCAATAATTTAAGATTAAGTCAGGTTTTATGCTGGGCCTTAATAATAGAGATATACAATTTTTATTACATAAAAACTAAAATAAAGGATGGAAAAATTTGTTCTGTGCGTTTTGGTACAAGGTGGTAATCACAAGGTGCCTTAATATATTACAATGCAAATGCTATTCAACTACAAAGTCTTCTACAACTACTAGGAGGTCTATCAAGCTTGCTTGTCTCCAGCAACTAAATGAATGATTTTGTAAGTGAGGGTAGGAGCAGAATTTGTGCGCTTGAAAGAGGTGGAGTCGAACAGTGATAACTGTTTAGCAAGTCTGTTAGTTATAAAAGAGTCCCCTTAGGTCTAAGAAGTGCTGCAGAAACTGTGTCTTCCCTTGAATCTGGTGCACAAAAAACAAACAGCTCTACTGGGGTTCAGCTAAACTCTGCTTTTGGGCAAAAACCCATGACTTCTTTTCAGCAGCTCTTAACGCACAGCAAAGCCGAACCAAAGAAAAATGAGTTACCTCCAGCCACACTTGATGTTTTCTGTAAGTTCTAGATTAATTTAGATTTTCAGAGCAAAACTGGTATTTTGAGTGGGTTTTTTTTCTACTAACAAGTGCATCATCTAGAGGATTTAACAAAACTTCTCTAACTACTTGTCAGTAATCTTCAGCATGTGTAGATGGCAAGAACATCCTTTCAATTTTTTTTTTGAGATTTGTAAAAAGGCAACAGACGAAAACTAAGGGTGTATTCAGACTGAAAAAATCATCTGGGCCGGATAGCGTCCACTTAATTTAGTCAGATTGAGACCTGAACCTTGCGTTTCGTCTGTATTGAGACTTTCCTGTTTCAAACTAAAGCTTGTAAACAAAACCAAAACTAAAGATCTCCTCAGTCATTGGCCAGGAATTACGAAGGCAGGACAAAGCAACTAGAGGCAGAAGTTATGAAAGACCTGTGGTTTGCAATCCTTGTCGGGAAAGTTCACTTATTCAGACAATGCCTGTCTCAGTGTGAGGGATAACACTTTTTACAGCTACTTTGGTATGGTGAAGGCATGCTGCAAGGTGGTTACTGGTAGAACAGCTATGAAGGTCAGATGATAAATGTTTATGCCATACAAATTATCGGTAAAACAGTGAGAAGCAATGTGGATCACGTTAAAAGTTGTTTTCTGAGCCTGCATTCATCTAACCATATTTCATTGAGTTGCTGTGTCTCACCGTTGTGGTGTTATGGCATAGTTTTCAAGAGAATTCTGTTAAGGAACTACATGGTGGCTTTTGTGATGATGTCACAGCAGCGCCTGGCGCGTGCCATGCAACGAGACACAGAAAAGAACATAAGTAAGGTTTTCAGCTGTATTAAAACAAATGTTCTAGCAAGCCAATAAGTCGGACCATTTTTTTCTGTTTGATAACACAACAATCATTGCTTTATATTTGTCTGCGACTCATCCGTTGCATTGTTCCTTTTCTGTTTACATCACATGACTACCGGCTACGGTGGTCGTTTAGGTTATTTCGCTCAGGGAGCAAACTGTATTCGGGGTGAGGGATCTCAGACCAAACCAAAGCTCAATCTGATTGGAAAAAAACCAAGACCATCTCAAAAGATTGGCCTGAGAGTGGTTTCTGTATGTAGACGGAAAATTTGTTCCGGATTATCGGGGAAAACAAACTCTGGTTCACTTTAAACGAACCAAATGTGTTCAATACTGTCTGAATATACCCAAATATAGAAAAACTAGTTCAGGTGGACAAAAACTTACCATATTTGGCACATTTCCAACTCCTTTCAGATCAGCTGCAGGAAACTGGGGCAAGTTGTTGGAAATGGTTGCTTTGTTCTGAAGTTGAGGGTTGACTGTTGACCCCAACTGCTGCACCCCAGCCAGACCATACTGCTGGCTAAACTGAGCTCCAGACATGGCCATCTAAAGTAAAGATGCAGGAAAGAAGAGGGTGGTTAGATTGTCTTTGTACACAGTTTCTGTAAACAGTTGATGAGTCCAAATATTAAATTGTTTTGATTTGGTGGTGGTGGTTAAAAGGTGAATTACAGTCAATTTGCAGTTTATAGTCAGTCATTGGATGGTATAGTCTGTTCCACAGGTTATTTTTCAGCCCCAATATCTAGTAGATCTAAGGTAATGTTGTATTTTAAAAAATGCATTTCCTTGTTTCCCCCGCTCCATGTTACAGATGTTGCCTTCATTTGCTTGTTCAGGACTCCAGAATGTTAACAGTTACACTGATCCTTTATCTCTAAAAATTACAAGTCAGGTTAGGAATCTTAGCATAATTATGGACTCTGACTTATACTTTAAAAGGTCATCTTAAATTAATAACATTACCTACAGCTTACCATCTAAAAAAACATTGGCAGAGTCAACATCGAAGCAGACCTAGAAGAATCTATTCACACATTCATTTCCAGGAGGTTAAACTACAGAACCATCTATCCAAAAGACTTCGTAAACGTGCTGTAAGGCAGCTGCAGATCATCAAGAACACTGCTGCTTGGGTCCTGACTAAAACCAGGAAGTGCAACCACATCAGTCCTGTTTTCAGGTCAGCAGAGGCTTCCTGTCGCTCAGAGAACAGACTTTAAAACAACTTTCTTTCTTGTGTACAAGTCTCCCCATGACTTAGCACCAAAATACATTTTGGATATGTTTCTCCCATATAAACCACCTTGGACTCTTGAGAAAATCAGGGACAAGCCTCCTGCTGGTGCCCACAGCCAGTACTAAACATGGTGAAGAAGTGGTTCAGTTACCAGGGAGCAAAAAAACTTCCTTCTTCAGCGTCTTCTAGGTGACTTTAGACGAGCTTCAACTCTGACAATGTTCACTTCCAGACTAAAAACTGCTCTTTGAGTTCAAAGTCTTTAACCTGCTTCTTTTACTTTTTTTCTAAGAGATTTTTAAAAACAAAAGTTCAAGTTTTAAAATGTTTTTTTTTGTCCTGATTGAGATTTGTGTGGAATATAACTTTTAAAAACTGTCAGACAAAACTGTATCTACAACATAACTGTTGTAGGTACATTAAAATATAATTTCATTTGTATTTTTGTTAATCATAGAAACTTCTAAAAAATACCAATTAACATATTTAGCCACCTCTAAAAAAGCTGAGAAATATTAACATTCAAATTATGTAGCATGTTTTGTCATGACATGACATTTTACTATTGAAAAATATTAATTTCTCAACAGTGTGATTCATTTGTTTATGCTCTTCAATATTGTCTAGTTGCGTAACCTGTTCTTCCTGCTTAAAGAAATGTATTTTTAAGTCTTCATTGAAAGCCTAAAGTGAGCACACTTCTACACTTGTGCTTTTTGATTAGTAACGACGTGATGCTTGATTTAACTGGTTTTTAAAATACATAACCTGAAGTTTATCTTGGCATTTGCTTTGTCCAGGCTTTGGTCAGTATGACCTGTGAGGAGTTGGCCTTTTTATTTGGTAAGCAAATAGATGGTGGGGATTTAACTGTTGAAATACACTTTACAAAGGTGTGGACTCTCACTTTACGCATGTTCACAAACATCTATAATACAGTGATCACGGTTTTTAAGATGTTGCTTAGTGTCATGTGGATGTGTTTAATATGGAGGGATTTTTGTGCCAGCATATTGCAAGCAAAATTCACAGTTTTGAGATCTAAATTTTCTAAACTGCACACAAAATGTTAAGTTTTAAGAATAAAACTATATCATTTGCAAATGAAAATATGTAACATATACTTTCAACGACTTAATTTTTTTACTTTCAAAAACTATTTTTGCGTTTGCAACACAAATGTTTTCAGATACGTTGTCTCTCATCTTGCTTTCGCACTCTCTTTGATTTTGCATTCAGTTTCAGTTTCGGGTGGTAGTTGTGCCACCAAACAGCCAATCAAAGACGAGAAGCTTCATGCTGATTGGTCTAGATTCTATCCAATAAAGTGTCTCTGCTTCGAAAAACGGTGCTAGGAGGAAAATGGGACTTTGGACTTCGTATCGGTTCTGTTCGACTGAGATTCTGCAGTCTTCAACCATTTTGCGCCCTTTCTCTTTGAGCAGAACTCAGAAGGATTTGAAAAGACAAAATATAGAATAGGGTTCTGTATTTATTAATGTTAGTGTAGAGCCCAGTGTGTTTAAAATGTCTGCAGCCACACGTTACATAATTATGTTATGATATGTAATGTTATTGCTTATAAAGTACGATTATTAAAACGATAACATATATATATGTATATATATATATTTTTTTTTTTAAATCACGGGTAAAAGAGCCTATTCGGTGTTTGAGCTTCACTAGCAGACAGCATGTTAGATAAATATGGTGATTTGATTGGATAGAATCTAGACCAATCAGGAGGCTGTTTGATGGCACAAATATCACACGAAACAAAACTAATGAACGCAAAATCAAAGATCGAAGCAAAAGCAAGATGAGGGATAACGTATCTGAAAACATTTGTTTTCAAGCGCAGATATATTTTTTCGAAAGCAAAAAAAAGTGTTTGAAAGCAAATATTAAATATTTTTTCTTGCAAATTAGAAAATGTTGATTTAAAAATTGAGAATTCTGCGTTCACTATGGTGGCACAAAAGTCACTCCGTAGTTTAAGACTTTTCAACATCCCACTGCAAAAGCTTAACATTTTCCAGCAGGATGAAAATAAAATTTTAATGTTAAACCAATGAAATCTTGGGTCAAACGGATCAAACTGTAAAAATGGTCACACTTGACTTACTTTCAGTGAGGGGATTTCTGCATCCATTTGTCCACAGCTTCTACCTGGGTTTTGTCTAAAAAGTAAGGCAGCAATGCCATTTGGCTGGCTGAAAGAATAAGCCCTGCCCTTCAGAGAGAAAAAGCATGCGTGACACGCGCACAGAAAGAGCAGCTTGCACAACAAATCAGTCCTGCGCTACTGCCTGCCCCTCCCCCCTCCACTGCACAGAAACCCACACATGCTTGCCCGCTGCCTGCCTCTCATTCACACATTCAGCCTTCTCTAACACAAGGGCTCTCCCACTTGATGATCTGCACTTAACACAGAGGAGTGGCGATAGATGAGAGGATTGCACTACTGGATGTGAAGGCCTTCGGTGATTCTCATTTTCTCTGCAAAGTTAACATATACCTTCTTGCTTTTATGTAATAATGCAATAAGGCTTTTAATTCAATAAATAAACAAGTTTGATTGGTGTTATTATTTACTCAAAAAAAGGAAGAAATTAAATGAAACAGAAACCATAGTGCCTTTTAACCTTTAAAACGTTACTCTACAGTTCTTACCATTTTACAATGGTTAATTTAATGATTATTAGTTATTATAATAATAAAAACCTTTGAAACCATATAAGTTAGACATTAAAATATTTACATTTATGCGGGAAAGGAGGGGCTTGTTTGTTGTGGTGATACCTTTTGCAACAAAGGTGGTGAGAACTAGCCTGTTGGTTTAATCTTGGCTTCCTGTCAAACCACAAAGCCCTGCATGTCTCAGACAATGGAAGGAAAGTTTTCTCACATCGAGAACTTCAAAGTCTTTATAGATATTCAAAGAGAAAGCAGCTATCAAGATTTTGTACACAATATCTCATTCATAAATTTTGATCTGTTTTCAATGGCAGAAACTAGTCAATTTGTCTAATATTTGTTGTTTTAATTACTGTAATTTCCAAGTAACAAATGGGTAAACCCAATGTATAAACACCTCATAATGTGTGATATATTGTGCAGCAGAATTTACATAATTTCCATTTAAAAAAAGATTTTCATTTTTTTTTAAAAATCTCTCCATATTCTGATTTAGGGGTCTCAAACTGGCAGCCAGTGAGCCATTTGCAGCCCCCAAGACAATTTTTTGCAGCCTCCACTTTAATATGGAAGCTTCATGTTAGTGTGGCCCACGAGTTTTGTAGGAATAACACTTAGAGTGTTGTTTGTGGAGATGATGAACCGACCAATCTCATTGGAGCATATAGGCATGCGCAAAAATATGACGTCACTTCTCTGTAAGCATTTTACGATCAGAGTGCGTCTTCGGAAGTCAACAACAAAGCTAACCTCCTAAAATGTTTATAATAATTAAAAAGTTTATGTTTAAAAAAACAAAAGCAAATGTTAAGGAACAGGACTGCTCAATCCTGCACTGGACTACAAACTGACAACAAATTTTTTCTTCTTCAGTCTGCTTTGTTTGATGGCAGTTTACTCCCCAAGGTAAGAAGACAGCCCCACCTAAAGACACTGTTAACTCCGTTGACACAGACACGTTACTAACGAAAAAAGCAGACGCAGCAGCACGTTACATCTCATCAGAGTAAAAAGCGCTCACTTCTGCTCTTTTCTCATCGCCAACATATGAGAAATAAAAATGATCAAATAGTGAGAATGACTCAGAGCCGTGTGGCTGTCATTCTATCATGTATTGTTAGGATTTTCATTGTTTGCAACGACAACAACATACAATTATACAGCGTTGCATTTAGGCGACATTTTTTATTTTTTGGCTCTGTAATTCAGTCAGGGGAAGCTCTCCGTTGTTGAGACAAACAAATTCTAGTTGGTAAACCTCAAAAAACGTATCTTAATGAATCTAAACATAAGAAATTTCAGCTTTAAAACGGTTGTAAAAGCCCTAAAAAACAGCTAGCAATGTATTTAAGTAGTGATGTAGGATTACAATTTACAAAACCTGCACATTTCATTGAGGGATAATACACTAATAAGTCTATACCTGTTTTTTGTGATCAAACAGGTAAACAATTGAGAAACTATCTGCCAAATTAGGGTTCATTTGAAACTTACCTTATTCATGTTTCCGGATTGTTGAACATTCATTGTGTTGTGTACAGCCATCTGAGTTCCTCCTTGGGTTAGAGTTTCTGCCAGCGCGCTGCCTCCAACACCAGGTCCAGGGCTTACTTGTGTCCCTTGCATGCCTTGACCTTGATACTGCATTCCGGGTCCGGGTCTCCCCCTACCCATTGGTCCCATAGCACCATTCATGACTTGTCCTGTCTGGCCCATCATACCATGACTCTGACCACTGTTCAACAGGGCCTGATTAAAACCCATGCCTGTACTTCCATTGTTTTGTCCAGGGGAAACACCTACTTTCTGGCCTTGGGGGGAGTTTTGGTGATTGGGGGAGCCCTGTCCCAGTGGACCTTTACCCAGCACAGAACCTATCTGGCTTCCAATTGCGGAGTTGGGAGTCCCTCCCAAAGATGAAGAACTTCCTGGTCGCAGGAGCTCAGACAGCTGCTTGTGTTTGGCTGCAGCATCGGGAATAACTGAATTGTGACCTGGACCCGCTCCGCCTGGACCACCAATAGTGGGTAATCCCATTCCCAAGTCTCCATTGGGGATGAGCTCATCTGGAAGATCATTTTCCAAGTCAAATAGGGACATGATATCTAGGAAAAAAACAAACATAAAAAGAAAAACTGAATAAACTGGTATCCTTCACAGCACATTTTTTATCTTGTGTTTAAAAGCAGAACAAGTTATAAATTGTGAATAAGTGTGTCGTGCCTCAAAAGTAGCCGGCACCCAGTGAAAACTTGTAAGTGAGGTAGTTGTCTGCTACTTTTTGATGATGAACAAGTTTCATTTAGCACTTAGCAGCAAATAATCCATGTATGCAGGGTCTGAAATTAACAAGAATTTTTTTCTGTTTAGTGAGCAAAAGTTAGAACCATATGGTGAGTAAACGTTTACTCTAAATTAGCCGTGTTTTTTTAGCCCTTTTTTGGTGATTTTCTTTAATGCTCCTCCTCTACTGTGTGCATGTGGGGTACACAAGTGCAGGAGATACTTTACAATCAATATTTCTTCAGAGGCTCCTTCTCAAAAGATTTTGAAGTTGTGTAGTAGACGAGCAGTCACAAGAAAACAGGGTGGGGGAAATCATAGTTGTCAACAGTGATAGAGAAATTAAGTACAAAAACCCTCTTCTCTGCTGCTTTTAAATCAGCTGAAATAATACCCAAGATGCCTGAAAAAAGCATATTGAGGGCTCTGTTTTTAAAAAATGTCAGCGTCCAGTAGCCTCCTACTTTCTCCTCAGTAGCCTCCAACACAGAAAACTTTTGAGGCCCCAGGTGAGTTCTTAAAAGAAAAGCAAATGACAAAGTACTTAAGCAAATGAAAGGAAGTGGAATTATTTTATTCACAAGGAGATATGATGTATTGTTTTTCCTTTTGCCCAGTCCTACTCTCATTTCACCTTTTTTATACCATTTTTTGTAAGGTATTTGGGTTGGGTGGATTCACCTTCCATCAATCTGACAGTGCCACCTCAGGCATCAGTTTTGCCTTACAGAATCCCTTGATAATGTTTGAGGTTAATAGTGCAGTCAGCGTGAACATCATTTTGACATAACAGAAATAAACATGGTCACACTACTGAGATATTTTGAAGCTGCAACCACAGTGGCTTGAATACTGTAGCTTGTAGTGCAATCATGTTAATTGTTGAAGGCAGTTAATGTGACTCCTTGATTTATAATACCGGGAATGTTACAAAAGCAAAGCATTTTATCAATATATTACACTATTTTCATTGTGTATTTTTCAAAGTATCTCACTTACATTAAAAATACTAAAACATTGCTTGAAAAAAATTGGTTGTATCTCAAAGGACAAGTGTAAGTATTTCTGCTGTTACGTTTACAATTTTTCATATAAATTAACATTGCCATCTCACATGCAATCCACTAACTGAAAGGTACTGTGAATTAACTACACCCGTCATTGGCTATTACAACAAAGCAAAGAACACAAAGAGATTGCATGTTTGGTATTAATTGGGGGGTTTTAAAGTTAACGCGTTATTGCACGTGATTAATTTTTTAAAAATGAATGTTAATATTTATTAACTCAAAATAAAAACAAGTCAAAAGCCACTTGCGTTGGGCAATTCAGGCTTCCACCGCATGGGTTACATTTTACAATATGCGCACTTTGTTGAGCATTATCCCACTCATACCATGATCACTTATAAAAAATAAATTCAGTCGATTTTCAGTACTTTAGTCTTGTTATTTTTTCTATTTAAATCGCTTTCTCACAAAAAGCTGACATTTTGATTGGTGGTGCGGCCCGGTGTCACGGTAACACAACAAAGAGTCACCGACTTCAACTGCAGTGGCAAAGGAAAGCAATATATATGCTGATCGTCATATTAGGTTCAATAAAGCATCACTTCAGAGAGAAAGTTCACCTCTTACCACTTATTTAAGTCCAGAAGATAAAGCAAAAAGTTTGTTTTAAAGAGTCTTTGCAGTTATATAAAACATTTAGGCTAAGAGACCGGAACTTCTTTTTTAGATGCCCATCAACAACCAGCAGTCAATCAAATTTGAGTATTCACCCGGACAGAATCAGAATGTTTGTTTCTTATGGCTGTATTTCAGCATTTTTGTTTCCTTGCAATAATACTGCAGACATAAAAGTCTTTAGAGTTTTACTTATCTTACTGTTGATGTGTTCTGTGCACACAAATTAAAATTTTGGATATCTTAGTTAACTGTTTACATATTAAAACCTTTTAGACAATAAAAATGAAGGAAAGATTTTCTCTCTGGCCATTTTTTTTGTTCAAAAGCTGCACATTGACACTTAAAATGTATCTAGCAAAACATTGTGATTATTTGTGATTTTAATCTTATTAAATTTTTTTAAATCAATTGACAGCACTAGTATAAAGCAAAGTTAACCACATGGAAATCACCTGTTTTCCACCAATAAAACTGTAAACAAATGTTAAAATATGCTAAAAAGCCACCTGATGACTTTGACATGCTCAAATGATAGCCACAAGACAAGTAGCCCAGAGCTTGTCAGATGTAAGTTTAAGAAAACCACAACTCCACAGAGAATGGCTGAGTATCTAGAGTTAAAAGAAAATCCCAAATAACAATACAAATCCTATTTTTTTACACCAGTCATTGCAGTAAAAAATCATCATCAATCTAGTACATAGAAAATTCACACATTTAACAAGGAACCCCAATAAATCAGGATTAGAAATGAAAACAAATCTTTAAAAACATAGACTTGACTTAAACCAAATCTAAAAGGGAAGCCGATTAGATCGAGATTAGAAATGAAAACATCTTAAACAGTTTTGAATTGAATAAAACAAAAGCAATGTGCAAAATATATTTTAAAAACTGATTAAAAGTCTTACTACCCAAACACAATGATTATGATCAGAGGGTTTTTAGGGTCTATAGTACATATGCAATGTCTCTAAAACAAAGTATGGTATGACAGTAATTGAATCACCTTCTCCTGCATTAATATGACTGTATGCCCTTCAATACGTTTAAATTTGAACACTTATTAAACTAATACATACCTTTTTCTATCAAGAATTTCTTGCTATGCAGCACACACTGGGACTTTAATCAAAGGTTCTATAATAGAAACGGCTAAGTGACACCGTAACCTCCACATGCTGAAAACAATATTTAGACTACTGGAGAGGTCAAGAGATTTAACTTCAGTAAATCAGCAGACCTGGGCATCACCAAGCCAAATGACTACATTCATTTAATTTCAATAAAAATAAAGACAGTCTTCAATAGACACCTGTCTCTAATAATTTCTAAATTTGTGGAATCGCACAGAGGCTACTATTGGAAGATTTTCAGTAAGAGGTTTTTGATTGGAATAGCTTTAGATTTCAGTAAATATAACCTTGCAATGCAGCAAATTCAACAAATGTCCATTTTCTGTTTTTTAGTATTTAAAAAATGTTGTGGAACTCTGTTGTGCGTAATAAATTGGAAGAGTCCATTTTATGGTTTTTATTTTTGAAAAACATCTTTAGGAGGTTTGGTTCAATAACATTTACTATACTTTAATATCCTTCTGTCCGTAGGATGCCCACACAAACTACCCTCTGATTCTCTAATTTCCACATTTTCAGGCTGCAAGCACGGACTGCACAATAGGCTTATCATTTGAACAGCATTAATGGGCTCCTTACGCAGTGCGCCTGGTTTGAGAGGGTTGAAAGAAAGAAAAATTCATATGAAGTGCCTGCGTCTCACCTACTTTACTCATACTTGCTGTTTAAGTGTTCGCTATGACCTTTAGCCTGTAGAAAAAAATATGCATAAACATTTTTGCTCTACGGGTTCACCAAGTGGTCAACAATCATAACATTTTATTCAGGCCACCTTCATGCCTCATACAGGTTTGCCCATTTTATGCCCGTAGACAGCCTGTATCCACCCATTAGGGCCAGTTAAGACTAAGGCATTAATTTAACATTCTGTGAAAATTAATTATTTGGTGTTATGGATATTTAGACAAAATGTAAACACATGCCATGGCTATTTTTATATTAACTTGTACATTTATTAGAGGTATTGGGTGTTCTGAGTTGTACATGCAGTGCAAGTGCTCCATTTCAAGCAAGTTGAGATGAATACTGTTGCAGAAGTGCCCAGAAACAACCAGTAATTGGTTGTTTGGCTATTGTTGAGCTTTTTTGTACTTGGAGCGCTTTAACACTGCTTCTAATTTAGACATTTACGGACAAATTTACTCACTGATGAGGAGTAACCATGCCGCTTAAACCAAACCCTACTGGAGGCAACTTACTGTGTCTTGCTCAAGAACACTTTGATACGTGACTGCAGCTGCCAGGAACCTAACCACCAACCCTTCAGTTGGAAGACAATTGCTTTACCTCTGAGCTATAGTCACCAAAATATACACATGGATTTATAGAAATAGAATTTTCTGTGCACATGCACATTTATGAATGTTAGACATATAGTTTACGAATAAAGGGTGCTCAAATACTTAGACACAAAGCCCCTTTGAGTTAGTTTCTCTTTAGAATATACAGTATTTATTTCCTAAATTACTAATATACATACATCATCAAATGTTATTCTTTCAATTGCAAAAAATCCCAAATACATGTTTTAAAATTGCAAGTAACCAGTGAGATTGAAGAAAGCCTGTCCTTCGCCGGTGGTGCTAATGTGCCCACCCAACCATACTAATTAAAACAAGCTTGGAACTGGCTTGTGGCCACGGGTGCAAACACATTGTGACATGAGCCTTGAGCATCCCAAAAAAATTGTCACACATTAACATGAACATCAAAGACTGCTAATCTGACTGAATCTAGCAGTTGGTCAAGATTCCTGAGGCTTTCATGAAGCATCACTGAAAGCGGTTTGGTCAATATACGATGGATGTATGGAAGAGGTTAAGTGAGCCACCTAAAATTACACAACTAGTAATTTCTGAATCATATAGCTTTGTTTAGTTTGTTTATGAAACATTTTTACTTGAAAAAAATAATTCATATTGTTTATCTGCAATTTATGTTCATTTCTTTCAAATAAAGTACATTTACAACATCACAGTATTCACTTTGCAAAGCCAAATCAAAGTTAATAGGGTATTAAATCTCCTGTTTTAACGTTAAATTCTAAATTGAGTTATTGTGAGCTTAAAATGGAAGCTAAGCAATGAAGCAATCTATGTAATAAAGTCTGTAAAGAGAGAATGCACTGCTGATGTATGTAAAACTGATTGTCTTCCTCTTTTGAACAAACTTCCTTAGACTTTAAAGAAAAAAACAGCAAAACATGGCAGTAGGCCTAACCATTTTTATTTTGAAGCATTTTGAGTGAAGTATCATTCACATGTGCAGGTACTTCATTATTATAGTAGAAAGACCCGATTGGTGACGGTCTAATGTTTTGTAACATCAGATTTGGATTGAAAAAAGTTCCTGTTTCAACATTTTAGTGGTTTCTGTTTTCAAACCCAATGCGATACACAGATCACTTAAATTGCACTCGTAAACAGATTTCTTTTGTCTGTTGTGTGCTTATCAGTGGTGACTACAGCATGTTTAGAAGAAAAAAAACTGTGGGGCCAAGGCGATACTACCACTGAAAACCTAGTATAACTACAAATACCGTTATTATATACATGTACGTTTTCTGAGTGGATTTACTAGTCAACTAAATTAAAATAAGGTCATTTTCATTGATATTTCAGATTAAAACGTTAGCAGAAAAGTTGTCATTATGTGAATAACAGCACAGGTTTAAAAGGTCTACAAAAACTTTACTTACATGGAAAAAAATGTTTTAACTACAGTAAAAGTATTACAGAGTTTTTATACCTATAGTTTTTCTCAGATTGCAAAAAGACATTGCTTCTAAGAAAGAATTAATATGATCAGTTCCTTGTTTTGCAGAAAATCCAACTTTATGGAGTAAAAAAAATGTAGTAAGCGACCAGAATTTACTTATCTCGTGTCACAGAAGAAAACCATTTAAACATTAACTCATCTCTTCCTAACAGGTAAAGTCTTTTACAGGCTGTGGTAATTTAAAATCCCACTCCAAACATTTTTTGATTTATTGTAAAATCATTCTCAGTGATCTTTTAATTATGACTACACCTTTTTTAGTCAATCAAAAAACATGTGCTTTCTGGGACACAGTTTTTGCAGAGTGGCAGTAGATCATCAGAAATTTGCCTCTGAGTTGTGGACAGGACTGTAAGCACAGAGTGAGCCCTCCTTCATTTCCCATCAACTTTTTGCGTACATTCTTTCCTGCTTAAAGCCTTTCACAACCCCAATCTAACCCCGGGCTAAATTTGTTCCGGGCACCAAAGCTGAGCTGTAGCACTTTATTGTAAGGATGGGGCAAATCTACAACCTAAACCAGGGATGGGCAACTCCAGGCCTCGAGGGCCGCAGTGTCTGCATGATTTCCAGATATTCAAGCCCTAGTCATGACTGATTACCTGGTTCAGGTGTGTGGAGCATGGTATGTTGGAAAACATGCAGGAATGCGGCCCTCGAGGCCTGGAGTTGCCCATCCCTGACCTAAATCATGCGTGCGAACGCAAAATGCATCCGATAAATTTTTCAAAATAAAATGTATTTTTTGCTATATAGCTTTGCTGTACTAATAGTTTTCCCTGTGTTGTAAACATTAAGTCATCTCTGCTGACACGGGGGTCTCAAAGTGTGTGGCAAAGCATAATGTCGACGGCTGATCACAGAGATCCAGAACTATCCCATCCTTTTTGATACAACACGTGCTATATGATAACTACAAAAAGGACAGAGCCTGAGCTGAGATATTTGATGGCGAGTTTTTGTAATATGGATATTCCCACTCAGATTAGGAAGTTAAGAAAAGTATGCCCACCTTTGTAAATCCTTTGTTTGAAGGCGAGTCACGCAGAAAAAGAAGTTTTGTGAATATACTCCAAAAACACGCCGGAATGAAGGTTAGACATCATATGACATCATATTTAAATGGCGGGCTCTCGCGAGAACCTATGTGAGTTCAGAGGTCCGCCAGGTTTACAGCATGACCGCAAGCAATCCATAGTCAGAGTGAGTTACCGACTGAGCCAGACCGCATACGGTGTGAGGCCGGGGTAACATTATTGGTGCAACAAAAATGGTGATGCATCGGAATGGAGCAGAGAAAGGTGTGTGTGGCACATGTGCATGTAGCTTCTACTCAAATCAATTGAATTTTATTTAAATAGCCCAATATTACAACGCAGTTGTATCGATGGGCTTCACACTGGTAACAACTACAAGCTTTTTCCAATGGCATTTTTCTATCTGCTCTTGATTCACCACGATTTGAATTTAAAAAATACTCAGTTTCATTGTAATCTTAACACCAAAAACACAACTTTAATTGGGGTGTATTTTTAAACTTTCAAAAACTACTAGCAGGTAAACAATTTCAAACAAGGAGCAAAATTATTTAGAATTTAGTGTCTGAAGACATGATCTCTAAAAAGTGGTGCGCACGCTATTTTTGTGAAAGAAGTTCTTTTTTTCTTAAATTCTAAATGTAATTTAGTCCGAACTCAATCGATCTACCAACAGAATTAGCAGTTAAAATGCAATCAATTAACACAAAACGGTTGTAAGTTAAGAAACAAATATCACGCTAACTTCCACACGCACACAAAACGTATATACATTTTATACTTTATTTTTCCACTTCTGAACAGCCCATGCAGCTGAGCAAAAAAAGCTGATCTGCAGGTTGGACAGGTAAAGGTAAAGACCCTAAGGCTACTTTGTTATAAACCTTATGCCAGACTTTTTTTGTTTCTAACTCTATGCTTACATCATGTTTGTCACCTTTAAATAAAGTTAAGAGGTATTGTGGTTCAAGTGCATGTGTTGTCAAGTGTAGATATTCTAAGGCAATTCTAAAGGATGCAGAGGATTGTCACCTGCGCCTTCAGCCTGAGCAATAGGGCTTTCATATAATTGAAAGACTATGTTGGCTGTAATCAGACCAAAAAGCTGGTAAAGAAATCTGTGCTTGTTTTTTTTTTTTTTTTTTTTTTTTACATCCAGTCAGAAATGTGATTTATGATTCTTGAATTTAGATTTATTCTAATAAAACTAAAGTTCATCAACCCATTGAGTCCCTCTGCAGTTCACGTGAAGTCTATTTTTTTACTTAAAGGTCATTTTTTATGCATTTGCATTAAAGGATATTGCAAATGAACCAATAGGTACCTGTGGAGGGAACTTAATGTACAGTTGTGTGGTGATCTTGTGCATCCCGTGTGAGTGGTGTGTGTTAGCCCAGCGCTATTTAAACTAGGAAATCTATCTGTTTCATTAAAGGGGAAAAAGTAATTGCTCCTTGTTAATATTTAAGAGAGATTTGAATGCTGTCCTTACCTGGACCATCTGAGCCCGACAAGGGGGAGTTAAGCTTGGGTCGCTTTGCCATGGGGGGTACTGCATCCAGCAGATTGTCAGCCATCCTGGTCAGTGTTTTTGAATGGACGGCGATGAAGGAAAGAATGCCGATAGGTCCTGGTTCTTGATCAGCGTCACGCAATAATAAGTAACTTTTCTCAATGCTGCGTGTAAAGAAACAATTATCACAGCCTTTTTTTTTTTTATAACCACCCTTGTTCTTCTTTACGGGCGAAACGCTGCCGGAGTGAAAAGCGCTTCAAAAGAAAGGAAACAGCGCCACGCTCCGCCACCGAAGATCACCCCATGATAATCCAACACCCAACACCCACATAATTACACGCAAAAAATACGTTCAAAAATTATTTTAGCACGAGAAAAATAAATAAAAATCGATCACGAAACATTACACAAAGCGAAAGCGAATCCCACTGCCAGTAGATCACCGGTTTCACGTATGTACAGAATCATCTTTTTCGCAGTAAAAATTCACGACTATAAAATGTAAATTTGGCATAAATAAAGAGAAAAAAAATCACGAAATATTTTCTATGAGTTGGAATTTTTTTCTCGCCGCTGTCTCCGGGTAAAAACAGCGTCTGTGGACGGAGGTACACCGAGAAGCGGCGCTCTCTAAAAGGGAAATCAAATATACAGTACTCTTTCGAAACGACTAAAAAACCGTTGTCCCCACGTTTGGATTAAATTTGAACGACAGACCTAATACATCGATTTTCAGTCGGAAAATGTCTTCAAAGCCCGGTCTGGGTGCCCGAAATCGGTTTTTAAAATTTATGCTCCCCTAGAAATCCCGACTCGGAGCCGCGTCAAGATGGCGGCTGTTGATTCCTCCGATACAAAAAAAAAAAAAGTTTTTTTTTTCTTCCCAGCTAGACTGGGGGAGGAGGGACGGGGTGTCGTGCCCGTGCCCTGACGCCCTGACGTAAACCTGTGTCCCACCATGCGTCATATAGACGTATTAAGAGTTGCCTTTAGGTGTGAAGCGAAAGAGAGAAGGAAAAAAAAGAATTTAGTCTTTTTCCGGTTACAAATTTTGCTTGCGCATAACTCCACATAAGTAGGCGAAATTTCTTACTCTTGTTTTACAAGGCACGTATTCCTATTACAATACGTGCATAACAAAAACATTGTTATCACCTAAAAACAACCTTTTAAAGTGTTTTTTTTTTAAATAAAATATACTACTTTGACATAACTAAGAATTATGCCAAAAAATGTTAACATAGTTTTTATCTCGTAAAATGAAAAGCAATTTAAATTACTTTTCATTCATACATATTTATATATTCTATGATGGCCAAAAACAAAACAAAGAAAAACTTGTTGGTTATTTGTTGTTACGAAGTTATTTGTAAATTATAGTTTTCAGTTTGCTTTTAAGCCATTAAATCTTGAAACAGTTTGTTAGAATGGAGTAGGAGAGTTGTAGCTCATGTGTTTTTATTGTATATACAGATTATATTCACTTTCCTCTTGATTAAGTCTGAGTAATTTGGGTGGACATTAAAAAGGAAAACATTGGATTTGCAATAATTAAACAATCAAGATATTTTTCATATATTGTGCAATCTTAAAGTTTACACATGTAGACAAATTGGCTAAATAAATGGGAGCTTGTTTATGGTACAACGTTGGATGCAGTTTTTTCATATATATTTTTCCCCTTTCTTTGGATTCTGGAATAAACCAGATCATATGCTATAAACATTTTTAGTAACCTTTTTTTTTCCATTGACAACAGAATCACCAAATATCTGCATTTCCCGAACAGCTACTATAATGTTGTGGATCATCTTCAGTGTTTTTTGAAATATTTAAAGTAAGGTTCACGTAAAAACATTAAATTGCAAGCCTCATCTTTGCATGGAAAAATGTATTTTCTGAAAAAAACAAAAACATAAAGGAGTAAAGGGATATATAGTTGTGAGCAATAGTTAAGTAAATGTACTGACAGACGTCTTTTGTTGAACAAAAGTTAGTATATTTTATGGAAACTTTTAAAACATCTGTACAGAATTATCAAGCAACATATCGCTTACAGTGCTTTATACAAAAACATTTTTAAAAAATCAAATAACTCTTACTAATTAATTAATAATTCAACACAGCCTTCAAATGAAAAATGATTTTTTAAGATTTTATTTGGCAAAACTAAAATTAGAAAGATTTTTGGACCAAAGCTATAGCAGTTTTTCTTTTTGCTCAAATAAAAGTTAGAAGAAATGTCAAATTACATTCCTAAAAAATAATATGTTTTTCCTAAAACTCACACATCTGCTTTAAAAAAAATCATCTAGTAGAACACAAATGCAAGGAAACAGAACTCAAAAGCATTACACTATTATTACAGTTATCTTTAGGCTATTTAATACTTTAGTACATGCACTTATTTAAATAAAAGTGTGCACACAGTATACAACAGAAAGGCATACTACACACGAAAATAAGAGCCTTGAGCAATTGTATTTAACTGTGAGTAGGATGAGCTCTGATTGTATACAATGTAACCATCAAGTACAAGTTTAAAGAGATCAAAAACAGAAAAGGTAAAAAAAAAGAATACGACACTCTTTGGCACCAGCATTTTCCCCAATTGTTGATATAAAGTGGAGCTCATAATGGTAAACTAATCCAACTAAATCAACACATATGTTTGCAAAACAACTTTTTCTTACCAAATGCTCAAAGTTTCAACACATCTTTTAACTTTAATAGGGAATAAGAGACAACCGTACATGACAGTCAAGAGTCATCAGCTACACAAGCATTTAACCCCAAATAAACACCAATTTCTGTCCGTTTAATGTGGAAAACTAATTTCAAACCAGGATTCTGTGCTCATCAACAAAACATGGTTCATTTTATAGTTTCGACCAAATATATTGAAATACAAGTTAACCAATTACTGTTGACATATTACAGGACAAAATATTGCAATCATTTACCACTTTGTATTCTATTATTTTATATTTTATTACATTTCATTGTATTGTTTCAAGAAAAGGCACTGCTCCAAACTCAGACAAGAAAAAACTATTTTTCAAACTGTAAAACATTATAAAACTATGCAATGTATTGAAAATTAAATTACACGTGTAAAGTAAAGGCACCTCTTACCCTTACCTTTAATACAATGTAAAGCAAAGCAAAGGTGTAACATTTTAATATATCAGTTTCTTAAAAAATATCCAACAAAAATAGGTAAATTGGTTTCTACAAATAGTGTTTGCTTAGTTAGGTGCTGATTTTAAAATCAAAGATTTATTGTGTTCTATGGATTAAAATTAGGATTAGAAATAAATTAATAAATCCATCCAGTTAATTTTGAGGTCAACCTTTTTGTCACTGAGCACACAATCCATTTAGCTAAAAAAAACAGTGATCAAGGCAAAAGCACAGCTATATAATAAACTTACCAACTTTCCATTTAACAAAAAAAATACAAAAAAGGTATTCAATTTATTTGGTACACTGCATTTACATTGTTTTTACATTAAGTTTCATGCTGTTTAAAGATTGAAAACAGCAAAAGAATCAAGCTCTCTTGCAATTATTTTCATTACAGACATTAGAGGGCGACTCCTCCTCTTAACAGCTCAAAATGTAAGCAACACTCAATTTAAAAACATCTGTGAACCTTTTGAATATTGATGACCTTGAATCACTATCAACGAGCACACAATGTCATTAGTAGCCCATTTCAAGTCATCAGTTAAAACACCCCACAAGTAGAGTAGTAGGGTAGATTGAAATACACAACACCACAGCTATTCTAAGAGGGCAGAAATGTTGGAAATCTTTATATGCTGTAAGCATGCTGATTTAGAGTAGTCCAGGCAATTGTCTGTCAATCTCGAAGCAACACAAACTGTTGACAGAGGAAAAGCTGCCTCATCAGCAACTTTTTTTTTTTTTTTTGCCCCTCGAAGCAGTTCCTAGAGTCCCTGTAATCCTGCAGTTTGACCAAGTCAGGCTCCTCATTAAGACTTGACTTTACAAGCACACAGACACCCACTACATCACAAGCATGCAGATACATTCGCAGAATATGCAGCTGATCGTTGTTTTCCTGTTTGTGGCTTATGAGGAATTTTCACACTTTGACACATCCACAAAACCGTTTGTGTGAATCTTTTCCCTCTTTTAGAAACATTTTTTTAAAAATCCTTATGTACGTCACATTTTCTTGTTTTCATCTTAGAGTAAAAAGACAAAAATATTATAGCAAAAAACAGTTGGTAAAGTAAACAAAAGCAAAGCATTTCAATTTTTTCTACCCCCAAAAACTTTTTATCTACAATTTTCCCTTTATGTTGTTATTCCCTTTTTCTAAAAAGGCCTAGTTGACATTGTATTCTACTCTAAAGGCACTTAAAAGACATACAAAATAATTAAGATTAAAGGTGCAGTGATAATCAAATCAGTCGACCCATTAGAACCTGATGTAACGCGTGCATCTCTGTAGGCATTGATGGTATGAGAATCCATACGTCACATCAACATTTTAGATAAGGGTACTCATACTCATAAAAATACTGATAAACAAAAACATCTGCCAAAAAAACTGAAGATTTAACCTATTATGTAGGTTTTTATCTTAGAAGTTTAAAAAAATACAAGTTTTACACACAGTAAATAACATCCCTCCCTAGTTGACAGGAAAAATCCAGTTTTCCATTTCCCATACAGCACTTCTACCCAAAAGTGAGCAGTAACAACTGTTTAAAGGGTTGAGAACTTGTAATAAGACATATTCATCTAAATGTTTCCTTAAAGCCTTGTTAACTCTCCAGCATCACTGTCCTCCTCTTTCTTATGTTTGTCGCTGGTATTGTCTTTCAGAGACCTTGTGGACTTTTGGAATGTTTCGTGATGGACCTGGGATGAGATGTTGGTGTTTGAAGATGATCCTTCCGTATTGTTGGTAGGTATGGATGTTAAGCCACTGTGAGACATGGACCGCCTGGTGCCAGGAGCTTCTGGAGGAGGACGTCTTTCATAGATGTCTGACTCTTTCAGGTTGTTTAGCCCTCTTGTGTTTGAGGAACCCGTACTAGCACTGAGTACTAAAGGATTTGTACTTCTTGCAGACGTGCTGGTTGTAGGAACCATGCTGGCTATTTCATCAGTGGGAGAGCGTCCAATGCTTCCATCCACTTGTGCTCGGATCTCTGGTGAGACCGAGAGTTGGTACTGAGGCACAGGGCCACTGTCACTGCTTTTGGGGTAAAGGAAGGTCTTCATCTGTCCTTTACCTTTGACATTAACCGTACCCCGATAATCAAACTCGTAATCCATGCCGCTAAGCACACAATAGCTTTCCTCACTAACCTGGACGCGACACTCCACACCTGTGGTATCCATACGGCTGGCAATGTTCACAGTATCACCCCAAATGTCGTAGAGAAGTTTGGTGGTGCCAATCACCCCCGCTGTCAGAGGACCGTGGTTAAACCCAATGCGGAGCTTAAAGCCGAAACCCAGCATGTTTTTGTTGAAGTCGTCCACCACACGCATCATTTCAAGGGAAAATTCGAAAAGAGCACGCAGGTGTGCATGAGGGTGAGCTGCATCCGCACACTGCTGAGCATTGAGACCAGAGGCTGCCATGTAAGTGGCTCCGATGGTCTTGATCTTCTCGATATTTGTGAATGCCGGTTTTCGTAGGAGCTCGTCAAAGTCGCCTATGAGCTCGTTGAGGACACGATAGCACTCTTTGCCTCCTTCATAGCTCTCCTCATAAAACTCACTGAAGTTAACGATACTTGCAAATATGACGCCCACGTTGTCGTGGTTCTTGGAGTAACTCTGAGTGACTTTGAGCTGCTCTGCCACGTGGATTGGAATGATATTGCGAAGCAGCCAGTCAGCTTGATCCCTCATGTTCTGAATCTTGATGCGATGTTGATCAGCTTCCACATTACCGTGGTAATGCAAACGGTAGCTGACCTCAAATTCACGATTAAGGAACCAAACCAAGACGAGGAGCAGGAAAAAGGCTACGCAAACCTCAGGCACTAGATCGTGGTTTGGGATCGGTCGAAAGTCAGAGAAGAGAGTGGAGCTGTTGTTGCGGGTGTTAGACCTGAAAAAGAGAAGGATGAAGACTGATTAACATTTCACTGGCTACTGGCAGCTCACTGTTGAGCTAAAAAAATAAAAATTAAATCAAAGTTAAGATTAAGAGCAGTACAAGGGATTAACTCTGCAGGCTGCCCAAACTTCTGCACATACCATTATTTGTTTTCTGTTATTTTGAAAGAGTAAATTATGGAAATAAAGCTTTTTTTTTTTTTTTACATATTACAACAATGTCTCATCTGTAAACTAATGCCTTTAAGAGATTTTTCAATCTTTACTCTATGCACAATTAATAACTTTTTACCTGGGGTGCCCAAAATTTTGATCCCCACTGTATTTATCAAGTCTAAGCCTCTTTTTATTGGCTAAAGAGCAAACCAGTGACTTCAGGGCTGAATCAGGGCCGCCCAATCTTGGTCCTCAAGATCAACTGCCCTGCCTGTTGTCCAGCTTTCTCTGTACTGCTTTCTGCTGATCAGTCCACTCAGGTGTCTCCTCATTCTGATTGACTGAACACACCTGATTCAAGTAATCTGCATCTAGAACTGCAGGGAGAACTGGAAATCGGGCAGGGTGATAGATCTGGAGGACCAGGATTGGGCAGCCCTATCCTAAACAAACAAGTGTGTGGTTTTAACATGGACACATGACTCTAAGGTTTTCAGCTTTACAACTACAAACTGTGGATGATCTAATAATATTTCCACTTTTCATTAAGAGCAATTTAATGTAATGAAATATGAAGATGACAACAAGGAAACAAAAAAAAAATGGCTTCAAATATGTTCTTAACCCTTTAACACCAGAGATGTCACCAGCAATGCCTAAACAACGCCTTTGACCTGCCTTAACTCCTCGACTGTTCACGCAGTCAATGTGAAAAATGAGAAAAGGAGCTTTTAATTTCAGTTTTGCACCAATATGCAACATTTTACATTAATAATGTGTCACAGAACAGCATAAAGCCGATTTTCTCTGCAACAAAAGCTAATTTACAGCTAACTAATTTACAGCTCAGCTAATTTACAATGATTGCATAATCAATTCACGACTGTAAAGTGCTGCATATCAGCTCAAGGCTGCTTTTCTTCACTTCAGAATCAGCTGGAATTACATGAATTGCGTAAATGGTTGAAGAGTTACGGTAGTCGAAAGAATGTCAACAACGGAGGTGAATCTCAGGTGTAAAAGAGCTATTTGGCAGGCAAAACTCATTTGACACAATACAAAATATATCTTTAAGTTGTCTTCGTTTTCTTTCAAATGTAGCGTTTTTCCAAATGTAATCTTACTTTTGAGTTAAAAAAAAATGCTAGAAATAATCTCACTTACCATGAAAACAGGTTCACAGCAAGACTGGAAGAGATAGGAAATTGTAAGAGAAACAAACATCAATAAATTTAACACACAAAAAAAAAAAACCGAAAAAAAGAACAAATATGGTTTGTTTACTGTAAAATAATGGTGTAAACTAATGTTTGTAATCATTGCATCATCTCTCACACACAAAAAAATGACAAATTTTCATTGCTTTCACTTTTTTTCCAATTACATTTAACATTTTTTCATACCTGCAAGGGGAGCTGAAGAGCAAGGTAACCATAGCCAGTCCGACCAGTGTGGCTATTGTTGAGCGCATCCAGTAGCAGAGTTGACAGAAGTTACAGTACTGAATAATAGCAATGATGATGGCACAGCAGATGAACTGAAAAAAGCAAGCAGAGAACAGTTTTACTGAAAAGAAAGCTCATTTTTTATGGTTTCAAGCTATTTCTATATTTTTTACAATAAAAGAATAAGCTAAAGATAAATCATAATTAAATGTTTTCATATCCAAAAAAAGAAATTTGAGTCCACCTCAGTGGGGAAATTCACATCACAAGTGACATTTGAGAAGACTGCCACAGCAGGAAGAGACACCAGAACTGATCCAATGAAGTGTCGCGTCATCCAGCCTGAGATAGCTGTCATCAGCCCTCGAGTGCAAGTCAACACACTGTCCAGATAGAAGGCCATACTAGAGAGGAATAAAGAAACCACAAATTACTTTCAATTACTAGAAATGTACTAAACCCTAGAATCATTTTCCAGAACACACTAATATCAGTTTACCTGTTGTGTCCAAAGTTTATGCTTATTTTCTGGACATTTTTATCTAATGAAACAGTGCAATTTACATGTTTTAAATACGATTCCAGTAATTTCTTTCATGATTTTCTTCCTAATTGTCTATGTCAAAGATTTAATTTACACAAGATAAAATAAATGTATCAATTTAGCTCCTAAATAACTTTCTAAGGCTTCTAAATCATTGCTTTTTATGCCTAAAGCTCACTGTCAGAGTAGCTTAAATGCGTATCTCCTAATGGCAGAGCGTGGCACAAGCCTGGCAGTTAAAGACCTATACTCTGTATTTAGCATCTCACCGAATAGCAAATAGCAGAGCCAGAGCCTCTAGCAGTGCAGCTGCAGCTGTCAAAATGAGTGCTGGTGTGGACAGCTTGTTGCTCTGCGGGTCAACAAGTGCTCGGAGGAAACAGGCCAGGGACAGAGCCAGAAATACCAAACAGCACAGCAGCATGTCCAGGAAAGAGCTAAATGTCGGGCTGGCGAACGTGCGCACTGCTGCCTGGTTCTCCACCTGAGAGGGAGGACGACATCAGAACAAAAGACAGAAAAAAAATGAACCAAGATCATCTGTCAAACCTATTTTCTATGTCTACAAAACTCGGATCTGCCAGCTTTCACCAGCAACAGTTCCAGCCTGAAAAATACAACGTGTACTTCTGCAGAAGCACCAGCAGAGGACATCGTAAGCTAACACACAACTGCCTTAAAGGTCCTGCAGTGATTTGTCTTTGCCGCAGTCATGAGCAGTCTTGTGATAACAGGCTTTCCAGACGAGACCCAGACAAAGGACAGCACAGAAAAGGCAAAATAATACAACCAAACATTCATGCCCATGTTTGGAACAGCCAAATTTAAGGCGCAAAGAGCAGTGTAATTAGCAGCGAGTAAGAGTATAATCTCAAAGCACACATTAATAAACTATATGTTATATCATATCCAAGTATGTACAATTTTTATTTATTATACACAATCATGTTACACAGCTTTTAGACATGTACCTCTTCTTGGTAGCTTATTCGGTAAGCAGATTCAAGGCTTCTCTCCAGAAAGGTGAGACTCAGCTTGTTTAAGGGAGGTTTGTAGAAATAGTCCTTCATTAGACTGAGGAGAAAAGTTGTAGAAAACCAAGTATGACACTTATCAGCTATGGAGACGTGCACCTATTTCAAAAAGTAAAATGTGCAAGTTATTACTACCTGTCCTCCTTGATCACATCCACAAAGTGAGCATCGCTCCTTTCTCGGAAGTTCTTGGATCGAAGAGGGATGAGCGCCGAGTGATCCATGCCCATACCTGCTCCGCTCCACGTCTTCTTCTCCTTTTCCTGCAGCATCTCACACAGCGATGTCTGGCTGTTATTCAGTGCTTCCAGCTGAGGATTGAGCAGGCCATTCACTGCCTTGGGGGTGCGCCCAAAAGAAGCTGCTGGGGAGCACTTTAGATTTGAAGAGTCCTACAAAGAAAAGACAGATGAGAAAGAGACATCCTGAATTCCCAGGAAAGCCAAGTGGGATAACGGATCTCTGCTTTCAAATATTTACCAGTAGACTAAACACTGGGATTCAGTCAAACTCCTTCTAATTGATTTTTGTGCAACTACACTCTCTGTGGCTTCTGGAGGTTAATTTCTTTGGGAACATTTTTAACAGTTCTATTACAAGTATGAATCTGCATTGTGGCACAAAGAGTGGGCATCAAAACACTTTCGTCATGGGAAAAAAAATCTAACATTGTTACATAAAAATAACTTTTATATGTTTGCCTCAGGTGTCAACAACAGGCTAACCTCGCTGTTGTTGGTTTTGTGATCATCATGGCAGCCATTGTGTACCAACTCCAGAACCTGATCCTCCCCTGCTATCAGGGCCACACTGCAGGGCAGACAGGGGGGCTGCACACAGATTGGAGGTATTTTCAGAGGGAGAAATGGAATATGTCGTAGATTAATGAAAATATATTGATAAATTTGTGCATAAATAAACCATAGGACACTGAGTTAATTACAAAAAGCACAACATGGGTTTTAGTTAACATGAACTTAAAGGTGCAGCAAAGGAAGCTGAGAAATGTGAGTGGAGACAAAGAATAAACAAGAGAAGGTCTCTGCTGGCTCAAGGTCTGTTTTTTTTTTCTTTCATGTGAATGTCTGCGTGAGAATGTGAGGTCTGTGTGTTATGGCTGACCCTGACACAAATACAGTTAGATACACATGTAGCTGCATAGAGACACCATACTTTCTGCATACAAAGTCTGAAAAGAACCTGACCAAACATCCACCAGACATCCTTTTAGATCCATTATCGGTTTAAAACCCTTTGAAGATTGCAGGCAATAAAATGCTCCATACAGTGGTTATAAGTGGCACAATTTGAAATGCCTAGAGTTGCCACATTAATGTACCAAGGACTCCAGCTAATACTTTTCCCTCCTGCAGTCTCCATTTTCTAATTTGCTAACTCTGCCTCAGCCACTAAACCTTTCTTTTTTTTGTGTGTACAGCTAAAGCTAATGGCAAAAGTGTCTTAATAGCACTCAAAGTCGGTTATTTTTACAAAGCAAACTGCCGGAGAGAGGAGAGGGTATCTCTGTGGGCGAAGGTCGCTCAAATGTGAAGAGGAAGCGTCTCACTGTGCCCCACACTCAAATGATGTATCTACAGGAAAGGAATCATGTAGAAATAGTTGCACATGTGGCTGAAAGCCAAACAAATGACAGCATCCTTACATGCAACAAAATACACACACACACACACACACACACATATATACTTCTAAAAGCTTCAAGTACACCCACAAACAGCCAACAGGCAGTAGTGAACAGAGTCCAGTTTTCTTCTTGTGTTGGTGTAGATGTGCAGCGATAAAAGCTATTTACTACAGCGTTGTGGTTTGCTCAGATACAGTTAATACCCACCTTGGCTTTGTCTGGAGGAAGAGTGCATGCTGGGGGGGCTCCATCAGGCGTGAGCGCGCTGGGCATGGGACACTGATGATCTTCTGGAACAGACAAGCCCATTTGGGAGCAGCTGCAGTGAGAGTGAAGCTCATCCCTCCTGCCAGAAATCAGGTAGGTCCTCTGGCCTGGAGAGAAACAGAAAAAGGAGGCAAAGAGACAGTGTAAGTGTAACTGAAGGCAACCTCAGTCAGGTTTAGTCATCCTGAGCATGAGAGTGGTGATGGTTGCATTAGGATTCAGGATTGCTTAGGAGGAATTATCTCATGTAAGCAGATTTTAAAGACAGAAAAGAATCACATGTTGATTTTCAAGAAGTCAAGGTCATTCACGTGAGTCATTATTTCTCATTTTACACATAAAGAAAAAGTTCAGTTATCTAATATTTTAGCAGTTTTTGCAAAATGCAAAAGTGAAAACAAAATCGAATGTTTTCCTTACTGGATTTTTCTTTTTTGAGATCTATTTGATTTAACTTCTAATGTTTTTCATCACTTTTTAAAAAAATGAATTTAGGTCAGTGTATATAGTTGGTTTGTATCGGATGACCATGAACGCCTCGAACATAACAGGTGCCAGACAAATATTTGAACACCTGCATCCTCTGGAGTCCATCAACATATTACCCTTTGTATTGCTCCATAAAGGTTCACTCTTTGCACACATTCAGGCAAGAGATTTTTTTTCAGTAAAAACAAAATCTAACATTTTTTTTCAAATTAAGGATTCTAATAACAAATTTTAGTCGGTTCCCGTTATGTTAGGGAAACAAGGACACACGTTTTGCAATAGAGCCACCTTTTATTCCCTCACAAAGATGCTCAGTGTTTTTTCCCCACATGGTTTTAAGCAGGAAGTTCCTCCCTCTGTGTGCATTTAACACTGGTGTCTTGATTCAGACAGAAAGCTGGCACTTTCAGGCCGCTCAATTCGTGCCGTGTCGCAGAACCTCAATTCGCGTCTAAACCATTGACTTTACGTTGAAACTGGCCGCCTCTGCTGCGCGAATCGCATTCGATGTGAGTATTGTCTGTGCTGAGTACTTTCGACAACCCTGCCACAATCTTTGCAAAGCCACCCCCCGGCGGATCCAAACACTGACCGCACCTTTGACTCCATGTCATTCTTAGACGACAACAAAAGTGACACTGCAGAAAAGCATCCTCACTGCACCCAATCAACAAACGGAGATGTTTCGATTGCTGCCTGGATGAGATTCAGGGACGGGCAAATCAAGGCAGTTAAAGGCAAAAGCAACAAAGTAATTCCCCGCACCAGTGGTGCAGAATGACACAACAGACGAAGGAAGGCAGCAGGAAACCGAAGACAGACTCCGGGTCTGCTACTGCAAATGAAAATGTGTAATTGTTAATGACAGACTCAGAAACGCACACACAAAACCAAGGAGCAAGCAGTGACTGATTTCATTAAGTTGCTAATCAAATCATTTTCTGTCTCTCACCATGACACCAAATGTACTCATCATAGGTCAGCAGGGTTCCCCCCCATCCCATCCAACCTCTCTTCTTCTCAACACAGCTGAAGAAATGTTAGTTTACAAACAGTCTTCTATCAACTTGCGACAGACACTACTTCCTCTAAAAATGCCTTGCATTGATGTTTACCAGGAAGGCAAGGGAAGAAAAGTTTACTCGCAAAAAAAAAAAAAAAAAAAAAAAAAAAAGCAAAAAGTTGAGAGAAAGTCTGTGCTGCTTTTGTTTTTTCCGGTTTTTAAATTCGCAGCCCAGATTGAGTCAGAACAACAGTCACATTCACACCAGTCTAAAGCATCCAGCAATACAGAACTATGTGGCGCACAACACTCATACTTGTGATTACAGCAAAGCCTGCTGTAAAAGTTGTGATATCTGACTTTGAATAATAGTTTTTGATGAAGACTAAACTTTCTTTAATAAAACTCTCTGAATAAGCTCTTTTAAGACACATCTAAATACAGTGAATGGGCATAAATAGTTACCTGTCTTTTCCCATTTATGCAAAGCTAAATATTATTCACATCAGTAACGTTAAACCCTTTTTTACTGGAAAAGTGGACGAGTATTTAGCAGCTCAATAAAGTTTTATACAGATTTTTTTTGAAAGGTTCAAAGCTTTGAATAATTTAAGATGGAGGTCACTGAATAACAAAAGTATTTATTTATGCATAAAGGTCAAAGAATGCAGCTGAACTCATGGCACATGCTGTTAAAGCCATGTGTCTTTGGAGCAAAACAGCTGTGTATGCAGGATTGCAATACATCTGTGAGGGGAATCCACTCCAAAATCCACATGAGTACAAGGGATCCAGTTTGAAACTTTACAAGAAGTAAAAAGAAAATTATGCAAGTATAGAAGAAAACGGAAAATGGGACTGCAAACCTCAGACAGAATGGAGATAAAAAGTCACATGTCAGCAAACTGGTATAACGGTTTGTGAAAATTGCACAATTTGAAATTTGAGAAGACTTACAATATCAAAAGTTTTGATATAACAGGGGAAAATCCTCATTATTCAAGATTACCTCGATTATCATCCAGAATGCTTCGTCATCTATGCGCTTCATTGCTTAACAAGTCTAAATAAATCGAAAAGATGACCCGGCGTTCATCTACACCTGAGCTGAATCTTAACCACAAATAATTTATGAGTAAATGGGTTAAAATACATCAAACATTTACCAAAAAGCAAAAAGAAAACAAGCATGAAACTATTTAATGCAAGGAAGGCACTAAGTTGACAGCTAAGAAAGCTGACAGGAGGCTCAGCTGTTGTGTTTCCTGTCTATCACTTGTTGTTAGGCTTTGGCTTGCATCAAAATGAATGTGTTGTTGGGTTCAATTCTCAGCCTTTCCTGATAAACTTTGTTCATGGCAAGTCTGGTCTGTTAGTCGTGTCCTCGTTGCTTTATGTCAACCTTTTCTTTATATCTCAACCATGTTTTATTGTCAGGATGCAAAGAGTGATGCATAGAACACATTTTTTGTTTTAGCTTCTCCTTATTGGCTCCCAAAATCAGGAAAAGTTAAAAATATAATTTGGAACAAAGCCAGCCCGTTCTGAATAAATTGCCGATTGACCGAGTTCTAACTTATTTAAAAATGTCATACTTTCAAGCAGTGCATTTCCCTCTGCTATTTTTTCCTTTTTCCATGGAAACTTTGGTGTGCTATTTTTTTCTGAGTTTGTCCTTTTCTGCACTTTTCAAGTTTAAAAAAAAAAGAAGGCGGCAATACAGATTTCCCCCAAACTCCAGACCCAATCTGACAGTTTTCTTGAAATAACCTGCTTTTAAAAAAACCCACTTCAATGAAAATTGTACTTTTGGTGTTTTAACATGTTCTTGTGGCATTTTTCTGATAATGGATAGCATATTTTAAGAAAATTAGGCTTAATATTGTGTTGTTCAGTTTGATCCATCCCGATGCTTCCACTTATAGATGACTAGATTCACCTACGTCTTCATTTTGAACTGGGATCTGGCTCAAAACTGTGGAGCTGATAGCTCCAAAATCGTTCACCATTTTTGTTGCACCAGAAATGTTAGGTTCCAGGTGTGAAAGGCTTTGTAAATAGACCAAAAGATGATCGGAGTAAGACTTTAATAAAACAGAATTAAAAGAATAGTTTTTAAAAAAAGAGTTTAAATTTGACTTTTGATTTGGATCTGTCCTTATTTGCGGTGTGCTAACAAAAAAAAAAAAAAAAAACTCCAGAATGAATTTCGTAATGAGCTGCACATAAATAACATCAAATGAAATGAAATTGTGCTTCTGTTCCTGGTTCCATCCTTTCAAGGACAATCTCATCTACAACCTAACCTTGTATCAGCTCTAATTGCTGTGTTGCCGGGCAGTAGATTGGAGCTCTCACAAGCAGCTTGCTCAACAGCAAAGAGCATCATCAGAATTCAGCTGTGCTTTAAAGGGCCAAGTTGCAGGGAAAAGGTCAGGAAGCACCACACCGAGTTCCAACAGAGGTCCTTAGTTTCTCTCCTGCTGAGTTTGTGTGCGTGCACTTGTGCGTACATCTGTCACTCTACAAATCATTCTGACGGTTTCTGAGGCAGGTCTGTGCAAGCGCCAGCCGTCTCTGGAGTCCTTGAGCGTCATTAGGGGCGACCTCTTGATGCAAAGTGTTCTGTCTTGTGCAGACGCGGGCCGTAGATAACCTTTTCCTGTAAGAGCCCAATCACATTATCTCCCTCTCCATGCCCCTTAGTTTAGAACCGATGAGTGTAAATTGATAAAAAAAACAACACTCTGCAAACAAATAATATGCTCACTCCTACTCCTCACTTGTTCTCACCTCTTCATCACAGGCTCTTGCAGAACAATAGTCATCCCAAAACCTTTTTTTTGCATGATGCTAAAAGTGTCCCTACATAAAATGAGGTAATCTAAAAAAGACTGACGCACGCAAACAGGCAATGGGGTGACCATTTCTGGCGCTCGTAAAGAAGCATCCTTTTAGCCTTGAGAAGAGAAGACAAAAAAATAACCTGCAATAAAAGTCAGGCTGCTCCATGAATTTACGCCGTCCTACATACAGCGAGGCAATAAAAGAAAACCCAAAACAAAAAAATAAAATCAAGGGCAGACAAACAGGCTGATTTCAGTTAAAAATATAATACCCAAGACATTTATTATAAAGCTGCTTTTAACTTCCTTTTTACCCAAGTGGAACTGATGAGCCATTACGGAAGCAGTCCCTGAGAGGTTTATTAAAGCAGAACATCACAGAAAGCAACCAAGAGCGAAGGAGGGTTCGCAGTTTTGCTTGGCTCGGCACACACACTCGTATGCACAAACAAATCTCGCGCCTGATCTTCTCATAATGACAGGTTTGCTTTTCAGGGCCAGGTGTCACGGCAGGAGGGTAGTGGAGCAGGTGGCGAAGAGAGACGAGCACTGCTCGAGTGAGCCATTTGGCACTGTCAGAAAGATCCCCAACTCCTCTGTATCCGCCCAGAGATATACTGTACATCTTGTTCCTTATGAAGGAAGGGGAAAATAGGACACCTGTCCAATGTGGCAGGTATCTGGTAAAACTCCATAACTCTTATGGATAACAGGGGACAAGAAGGAACAAGGTCATAAAAAAATGTGATAACAGTTTGTGACAAGACGCCAGAGCAGAGACAGTTTGTGAGTTTGCTTGTACTGGCATAAAAACAAAACCAAAATGTGCCATCTGCGACAGACGGCATTCAATCAGAGAACATGAATGTATGTACAGAGGAAAAAGTATTTGCTAATATAATAATAATCCAGGAAATCAAATTGTTTGATTTTAAATAATGTATTTATATCAAATTTAGCTCTGACAAACAAGAATCTGGTCACCTGTATAAAAGATACCTCCCACAACCTCAAACAGCCAGACTGTAACTTCTTCACCATGACCAAGACCAAAGAGCTGTCTAAGGACACAAGGGACAAGATTATATACCTGAACAATACTAAGATGAACCAATCTACGATTAAAAAAGCAGCTTGGAGAGAAGAGATCAATTGTTGTAGGAATAATTCAAATATGGAATAATTACAAGATCACTGACAACTTATCAGCTCCATAAAAAAAGAAAAAAAAAATCACACCTGGTGGGGTACAAGTGATCTAGAGAACGGTTGGAAAACAGCTCAGAGCACACAAAATTCTCATGGACTCAAATCCTGCAGCGCTCCAAAGGTCCCCCTGCTTCAACCAGCACATGTCCAGACCCGTCTAAAGTTGTCCAGACATCATCTCGATGATCCACGGGAGGATTGGGAGAATCGCATATGATCGAATGAAACCAAAATGAAACTCTTTTGGTATAAAAACCCAAATGCCATGTTTTTTTTTGAGGGGTGGGGGCTGCTGAATTGCTTTCTCAAGACACCGTCCCCACTGTGAAGCATGGGGGTGGAAACATTATGGTTTGTTGCTGCTTTTATGCAAAGTAGATAGGACAACTGCTCTGTATAAAGGAAAGGGTGAATGGGGCCATGTATGGTGAGATTTTGAGCAAAACCCTCCTTCCATCAGTGAGGTTGTGAAAAAAGCATTTCAAGGTTCAGCTAGTCTCTGAACCTCAAACCAATGACAACATCAAAACATCACGACTCTTGAGAAGATCTGCATGGAAGAATGGGCCAAAATAGAAGCTAGTGAAACCTGGTGAAGTTATACAGGAACCATTTGACCTTTTGTTTGAATTTGAATTTATTTATTTAGTCGGGACAGATATAAAAACACTGACATTCAGCAGAGCAGAGGTCCCATGCCTATATCATAATGCTTTTAGAAAGAGCTAGCTTGCAGCATTTGTTCCTAGATGGGCTTATCATACAGTAAAAGCAAGGCGATAAAATATAAAATAAAAATAGCTAATCAAACATTTACATGAAATTGTTCAAAACACAGAGACTTATCAAAGAGAAAGAAAAACACCTGAACATACCTCACTTAAACAGGTGTGTAACTAATATGCTGGTACAGCCAGGACTTTGTTTTCTAAGTCTGGTCACAGACTTCAAATCAGAAGGGAGTAAGTTCCAGAGTCCTGTTCCCTTCACAGAGAGAGCAGACTGATTTATAAATTAAAGTGCTTAAAGGTTTAGGTGGTAATTAGTTAAGAAATTTAAAAAGCAACTAAAACTGATAAAATTAGAAAATGTTAAAATCTTGCACTTTAATAAAATGAGGCAGTGGTGGAATTCAATTGGTTTCAAATATAAAATCCTTAAAGCTCGATTATTGAGACTCTCCACAGGTTTGATGTGTTTGCGACCATACAGTAACTCCATAAAACAGGTGGGAAAAGATCATTGTGCTTACAAAGGTTTTGCTTGACAATTTATATGCATTTACATGTATTTTTGATATGACTGAGTTATTCCAAGACATATTTCTTCGGGGATCGATCTGTTTTCCATAAACATGCAGGATTTTTTTTTATAGGGAAACATATGCACTTTGATTTTTATAGTATTGAGAGTCAAACAAGATTCACCCAACCACATGGATATATTTTTAAGCTATTGGTTAACTTCTGACTGACTGTGCTACAGTTTTACCGCATACTTGAACAACTGTGTCATCAGAGTACATCTGTATGTTACGGTCATGACAGACTTGCAGGAGACTGTTGACATACAGGCTAAAAAAATAGGGCCAAGAATGGTTCCCTGTGGAATTCCAGTTTGCATTTTATAACATTTTGATTTGCAATTACTGATAACAACACTTTGTTCCCAATTCTGCAGATATGATTGAAACAAAGACACAGAGGGCTTTGAAAAGTGAAAAGGAGAAAGCCTTGAAATAAGGATACTGTGGTTTACTGCATCGTGTTGTTATTGACAACCAAGGTTCATTGTTAAGAACTGAGGTGACATTTTTTGACTTGCATATTTTCTGCACCAATATCCAAAGATACGTTTGTACATTCTGTCTCAAACAGCTGAAGTGTATCTTCGATAAACCTTATATACCTCTTTATTCTTTTAAGTGGGGCAACTTGCAGAATCAGTGAAAAGACGTTTTTTCTGCTGCTCTGTAGTTTTCATGAGGAATCACAGTGGAGCTCAGCCTCTCATTCCCACCAGTGAATCCAAAAAAAAAAAATTAAAAAGGGTTTATTCGTGTGTTCTCCTGAGTCAAGCATGAGCAGGAGTACGGGGAGTGGTGACCTTCCTCTCCACAGCTGAACAATTCTGCTGAGCTGGTTTCTTCTGGGGCATTAAAGGACATGCGATGATGGGAGCAGAATTACTTACAAAGCCAAATTAGGAAAGACTATTTCCCCTGTCAAAGAACATTAGGAAGATATTTAAACAAACGATAATTTCTTTTTTTTCTGCTCACAGCCTTCCAAATCTGTCTCTTATATTTCTCCATTCATTACTCACCTATCAGTTATGTTATATACCCCATGAATTAGATTCACTGAGCTACTCGGGTTAAGCATTATGGTTCATTAGGGTAATTTATTTGTTGTTGTGCTGGTTGGAAAACCATCTCATTTTCACTTTAGTTCAGTTCTCCTGATTGTTTTCATTTAATGCTATAAATGCCAACTATGTGTCCAAAAACTTGAACCTACTAAGGTTTCAAACAATGTACACTCACTGGCCACTTTGTTATGCACACCTGTCCAACTCCTCATTAACACAAATTTCTAGCCAATCACATGGCAGCAATGCATTTAGGCATGTAGACATGGTCAAGACGATCTGCTGCAGTTCAAACCAAGCATCAGAATGGATTAGATAGATTATTTAAGTAACTTAACGTAAAAAGGGCTCTCCTGGGATTTTCACGCACTACCATCTGTAGGGTTAACAGAGAATGGTCCAAAAAAAGAGAAAATATCTAGTGAGTGGCAGTTCTGTGTGCAGAAATGATTTCTTGAACATGACAATGAGTTCACTGTATTCAAATGGCCTCCACAGTCACCAGATCTCAGGCCTTTGGGATGTGGTGGAGCGGGATATTGGCATCATGGATGTGCAGCTGACAAATCTGATGCTATCGTGATGCTATCATGTCGATATGGACCACACTCTCCAAGAAATGTTTCCAGTACCTTGTTGAATCTATGCCACAAAGGATTAAGGCAGTTCTTCATGTATGTACATTCTTACTGGAAGGGGCTGTTACTCACTTTGTGACATCACAATGTGAGGACCCACTCATTTTAGTGGCTTGGGAGGGGCTGTGCTCAGATCGCAGGGTTTTAAATGAATGTGCAGAGATGCATGAGTGGAGAAAAGTACAGCTTTGAGGGTGTTTTTCGTGAAGAATTAACATAACAGTATATCTTTAAAAGGTCAAAAAGGTAGATTTTGCATGATATAGGCCCTTTGACAACTATAACCAAAGCTCCCACCCACTGATCATGAATTTTTGCCACATGTTCTTACTCAAAGGACCACTAGAGGCTGGACCACTGACTCCTTTGTTCAACTTTGCACCACAAATAAACTTTTCACAGACGGTTATCAGTGAATTTTTTCTTTTTGTTAGGGACATTTTAAAATCTGCTCTTCAGAATTTAAAATAACTCAATTTTTTTGTTTGTTTTCTGTTTTGGTGGAGTAAGACTTAAATCAATATTTCGGACTCACCTCAAACTTTTTTATGTACAACATCCTATGGGTCACATCAATGATTACTGGTTTACATATGTGTGTTAAGGGATGGAAAAGGGTGACAAAGGTGGAAGACACAAGCCTCAAGGATAACATGTTGTAAGATAAACCTTTTCCAGACAAACTAAAACAAACCAAAGAAACGCCTGATAAGTATATGCCACACAGACACACCTGCTCAAGCTCTTTAGCTGAGAACAGCTGGTCTTTCACAAAATCATGACCCCTCCACCACCTTCGTGACCTTTCCGGTATCACACAAGCAAAGTTTCCAAACAAAAGGCCATCCTGAGGTCTCTCTTCCTGTTGCATTTAAGAAAAGCTTCCCCATCCTTCCCTTCTCTTTGTCCCTCACATTAAACAGAAGGAGCACAAAATCAGGTTTCCATATTTGACCTGTCCATACTTTTGGCTTCAACCCAACTGAGTTCACACAGAACAACAATAGAAAACTCTTGACATCTGTCCAAAGTCTTTAAACTGCTGCTGCCCTACGCACCTTTCAGATTCTGTGCTTGCAAAGCTTCCATCCTTTGCAGAGCCGAGCGGCCACGGTCTGCTGGCTGAGGAGTAGATACAGTTGAAATCCCTCCAAAATCTTCTGACATCCACGCCTCCCTCTGTTCAGTGGCCTGTATTTTCGGCCCGTTTGTCAGTCTCACTATGGCTCAATGTCTCTCGCATCCCTGCTCCCCCTTTGTCTGCCGACCAACAGTCCTTCAAGTTTCTTTGTATTCAAGTGAAAATCCATTTGCTTCATTGCAGCCCTGGCATGCATAGTCGTTTGCAGCAAAACTTGCCCCATCTGACATCATCTTAAAAGCTCGCATTTACTTTTGTTTTTTCCACTTTGCTGTGCTCGAAACACTGAATGTTGTTTGTCTCTTTCATGCTAACACAAATGGTGGCCTGTGGCTCTTTCTTCATTTCACATATTTCTTTAAACTTCAGTAAAATGTGAAAACAAGTAGGTTTTTTAAAGTATTTCTGAAGAAATTCTACATAATTTGGCAATCATATACTAACATGTTAGTCCTGAACATGTTTCATTAGAAAATGAGTTTGCTAAACTCACATGGGTTCTGGATGAAATTACCTCCAAAATGTTTGTTTAAAAAAAAAAGACAACCTGACCTAATTGAATGCACTTTTATTTTTAGATTCTTATTGTTTGCTCATAACTGAAATTCGATTTTTTTCACACACTCAAATGTGTCACCCAGAGAGGCTATCGACCCGTTGCTATGAGTAGTGCTCTAATATCGATTAAACAGTGACCACGTTTGAGGCTACGGGTGAATGATCAAAGCAAACGGCTGACTGAGACAAAACTCCTGTTTCTCCCTCATACATGCGACCTTTTCTCCATTTGATACAGAATTGTGAGTCACAGCAGCAGGCTGTCAACACAAAGACCTCATCCTCTTACTGAGTTTTTAAGTGCAGTAAGAAAAAAACGAAAGAAGACAAAATTTAATAGGGTTACAGGCTACAAAAGCATTAAAAAAAAAGCCTCAATTAAACTCAGCAGAGACTATATCAGATGCTTAGCCTATAAAAATGATTTTTTACATGAAAAGATGGATGAGCAGCTGTAAGTAAGTGTGCGTGATCTCAGATCACACTAAAAAACAAAACAAAGCACACAATCTGTACAGTGGTACAACCAAAAACCAGCAGTTTTATATAAATGTATTTACAGTTACAAAAAAGGGAAAAAAGAAATTCTATTATTTTCACGTTTTAAACGTTTTAAACCACAAGGTTTTTTGTTTTAGTTTACCTACATACACTTATGAGAAGACTGTACCTGTGCGTCAGCACAGGTACAGTCTTCTCATAAGTGTACTTACCCTGGAAGAAATTATGATTTCTTGGTCATTTTCATAGAATATGAATGATAATGCAAAAATGTTTATTTTTCAATTTAGAGGTTAAAAAAAATCCCCTTTTTTAAATCATAATGATAATCATAATTTCATTAAAATGTTTTTCCCCCTCAATACGACTTTCTAAATTTAGGATGAATCTCATTATAGAGGTTTTTTAAAAGTAACAATTAATAAAGAATTTCGTCTGCTTGCAGTTAATGGTTGTAAATACTTGATCATCTGCAGACTCACCCTTTCTCTAAGACATAATTGACCAGAAAAAAAAGGCATTTAAAGGACAATCTGGTTATAAAACTTGACGAATGTTTTAGGTAATTATGTCACCTTAAATTTCAAAAGAGAGCTGTTCATCCATGACACAATCAAAAATGACAGACCTGTATGCAATCCTGCATATAATCTGTATTTTTTGCTGGAAAATAACATGTATGAGTTTTTTTTTATACAATTAAACTAAATGTTTACCCCCACCCCTCCAAAAAAAACCAAACTGAATCATAATCTCACCACAGGACATCTATGGGCTCTTATAGATTATCTTAAAGATGAGGCATGTCAATATTTGCCTTCCTGGGTAACTTTGCTTTCCTGCAGCTTCAGTTTATATTGCTAAAAGAGCTTTTGCAATGCAACCATTTTGCCTAAAAAGTCTTTTTTTTCAGATTTAAATAACCTATCTGACTAATTTTAAGCAATGGAACATCATCATTAGGCTATTTCATGCCAAATCCTGACACTTCATCAATTAAAGATGACTTAGTAATGATAATAAAACTTTTCTGCATTTTCGTTTCTATTTTTGGTTCGTTTTGCTGAAAATGTTTAAGTATTTGCTTTCATGCTGAGCTCACACAAGAAAAGGATTTATCATTCAAAAGGGTATTTTTCTTTTGTACTTTTTGCAGTTAATTAGCGGTTCAAACGAAATTATCCTGATTAGAGATCAAGGGGTTGAACTGAAGAGCCAATTACTACACTCAGTCAAACAATCTTTAAAAGTTGAAACAATCCAGTGTCTGAAGCGTCTGATCTTCTGTGCACGTCAAGCCAAATGTCAGTTAACTACAACATTAATATGATTAATATATGACTTTCTAAAAACTATAGAACAAAACAAAATGACCATAATATGACAATTGCGCTTTTTTTTTCTTGTGAAAAACCTGATTTATTAAATGTTTGTTATTGAACAAAGTGTGGCTTTTGGTTCAGAGGATCAGAGGTTTATTCTGAACAGACTGAATATATACAAACCAAGTTAAAAGGACGGATTTAATCATTTAGAGTGACACAGGAAGGGCGTGTATGACGAGTTTGGCAAAATACTTCCTCAGTTTTGAAAAAAATAAAGAACTAAAGCCGGCCTGAAGCGCACACAAAACCCCATCCTTTCATCCATGCTAATGATAAAAACACTAAATATACGAACACAAAAACTAACGAAGAGGAAAAACACAAGAGATGCACGTCTACAGCATGCGACATATGCCCAGACCTCTGGTGCGTATAGGCGCTGAATGCCCTTCATCTTCACTCATTCATAATTCACACGAGCATTTATCACACGCTCCATTCTGCTGCACACTCCAACCGGTCACTACAGCCCACAACCACAAACAGGGTGGGACGGCCTGCCTGCCTGCGTTGGTGTTTGGAGTTAATCGCCCTTGAACAGCAAAATTAAGCATCTATGACAGAGTTGTGTGAGGTGGACAGAGTAAGAGGTTGCTGGATGTCACCTTAAGCGTGAGCTCCATCTGTCAGCGTCGGTAAAGGCGAGCATGAGGCTGTTTAGAGGAGTGCTGGCATTTTCTGTACCCTTGATCACAAAGGAAAAAAGGCTCAGAAGGCATTGGTGACTCATGAAAGCTATTCATCAGCACAGCTTCCTTTAATCCAAACACAACACAGACTGTACCAGATGAGATCTAAAGGGAAAAAAAACACTTACTCAGTGAGATGATGAGAGCTTTTCTTGCACTTTTTCCAGTGTTTACACCTATTTGAGTGGCAATGAGCAATTTGTATCTGTGAAAGTATCATTTAGGAACATGCTGAAGGAAAATTGGTCTATGGGACCTTCCTTTACAGAAATCTGAAAGTCATTGATTCATTCGTCAAGTTCATTTGGCCCCTTCTCTGAAAAAGCTGGAGTTCTAACATCTAAAACGAGCCAGATGACCCTCGTCTATTTCAATAGGCTGTTGCCATGGCAATTAGTCTTTGCACGCCCAGAGATGAAATAAGAGTATGTGCAGGTTTTTGTGCGTGTTGCTGCAGATGGGAAATGTCCTTGCAGTGAGATGCAGGTGCATTTAAAGCCCTGCTTTACAACCCTTAAGAAGCTGCAAAGATTCTTCTGTTTGAATCAAACTTGCATCCTTTCCTGATTGCAAATTTACATCTTGACTCCTAGGTTTTGTGTTTTCAATTTTATTTCCGTAAGACATGAGAGACGTGCTTCTTTCGAACTAAAATAGAAATGGTTTCTTTGTGTCTGTAAGGAGTTGCTGTGGCCTCTCGAAGTGATGAGGTTTACTCAGTCCTCGTCTTGTTCCGCAGAGAAAGTGTATAGTTAACACGCTTTTGTCCAGTGTGAGTGTTTATTTATTAGTCTACAAGCTGTTCCTTTGTCACACTCACGTATGCTTCAAGGACAAGCTAGTCTTAAATGTCTTGTCCAAGGACACGCGACAATTTCTGTCGAGGCCAGGACTTGAACCATCTTCTTCCCAGTCTGGTAGGGTAATTATTCTCCCCTATTGGGCATTCATTTCCTCCATTCTTTGCCAACAACCTCTATGAGTTGTACGGCCGTTAACAGAAATGTCCGTCATGGGTCACCTGCAAACATCAGAACACAGCATGGGCCTATTCATTACCGTAACAATAATTAAACTGACTTTTCGAAGAAAGTGGACAGAGCAGGTATAATACTAAAGTGCAACACATTTCCCCAACCTCATATTGCAGCAGATTCCCCAGAGCAGAAATGGACAGTTCAATCAAAGCATTAGCCTTGGAGTCTCCATTTTTCCTTTTTAAACAATATATATCTGATTATTCTAAAATTGTTTTATAAGAAAATATTTGCAAGTAGCACAAGAAGTTCAATGTAGAATTAGAGCTAGTCAACACTGAATAAATGTTTAAAAGCTTCAAATCTTTTAGCAATGCATGTTCAAGAGCCCACTTCCAATGGAAGGTCTATGTCAATGCAACTGTAGTGGTGAACACGCACTGGTAAACAGTAGGAAAAAAAAGTAGAAGAAGCCCCTCACTTCTTCCCTTCTTAGCGTAAACACCACGGACTAAACAAATCCAACACACACACCGAATATCTGAAACATGTTAGCATATGCTTGAACGTGCGTCAGATGCCTGGTTTGTACTTGAGGTGTAAGAAAATATGAATCATTGAAAAAGCTCTATATTTCATTTAGCGATACGTGTATCAATTTAAAATGCTGCCAAGACGATATTTAAATAAATATCTACGAGCAAACATGTAGTTCAGTCTTACCTTTGTTTTCCACTTAAACCCCCGACCACTAGTTGGCAGCACACCAAACTGTGCCTCTCTGAGCAGCGCTACACCAAAACAACAAGATCACGTGAGAACCAGCTTGTGATAAATGTGGACTCATGAGCATCAAAGTTGTTGTTTTTACATAGTGAAATGAGACATGTACACTCAGTTTTAACTAAGGATGACTACTGAACCAAAAATCTGTGCCAAATTGGTACTGGTATTGTATAAAAACGGGGATCTTGCACACATTTTTGGACAGGCGTTGAGCAGCAAATTAGACATGCGGGAGAAACTAAAACATCTCATCTTAAGTTTAATATCAACAAAAAAATTTTTGTTGCTCACTGTGCGAGTAAATGTTGAGTAACAGTTTAACGCAGTGGCTAATCTAAATGATCACTGCTATAAACCAGAGCTTATCACAGTATCACACATCTCCAGCTCTCCTTTCGTGTGACTGACTGTTGGTGCAATCTTGTTTGTTAGAAGGCCAAAAAAGATGGAAATTGATATGAAATTGCTGCGGGCTCCAGCGCCATGCTTCTCTGAACCTGCTCTGAACCATAATGCATGGTGTAAAAGAAAAAAAAAAGAGCTGTGCATTGCAGTGTGATGTATTACACCATTACTCTCCAGATAGCTGTAATCTACTGCGCAGCGAAAAAGGTGCGCCAGTCAAACCTTGGTCACTGCGATCCATATTGCAGTTTAGAGGTCTTACTGGGTGTTTCGCTCTTCTCACAGCCTCTATGCAGCTGTCCAATCATATAAAACACTTAAGACCTAAAGCAAAAAGGCCACTACAGAGCTCAGAAAGGATTTTAACAGTAATCCTATGATCTGCTTACTGCTCATTTATTGTACACCGACATTATTGCAGCTTTTACCACATCCGTACACACATATGTCTGCTGAATTTAATGAAGTTCTCCACTCAGTGCCGCCACTTTCTATGTTTCTACAGGTGGGCTGAACGCTGTGTGTGCGCATACTGATTTGAGATGGAGAGTCTAGACAGAAATCATGCTGGCATTTGATTGCTGGCAGGGGAGAAGACATCTGAGTTCATATAAGGAGGCAAAGGTCAACCTATTTAAGATTTTGTCAAGTGCTGTGGAGTGGAACAGAAGAGGCATCACCACGTCTCTTTCTTCAGCTACAATCACTCCAAGCATGTGCCGCCCGTTCAAGTATACGCGTTTATAATGTCGCGTTTACACTGGACGGGGTGTCTACTACTTTTTCTACTGTTTACCAGAGCATGTCCACCGCACAGTGGAAAGAGGCTTGGCGCAAAATCGCAAATCCTGCGGATCTTGCTCCAGGCTTTTGTCTTTCACAGCTGTTTCCCGACAAATGAAAGACTTGGCGTCATAATTCCTGCCAGGCACTAACTGGAACTACTCATTTCTCCTTAATTTACAATTTTCAAACCATTGACACTTCTGTGAATTAAATGGGTCGCCATCCATACGTCACTACCAAATATAAGTCCCCGGTTGGTCAGAGTTCGACCTGGTTTAATTTTCAACACACATTCAATGGCAATATGAAATAGCCAAAGAAACTTTGTAGTGACGCATGAACAAAAGAGTTTTGAATGCGAATACCCGAAATGCACATATACGTTAACTTACATTGACTTTTCATTAAAAGCGATTGCTTGAACGCACGTTTCTGAGGGCAGTGTTATTGTAGCTTAAGAGTAGGTTTAGAACTCCTTCTTTTTCTATCTCAATATCAAAATCTTTTCACATGTTTTCACATTTGTTTGGACTACAATCATTTTACATTTTCATATTTAAAAACCTTTTTATTTAAAAGAAAAAAAGTGTGATTCTCTTAGTGGTTTTTTATGAACACCTCACCCACACACACATTTTGAAGCAGAATCTGCATAGTGGTTAGTGTAGCACTGTGCCAAGTTGTTACCAGCATCTTCACACTACGATAAAAGAAAGTTCATTCACAACTCAACTTGCAGACAAGGAAAAACTCAAGAAAGCATGCTTTTGGCACAATAATCCATTAGGCTATGACACAACACATTTTATATTTCTATTCTAGAGAAAGCTTCAAGTCTAACCTTGGTTAAGCTGTTCGTTAGTGGTGAGTTCATATTTAACCACTATTCTAGGAATGAGCTTCAGGCACATATTGTGCAAGTTACTGACGGCACTGCAAAGGAGGACTGCAATGTTAAGGAGAACGGTATTTGATGTGAAAGAAAATGTTAGAAAAAACAGAAATGTCACAACATTAAAGCAAAGATCCTATCGTCATGTAATCACTTTTGTTAATTGTGGATCTTAAATCAGACAGGAAAGCAATTGAAATTCATGATTAACCTCAACCATGACAGACACTCTCTTTTTTTATGTGCTTATTATTCTCTGATCTCAATTTTTCTTTGACATCTAACCCACATAGAAGCCCTTTCTTGTCCTTTCCATTGATCCTTCATTATAAATAAAACAAAGCCAGGACAGTCTCCATGAATATCATTTACTCATTATGCCTGACTTGAAGGCAGCTGATGTAATTGAGGGTCAGGAATCTCAGGATAACACCAGGCCAGAGAATTACTAACATTAATCACCTCCGGCAGGGAGATTACTCGGTCTTTTTTAATTAGAAATTCAGCACAAGGAAAGAAAGGGAAAGTGATTTCAGCAAGATGCTGTTTAACTGCCCGGCTTGGCTATGAGAACATGTCACAGTAACAATTTAAAAGTTCTCCACCTTGATAAAGTCACAAAAAACAGTGTTAAAGTAAGAAGCTACACAATTGTACCACTCCACCAAGCCTAAAACTAACCCACACCTTGCTATTAATGTAATAATGTAAACACGAAAAAAATGATCTGGATTCTGGTGGGTGAAAATCAAACATGAAAAGGTAGATATGCAATTCTATTTTTAAAAAAATGGGGGACTGGGTAGGACAATATAATATAGAGGATATAAAATAAATATCAGAAAGATTTATTATCCATGCTGTACGCTTTTATTTCTGGTGTAGAATTGGATGGAATCAAAGGGAAATGTCTCCCTTTTTAGATAGCCTCTAGTGGGCATTTAAGGAACTGCAACATTTGGTACATCCAGGCTGGCATCCAATTAGAGAGGAAATGTGGGGTCTAAAATTGTTTCTCCTTTATACATGTTATCTGCCAAATTCTGGTTAGTTAGGGGGCCTTGAACAATTCATTTCTTCAATACACAAAAAAGAATCACTGTCTTTATATTTTTATACAATTTTATATAATTATTAACTTCATTAATTTAAGTTACCCCAAAAACTACACCTTCTATTCACCACTTCACCAAAAACACCTTCTATCTGGGAACAAAAGGTTCTGATTTATCTGCAAATCCAAGCCCTAAATCCTTAACAACTGGAGTTGTTTTGTTCCTCCCTCTTCTGAATTGCTTTGCAAAGTTTTCTAACAGGCCTCATGCAAATGTGAATGGCAGAAACGGAGCGGAATCTGCCCTAATACGCAGGGTGGAAGCTTTTAAAGGAAAAAAATCTAATAAAAAACAGGCTGTCTGAGTCAAAAAATAAGTGCCTTAAAAATAAAGCCTTAAAACAGAAGAAATGCATTCAAAGCAAGTAAGTTGCAGGCAGCAAAGAGGACAAGCATTACCTTCATAGTGCAAGCCATTAAGCCCAAACCAGCGTGAATGTGACACCGTCGTTTAAATTTCATGTACAGTATTTATAGTCTAAATTCTTTGCAGAATCTCCAGCGAATTACATCCAAAATTGTACTGGTCTTTATATGTTTGTAAAAATTCTTTCTGGAAGAGAAGAAAACTGTGTTAAATCTATTTTTATGGTAACTGCACAATAATCATTCTGCATTAAGTGCCAAGTAAAAAACACAGACAGGTACTTTCCAGGGAATATGACTAAATATAGAGCACGATTCCAGTAAGGAAATGCACAAAACAACATGGTGTGAATTTGTGTGCTGCCCACACACACACACATCTACACGAACACACAGGCATGTACTCACACAGGAAAGGCCACAGTATGTGAACCATTTCAGATTCAAAAGTGGGGCATATTACTCAGTCCTCCCAGAGGATTAAATGGGCATGATTATCTTTTTTAATTTTCCAAATTACAGCTGCTAATAATATATTAACCAAACCACTCATGCAGTTTTTTTCAACTTCACCCTTATATGAAAGTATTTTTTCTCCACTTTATGGCACAGAATTAAAAATTCTGAGAAAAAAAGTTCAGCAGATAATTTATTTTTACGAACAATTACCCTATTTTTAGGATTATACGTTGCTCCAGAGTATCAGTCGCAGACACAAAAAAAAAAATCCAAGAAGAAAAGAAGTCATACTTTTGAGATACATTTATATAACAAAATATAGGGGAAAAAATGACATTTAATCTTAAAAGACAAAACAAAAACAGCAGATTAGATGGCAATGAATTGAATGTAAACACACTTCAATAACACAAATGTATTTAGCTTCATAAAAAAGGTATTCAGTCAAGAAAAGTCCATTGGTCTGGACCGAGTCTGCTTAATTACATTTTGTTTGTATTTAGACTGCCATGGACCGGAAATTTATGTTTCAAGCTAAAGCCTGTAAACAAAACCACGTGATTGAAGATCTCTTTGGTCATTGGCCAGGAATGACAAGGATGGAGCAAAGCAACAAGAGAAAGAATGATGGAAGTCCTACACTTTGCAATGATTGTTGGGACAGTTCACTTATTTTAAACCATATTTTACTGACCAATTTTGAACGTCTGTCTCAAGGACAGGTACAACACGTTTTACTTGCAGCTTTTGTATGATGGAGGTATGCTTTAAGGTGGTTGCTGAGGTGTCTCACTTTTGCTTTACATTTGTCCGGAGCTTCATTCCTACCATTTTTACATCACGTAATCCACGGCCATGGTGGTCTTTTTAGTCAAGTTGTTCTGCTCCAAGCATATACCTTATTCAGACTGAGGAAATTCAGAGCGAACCGGAGCTCTTGGAAAAGAACTGAGACCACCTCAAAAAATGGGTCAGAGAGCGGTTCCTGGTCCCAGACCAGAATCCGCTTGGGTGTATTCCGACTGAAAATTTGCTCCGGATTATTGGAGGAAACAAACTCTGGTTCACTTTAAGCAAACCAAATCAGTCCTGTGTGAATACACGTGTCTAGAAAATCAGCGCAAAATATGAACAATTACTAAGATACCCAGCTGTTGATTTTTAATACTTTCACATAAGTCGCACCATACACAAACCATGCACAAAATGCAACCTGTACTCAGAAAAATAAGGTGCTATATATGTTTGCTATAATTCCTGTCAGATTATTACATATTATTTGCATTTTCAGTAAATCTGGAGGTGTGAATGAACTTGTATAACTATTCTTTTTTTCTACCATTTTCATATTGTAACTGTAGGAGTTTCTTGGATTTTTGGGGGACAGCAACAACAACAAAAACACAGTAGAAGAACTTTCAGAACTACATACCTGTAGATCAGACAGGAACATTTGACAAGAACATTTATTGTGGCAAAAACAGGCTCATAAAGCATAAAACACCAAGTACAAAAACAGGCCATAACTGAGGACAGCTGTACTGTTACCCGTGTCTAAAACGCAGCAATTTACTTCAGGCAGCAGGGACCGGATCCAGCTCGGATCCATGCCTGACTGCAGTGTTAACTCAAATGATTTACAAAGACGGAGACAGATAGTCAAGGGAATTTAACATCACTCGGGAGCTACTCTCTCTAGACAGCCAGTTTTCTCACCAGAACAGAAAATCTACAATGAGAGGATAAATCTTGGGCAGCTCAGTACATATAAGAAAAAAAAACCTTAAGAACAAGAAGTAGACTGAAACAGAGGAGGTCAGCTTACTTAAGAGTAACCCATTCATCTTCCCAATAGAAAACAGGAGCAACAGGACTAGTCCTCATACATTAATCTAACAGATGAAGAGAAAAAGCAGACCAATAAATCACTATAACTGGCCTGTAAACAAAAGACACTTCTACTCTGCTCTTTCACTGATAGAATGAGTCAATACTTCTGTGAAAAGTCTAGCGGGTGTGTCAAGAAAAAAAAATCTGAATGTATGAACCCCAAATTATTCATGTGCACACTTGCTAGTGTGCTCCTTCGAATCCCTGTCAAAAGTGCAGCGGTCAAAATCAGACGAGCAGCCTCCAGGCAGAATAATCCGAAATGTTAATGCAAAAAGGGCAGGTGAGCACCGTCTGCAATACCTTTTGTCAGACACTGTCACTTCAGTTTCAATGAAGGATAATGGATCAGCCAGCTTTCAGTGAGGAGAAAACATTCAAGCCACATTTAGTCCGTCTTGAGGGATTTGTATAAATGTATAAAAAGCTGAATGAAGCAGTTTGGAGACAGTAAAGAGGCAAAAGTAGATGCTGCAGGCGAGTCTCACCTAGACAAAGGGACATATTAAATTGTGAGGTAACCTTTGATGTTCGGGGACAGTTAAGAGAATGGGACACATTGGGGACGTCTGGAGGACGGTGTAATTGAGCAACAGAAAAAAAACAGGGAACTGAGTGGCGGGAAGGATAGAAAAGATGGTGCCTGAATATGATACATGTATACAGTACAAACACTAAAGACATGACGGATGACAAACTCAATCTCTTCCCATCACTTCAAGGACAGCTAAGATAAGTGATGCTAGAACCTCACATCAACCTTGATAAAAGTAAACGATTTGCTTCTGTTCAGTCAATGCGTTCCACATAAGAATGGAATTAAACAAAACTGTCTTAGTACACCAAAATAAAATGCATAAACATGGTTCTCATAAGACTTCAATAGTATTCTTACCTTTGAGTTGATCCGCCACCACACTTGGCCCAACCCTTTCAACAACCTGTCCATCTTCACACCGATACCGGTCATCCAGGAACTTGGCAGTAGCCTGTGATAGGTGGACCTTTCCGGCCACTCCCAGTTGCTCCATCAGATTGGCCAGATTAACATCATTTGACCAAACGTCGAACTTGAAGCGCTTCATGCCCAGGATACCACACAGCACCGTGCCAGTGTGAACTCCCACCCTCATGTTGACCATTTCCCTCTTCTCTTGGCAAAACTGTTCAATTGCTTGAATCATGCCCAGGCCCATCTCTACGCAGCAGTAGGCATGATCCGGTCTGGGTTCTGGACACCCGGCCACACAGTAATAGCAGTCTCCTAAAGTGCTGATTTTTTCACAACCTGTGATCTCGCAAAGTCTATCGAAACGCCCAAACAAGTCATTCAATAGCCCAACTAGGGCGTGGGCAGATTTGTTGGCGGACATTTTAGTGAAGCCGACAATGTCAGCAAAGAGAATGCTGACCGGCTCCATCCGTTTCATGTTGAAGGGTCTGAAGATGATCTGGCCTCTGGGGATGGAGGTTTTCTTGCGCTTGTTGCTTTTTGGGCTGGAGATGACAGCAGCTGCCCCACTTGTGGAGTATCGCTTTGCAGAATTATCCCCAATGTCCTCGTCACTCTGCTTCATCAGTTCATCAGCCACAATTCTGGGCATGACAGAATGGATCATGCGCTCCTTCAAAGCCTTCTCCACTTCCAGATCTTTGCCATGCATGATGGCTTGTCCCACTTTAAGAAAGGTGCTGCGTGATCGCACCTCTGACATAATGAACAGATGCATCCCGATGGCATGAGCGCAGAGATGGAGCAAGGCTTTGGCTGGTCCCAACCATCTTAATGTTGCCCACTCTGAGCTCTGGTCTCCATCCACCAGGTGTATCCAGCCTAAACTCTCAAAAACCACGGAGTAGAGAAGCCCAAGCAGAACAGAGGCGTAAAGTCGAACATGCAGAACGCTGTACAACAACAGTAGAACTTCAATGCAAAGGGAAAAGGTGCCTACAGGAGAAAGACACCGGGTTATGGTCAAATTGCTCACAGGTAAATCAACGGACTGGTTGTAGGACATCTCCATGCCACTAGATTCTTCCACATCTTCTTTGAAGCTAAATGTCTGAATCTGAGGAGCTAGGGTGAGGATGAATGTTACAAGAATGAGCAGCAGAGACGCCTGATTGTAACAGCGCGAGTAAAGCCTGGTGAGAGTTAGAAGAAAGATAAGGAAGCAGAAAATGAAGAAAGAAGCGGTAGGGAGAAGAAACGCCACCCTGTCACAGCGCGAAGGGTTGGCAGCAAAGTACAATCCCCACAGAAAGGCAGCAGCCGCCAGGTAAAAAAGCACATAGCGGAAACGCCGCTGGGTCTGAGGGAAACAACGTTCCCGACAGGCCTCCTCAAGGATAGAGGAGTCGAACTTCGGATCCCAGAAATGGCCCGCAGATCTTTCGAAAAGTTGAGGCATCTTCCTTTGAACTCGAAAACTCTTGACCACTGGCCTTTTCACTCCAGACTCTCCAGAGCTACAGCTTGAAGAGATGCTATATTTGCAGTGCTTGGTTCCCCCAATAAAACCTCCTCCGATTGAACCCAGTGGCCCAATTCCATGCTTGTGCTTGACGCTGCCGCCAATTTTCACAGAAACCACCCCATCGCCACTGGAGTCACAGCTCACCTCTGTGTTGTGAGGGAGCAAGTGCTGATGTTGGGGTGATGCCATGTTGGGACTTTTTCTATCCAGGTCTCAAAAACGATGGAAAAGGCACAGTCATTTACATGAAAACACGGATGAAAAAGTAAGGCAAAAGTGCGCGACTACAGCAGGGCAATGAGAGAAGTGTGAAACAGAGCACAAACACAAATATGAGGGGTTTGGGCTGGAGCAAGGCAACCAGACCATCCAGGGTTTTTTGAGTAGTTCATTATTGCACCTCTTGACGTCAATGCCTGCATTCCTCTACATTCCCGTCTGTTTTGAAGCACTTGAGACTTGAAGGTTTACTTGCGGCGCACTCTGTTCCAGTCCAAGACGACTCACCAGCCCACACTTTGCTTTGCTCATTGGAAAATATTTGAAAAACTGCCTCAAATAGAAAGTAGAGCTTAAAAAAAAAATACCAAAGAGTTTGGAAAAACAGAGGCGTCACCAAATGTCCTTATAAAACAGTTTATACTTTCCGGCTTGGATTATTTTTGCCCCTATGTGTCACTTTATTTCCATGGAGCATCAACAGAAATATTTGCTGAACAAGACCTTTTCTTGTGTACAAAACAGAGCAAAAGACGTATAAATGTTAGTCAACAACAACAACAAAATATATATATATTAGGAAGACCAGGGTAAAAATGGTTTTGTGGTTTAAGAAAAAAAAAAAACCACAATCATTCCCAAAAGGCCTGGTTGGGTATAAAAACAGACCAGAATTTCCACTCCAAACCCTCTACAGTGTCCAGAGGTTATGAAAAATGTGTGAACATATTGCTCAGGGCAGCAACTTCAGTTTCAAAATTGCATCAATGCCTCTTTGGTATCCAGTGACGCCACCTGTCACCAACCGAGATTGTCCCACGTGCGTCCACGGGAAGGAAAAGGGGGGAAAAGGAAAAGCCAAAGGAAAAGGCAAAGGAAAAGAAGTCGGCTGCTCCTTCCGTTTATTTTGGAAAAAGTTGGTTTCCCTTTGAAAAAGCCAGACGGGTGCAGGTAATTAAAGGGACCCCCCTACCCCTCTCTGTAACACCCTACACCTCAGTCCCACAGGTTAAGGCAGAGCGCCGCTTTGATCCAGACACTTTGATCGACCTGGAAGGAATGGGGGGGTCGGACGTTGTCATAACCCCCCTCCAAATAATCGTTCCACCTTTAATCCGAGATTAATGGGACATTTTCGTCCCACGTGCCGTCCACTCCGCCGCGAGAACACCTCGTCGTTCAACCATTCTGAGCACGAGGGCGGCTGAAATGCTCCGCGCGCTTTCCGAGCTCGTGGACGAATGTCTGCGGGAGGCAGACACCACCATCTTCTGCGACCATCCGGGAGAAATGACTGTGGGCGTGTGTGTGCGTGTGTTAGTGTTTGTGTGTGAGCGACGGAGAGGGAGAGAGAAGAAAAGACCGTATCCGCTTTGGCTTTTCATAATAAAACTCCTTTGGGCTCAATTACATGACAGCAGGGGCGTGTCTAAAGGAGGGGCCGATACGGGCCACCCCAACAAAAAATATTAATTAAAATTATTGTATTTGGATATTTACCAAAATATATGTATATCTATTTAAAAATAGCTTGTTATGGACCAATTTAAACTAGTAAGTTTCATTTTTTCTTCAAAAACAAAATTGTAGACAAAAATGGGCCGGGTTTATCTCAATGATCATTTTAAAAAACTTTGGTCAGATTATTTACTAATCAGTCAGGGGTTTGGACTACATATAAAAAAACAAATAAGACATCTGTGCATTTAGATCATTTTTATCTTAAATGGGAAGAAACAGTGTTGTGAACAGTTGTCTGTAAATACTTAATGTTGATGATAATTAATGTACATTTTTAAGTCCCACTCTGATCATTTTTAAAAATCTATTTTAAAAGTGTTTCCCGCAGTCTGTTCATTATGATTTTACTATTTTTTGCCAAGATAAAAAAAACCCTGTAATGTTTCATAGTTTCTGCAGAAGTTTCTTAACAGCTTGCCTTGTTATTTTTTATTATTTACATGATGCATGCGTGTGACTGGCCATATGTTGAGGTGTACCCCACCTTTGCAAAGCAAAAGCTAAGTTGGCTCCAGCAAGCATGACCCCCAAAAGGGATTCAACAGGTTCAGAAGGTGGAAGTATATTGCATGGTTAGAGAATCTAACCACTGTGTAAAGGCTAGTAAGTATTTTTGCCCATAAAAAAATCATCACACCAAAAAAGACATGCATGCAAAAATTTATTCTACTTCAGTTTTATTACAGTTCAAGTGGGCACTGGTTAGTGTCTATAACATACATTTAGACTTGGAGATATCATTTTCACCATCCATCCATCCATCCATCCATCCATCCATCCATCCATCCATCCATCCATCCACCCACCCATCCATCCATCCATTTCCTTCATCCATCCATTTCCTTCATCCGTTATATCCCTTTCAGGGTACCAAAGTTGCCTGAGCCTGTCCCAGCTGAGGTTTGGCAAAGGTAGGGTGCACCCTGGTCAGGTCACCAGTCTGTGGCAGGGCTAATTTTCAACATTTTTTTATCAATTCCTAAAATACAATTTCATAACTTAAGTAGCGAAACAAAAAAACGTCAAACCTTTTAAAAAAATGTTTCACAATTTATGCATCTTTTTCATACTTTTTTTTTAATACATACATTTTTTAGCAGTGTGCATCTTTATTTTTATTTTTTTGTACTTTGGTTTTTATTCTTTGCAAATATGAAACATATACCAGTGTGAACACATGTAAACGCACCCAAACACATGTAAAATCCGTGTACAGCTAAGTGTTTTAACTGGTGTTTTATTTTGAAAATCTCACATCCGAGCCCCGATGTCAGAAAATAGAGGCGAGAAAGGGGAGGGGGAGTCATGGAAATATAAAGGTTATGTGTTAGCATTTTGGTTGATGATTGACACAACAATTATGTTCTTTTAGTTTAACAACAATGCCCGTGATAAACTGTGTCACACACAACCAGGTCTTTGTTTGCAAAGAAGTGACACAAAAAGTGCACAGGCAGAAAGCACAAACGGCAAGTGCTAAGCTGAGAAAAGCAGAGCATCCCAAAATTGTAATCAAGTAAGAGTAGCATTGTTTTATCATAACAACAAAATAAACTATCTATAAAAAATAGCTGATTGCATAGAAATATCCCTTTATTTACAATCTCTTTAAGAGAAAAAAATGCTTTAACTGAGGTGTGGAATTAAATAGGGATGTTCAATATTAGACTTATCCAAATGTTTCAAACACATATTTCCTGAGACTTCATGTCCAGTTTTTGAATTATATTTGCATCTACTGATTAAAGCATATTAGGAGTTGATGATAATTTAATCGAGTTAAAATTCCCGCTGCCTCCAATTCCTTCTTCTCACACAGACATAGATCTTTTTTTAGATCAGTTAATGCTAATAATATCTGTTTATGCAATTATCTGCCAATGTCTATAGTATATTACGGAAAATTCCTAAAATAAATAGTTCAAACAGTATCTTTATTGCATATTTAAGGGTTAGAACTCGGATACAAATAACAGAATCAAACCGTTCTTGTATTGTTTTTTGAACAAGCACTATATGAAACATTTTTTGATGGTCTTTAACAAAGCTGCGGGATGTGACCTATTTTAAAGTAAAGTATTGTTGCAACAACACTTTAGCATAACTGTGGTAATTTGCTGTTTATTCTGAATTTAAATGTATACCTTCACCTGAACATATTTCAGTGAACTGTATGGATTTTTCAAAGGCATCTCGTGAGAAACACTGCAAAAAAAGGCAAAAACTGCAAAAGGTTCCTTCGCTTTCCTTTGTTGTTTTTCCACACAGAAGTTTGACACAGAAACACTGATTCAGCCTAACATCTTCTCCTAAACAATTTTCTACATTTGAATGTATGTTCAGAAACGAAAACCCATTTTATCACCCAACACATTTTGGCATTTAAAACTGCTGGCCGATTTCCGTTACATGTTTTTAGCTGTTGTCCACCTTCCCATCATCTCGTCAGCTTTGCTGAACTTGATGAAGATGAGAAGATGTTGTGTGAGCCTACATTTCAGGATTCATTTCATGCTGCTTCCTGTTTAATCAATAAACATTAGAAAGGTGCCACTGGGAGTCATGCATGCCTGTATCATCAGATTATCTCTATAATGTTTACAGTTTTGACTGCTTTGAAGCTTCAGACATTTCCATCTTTTGTTCAGTATTACTGCATCTTCTTCTGTTTCTGTCTGCAAAAAAGCTACCACAAGTGCTTCGATTTTTATGTTTTTATCAAAGTCTAGTAATATTTCTGTCCGCATACAGTTTTCACCTTATAGTGAACTCAGTTTTTTCTCTCGGGACGTGGTTGGCCTGGATTGTGACATGTCTGCTTAATGGGGAGTGTTATTTGCTTTGGCTGGGTCGCGGAAAGGCATTTTTCTTTTTTTTCTTTAAAGGTTTGTGCAATCTTTCACTGCTGTTGTCCAGAGAGTTGTCTACAGCTCTAAAAAATGCATTTGGTGCATGTTCAGTCATGCAATTCTTCCTTTTTAGGGTCACAAGGGTCTTTTGGAGCCCAACCCAGACATCTCAGGCAAGACAATACAGGTTAGACAGGTCAGCACTCGATCAAACACACTTCTTAATGAGTTAACATCGGCAGGCAGTTTAAAATTGATATTTTTGCAGGACAAGACAAGACCGTTTGCTCTTATGTAGCTGTTGCAAAGGTTGAGTTATAGAAATATATTCAATCTACAAATCTTAAACATTAAACTCAAAATAAGAGTAAATCTTGGAATGACTCTGACTACAAGAGTAAGTGTTCTGGTGAAATTCTATTTTAATCTACTATTTTAAACATAATTGTTTTGTTTTTCAAAATAAGACAAAAGAATTTCTGAAATGTAACACAAAGCCTTAGCTCTTTTAATTTGGCTTTTAATCCCTTACACTTTAATTTTTATTGATAAAATAAAAGCTTTCATAAGCACCTCAATTTTTGCCTCAATTTGTCACTTTACATATAACATGGAATTCCAAATAAAAATGCTTATGGCTGAAAATCTGCTCTGCTTTCAAAACCAAAAGCAATTTCCAACATGCTGTCTCCCCCTCCCAGCCTTCACCTCACACCTCCCAACTTCAAGTCACGACAAATTGCAGATGCATTGCAGATATAAAATATAAACAGGCTTCCTATGGCAGAACTGTGTCACTTGGTTCTCAGAGATCAACCTCAGGAAAAAGACAGTAGGAGTCTTGTATGTTTTTCTACATGTGAAGTGGTGCAATCAAAAACACTTGTTTCTACATGTATGGCATGCAGAGAAACATTTTTTGTAATCATCATAATTCTACATGTGTGGGCTTTAATCTAGCTTTATGTCTCTGAATACTTTTTGGGAGAATAACCACAGATCTTCAGTGCCTCGGTCTAACTGACTTTTTTAATTTTGCTCGTCAAGATTTTGAAAATTTGGTTAATTAGCAATTTATACCAAAAGGACAAAAACACCTACTATTTGATGGAATATGCATTCATTATTCAACATCTAATTTACATGGGATCAATGAAGCTGGGCTATTTCTATGCTAAACATTATAGATTTCTTTCTGTTTTTTTTTTTTTTTTTGTTGGACATTGTGAAGCATGTTTTCCTTTTTTTCTGCACACCTCCCTCTAGCGGATGATATGTGTACCTGCATTGTAAACATTCCACAAACCCAGTGGAAAAGAAGGAAAGAGGAGCTTGCTTTGGGGTTGTAGCTTACCACAAACTTTTGTTCCTCAGTCCAGGGCAAGACGGCTGAAAAATCAAATATATGTGCTAGTTTGTTTATTGTCTGCATCCTGTATGTGTGCAGCTTCTAGCTTGTTAGCGAATCTTGAAAAAAAAGTTATGATTAAAACTTAGAAAAGAAAAACTGGGGAAGCAATTAAAATGTGTAAGCTACAAATATCATTTTTCTGTGTCATACTCATGGGAGGTTCTTTCTGCAAGAACACTTGTAGCTCTATAGTATCCTAATCTCACTCCAACCATGCACTTGCAAGGTCAGTATGGAGTATTACCTCAGTCTCAATTTTTTGGAAAACAGTCTTGCAGAGATTTTTCAAAATGCAAGTTTTTTTAAAGAAATTTTTGCTCACCTACACAGCCCAATTTAGTGTCCATAAGGAACTTTACCGAGCCAAAAATCAATATATGTCTTTCTAGCCTGCTGGAGAAAAGGCAGAATTAATGGATTCTGTTGGAACAAAGATGCATCCGTCACTGTTTCTTTCATGGACGCAGAAGAAAAAAGTTGGAGAGCTTGTGTCTGAATGAGAAAAAAAACATTCTGAAGACAGCATTGAATTTCTGCCAAAACCTGGCAAATTTATAGACTTAAACAAACAAACAGTTAAGAAGTGAAGAACTATCAGCTTTTGACCTTTACGCTCTAACCTCTGCTTATTTCACAGGTTGTCAACAACCAATACATTAAAGCCCAGAGAATAAAGGTCTCATTTGTTACATGGAAGCATTGATTCAGACAGTCTGGAAAAGGGAAATGTTTGTGTTTTTATAATAAATAGACATGCAGCTGATGTGATATTTAACATGCAAAAATGAGAAAAAAAAAATAAAACAAAATAAAAAGCAAAATAGATTGGATGATCAGCCCAATACACAAGCTTTTGTATAGCACCCACAAAGAGACAGCTGCAGGAACAGCTTCAGGAAGCTCGTGGAATTGGCCTGCTGTAATGCAATTCTTTCAATTTTACAACCCAGATTTCTGATTCAACTTCCTGTTTTATTCACATGCAAGGGAGCAGGCGTTTAAACATTTTCAGTCTTAAAATGGACTTTCTAGATTTCTTTTTGCCACGCTCTTCTTCAAGTCACCAACCCTCAAATTCACAGTCCCAGACAGTCCAAAGCGATCGAGTGTGTGGCTTAACAGAACTCTTATTTCATCAGCACTTGTGTCCTTAAGCTGCCTTATCAAATCCTCCCCCTGCCCCTCGATCTCCATTATTCCCACAGTCCCCCAAATGCACCATCCCATTTTTTTTTCTCCTGAGGGAAAAACAAACAAACAAACAAACCAATCGTTGATCTTTCCTCCTCAACAATACAAGCATTCTGACAAAAGCGGGGATGGCTTCCGCCAAACCCATCTCTTCACCCTTTTCTGTTTCCTTCCTCCACTCGGTTGCTCTGCTCCTCAGTTCTTTCTGTAACGATTCTTTGGCTTTTCCCCGCAGCCAGTGGCCTCACAGGATGACAGCCCCGGCTGCTTGCCAGAGTTAATGCTGCTCAAAAGAGCAGGAAGCTCTGTGGTGATGGCTTTCTCTATCTTATCCAACAGGCAGCCCCCGATGTAAGAGCACTGAGCGGACAGGGGCTTGAAGTTGGTGATGGGGTTGATGCCAAAAAAGTCACGGTAAGCATCTCGGTTGGGCAGGTCAAACTTGCTGACGTTAGTCTTGGCGAGTATGGATTTAAAAATGTAGAATTTATCCGGGTCGTCCACGATCTCCTGGAAGACCAGCTCGGGGTCGCTGAAGAAACTCATCTTCTCTTTAAAGGTCTGAACGTAGCGGTCGACCAACAAGCCGTGGATGCGCACACGGATGCCGTGCTGGCGGATGAAGGCGATCTTGTTCTCCATCCGGTTCTCGATCACCTGGTTGAGATCTTCCAGGAGGGAGATCTCTTCCCGTTTGAAAAGCTCCCGACTGGTGTCAGGTGCGTAATCGTAGGGCCAGAAGGAACTGACGTAGACTCGGGGGGGTTCTGTCACGTTGATGAGGGGAGCTAAGCTCCAAAAGAGCGCTCCGTAAACTCTCATCAGGTCTTGGGTGGCCAGATTGTCAGCCTTGTTGAGGATGATGCGGATCTGTGACTCACGACCCTTGAGTTGCTTGAAGAGCATCTCCAACTCCAGACCGACGTCCAGTTTCGTGGGATCAAACACCACGAAAATCAGGTCGGCACGGTCAATGAACCACTGGCAAACATCATTGAAGGGGTAGCCTGTGGAAACAGACAGAGTTGTCAGTTTGCTTTTATTTTTTATGCTTCAGTGGTCTGAATCTCTGTCTCAAACCTCGTTCCTGCTGCTTGCGGTTCTCAATGATTCCTGGCGTGTCCACAAACGTCACACGCTCCAGCAGCTTGTGGGGCATCTCAATGCCAATCAGCTTTTCCAAGAAGTTTTGACCGAACTTCTCCAGAGGGGAAAAGGAGCGGGAGCTGTCTGCTGCCATGACAATTCCCTCAACGGAGCGGATCTTCTCCCCGTGCATGATGACAGTAAACTCAGAGGTAGTAGGCTCAGCTCCTACAGAACCCAGACAGGAAGAATGAATATCAAAGAGAGAAGCAACAGAACTTTTTAGATCATAATTTTTCTGAGGAAGATTTCGAAGTCTGAGGTTTTGAAGAACAAAAAAAAACGACTTATCATACCTGTGTAGAGCTGATAGGGGCTGTCATGCAAGCCCAGGAGGTAATTAATCATGGAGGACTTTCCTACACTCCAGGGTCCCAGGAACAACACCATGGGCTTGGAGGTAATCTCCCCATCTGGGATTAAAGCAGATTAAAATCTCAGCCTTGTTGGAAAAAAAAAATGGAAGAATCTGAAATAAGCTTTAAATTTAGGAGGACATTTTAGAATCACTAAACAAAAATAACATTTTATGACGATATGATAATATTATTGTTGTTTTGTCATTTGAAATAAATGCCAAGTAAGGGCTGCTAATGTGAAAAAATGTTTAAAAGTTACATAGCTGAGGTCCTTGCCCAAGGACCCACACTACAGAGTGTTTGATATTTGGGGAAAATGGGTTTTAATGGTTTTTAGACCAGGGACAACAAATAAAAAACAGGAGAGACATTTTTTTAGGAAGACTTATAGATGAAGTCTTCATGGACCCCTTCATGTCTGACTTAAATTACAGTTATATAATAAAAATGTCTTCAATATTTTTTACTTTCAAGGTGATTTTGAATCAAATGGAGTCCTGGCTTTAATGGTACTTTGCAAATTAGCAACAAACAGTACAGCAGGAAGGAAGTAATGCTAACTAACGAATGTGAAAAAATAAAAAAATAATCTACAGCTTTGATTTGTTTGTCTATAATACGCAAAGTCTTTTGATCTAAAAGCAAATATTTACTTTGATAATCTGCAGAATGAACGCAGCGACTTTTGCAAATTTAAGATCATTCATAATAAAAACTTAGTTAGTAATGCAAAACAACAAAAACGGCAGACAGTCCTCAGAGCAAAAGAGCCATTCTGCCAAATCAGGTTGACTTTGGTGTGAGTGAAGATGGTGAAGGGGTGGGAGGAACACAGGTTCTACTATGGATGTGGATGAATGTGTTGGGGGATAAATACATCAATAAAATCTAAATCTTTAAAGGAAACTTGACTTTTAACTAAACACTGATCACCTGATCCCACCTCTGGCCTCTCTCTGGACTGCTGCATTTTTTGTTAAAACCACAAACTGCACATGCAACCCCCTCCACAGTTTCAATTAGCATCAATTTGCCAATATGTAAACTCATTGCTTACAGTATTACATTAGAAATGTGGAGCTTTTTTGAATCCGATTCTGGTCCAATCATTTTTAAAGTGACAGTTTTCCATGGACAGAAGCTTCCGCTCATGAATCACTGTGATGACCAACCAATCCAGCCTGATTGGCTTCCCACAAAGTGAGTCACGTCAGAAGTTTTAACGGAAACGCTGACGCGTGAGGAAAATGAAGGGTGAAAGGCAGGGGCTTAGCCCTTCAGGCAGTGCCATGCACAGGTAAGCCCTGTCCACACCCACCTGTGGCTGAATCCCCCAGGGTTCGTCCGGGGTACGCTGTTAGATGAAGGGAGTGGAGGGGGTGGGATGAAGAGAGGACAGGGGAGAAGTGAAGGGGAAGGAGGCAGTGAGACTTCTACAAGCATCAGAGAGGGGAAGAGCGTCACTGTACATGAATGGGTGGGAGATTAAGGATTTATGATCCCATATTTGACCTGAACTGTCAAACATGTTTTTCATCATATGTGGGCAGATTATTAAATTAATTCATTTTTAAATTTGCAAAAGGTTGATATGTTTTTCATAGACATGATGAACATTGTTTTTACATTAATGTAGAGCATAAATGGCCACAAGAGGGCGACATTTATTCTTTTGTGGAAGTTTATTATGGGGATAAAAACACTGCAAAATACCACTTAAAATAAAAGCTGTATTATAAATTATGAATTAAAATACCAGTTTTTACTATTAGAAACAAGAAACTACTTTTTTTTTCTTTAAATGATAACCAGGATCCCTTTGTTATGCATTGTTGGAAGATGGAAAGAAGGTGCATGGAAATCTCTAAAGCAAACAACACAAACAAACAAAAATCCACACAAAAGAACAAAATGAAAACAAAGTAGAGCAGCAGAAAAGGCTTCTGGGATACCTGAAATCTCATGCTGCCTAAGCTCATTGTACTTGTAGGCTTGCTCCATTGGCTTGATGGATGTGTGGTAGATCTTCCGCAGCTTTTGTATAGCCGCTGAAGAAAAGCAAAAACAAACCAGCTAGTTAATAAAAAGAAGAATTCAAGAACTTTACATATTTGCGACTAATTTAAGTTTTTTTTTGTAATCGTGATCAAATGTCTCAAGTTTTTCTTTTTCATGAAAAAAAACAACCATTCTTTTAGTGGTTTAAGACTCAGTTCACTTCATGTTTCTCAGTTTTCTGAATTGTTCTTGTGATTTCCAATAATCCACCAGTGTTTTCATCAGACCCCGGTTCTTTGTTCTGCTGTCATGTTTGGTTGTTTACTGTCACTTTGTATTTCACCCGTGCGAGGAAAACATTCTTTACTGGAAAGTTCCCCCAGAGTTCCTTATTGATTTTACAGACACCTCTGCTTCAAAAAAAAAAGTCTTTGATGATAAACAACCCCAAAAATCACATAGAGTTCAGACTGTTTAGGTGTAACTTGACAGTCAGTGATTGTTCAAATCAAATTTTTGCAAAAATATTTTAATAATCCCACAAAATGCAGACATTTTTTATGTTTTATATAAAAAGGAGTGAACCAGTATGTCAGAGTTGAATAAAGTGATGCACATGTAAAAAAAAATAAAGCAAACTATAAAGCAAAAAGCTTCACTGAATTACTTTTTGTTTTCCTCACCTGCATAGTCGGATGCCCTCTCCTCAGTTGCAAGCCGCAGCGTCTCATCGATATGAGATGTATCTCTTAAGACGGAGGTGTGGTCTTCCTCTTCTAAAAACAACAAAATTTTCTCACCTCAATATCTTACTTCAAATCTTTGATGAAATGATTCACCAGTAAAAAAAATAGAAAAAAGCACAAAGCTGATGGAAATCAAAGACAGTTTAGGAGTTAAATATCCATTGGAGAAGTTTGCAGCTACTCAGACACAACCAAGAGAAGTCACTTATACATGCATGGGATTGAATACATATTCAATGCTAAAGAAATAGCACACAATTTAAGAAAAATATGACAGAGTGGATTTTTTGTTTGATGCCATCATGAGTAAAAAAGAAAAAAATGGAGCAAAGTCTAGAAGGAATTATTTTGCAATCAAGCATTTGCCACAAAGAAAGTAAACTCCAAACTTAACTGCAAAAAAGAGATTAATTCCTGAATTTAATTTTCATTTTTGTTGGATTTTCAGAACTGTTGCTCCGTCCGTCAGCTTAAATTTGCAATGTAAGCAAGCATTTTAACATTAATTGTAAAACAAACATGTAAAATGCATTTTGTATTTTTTGAAAGGAAGCTTTTTTTAAAGTTGCATAGGATTGACCCTGCACAAGGAGCAAATATTCTAGATGGACTACCTTCCTCAGTGACATGTTAGCATGTAAACAGAGTGGCTGAGGATTGACCCTCCAACTTTATTTATGGTCAGCACCCTAGACAACCCCCACCAAGTGTCTAAATGCAGTCCTGTCAGTAAATATTTCTGCATCCGTCATCATCCATTAATCAGAAAAAATATAACCAAATGGTTGACTGATTGATTAGAGGGGTTGGATTCTGCTTCCTTCCATGAGATAAAAGAGGAGGCGGAGAATCAGCAAGAACGTGCTGGTTCACTTGTCGGCGTATTGGATTACTTTGATCACAGCTGTTAGCACGATCAGCTCTTAATTTAGACAACAAACGCTGAAAGTAGGCAGACAAAGACATGTGTTTGGCAGCACCATGTGCTTTGTGTCAACAGCAGAGAGAAATGCGGCGGCGACAGGGACTTCCCCATTTTCACCAAGATAGAATCAGATCTGAACTGAGTGATCCATTCACATAAGATACTGTGCAAATCTCTGTCCTCATGTCTATATTTACCTGCCTATCACTGTCCTTCTGTGTCCAGGATTCGGACAAATCAGGTCACAGTATAGCGGATCAGGCGTTTTTATGTTCTTTTTAGCGGATACTTTCAGAGAACTGTTCAATACTTTTAATATATCTTAAATTAAAAGGGAAATAAAGGTGTATTTGAATCCTGTTTTTTGCATGCACATAGTAAGATATGTTTTAGAGGTTTCTTGATGAAATTGTTTCAGCATTTAAGGAAGAAATTAAATCAAATTTCAATCAGTTTTCAGAGAACCAGCCCAAATATCTGCCGCGATGTGGTACATCTTTTTTTCTTATTTGAGGTACCCTGACATAAATCCTGATGGAGGACTTTCTGGCCTTTCCATTGATGTCACATTTGTTTGGAAGGGATTAGCTTTGCATAAAAAAATCGAGACTTCATAATGGGTGTTTGGCTCCTAACAGGTTATATAATGTGCTGTGTACTGGTTTATCTCTATAAAAGAATAAAAAAGACAACAAAAAAGTATGCACTGTTGCAGAACTGTCCCGTTTTAGCATATGACTGCTATAAAAATGTGGTCATGCTGCTTATTTTAAATTACCAGGCATAATGTGAAGGTATGGAGAGCAGAGTGAAAGACTGTCTAAAAATCATACATAAATGAAAATAAAATTTCCTGATTTATATTTAGAAATTTAAATAGTCGTTTTTATATCTTTATGATTAAGATGTTCTTCTCATTGTTGCAAGTTTATATTACAACCACATCACATCCTCTAAAAGAAATGCAAACATTTTATAATTGAAACAAAGGTTAGAATCAAAACTATGAGAAGAGAAAAGGCAAAGCTAAACAATGACATGCATCCATCTGAAGCTCCAACTGGACCAAAACCTTCAATGATTTCTACGGTCTCAGACCAAGAGCTGGAATGGCTGTAAATGATTGTTTGTTTACAAGTAGAAAGCAGAATTTATTTAACTTTAGACTGTTGTGCACAGGTTGATAATATAGCAACATATTGGACTAAAAAGACAAATATTTCAGAATGCGCTAATTGATAGAATAAAGATTTCTCCACAGTGACACACATAATACTTTGCTTATGGCAGCAGCAAAGAAAAAATACACAAGAGCGGGTTCTCTTTGCATCAACCAGCATTGCAATGTGATTATCAGTGCAGTACAAGGCACAAAGCTGATGGGAAAATTAAAAAACAGACAGTTTTGTTTGAATTCCTGTCACTAAATAAAAAAAAGGTTAAACCAGAACTTTTAGAATGAAAAAGAACCACATTAATCAAATTAATAGCACATAAAACCGTTTTTATAGAAGGGTCTTGTTAGTGTGAAGTCATCCATCAGATGACTGAGGGGTTGCTTGTACTCTGAAGTGGTTTTTGGCAGACCTGTCTTCATTCTGTCGTGACCAAAGCCTAAAGAGTTGTGTCTTTTGGCACGGACCTCTTGAGCGAGCCTCGCTGCTGCTGTGAACGTGTTATCACCCTCCAGTCCCTGGTGGAGGCTCGGAATCGCAGCTTTTGCAAAGATCAGAGAGCTAATGTTGCCACTCTGTGGCAGGCCTTGGGGCTCAAAGTTAACCCTACAAGTGCCAGGAGAGCCGAACTCACCGAGCAATGTGCCCGCTCACTGCTTCACAACTCGCTTTCAGTTTGGAGCAACATGCACATGTGCAAATTCACCAGAGTACATTGCCAAATCAGACATGCCAGCATGACAGCAGTGGAGGCAGGCATTTCTCTGCTATGTAGTCAAGTTTACTGACTGTTTAGTCATCAAAATGATGTAACACATCTTTGCATCAAGCGGCTTGAAGTGCAGCAAAGTCAGTTCAATTAAATCAGATTAAATAAGGGCAGCACGTTTAACCCCAGTTAACTTGAGCAGCAGGGGATTCAGACAATTTTAATTAAAGGTCAAGAGGTTATTGAAGTGACTTCATTCAAATCAGACTAATTAAAGAGATTGCATAAGCTTTAACTTAATCAAAATGTAATTTCTATAAAAGAGAATAATGCTGATGCATTGCTTTATTAGGTGACATCAATATTTATATAAAAAAAGACACTTTTTTCGGTCTTGTTAAGGCGTCAGATGGCAACAGGTGGTACAGCCTGAGAAGCGAGTACTCCCCCCCCAGTCAGAAATAGTCCTACAATGGGTCAGAAGATGGACAGAGAAGGAGGCAGAATGACTGCTACCTATTTTAAGGTTTGGAGTGTTAGTCTGTGGTCAGACTCATGGAGATCTACATCCCCATAGATTGTCTTCCATTAACAGGAATTAAAAACTGAAATGACTGCTCAATTCTTGTGAAGGGAAGCTGAATTTTTTTAAAAGTTTGCTTTGGAAAACTGGGTGATGTGACCCTCAAATACGTTTAATTCTGACCCATTGGAGAGCAAAGGCAATTTCCACTGAGGTGTTGATCCTGCAGCCTGTTAGGGTGTCAGAAAGGACATCGGGTGCCCTTGGGACTGGAGGGAGTCTTAAGGACATGCGTGTATTACAGCAGTTGACTGTGACTAGTGTGTAGTCATTCCTGCCCCCCTCCACCTTCCACATGGGACAACATGGGAGTGTCCCAGACATGCTGCATGCTGTCAGACAGATTCATGCTGAGAGTTTGGAAGCGTTCAGTCTCCCCTCATCATTCAGGGTGGATAGTATTGCATACAACTATAAATGCATCGTTTAAGAGGAGGCACCAGGAGGGATATTAATATCTATTTATTTAAAAGAGTAAAATGATACCCTGCACTGATGCATTTAATTACAATCCTTTCTTTATGTGGGAACTCTTCAAAATTTACAATGACAAGTTAAAAAGGGACAAAGATCTATAAAGTTATCACACATCTCACCTGTTTTATCTCTATTTTAAATTGCAGGCTTAGTTTATTGTTCTTTTGACTCAAAATGTTTTTCAAATGTCTGTTTTTATGAGAATTTGATATATTTTATTTGAGTTTTTTTTTTAACTTTGAATTAACAATGAGTCACATTGCAGAAGCTCAGATAATGCATTCACCTGCACAGGAGCAGTCGCTCATCACACTGATGTTGCTGCAGGATGTGCATGAACACTACACTTCACACCAGCAACTCAGCATCTACAATCACAGAGAGCAAGTCTCTCAAGTCTCAAGACTAGTTCGAAATGAATTATTAAATAAAGATGCATGCACTTTTTTATGAATGACATATGTTTCTATAAATAAGTTGGCCTATTGAACCAATAACCCTAAAGACCGACGCAGCAACGTGAACATGCATTTTTAACTAGCCTTAAGAGATGCATTCACACCACCAAAATGATTTAAAAATCAAGATATTTTCAGGAGTAAAAGAAATATTTTAATTGTTTAAAAAAAGCAGCTCAAAGCTTTGTTGACATTGATGCATAAAGGTTAAGGAAATGGAGGAGGGAGGAAAACAAAACAAAACAGGATGAAGATGATCAAGAAAAGTATCACAGAAAATATTGATTGTTCTGTTGTTTGTACTTAAAAAAAATACAAACATGTCGATTTTGAGGATGAACCTTTCCGACTGAAGAAGTTCCATCGGGATACTGAAACCCTGTTGACTCCTATTGATTCAAATATGCGTCAAACCACTTCAGCGCCAAAATGACCTTATTTCAGCATCAACTTGAAAGCAAAAACATAGTTGAATTTCATTGTCATAGCTGGAAATAAAGTCAGGCATTAAGGAGTTGGTGCTTGATGGGAAAATTCTTAAAGACTTTCCGGCTGTCCTCACATCATCCTGTAGCTATCCCATTAAAATTCACTGCAAAAGTTCAGAACAGTAAATACGGAGACTGAGTTACCCAGAAAATACCTGCACGAGTCTCTGAAAATTGCGAGGGACAGCCCCGTGCCCCCCGCCCCACTCCCGCCAAGAAAATACATGTCCCTAAAAGGCCAACTGCTGGGAATAAATTGCGATTGTGACAGTGCAGAGTGACAGCAGCTGTGCAGCATATCTAACACAGAGCATGATGCTGGGCGTGGTGAAGAGTCTGAAAAGGGTGTGGGGGGGTACTATAGTGCGCAGTGTTAGGTTTCAGGAGGCTTTCCAATCTTAGACACCTGACAGAAGCCTGCATTATGGAAGCCTGGTTACGGACTGTGGAGCTGAACGCCACCCCAAGGACAGGCAGGGGTGACAGACAAGGGTAACAATCACCGCCCAAGTGCCGGCCTGGAGACCACACTGCATTTTTAGAATGGGCAAACTGGGAGTAGTTATGAGCTCAGCAGGCGTGACTTTCACAAAGCAGGTCCTGACTAATTAAAGTTACGGTGATAAAGTTGACTATGATGTTTGTTTTTATGACATAAGGAAAAAGCTTCAGCGTTGATTCAGGCTCCCACACGGCCGGCCTGTCCTTTCTGATCAGGCTGAGAGTTTCCATCAGCTGCTACCTTGCTGCAGGACAGCTGACATGGAGTCAGGCTGAACAGCTTTGACTTCTCCTGAATAGACACTGACCTAAAGTAAGAAAAGACTCGGAATGTAAAAAACTGTCCTACTCTAGAAGCGTTGAGACACAAAAACCCATCAAGATGAGTTCTGAGAAGATTTTAGTTAACGGAACTCTCTCTGGACATTATCTGCATTCCATTCATTTGGACACAGGTGAGTATTAATCCAGCATATTATTGGATTCTTCATCTGGATTAACCAAAACACTTCTGAGTCTTACCTGCTGTGGCCTGCAATAGCTGCAGGGTGAGGAGACAGCAGATCCAGACTGTACCCTTCATGATGGCTGCCAGGAGAACTCCGGTGGTCAGACAAGACTATATATACCATGGCAGGAAGGTTAAAGTGCACACACGGGGAAGAGGCGGGGCACAGAGGGCCAGCTGGCAGAGGGGCGAAGATATGTGTGGTCATGTTTAGCAAGTGTGCCACAAAGTCTTTAAAGTTCCTTTTACTCTTTTTGGAGAGCTCTTTAGTAGCATCCATGCTAGACCCAATTCTGTCCAAAATCAGCAATACTTTGAGTTTATTTAGATAATTTTGTTTCTTTCACCTAAAATCCTCCATCTTGATTCAAATGCTAAAAAAAACGTTTAAATAAAGTTGGATCACAAGAGAAAATTCAGAAAAGACTGTTGCAAACATCAAGAACAATGGAGCCTTCACCCACATGAGGAACACGGCAGGTTCATGGAGAGAAGTGTGAAGCTTAAAGACCCCTGAGTCAGCCGAGAGCCTCTCACACAGCTGAGCACTGGACGGATTATTGCTTTATCACACTCAAACAGACACTGAAAGCCCAACATAAGCTCACAATTCCTTGGGAATCAACGTTTCAAATGTAGAAATAATCCCCCAAAATGGCAGGAATTTTACCCCGACCACATCCATCTGGGGAGGCATGTCCAAGCACCGCAGCATTTGTGTTCATCCTCAAACCAGCTAAAATCCTTCACACTCTTCACGGGTGGTTGAGCGGGACGATTGGAGTATTTTTTGATTCACTTGCATTATTTTTTTTATGACAGATGATGGTGTTAAAGCTGAACTTGCATAAACATTTTTTTTGCATCTCTGATACTGTATTTTATCCTTCTATGCAGCATTTTAGCAAACATGACACAATGGCAACGTTGTTGAATTTTATTTTGAAACAGTACATTTCTTGTTCGACATTTATGACCTGCTTTAAACCATGACTCAGACTGATATTGAGGAAAATTCAACGTCAAAGCATAAGATAAAAGAGGCTTTGAGGATAAGGATTAGAAAGCAGCAGCAGCAGCGATGAAGCCGCTGAAGGATCTTATGATGCTGAGAATGCAGAAGTGGGTTCAAACATTTAAGAGAGGGCCACAGCTAGAATCACTGGAGAGCTAAATATCTCTAGAAAGACTTGCCTTTTAAGGAATTTAAAATGGATAGTCACCCTGGAACAGAATGGCAACCTGTCTAAGGTGTACCCTGTCTTCATCCCACATTAACCGGGATAGGCTCCAGCAACTCAGCGACCCCAAAAGGGATTAAGTGGGTTTAGACGATGGATAGATAGATAAAGAGCTCCACCAATGCACTTTTTGGTAAGCTTTCTTTTTTGGTTCATGAAACTTTCTTACAATAAAACATTGTTTTTCCGCATAAAGTGATAAAAGAGAATGAAAGTTTCTGAGCATCAAGAAGTTTGATTTGTTGGACATCTGTAAGTATTTTGTCACATAAAAAGCCATTTAAAAAAATAGAAAACAACTTTTTGTCCAGTAATCAGATCGATGTTGACCTTGACATGTGTATTTTTTTTGTCAAATTTATCTTATTTTATTACCAAACCCATCCAAACTTTTCATTTACTGAACTGATCCCTACATTGCCAAACAAAAAAAACGTTGAATGGGTCAGCATAGGGATAGGAGAGGATGCCACCCTCTATCCGTGGAGTCATCTCTGACCGTCACAGAGAAAGTGGTCAATCTTATTTTAGCTATGAGCTGCTGAACAGAAGGGAGGGGGGGCTCTTCGGCATATTTTCTCCAATCAGGAATAGACACATGTGCATCCAATTTGCTATTTCAGTTGCAGTGACGATCAGGCAAATTTATCCGATTGGGTTAGCGCTTGCTCTGTAAAAGAAGCAACTTAATCAGTTAGAGAGCCTTTTATTTTGGTGGTGACAAAAGACACAAAAGCCAGGGTTTAAAAAAAACAGTACAAACTTTATTATTCTGTCTTTACAAAGGCACAAGCCTCTTTATCCCCAAAACATCTTTTAAAAGAGAAAACAAAAGCTTCTTGATGACCATGCAAATCAACAGGTCTAATTAAAAAAAAAAGGAGGAAATAAAATGAGCAGCAAAATCTGATAAGAGATATTGACAATACATAAACAAAGACAGGATATAATCGCAAAGAAAGTAAACATGACAGGATATAGGACTGACATGGAGAAAAAAGGGGGATAACACAGGTGTGCGGCTTTTATTCATAACTTCAAGAGCGTCAGCTGAAGAGATGCCCCTTAACCAATATGAAGAGGCAGGCTCCACTATTTTACAGTAAGTGCTTTGTAATTTTGACCCCATTTGGTGATTCCTGTGGTCCTTCTCGCTAATCCGGTAATCTGATATGTTCACTAAAGGTTTTGGAACGCAGGATAAACTGAAAAAAAAAAAAAAAAGACTAACCAATTCAGGGATTAAAACATTTTGATTTCAGGAGGCTTTGCAAAAAGAAATTTCTTCCTTTAAACAACCCATCATACAATGCTTCCATTTCCAGTGCAGCCAATGTTGTTTTTAAAGTAATATCTGTGACAACTTTTTGTGATAAGGACTGTTCAGCTTTAATGTGAAGGATGAGTTTGGAATTAAATGCTAGTGTGCCAAAATAAATGCCCTTAATTGCTGTTAAAGAAATAACATCACAGAAACGGTTAAATTCATGGAATGTTGACGTCTCACTGTGTGAGAATATTTTATCTTTCTGCTTTTAAAAGCTCACAGTGACTGTTTTTTTTTATTATAATTATTTTGACCAGAAATCCCAATTTAGATGGTGATAACTGGTAACGAACAACATGAGTTTAATCATTTTTAGGAAACAATTGATGTTTGAGGCAGACAAATGTGTGGAAGTTAGACAAAGTTGGGGGTATATATGTATTTTAACAAAACCCAGATTTTTACAAGCCTGATTTAAAAAAAGGAATAAGAAAAAATGGTGGGATTTCAGTGGTCACTAAACATGTTCATGGCTGTGTTAAGGCTGGCCTCACAGTGCCTCCCTGCACCCATGGGCTTTCAATAAGGCGAGCCACTGCCTCTCTTTCTTAAAACAACTGGGAGCTTCAGGCTACAATGCACTTTTTTAAAAAATAAATTCAGAAAAAAATGTTTTAGTTTGATATAATAGACGAAAAATGCACAATATGACAGACGATCTAAAAAAGGAAAATGCATAGAGCATGGGTAAAGTAGTTGATCCAGTCATCTCCATGCTGAACAAATAACTTTACTAGGCATTTTCCTTATAGCTTCAGCAAACTCCGACTTTATACATGTCCCAAAATTTGTACAAAACAAAACATCTGATAGGGGCAAGAAAAAAAACCCTCCTATGATTGAGCAAGTGATTGTATGTCAGTCACGTTTGTGTGGTCAAGTCTTTCCTTGAAGGCAGAAGTGGCAAACGGTAGACTGCCAGAGTCTAGAGCACCACTTGGCTCTGCTGCCTCAGAAGAATCAAACAAACCTCTGTGTGGGTGTTACTCACCGGAACTCAGATTAGCTTATTTTTGCGAGTCCGGGAGCTTTCGCACTCACGTGGGTTCGGATCTCAAGAAATGTCAAAGCAGTGAACTTTTTGTCTCAGGTCATGAACACATGGAAGAACAGGTGTAGTACGCACCCAGCGCGGGACTAATGGGAACCCAGCCCAGAAAAACGAACAAACAAAAAGGTTATTAGGAGATAAGTGCACTCTCATCCGTGAGCACAAGTTGAAAGCATCTGCTAACATTTTTGGGCCGAATTTGAACAAAACATGAACACATCTTTCAACAAACAGTGGATTTGTTGGACAGTCTTGACAGCTCAGTGTCCCTCCAAACAGCCCAAACGGGTCTTCAAAAAGCATCTTCCTTAGCGAAAACGTTCAGATGTTGGGCCTGGTGGGGCACCACACCACCGGGCTTTCCATCCATACAGGGGAAAAACAGTTAATGGAGATGTTTTGCGGACATTCAAATTCTCGTATCCAGTTGAACAGAGCCTTTATAAATTGATCAGCAAAGCAGTAACACTAAGAATCTTTCTACGGATCAACAGAGAGACATGCGTCTGTTTTTGTGAGTGCGCTGGGATTACAATTAAGCAAAGAAAGATGCCTGCATGGGAAAATCTATCTGGGCAGCTTATCACAGTTAGAACTTGCTGTCTATTGAAAGAGAGAAAAAAATACTAAGATTGAGTGCTTCAGTCTGACCATCAACCCTGTCAAAGTTCTTTTAGCAGGAATGCAGGGTTTCTTAGCATCCCGTGGCCGTAGTCTGCTTGGGCTCCTTCTGATTTTGTGTGTGCGTGAATGAAAGTGTGTGGTACGCCAGACGTCAGGGGTATACTCAAGGCAGTGAGCAGTCATCTGGGCCATCGCTGTTGGAGGCCGTGTCTGAGCCTGCAGCGTCAGAGAGAACGCGTCCTGGAGTGACGATCACCGCCCTCCTCTGCTCTTCCTCGCAGCTTTTCCCCTGTGTGCCCTCAATGTGCTGAATCGCCTGAGGTTGACCAGGAGGATAACAGGTATGTCAGTGACAGCAGCACCCTCTAGTGTTCATGTTCTAAAACAACAAATGCAGTCTTACTTGGACAATGGTGTCCAGGTTCTGCCGAGACGTGGAGACTGAATTGATAACGGATGTTGGGCCCATGGTAACCACGGTAACATGATGGGGTTGAGTCTGAACAGGTGCGGGGACGATGACTGTGGCATGCTGTGTAGGCACAGGAGGAGTAGAAGAGGCCAACACCTGGCAAGAAGAAACAAATTAATCTCCAACATGACATTTATTTTGTCTCTATCCCATCAATTCTTTTTGTTTTTTTTTATATCAGGCTCACAGATTCCCTAAGAACCAGGTTTTGGAGCAGCTGTTAGGTTGAGGCTTCTCTTAATTGCTATAAAAGGTGCAGGTCATTAGAAGAGAGACCCGCAGCTGTTAGTAACCCAAAAGGTCACGCCTGCCTTCATTGTGATTAATCATTCAGTTACACGTAAAAACTCATTTTCTAGTATGAGTCCCCGTCGGTGGTACAGTGTCACCTCCGACTCGTTCAAGTTAAAATCAAGCAAGGTGAGACATGGTGAATGTGGAGTGGATGGACGGACAGTGGGTTCATGTGAATGATAGGGGAGCCTGCAGAAACTGGACACTGCAGACGGATGTGTAAACAGCTCGTTTCATGTGCTGTTAAAAGGCTTGTAGCTGTTGACAGCTACGTAGTTCTGCCATTAGCACAGCTATTTGATGACCCAATCTGATGAAAACTGTTCTTGTTTTTAACACACTCTTGTGGCCTTTTTTCTCATGGTAAAGGACATATATTAAAACAAAGTAGGCTTAAAATTGCATTTCTAAATATTTATTTATTCAAATCGTTGTGAATCAGGAGAAGACAAATAATGCTGTTGGAAAAAAAAAAACTTCATTTGTGACATAAAAAATACATTGCTCTCTGCTCAGTTGTAGACGACAGTCTCGCCCAAAATTCAGAGGCAAATTTCTGATGAACTACTACTGCCGCTCTGCACAAACTAAGTCCTCAACAACAATATAGGTTTGTTTTAATTTTTATTTTGACTAAAAACAACACGATAATAGATAAAAAAAAAAAAAAAAAAAAAAAACAAACACTGGGAACGCTTTTACAATGATGAGAAAGATGATCAGCGGAACTTTAGATAAAACAGACTTCTGGCTTGTATGGAGAAAGCAGAGAGGACTTGATACCATGACAAATTACATAATTAGACATCAAGATTTTTTAAGAAATTTGTAGTTTAAGTGAATTGATCGATGTTTAAAACTCTGTCTTGTGCAGAATTCTCAAGTGTATAGGCTGATTTATTGGAGGTTATCAAAAGATCTAAATATGCCATCAAGATGTAAGTTTGAAACCATAAGTTCTTACCTGAGGGCTATGGGCTGGTGTCACGTCTTTCTCCAGCTGTTTCTGCTGCTGCAGACGCACCAGGCTTTGTGTTTGGGCCTGCTGCTCGTGGAACTGCTGGGCGATCGCCTTCAGTCTCTCTGGGTACAACTGAGCATCCAGAGAACGCATCTGTTATTTACCACATCAGAAAACACACATCAGTGGGCGCATGTTCTGAAAACAGGTCTACCCTGTAAGCGCTTCTACCGTGTTACCTGATCTTCAAATATCATCCTGAGAGAACGCTCCTTCTCCAGCTGCTGCCTCAGCTCTATCATCTCTCTTCTCAAGTCCTCAGTCTTCTCCTCCTCTAGAATGTCTGGTGAGCCAATCCCCTCATCTTTCTCCTCTGCACGCTTCCTCTTTGGGGAGGAACCACTAAACTCCTGGAGAGAGACCAGAAACGAAATGCCTGTTTTAGATGCCAGCTCCAACTGGTAATAGAAGAAAACAAGAAAGCATTGGAACGTCTTTGCACAAAGGCGGTATTTTAGGACCATCCACCTGTATGATTCGCTTCAGCTGACTGTTCTGTTGCAATAGCCGTGTCTTCTCCTGCTCCAGCGTAAAGATGTACTCCGCTGTCTGCTGCAGGATAGCAGCCTGAAAACACAAGAGTTTGGTTGGAAAAGCAAGATGAGACACTGACAGCTACATCATGACCAACTTGGAGCTTCTGTTCACGGCCCACCTTGCTGAGCTTCTCTCCATCGCTGTGTGGAATGAGTGTTTTGAGTGACTGGAATCCAGCATTGATGCTCTGCATGCGCCGACGCTCGTTACTGTTGGCGATCTCTCTGCGAATTCGCCTCTCTTGGTCCCGGGCTGTTTCTGGGGTCAAAGGAATGTTGGCCAGACTGGATGGAGATAGAAAACAGAGCAAAGTTATGAATTGATCAAGAAAGTAAAAATGTATAAAATAAAGTCAGAAGGGACTATAGTGAAGCTGTTCGTTATAAATTAAATGATCATCCAACTTCAATGAAAAAATAAAAACTGGTTAAAGGATTTATGTGCAAGTCCCATACGCCTTCAGTAGAAATAACACTAATAATTAAGAAAATAAACATAACTATTTAAAAAAAATGTAATCTCACTTGAAATTTGTATGTATGTTAATGCTAAAACCTAAAGCCTCCACCAAAAAAATAATTTGTAATAATTACTGAAAATGTGAAACAATTCCAAGAAAAATATAGGGATGAGTGTGCATGAGAGTTCCTACTTTCCGTTTTTAACCTTTAGACTGTTTCAGGTCATAATTGACTTGTTTTTAAATGTGAAAATGGATCAATTTTGATCAGATACGAAATATAGAGGTTTAATACCACCTAATCTGAGGAGTTGTACAAAAAATTGTCCAAAAGGCCTCCAGACCTTGTATTAAAGCAGCAAACATTCTGAAAACAGATTGTATCTTACTAGGATTGTCCAACGTACAGCTTTCGGCATTCAAATAAGGTCATGCAAAGTTGATTAAACAGTTAAACTGTAAAGAACAATCACCCAATCCGGTTTAGAAATTATTGGAAAGGTTTGAATGAAATATTCTAAACCAGCTTCGTCTAATAACCAACCTCAGGGACCCTCTTCTGCTGCACTCTTATCTGCCCTGACTCAGCTGCCTCAGTGCAAACACAGGGAACAATTGTGCACACTGATGTGAAAAACTGTATTTGAGTATGCTAAGTGGCTAACGATACAAACACAAGCAGAGGTCCTGCACCAACACAATTGATTAGTGAATTCACAGTCAGAACAAGAAAAAAAACTGGCCTTTAACACGTCCAAAAACATCCCTTATAATAAAATAATAGAAAAGTTTCAATGTTTTAAACAGAGCACAAAAGATATAATTTATATTATTTCACTTTTTAAAAGTAAACCTTTCATTTTGTTTATTTGTTTTATGAAATGTGTCATATTTTGACTACTTTCTGAAATGATAAACACCAAATAGTGATACCAAGCAGGGCTGCATTTAACTTTATTTTTAAAAGGTTCAGATTTGGGATTTTACTGTCTTGTTTGTTTGCTTTAAGCAAAGGTAGATTATTTTCACATTTGTTCTGTTTATATTTCTAGATATTCAATAAAAAAGAAAAAACGAGGGGGGTGCAAGAAAATGAAAAGAAACTACTTAAAGTTGGTACTTTGACATACCTATTGAACGTAACTGTTAAAAGATAATATTAATATTACTCACTCAGAACTACCTTTTTAAATAAAAAATAAAACCGTCGCAAAAAAACATAAAAAGTGCGCGTGCACGCTTATTTTTTGTTCAGGTGGAGATGCTAGTCTTTTTCCCCTTCTGTTGGCAAATATCCGCAAGGTTATGGCTCAACTGGAAATAAACTCCATTACCCAGAATCCCTGCACTCTGCCAGCAACAGCTAAAGATCCCTCCGCCTCTCTGTGCAAGGCTGCGGACGTATCGACGGGCCTTCCGCGACATACACACCCCCTTATTAATAACAGCAGTTTTAATTTTCATGCCTCCCCGCGAACCCCAAATGCCTCTTTGCTGGACGAATGAGGGGTAAAAATTCGTCTTTAAACGTCTTCAATAGAGCCCGTTCTCAAGAATGTTCCCCCACAACCTCCCGCTCCGAGCAGACTCTTCTTGTCCTCCGCCATTACAACAATGCGGCAGGCAGCATGGCAGAGGTGCGGGGTGAAGACGACGCAGTGGAGGCAGCGAACAGGACGCGCTTAAACACAAACTCAACTTCCACCTATTAAAGTAACAGGGACGTGTCAGTAATTCTCAATTTGCAGTAAAAGAGCGGGCAACGCAACAGGAATGAGGACGATACTAACGGCAAACCCGTCATCACTTTTAGCTCAAGCCACAAGCATGGCCGCACTACCCGCAATAACTTCGGCTTGCTTGGAGCGAAACTGGCACGCGCCGGGACGAGGGCCACGTAAATCAACATTTTCCGACAACAATGCGGTCGCTAGTCTAATGTGTCGTTTTTGTATGATACACCAGCTGCATCAAGCGAATATTTGAGGATAAATACTTGAGGGATGCGCTCCTGAGGGGAGTAGCAGCGTGGTGTGCACGGAACCACGTGGTTAATGTTTGTTAGCTACAAAATACTTCGATTTCAGTGGCAAACGTGCGAAATTATACCACACAAGTGACATTTAAATCGAGGGGGAGAGACCTAGAAATGCTCGGCGGGGTTTATAACCCCTGCTTTTGGGACACATTCACCCCCTCAGGTCCCCGGGAGAGGGTCGTATACACAATAACACATCAGATCAAGCACGTTGCCTTAACGACATGGCTAAGTGCGCGCGCTATCCTCACGCGTCCATAAAAAATAAATAATTTGAAGCGCATGTGTACACACCTGCAGAGACCACCAATCACCTCCTTCTCCGTTTTCCGAAAATGTTGCAGCGAGGGCACCTTCTGAGCTGGTACCATGAAATACTCCATGCTCCCCTCTCGCCAGTTTGGAAACCCCCCCACCCCCGGTTAGAAATAAAAAAATAAAATAATTTGTATTCTTTGAAAGGAAAAAAAAACGATTTTAAGAAAAAAAATAGTCCCCCGCCGGCTTAAATAGTCAAAAGATAAATCCCAGGTCGGATTGATACACTTCTTTGAGGCTGCTGAGAGTTGTAATGTTACTCGACTTCCAGCTGATGGGGTTCCCTCGTTGTGTGTGTGGCGCTCTACATCTCCTTTTCTCGTTCCCTCCCCCTTGCTCTCTCCCCCTGCATGGCTGTGTTTGTGTGTGTGTGTGCGTGCGTGCAGCTGATCGGATGGCTTTCAAGGCGGGAAACAGCTGGTAGGAGTCACACCGCACTAGCAAGAAAAAAAAAAAAAAGACTCCTTCCGCAGAGACGGGGGACTGCGTGTAAACAAAGGACTATTTATCGCACTATCGCCGCGTGAAGAACGCACGCGCCTTATGGAAAATGGAAAAACGTTGATTAAAAAGGTTAATAGATTTTATTTATGAGGTTTTTATGGGTATACGTATTTCTTTCAAGAGAAAAAAAACAAATGTTTGTGAAAAAAGTATGACTTTTTCATTAAAAAAAAACACCTAAACGTGTGGCAGAAATGAGTGTCACCTGCGCCCTGCCAGCGACGTGGTGCGGGACCACGCAGGGGCGGCCACTCGAACAGCTGCGATAATCGAACAACAGAGATCAGCTGACGAGCTGGCGGCGCAGCGCGCGGAAAGGGGGAGGGGCTTTTAAGGGGCCCAGCCGGCTGCACACGGGCGCATGCGCTTCACCATTTTGGCTGAGAGGTAGTTATTGAAAATTAATTGAGCTAGGTTTTGTGTGCGTGAGTGTGCGTGAGGCAGCGGCGCGCCCTCGGCGCAGACACAAAATGGGAGCTGAGAATTTCGAGCGGCATCCGGAAACGTGAACGCAGCTGCAGCAGAAATACGTAAGCGTTTACGTCAGAGGAAGACTTTCAGGCATATTAAAGTGGCGAAAAGAACACAGAGCTCCGGAACCAATTTCAACGATTCATAAATAGTAAATAAAAAATTAATTGTATCAGAAATTGTAAAAATATAATCATCTATTTTAGTTTTAATAATAAAAAACAATATTTGCCTAAAAGCAGAGTTAGAAAAACTCATTTTTTTGTTTTATTACTGAATTCTATCAATTTTCAAACACTTTCAAAATCAAACACTTTCAAAGTTATCTCTATTTGGTGAGTATTTTGTTTTCTCTTGTTTAATTTTTCTTTGTTAATCTTTTGTTAACTCATGCCTTCTTATTCACATATCCCCTACTGTAATTATTTTGTATTAAAATATATGTATTATTTTGTTTTGGATGCACTTGTATATATGTTCTGCAAATGTAATTATATTCAATAAAGTAAAAAAAAGACTGAAAAAATGTCGAAAAAATACCTTACCTTTTTTAGTTTTGATAATAAAAACATACTTTGATTACTTTGTGTTTACTATTTGCTAATGTATTATTTCTTATTCACATGTCTCTTGTTAAAATTTTGTGTAAAACGTTTTATGGTTATTGTTTTGTGTGGTTGTGGTGTCCTTTTTTCAAGAAGGGGGACCGGAGGGTGTGTTCCAACTACATCACACTCCTCAGCCTCTGGGAAAGTCTATGCCAGGATACTGGAGAGAAGAGTCCGTCTGATAGTCGAACCTCAGATCCAGGAACAACAGTGCGGTTTCTGTCCTGGTCTTAGAACTGTGGACCAGCTCTGCACCTTCTATAGAGTGCTGGAGGGTTCGTGGGAGTTTGCTCATCCACTCCTTATGTGTTTTGTGGATTTGGAGAAGACATTAAACCGTGTCCCCCGTGGAGGGTGCTGTGGGATTATGGGGTCCGGGGAGCCTTACTGAAGGCTGTCCGGTCTCTGTATGAACAGAGCAGGAACTTGGTTCGCATAGCTTGGCAGTAAGTCAGACCTGTTTCCAGTGCATGTTGGACTCCGGCAGGACTGCCCTTTATCACCGGTTCTGTTCATAGTCCTTATGGACAGAATTTCTTGGCTCAGCCAGGGTCTGGAGGGGTTCTGGTTTGGGGACCACAGTTTCCTCTCTGCTCTTTGCAGATGATGTTGTCCTGTTGGCTTCATCGAAGCCTGGAGCTTCAGCATGCATTGAGGTGGTTTGCAGCCAAGTGTGAAGTGGTTGAGATGAGGGTCAGCACCGCTATATTTATATGGTTCTTGACTGGAGAATGGTAGTTTTCCCTCTCTCAGTGGGTGGAGTGCTCCTCCCAAGGTGGAGGAGTTTAAGTATCTTTGGGACTTTGTATCGACAGGCGGATTGCTGCTGCGTCTGCTGGTATGTGGTCGCTGTACCGGCCTGTTGTGGTTAAGAGAGGAACTAACAGGGGAGAGGGAAGTCTGAGCATCTTTGTTCCGAATGCTGCCCCCGTGATCTGGTCCCTGATGAGCGGAAGAAGATGGATGGATGGATGCACTCTGTTCTGTAAATCTGTTTATATTCAATAAAGTTTAAAAAAAAAAGTAGAAAAATCACGTTTTTTTAGCCTTCTTGTTGTGTCAGGTTCTAAGATCAAATATAATCCACATAACCAAAAAAAAAAAAATAAGGGAAAAAATAGCAAAACAGCAAGAACACATTGTACGTCAGGAGATTTGTAGCTTTAATTTTATCGTAAATGCAGCAATAATATTGCACATCAACACTTACATTTTATTTAATGCAGAAAAAGAAAAGAAAAGTGAATAGAAAAGATCAACTGGGCGGCTGAAAAGGATTTTAGACGTAAATACAGGACGGCAGACGATATTAAAGCTTATAAACAGTAACTTATCATTAGTGCAATTAGTAATTTCCCAACATGATTATCCTGCTGGCAAAGTTTACACTGTAATTAATTGATTAATATGGCTTGATAATAATGATGTCATATTACCTATAAAGGGAGAATTTCATGTTTTGTGTGTGTTCTGGGTGTCATTTCACCAAATATCTCTGTGATTTAAAGATATATTCTTTGACTTTTGATTTGTCTTTCTCTCCTCACTAAAGATGGTCTTTCAGGATAAAGCAGATGGACATGAATAGATAGATGTATGCATAGTATTTGATAACAAATATTTTTATCTAAAAAGAAACTTAAACATATATAGCTGAGGACAAAGTTATTTTATGTTTTTAAACAAAAATACAATTAACTGTTCATTGTGATGCTATAATAAATCCATGATTGATGCATTTCTTTGCTGTAGTAAATTGTTTGTTTTGAGGATGTTATAGTTGTTCGTAATATATTAAAAAAAGGTTTTCATTGCTGTTTTTTTTTCAAAAATATTCCCAAAAATTCAAGTCTTTGTAATCAGAAGTAGTTTAACGCCCTCTAGTGGTGACGTTGAAAAACTCTGGGAGGGACATAAAACCATGAATCAGATGCATAGCTTATGGATACTTAGTCACATTCAGTAAACTGGTGAAACTTGGGTAACAAATGTAAAAGTTTAAAATAAGGTTGTAGTTTTTTTGCTATTTTCTCCTGTGCTTCAGTTCTTCATTTTCTGCTTTAGTGCAAGCATTTAAAGCAAACTGAAAATGTTAGAATTCAATCAAGGCTTATAATAGTTTATTGTGTTTTCTATAGTTTCAAAGCAGAGAAAAATTTGTAGCTAACAATTGCTCTGTAAATACAATTCTCTCTTTTGGAAATAATTGGAGACATCCCCAGATTTTCTTGTTGAAACAACTTTTATGTTGGAAATGAAAATGATAGGATAGACATGTAATGAAAAGCGAACACCTGTGCAAAATAGAATTTATTGAATTACACTTTTTTGCTATTTGCATATTTAAATTGGCACAAATTGATCAATAATTCAATTTTTGGATGACAGAAGAGTGAGGGATTTGTTTTTAAAATGCCAAAAAAATAAAACCAGAATGTAATTTGAAGTGTCTTCTTTTCTTTTATTCTAATAAATATAAAAGAAACCTGGACTTTTTTCCACAAAAAAGATAAACGTTTTCTTCAAAAAACAACTTCAAAAATAAATGTACACTTGTAAATCGAATCCTGTAGTCAGTTCGGTGTTGTTTTTGGGATGTGTTGTGCGTTCGGATCACGCATCAGCATCCGGATGGCCTTCAGTTGCTGCTGCGCCGCACAGGCGATCACGAGGACAGAGCGGGAAACGGACTGGAGCTCAGAGGAGGAGAGCCTGGAGAAGAGCCGGGGACTGCCCATGGTGGAGGGGCGGAGCAGTAAGCATGCGCTGAGCTGGCAGGCTCTGGGCTGGTCCTGACGGGCTGGCTGCTGCTGGGCTCCGGGCGGCTGTCTGTGCGCGTCAGACGGTGGCGGAGGGAGACTGCCATCCATCCGCACTCTGCGCCTCCTCGAGAAGTCCGAAGAAAACGGCGAAAGCGACGCGGATAGCCGCGAAGAGACAGCAAAGCACAGCCTCTGTCGACATCTGGAAAAACACCGAAGAAGGAGACGTGCGCCCCCACCCCTCTATCCCACACCCCGCCGCCAACCCGCCCTGTCTTTCCTCTCCACCACTTCGTGCCATCCCTCTGGTCTGAGCTGCCCCCCCCATTGGAGAATCACGACAACGAAGCCCCTGCTTGACCAGCGTTGCTATGAAGCGACGCTTTGAATTTTGGACAGAATCACCCTTTTAAGCGTCGCTCTTTCCTCAGCAGGAGCACTTCAGCCTTTACGGATTTTACACTTTTTTCTGCGCGTTTCCACTGGTATGATAACATGCAACATATGATCCAACAGACAGAGCTGTCACTGCAAAGACTTTCGTGCGTCTGAACAACCAGCTGTCACACACGCTGGATTTTAGTTTATGACTGTTTTCAAGCTTCAAATCAGCGCTGACAATGGTCTAAGAGCAGACCTAATCCTTTTCCAGACGTGTCAACTGTATCTTGTTATCAAAGAAAAACTGACAAGGAGTCTTCCTGACACCGACACATTTTCAGACCAAGGACTGGAGAAGTTTGTTCCTTTGGAAGCGTGGACCAAGCTGGAGACATCCCGGTTATATCCACAGAAATCTGGCTGTAAGGTAAGAATCGAGCCCCGTTTTGCACGTTTTATGTCCACCCTCCAATGTTAGGGTTCACACAGGACAACGACCTATTTCCACCCCCAGCGGTGCATCCACAGCAGCTGTCATAATAACACAGGCCGGTGTCGAGGCGCGTTGGTGCCATTTTACGCACGAAGCATGCCTTGCACCGTTTCCAGGGGGCTCTTTCCCCATCCTTCCTCCAAACTGCATCCACGGTCCTTAAGCCTGACAGACATTTTCAGAGCCGTGTCACAAATCCTGCCCTATTTAGAGGCCCAGAGCTCTGCCAGCTGTTGTGTAAGACACAGGCTCCCATGAACTCTCTGATGTTTTGCCACAGCATCTGATAAAGAGTTCAACGTCTGCAGGTCAGCACTACCTGAGATTTTTTTTAGTACAAAAGGGAAGATGAGGTGCATAAAACGTGTATAACAGCAGCAGTTTTCTGCAGAATAACTTTATTTAGGGACATTTTGTATAGATTAGAACCAACTTGGGATGTCTCTATTGTTTTATTTCTATAGTTGAAGCTGGGCGTGTAATATAGGGGGTAAGGATTAGCACAGCCAGGGAGGCCCTAGATAAAGAGCCATTTTCCTCCAATTAAGCAATTCCACTGTCCCCATGCCTAATTGTGTGCACACTGGGACAGTTTGCGATGGACCTTCTCCTCATTGGCTGCCTCCCATGTGCTCATTGTTCCAGAAGATGCCAACTGAGAGCGGCAAGCGGTGCCAAGGCAGACCTAACAAGGCCTATGCTTGAGGGAAATAAGGCCCGATTTGCTGTAGGCCCCAAAGCAGATCAAGGCACACTTAGCTTGGTCAGAGTGGATCTTTTTTTATGAACAATGCAGTGAATGCATGAGATAAGGACTTCAAAATATGTCTTGTCAAAGCACGAGAAAGAGAAGGTGTGAACAGGCTGAACATCAGATGTCTGTCGAGGCAGAAAACTGTTTTCGACCTCTTCCAGTCCACTGATCCATGAGCCCTCTCTGTACCAAGATAACAGGTGCTCCACACATTCTCAGCCTGCAGGGCATTGTTTGTCTCATCAGCTGACCATCAGTTCAGCTACAGGTCAAACAAAAAGTCAATCTGACAGAAAGTGAGGATCACAGCCTAGAATGATTTCCAACTTCTACTGATTATTCAGTTTCTCTTGACTTTTAATTGAGAAAATACTCCAATGATACACCAGATACTCAGTGGGTTCCAGCTGTGCATCTCTGTGATGGTAATCTATCCATGCACTTGTGCTAACGGTATCTTTTCGTGTCCTCGCTGCATATTTGCTCATGTCAAAAGCTCGGACAGCTGTTGGCTGCAGCAAACAAACTTATAGTTACGGGCAGAGGTTACAATCTCCCGTAATTAAATGCACCAGTGTAAGTTTGCCGGAAATCAAATCACATTTTTTGTTCTCTCCCCCTCCTCAATTTTCCATGCATCCTACACACTGCGATCCGTGACATCATTTAGTGAAGAGTCTGAGGAAAGCGCAGCTGTTTTAAGGTGGAAAAATACCCTCTGAGAGCCATTTTCCTGTGGCGTGGGGTAGAAGGACTGTGGGAACCCACTGCACTGATGCCTAACATCACAAACTAATATAACTGTACCAGTCGGGACACAAAGACGAGTAGATTCAGTTCCGATAACGGGTAAAGTGATACAGAACAGGCTTTCTCTTAACGGCATCTACAACTTAAGAAAAGAGACGGCCATGGTGTGTTTCTCCTGCCAGTTTGAGCGTTTGAATAAATATCACAGCGGGGTGCCATAGCTGCCAAGGATTACGGTCAAGCTGAGAGGCAACTCAGCAGCAGGGAAAGGAGGATTATAGTGGTCAGTGAAGAGGCAACATGCTGGGAAAACAAGGCACCTGATACACACTTTTATTAATCTTCACAGGGAAGCTTTTTGCACATTGCCATTAAAATTCAATCTTTTTTGGGGGTTGAAGGAAGTGAAACAGACAACCTTGGAATGAGGAATGATGGAATGAAGACACCGTTATGGTATTTTATCTGTTGGATGGCGTATCGCACCGCAACCACATCTGCAAGTGGTCCAAAACAGTCAGAGAGATGCAGCTTCCACATGAAGTCGTCTCAACCCTTTTTGATGAAAGCTAAAAGTGTAGACTTTTTGCAGAAAGCTAGACTCAAAATCTTCTATCTTGAAGCACTCTGCTGCTCATCCAAGAGGTTTCATCAATTTGATGACGACGGAACGTTTCAAAGAAGATTTCAAGTCCAGTTGCTATGACTCAACTTCAAGTCGTCATCTGGATGAATGAGAGAGGTTTGCAAAGGTTTAAATTATCATTCCAGTTTTTACAGAAAATGCAGTTGAACATTGATTCATTTGATCCTTCTGGAAGTCAAGATTGTGTTCCTGTTGATGTGACTCACTGCAAGTGGAAACCCACATCTGTCACTAGTCTGACAAGATCCATGTGAGTCAACACAAATTCAAAAATAGAAGCAGTTCTGCTTTCTCCCGTTTCACCTGGAAGTGGCCGTAAGTGACTCTCAGGTTGCATGCAGCTATAAAGTCAAATTTTGCACATTTTTGCAGAACAAGCTCTTATCACTAATCACTGCCATGTGCAACAATTACATAGTCATAAGTCAAAGCGCTGCAGAGTAATGTCTTTGTGAGACGACAACCCGATTCCTGGACCCATACATTACCAGCAGACAGAGCGGATACAGAACTTGAGTCATGCAAACTTGCAAACTGCAACACACCACTGCATACCACTTTGTTCTCTGGCTAGTGTGGCTCACACACCGTGCATTTTTCTCCAGTTAAACTGTAACCACTAATCGCCTCGCAGCCTCGCCGTTTCCTCCTGGAGTGGACCGTTCCTGGGTCCATGGGTCCCTAGGGTGGGTTATAATGGACCTCACAAGGGACACATGGTCAACCCCATTTTCTTATAAATCAAAATGGTACATCTGAAATGAGAGGAGGGAGTTTGCTCGTCCAGGGTGAAGACTACGAGTCGGTTCCCCTGCTGTAAGTCTGCGGGGCTGCATTTCCAAAATAAACACAGACAACTCGGTGCTGCACTCTGCTACCCCACCCTGCCTCTTTCTCATTCTCTTCAGATCGCCTCATGTGCTCTGAAACGTCTTCTTTTGACAATATGCAGACTATATGAGCTGGGCAGGGCAGCCACAGTGAAAAAAAAAGTTATATAAAGGGTGAATGTGGACATGAAAGACCATTTTTACTGACAGTGGGTACATAAATCCCCCTTGTTTTAAGAGGAGGGAGTTTTACAAAAATTAATGTGCTTTTGCTGACACCACATTCCTTTTCAGTCTTCAGAACTCCACCATCAGGGGCAGTGAGGTCTGTATTTGCTTGTTTGGGGAGGAAAACAGACAGGGAGGGGTCAGATATGTGGAGTTCTGCCTTTAATCATGGGTGAGGCCTCACTCAGAGAACCAGGAGATGAGGAGTGGGATTGTAGAAAGGAGTTTTTTTGGAGTGGGACAAGACGGGGGAGCAATGGGTGAGGCATTTGAGAGGATTTAAACAAGACTCTCAAGTTCAGGCCTGGTTCTCATATGTCTGGGCATATCCATTCCTGTCCGTTTAGCTTCCTTTACCCCTTTTACCTCCTCACCCCTTAACTCCTCTGATCTCCTGTTTTTCCCCTCCCTCTCATTTTAATTTCTTTTCGCCCCCTGCATCTTTAGAAGTGTCGTCCACATTATGCAAGATATTATAGACCCACTGCGATGAAATTGTGTTCTTGTTGCTTTTTTAAACATCTTTGTGACGTTTTTCTGACGATTGAGAACATATTTAAAGAAATTTAAAATGTGGGAGGATCTACTTTTTTGTCATTTCAGAATGTTTCTACCTAAATTTGGAGGCTCATTCTGATCTAACATTTAGCCTTATTCGATGTAATTAGATGCCGAATCACTATTTTTCAAAGGTGTTCTCTGTTGTGGGTCTCTAATTGGTTTCACAATGTTTCTGGAATGAAGACTGTTCAAGAGCATGAGTCCAGCCCTGACCTTCAGCACTAAATAAGATTCCCTCTCTGACTAATTCTCTTCAACCTTGCTCATTTACTGTAGGATTAGATTTGTCCTCAGCTCATTAATTGGCTGCTGGTGTTTTGAAAGTTTTATTAAATGGAAAAGAAAAAGAGGGACAAGCTCCAGATCCTTCTGGCATTTGGTTCCAACAGATCGCTCAAATTGGAGCTGTCATAAACAGAAAATAGAAAAATGAAATCAAGAATTTACAGCATTATACTCTGTCTGCTGCCATCCTCCATCTGTCGCTTTGCATCTGTCCCTGTACTCTTTTGCCATTTCTCTCTTGGTGGAAGCCGCAAAAGATGAAAGCTGCCGGGAGGAGAGGGATGGATACAAAGAGCGACAACAGGGGGAGAGAATTAAAAAAAAAAAAGACTGTTGCATTGACCTTGTCCTTTTACCAGCCCTGGTGGGAGGTGACTCGGGTGGGGTGGGAGGGGAGGCTACAGCCTCATGAGGCAAAAACAGCACAAGCTTTATGCACGCATGTAAATGTGTGATCGCAGGAGAGGAAGGCTGAAATGGGAGTATGGCAGACAGTGGAGGCACACCCAAATTTAAAGTAGCAGGAGCCCCTGCAGCTGAGCGGCCCCCATCGCTCCCACAAGAAAAACACATCACTTCTCTCACTCCACTAATTGTTTTCTTCTGTTTTGTATTTCTCCCTCTTCCTGTTTTCTTCTGCTTTGGTTTGAGAAGCTGGGTCGCTGCCCTCTTTCCTCATCATGAGCAGACTCCCATGCTGTAGGAGAGCTGGCTCCATGCCCCCCCGGAGTTGGTATACAGGTTTCACCCAGCCCTAATGAGAGACAGGGGCAGACCAAACACAACAACTGGTGTTGAGACATGTTATCACACAGCTAAGACGGCCGCCCCACGCCTTCCCTGAAGCCTCCAGGACGCCTTGTTGCATAAAGCTGTTGGTGGGTCAAATTACTCCAGCTGCTGGATGAGAAGACCTTCTTCCCAGAGATTTCTCTCCACACCCCTGCCTCATTGAGTCGCAGGCGAATACAAGTAACTTGGGTCGGTGAGCAAATGTGAAAGGGGTTTGTTTCTCGTGCGTGTGGTGCCATAATATCCCCGTTCAGGAAATGACTGTGAGACAGACGCACCCCTCCCAAAACTGGAGTGGTACCACAGTACTCTGAACTGGTCTGAACTCCACAGCACACAGCCAGCGTATGCTTGTACATGCACAGTCAGTGTGCTTTTGTGCAGACCCGCTTACATGACTGAAGTTGAAATAAACTGTATTTGACAAATAATTTGATGGAATTGGCACTTTGATCATGTGGAGTTTGTTGACCAAAGACGTTTGAGAGGTTTGATCAAAAACAATGAATTGTGGCGATTGCTGCTTACTGATTTTACAATAGAAAATATGTAGTTGGAGTGGGAAAGATGAAGCCTCTTGGATGAGCGGAGAAACATCTCAAGGAAGAGGATTTTGAGTCCAGTTGCTATGATTCAACTTCAAGACCATCTAAACCAAAATGCAGATATTAGGACAAGAATAATTTCCTAAGTCTAGCCAAGGGGAAATTGTTTTGCTGGAAGAGCTACAGATATGTATAATAAGCGTGTCAGATGAGAAAAAATATATATAATAAAGAGGAAATATATATTTAAATACTTCACATTAATGTTCTATTAAATTGAAAATTAAATGCAACTGTGAACATGCTTGGGTTTGGAGTAGTGTGTTTGGGTGCCGAGTGGTTCTGTCAGTGATGCTTATTGTAAACTGCTTGCAGCAGGAATAAAAAGACCTGCAGACTCTGTTCTCACACAGTCTGTGACTGAAGCTGCTCTCCAGGGCAGAGCATCCTGCAGAGACTTGGACTTCAAGTTCTGCGTAGAAATCAGTTTAGCCACACCCCTTTCTGTCTCTCACCTCTCGAACTGACTCCTATAGGCACAGCCCAGGACAGAGCGGAACTTTTTGATGACTTTATCCAGGTTTCTTCTAAGTGCGCCTTTTGGAGAACTACCTTGAGCGACAATAATCATTCAGAGACAATTTGGAATCACTTCCCTTTGACATTGAGTCATAAAAGTTTACATGTTTGTTTATGGAGCTGTTGTTAGGGGAGGACTTCATGACTTCAGAGCGAATCAAGGTACCATATTTTTCAAAGTATAAGTTGCAGTTTTTTTTAGCTGCTGCTACTTATACGAAGCAGCAACTTATGGCCCAGAAATTATGCTAACCATAATTCCATCCAATTGAATGGAGTGTTCAGATTCTATGTCTATCCATTATCTTCCACTTGACAAAGGTTTGGTCACATGAGCAGCTGTCTAAGTTAAAATGCTCTCCAACGTGTCCTGGTTCTGTTTCTGGGCCTTTCCCCACTTGGACATGTCTGTAATGCCTCACTGGGAAGGTCCTCCCAGACATCTAAACCCCTTCTAGTGGCTCTTTTTGATGATGTGAGGAGTCATGACTTTACACCCTATTCTTCACTTTATCTTTTTAAAGCCCACCACAGCATCTTGCTGGTGGGAGGAAAGAATGACTGGTTCTGCTTCTTCTGATCAAGTGACTATGAAGTGTTACTTTGTATTTGGCGGTGCACAAATACAACAACTATCCTGCTAGTTTCTGCCCATAATGAAATTTAACAATGAATTTGACAATTTAACAATGAAAATGAGACTTGGATATAATCTGTTGACTACACTTTCCTCTTTATTTTTTGGCCAAATCTGTTTTTCCTAAAGCTTATGTTGTACTTGGGTTGTGTGTTAAAGAGTGTGTGTGCTGAGTGAACCTGGTATTCTAAAGGTTTAGGCAGGTGCTGATTCTTTACATTCCTGACCTGACCTTTTGCTCATTTCTGCTGCCTTTAGGAGAGTCTGCTTCAAAGATATTCACCAAACTTTGATCAGTCTTTGATTTTTTTTTACTTAGTGCATTTATATAAAGATGATTTTAGATTATTGTTTTAAAGATCTACAGTATACATTTCTGTAATCAGAGTTTTCTCTTTTTTTCATGCGCATTTAATCTAATTTGATGAGAACGACCTCTACATTTATTTGTTTGACAAAGGACGATCCTCTGGAGTAAACGTTAGGATACCTCCTCCGCAAATATGATTTGAAATTAATGCTGCAATGATGCTAATGTTGGCGTGAGTCAGCTGGAAAAGCGGCACGTCGTGTGGGAGTAGCAAAAGACAACACTTCCGAAATACAAATCCAGCAGTCTGAGCACAACAGACACAGCTGGCTGGTGGGCTGATGAGAGAACATTGAGGATGTTACACTGCTTTAATGATTAACAACCTAATTTTTGTCGCTGAAATCCTCAGAGCCCATTGAAGCAGGCTAATGTTCACACACAAAACAGGTTTTCCCCTAGTTTAATGTGAAATCACCCCTTTATAGGTCGCAGAATCTCAGACTAACTTCCTTCTACTGGCTTCGATCCCTCTTTTCTTTTAGCCCCAGCTTCCCTCTTTTCCTCTCCTGTTGCTTTTCTGCCGAGTGTGGTGTGGCGACGCCCCTGCTTGGCTGATGAGCCAACTCTAGACCCTGTGATTGCAAGCAGGAGTCTGAGGATTGCATCACTGGCTGCTGGGGGAAGAGGCCACAGGAATGGACAGAGTTAGAGGATGGGGGGTGAAAAACAGGATTGAGATCAATGCCAGGCGGAGGGGCTTTAAACATCAGAAAGTGAGGAGGTGACAGATGAGGGGTGAGGGTTAGAGGTATCACACCCACTGCTGGAGGCAGAGGGGCCCTGCGGAGTTACTCCAGGTTGAAGGGAGGCAGGGTGGTGCTGTCAGTCACCCCCCCCCCCCCCAACTGTAAAGACTTCTCTCTTTCCTTCTCACGCTCGCTTGAAGGCCTCACGCTGCGTTCATTGGTTCCTGCTGCCCTTCGCCGCATTACAAAACTGCGATGTTGTGAAATGCCCCACGTTATTGTAACATTACTCACCATTCTTCAAAGCTTTCAGTGCTGCCATGTGAAGTGCCATAAGGATGACTGTTTAATAGCTTCATCATTAGATGCTCAAACGACATTAAACATGGAGGATCACTGTTGTCGTGATAAACTCACGTGAGTTGTCGGATTCTGAATTTACCACACATGGGTGCTGCTGGTGAACCCTACTTACAACTATGATAAATTTGCTTTATTTATTATATGGTCACTCAATATTGAGCCACATTTTGTCCCTTTTTCTTTTTTCAATGAACTTCCTGCTTTTTTATCAGGATCTTTACACCATGAAGACAACATTAGATTTTTATTTGGATAACAAATGAAAATATATTTTCTTCACATTGTTTTTATATTTTACAAGTTTGTTGTTTGTCAGATTCTTTAAAATACAAGTTAGAAGAGTTAGTTAGATCTATTTTAACTGAATCGCCCCAAGGGGGATAATAAAGTTATCTGTTATAGACTATTAAATGCAACCTGTTGTTTGCCAATAAATAAATGCATTAAAAAAAGTGTACAAAGGAAAAACTGAATCTTAAGAAAATAAAAAGACCCTTTTTTTGAGTAAAATTGTCTCATTATCTGTCTTGCAAGAAAAGCAATCTTATCCATAAAGTTTTTCTGCAAAATATTCTGTTTGAAAAAGCATGTCTTAGTGACATTTTTTTTTCTTAAAATAAGAATTTTTTGTAAGAGTATTTTTCGTACCACATTGGCAGGTTTTTTTCTCGCTTATTTAAAGAACGTCTGCCAATGGGGTAATATTTGAAATATTTCAAACTGTATCTCAGCATGAGCTAAAATGCATTCGGTTTTGAGCATCATAGTACTATGAAAACAAAAATTGTATTTGCATAGTTTTTTTCAGTATTGTTCAGATCACTTTTGATAGCATTTCAAAAATGTTTTGTTTTCAAGTTTATGTTTCATGCTTTTTCCAGGAATCAAACAAACATACAAAAGGCTTAAAAACAATCCAAAAGGTAATTCATCTGCAGTTTCAAGTCTCCATCCGATTATCTTTTGATCTATTTTCAAAGCATTCCCATTGGTCTTGTAATTATGACTATGTTGTAAGCCTGTCCTCATGTCCCATCATCCACATGTTTACACTCTCTCCTGCCAGCTTACAGCTCCGTACAACCCCAACATTAGATTAGTGGTGCACCAAAAATGGTGAGCAATATTGGAGCTATCCAGCTGTACCGTTTTGAGCCAGATGCCAGCTCGGACGAGGAAAACTAAGACATACATGGATCTAGTCGTCTGCAAGAGAATGCATCAGAATGGAACCGAGTTACGTAGGTCCTACGTAACAGCTACAAGCTTTGTCCAGCTTTTTTGTTTTCTTCTGATTCACCACAATTTAAACGAAGAAATACTCAGTGATGCAATTTTGAACTGAATTTTCCTAATCATGAGAAAAATACTACTGTTAAAAACACCAAAAACACAGTCTTTGAAGGATTTTACTCAAATTCATAACAAATTGATGGAGATGTGTTGACGTAATAATGGGTGAAACTGCAACAGCTGAACCAGATTCAACTTGTTGAGGTCAGAGAGGACATAAAAGAAACACAACATGACTAATGAAAATGCAGAAAAGTAGTTTGCAGCGCAAGTAACATTCTGGTAGAAGTGTCTTCCGTTTACTGAGGGTAAATGTTGCTGCTAAACATCAGGAGTCATCCATGCAAAATAGTAAATCTTCAGTCATAAGGATATATTGCTTTTAGCGTGCACTCCTCTTTCTTGGAGCGCTTTCTTTTTTGACAACAAACCGCAAGTGCGACCCGCCCTCCTCGTTCTGTGCCTCCCTCCCTCCTGGCACCTTCACTCGCTGCCTGCCTTCTGCCTGGAATTCCTGCGTGTCTGAAAGCTCTGGCTGGAAGCCATCAGTAGCTCGCTGAGAAGCTTCCTGTTGCACTCTTTCCCTTCTCCACTTCATCCATCACCCCCCTTTTTTTCTTCAACCGATTCTTGTTTGCTTCCCCCCCCCCTTGTTTCAGATCTCTCCTTCATCTTTTGTGCCTTTTGTTCCTTCCTCACTCCTTTCATTATCCCAAGAACTGCACGTGACAATTTAGAGCTCATTCTCTCCTTTTGTTGCCGCCTGTAATGCATGTCATTTCTCTTCTGTATCCCAGACATTGTGACTTCAGCTCTCCACAAACCACTTCTCCTCAAAAGCCCCTTCCCCAGAGGCTGCATGCATGCTTCTGTTACATAATTGTGCGTAAGATCCTGCCTACTTGCTCCGGGGTTCAAAAAGGAAGGATTTATGCTCATTGAACGATTTTTTTTAGGTCTTTAAGCTTAATCTGTTTTTAGAAACTGTGTTAATGGAGCAATTAATTTTAATGTACTGTTGCAACAAAGGAGGGGCTCAGTGCTATGGGTCAGCAAAGATGAGAGCACAGGAAAAAAAACACTGAAAGAAAATCGTGTAAGTGGCAGTGAGGGAGAAGTAAAGGAAAGAACAAAGGCATTAAAAAGAAAAGTGTGAGGCCCAAAGAAGGAGGAGTGGAAACTGAGGTTTCCTGTCTAAGGAGGCGACTGGCTGAAGATGACAGAAGCAGGAAAAAAATCTCTCAGCTGTGCGTGTGTTTGTGTGGAGCCGTCCGTCAGGGGGTGAGCGATGGGGGCGGATGCTGGTGGGCTGGCTGGGTGTGTGTGGAGGCTGTGGTTTTACAGGAGAGGTGGGGCCGCTGGTGGTTATTACCTCAACACACGTCAGTAACAAGTGAGGAATAAAAGAGTGGCTTTATTTTGGTCTGTGTTCTCATTTCTCTAAACACTAGCTGATCTGTATTTAATATAACTGTTACTTACATAGAAAATGACATTTGCTAACTCCAGTTATTCTTGAACAAATCTGGCCAAAAAAAACCAAAAAAAGTTTATGTCTGACCTGAATTGCAGACATGGAACCCAGATGTAGGAGGTTAGAGGTCATTCCACACCAGCACGTCATTCAGCCCCCTTTGAAACAGTCAGCCCCACCTGTTGGTTGAGAGGACGCCCAGGCCCAGACATGGATGATGCCAAAAAACAACATTTTAAAGGGCCACTTTGATGATAATTGTGGGTTTTTTTTGTGTTTTTAACATGTTCTGGGGGCATTTTTCTGACAATGGAGGACACATATCAAACAAAACTAACTTTATTCCATTTTTTGTGAATCAGGAGGAAAATGCTATTGAAAAAAGCTTGTGGGGGTGACGTAGAACATACAATCAGCAAGCCACAAGCCCCCTGCTCCACTCCATTCTGATGCATGCACTGGATTGCTCCAATATTGCTCGCCATTTTTATTGCATCGGTAATGTTGGGTTAGAGGTTTGAGGGGATAGCAGGAGAGCCTGCAGACAGAAGGATGACGACAATATCTGCGCCAACAGTCCCACATTTAACTCAGAGGTTAATCACTGTCGGGATTTGAACCCAGGCCTTGTTGCTGTAAAGTGAGAGCGCTAACCACTGCACCACTGCAACGTTAAGTGTATTATTTAGTGAAATATTTTTTTTAAATGGCAGCAGTGTTCATATATGTGATTGGCGGTTTAATTTACCTTATTCACCCATAATTCATACTTTTAAACTGATTTAAAATAGATTGTCATTTAGAGATTGTAATAAAAACATTTATTTTGAGTCGTTCTAATATTTGTCATCTTCAAATGCAGAGAAAAGGAAAACTATTCTGGTCTCCTGGTGCTTTTATCATGAGATCATCATGTCCAGACCAAAACAAGCCGTAAAGCCAAGACTCTGTGTTTTTAGAGAGCTGCTATCTCAGCTCAGTTGGTGTCTGTTTATGTGGTTTTCTGTGTAAAAGAAAAAAGAGTGAAGAGCCCCAGGGAGAGATGGTTTACCTCCTACAGACCGCCTCCCAGGGTCGCAGTGGGAGGGAGATTAAGTTACAGCGAACCTTCGAGGGGGTCGTGCTCAGTGTGTGCACATACGGTTTCTCTATCTTTCTAAAAAGCTTCACAGAAAAGAAAATAACACACAATGTGGTTTTGTACCTTGCAACATTTTAAGCACCATCGTTATATTTGTGTTCTTTTTTGGATTTGGTTTCAGATCTGAGGCGAAACCTGGTTTAGAGCCGGATTAGATCAGATCAGATCAGGCCAAAGATCAGGGAGACAGAGCGAGGTCAGCCGTGACCTCCGTGTGAGCATCTCCTCAGAACAAGGAGGTGTTGAAACTCGTAGCCCTGCTTTGACCTGGCGCTCCTTACTCTTTCGCCAACCCACCTCAGCAAACCCCAAGACGGAGGATTAAAGTTTGGTTTGGTGGGGAGGATTTCTGTGAAAGGTGCCTCCAAACATAAGCCCAACTACCATCCTCCTCCGCTTCCTCCTCACCACTATGTATCCTCGCTGTGGCCCCCACAGTCATATCCCTCCCCTTCTTCCTCCCACCCGTTCAGCCGCTTCAGTCAGTGTTTACTCTGCTAGAGAAAGAAGAGAGGGCCCAGAGAGGGACAATGCTGCCTTTCAGAGATGCTGTCGACCCCACGGCTCAGCAAGGAAGTCTGCATGGGGGCCAGCCAACACCCCTTCCCCAAACTTCACAGTCACCCGCCACGAAGCTTTATAAACAAACTCGCATATCGCACAGCCGTGCCCTTACACAGCTTCATGCTCCTCCCTTCACTGCATCATTCTTTTTCCTCCTTGATTTGTATCACATTTCCCACAAGCCGCTTCTCGGTGAATGTGAACGCGGTCCCGTCCAAAATCCGCACTCAGTGAGTCACTTCCTAGCAAGTGTCTGTATTTCATCCAAGGAGAAATCATGACGAGGGTAGGCGGAGATGAAATCCAGCGGTATAGGGGCTGAATCAGATCTGGTCATATCTGCCGGGAGTAAGGGTTTCTCAAAACTCCTGTATATGTTAGATGTTCTCAGGCAAAGGAATCAGAACATTTAAAACAGTACTGCTTATTAAAAACCCACTGGTATTTTTAGTATGTCCTTTTAGCATTTTTTCTCATGATGGAGGACATATATAAGGAAAATCAAGCTTAAATTTGTATTTCTGAATAACAGAAAAAATTCAGTTGGAAAAATGTTGTATTTGTGACGTAGAAATTGCAATCGGATCCATTAATGTCTTAGTTGTTCTCGTCTGAGCCTTTTGTTGCGCTGATAATGTTAAGTTAGGGGTGTGAGAGGCTGTAAGCTAATGGTAATACTTGTAAAAAGATGTGTGATGGGAAGAGAGGACGGGGTTGCTCCAGGCTAACAGTCTCTCCCACAACTCACAGGCAAATTTCTGCTGAACTCCTGCCGCTGTGCAGAAACTATATCCTAGAAAACAACTGTTTTTTAACATTTATTTGCCTAAAAACGGTATAATCATAACTAAAACACCTCTGGAGACGCTTTTACTACAGATCAAATGATGATCAGAGAGGGACTTTTGAATGTTAATTGTTTCAAAATAAAAGCTTAGTTGCAGCTTTGTTTTGAGCAGAAATATAACCTGTCTTGTACTTTGCCTCAAAAAATCGTATTGTATTTTTTAGCTTAAACAGATCTGTAAAAGAGCCAAAGTGTCTTAAATTAGCCCCACATTTCAGTCAATGTCTGATTGCAGCCTTTTCTGTAAAAAGCTGTAAGATGTTTTTTCTCCCAGGATACACTGGTCTTTTCTGACCTCAGGTTGACATCTGCTTGATTAAGTCAAATCTAAACAGCCCACCTGTTGGTCATGTGCTCTGTTGTCTGCAAGCACTTTAAAAAAAAAAAAAGCAAAGATTTTTTTTTTTTTGCATGCGAAGAACACAAATCTCTATTTGCATCACAGTGAGATCGCACTGATTGTGACATGCTGTGTGCATATACAATGCAGTCCTGTGTTCTGCCAGTACGTGTGTATATTATCATCCTCTTATCTTTGGCTGATTGAGTCCCTAACTCCCCCTGGCTGTGTGTAGGTCATGTGTATGTGGGAGATGGTGGCCATCGCTCATTGGGATGGTGAACCTGGTGACCTTCTGGCTCCATTCCTCCCAGACACAAGGCCGTCTCCTGTGGCTGCTGGCCAGTCCCTCTCAAAGCTCACCATTCACTGCAAACCGTGCCGTCTGAGTGTTTGTCGTCATTTGTGTGCAGGAGAGAGAGGACAGATCAATTTGTGAATTTGCCGTTTGATTAATGAAATGTGGCGTGCATACCTGCACGCATGCATGGATTTCTATGAATGTGCGCATTTGGGAGGAAATCTTTGCTTTGAGATCACATGGACACCTCCAGCAGGAATATAGGACATTGTGCTGCAGTGCCATGTGCCGACGTGTTCATGTTCAAAGCGATGTGTCCAACAGGAAGTTAGCTGCTGCGAACTTGCCACACTTTGATGCATACAATTCTGCACAAGAAAACTGGCTCTTCTTACATTTCTGTAGTTAATGTCTAACCTTAAAGATTTTCTTTTCTATTTACATTTTAATGCTCGTAAATTTAAAGTCATCCCAACAGTTTAAATGTCCAGTGGCTGAAGAGGACAAAAGGCGGAGCTTCAAATGACAGCTGATGCTCGGAGCCCTGAGGCTGGGTCCAGAGGTCAGGGCGTTAGATGAAGTGGGTCCAGCTGGACGTGAAGGCCTGCAGGGCTGCCAGTGAGTCTGACTCGGGTCTGAGAGAACTCAGGATGCACTGCGGTGGTGGTGGGAGGGGGCTCATGCGATTGGTTGCAAAGACTGGCCAAGGCGGTAGGATGAAGCATGAATGGCGGTGGGGCAACCATCTGGATTGGATTGTAGAAATTCCTGAGAAAGAGTCTGTGAGTAAAGGTCACCATGGAAAAAAGAGATGGGGGGGCATTGAGCACTCACCGTTCATGTTTATTTTTCTTCGGCTTACTCAGTGTTTTAGTTTATGATCGTGGTCGGTGTGTCATTGTTAGGCGGTGTTTTGTGGAATGCAGGGTCCTTTTTTCCTGTGGAAAATAGTGCAGGTGGAAGGACCTGCACTCGTTTTTGTTATCTTGGAATTCAGAATCTGAGGAGCAGGAAATGCAAAAGTTGTTTGTTATTACACTAAAAAATCAAAAGGTTTTACAGCTTAGTTTGCTTTCACACTTGAGTCGACAAAATCCAAATCCTGTGGGAACGTCATGCCGTCTCACAACTGCTTAGCATGGAATAAGCTCTGATCAGAAAAAAAGACAAAATGAAAATTAAAAGCTAGTCCTGCTAATCCTTTAACTAAACTATTAACTTTTTTCTCAATAAAGCCTACGAAACTGGTTTAACACTTTGCTTTCAAGTGGTGCATTTTAGGAACCTGTTGGCATGTGGTACAACTGAGTATGCAAAATGTACAAAAGCCTCCCCGCCACCATGATGCAACATGTTTTGGTACAGTAACTTCCTCTGTTTCTTATGTGTAGTTTGGACGTGGGAAGGTTGCAGTCATGCTGTCCCTGGACGAGCCTCTGGACCTGAAGCTCCCGCGACGATCTAACGGAAAAGACAGAGGAGCACGTTCTTCTCCCCTCTCGCCGCTAAACGCCAAGCGCGTCCGCCAACTCCACATGACGGATGATGGAACGGCAGTAATAGAGCCTGCCTCCCCCCAATCCCCACACTCAGGTAGGTGTCCTGTCCAGAACAAACCTTAGCAAAAGTAGATCACTTGAAGTGTATTATATCAAATATACTTGAGTAAAAGTAAGTATACTAACTGAATACTTCAGACTAAATGAGAACATTTTAAGTTTACAATATATAGACAAGTACACTGCTTCACTTTTAGTATTGTTTACCTGTAAGTATATTTGTACTGCAGCACCTGTGCTGTGTTTTCAGGTGTGCAGGTGGTCCCTCATGACCGAACAGACACCCCAACCCCCCCTGCAGTGGACCTGAGCCTGTCCCCCTCCTCTCGCCACACCCCCAGCTCTCCAGAAATGATGAACGGCAACTACCTCCCCTCAGGAGTGAGTCCACGAAAGCTTTAAGACACACAACCCTTTCAGAAACATCGTCTCTTCGTTAGCTGGGATCAGCAAATGAGCAGCCTGCGTCAGTCATACTCGTGTCATGCCAAGCTTGGCAAGCCTCTGCATGTGTAAGACCGAGCGGGGGTAACTCTTATCAAACGTGTCTTGTGCTCCAAACAAATGCCTCTGTCTGTGCAACTTTGCACTCAGTAGCCCCGCTGGCATGATGCGAATGTCTGTCTGCGTATAATCGGATTTAAGACAAACCGCAGCCATGCAGACCTAACGCTGCATAATTCAATTCCCATGGAATTGAATTGAGACATGCTGGCTGAGGCCATTTAGTCACACCACATCCCACTGTTTCTTCTGCTGCCCCCCTTTCGTGCCCTATGCAACACGCTTATCCCATGTATTCCTCTACAGCATCGAAACAGAGTTCTGCAAAGAGACGGCTCAACGAAAGGGAAATGCTCTTGTTTTGAGAGAATAGTTTCTGACGTATCTGTGTGGTTTGGGCTCTTTTAGGTTTGCATCCTAAACCCAAGAAGAATCCTTTATGTCTTTTATGTTATGTATGAGTTGGTGGATCAGCTTATTTTGAGCTCCAGCAGAGTTTCAGTGAATCTAACAGCTCTCATGCTGAACTCAGGGATGTCGAGAGGCTTTGTACTCACTTCAGGCAACAGCTAGAACAATAATAACACCCCTGGTTTCCAATAACATGACAGGCATTACATTGATGAATACCTTTGTGTTTTTAAACATTTTGAAGATATTTTATCCCTTTTAGCCACACTTTTCAGTTCATACTTGTCTTTTTTCTTTTACTTTTTATCATTCATCAGAATTCTCACTTCTCCCAGGCATTTCAATTCTTTGTGCCAATCGGAGCCGGCGCCGGACTTCACCTGCCGTCCTCCATGTTTATTGGCAAGACAAACGACAAGCGAGCTTCTCCTGATCTTTCGGCAGATGAACAACTGGCCTGTCGCTGGAAAAAGGTAACATCCACCAAGTACAGATCAACAAATCTGGTCGCAGTTAAGATTTTTTACATATATAAATCTCCATCTTCCTTCTTTTAGTGCCACCTGCTATTTGACTCCTTACAAGACCTTGTGGACCATGTCAATGATTTCCACGTCAAACCTGAGAAGGATTCTGGGTACTGCTGCCACTGGGAGGGATGTGCCCGCAAAGGAAGGGGGTTCAATGCTAGGTGAAGAGATTGTTTTTCTTAGGTAGCGGTGGAGAAGAGGTGAATGCTAGAATGAACTTTTTTGGGGTTTTCTCCAGGTACAAAATGCTCATTCACATTCGCACTCACACAAACGAGAAGCCCCACCGCTGTCCCACCTGCAACAAGAGCTTCTCACGCCTGGAGAACCTCAAGATCCACAACCGCTCCCACACAGGTCAGTGATCAGCGAGTGATGGTGGCAAGATTTCCCTCATTGGAAATTAATAATCTCAATCCTGTCGCAGGTGAAAAGCCCTATATTTGTCCTTATGAGGGCTGCAACAAGCGCTACTCCAACTCCAGCGACCGCTTCAAGCATACACGCACGCATTATGTGGACAAACCCTACTACTGCAAGATGGTGGGCTGCCTGAAGCGCTACACAGACCCCAGCTCGCTGCGCAAGCACATCAAAGCACATGGTCACTTTGTGGCTCAGGAGCAGGCTGCTGCGGGAGGGGTAGGCTCCCTGCTGAAGGGAAGTCAGGGCGGAGTTCTTGCTGGTGGGGGGGGTAAGGATTTAGAGTTGCCCTATGTAAGTGGAGCTCACATTATCATCCCCGGAGCAGCGGCCGCACTTCTCGGAAGCCACGCTCTGCAGGGGATTGGTGGTGCCTTGCCGCTTTCCCCCCTCAATCCCAGACCTCTGGACCTCAGCACACTGGGTAGCCCCAACTCCCCCCCGTGCAGTTTGGGAGGCTCGTCTATCCTGTCCTTTAACGGTTCCCATCTGGGTCTGGCTAAGTCTGCCCTGCTCCCCCCGGCGTTCGCGTCATCGGCCCTGGGCATGCCAATGGTCCCGGTGCTGTCTGAGCGCAGGGCCCAGCACCTTCAGGCAAAAAAGGAGGCGGAAGACGAGGTGACTGGAGGGGCGCTAAATCTCTCCACTGGAGGGTCTCATGATCCCTTGTCTTGGGTGGTCATCCCCCCTGGCTCTGTTGTGCTCAAGCCAGCTGTGGTCAACTGATACACACAGACACATTCCAGAAGAGCTCAGAGGGTTGGGAAAGAAGAGTCAATAACATAGGGAAGGTATGACCGGCGACTGACGATAAAGATAGGCTTGCACAATCAAAACTAGGCAACGCATAGAGGAGAAATAATGCAAAAACAACATAAAAAAGCCAATGGATGTCAGAAAACCTCATAAAGTGAAAGGAAATAAGAAATAACCATACAACGCAAGCCTCTTTGTGTGTTGGAAAACAAACTTGAGGCATAAGAACCGTTTCTTGTCCTGTATCTTTATTACAAGGCCTTACCACAGCCTGCTCTTTACTTTTTCACTTTAAACTTTCCTCACAGAAGTGAAAGTCCATGAAAGTCCTCATTCATCATCAAGTATTTATACGATTGTACTTTGACAGTGTGCCTCCAGCTTAGCAGGGAGATACGTACACCACAAACGAAGCACTCGCGGTGCGATAGAAAGACTTCTTTTTCCACAGGCCACTGTGATTGATACGATCCAGACAAGCTTGCCAAACCAAAGCAAGTGGACTTAGTCCTGTGTTTGAGCAGCGGACGGGTCGGCCAACGCAGGACTCCATATCGTCAGCTGGTATTAAAAACCTCAACACTGCTGCTAACCTCTCTGCTCCTCCAGTGCGACACAAACTGGAGAGGAGCACTTTTTGACAATCTGTCCCCTCCCTTTATGGGGGAGAGTGACCAACACAGACCAGCCTAGTCCACCAGAATGTAAGCCAGCTGTGCAGACTAGGGGCTTTTAGGACACTTCACATCATCTGACATCAACCCATCTTATTTTCTGTTTCTCATAAAGTTTTAGGCTCTAGTGCGTCGGACTCCCCCACCTCTGGTCAGCCGCCGTGGACAACATCCGTGTTGTTTCGTACAGGACTAGCACTGTTCCGTTCCTGGATTGTCCAGCTGCATTCCCATAATTGAATCAACACAGCCAGTTTGTGTATGAAAGGGCCCCTTTGGCGATAAACACTACTGTCTTTTCATTTTGAAAACTGAACCCACCCAAAGCAGCTGTGGAAAACTAGTGGTGTTCAAAAAGAGGTCCAGCTTAAGGTTTACTGGAGGGGGGGTGATGATGTGGATGTGGTACTTCAGAGAAGGGGAGGGGGGGTGATGCACTTGATGCTGCTTACAGCTGGACTGAAAAGGAAGCTACACCCTGTTCCAAACTGCCTCGTTTCATTCTGTCCAAAGGGGCAAGAAAAGAAAAAGTAAAAAAAAAAAAACAAATTTCTGGGAAATAACTCTCAAGTCTCATTAAGCTGTCGACATGCACTTACTATAGACTCTACTTGTTTGATAAAATGTCTCTTTAGTGTCACGACTTTTGGGAAAAAAAAGGTTTTCTCTTATTTGGTGTCTCTACAAGTCTCAGTGTTGTTGTGGGCTCATTCCAGAGTTGTGTTACATATGTATGATGTTGACCGTCATGTCTGCAGAAGAGAGGAAGAGGAGCAGCAAAAAGAAAAAGATGTCTCTCCTCTTCCTATCTGCTTAAGTCTTCTTTTTGCCTCCAAATATTTTTGCTCAAAGGGGGAACAATTCTCTTGTTGCTGTTTTTACATTTTTGCCTTTTTTTTTTTGTTCAGACGAGACATTTTTGTGATGTTGAAGTTGCTTCTTGTGCTCTGCAACGGCTGCTCCGCAATCAGTTTTCTGCTGCCGGGGATGAGTCTTTGAAGGGATTAAAATGCGGAAAGGGGTGGAACTGGTTTTTCACAGCAGTGGTTCCAAATGTGAGGTGTGGGTGCAAATCCAAAGTTTTATGAAATTTTTAAACTTAAATAAAAGAAAAAACACAAAAAGTTGATTTTTAATATTAATAAATAACTTTAATGATATGTTTGACTCCTAAGAATTCTCATAATAAACCAAACCTCAAATAGTTATGTTTTTTTTTTAAAGAATCACTGCCTAATTATTGAAAAAAAAAGTTTACTTAAAAAAATCATTTTGTCCGTATAAGTTTAGCATGAATTGTCTTTCAAACAAAAGTTATATTATAGTAATTACGAGAAAGAGTGAAATACATTTTATTAATAAAAAAAACCCAATGTTATTACATTGAAAGTTCTTTCAAATTGTTACCTTTCTGGCCAAAAAGAAGGAAAAAGTTCATTTTATATCTGTAAACATATAGTTATGCTACATTTACACTTGGAATGCAAAAAAATGGAGGTGTCAGTTTTTAGTATGAAAAAAATCAATTCAAGTAAAGTTTTTATCAATAAAGTAATCTAAAATTCTCCCCTAAATGAGTTAGATGCTCAACAGTTACCATTAAAATGGTCAGTAAATGTGTAAATTAAAGCAAAGTTAGCAATCTGTTTGACTTAACTTGAAACCTATAATGCTTTTTAAAGATTTTTCTAACTTGTGGCAAACTACTACCTTTTCTTTTAATAATATTTGGTTAAAAATGTGACGTAAAGTTTGAAAAAACAATTTCCGATGTTATCTTAATGTCTTTTTATTCCTCAGAAATAGGAAATGCCAATTGACAAGCAACTCCAGAAGAAATAGGATTTTGGCTGATGAAGTTTCCAAACCATCTTCTCATCAATCTTATTAATTATTGAAATGTTATTAATTAATGGACATTTTTCAGCCCACATCTGGGAACCACTGCTGAGAGGACTAAAAGAAATCATTTTTGGAGGGGTAAATTATGTCATATTGCAAATCTGAATTTTCTAACTAATGTCCTTTTTTCTGAAGCTTTTATATCAAAGTGAAAAAAAACACATCCCAAAAAAATCAAAAAAGAACAATGAGGGTGAGAAAGTTAAAAGAAATGTTCAGTTTTAATAAATAAGTCATGGTGAGAAGACAGGGAAAGAGAGAAGGGGGAGGCTGTCTGCCAGGAGAGGATGGCTGTGCTGTGCTGCCGCTCTCCATCTGGCCACCTACCCTGCAAATGGCCCTCTTAGCTCTGAAGTCACCGGCTGTTCAGCCCACAGCGGCAGCCACTCACAGGCACACCAGCCTGCAGGAAACTAGGCCACTGAACTCTATCTGCCCTCCTTCTTTTGCAGATTAAGGCCAAAAGGCTCAATTTCTCCACCTCCTGGCAACAAAGGTTTTTTAACAAGAGATAGGTCAAAACAAACCAGAGTATTGAATCTGTGGACGAACACACCCGGTGATGGCAAACAGGTGTTGAGAGTCGACATGGCTTCCATGGCAACAGCGTCCTCTATCCAGAAGAGGAGGGACAGAGACTCAGAGCGGCAGCAGAAATCTGAGCATGACACGGATCCTGACACGGTCCACACATTTTCAATATTAAATAAGCTGTATGACTCATTAACCCTTTGAGCTCAGCCTCTAATAAACGGCACCCCCCCCCCCCCTTGTGGAGTGAATAGAATTGGGAATGCTGTCAGATTTCATTCCAAGCATTTTTCAACAGTTCTGGGACCCAGAATAATGACAAAGAAATGACTGTGGTAGGTTAAAAAATGTTTTGTAAAAAGTGGTACATTCCTTTAGATGGTTTAACGTCAACCTCACTTCTTACAAAAAGTGAAGCTGAGACCTAGAACACAACGCGGAACAGACCAGGTCACCATAGGAGGCCACAATGTTTCAAAGTGCCACAGTTTTGCACAAAGGGTTAATGACAGACTAAGGCCGCACAAGGCCTGTACCAAGTTATGTTTTTTGCACATTTGTGAAATATGTCAGTATTTTCTTTTTTTTTCCAAGTGCCTTTTTATTATAGGTAAATACAGAAGTTATACACTATATGAAACAAAAATGATTATAAGAAACTATATATTTTCTTCCTGACATCATGTTCTGTGTTTGAACATGCAGAGTTTTAGAGTCGTAAAAGTCTCCAAATGGTACAACCTAGGTGTGTTCTCCTGTTTTAGAGGAATTTTATTACGATATTGATAATGTCAATGAAAGCAAAAATGTTTAATAAAGTTGCATTTGATATGTCTGCCTTTTTTTATTTCCACACGTGAGGCATTACTCAATATTTTTGTTGAGCTCAATCAACAAAAAGTAACAAAGAGAAAAAACAAAAAAAAAGAGCTTTTATTGGGTTATAATTTACAGAGGACAGGGGTATGGAAATATAGAGCAGGCAGGGACAGTTTGACTTCATGTTTCCGTATTCTGTGACTTCTGATCTTGTTCTTTTGACTGGATATTTAGCTCCTCCTCCAGGCGTTCTTTGGCTCGCACCACCTGCACACAAACAGAACTGACTGACGAGGCATCCAAAACACAACAGTACTGGGATTTCCTCACAGCAAAAAGGAATTACAGAAACATAAATTCAACAATAATACTCCTGGTGCTTGAGGGTGAAACCTCTGAAAAAAGAAAACCTCTAAATTGCTCAGATGTAGAAAGAAAAGGCGGTTTAAATGTGTCTGAACATCTCCAGATAAAACCCACAGACGTAAAGAAGCTTGAAACCAAAAGTGTGGTTACAGTTCGTGGATTGTTTTAATTTTTAAAGGTTCAAAATAAGAAAATGTGAGTCATACCATTTAGTCATATAGTAATGTATTAAAAGAAGCATCTTGCACCTCTAAATGAAAAAACAAGTGTAAACATGTGTTTACATGCTACTGTAATTTATATTTCAATAATATATATATAATAAAAAGAACAGAAAAGTTTCAAACATTTTACATTGTACTTACTTTTGATTGAAGGTAAAATGATCCGCCCACTGACTTATCGTTGACTTTAAAAAGGTGCTCGTATTTCTGAAGAAGACAGACAGCAACATAATCACAATGAAATCCATTCATTTCTGACAGTAAATATAGGCTGATGTTATTTGCATCTATGTACATGCCACCAAGCACAAAACGCGATGGAAATTCACGTAATACGTGTGGCCAAAATGCACGTCGCTTCATTTCCCGCCATAATTACATGTAGTCACATCCATAAAGATGACAAACACAAAAACATGCATTTCAAATGAACTGCATAAACCTACAGAATGTTCAGCGATATTTTCAGTCATCTAGGTCACGTTTTCGCAGGATTTTGTTCTGCGGGACAACTGGCCTTTAAAGGTGGATCTAGAAGACACTTATTCGAGTAGAATTGAAGAAGATACTCCAAAGAGCAGCAAAATGTCTTCTAGATTAACCATTAGAGTCCAGCTGCCTTGAAAAACAGAATGCTGTATCACACTTTTTATTCAAAAAAATCAGCAACATTCCTTCTTGACAAAAACCACAACAAAATGAAAATTGTAGCTTACATGCAGAGAAATAAGCTGATGCTGAAACAACGTTTGATGTAAGGAGGTTCAATCCCAGGAGGATTTATCAGGTTAGTGGGGCAGGTCAAGTATAAGACCAGAACTTTTTTTTTTTGTTTTTTTCTAAAAGATGGGTACATAACCATGGCAACGTATGAAAACACGAACCTGCTCCAGATATGATGATCATGGCTACAATCATAGATTGTAAAATCTAACAGGCTGCCAGATTGCGTAAGAAGATTCATGCAAGCTTCAGTGCATTTCAATCCATAATGGACTCAAAATTCACATTCATCTCCTTAAAATCAAATGGTCTTCCATATTAAATGTGTGTAATTATATAGCACGTTTCTACCTTCCTTGAAGGCTCAATGTGCCTTACAGTCACAGTACCAATCCCCCCTTGGACACAAATTCACACACTGCTTCGATCTTAAATAACAGCCATGTGAAATTTTAATTACTGCTAAAAGGGGGATTATAGTTTATTTCACCTTCTGAATTTCCTCAGGGTTGAGTGCGGAGATGCTGAGGATTTGCTGAGCTTCCTGCAGGCTCATTCCAGTGATGCTGGAGGCTGCAGCTGACTGCTGACCGGACCGACCCCTGGCACGAGCTGCAGCTTGACTTGCTGTGTGAGAGAAATTCAACAAACATCATCAATTTGTCCCTTTAAAATAACAGAGCAAATATGTAAGTTATTAAGAAGAGTGACAATAATTAGGAGACTGCAGCACGAAATTCAAATTCATAGACAAAAAATTGTATTTTTCTTAATATTAAAACACAAACTCATGATTTTTTTTAATGGTCGTTGAGTAGATTGAGATCATTCTTTGAATAACTTATATACGGAATGACAACAAATCACTCAGTAATAGATGACTTCGACCTAGAGTAATAACATGACTGTGAATACAGAATAACAAAGATATATTTGCTCTTTTTAAATCAATAATTATAAAACCGTTTGTGATGTGTTTGTACCTATCTAAAATTAAAAAAAAGAAATAAAAAGTGTCGATTTATCTCATTTTGAAACTATTTAACATGGCATAGGTTGATACGATTCTGCCTCACACAGATCAGTCTGGTTGGATCGTATGAATCGATTAATCGTTACACCCCTATAAATTACATCTCAAGACAGAAGAGCTGCAAAGGTTACAGTACACATTAGTTTAGAGAGACATTAAGTGCATAAAGTGCTGCACAAGTAGCTATAAATGCACCCATTTGAATTAGGAATAATATATACATGCTGCCTTAAATACTATATTCTAATAAAAAAGACATTCTTAACATGCTAGAAGAAACAAGGGATTAAATAATGAAAAGCAGTTTTTCCCACTTTATTTTAAATGATCTAATTCACTGTACTTATGAGATCATAAAAACCTATAAAATCTTGTTTCATACCTGCATATTCTTGCTGTAAAGCACGTGCAAAGGCCCGTCCTACCACCTGTGCTCCCATAACAATGATCTGTGCAAGATATTTAGCCTAAAAAAAAATGAATAAACATAAACAGAGAAAATTCATATAGACAGAGGCAAGGCGGGAATTTTACACCTCTATCCTCTGTTTATTCCGTATTGTAACTGTAAAATATACACAAGACCAGGATCTTATAACTAAACAATAATCATATAAAGACTTTTCTTTAGTCGTGTATAACTTTTACAAAGCTGAACAACTTCTGCAAGTCAACAGAAAAAAGGAACATGCTAGTGGATTTACATCCTTATTACAGAAGGGAGTTAAACTTATTTTGACCTTAAAATAATACGTCTTTAGGATGTAAGTTTTGACTTACTTTTATTTCGTCTGTGAGCAACCTTCCATTAAGGCAATACATGTTATATATGCTAAATACTTTCTTTTATTCCTATAGTTTCAGTAAGATTTTTCCCCCAAAACCGTTTTAGACGATAAGGTAGAGATTACATTTCTGTAATTTTTGTTCAAACATACAGTACGGCTGTCCACGAGTCAAAAGTATACATTTGTAACTTATATAAGGCTGATATGATCAAACAAACCGGCTAGCTTAATGGTTTATTCGTTCCACCTTTAACGGTAAAAGCTATTAGCCGCTCGCAGATGTACCACGCGGTAAAGTCATAAAACCACAAAAAGAGTAAAAAGTTACCATGATTTTTTGTTAAAGTGCCTCCTCCTGGTTAAGCAGCATCTGTTTAGTTTGCACATGTACACTGAAGGTTACCGTAGGGTCAAAGTTGAAGGAAGATTCTGCAAAAAAGCTCTAGATTTGAAACAGTGACACCTGCTGGCCAGGAGGTCTAATTGCAATTGCAATCTAATTCTAATGTTAATTCTACTGTAGCTTTCTCCCGTAACCCTGGAAAATAAAATCTTATTATTTTTGGTTGAAAAAAAAAAACTAAATAAAAAAACCAAAATGAATGAAAAAAGGTGAGACAGGGCAAGACGTGTTAATAAAAGCTGCTTTGATTTATTTGAAAATGCTAATTAAAAACTTTCAGTCAAGCCACTCTTAGTTCAACACGCAAAAGGTCTGTATTAATGTAGAGTAGCAACATTTTTAGGAAAGGTAGTAAAGCAGTTGTGTTTATGGGGTTGCTAATGATTTTATCATTATGGATTAAAAAGCTGAATACATCATGTAAGTTTTTGCTGCTCGGTTCAGGGACCACCAGACTCCATTCGCTGGCAGTGAGCAGGCAGATTGGTAGAATTGATGAGGACAGCTAGGTATTTTAGGAGAACAATATTTATTTGGACGCCTTTTACTTTCAAATCACTTGATGTATTGTGGAGCACACGTTATGTAGTATTTATATAAGAATATTGATTTGATTGAAATGACAGTTTTAAAAGATTATAGCTGTATTGACTGCTTTATCTTGAAAGGAAACACTACTTTAAACAGGTAAACAAGAAAAATACGACAAGAAAAACTGCAGTGAAAGGTTGTTTATTGCAAGGCAATATTGAAAAAAGTCCACAAACCATTTTTGCTTTTTAATTGAAACAAAACAAGTTCTGTTTTATAAAAAATCCTTATCGACAGGCAGACAGGCAAACAGAGATTATCCAACACTATGTTTCAGAATCCTGATAACAAACGTCATGAAAAGCCCTGATGATACTTGGCATGCATGAGTTTAAACCTGACTTGCACAAAAAATGCAGGAAAAGTCAGCAGGCTCAGTAAAGTTAACAAAAAAGTGCAAACAAACGTTACTGGATCAAATCTGTAAACACACTACACTGCTGTAGTCCTAAGGAGAGACTACATGATGGATTTAGCTATCAATACCTACTAACACCATGATTACATACTAGTAGCTAAAGTTAGAAAAAGAAAATTAGGTTATTCAGAATGAAAAGAATCAAAATATCAACAAAGGTCGGTAAACAAGAAGCAACAATCATCTTAAAATACATAAAGGTATCGTTTACATCATTATAACAGTAAAAGTTTGGCTTTAAAAGCACAAATAGATTAGTTTTAACCTGTGATCCCAACTTGTATTCAAGATTCTAGGAATACCTGGTTCGGTTACATATAACCATGTTGGCATTTTATTGTAATGTCAGCTTAAAAAAAGATCAAATAAGGCCTTAAAATTCCAGTTCATGAGCAAACATTACCATCAATGACCCTGTTGTGTCCCTAAAGTGTTAAAAGGTACATGTTTTCAACCAAAATTCGGATTAAGATGCAATACAGTAAACACCAAAGTGGAAGACAAAAGTTAATTTCCTTAGACAAGCGCCATCATTTGTTACTGTTTGTGCTCCTTTGAGTGACCAGTATAAAATGTGAGCAGTGGGTTATATGCAGATTACTGACATATTCTGATGTGTTAAACAATCTTTATATATGATCTGATTAAAGACTTTTAATGTAGCAATAGACACCTAGTTATGAAGAGTTCTTATTATTCATTTTAGTAATGTTGTTGGGTCATTTTGTTCTCTGATACAGTAAACAACACTTCTTTTTAAATTCAAATAGATTCCACAAAGAAACATAAGTAAAAACAGAACCAGTTATTTCACTACCATAAACTACACCGTGTAAATTCAGATTTTCTGAAGCTTTTGACACATACAGCACTAGAATAGGAATGTGTGATATCTTTTTTGATTTTTTTAATCGTGCTTTGTGATTTTATGAGTTCAGTGGGCTGCAATGATCTCTCACAAATCTCTCAGGTTTGCTGGGTGGCACACAGTAATGGCATCGCTAGAACTTTCCTCTCCTGTCTTCTGTTGGCCCCATGAACCAGAAAGCAGGTTTCCTCTTTAATCATCCTGAACCACAGACAAAGAAAGGACAAGTTCACACAACTATTTGAGGGTGGTCCCCAAACCTTGAACCAGTCTGTGTCGTGGGACAGTTAGTATTGGGCCACAGAGGAAATTAAAAAAAACACGACAAACATTTCTTTAATTTTATTTATAATGTACAGAGCCCCTAAAGGGCATCAAAGAAAAATATACAAGACATATAAAAGAAAGATATACACACACACACATATATATATATATATATATATATATATAAACAGAAATGCATAGCATTAAAGTACCTAGTACCTAGTAATGTGACAGTAAGTGCAAATTTCAAAAAAGTTATTTTTAGTCTATTTAGGATTTTAAACAAGTATAATAAACACTGAAGTTTATTCTGTCCTTCTGCCGCTTCACACTCACCCATTCATCCTCATCAACCCCCTGGAATGACTCCTGAGGCAGCGGGTCGTCCATGTTTCCCAGCTTAGCCACCATGGCACTCAGCAGCTGGATAACACACATTTGTTTATATATCAGATAAACATTTCATCGACTTTTTTCCCCCTATATGACTGTATGGAAGTTTGGCGACTGAACTGAGACACAAGTAAAAAGAAAAATAAAAGGTGCAGTCAGTCAGTGACCTCTCACCTCCTCTTTTTTCTGCTCATCGGTTTTTTCCTCCAAGTAAACAGATGAAGGCAGGTATTTCCTCACCGGGGCCTCTTTGGGGGCCTCACTTACTGAGAAAGGCACAGAAGCATACCATGACGTGACAAGCCCTGACATGTAGGCTGCAGAGAAGGCATCTCGATCTAAAATGAAGAGCTTTTAGAACAGGGACAGGCAACTCCAGGCCTCGAGGGCCACATTCCTGCATGTTTTCCAACATACCATGGTCTGGCATGTTCTAACTGGCTGGACACACCTGAACCAGGTAATCACTCAAGAGTTGGGCTTGGATATCTGGAAATCATGCAGACACTGCGGCCCTCGAGGCCTGGAGTTGCCCATCCCTGATCTAGATATTTTCATTCGTCTGCCTGTATCTCTACCTGGCGTCATGTCTTTGGGCTTCAGGCTGATCTTCTTGTGCTGGCCGTTGGAGCCGGAGAGCCAGGCAGAGGCCGTCAGTGCGCTCTCCCACCACACGGCTGTGTCCGGGTACAGGTCATCCTGGAAAAACTCTTTCTGGAAGCAGAGACAGACCTTCATTTGCCAAGTTTCTTTAGAAAGAGGCATCAGGAGGAGAGCTTGGAAGTGTTGCCATGTGTCCACTGGGTGGTGCTGTTGGCTCACTTTGACTCTGGGCACTCTGAAGGCCACAGGCTCTACGGTTGTCTTGGTAAGCATCAATCCCACAGCTATCTCCACATCGCGTACGTTGCACTCAGTCTTAGGCAGAAAAGCCAGTCCCTGCAAACAGAGTCAGACAGCATCTCACCTGTTAAAAACTTTAAACAGAGGCTTCAGATAGAATGGAGTTCAGTTGATACCTTATGAGGCTCAGGTGAGTTAAAACTGCTGCATTCAACAAAGTAGGGCTCTTCAGGAGCTACCTCATAGATGTACACTCTGGTGTCACCCTAAAAAGCAAGCAAACATGCAGAAATTCTATTGTGGTCCAATGTAATCAGGTTTTATTTTTTTTACTTTTATGTGGGATTTCAGTGAACTCAAATATAGTTTTGTCAGTGAAGTCATTTTTAGATGTATGTGCGTGTACTTTTCCAGTGAGGATGACAACGCTGGTGTCGGGGTCGTAGAACGGGATGAGTGTGGAGGGGGAGACGGTTACAGGAGTGCTGGCTACGACCCCAGAGGATAGTGAGTCTGCAGAGTACAGGTAGAGCACTCTTTCACTGCGACTAGAGGGAGACAAAAAGGGTTTACGGACCATTGTGTCAGAAAAGATACGTTTTGCTGCAAGTACTGAGCATTTCTTTCTAGTACCTGTCAAATCCTGATACTAGCAGGTACTTGCCGTCACAGACCCACACCACACGAGCTCCTCTGTGACCCTCAGGACCTGGACCTTCCTGGAAAATGATAACAGGAATACAAATATATTTAAAAATTAAATGTAGCTTTTTGCTTTTACACAGCAACAATATCAAACTAATAAATGTGGTGATTAAAAAATCCAGTAATTTGACTTTTTCTGAGTCTTAAACGAAAACCAAGCTCGTATAGTTTGTATTCTTGCTGCAGACTGCAGCATGCATACCTGCACAGGCTCAGTGGACTTGCGGGGATCGTAAATGCGGACTTTCCCATCCTTGCAAACTGTGGCTAGAAGTTTACCGTCAGGACTCCACGCCATACCAAACACCTAAGTGTAAACAACACGAAAGCAGATCGAGAAATAAAAAGACTGAACTCAGATTGAACTTTGACCACGTTGTTGGGGTTTTCGTTCCGTCACCTGGTCCTGGTGTCCGGTGAGAAGTTTGACCTGTTCTCTGCTGGCCAGATTCCACAGTCTAACTGAGAGATCATATGATGAGGAAACCAGGAGATCGCTGGCCAGAGGGTGGAACTTAATGGAGTAGATCTTCTCAGTGTGGCCTTCAAAGAGACACAATATCAGTGAATTCCAGGTGGCTCTTCACACTGAAAACACAGTGACTCAGCAGATTTGATCTCTTACCTTGCAAGATTAGCTCAGGCTCAGTTAATGTCTCTTTTAGCCCACCCTCTGGTACCCGCCACATCCGGATTTTGGCGTCGTCTCCAGCTGTACAGAGACGAGTAAACACAGAATACAACACCTCAGCCATCAAGTAACTGATCAGGCTCCGTTTATTTCCTGGAGCAACATTTCGAACTTGGATTTACTCGCCTACAAGAAGTCTGTGGGAGTCAAAGGGATCCCAAGCAAAATCGGCCACATTCACAGAGTTCTGGATGGTGGGCAGGGCTGTCTCTTGTAGCTTCCCAGGCTGGGAGCGCTGAAGACAGGAACAACAGTTAAGAAAAGAAAAGTTCCAGGATCCACCTGCAGCTGCTTTACCTCAAATACAGCGATCTGGCCTCCTGAGATGGACAGCGGCACCGCCACCCGCTGGCGGTTGACACAGAAGCCGTCGCACTCTCCAGGCGTAGTCAGGTTAAGTCCGCGGATGTTGGTGATGTGCGTGTCCCTGTGCTTCACCGTCCCCTGAATGTGACGGAATTTGGACGTTGGCCCTGGAAACAGAACCTTTTATGGCAAACCGTCAAGCTGACAGAAACGTGATTGTTGTGTTTTTTTTGTTTTTTTTTACCCATCAGGTTCTGGATAGCTTTGGCACCCTGACTTGGACTGGGGAGAAAACCAGAGGAGAGACCAGAGGTGGAGGAAGGGGAGCGGGATGGGACAGCACTGCTGCTCGGAGTGCTCAGAGGGCTGCTTGATGTGGAGCTGCCACGAGGAGGATCCTGTTAAAGGCAGAGGGTTGTCACTGCTTCCACTTTCTAGAGTCTGTGGTTTCAATCCAAAGAAAATCAAATCTGCATTTGCAGAAGTGTGTTGCTCACATCTTTCCTCCCCTCACTGGCTTTGTCCCTCATCACAGGTGCCTGTTTTACTGAGGCTTTGGGTCGTTTGTCTGGGTGGAGGCTGACCTTCTCCACCTGCAACCAAACCAATAAAGCCTCAGCAAATGAGCATCAAAGAAACTGGAGCCAATTCGGAGAATCTGTGACCTGCTTGTTCCCTCCCTGCCACCACTCCTCTGCAGACATGGCAGGAGATGTTCCTGTGGTATCTGGGTAAAGGTCTTCTTGAAACTCGTAGCCAGAATTCTGCGGAACCAAACATCAAAAGCGTTCACTCGAAGAGCGATGACAAAGTCAAGAAGCAAGTATCTCTTCTGTGTTTGCACCTTGCGAGGAACTTGATAGCTGATCGGCACGACGCAGCTGTCAGTCAGCTGAAGCACGCGGATCACTTCACAGGACAGGACGTCTAACGCCAGCTTAGGAACCATGGCAACCCCTCGAGTTGAATTATCCATCAGACAGTGACTCACTGCAAATATATAGAGGTAAAAAGTCATAAAACATTTTATAAATACTATATTCATGTTTTCTGTGATGAACTGAAGCTTCACCTTGAGAGAGTGACGGGTCAGAGGAAGAGACCTCAAAGCAATCAATCACGCTTTCTCCCTGTGAAAGACAGAAAATCAAATCACCTTTACTGAAAATATATTTAAAATCAAACAAACATTAAACATGTAAGGGAATGGTAACTTATTTCCACCTGTCAGGACACTTAATTTAAAGCTATAATAGATGGATTACCATGGCAGCGACGAGGAGCAGACCAGTGTCTTCATCAAAGAGTGGGATCAGCATTCTGTAGAGACAAGAGTTTAAAATAAATATAAAAAATTTTCATTCTATTTTTTTAACCACAGAAAATAAAAAAAAAACAACAGACTTGCAGTTAAGCTGAATTGCCACTAGATGGTAAAGTTTACCCAGTTTTTGGCACCAAGCAAAAAAAGTCTCATTCCCTCTTAAGTTATTTCTGACATTGAGAAGTTGGCACGCATTTTTTTTTAAAATTTCCCAATAAATCTATTTCCTTATTTAATCATATTTTATCCAGAGATTTACTAAATCTGATGAACAATTCAAAAATCAAGCAATTTTTTACTCCCTTTAATCGGGATTCTCAAGGATTCTTAAAAACGGAGGGAAGTTTCACAGAATTTAAATTGACATATAATGATAGATATTTATCATTTGTTCAAAGATGTCCGCTCACGTTCCTGCTGTGCCTTAAACCTTCCCCAGCACAAGCGTGAACAAGCCCACAGTCACCTGCCTCCACACATGATTTGAATTAAGAGGATTGAGAGCTGCGGCGCTCACGCTCCTAATGTGGAAAGTACAATTGGTTGGAGCAATAAAGCCAAACAGGAAATACTTGGACAAACTTAATGCACGCTCAATAATCTCTGTTGTTTTCTACCTTAGTGAGTTGCAGGCTGTTCTAAAAACCTCTTTTTGCATTCATCAGGACTTTCCTCGGGTGGACAAATATACAACGGAGGGCAGAAAGTGTTTGTTGCTCTAAAACCCTCATATTCAAGCCCAGAGAACTGTGTCAGTTATGTGCTTTGGATGAGAACCTTGTGTAATGCTGCCATTGAAGAGGAACTCCACTAGAGAGGAGCAGAGCGATGATGTAACGCACCACACTCTACAGCATAATGACAGACTTAGTTTGGGTACATTAGGAGACAATGCTCTGTAACGTGCAGCATGTTTGTGCACGTGAAACAACTTGAATATCTTGTTGTAAACTGTCCAAATGTTCTCTAATGCTTCTGTTTAAATTCTTCTTTCAGACGTGGATTTTCCATCTTCCCATCCATCGCTTTCTATTGATATTATGTGACGCGGACAGGAGATTCATTTTTTTGTGATTTTTACAAATTCTGAAACTGTTAATTATCTTAATGCTATTCTAGAAAACGAGCAAAAAGAAAATGACCAATAAAGATATTCTAAATGCATAGAAAATGAATGAACCTTGTTATTGATTTTCCAGAGTTCATTGTCATCATCATTTCATCAACACAACACCCTGACTTTTTAAGAACGGGCAAGCAGTGAAGATCAAATGAAATGATTTGCTACAGAACATTAAGAACACTTTGGACCAGCCTTTATTTATTTTTTTTTTGTTTTTGTTTCTGTTGTTCAGTCGGTTCGCTTTTTGCAGATTTGAACGGGGGCGTGCTTGTGTGACAAGCCACCAGGTTATTAGGTGAGTTGGCCTGGCTCCATTTCCTTTTGTTCTTAAACCTGCTTCAAACAGGAAGTCATAAAGGCCCTTGTTTAAAAGCATTTTTTTTTTTTTTGCAGAACTCTCTTATCTATAAAAATAAACAGGACAGTTACACCTTAATATTTAATTTTTAATTGTTTATCCAATAGCCAAAGTCCAACTTTGTGCAGAGGTTTCAAGGCAAAAATAAAGAAATAAATGAATCGAAGTGGGCTTACAGTATTTAAGTTTTCTTCTTCCCACTCTTTTTGAAGCAATTAATTAAACCCTTTTAAACTTCACATTTATTGGATTAATTATCGCATATTGTATTTATAGGTTCAAAAATCTATTACTATAATATAATCATATATATAATATAAGATATGATTATGTATAAAAGTAATTAAAATGGCTTCATTTGAATGTGCATGTTTTTATTTATATTTTCTTTTATTTTTTAAAGTTTCCAATCAAGTCCCGACTAATCATCCAAAATTTGATATGTCTATGTTTAGATTTACATTGCTTTTGTCCAAAGCCATAATCCAATAATTAAGTAAAGCTATAAAACTCACTAACAATCTACGACACATTGTCAAAGTTAAAAAAAAATAAATGCACCTAAAAAAAAAAGAACTTTTTGCACACAGGCTGTTCATTTTCATTATAAATATTAGCATTTAACCTGAGGAAATAACTTATTTGTGAATAAAGTCAAATGTGTTAAAATATGTTTTTTGACCCAATTTTCATTTTTCTTATATAATGATCTCAAAAGAACTGGTTGAATTGGCAACTACAATAACTTAATACCATAACAACAGGGAAGATAAATGATACAAATGATCACACATCATAAAACATAAAGGAAATTTAACGTAAAATAGGATCACTTCTAGTTGGAAACAGTCTAACTTCTGTCAGACTTACTGTCTCTTATCATTTATTTCACCCTGTAAAGCCAGCGAGGGGCAGCCATGCTTTGTTAGGTTGACTGTGTTTCCGAGTCCAAATCAGTCCACGGGGAGTCCCTAAACACCTCCATTCCCATACCCCTCTCACACTCATTACAACAGCATTACCTTGCTCGTTGGGCCTCCGAACTAAATCGTTTCCCCCCGAATGACCTTCACTTTTCTGAAGTCTTATCTCTGCTTTTCTCACAGTAAAAGTGCTACATGTTAAACAAGCGCATAATAGGAGCAGAGCTTTATCACTGAAAATTGCTTCTGTTTACTGTCATTTCCACGCTCCACCTCTCCATCAAGCACTTGTTCCCACACAGTAAAACACATCTGCACATGCATGTGCATGCAGGCCAAGAGCGCTGCAGAAGCTCCATCTCAGGTTGAAAACAGAGGTGTTGTGCTGGCTCAGGTCTTTTCAGCACGCACACATCATGTTTCCCAGTAAAAGTAGCAAATCAAAATTGCAACAAAAGACAAAAATGAAAAGGGAATTGGAGTTATCTCCGATTTTGCTTTCCGCACCTGCTAATGCTCTAACACCTTTTAAAATCCTCCACCCCACAGAATCCTCTGCCTTTCACAAATCCCTCCAGCTTCAGTCTGTCACTGGGCCTCTGCTCTTATCAACATTTACTCCAAACAGAAAGCACGGAGAGCGCGCCTTCTGTCTCGTCTGCCATCGCCTCACGCTGCCTCTTGCAGAGCCAAACGAGCGTCATGATATGACCTTCAGCCCATGACAGCAGCCTTCAGCACCAGCAGATATAACAGCTAAATCACTCCAGTGAGCATCTGTATTTGTCTGTGCTGGAGTCCAAACCACTCGAGGTTTATTAGGATTATGAGAACGTGTTGTCATTTGTTAATAGATGAGATATAGCATGTCATTAGAAAGACTGACTAATAGGGCTCCAGACAGACAGACAGCCGGATGACAGACGGGCAAAAAAAACAGTGTTTTGGATAGGTTAGAACATGTAATTATGGAACTGCAGCTGGAGTTTGTCAGGAAATCATCCCTGAAAAAGTTCAACTGAGCATCTAATAAACAGATATTAAAAAGTTGGGCACTTCTGGTCTAAAATAACAAACCCGAAGACATTTAATTCAGTAAATGTGTGTGTTCGGTTTTTTAAAATAATAAAAAAGGAACCTAATGATACCATAAGCACAGACATGTTGCAGTTTCTGAGCCATTTTCAAGGTAGTTTTTAAGACCCACTTCAATGAAAATTGTGTTTTTGGTGTTTTTAACATGTTCTTGGGGCATTTTTCTGATGATGGAGGACATATATTCAGAAAAGTATGCTCAAAAATACATTCCTGAGTATTTCTTTTTTCAAATTGTTGTGAATCAATGAGACAATCAATGGGACGTAGAAAACATGCTGGGTGGACCACAAACTCGAATCAACTCTGATGCATCCACTTGAAGGGGAAAGGGGGGTGGGGTTGCTCTTTGTCAACAGTCCCGCCCAAAACTCAGAGGCAAAACTGTGTCCTAGAAAACAAAACTTTTTATTTTGCCAAAAAAAAATAACATAATCATAATTAAAAGACATCTTTTACAATAAATTCAAAGATGACTGGCCTGGGATTTTAAAATGTTTCCCAACAACTGACGACACTTCAGGGATTATGAAGCCTCTTTGAGATCATTATTTCACCAGTGGAAGTTGTGGAACTCACCTAAATCTTTTCTGAAATATATTTAACGATATTTATAAAAATTTTAAAAATCAGACTAGAGATGTAATGTAAAATAAAACCTTTAAACACATTATTGATTGAGTAACTGAAAATTGATGAAGAATGCGTAATGTACAGATGAGACATTTAGAAATACAAAATAAAGACTCCATAAGAGGCTTTAAACACAGAATATGAGAAAACGAGTTTGGTTTATCCTGTGACCCACCTGTAAACAAAGTCAATGATCTAAACTCACAAGCTAGCACATAAGAAAGATGCTGTTACAATCAGACATTTGTGTCGGCGTTCGCAGACACATGCAGTCACGTTGATACCATCACATGCAGGCAGACCTATAATGTGCTCAGTATGGATGGAGCTAATAGAAAAAAAAGCCTATGGAGATAAAAGGTTATGGTTTGAACTATGACCAGATCCGAATCTCTCAGACAGATCTATCTTTGTGGTTTTGAATCATGACCGGCTGTGCTACTAAAAACACACGAGACAGAGCAATAATCTTTAAATGTCAACTAGGGGGGACTGGACTACAAAGGTGTGAAAAAACAATGAAATAAAACAGGTTTTCGCTGTTCACACAAACATTTTACTTTTTAAAAAATAGATTTGAAGAGGAATGTTTTTTAGCACAGTTTCTGACTAAACAAGAGAAAGATGGACTAAAATGACAACATTTAAGAGTAAAAATGTGTCAATGGAGAAACAGTTTGTAGACTTTCCCTCCATTTAGTCTCCTGGCTTCTTTATCAGTTCCCTGATTATTGATCCTCGTCAGTGAGAGTGAGTGATAGGTGCAGGGACTGACCACCAGATAACTTTATCACACCTCCTGACCTCACAAATGAAAACCCTGCAGCTCGTCTACCACTATCAAGCCCCGTCCACCTCTTGCTCTATGCAGACCCAAACGGTATCATACAGAAACATTTGAGGCGGGTCACAGCACCTCAGCCAGTAACTCATCTGGGGTTTTAGATTGAGCAAAAATCTTTAGACTAAACGTTAAAAACTGCAACTTTAACACAACTCAAACATCTAATTGTGAATTTGTGTTCATTGAAGATGTTTTTAAGCTAAAATGATAACAAAAGTCTTCTCTTTTAACCTCTTTGTTTAACCCAATGGGTTTGCTTTGGAGCAGATGGCATCGTTTCTTTTTCTGCTAAAACTAAAAATGTTTTATAGTTCAGTTAAGTCACAGGTGGGATCAAAAAATGAGATATGAAATTGGTTCTCAAGCCTAGGAAATCACATCTATGGATGTATTCAGACTGGAAAAGTCTCACTTTGGTCCGCATCGAGTCCGGAACTTTGCGTCTGGTCTGTATTCAGACTGCCGTCATCTGGACTTTCCTCTTCATGGACCAAAGCTTACACCTCAAAAGAGGGGTCAGGTGGTGGTTCCTGGTCCTGGACCAGGATTCGCTTGAGCTTATTCAGATTGAACATTTGTTCCAGATTATCGGAGGAAACTAACAACTTTAAGTGAACCAAATGTGTCCAGTCTGAATTCGGCAAAACAGAATCTTTCACGTCTGCTTTTGTAATTCTTACTGACAAAGGATCAAATCCAACGTCACCTATAAGGTCTGAAATGAACTGATAGGCTTTCAGGTGCAACAAAACTGTCATTCCTGTGTGACTTCAGTGGTCATCAGCTTGTTTTCACTCAGAGAACAGTCTACCTTTAGTCTACCTCATTAGATTTACCCAAAAACGTACCAATTTCAAAACTACACTTAGACTTAAAACTTAGGCTTAAATACACAACACTATATGTTATTGTTACATCATAAAATGTGTGTTTATTTTGAAAGTAAGGAAAAATTATGTCCAAAAAGTCCCCATTTTACAGAACAACCATTAAAACCAGACCGAGTGATATTTAAAATCACAACAAAATAAATAAAAAAAACTCACATGAACTCATGATAAACTCGTCCTTTCTCTGACATCATTATTTCCTCAAACAAAGTCTATCTGTTTCAGGATTCCAGTGTGAAGGATTTTGACACAGTTAATGGTTTTATGCACACTTGCGCTGTGGGTCCCGGGGGTGTCAGACAAACCTCAACAATAGAAGGACTGCAGCAGAATAATCCACTTCTTTTAAATGGGATTTCAAAAGCAACTGGGAGGTGTTGAAGCATTGTCAAGCAAGCAACTGCACAGTTGTTTGGACAACAATTGTTAGAGAAAGAAAGATTATTGCAAACGATCATCTTCCATTTAAAAATTGTTTAACCGGAATCACTATATGGCATCAAAACCAAACAAAAAAGGGATTTTTATTTTCAAAATTTGAAAATAAAGACTTTATTATAGCTGGTAAAAATTACATTAAAGCAATTTCAAATATATAAAAAAAGGCCTTTTGAAATTAGATTTTCAAAACAGATTTTTTTCCTAGAAATATATGCACAAAAAAACCCAACATTTTTATAGACCAATATTGTTTTGGCAAAATATTAAAGAATGTTTAGCAGAAATTGAGTAAATCTGAATTAAGATTTTTATTTGCAGAGTTTCCTGAAGTAAAAGCATGAATTTGTTTCTGAAAATTACATAAAGCATCCTTTTTTAATCAAAAGCTGTCTGGTGTTGACATAGCGACAGGCTGAGATGTTGGGCTTCTTTTGCAGCTGCACAGTGACAGGTCTGAGAAGCGCATTAGAATCTGCCTTTTCCACAGAGTTTGTGTTCTTTTCCACTCTGTATGTTTAATAAGTGTCCTGGGTCTGCCCGGCCAGCTACCTTCAGTAGCCAGAGTTCATTAGAAGGGAATTAGAGCTGACGCTCCGCGTTCCAAAGAGGCGAAGAAAAGCTAAGATTGTCAGCGGAAGGAGCAGCTGCAGCCGCGTTTGGGCCCCGGTGACGAGGCCCTCAGATGGGCTGCCAAGTGTCTGCTTGCCCCCCCCCTCTTTCTCCTTGCTTCATTGGGCCCCTGTCAAGCGGCCGTCACACACAAGCACACGTAGCAGCAAAGAGGCACGGGCTCATGCTCAGGATTTAATTAAACTGACTGAGGCTCATGTCAGCGGGTCTGCAGTGACCCAGCGAACACTCCTTCCAATACACACACACTCCCAACTTTCCACATGCAAACCTAGTGTCTGACTGCAGAGCAGGAGAAACTGCTGCAGCCTGGAAAATGACCCCTCACCTCCATCCAAGAGAGAAGCTTCATTACAGGTTTTTCTGCACACGGATGATTACCACGCGCTGTTGATGTCAAACAGCAGCTGCTGCTCAACAAGACATTGAACTTGCTGTCATTTTGACCCAGATTTTTAAAAAAGTGAGTGGAAATGTTGTTTTTTTGAGCAAAACAGATTTAATTAATGTGCCCTCTTTAGGGTTTTTTTTGTGACGACATTTTTCTTGTAGATCTTTTACATAGCAAATCAAGACAAAAGTCAATTCTGATTGGTTTAAATTTGTTAAACATTCTGCATTATGTTAAATAAGCTGAAGACATTTAGTCTGGCACCAATAAAACGGCAAATATATTTCTATCAACCTCATCAAGGACAAATCCTATAGCACTATATTTGTTGGTTTCTTTTGTTTGGTATCATTAAATGGAAATAAAAAAAGTTCTATTCTAAACAATGCACAGAAATACACACAGATACACACTCATCCAACCCTTTAAATGCATGGAAACAGGTCCAGACTGACTCAGTCATAAAACAGCCAGGTCACCGGTTGTAAACTTGCAGGAGGGCTCATTTGCTCTCCACTCAGGACTGGGTGGGGCTGTGCTTGTTTTTGAACGTGGGTGGGCATGACAAAGTTGGGGTCCATCAGAAATAAAGAGGAGGCTAGGGAGTGTGAGTATTGTGGGACACACAAATTTGCAGATTGTGCAGAGAGTGAGACATTTTGGGGGCTGATGACAGGAAAAACAGCCCACTTTTAGCCCATTTGTTCCGGTTTGGATCAGTTTGACTCAGCTGGGTTTCTGTTTCTAGAAATTGCTGCTCTTGAAAACACGTCAACCTCGGGCCTTTAGCCAGATGACCATTTAATGACCTGTCGGGGCCTGGGAACCCCAAACAGCCCAGGCTGAGGAAAGAAGATGATGGCGAGGATGAAGAAGGTTGGACCACAATGACCCTGCTCCTTGTGTCTACGAGCACTTGTGTCAAACAAAGACTTATTGGAATATGAATTTACATTCCGTTAAATTCAAGATTTAACACATTTTGCACTTTTTTTTGATAATTTCCCAGGTTCACAGCTCATAAACGACCACAAGAGTTAGAAATGTGAGTTTTAGTGTAAAGGTGAACCTTTTCCTCTCCTTTAGCATTATAACACTTGGCCTGCTTTTTCTTGCTGATATAAGTTTGTGTTGTCTTTTTGTGTTTGTGAATCAATGTATATATATATATATATTTTTTTTTGGCATGTTATACATTATTTATAGACCATCATTGTCCATTTGAGGTACTGTCCAAGATTTATGAGTTTTAACTCATTTGCATCTACAGGGGTCAAAGGGTTAAACGTTATTTTTTTTTTCTTTATTTTTTTTATAAATTTTATTCATTTTCTGTTTTAATTCCCCCTCTTTTTTTCTGGATTTTGGTCAGCTTGTTTTTTTCCCTATAATACATTTCTGTTTACCAGAAATTCTCATTAACTTCACTTTTTCTTATATAACAGTCACATAATGTTAAATACAGAAACTACGAATTTGATTTCTACATAACATGAGTCAGATAAGAACACAAAAGTATTTCTTAGGAAAATACTTTAAAACTAAATAACACCAGAGAAAAGAACACTGATGTGCAATTCTGCACGGTCATTTTCTGCATACCGACACCATGCCATATAAGAAATTAATCCTTGACTTGTCCCTGTTGATCAGGTCCCTCCTCTTTTTGCATAGCATTCTAACAGCTTATCTAACAGCAGATTGAGTCCATTCCAGATGTATGCTGGTGTGTTTTTCCAACTGCGACAAAACCACAAGTTTTGCCCGAAACACCCAGTTATTGACTGTAAAAATACAATCTGCTAATAGCGGGTTTGATGAAGGACTTACTGGCTTGTAAAAGTCTTGTCCAGCTAAGCGGTCAAATAAAGATCAGTGTAAGGCCTCTGAAGATCTAGATTTTTATTCTGTATACCAAAGTGTGTGGATAAAACTTTCCTTCACGGAGAGCCAGGAAAGAATGAATAAAAGTGGTAGAATCATAAAAATCTGGCGATTTATAGATGCAAAACATGACTGTTTGATGTTTGTTTTTCCTTCAAGTCCATGTGTGCTAAGGTGTGAGAGGGTTACCTAAAGAGAGGGGATGAGAAAAATAAAGAGGGAAACATAAACCCTAAAACAACTTCTTTTTTTTCTGCATTCCTGCTTTACTGGAGCTAGACAAACATTGAGCTCAACAGAGAGCCTTTCAGGCATCGTCATTCACACATGTTTTGACTCTGCGTTGCCTTTCAGTGCTGCTTTATCAGCCACTTAACAGAGTTTATCAGGGTCTCCGCCGCCGATCGCACTCTGTTTGTCACACACGACAAAGATGCAACTTGTTTTTACATTATAAACTGTAAACAAAACAAAATAAAAGAGAAAAGTTGCAAATTTATGAAGGAGTCCAATTCAGAGCGGATATAAAGAAAATAATTTATGGTGAGGATATGAAGATAAGCAAAAAAAAAAAAAGGGGGGAAAAATCCTCATCCCTTGTGTACATTGGTCCTAAGTTAAACAACTCCACAAAAAATGATGCTTTATTGTGAAGAGGACCAAACAGACCCACAATAAATCACCCACTTTAATGACTGAAACAGGAATAAGTTTAGTGAAAAGTAATAAAAACTTCCCAGAACGGAGCAGATTTATTGTTGAGATGGTGAAAGAGTGAGGGAACGAGAAGAACAAAAAGAAACCGAAAAAGGCAGAGAGAAGCAAAGAAGATAAGATGACTATCACATACGTGTTGTAAATTTAAACAGTTATGCGTGTCCACACACATGTCGGCAAGTGTCATCATAAGAATGCTTTTGAGCCTTTTCGTGCAACATCTGGGAGAGTTATGGGATGGAGGGGGAGAAAAAAATGGTGACCCATTACTAGAGACAGCGCAGCCTCCATGAGATAACCTTGATGAGGAGCAACTGCTGCAACCAGATCATCTCTGATAAGCGCCAGCATGGACTTCAAACACGCAATTTCTTGATCAGATGTATCTTTCTGGAAGACATTTTTTTTTTTTGGCAAAATATTTTATCGTCTATGTTTTTAGTTACAGTCAAGAAAGAGACCATGATTATGAGCAAACAGAAAAATGCATACCTGGATTTTAGAAAGTGAGGGATACAGAACATTGGAGCCTCACAATCTCCTTTAAGCTTTGAGCCACCATCTCTTCACAATAAGCAGAGCTGACCCGACATTTACAAGCCCTCATCCAGGCGCTGACCGCCCTCCTCCACCACTGCAACAAGCCTGAGCAATTTGTAAACACAGCACACTCAAATCCCTCTGAAGCATGACACCAAATTGTGAAATAAAAGCTGAAAAGACAAAGTACAAGATAATGACAAACATGAAATGAAAATGATTTTATCCACAGCTCTGGAACAAATGAAAGAAACAAGAACTTGTTTTCATTTATTTAATCAGCTACTCAACCTCCTCAAAATGCCAGGACCTTCACATCCATCTCCCTGAGCTATCAGTGCTGTGTGACACAGGCCTGTTATCTGTGTCCACGTCTTTGTTTGGGTTGAACTTCTTTTGTTTAACTAGGTGGGTCATTTCAGAGCCAAATGACTCTGTGACTGCCAAAAAAGTAAAGGTATTTCAGATAAAGGTGAAGAAAATCTAAAAGACCACACAGTTTGCAACAATACTGGGCACAAATTTAAATATATGAAATATAAATTAAAAATGGTCATTTAAAAGACTTTTTCCCAAAGTGTAAAGCAACAATTTTGCTGATAATATTTGAAAGTCTTGTTGAAAGTGTTTGCAGCTGTTAAAAACAGGTATTAAATTAGATTAATATGCAGCGACACAGTTGACAAAATATTTCTATGCAAGTTGCGACATGACCTGATGTGGTCTGTACTGCATTGAACTGCAGTGCAGTCATGATGCACAAAGTAGTACTGAGCTGTAATCTTTCTTTTGGTTCTCAATACCTGCATGCCACAGGTACATTGAGAATAACTCAAAGCTAGACAGAAGGAAAGCAGACAGAATCAGCTTAGAAAAGAGTCTACATGCATCTCGTTTTAACAGATTATACAAGTGCTGGTTGATTTTGGCCACTTTCACTCTGTGAAAAACGTTTAAATCACGAAAAAGTCAACTTTTAAGGCCACAATCTAAACAGCTTTAAAAGGATGATAAAGCAGTTGGCTAACAAGCCTCTTCAAACATTAAATAATGCAAAATGATTCATAAAGATACTAAGAGCAAAAGTTTTTAACTTGATAATAATTCAGCTGTAAAATGTTCTGCAATGGTTTGTGGATCTCTGGAAGACCGACAGACCAGACAGTGTTGTCTGTCTCATTCAGTATTGAGAGGTGCGAGTGTGTGCAGAGACAGGACAAGTAAACCTCAGTGACCTTTGGTCTGACCTCCACAGGTCTCTCTGCTTTTGTTGTCTTGTCCTGCAACAAACAGCTCCTGCAGTCTCCACAATTCAAGGTAGAATTTCGAGGGCCATCTTGTGTGCACAGCCGCTTTACGGAGACCAGAAAGGCTTTAATGCACCGCCAAAACTGCATCTTAATAAAGTAAAAAGACTCTTGTTTCAAGAAAAAAAATGTATTATTTTCTGTCAATTCAGGAAAGCATGTCTTGGTGACTGGAGTTTTTCTCTTAAAATAAGAATTCATGATTCTTACCGCATTGACATATGTCTAGGGGGGCTAACTTGCAGTGAGTATTTAAAGAAATCAAATTCTAAAAAAAAAAGTGACACAATTAATAAAAGTATGTACAAAACCCCCCAAATTAAAGATTTATTTAACCAATAAATGTAGATGAAACAAAAACGTTGGGTTTAACTATGAAAAGATGGACTGCAGAGATCATAAAAAAGCCACTTGCTGTATATAATAAAGGTTCCTCTAAAGAAGACAACTTTATGAGCAGTGCAATAACGTGTAATGGGTAAATCTGGTAGGTGAGGGTAGCTGGGAAGAGTCAACATCACTTTTGATTTGTGTTTCATGTTAGAATGTGTGTTTACTCTCAAACATACAATGACAACTTCTGCTTTAACATCACTGCTCTCTCTATCGGCCATATTTTCATTCCCAACAACCCCCTAATTAACCCCTGAAGTTTGTCCCGGGGTCATCAGCATATGCATGGAGGCACAATCCCCCTGTTTTTTGGGGGGGTTTTTGTGATGGATAATGTTGAAAGACAGAGGATCTGAGTTTTGTAAGGATGGGCCCACACACACCGCTGTCAGAGTGCGTTTGAGTGTGACGGGCAGCTGTGGGGGAAGATGTACGAAAAAATATAAAATATATATAATAATATATATAAAACAATAGATACAGACATGTTCCATAAAAATTTGAATATCAGGAAAAGTTTATCTTTTTCCTGATATTCAAATTTTTTGCAAAAAGATAAAGAGAGATTATGATTACATCAAATCAATCAAAATAAAGTATTTTCTAAATGATATGTCCATTTTTAATACTTTGATTAGGGCAAGGGGTTAGGTATTGCTGAAAGATGAAATCTGCATCTCCATCCAGATCCTCAAGAGAAGGAATCATGCAGTCCTCTAGAACATTCTGCAACTGTTGAGGTGATTTAGGATTGAAGAAAGCAGAGTTTACCAACATTAGCGCTGGACATTGCAGCCCAAATCATGACCAACAGTGGAGATTGCAGTTTCTCACCAGTCTTCCTAATCTAGACCCCTTGGACCTTGATTCCCAAATAAAAATGTATTCTCTCCTAATTTATGTTAAAAAATAACTACTTTAAATCAATTAAACAGTGGGCCCTGAATCTGTATTCTACGAAAGTTGCATTCTTTGAATGGAATTATAGAAATGAATACACTTTTCCATGATATTCTAATTTTGTTTGTGTTTTGTTTGTGATTCCCACATTTCTTATTGCATTCTCATTGCATTTTCATCACCGTGCAGGTCAAGTTTAATTGCATAAATTTAAACTTGATCTACTCCTTGCCTGAAAATATTACATACAATTTTCAATGTAAGATTCCTAAAGTAATTCTTTGCAGCTCTAAGAAAAAGAAAGGTATTGTTTGGGCTTCTTCCTGGAAAAATTATGACATTACTACAAATATTTGGGTTGCAAAGCCATATTATTTAGCTCGAAAATGTGTTGCACAAGCCACTTTCAGAAATCTGACGCTTCCTTAATTTTTTGTTTTTTGCAGCAAAAGGGTTTTGGCATCAATTTGATTCAAAGTTCAGTTTTTCAGGCTCTTGTGTCAACTGACAGTATGTGTGTCGAGTTGCGGTAAACCTTCCTCCTCAACTTTCTCTCATTCTCACTCCTTCACAACAGTCTTTCAGAGACAATTTTGTTGTTTGGATTCCTACAGGAGACATGCTGCGAACAACAAAACACGCTTTAAACCAAGACGTGCTTTTGTTTCAGCATACGGCCATGTTTAGAGAGGACTCCGAAGGGTCTGTGTCCAGTGGGACTGTGTTTGTGTTGTTGCGGTCGCTTGTGGTTCTCCTTTGGAGAACAACTGATGTGGTGAAAAGTTAAAGCATAAAATACTTGATGTTGGCCAAAAAAAAAAAATGTTTCTTCTCTAAGAAGGGAGAATCTTCAAAAACAGAACAGGCAGTAAAAGGCCAAAATAAAAGGAAGTTATCTATTTACTTTTGTATCATTTGCTTTATAAAATGAAGGGATTATGCCAGTCATTGATTAGAACTGGCAGCTAAGAAAGTCAACGACATGAGATCCACACATTTTATGTTAGTGTGTATCAGAAATAGAAAGAATTATACAAAAATGAAGTAAAAACAGGTCGATAAGTGAGCAAAAAAGAGGGCAAAAACACTGTTAAATACAAAACTCTGATGCACTTGTATGAACTGAATAAAAGATCTAGTTCTTAACAGACTGTTAATTTGTTTTTGGGTTATCGGGTGGAACGAACTCTGGTTCACTTTAAGCAAACCATGCATCCAGTCAGAATCACACCCTTATTCTAATTTTACAGAAAAAACATAAAAGTGGGTGTATTTTATGTACAAGAATTTGTGTTTTGGACAAATATTAACTTGGTAAAGTTGTCACAAGTTGAGGAAAGAAGCCAAATCCTCAAGTCTATCTACTTTTAATCTAAAAAAAATTAAGAAAACAGAAAAAAAAGATTTTTAAGTGACATTAAAAAACAGTATGGAAATATATGACTAAGTGCCTGGTTTTAAACCATTAGCAGGCAGGAATTGGCTCCACACCACTCCAGGGTTTTATAGGTTCCCTTGGGCAGTGTTATGTGCTGCCTTCCCATCTTTTACTGAGCCGTGGTGATTAGGAGCCCAATGTGGTGACGGCACTGCAGCCACTAGACTGTGATTTACACCTCTGACCGAACTGCACTCATGTCCTGTAAAATCTGTAAAAGTTAAGAAATATGGAGAAAGTTACATCAACACAATTCCAGACTCACCAAACAACGTGGATTAAAAGCGACAAGTTTCCTTGATTTTAGATAAAACAATCAAACAGATAAAAGTGGTAAAAAATCTCTACAATATCAATTAGCATAAATTACCTAGAAAATAATAAAAATACTAAAACTGATTTAAGAGTAAAGCTTAAAGTAACCTTTAAGAGTTGGGCTCCAAATTCTATTTTAAAAATATATATTTTCTACACAAACATATTATTATGGCATCCATTAAAATATTTACTTTTTTTTTTATCAAATATGAGTAAATTATTAATTTGAGAGACAAAAAAGTGGTAACATGGAAATTCAAAAGTATATTTTAAGTTAAAAACAACACTGAAGAATGATTCTTAAAAAAAATTGTAATTAATCTAAGTTACTTGCAAATAAATGCATTGTGTCTATTTAAATTAGCTGTAATTTATGTAGTTTTCTGATTTCAAGGCTAATCTTCAGTGAATACATCGTCTGCCACTGAGTTAACTTATTGCATATTTGAGCTCAGTAACAGTGGTCTGCAAACCTCAAAACTTCTTCCAGGAGAAGAAGGAACCTGGAGTTCAGTGTAGTGGAGACCCTGTTCCAGATCACAATCAACAAGCTGAACTACTGAGATAAATAAATCGCCTGCAGTGCATCTGGAAGGCATCAGCACTGCAGCAGCAGTTCGAACAGAGTTTCATTCACAAAGTAACGAAAATTACTCCCCCCTACATTAGTACTCCTCAATCTGTAAAATGTAGTCGCTGCAGAGACCAAGGAGCAACATCTGGACAATGAGGGATATGCGTGAATTCATTTCTCTATTCACATAATTGGCTGTAATGCTCCACAGATGCAGTTTGCTGCGAGGATAATAACTCCAAAGCAGGAGGAGAGTAAAGCAGAAGAAACCCAGAAAACAGAGACTGTGAGGAGTAAAAAGCGCATGTGGCTCGACGAGCGGGACTAAAGCAGCCCTTGTTCAGTGGGTGCAGAAAGTGGGGGGGTGGTTCCAGAAGATGCACACAACTACCTAGGGGTCACGGGGAGGGCTGCATGCTGAATCATCATGTTGGAGTCTCGATTCCTTTCAGCGTGTTGCCAAAGTAGTGACAAACCTGGATGGGTGTAAATTATCCTCACAGCTCCTCTGCATCAGAAAACATGCTCTGCAGCCAAATGCAACCGAAGCTGATGCAAAAGTGAAGAAGATGATGCTTCAGGCTTTCTTACAATTCGGTGTCTGAAAGTACACAAGAGAAGTGACACACCTCCTCAGAGCTATAGTCTTACTGTGTCTTGGTCTTCAAGCTGCCAACAGTTAGTTGGGATTTGATAGCTCCCCCAGCTTAAAGAAGCCAAAAACTTTCAAATACACTCAACTGGAAAGAGGACTCAATAAAAACATCAATGAACAAACATCTTATTTTGACGCCAAACCCTCTTTAATCTTTCATTCTAACCCCAATAAAAACAAACTAAGACACAGCAGCTCCAATGCAGCACATTTCCTGGAGCCAAAACCTGTCACGTCTCTTGTCAAAACAGGTCATGCAGGTAAGAATTAGGAAATAGTGAACTGTAAGGAGGCTGGAATTTCTCTCCTTTGCACTCAGCCAAGCGACAAGGTGAGCTGCTTGTTGCTGCTCAGTCCGTGACGCGGTGCGCGCCAGAGCTCGCCCCTCCCATCCCTGCGCTTCGGCTCTCCTCTGAGTTCGCCAATAAAGCGCTTTTTGTCCAGGGAGTCGGCACTTACGCGCATTCCTTGACGTGGAGGCTGATGTACCTCTCCGGCGATTTGATGAGGACCGTTTGGGAAGATTGAGAATTCGTTTAAAAAAAGAAAAAAAAGGGGGAGCGCGCGAGCGCGCACGGAGGACTTCCAGGTCTGGAATTCACATCGGTGAAGTAGTCTTGTTTTGGATAAAGGCACGGCTCGACTTCTCCGGAGTTGTGGGTAAGATTTCCCTGCTTCATATGAAGACTAAACTTTCAACGCCTTCATCCGCGGATTAAAGAGCGGCGCGCGTAAAGTTAGTTATTCTGGTAGATTACATCGGGTTTAGAATAAGAGTGATTGTTAAACTTTCACATGGAAAGCTTTAGAGTTGGTGTTTACGCATGACAAGTCATTTAACAAAAAGTAACACAATCTAAAACGGATTTTGTCGAGTTTTTTCATGTATATCCTTGTACATGAACGTGCGGTGCGCGCACAGTATGCAAAACTGTTTTCCCTTTAAAAGCATCTCTGTAAAATGTAAACGAAATGGATGCTGTGCTGCTGCAACACTGGAGGCAGCACAGTTTATTGGGGATGTGGCCGCTAATGTTTCACATCCCCCAAATGCGCACAGGAGAAAAAAAAAAGCGCGTTCCTTGGTGGTGCGTAAAAGTAATGCGAGCGTGTGCGCGGAGGAGAAGGAGCCGTCGGGGCGGTAATGAGGCGGGCGGTTGTTGGACCGCAGGACGCCGTGCGCCTGCAAGGACCGAGCCTAGTGTCTAGACCGCACCGAGCCGTGATGGCCGCAGCGGACAGCTGTTTTTGGAACGACCCAAGGGACCGTCCCACAACAGAAAGTTCAACAGGACACGATCTCTGATGCTCTCCTTTTACGCAGAGAAGTCACAGAGGTCAGATATTTAAAGTTGGTCATTTTGGGTCAGCGCAAATCACAGTGGAAACCCTGCGTGTTCATAAATCTGTGACATCAGCACAAGCATGAGTGAGGCTCTGATTAAAACAATGTGCTTGGAAATGTATCTGACTTCTGAAAAACCCACAAGAAAAGTTTCAGCCAAAAGGCTGCCACGCCGCAACATTAAAAATGTCCATCAAACACTTACAATACTAAATAAAATTATCGCTTTATAATCAAAAACACGCACAGAACCACTACCCTTTAGGTAGGAATCAAACAGAGTCTAGAATATGATGAGGAAAGGTAAACAGAGAAATTAGACAGTTTCCTTCATCAAGTGCAGCAGAGCAGTGAAGGATGAGGTCAAATTCCTGAAAGATTAAATCTCTGAGTGACCTTACTCCAGCTCTAAACTAACATCCAATAAAGTGACATGACTCTACATGTTTGGAGTAATTACTCTTCCAATAAGTAAAGATGCCCAGAACTGTCAGAGCTTCCCATTCTGCTGGATTTCTTTGCAAGAAGAAACATCCAAGCTACTGACCCATGTTGTCATAGGAGGGAAGTTAGGCAGTGTGTCACTGCAACATTAAAAAAAAGGTGAAATATTATTACCTTACTGTATAGACCCTTTTAGGAGGTGATAAAATTAAATTCTTACTTACTAGGGAATCATCACAATTTGGTGGAAAAGGCGAATAAATCAGTGTCCATCCTTTAATATCTGATGCTGAAATCATGCAAAAACTCTCCCTATAGCTTTAAAAATGATTGCAATATTGTTTTACAAACATACAGTATTTTGTAACATGTAATTGTTGCAGTTTGTTTACATATTAGGCAGAGGAGGAAACAGGAGATCAGGTCCTATTAGAACAGGTCTGCTTACAGTTTCTGTAACATGAAACTTTTGTCACATTTGTCACTTGGATGGTCCAAGTGTTAGAAATGTTAAGCACAGAGGTGTCGAAAGCGTGCCATCCAGTCCAAATCAGGTTACCAACTTTGTGTCATCACATTTTATTCTTACAAAATCAAGGCTGGCATTTCAAGATCTGTGCCACAGAGCTTGAAACAAAAAGGGCGCCGATGTCTAAATTGGCTGCAGACCCCGACGGACAGTTGTGGTGTTTCATTTGTTGTTTTTAAACCTTTTAAAAGTTTTGTTGGACATCGTTTCTCAGCTTTACTTATTACAACAGAATTTGTGCCCGAGCTGTCAGAGAGCACGGCGCTCTCAAAGCTCGGTTTTACGCCAATTAGGGGGACTTCCAGCAGCATCCTACTCTCTGCATGAGGAGGATTAGAGGGTTAAAAGTCAGGTCCTGAGGCGAGGAGACATGGGTAAAGAAAGGGAGCAGATGCATGAGGAGAGGAGTTGGACGCGGCGTGCAGAGGGAGCAGAGTTGACAAGCCGATAAGTTTGAACAAGCGTGTATACCGTGTGTTTATTTTCATGATGACCACGTAAAAGTGAAGGGCCTCACCACAAATGCCCCCTCAAAGCTGCAGCATGGGGGGAGGGCCTTGCTGTGTTTGGTAGACAATTAAAAGCTGGAGATGCTTCTCATAAGAGGCGTCTTGACTAAAACGCCTGGCTTCAAAGGCCTAAACCACCAATGCTGAACCAGCGGTATGCGGAGGCAAACCCCAGCCCGTACGCCTGCCAAGCTAAATTGAAGAAGAGCTCGCCGATGCAGCCAAATGATGCGTTCAGAAGAACCACTTCAAAACCCAGCATAAATATACACACAGATGCGAAAGGTTCTGAAATCTTTGGAGTGGCCCAAACTAATCCGTTCCCCAAAGTTTTATCGGCAGAGGAGAATGGTCGCTCCAGTCAGATTGGACCAGTTTGCCTGCCGCCATGCAGTTGAATTTATATTCCCTCTCCAACCCGATGGAAAATCAACTAAAAGCCAAAAAAAAAAAAAAAAAAAAAAAAATCCCCGAATTCCTGTGAAGCAGTGAGGGAACGAGAAGGAGGAGAGGGAGGATGCTCATCCCAGAAAGCCACCACAAATTGCTGGATTTTAGTGGGCCTGTAAAAAAAGAGAAAAGACTCTTAATCTAAGGTTGTAATTACTTCTGGCCAGCACTGTAATTAGGAGATGAGACAGAACCAGATCGAGCTGGGCATGAGCCACCCAAGGGCGCGCGCTCACTCCACTCACCCCTGCCTAAACTGTTGGACACAAGGAAGACGTGAAAAAGACAGTTTTCCTTAAGCGGAGCCTGAACGTCGGGTAACCAAAACTTTCCAAAAAGTCTCACAAACTTTCACTTGTGCGTCCCATATAGATTGCTTCCCCTACATTGGTCATACGTAGGTCAGTCGTTTTTTAATTTTTGCTTTGGCTCACTTTTTCTTGAGGTTGATTTCAAGTCGCTGTTGAGGTGACACTGATAGTTGGTGCTTCCCAGAGAGCTCCAGATGCAGCCCTAGAGCTTAAATCTGTGTGTCCCCGTGTTTGTGTTTGAACGCCGCGATCCTCATCACTCAACACTGCAGCTGTGACAGTGCCACAAGTCATGACATGTGACTGCGATAAACCAAAGCAGAAAACAGTCAGGCAGCAGGAAAAGATTGGATTCCTAACATGAAAATGTTTGACGGTCGCCGAATAGCTCCGACAGCTCAGCACCCTGATGATTCTGATGTGGGAATGGACAGAAGAGCCAAAAAACATGAGAGCGTTAGACCATCAACCCAACTGTTGGCTGATGTCAACAGTTATTCAAGAAACTCCGCTCTGAAATTGATTTGCATCCGTTTTGAATACAGAGATCCATTTAAAAAAAGGGTAAATATTTATACTCCAATCAAACGGTTACCTGAAGAGTACCCTGTTAGAGACAGTGAGTACACCCAGGTTTCATATTATTGTGACTCACTACAATGCTGAGACAAATGTATATAAATCAAGCGAGCTCCTAAAATCAAAGTTTTGTGCAACAACTTCAGAACCACTGCAAACAAGACAATAACTTTGAGATGACACAAAAATACACAAACAGGTCAGGTGACGTGCAGGTAAATCTCAGGTGCTATATGTTTCTCATGTTTGACTCAGAGCTCAGCAGGGGTGGAGCTAGAACATTTAATATGGGGGGCAAGAGAGGGGCATAAGACTGGAAGGGTGGAAAGGCACCAGAGTGGATGGCCATTACAAAATACGGATAAAAAATAGGAATTTCTAACAATGTCATTATTATAATTTTTTATTTTCATTAAAATAATTTGCTTTTATTATTTTTGTGTGAGCCAAAGCTGCCTCCCTCTTGCCCCCTTTAGCTCCGCCCCTGGAGCTCAGCCATTCGACAAAGTTTACATCTCATCTGTGATGCTAAAAAAAAATTACACAAAATGAACCAACTTGATGACGACTCATTAAACCCAAACTCTGCAACCAGAAAAACCATCAGAGCTAGCACTCTCCGGCTAATAAAATATATTTACAAAGAGGTCGCTTTGTGTTGGGTTTTACTATAAAACCAACAAACGTTTATAAGCCCATAACCCCATAAAAACTCAAACGATAAAAAAAAAAAAAAAAAAAAAAAACATTAGGAGTTTTTGTTATGGATAATGGTTGGTAATTATTATAGACAAAGTTTATGCATAGTAGCTGATGTCACATAAAATTAGAAGCTGGAAATGAGGAAAAGCAGGCATGCAGTCTATTTACTTAAAAAATAAAAACAAACAAGTTAAAATCTACGACAGTTTTAATCAAAACTGACTCGTCTGGCCACATTCAACAGACCATCCACAGATAACAGATGAGACAATAACATGGCTATGAAAAACACAACGTACTGCTTTTAACTTGTACAAATTTTCAGGCCACCGCTGATGGACTGATAACTCAAGACGAGGTGTTGACAGCGTGGAGAGCCGTTGGCCTGCATTCTTCCCTCTAAGCTCTTTCATTGTTGCCACATGACCCATCGTTGTTCTGCGTGCAACAGCAAAAAGCTGGAATCTGACAAATTAAAAAGGGAGAAAGAAAGAAAAAAAATGCTTCCGGTTTTGGCCTGGGCACCATTATCAGTGCATGACAGCATGCCTGGATTCCAGCGAAGCAAGACCAAGAAAATCGCAAAGTATATGAATAATAGGTGTACCTGCTGTGTTCCTTCCAGGGAGAGAAAACCACTGAAAGGCTGGAGTGGGAGTGAAGGAGGAAGCATCTTCATTGGGTAGGTGAAACATGTAAATTTAAATCATTCAACCTGGCAAGTTTAAAACAAATGTCTGTAGCAGAAAGTTAGTAAAATGTCACCAGTTAAGTACTTAATAAATACTTGGGATTATTTAACATAAAAAATACTTTAGCATCATGGATGTCAGGCAGCAAAGGTAAGGTTGGAAGTTTAAATATTTGCTTTCAGGATTATAAACAACATTCCATTAGGCCTTATATATCGTGCTCATTGGTTTTTAAGACTTTTAGTTCACAGATGAAACATAACTCAGAGGGCAGGCTGTTTAAGGAAGTTGGTCTTGTTGCTGAGAACTTTCAAAATAAAGACTTACTCATTCCTACATTTGGGATGCAGAAGTGTTTCTGTGTGGAGTGTACGTTTTTGGTAATGATTCTTGGTATTACAATTTATCCCCCTTAACTGGTTCTGTGAGCATTTATGACCCAAGGACGAACCCGGTCCACTCCAGTTAAAACTCTAGTTTAAGTGAAGCAAATATGGAAAATGTATTGATAAATGGATGAAGTCGTGAGTTTTTATTCATGGTTGGCTGTCAGGGCATGACTGATCCTCAATACACACCCCTTGTGACCCTTCACCTTCCTTCTTGCCGGGGTGTAGGGCTATCTATCACTTAAGTGTGACAGAAAGTTGCACTGATGCACATTCTGGCTTTGGGCCTCTAGACACACATACCTATTCTTGCTATTTTCCTTGATCTTCCTCTTCTTATTTGCCCCAGCTCTACCCTCAGCTCTGAACACAAAGAAAGAGTGAGCAGGGCAGTTCTCCTGCTATTGATCTTTTTTTGTATAACTTGTGCCCACATTCCTCAGATTTTGTGTATATGCTTTCTGTAAATGATCTGCCATGCAGACAGAGGCTCAGTGTTAACACTGTCTCTGTTGTAGCACTAAAAGAGCTTTAATATCAATGTTTTTGTATATCATCTTGGATCAGAACACATTTTTTTAACTCACGTGGCTGTATACGTTAACCAACCACGATAGAGGTCTGAATTGGACCACAAAGCTCAAAATGTGAACATCAATAAATTACACAAACCAGTAATCAATAATAATGTTTAAAACAGGCAAGCAAAACAGTTATGCATCTGTGTTCCAGTTTAGAGATCTATTGGACTCGATAACATCTATAATGTGTTGATTAGAGCAAACAAGCTGCTCCTTATGCTGACAAATTGCTACTCAATGCTAACAGAGCATCTGTTATGTCTGCTTAAACCTAAAGTTTACACATGGTGTATGGCAAAAGGAAAAGATCTGAGCTATAAACCACACAAAGACCCTCTTTTTGTTTTTTGAATGGGCTTACACAGCTGATTTAGCCTTAAAACAGGCAAAATCTTTGCCTTCTAGAAATATATATTATCATCATTATTGGATTTGACAATATCACAACATGAGAAGACTGAAAGTACTTTAAATATTTCTTTTTTTTATGTATTAGTATTAAAATGCTTGCTGTAGGCAGTCAGATAGAGGTGCAGTCAGCAGATGGAAGTCCTGAATTCTGCCTAATGACACCCTAAAGGGAAAAGTGGGCTCACATGTTAATTCTTCTACTTGTATCAGTGCAGTGCCACGTTCTTTGGGTCTTAAAAAAATTCTACAGTCAGCTACAAATGTCCTAAAACTAAAAATTGCATTTCATTTCAACAAAACAGCGAAAAAGTCCTTTGAGCAAACATGTTGACAATCAAGACATCAGTCTTGATTGACAATAAAATCACAGAGTACCTCAGGCCATGTTGGGGAGGCATGTCAACGCTGGGGAAGTTTTCCGCCTGACTACTGGCTTGCGAAGCGACCTCCCCCAATGCTGGCACAAGACCGGCACAGGCAATAGTTTCACAATAAATTCCTTTGTGACACTGTAATCAGCACCAGCGATCTACAGTTCACATTTATCTAGTGTGTGGTACATCTCCTTTTTTTTTTTTTTTAAATAGAAAAAACTAAAGAGCACAAGATGAATCTCAAACTGAAATTCTTAGATAAGCAGTGAGTGTGGGGCAAGGGCCTGAAAAGCAGGTACAATAGCTTCTTTGAAATGGAGGTTTTGTTGCAGGAAGACAGATGATCAATAAACGTGGACATCCTTGAAACTTTTTTTTGTCTTGAAATTGACTTCTAAGAACAAAAGCGAAGGAGCAAAAAGTGAGATTTAAATCTCCAAAGCATCAAACACTGACCAAAATGTTGCTGAATTGTTTTGAGATGTGAGGTGTCTCATGTTTAAATGCATTCAGCAGTGTAAACAAGTTTCCCTGTCGGCACTAGAGCTGCTATACGTTCCTATTTACCACCACGCTTTGCCCTGAGCTCTCAAACCTAATGAGTGAGGCCTTGCTAGACCATTGCTGCAGGTGGAGATTTGCCTTCATTGGATTCCAGTCACAGCTTTGTCAAGAGAAAGGTCAACAAGTGGACCAATCGATCCTGCCAAATTCACAGAAAAGCTTACTTCTTTCAATCCAAAGTACCATAGCATAAAAAACCCATCATAATGAGCGATGCACGACCCATTGATTGACTATTTCTACTTTTGACACCCTTTGAACTCACCTTTCACCCAATTCAGTTTGAACCTCAATGCAGCAAAAAAAAAAAAAAAAAAAAAAACACACAATGAAGCTTTTACCTACAGAAGAGCAAAAGAGAGACGCATTCATGCACCATCACAGGTAGATACGGATCATGGTCTCCAAATGAAAACCCAGCAATATAATCTTGTCAGAACTGTCATGCGGGAAGGCACACTGTCGGCGTGCGCATGTTACTGTAGGCTTGTGGCTGACTGACAAAACTGGTCCATCCAGCCACTTTAAGGGCCAGATATACAAACGCTGAACAAACAATACACTGTCCCATTGCCGCTCAGGGCCTGGTTCTCTTAAGTTGTTTGACGACTCAATGGTGTATTGTAGAGTTGCCCACAGTTTCCTGTCAGTTGTTTGCATTAGGTGTTTGTACCAGCAGTTCTAGAGGACTTGTTAAATAAAAGTACAATAAAGTTTTTATTCTGGAAGGTAGTGCGGACAGTATTTGACATGAATGTACAAATCACCGGGAAATGCCCAGATCTGTGAAACTAAAATGTCACATTTACTATTTCCTGGTGTGGTTGAGATTTTTTGGCCTCAGTAAACTGTGACCTCGGCAACGCTGTGGTTTGTTGTTGTGTCTGACTGTAAGAGACACGCGGCAGAAAACTGACAAAAGCTGTTGGTGTAAACACCGCTTAAGAAAACAGATCAAAGCTCAGGCTGTCAGCAGTGCACTGGAACTCTTTGTGCCGATTGTAACACGAGTGTCCTGTGGTCTGGACCTTAGACAGAAGTGTGCCTTTATGGAAGAAAAGCGACAGCATGGTTCTGTCCCTTAAAGGTCAAAGGGTAGGGTGCACTGACGAAAGACTTATGTCAGTACTAAGACAAAACAAGTGGACACTGTGCGTCAAGACAAAAAACAGAGGAAAGAAGACTGCAGGGGCATCCTGTGACCCCCCTCCTGAACACTGCGATAAAATCAAAATTGCATCTAGTGTCTGCTAAACTGCGTCTTATCCTTCAGCAATAACACAGAAGGAAGTAGCCCAAATTTCCGTTTGGATCTCGCACTGCATGACTTTTTTTGCTGAAAAGCTTAGAGGAGGCTGAAGCAGACTACACACATTCTGCTAAAAACCAAACTCTAGTCTGGTTTGGCTGCCAGGCAGTCCACCGCTGTCGGCTTCCTTTCCTCTTTTGTCTCCTGTCTCTTTTTGGCACGAGTTGCATCGTTTACTCAGACACACTTCAGAGGTTTCGGGTTTCGGGCTGGCCTGGAGTGGAGGTGAAAGCACCTGTTGTTCAGGCGAGGGACTAATGCGACTCAGGTGTATTTGTATGTAACTGGAGCAAGGCATGCATACATGTCAAACAGGGCTGCTTATCTGTGTTGTCTGCAGCACAAGTTACAACAGAAGACACAGAGTATTAAGCAGAAGTGGAAACACTAATCCGAGCCTGACCTTTGACTCCAAAGAGTCGCCCTATGCCTCGCTTGTTCAGAGGCTTTGTTTCTTCTTTGGACCGATGCTATTTAAACAACTCTTTGTGAGTCTACTAATAATTCTTTTCTAGATAGATTATGCATCACAAAATAAAAGCATACAAATCTGCATTCGTGTTAAAGGAAATCCTTATGCAGTTTAAATTTCCAACTGAATTCATTTGGAAATGTTGTCAGTGCCACACAGTAATGAACATTTGAAACTGTTGCTCTGCCTCAATTCCACTACAACAATGATATTGTGGCCTCCAGTCAAGTGTTTTCATTGACAGAAAACACATGTCAACAAAAAAGATCAAATGTCCAAAAGTTACAGCTGAGCTGAAGCAAGCTTGATAAAAACAGATGGCGATGGTGCTCGTAAACACATTTATTTTAGCTGTTTTGGATTAAAAAAAAACACAAAAGAACGAAGGGATTTTGATGAAAACTAGAAATGACAGTTTTATGGATTGTATAAAAATAAATAGTTTTCGAGATCAGCTTTAATATCAGTAAAAAAAAAAGTTTTTAACGTTGCAGGAAAACGTTTTGTTCTACCCCCCAAGCGAAACTAGTTTGTAGGTATGTGGAGCATCCCATTCTTGCGCGCTAAAACACACTAAAGCATCATTCTCCTCATGCTTCCATCTGTGTTTGCTTATGCTAATGTAGTTTAACAGGTACAACAAGCTGTGAGGCCGCAAACTAGCGATCCACATGCTCAATCCATTGAAGGAATTCTTCAGTGTCGCATGCATACCAACAGTCATCCGTTAAGAAGTTTGACAGTTGCCTATTAATGCTTGGAAACTGTCTCGGGTAACGTTCTCTGATAATTTGCACAACGGTTGTTTTTCCTACTTTTCCTTTGAACGTATTCTCACGATGACAGATAACCTCACAGAACTGCGAGTAACTGAGTCCAGCTGGTGGCACAGACACTGCTGATGGTTAAAGGCGATGGCCTGAACCTTCCTAGCCTCATCGTTATAGATCAAACTCAATTGCTCGCTATACAAGGATGATTTCCTAAGAAAATAAGCTCGACTCACACTGAAGAAGCAAAAAGGCGTTTTATCTCTGAACATCGGTTGCCACCATGAACTCTGAATTTCTGCCTCTGCACATTGTTGGTACCCCTTGCTGTTGCCCTGCAGCTGAGGAGACAAAAACTATTGACACAAGCTGCTGGGATTAATTGCTAAAGCTTCCAAAACTAAGCTTTATTCACCCTGGTGCTCCTGCTGACAGAAAATTACTCTTATCTTTGCAGTTATCCTGTTGGAGTTTTCTTTTCCTTTTCATTTTAATTAAATAGAACAAAGCTTAGGCAAGAAAATGAGAAATCAGAATCTTTATGCCTCTTACATTCTTATCAAAGCACTATAATCTAGATCACTTAGTGCGGTGCAAAGCTTTTCTTTATATAAAGCAAAACGTCTATTCCATATGACTAACAGATCGAAGGTTCGTTAGGTTCTCTTCAGTCTTTGTCGACTTAGAAATCTCATCAAAGCTTGGGGTTAATCTGGAAATGCCAATAAGAGAACTGAACTGGAATTTTCAACCTCAGCTGCTGCCTCTCTCAGGAATGTTTCAAGTGCACATGGGAGCAAAAAGGAAATTACAACACAAGAAAGGAGGAAGGCAAGAAGGGAGGGGGCATTCCTTTTTCTGCGGGATTATAAGACTTGTGTGTCTCCTATCTCTATACCCCCCCACCTCGCACTCACAGCAGTCAGTCAACACGCAAGTACAACTTGGATCCATGCAACAGTGACAGTGCAGCTGTGTCTTATCTTTGTAACCGATCCGCACAAGTCGCTTGCATCCAGATAGAAAGAAAACAGTGGACTCAGCCCTCTCAAGTTCCACTCTATCTGTGATCTTGCAATATTCAATGCCTCAATCCCTCCCCGTCCACCTCCGCTGCTGTCTCTCCTCCGTTGAGTTATTAAATGGGCTGGGCCCAGTCAGAAAAGAGACCAGCTCAAATAAACAATCTGCCCCACGGAGCAGCAATACCACTATGAGATTCTAAGAAAAATATTCCGTTTTAGCGGCTTGACTTATTCTGTTTTCCAGACTCCCTTGATATTATAGACCATTTCAGCTCAGCTTCAAGTGGCTTTGCTGCAGGTAGAAAGTTTCTTTTTAGTTCCAATTTTGACTTTAATGTAATTCCTATAAAACAAAGATAACCCAGCATTTCTTCTGCTACTTTCAGCATGATAGAAAAACCTGAAACCATCTGCAAACAGTCCAGCTGTTGTTTGATTCTCCCCCTTCCCTTCCACCTCCTGTTTATCTCCTCAAACCTTTTTATTTTCTATCGTTTTACATACAGTATACAATATGACAACTTTGAACACTTCCAGGTTTAGGACTTCCATGAATCAGCACCTCTATGTCTTTGTCAATGATTGCCATTAAATTTGCCCCAAACGCAGATATACTTCTTTCAGTTTGGATTTCTCCCCAGCCAACCATAACCTTCTAGAGGTCTGTAAATTACTAATGAGTTAACATGACTTCCCCCCAGGCCCCGAGTATAAATTGTGGGTTCACTGCAACCCCTCACCTCTGCTGCTCATTCACTTGCAGCCAACAGCAATCCAGAGCCGTCAGACGTTGTCGTTAATTTTTCAGCAAAGTTTTCCATAAGCTAAAGCAATTCTAAGAAGATCAGCACTGCTACTGCAGATGGGCGGTGCTTTCATGCCATTTACCACAAGAGTACAGTGGAAACAAGTGAGCTGCTGTGTTTAAATAAGACCTAAGGGAAGCCAGGAAAGAGGAAAAACTGAAAAAAAGTTGCAATTTCAACAATGAACAGAAAGAAATATGTGACAAAAGAGTAGAACAATAAACACTTTAGTTTTACTATAGTTCCTTTCCTTTTCATTGAAGACTGAGTAATGTTTTCAACCCATTTTTTATTCATCAAGAGGAAAACAATATGTCTATGATGGCAAGAAACATACATCTTATGTTGTTTTTAAATTGTCTAATAATAAAGTTAACTATTTGCAAGTTTGAGTATGTACTTTTAAGAAGGGAGAAAAGAGAAGTTCACACACTGAAGACGGAGCGATTAACATAAAGCATTCAGAACTTCTGGCATCCTGGACCCTAGTGTGTTCCTCATCTACGTAAAAGTGTGGCTCACACATACTTGGCTCTGCTGCTTGTGCGGCGAAAAGATCAAGAACTGAACCATTTAAGGCGTTAAAGAAGAGACCCTCCAGTTGGCCAACATACAATGCTTGAAGAAGCAACATCATAAATGTCAAGAAATCATTTAGGAGAGATCTGCGGCCAACTCTCTCCCCATACATCTCTGTTATTCAACTTGTAGGTATGACATGAAATACATAAGTCAGTGTCTCTGATTATGGATGAAGGAAAAATTAATTTTAGTTCTTCTATACTTGGCTAAAGATGAGCAACAAATACCCATGCTGCCTCTTTCTTCAAGGCCACGATACTTGACAGTTGATGATAAAAGTCCACAGTTGGACTTTTTCTTAACTGGTGTCTTATTCATCCCTCAACCATTCTCCTCTCCCTTCTTTCTACTATCCTTCAAAGTCCTGACATTGAAATGTAACCCATCCGTTAGACTGTAGAAGAGGTTATTGTTTATGAAGATCTACTGAAATTCTGCATTAAACCCTGATTCAATCTTATAATTAATAATGTTCATATCTTGCATATTGGACATGTTATATCATGTATAGACTGTAGGACCAAAGAAGAAAAGTCATTTGTGAGGCTGACTTTAGAATTTGAGCTGGAAAAAAAATGTATGAGATGAAAATCCTTAAAAACAGAGTTAGAGTTTTAATCGGCCTGAGATGTCTGAAAGCCAGAAAAGACAATCATTTGCAAAAAGGACACATTTTTAAACAAAGTTTTGCTGAGAAAACCTCTTCCTGAAGGACAGGTCCAGTCCAGTTAGAAATCTTGTTACAAATAAGTGTAACCTTTTACAATTTGTTTTTGTGAAAAACCCCCTTCTGTTTTTAATTACATTTCTTTTGTTCTTTGTTTTTTAGGCCAAGAAAGAAGAGAGGAAATTCTTGCACCATGAATATCTTTCTTTCTTCATTAATGCTCCTTTTCACCATTCCCAACGCCATTTTTTCCAGCGAGTGTCCAGAAAACTGCTTTTGCCAACTCCCAGATTCCATATTTTGTCACCAGAGACATTCACCTGCCTTTCCCAAGGACATTCATCCAGTCATAAGGAGCCTCTACTTATTCAACAATGGGATTGAAGTCATCAAACGTGAGGATTTTAACAACTTAAAGAACTTGGAATTGCTTGACCTCAGCCAAAATGAGTTGACACAACTTCCTGATAGAGTGTTTGAACCATTGGCCTCTCTGAAAAACCTGGACTTGTCATCTAATCAGATAACCCACATTTCTGAGGAATGCTTTCATGGTATGTCCAAGCTTGAGCGCCTTTATTTGTACAGCAATCACATCACGACCATCCATCCAGCAGCATTTGATGGCCTAGAAAACCTTCTGGAACTCAAGCTGCAAAATAACATGTTAAAATACCCATTTACCTTCTCAATGCCCCGACTTTTACTTCTGGACCTCAGTTTTAACCACTTACCAACTTTGGGCCCTTCAAACCTCAAAACACCAAACTTGGAGTCCCTTAAATTGGCTAGTGTGGGACTTACCAGAGTGAATGACCATCTCCTGATCCATTTAAAGAATCTCCATGAGCTTGACATTTCAGGAAACCATTTCACATCTTTTCCATCAGGAGTAAAGGAAATCCCTGGGTTGTTGTCCCTTAACCTAGCTGGAAACCCAATGAACCCTCTGAAGGCTGAGGACCTGCAGAACCTCAAGGAACTGAACGAGCTGGATATTAGCAGCCTTGGTTTACATGGCCTCCCTGAAGAGTTTCCTCTTCTTTTGCCCAACCTCAAAAAGCTCAGAGCTGCTCAAAATCCCTTTAACTGCCTCTGCAACTTAGCTTGGTTCCCAAGATGGCTAACAGATCAAGGCATCGTCTTGGGAAAAACAGACGAAACCCGTTGCCATTTCCCTCTAAGCCATGCCAGAAAGCTGTTAAAAGCAATGAAATACAGTGACTTTGGCTGTCCAAGTACAACTACCCTCACGACCACTACCATCAAAAGTACAACAACAACCACTTCTGTTCCTGCCACTACTTTGCCAACCACTACTAAAGCTGGTAAAGTACACAAGGCTATTGCCAACCCAGATGACATTACACAACCATTTGTCACTGAATCTTCCAGCACCAAAAGCTTGGACAAAAGCAAGGAGCATTTCTGCCCCCCTCAAACCTGTTTAAATGGGGGTACTTGCCATCTTCGAGAGCATGGACAAGTAGAATGTACCTGTCCACATGGAACATCTGGAGCGTATTGTGAAATCCAAAATCCTTCTTTGCCTTCATCACCTGAACCAAAAGCTCCCGAGGCAACGGTCACTGCAGACGAACCTGACATCACTCTACATCAACCAACCGGAACCTCAATCTGTCTGAACCTCCACCGCTACATCGAACTACGTCCTTATCTCAGTGGGATTCGATTAACCTACCGCAACCTATCTGGTTCAGACCGAAGACCAAGAGAGCTAAGCCTTCCAAAATCTATCTCAGAGTACACGCTCAGAGGCCTACAACCCAATTCCATCTACTCCATATGTGTAAGTCCATTTGGAGCACCTACTGGCACAGACAGTGTCTGCACTAAAGCGCAGACAAATCCTGAAACCATCCCAGGGAAGAATGTTGCCACGCCTAATATCTCTTCTCCGTCTCCTCCTTCTACAACTACTGCTCTGGTGCCAGCAACTGCTATCTTACTTGTTTTGGTGCTGATAGCAATAGCCATCGGAGTGGTCTGCTATTTTCGCTGGAAGAAAGGCAAAGGTCACATAGACTTAGACTGTGAGCCATCCCAACTAGAGCTGGATGGAGTCAAAGCTGGCTTAGACAATGGAGCATTGCCTCAAAAGCAGCCACAACATATGAACCCCGAACCCACTGTTCAAAACGGCGGCCTTGAATATGTGCTGCTTTTACAAGACCACTGTGCATCAAATAACAAGCCTCCCTACTTTTGACAGCTAGATCTGAGGACACAAAGCTCTAGCAGAACTTTTCTTTAGCTGTGTTCCTCCTAGTGGAGTATGTAGTACAGGAGCTACTGCTTGAAATTGGAAGGCACACCATCACCATGAGCAAAGGAGAATTCGGACAATATTTAACTCTTTGGTCGTCCTTACAGATATCAGAGTTTTAAAGAAAGTTTGTTTTTTAAATGACCCAACGACATCAGACTTAAATAAAATACAGACTAGAATTCATTTTGTATGTTAAGAGGCTGGGACTGATGGTGGAACACATCAAGAACATAATTCCACCTTTATATGTACTGCAAGTGTGCTCAAATGATGGCTGTCTACATCAAAGTGGCCCAACAAAATGTTCCATCGAGTGTTTCTGCAGTGTCCAGTAAATTTTATGCTACCCCAAAAGGGATCAACGAATGCTGTGAATTATCTTTGAGATGTCAAATGAAGTTAAGCAAAGGAAAAAGCTGTTGTAAATGTTTGGATGGAAAGCTATGTTTTCTGTAATATAGTGTAAAATATTCTTTTTACTGTGTAAAACTGTAAATGATAAATCATCAGACTCACCCACATACCAACTTTCTGGGTTTTTTTTAAACAAGAGCCAAGAAAAATTCAGATTAAAATCTTTGAAGATTAAAACCCATTTGGTACCAGTAAGGTTAGTTAAAAGGCTTTCCTTGGATAATATCAGACAGTCTAAGTCGAAGTGAGTCTGGTCTGAGTCGAGACTAAATCCCTTCTCGACGCTGAAGCCCTTGGCGGGCTTTGCCTTCACAAAAGCAGCAAGCCAGCAGGATTACAACAAGGTACAAAGGGAGTCATTTGACTGAGCTCAGTTCACCATCCAGTGCTGTCATTTTTATATACTTTACAGTAAATGCTTAGATAACTAAAAAATGAGGAAAAACTAATCTTTTATGGCTTTATTTATTGATTACATTGTCTGTAACTTTCAACACCTTTTTTGCTACTTTATTTGATGAAAACACATCAAACCAATAGTTTGTGATCTTGGTGTAATGCACTTTTGTTTTAATTAAAAAAGGTTGTGCTTTTGCCCACTTTTAACCAGCTTGTTGTACAACTTCACAGTGCCTCTAGTGCTGCATGAGGCAAAACAAGACTTGCAGCTGGAAAATGGTTTGATGGAGTGATGTGATCTTAAAAATTGGCAGAAAATGAAAAGGAAAAAATTGAGTTAAAGGAATTATATGTGTCTAAAAGTGTATGTGTTTACATCTCTGTGATCAAGCTAGTGCATGCTTGTCTTGAGCAAAACGAAAAAAAGAAAACTGCAGACGTAGAGTTACTATCAGTCACTCTCATGATTATATTCAAATTCCAAGAACTCCTCAAAACCCCCAAAACCACACTGTTTCCAATTTCCATATAAAGACAATGACTTTAAACTCAGAAATGCAACTGGAATATAAATTTATTGTAAAATATAAAACATTGAGGATAACCACAAGTATTTTCGATGTGACTGTTAATTTTCCCTGTTTACTTTGGGAAACTGTTGATATTTGCTGTTTTTTTATTATGTGAATTTATTTGTATAAATGGAAAAAAGTAAAATTATCATTAAATGAATATTGAGAACATATTTTGCTACAGTTGTCCTTACTTTTCTGTAGAAAATCGTTATGAAAAAGATGATGATGTTAAGACAATAGAGAAAGATGAAATGAAGAAATGTTTCTTGACACCTTGTTTTTACCTTCTAGCATGGAAATTCGAGGACGCCAGCATTTGCAGAATGATTTGTAAAAAAGTATAAATAAATATGTAATCATTATGCTTCAATACACTAATACACAAAGGAGCAGTGAGAAAAAGCTGTCACATAATACAGGCTCCAAGTGACTGAAAAACAGGGGTCACTAGTGTAGACCTGAAGAAAAACACAATGATTAAAATAGAAAATGTTTTTTTTTTTTTTTAAAAAAAGGTGAAAACAATGGTGTAAAAGGCTATTCCAACATACACTCCAACCTAGAAGATGAGAGGTTTTAAACTAGAGGCAAAGTGGAAGTTAAAACTATGATATAAAACCCCTTATTTTAACTTAGCCCAAGGGTTTAACCACAGTTAATGACTTGCTGCTCTGAGCCTAATAGGTGAGCATTGTGTGTGAGTCCACATTTAAAACTGCCTGACCACCCATGTTTTTTATAGATGGGATGCTGGCAAAGTACTGATGGAAGGATGAACACACAGTCAGGGAAAAGAACGGAAATATTACCCATAGCTTGGAGCTGTTGTGCAATATCCCATGCAAAAAACACAACACATAAAAACGCCCTTACTCTCATGCTGGACCTATTATTTTCCCAATTTCTTTACTTATTTACAAGCTATAACTATGTATTGCGTGAAAGATTATAATGAGGAAAACAATGTAAATTGAATCCAGGCAAAAAAGAAAGACTGATATTTGTTTTAAAAATATGAAAAGCTAAAAATGTGTTGCTGATTGTAGCACCAACATCCCTTCTACAAACTTTTTCCCATCACCAGAAAAATGTCACAAGATGTTAAAAACACAATTTTCATCTGAGTGGGTCTTTAAGGGGATGCAGCTATACCAAGCAGAGGGAAAAACTTTTTACTTCAAAACTAGTTCTTTTTCAAAAGAATACAACAGCGCTGCTGACCTTAGTGTGACCTCAATCCCTCTTTATATTTTCTGCAAAAAATTTAACAAAGACAAGAAACGATTACAGTACACTAAAAAAAAGGAATCACAAGATGAAGCACTTGACTACAATATATCCTCCAGTAGTTGAAGAATTTATAACTACTGTAAAAAGCAATAAAAGGGTTTGATTAAAACATTTCCAATCAAATTTTATCCAAAGACGATTTTCTAACTTGTCTTTTATTTGGAAATAAAAGAGAGAAAAATAGAGAACAGAATGAATAAAAGACAGCCCCACTTTGTTTTTGTAACCAGATTCTTTTTTTGCCGACTTTTTGGCCACTTTGCATGTTTCCTGGCAGCACTCTGTCCAAGCCTCCTGCCACACATTCCACCTTCCCTCTGTCTTAATTATTCAGCAGTTCTAGCGACACGTGAAGGGTGGTGTGCCACTGGCTTCTCCCATGCCATACAGCTGCCAGACTGTGCCAGCAGATGGCCTAGATGCTGCTTAAGCAAAAAAACTTATGAGAAAGGAAAGATGAGAAGTCAGGGAAGAGGAAAAACAGGAAAGAAAGCATAGGAAGAATTTGACTTTGATTAGTTGTTGGCAGCATACATTTACAGGCAAACATGCAGTTCATTTCACGTGCTGCTCAGACGTTTATGAGATATAGAAACAAATGTACTGCCGATATTTTCTTCCACTGGAAGCTTTCATTTGTAGTGTTCCGTCATTTCTCTCCGTGGAATAATTCCTTAATATTTACTGGAAAAGGATATTAGCAAATGACAGATTTGTAATGGATAACAGAGGTGAACGATGGGCTTAAATTTGTCTCAGCATGAGTCTGTGCATGAAAGACCTCCACCCTACAAAAACTTGCAGAACTTTTAGGATCCTATACTGTTGCAACATTACTGTGGTTTCCACAACAAACATTACTTTTTGCAGGTATAGACCTCTTTTTTTAGGAGTGAGACTTAGTATCCTGATTATAAACAGTTGATGCACAAAATACTAATAATAAAACCTCCAAATGATGAAAAGAACAACAAAAGAAACATATACTTATATACATAGACATGGTGAGCCCACTGTGTTCTATGCTTGAAGTGTTGATTTAATTTCAGTTTGGCTTCTTGAAATGAAGATTTTTACTTTAATTAAATCATTTCTGGCCTTTAGCAAACAAGATTCAGTTATTTCTTCCTACAACAATAATATTTTACAACCTGACAACTTTTTTACAGAAAAAGTTCTGTATGTCTGCAGTAAAAACACAGTAAAAATAGTATCATAGTAGTTTGTCAGCAAAATACACTCAACAGCCCTTTTTTTTTTACAGTGGGACAATAAAGTTTATGTCAGTCACCAATTCTGTAAGTTGTCCACCTTAAAAAGATGAGAGAAAGCTGTAATGTTCATCATAGACACGGTTCAACTGCGAGGGACAGAATGTGAAAAAAAGAATCCAGGAAATCACATTGATTGATTTCTAAATTAATTTCTATCAAGCAGTAATTTTGTCCCTCACAGACCTGTTATTTCATCTATAAGAAGCTCTTCTCTTCTTCACTTGTTACCTGTAATATTGGCACCTGTTTGAACTGATTATCTGTATAAAAGATGCAAGTCTGCACCCTAAAATAGTCAGACTGCAACCTCTGCCATGACCAAGACCAAAAAGCTGTCAAACAACACCACTGAGTGTTGATGAGTGTTGTTGCTAAATCTAAGCAGGACCATATGTAGTGAAAAGTTTATCCATCTTTGGAAAGACTCTGATGGGTTCTGAGGAGGGCATTAGTGTGGATCTTCAGCTTGAATGTGTTTGTGTATCCACACAGAGTGATGGAATTACAAATTGCTTAAAAAGAACTGCATAGCACCTCTGGAAAGACACAAAGTGAGTCTCATTTCAAAGGAAAGGAGGGACGATGCGTGGAAGGGATAAGTTGGATTCATTTAGAAAAGCATAGGACAATCAGTAACGTGTTTGTTTTTTTTTAATAGGTGTGCACTGTGGAGGATGGAGAAGGGGTTATTGAGGGTGAGAGGAGTGTAAGACGGTTTAAGTTATAAGCACATGTTGCTGTAGACTGTTCCATAGTAAAGCATAGCAGATTAGTAAAATCCAAATAAGCCTCATATAGCTGTTAGAAGAAACTGCTAGCATGAGCTTAGAGCTTTTGTTCGCCCTAATCACATCCAGTTATCAGAGATGAAGCACATGTCAGGATAAACATTCTCTCTCTTTCCTTTTTTATTACAAAAGTCTGCAGCAAATTACATACAGAACTTTAATAAGAAGAAGACAAATAAATAAAAAAATCTTTGAGATTGTAAGATATGGTTGAGTGCAAAGATTTTCTATCTTTTCACCTTATTTTAGTATAGTTTTTATACATCTATGTTATTGTGACGATTTCAGAAATGTCCGGATGAATGGAAATGTTCTTTTTCAATTTAGTTACAACTTTTTGTATCTCTGTCTTTTTACCAAATACACATAAAATGTATGATGGAATTATTTTGTATGATAACACACAAGATAATATATAGTAATATACACTCGTGCTGCAGAAAGCAGCACCTTAGCTAATCTTGTCCCCCGTCAGCTATTAGACTCTACAAAGCCTCACAACCACTGGACACTTAAAGTTGTAGTAGTTGGTAGTAGTTCATCTGAAATTTGCATCTGAGTTGTGGGTGAAGGAAGCCTGCACTTATTTCCCATAATCCTATCGTTTACACTCACTCCAGCTAGTTTACAGCGCCTTACAACCCCAACCTAACATCACAGATGCAACAAAAAATTGAACGTTTTGAGCCAAATGCCAGCTCGGACGAATGAAATAAAGATGGATGCGTAAGAATAGAATAAAGCCGGGAGCTTGTGACCAGCTGAATGTTGTTTTTTTTTAGAGAGGTATGGTAATAAAACAATTTTCCTATGGTGGAATAAAAAATATATATTTTAGATATATTTTTACAAGCTTCCTTTGTAACAACGGCTTATATTTAAATTAATATTTTGGCAAATCACTATTTCACACTTTCTTGCTTTCACAAGATGCATTGACCTAAAATAAAATACTAAGAATGTTGATAAATCTATTTCTAAAAAAGAAACAAGTTTAGACCAAATGTAATTTACAGAAGGGTCATCTAAAGGGAAAAAACAAGCTACAGAACAATATCCATATCTGCTGATCCTTTATTTTTAGAAATTCAACAGATTACCTGAACTGCTCAGCAAATGACTGTATAATTGCAAGAACACAATTACCCTCAAGCTGTAGCACAATAAATAAGACCTTGTTTATATAAAACAGTATTAGAGCAAAAACCATCTGACTTTCCATGAAGGGAGAAACGCTTATGTTAAGCGGTGCGCGAGAAACACTGTAAATAGATCCTGTGACGGGATGTAGCTTACTCTGCTCTTCTTTGGTGTAATTAAAACAATATTTCTTACTTAACCAGATCCTGCCAGATCAGCAAAGCTTCTGTTAACACAGCAAAAGAAGCATATGGTAAACAAAATATTACACGTTTGAAAAATTTGCTGTTTGTCTAATGCTGCCAGAAGAGAAAGCAGAGTAAAGTTCAGGTCAGGTGACTGTTAGGCAGTCTGAGGTGCTGGGTAGTTCTTATTTAACATCAAAATGCTAGTGTCAATTGATAATTATAAAGAAAAATAAACCAAAGAAACAGTCATGTTTCAAAGGCACCTGACACTGTGGAGGCTGGGGTCAGGGGTGTGGTTGTTTTTCCTGTTTGTGTTGTTAACTTCTGTTGTCTTCTCTTCCTCCTCTCGCCTGTCCTGTTAATTGGTACACCTTTGCTTGATTGTCTCGTCCTCCTTTTTCAGGCCGCTTGCTCCTGCCACTAGCCTCCAGATCGTCTTGTGTGCTTCTCGAGCACCACGAGCCTTCTAAATCTTCTCAAGTCCCTGTGAACTGCAATAAATAAGGACTTATTTGGAACTTTCTGTGTCCTGCGTTTGTGTCTGGATCTTGAAACGAACTTGTTTATCAAGTGTCGATCTAAACTTAGCCGGGAAGTTATCACGCATCAACGGAGGAAAGGTGACAGCCCAAATCCTCTACATCTAAAGGAAAACTGACTTGTGTAACATTCATCTGAAATTCACAGGGAAAGCATTTCTATGCTATTTTATTACTACTTATTTTCACATGATGTTAGAATCAAAAGGTGCAGTTCAAATAAAACAGTGAAGGTGGGTTTTTTTTCCTGCAAAGAGAAAAGACTTTGCTGAACTTTACCAAAGCCCTGGGTCAAGCATTCAAACCCTCAATACATCCCTTAAGACCCAGTCGACATTTGTCAGGCGCTGCTGTGTACACATCCTGCATAACTTTCCAACTGCTTGGATCACAGACGGGCTCTGTAAACACATCAGCAGATTCCACATTGTTCATGGCTAGAGCTCCTGTGCAGCCTCAAATTAAGGTATTATGTATGCAAACAAATAAAAAGAAATCCAGTAAATGCTTTTTTTTTAAAATATATGATCAGCAAAAAAAAAGGACTTGGAGATAAACTAAAGTGCAGGGATGCAAATGGGATGTCACCACACAGGAACACTAAAGAGTTTGTATGTGTATGCCTCAGTGAGGCAAGTGGAGGGTGATGAAAGCCAGAGATTTTGTGGACGTAGTCCTTGTCATTGCAGTAAGAATTTGATATATATGGCAGCTTTGATGATTTATAAAAGATTTTAAAAGGCACCTTTTCACTTTTTTATCACAAACAATTCTACAAACATATTTTCATCCGATAATGAGAGACATCTGTTCTTTTCAAAAGCTTCACCACAAAGTTTGACTTTAAGATCTGCTATCAAAAATTCTGTTTCCGCCATACCCAGATGCCATCCAGGGACTGATGCTGGTTGAACTCTGACCTCGGCATGGACCCTCCACTTCCGGCCAACAAACACCCGTTTTTCTCCAATCATTAGTAACTTGTAGAGGAAGCTGGTGTGTGTCCAGAAAGAGTTATTGCTCTCAAAGACACAACATGTTGATCTGTTAATCCTGTCTGTGTAGAGAGTCTGGACAGTCACAGGTGTTTTGGTGCTGATTTGTAGTGACAGAGAAAATGAGAAGCAGACCAAAAATAAGTTGATTTTCGTAAACTATGTCATCATTAGAGAGCTGGTTTCCAAACCTGACCCATAAGGATAAACAAACAGATTGTTTATGGGTCAGGATCCATCTGGAGGTATTTATAAATCAGTGTGTTTGGGTTAAAATCCAACAGATAAGGTTTTCAAAACTAAGGCTAATACACGAATACTCAAACATATCAGGAAAGAAGACATTTATCAACAGAGATATCTATGTTGGGTGGACATGACTACATCCAATTTATACGTTGATTGTAGATTGCTATCGCAACAAAAATATAGTAAATCTGTCTCTTTATTTAATTAAATATAAAACAATGCAGAAACAAAAAATTTTAAAAAATTGTATTAATCAAAGTATTACTCAAAATAAATCTACAATAAATTAAAGGAAAAGGGACGTTTCAGACTGTTACAATCTCCTTTTTTCATTAGACATGAGTAAATTGTGTTTCACACTTTAGTTTGGTTTGCTTTAGCTGCCAAGCATCACAAAAACTGCAAGCAGACGGAAGACAAAAACTAGTTAAAAGAAAAAATACATCTTTTAGGCTTAGATTGTCAAAAAGCAAAAAACTTTTTTTTTCAATTTAAGAACCAAGACATTCCAACACATTTTGGTTATTTGTTGTTGTGATATTTAGACTAAAGAATTATCTGCTAGGTAATAGATGACCTAAGACATAATTGTACATTTTCCCCAAAACTGAAATGTTTCGATCAGCTAAATGAAAGGCTTTAGAAGCAGAAGTCAAAATGTTAAGTGATGCATATTCCTTCGTCGCTGAAAACTAAAGCTTAGCCAGTTAAAGTGTGTGGCCTGTTAAATGCAGTCCAACTCTGCAAACCTCTGTCCAGCCTGACCAGCCAGTTAGACGTTCTGCGGGTCTGCAGAGGCTGCCATAAGCGCTACTGGGTTTTCTATGCTTACTGCAGCACAGTCACCACCACACAAGACTAACAAAACAAGGACACCCGCAGGGCAGGCTGACGCCGCGTGCCTGTGTGGGTGCCTGACTGCTGGTGCCATGGCTTGAGGGTATGGGTCCTGCAGTGGAGCACCCATATAACCACCCCAGGTCATTGGGTTCACCTCAGTGGAAAGTCTGCATCAGCCTGAACAAAGCCCTCTGAGCTTCAGAGCTATACTAGACATCACCATCCCACCCTCAACCTCACCGCTAACGAAGCCATCACTTCTCAAGAAACCACAGGCTAAATGTATCTTCCTTACGTTGTAAAAAAAATAGAACCGGGCAGCTCCGATGGAGGAGTCAGAGTTAAGGAATGGACCAAAGCAGAGGGAGGTGTTTATATTGCAATGAGGAAGAAAAACAGCCCCGCTGGATTTGAATTTAACAGCACAAAGGCTAAAGAGAACAAGCAAAGATAGAAAGTTAGTCTCAAAGTCTAATGAAGTGAAAAAAAGGGTGGGTGGGTCTGTCCTTCGCTAAACCACCACATACTTTCCCTCATAAGGGGTATGATTTCAACAAACCCACAGAAGAGCAACAGCAGAACATAAAGTGCCAAATTCATCAATGCAGCAATGAAGCTTTACTTGTCTTTTTTACTTCTTGTCCCTGCGCTTTTTTGCATTCATCACAGCACCTGGCGTTCCTTCCGTGCACCTGCAAATTCTAGCTTGTGAAATACAAGGATTTTTGGGTGATTTATGACTATTTTTAATTATAAGTACACATGGAGATAAGGTCACATAATGACATTTTTAGCTGAGCAGAAAACAATGCAACATAAAGGTGAAGTGCCATTCAAAACAGTCCGTCTAAAGTCAAATGGAACAGTTAGAAATGATTTTTCCTTTGGGTATAATGTTTTAAATAGCCTCTTTCAGGCATATCCCAGTCATTAAACTAATGGCATAAGAGTATGGAAGTTTTACAGAAGCGAAGGAGGACTGGAGTCTTATAAAAACCACATGTGTTGTCTCTTTACTGCAGACCGGACAGTGGTCAACACATGATTTATAATTCTGCACAAGTTTTTCTCAGACAAACAAACAATATGGAAATTGTAATTTAAAATATTTAAGTTAATATATTAAAAAAAAGCGTGTTTGGTGGCTGAATGTGGCGTCAGCTCACAGCTGTGAGCCCCTACAGCTTCACAGCTCTACTGTACCGTGGATGGACCATGATGGTCAGGATGTGTAAGGAACAGTCAAGCCGCCACACAAATGCGGGAGTGATTGTATGTTTCTACCACCTTTGACCACAAAGCCTGTGTTTCTTCAGTCCAACGCCATTGAGGGTTTGTTTCCTTTCAACGCCACAGGGGTAGGTCAAAGTGAAAGACCCAGCAGCTGCTCTCACTTTGTCTTCTTGGACTGTGAAAGGTCCTGACAACTTTTTCAAACACAGTAGTGCACAAACTCCTGGGTTTCTCAGAAAACTCACTTATCTGAAGGGACAACAAACGCCTGGCATGACTGGTGGACGAAAACACATCAAGATGCAGGAAATATTTAAGAAGGGAACCTCAGATCGTTAGCGAAAATGTTTCATGACATCATTGTTTCTTTTAATATTTACCATCCTACCCTGATGAAAGTGTTAATACCTTCTCATAGAGACAAGGAATGAAACAAAGGTGAAACGGTTTTATTTTTTTTAAGAGCAGACCATCTTTTGAAGGAATTGTCGTCATGGACGCAGCGCTTGAGTGCCTGACTAAAACACGACAAGGATGATTAAGCCTCCGTCGCTTCAACTGTCAAACCCCACCGACTGCTGATGAATGGCAGAGAAAGAAGAATGTTTGGTAATGGTCTGCGAGTACCTACAAAGGTAAAAAAAAATAAAATAAAATGGCAGATTTGTCCAGGCATGTGGATGTCACTACAGTGAGATGTATGTATAAGAACACGTGCAAGTGTCTGACCAGTACAGCATGCTGGTGGGAGCGGAGCTCTTCTTGTACGCTTGAGCTGCAGTGAAAAACACTGGGAGGCAAAGAAATGCAGTCTTTTTTATCACAAGTTACCAGCATTGCAGGTCTGTGCTGCTATTCATGCATGGTTCAATTATGAAAATGCAGCAAACCATAAGTTGCACATAGTCTAAAACAACTAAGTTGGACAGGTGTCTACAGTGGAAACCTGGAGATAATATCTTGATTAAAAGGATAAGGAAAATACAGAGTTATTTTGGCATTTTAAGTAGCCATTTAGAAATGAAAATGACTCTGTTAAGCACAATAGAGAACACCCAACTCTCACAAAGCTCTACCTCCCGTTTGTGCCCAACTCCTTAGCGTTCTGCCCTGCAGCTGAACACAATGTGCCCATAGAAAAGCTGGCTGACTAATTGACCTTACTACAATAATGTTAGTCGGCCTTAGACAAAGAACTGAAAGTCTTCAGCATGAGGTCAGTCAATATGAGGTTCATCTCCAGAACAGACTCCACTCTCCAACTGCTTTCTCCCCTGAGAGTCCTCCACCTTTTCTCTTCTCCTTCCTGCCTTAACTCACCATTGTTCAATTATTTCCTGGCCACCACAACCTCCTCAACTTTCCTTCCAATTACACTTTGATGAATTTTGCTTTAATCTGCTTAGGCCAAGTGCACTTGCACAGATGGAGGCGAACAACGCAGAGTAGAAAAACAGAGAGGCCCTTGCAGGTGCAGAGCAGCTTTTGTTGTCACAACATTTCCATGGAGACGTGAGATTCAACAGGCGGTGATGTTATAAAGTTTTAGGCCAAACGTTTCCATCACTGATGTCCAACTAGATGAGTGCATTTACAGATGTGAAGGCAAGTGCATATATGTTTTAGGATGCTCTCCGAGAAACAACAGCATTGTTGTTGGAGCCGGAGAAGCATGCCTCAACATTTTTCCAGATAAACTAAGCATGAAATGCAGTTGATGCCTAACTGACCAGGACAGGTTTTTCGCATTGTGGGACGACAAATAAGCCCGCATGTAAAGTGAGAATTGCCAGAGACACCTGCCATTTAACTACCAAATCACTCGTTTAATACAATGACCTTCTTCTGTTCTGCTGAGCTCCTGTCTGACAGGCTGCAGATCGCTAGTCGGTATCATGGAAACCAGATTATGAAACCTGGAGATGATTCCTCTCGCATGTTCTCTCCATGAAAAGATGGGAAAAATCTCTTCTTACGTCACAGCTACAAACTTTTTCCAACAGCATTTTTTGTCTGGTCCTTCTTCACAACAATTTGAATTAAAAAAAATTATATTTTGAGGTTTAATTTCTTATCACATCTCGTCCATCTTTAGTAAAATGCCAGAAGAACATGTTAAAAAACATGATTTCATCAGAGGGGATTTTTAAGTGTGCTGGGTTTCATTATCCAGTTGTTGGAGTCAAATAAGATGTTTCACTAAAGCTATTCAAGTGTTTCTCTTCAGGAGTTACAAGCTATCTCTCTACAAAAGTCTATTATAGTTTGTCGGTTTGAATGTGCAGTGAAAGGCTTACAGTCTTGTCAGAACCATCACCACCAAAGGCCAGGCTGCAGGGTGGATGTGGGCAGGGTGCAGAGCGGAGAAAACAGTTTGCTAATGAGAAACACACGTCTCTGCATCACTTGGCTTCTTTTTATTCTTAACCACAGCAGAAAGGAGTGGCTGGTATCCAGGAGGTGAGTGGAAAGAAGGCATGATTGAAAAACAGGAGCTCTGCCATGCCACAGGTCCTGATTCGCATGAAAGGGGGCATTGGTTTCTCTTTTCTTTTAATAAAACGTCAGCATATATTGACAGATTCTTGGGGAAAATAAAAGGAAGAGAATAAATCACATTTTAAAAAATGGAAAACACAACATGAGGAAGGAAAGTGAAGACACAAATGTGGAATCCAGTTACAACCAGAGAAGAAATGCAACACGAAAACCAAGAGTTATTCTAGTTGAGGATTGACATAACATTATAAAACCATTTTAGGTTTCCAAGCTCCTTTTGTCAGTGACCTATTTTAACCTATACAAATCCTCCTGCACTACACTGTATCCTCTGTTCCCTCTGCCACTTAAAGGCTAGACATCTCACTTCACAGAGCAGCAAAGCAAGTGCTGAAATCATCTTATGATGTGCCAAAAGTGGTGTTAGTGTAGAACTCATATGTTTTTGCAAGCACGACTTTTAATAATGAGCGTGGCAAAAGGATGTCTTTTCCAGATGTTGGAGGAACATCGGATCTGTGGCTACGAGCGCAGCTTCGATGCTATATTTGTTAATGGTGGAAAATAAAATCTGATTGTCTCAGGCTTTCAAACTGGACTGAGCTTTCCAAAACATCTCATTCAAGTCAGTAAGACAGCGTTAACTGCAGTGTAGTGTTGTGCTTCTATTACTCACAATGCATCTTTTTTTTTCTTGATTAAAATCAAGAGATTAAGAGGATAAGTAAAGGTGGGGGAAAGAAACGTAGTAAGGAAGGAAAGGAGCAGTCCAAGGTGGGGGATCGAGGCTTTTTATTTTTCCGTCTGTGGCGAGTTCGCACAAAAGAGCCCTTCTGATCCCCGGAGTGCTGAGCACATACCTGCGGGATGAAATCAAAACCCTCTGTGAATTATATTAAATAGCCACAGCCAAACGGGCCACATACTTCCTTGTGCTTTTACCGGTTCTGAAAAAGTTCCATTAACTTTTCATATATATATATATATATATATATATATATATATATATATATATATATATATATATATATATATATATATATATATATATATAATTTGAATTCCAGATTTCAAAAAATGTAGCCCTTCACTTCTATTGCATTTGTATTTAGCAGAATAGAATGGAAACAGATGAGAAAGGAGTCTAATAGTAAGAGACAGAGGATCCAAGAGGTGGATAAGTACGGATAAAGAAAGGATTACTAGTTGTGTTTTTGACAAGATAGTAACCCGTGGAGCAAAAGGTCATTGAGACTTCTAGTTAATGACACAGAATCAAAGAACAAAGGAACTCTCTAGTGTGTGTGTGTGTGTGTGTTTGTGTGGGGTTATGGCTCAGAACAAGACTTAAACATGAGCTTCCACGATAAGCCAATAAAAACTCATGAGGAGACACTATCTCGCCTGAAAAAGCTTCATCCACTTTTCCTGGTCAGCCTCCCCCTCTCCGCCTCGCAATCCTGAATTGAAACCCCAAATGACTAACAGATTCCAGACCCGACGTTTCCACTGTCAGAATGCTGAGTTCAGGTTCTCTGACAGAGCGTGTGCGGTCACATCTTGACTAAATAGCCTCCCCCACTGCCGTCCTGGAGAGCGAGAGCTGTGGCGGAGATGTCAACTTGACCTTTTCCTCCACCTTAAACGTTGATTTCTAAGCTGCACCCACGCATCAGAACTCTGCTCTTTTCTTTCATAGAAAGTGAACTTTGATGGTTAAAAAAAAAAGAAAGGTCAAGCTATCTTTTGAACTCTTTGTGCCTTTTTTTGGCTTGGTATGGTTAGCAGAGGCGCAGCTGCACCTAATCCCAACAGGAAAGCCTTCATCTGGGACTGATTTAGGAGCGCCTGGGCCAAAGTGGGAGAAAAAAGAGGAGGGGGGGGGTTGTTCTGTAAAATAGTAGGTCTTCTATGGCGCTCGGGCCTTTTTCTCGATCCATCTGATTAAAGGGAGCTTGGCTCAATTACACCCACTAACTAGGCCCTACATTTAGGCGAGACCCACATGGCAAAATACAAAGAAACAGAGCAGAGTCAATACAGCGGCTGAACATGAGTCTCACACCTGGATCACTCCCCTGCTTTCCAAAAACAGCTCAATCTGTCGGCAGTGTTTGCCTCAGAGGCCAGGTTCTTTGCATAACCTGTGACTTGGTTTAGAAAATGCTCAGGTCGGTCCTCCAGGGACAACTTCATGTCTGCTCCAATCAAGCATCTCAACATTGGCAGGTGCCAGGTCAGAGAGATCCGTTTTTCTTACCAGCAAAACAAGACAAAGCACCCACGGTCTGTTCAACTGAAAACTAAAGGAAGTGCACATGTGCTGCAGTGTTCCCCTGCATGCTCTTGAAGAGGAGAACATTAGCAGTGACTGAGGACAATTACAAGGGTCAATGCTTGGAGTTTCTCTGAGGTTATGGTTCTGTCATGCTGAATCCTCACCAAATGACCCCTGGAGATGCCCCTGTTCATTCGTTAAACAAAAGCGACATGATGGTATGGAATAACACATCATCGAAGTTCAGATGTGGTAACGCAACTGTGTGTAGCTGCTAAAGTGGAGGTGTGCGCATGATCATGACGTTTCATAAAGTAGTGAGCTGGTAGCAATTACGTGCAGTTGTAAAGTTCGCTGATTGCAGCTGGCCTAGAGGTCTAATTAAAGTCTTTCTTAAAATTCTAGTTTGCAGAGGCAAAAATACGAGAAAAACTAGGACACAGTGACCCACTCTGTTCTCAAATATCCAGATCTGCTTGGAAAACAGACTGGCAGTAATAGCAACCTACGCACAGTCCAAAACGGCCCTCTCAGACTCATCTCCCAGAATCCCTCATTTTTTTTTCAGTCTTCATTTTCAACCCCGACCAAAAAAGTAAGCATTTCCCCTCTATTATTCTACTTCCAAATTATATTCCACCCACAACCCCCTTTTCCTGGCTCGTGATCCCGGGCCTCTTTATGTTGTGGCACTCCAAAGAAAACAGTTCTACTGAATGTTGTGGACAAGCACAGCTAACCTGAGACAAGCCAGCTCGCAGCTCCAATTACACACCATGTTTAACACAGCCGCTTTTATTAAAAACAGACAACAAAAATGAACAAATCCCGATTTATGCACACCTCAGGTCTGAATAAGAGTGAAGAAATGCCCCAAAAGCAGGAATTATGTACAGTGGTATGGCTCAGTTTGTGAGGGAAATTTTATTTTAAGAAAAAAAAAGAGAGCTTATTAATCCAGAACTAAAACAAAAATGAGTTGCTAATAAAGGAATGTAAACATTAGTTAAATAGTCAGCAAACAGGATCATTACACAAGCAGAATACAACTCCTAATAGATAGTGGTTAACATAAGTGGCTAATGGTCGGGTCTGCCTGTTATCAGGAGACAAGCGGCCCCATTGTCAGGGAATAATGACAAACTGATTACAAACTGGGACTGGAAGTTATTTAAGTTAATAAAGAGTTTGACTGACAGCCCTCTAAGTTTAACTCCAGAACCCCTGTTTGTGTTCTGGATGTCTGCCACTGCAGCCATTAGCTGACAAAAATGGAGTCTGGAATAGCGGCTTGGGCCATTCCAGAGAGGCTTCACAAAAACAGTACAGTTGGTAAAAGAACGACGGTTGGTAGATTAAGTCTCAAGCTACGGACACGGCGAACATTTAAATGCATGTTCAAGAACACGCTAAGGGAGAGGCCACCTTACTAAAGTGGTACAAATCTTGCTTAATTTCTCCTCTAGTTGGCACTTTCGTGAAGTAAAAGTGATGACCAAATCCGAGTCCCCGATTGGTCAAAATCTGACCTGGTTTAACTTGCAATGAGTGTTCAATGACCAGGCGCTTTGTATGTAGAGCCCAAAAATGGTCGTTCAAACTTGCGTAGCTGCGTGCTGATCGTGGCAGCCTGAAACGCGCATTCATGCGACTTTTTATTAGAAGTTGCCGACTGCGGTGTGAACGTAGCTACAGATCGGGGTTGAGCCGCTTCCAGGTAGCCAGATATTAAAGAGAAAGAATCCATCATGGAGGATTCATGAGAGCCAGAGAAATGATGAAGAGAAAAAGGGAAACAAATAGGGAAGAGTAAATTCTCATCCATCATTTTCTTGTTCGACTCTTTCATCTTATTGCGAGCATTCAGGCATCTGGTGGGGATTTAGCCTTGAAGCCATTGCTCTTTGACACACCATCCCAGTACATAATGACATGACGGGGGTGATTTAAAACAAGACAGTGAATGTAGAGCGGATGGTGAAGCATCTGCTTACATGACGAAATCAAACATAATACACAATATATACCACATCCTTAATAAAATAGAATCATAAAGATGTGGATTAAACTACTTGAAAACCAGACAGTAGACAAAAAAGGCTAAACCAAACAGCCTCAACTCCTCTCTGTTTGTTCGTCTCTTGAAGACATTATTACTTCAACACACTCCGAGTAAACCTCAACATTCCTCTGTCTCCAAACAGAAGCAACACAGACCAACGCTCCGGCAAAATGAAGCACCTCGCACTGTCCTTGGTGGATTTATTGGACACACAGAATTTTTCCACACTTGAATCTACAAAAGGATGTTTTAATACCAAACAACAGTGAGGTGCAAAGCTAGAAAAACACAAAGATGTAGTCAAGTGAACAAGTGTTTACATTTAAAAAAATGGAGGTAATAGGAGATGAGCAGCAAAACAGGAAAAAGAGAATTTATTAATTAAGGCTGTGCTTTGTCTGCTCCAAAATATAGAAAAACTTTTCTTAAATCTTGTTTTCATTGAAATTTCATTTCAATTTCTTGTTTCAATCTGAGGTTAATAAAACAAATGACTTGGGCCGACATACACAGGGAATCACAGAGCAACACATTCTATACAAACACGTGCAGCTTTTTTCTGACAATCATAACAATTCTCCTCAACTCACAGGAGAACAAGGCACAGCCTGAAAAAAGCCCGGTCGGACTTAGTTTGTAAGAACTTGGCCCATTGACCTGTTTATAATAGCAGCAAAAATGCACGAGCTGAATCTGACAAAGGAATCTTCCCTCCAACCCCCCTCCATTTGCCTTTTTCCTGCATCCTTCCATTCCTCTCCTCTCTGGAGCTCAGCCACGCTCCCGCTACCCTTTGGTCATCAGCAGCCGCGTTTGGAAAAATAAACGCAGTGACTGGAGTAATGGCGTGTGCTGAGCTGAATCAATGTGCAGGCTGCAGCAGCTATGGACTCTCGTGCACATACTTTCACAGCGTGTGTGGCTCTGACCCGGGAAATAACAGGAATGTAGAGGGACAGTGTCTGAGATCTGGGAGGCTAACATCAACAATGTGTGGACGCTCGTCATACATGCACATACTGTCTGCTTGATACCTCAGATTACGCTTTTGTGCTGTGACACATGAGCTCCCACTGACAGATGGCCATCAAAGTGCTATACATTTGGTGTTATGACTGTTTGCCCGTTACAACCTTACCAGCTGATGCAGTACTCACCCACTGGAGGTGCCGAGTGACGCAGAACTGATAGAAGAGCTCAGCTTCCTGCTGTCCCAAAGCCTCACCTCACGACTACGCATCTACGCAGAAATCAGAACACATTTGGACCTGTGAGTTACGTGTAAATTACAAGCAAAGTCGTTTTTCTTTCACAATCTATGAGGATGACCGGCACCAAAGACCGAAACCTTTACTGCACTGCTAAACCGTTTTACCTCTAAAGGTTATAAATTTCACAAAGCCAAATAATAAAAAGTGTTTGAACAAGATATAGAGAAACCTCCGCGCACCGAATTTAAGGTGGACTGATGAGTTGTTAAAGAAATTCTTGCAAAACATAATTTACATTTTCAGGAAGCATTTTCCCTGCTGTGAATAAGTGATGGTGTTTTAATTTATACAGATCAAACACTAAAAGCACAGGTTTGTAATATTGCACAATGCAATGAATAACTATTCATTTTAGCATTCTAAAAAAAGAGAGCTATAAAGGTACTAAAGTCTACATATATATATTTATATTGTAAAATGGCAAAAATTGATTTCCTGGAATGTTTTTTCCAGGTCATACTGTAAATTTAGAAAAAAGACAAAAAAAAGCCCAACTAACCTGAATCATGAAGACATTCAAAGGAGTCGATGGAATAGGGGCTGTATCAAAGACTTTAACACATTTATGTATAATTTTAACTAAGAAAGGGAGTAATTCAGCAGCAAATATGGGCTGTACTTCATAAATAGGGCAAGTGCTTGCATTCTTTGTAATAATTTGTAAGATTTTAGAAAATGCTTATAAGATAATTGTGGTATTCACGCTAAGATGCAACCAAAAAAAAAAAAATCTGTTTAAAATGGAAAAAAGGACATTATTTATTTATTTATTTCGTAATGCAAGACTTTTCACCTAAATATACTAAATTACACATATTATTATTATTATGTTTGAATCTGGGTTTTTTCCTTGTAAATCCTAAGTTTCTCACCATATCAAAGCCAGTGGTCACTAAAAAGTCATCCTTGGCCCAGAGGATGCGGGAATCCTTGTTGCTCTGAAGATTTTTGGCACTCTATGAGACAAATAATAAAAAATTAGACAGTATGCAGTCACAAACACAGGCAACAGTAACAGCTTCAGGATAACATCGCTTCACTTTGAAAATAATGAATGACGCACTCTAGGGAGAGAAAGGCAGAGAAAGAGAATGCAGTGCAGGCAGAGGTGCCTTTCTGTCAGAGAACGGAGTAGGACTTGTCCCATTAAAAGGTTGTTTTTGTTGATGTAACAGACAAGGTTTTTCCTTCGCCGTTTCCATGACAAATATGCGTCAAAACAGCAAAGCCGAGCTCGTTCAACAGGTGGAGGGGCTACCTGTCACATAAAAGCAATGCTTCTGCAGACAGTAAAGTCAATGAGGGTCACACAGCAAAAATCTGTTAGGACTGCGTTCAACACCGACTATGAACTAGGCAACAAAAAAAAAGTGCTTCTATGAAGCACTTACATTTAAAAATGAAAGGAAACAGGCCATCCTACTTAAATCACTTAATTATGCCTTAAAAAAATTAGAACAAAATGTGTAAGGAAATCAACAGTTTTAAAATAAAAGCAAAGAGAAACAAACAAATAAAAGCTCTAACCATCAGGATTTAGGACATTAAATCATTTAAATATTTAACAACTTTGGACTATCAAACACAATTCATAACTAAATTGTTTTGTAAAAAGGAAATTACTCAATGTCAACTAAACTGCTATTTCACATGCTAACAAGTTAATTTTATGACAACTAACATATTTTAAAGCTGTTTGTCTAATTGCTGAAGATGTGGCCCTAAAAGGGGTTTTAGTGGATAGTCCAGCCTCCAGCTTTCCTGTTTTTCTGTGCTATTTGCCTAAATGCCTACACTCATAAGGAACTCAGGAAATTGTGTCAACTTGAGGGAGAGAAAAAGCTTTACACCTTTTTTTAAGGATCTTTTGTTATCCCCAAAAAGCTTTTGGGTTAGCAGTAAAATTCCCATAAAACAGACTGAAATCCCGACTGTGTCTTCAAAACTTATCGTTGTCTTCTTTTCTTTTTAATAGCCCACGCTCCAAGAAACATTCGATGATGCTTGGGAATGGCAGGAAGCAGTTTTCTGAATTTTGAATTCTAGAGCGTTTGGAGTGTGCAGCTTCATTCTAGTGCTTACAGTTAACTAGTCATAGATGACGTATTGTAAAAAATAATAATTTGGGGGAATTTAAGATGAAATGTTGCTCCACTCAAGATACATGTTGAATGGTAAAATGGGCCTAACTGTTTAAGTTTACAGGACACTTATTAATTCTGTGTGGAAATATATGGATGAATATGGAATTATTACATCTTGTTTGAAAGGACTATGCACATCTGCCAGGTGGGATCTGCTCTTTTCATGCATTTATTTTTTTTGCTTCATCTTGAATCACATATGCTTTGTTGAATTATCTCAAGCTCATTTTCATACGTTTTTTCTAATCTTTTAATCAAAAAGCTTAAGCTGAGACTCCTTTGTAGAAAGTTCATGTCAATAAAAAAAAAAAGAAAAGTCCTATAAATCCTCAGAACGTGCGCTCTTGGGCCATCTCTATTCAACCAAGATTTATTGGTGTTATCTATGAAGAAACTTGAGATTACTCCCCAACATTAGCATGCGGCAACATCAAATGTGCACTTCCACTGCCGCACCTCTCCCAGGGATGATACATCTTGGTCCACATCAGAGTTTTAACTGACAACACCTGGGTTTTAAACAGATGTTTTCTAGCTCCTGGCGTGCTCTCAAGGGGCTTTGTCCTTGAGGAGATTCAACTAAAATGGGTCCAAAACACTTCTTTGGAGCAACAGGATCAAAACATTGACACAGTTAATAGTAAGACCAGGACTGAATTATTTTTTTAGCCAACACTTTTTCTGTCAAGCAGGTAATGGAGCTCATTTGCTCTGATAAGGCTTTACAGGAGGAATCTTACAGGAATTTGCAGATCCGGTTGTCACCGGCAACAGCCGTGTCTTTCTCCTCTAAAGGAAAATCAGGGAGATTCTGGTATTCATACCAAGCTTTAAATGATTTGAGCACAGACTGTTATAAACTGCTTAGTGACGACTCCAGTGCTGCAGCTTTTTGGAGCCCTGTGTGAAGTCTAACTCGACTTCCAGATGAACAGCAAAAGATTCCAGCAATATTTATAACACATAAGGATAAACCAAATAGCTCCGCATCAGCACCGCCCCTAGCAATCAGTCATACTAATGCATTGCAGAGCTTCACTTATCAGCAAAAAGACATTTACAAAACTATAATAAAAGCAATAAAATATCAAGAAGTGGAGCTACAGGTGTAACTTTTGCTCCATGGAAGTGCACCAATGCTTTGTTTAAGCTAATTCAGAGCAGATTTAGCACTTCAACACATTTACAGTTTAAAAAAAAAAGCTTCAACCAGACAAAACGCTGTCATTTATTGCATCTCTAATAACTCTGCTGTTGTCAAGTTACATGCAGAGCCAGATTTGACATTATCCTGCTATTTAACAAGAAAAAACAGACCTCCCAGGAGATGTTGCTTTGTTGTTAAAGTGTTATTTCAATGACAGACCTCCCAGGAGAAGATTTTCAAATTTTGTCTTCATCCTTTCACAAATCACTTACTGTATGTCAGTGACACTAATCCAACCCTATTTATCACAACTTACGGTTTTCATAGCTGTCTATTAACTTTTTTCACCTTTGAGACATTGTACCTGACAGCATGTTTCTTTTTATTAATGTGTGACAGAAAGACACATCTACCATTTGTCATTGAAAGGTGGATCAATACACTGAATACAGCTTTTGTGCCCAAAAGTATATTAGAGTTGCAGCTTGTACAGCCTTAAGCCTTAGTTGAGTCTCACCAAATCATGAAGCAGAATGGAAGTTGACTGAATGTGTTTCACTTAGATTATTTTTTTGTGGGATTAATTCATCGTTACTTATAATTAAATAATATAATTAACTGAGTTTAATCACACATATTTTTAACCCTAAAAATTGCTCTGAAAAGTCTCATTTTGAGGTGTTTTTATTTGAATTTGTAACATTGTGGCGCAATAAAAGATCAAAATTAGACCAAAAAATTAAACTTCTGATTTTTCACACCAAATTTGATTTTTTTTCTCCCTCCTTTTACTTTCTTTAAAAAAATGATAATTGACAGAATATATTTAACAAAAACTATTTTATTTTAACATCTCCTTTGGAAACATGCTCAAGCACAAAGTTCAACTAAAGACAAGATGTTTGTAGATCAATGCAGCGGATGTTTTGTGAGTTACCACTATCTTAAGAATCTCATAAAAGAGAAACAGTTCTCACAGTTGACAGATTGCCTGTTTCAGGTGCTAAAACAAATTAGTTGTACTATATCAATAACTCTATCAATAACTTTTATTTGGTATATTAATATACTAGATTAGATTAGGTTAGATCAGATCACTTTAAAAGAAATTTTAGGTGTCAACTTTAAAGCTTACTGAATCCATCAGTTAAACCAATCTATAGGAGAAAGGACACCAATATGACAAATTTCCAATCTCACATTCATATTTGAGCATTGCCATAAATATGCAATTAACACTTGGATGCTGCAGTAAAGATTAAGATAGATGCTTTGCTAACACTCAACAGAATTTTGGAGGCAAAGTTGAGAAACAGCAACTACTACTAGCATTCAGGACCAACAGGAAGATGAACATCTGGACCTTGTGTGTGTGGACTGGCAAAAGACCCCGTCTTACAGTCATGCATATAACTCAAATCCTACTCATCTAGAGCCCCTTTCAGTGCAGCTAAAGCTTACCAACATGCAAAAGTCCATGATGTGCATTTAAATGGGAGGAGAGAAGGAGGATGGAGGGGGAAAAATAAGAAAGTAAAGATCCAAAATCCAAGACAAAGGAGTAAAACAGACAAGCAGAAGAAACCAAATTGTTTATGACAAAGTATGCAGAGGAGGTGTGAGGAACCAGCTGCACCTGCTGATCTAACCAGCTTTCATAGAAAGGAAGTGGAGGAAATGACATCATCGCATCTTGGAAAGAATATTACCAATGCAGGTGTCAGCTTCAATGATGTGAGAAAGTATTTTTCGGACTGTCAGCTAATAAAAGTGATTAACTGGGTACTACAGATTAAGTGGGAATGCTCGAACAGATAAAAACTAAGGTTTAAAGCTTTGATGCATAATGGATAATGCCATTATGAGACCGAAAAGTACTTATTGTAAATTACAGATTCTCATGTGGAGAAGAGGCTATCAGTTTGCAGTCTGACCAATTATGGTCTATAGGTCTATTAAATTTCTTCTCCCAATATAAACAAATAAGTATCAGTCCATCTCCGTCTGTCGTTCTTTTTTACTCCTGAACTTGAACAGACGGTTTGCACATCTGTGTCACTCTCTGAGAATGTTGACTCACCCACCAGGATGAATATCAGGTGTCCCTGCGCACATATGGGAACTATCACAGCCTCAGTCTCTGTCAGTCTTCTCACCGTTTAGTTGATTGGTTTAACAGGGTGCTGTGTCCAACTGCACCAAAAGCTATTTTCATAATTTCATTGGGCCCACTGTGTTTGATGCTTTTAAATCAAATAATTTTCTACTCATACACTCTTTCTCTGAAACTCTTGATCAATTTATGCTTTCTCAAAATCTTCTAAAATGTTGCCTTTTTTTTTGTTGTAGACGTTCTATATGTTTTTTAAGCAATTATCCAGAAAATGCAACACTAAGAGAATAGCAGGGCTGCAAATCTCCAGCTGCAGCCCTTCACTTCTTCATCTGTGTTTTCCTCTTACATTTTCTCTCTACTGGGATGCATTAGCAGTCTTTTTTTCTTTTATTTCCCCTTCTTTATCCGCTATCATCCGTGGCTAATTAATCTTTTCACAAATTACCAGGTTTAACTTGATTTGTCTAAAGTCTGGATGTGCCATTTCAATTAAACCTCGGTGGAAATACAGCCAGAAGGATGGAGTTTGAAGAGAACAACAGGCAAGGAAGTGGAAGCAACAGAAACTTTATGATTTCACTTCCTCTGCTTGAGTTTACTGCCAATTTTTCTCCGTTAATGAAATCCAGATTAAGTTGCTTAATTTCAGGAGGTCCAGAAGCCATATTGAGGTTTTTTTCAATTACTGCATTCTAAACTTTTTTTATGCGATACAAAAACACTACAGAGAGGTAACGAAGGCTGTATGGAGCGTAATCTGAATTTAATGACAAGGAGGTAAATATGAAGGAACAGCTGTTGCAGCAAAAACAATCTAAGATGTGATTCCCCTAAAATATGACAGCAGGCAAAAAAAAGGCTTTAAACTAAAATGTAATGAATCTGCACTCTATAGTTAAACTCCTTTTTTGGCTCACCCACAGCCATTCTGTCATCTGACTTGCTTTCTTTGCATCAAATAAATACATTGCAGAGTTAAAGATGAGCCAGTCTGAACAGGTTGGGGGGTTCAGGTTTACAGCCTGTCCGTATGGTTTTACAGACTGGACTGATTCCAGGTTAAATAGAATAAAGAGTCTTTCAGCTGTTTTGTATCTTTCCCTGTTTGGTTTATCCAGCTTTTCTTAGTGTTACTGATAACAAGTGGGGAGCACTTTATAAAATGAATCAATAAATTACAACCCTTAAAGACCCAAATTGTGTTTTTAACATATTTTTAACATGTGAACCAAGGAATGATGGGATATCAGTGGTGGCTTACTTCCGCGACAACAGCCCCTCTCATACAACTCAGTGGCGAGTTTCTGATGGCTTCTGTGGCTCTGCAGAAACCTTGTCCAAGAAAACGGCATAATCATAAATAAAAACACCACTGGGAACACTTTTATAACAGATCAAAAGATGATCGGAGTGGGTCTTTTAAGATTAAATTGAATGAATATATAGTTACATATGATGTTGTCTAAAAGAATTTAAGATAATAGGGACGAAACCAAGGGAACCATAGAGAACGAGCTTCCCGAACAAGCTTGCAGAAATATAGAAAATGGCCAAGCAGACACAGAGATTTTAAATAAGTTAACAAATAAAACATGAACCAGACAAAGAAAATTACGATTTTTCTTGTCCAAAAAATGCCAGTGACTGTTTATTTAGTTTATTTCTCAAACTTTTAATTGTTTTCATCATATTTGTTTAATATTTAGTCACAGGTCGCAGACAAGTAAAGTTTGCAGCTTCTGTGCAGAATTTGTGCAAGACTGATCAGGAAAATCTTGTGTGATTGCCACAAAGACGTCATCCTGTGCTGTAAAGGTCTGGAAAAACACTGACCCCAAGAATCCATTTACTTCTTTGGAAAAAAAAAGTAGAAAAATAGAAAAGGGGGACAGAGGCACATAAAAAGATGGGGTCATAGAAACTTCTGAACTACACAGTTGGGAAACATTTTCAATCTAAGTACTGCATGACGCCTCACTCTGTCATTTTTCAAGAGCAGGTACCATATGTTGTCAGTTTTACTAAATAATAATCTGTTTTACCAATATGCTTCAATAAAATGTTATCCTTATCATCAATCCCTATTGATTTTGAATCTTGAATCTTGTAAAATTTACATTATTATATAAGACTGTCTTCGAAGCTCCATATCAAAACGTTCCAGCAGGTTGTGGGAATGTAAATCACACTTGTCTGGTGACTTTTAGGAACTTGAGAAAGAAAATCTGTACAACTGCTGTCTTAAGTGAAGCAAGGCAATAAAGTGGTACCAAATCTGGTCACTGAGCCATGGTGCTAATTGGGTCATGCAGCCACAGCCAAGGATTTAACAAGCCAATCATGCAGCTACGGGTTGTGGTCTTTTGAGACTTTAAGGATAACATGTTGGGCCCAGTTGCACAGACGACTGGCACCATTGGCACTTTGCCTCCTGACAGTTTCCTTCTGAGAGAAAAACTCCTTATAGGGGTCATGGAGGTTGATGTTAAATGAAACCCTGGAACTGAGTTATAATGGAAAACAAATATGGTTACCAAGACCACTGGAATACCCATTTCTGGGTTTTAGTCCAAAAGAAGCTTTGGCTGGCCTGAGGAGATCTCAAATGCATTTCGGATGTTCTCCAGGGTTTTTTGATGGTAACTGTGGTTGATGCCGAAGCGATGAATATTCTAAAGATGCACTTAGTGGCTGAGTCCTTTAAATGAGAGGCAGGATAGAGCACTAATGACAAAGGAAAGAATGATGCTGCACCGACAACCACAAGAAACCCTGACACCCAGCGCTGATGAGCATCTGCACGCCAGACCTGCTTTCTAAAAACAAAACAAAAAAAAATGGCATAAGTTTTTTTAGTGCAGGGATCCGACCAAGATGGGGAGTTTGAAACCAAGCAGGGGCACAAAACATGCAGCTAATCATGGCGATGCCGCTCAACTTTACACAAAGGCCCTCCGTTCCTGCACCCCGATCAGTGGCTGGTGTCATTTATTGGCCATTCATAGCAGCAGTGGATCCAGTTGGCTGATTTAACCCCCTCCCTGGAAACCACATCACAAGGGCTTCACATCTTCAAAGCACCCTCGCACATTGGTATGGAAACCCAAGTTGTGAACAGGGACTGTTGTGTGTGCAGGTGCTGTAAATGTGTAATCATGGACTCCTCTGGCCTGTGTAAATTCTGACAGCTACTTAGTGGTTTTACTTTCGACAAACATTTTTTTTTTGTGACCAATATATTTCTAGGTTTCCTGTATGAATTTAAAGAAATTTCAAGAATAAAAGAATTTTAAAAATATGAATAACTTGCAGATTAACGAGTGTTTACTACAGTAGCAGAAGGAGTTTAACTAAACTGATATTAGGAAAAAACACAATTATGACAAGCAAACAAACAGGTTTCAAACGGTGTGTTAGTTTTTTTTTTTTTTTTTTTTTTACACAGAAACAACATAAAGTGCATGGAACAACAAGACAACTTGTTGACAGACAGCATGAGTAATCACCTTATCTATGCCAACAAACATTTTCCTCTTGTGCATTACCCAACACTGAAACTGACATTTCCCGGCCATCGCAGTCCTTACATTTTCCCCCACATTCTTAGGTTCAGCTCAGAGTAAGATAGTTTCTATTTAGGTCCTGCATGCAACCACAAATTACAGCAGAAACGGTTTTCTTAAGAAGCTCAATTAATAAAACATTAGCTAGGTTGGATTTTGTTGGAGAACAATCAACAATATTTCATCTTAGAGCCATGTGTGAAGCAGATTTCTGGCCAGTGCTTATATGCACAACAGTTCTAGCTTTGTTAGTGTGTGTGAGTGTGTGTGTGTGTTGCCTCTGTTGAAAAAAAAAAAAAAAAAAACAGCATCAATGCAGGTATGCACACCTGTGTCTATTCTCAAACAAAACATGGAGGCCTCACCTGTGAGGCTCTACTGGGGGAGAACTGTTTCTAAAGTGTCCAAAGAAATCTACTGAATGCAGGTATTCACCCTCAACTAGTACTAAATAACTAATAGTGTACTTAACGAGTAATTCAACTTATTTTATGTATGAAACATAAATAAAAATAACATTTATGCTTTTTGTCATTAAAATCTATGGTTTTAATTTTCAGATTCTATTGGGTTTTCTGCGTCTTAAGAAAGATATATTATCTTATTTGAAATTATTATCAATGTACTGTGATTCCGACATCACAATACAAGTGAATATGGGTTTAAAAAATATTTGTTTTGTAAATCTACCAACAACCAAACCAATAACATATATGGAGAAATAATATTAAAATTCACAATAATATGTTTTAACCAATACAATTAAAAACAGGAAAAATGATGACTTACTAGCATTTATTTTTAACTTTTGGGAAATTACACGGAAAGTATCAAATAATAAACATAACATAAATAGCTGTGGATGCCTTTAAAAAGAATAAATTAAAAATGTTTTCAGAAGAAACTTATTTTACTTGATCTTCAGATTGTAAAGAACAGATGAAAGCAAAAGACATCAGTGAGTTGCTAAAGCCTAACTGCTATTCATAAAATATAAATATTTAAGTGGTCAGAGGCAAAGGAATGTATTTTAGGAACTAAATCCAAGCTGCTTTGTACATAAAGTCTCCCTGTGTTTCATTTGTTGTAGTTATACTTACATAAATTAGGATAAAGCTCCAAAAACAAATGACTCCCATATGAACTAATCTGTTTTGCTAAGTAGCAATTGTTCCTTTAATGCAAAATCTTTCATCTCAGCATCTGCAGTCTGTTCCTCATCCCTCAAATCAAAGAACATTTAAGCAACATCTGGCTGGGAGCTGAAGACACTGATGTGGTGGCTCTTTGCTGAAGATGCACCAACAGAAGATGTTTGGGCTTTAGGCGCCAGGTGTGATCCACATGTGAGCACGAGGTCTAAAGAGTCCCACAGCAGCCAGCTCAGTAATGAGGCCTCTGCTCATGAAAAAACACACACTTGAAACCCCAAAAAAATCTGCTCTTGCCAGCTGGCATCAAATGGTGCTTCTTTCCTCAAAGGAAAAAGAAATCACCAGTATCCCTTGAGTAAACATAATACAGCCTTTTGATTGGCTAAACTGCCCTAACTCCTTCAAACTTGAAATCTCTTCTTGAGAATCCCCTTCAGCTGTGTCAGCAGCTTTCATGAAGCCATTTCTGTTTATACCCACACACAAAATGCTATTTAAACACCAGAACGTTCTACACGTTTTGCAACATTCTTATAGAAAACTTGCTCATTGAGGAGTCATAAAAAGTGAACAGGCCACCGTTTTGCTGCCTGTCCATGAGTCTGTCACCTTGTGAAAAATAAATAACCCGTTTCCAGTTTTGCCAGCTTCTCTGAAACTGTGAGTGGCAGTAGGCAGCCAGTTCAGCTAGGAGGTGAGATGGAAAGAGAGAAAAGGCCAGGGGGAAAAACAAGAGGGGTGCCACATCTGGGCTGAGTTAACCACGGGCTATTACCAGGTCCTGAACCCAGCAGGATCTGATGGAGAAATATACGGCATGACGTCCTGGATAAGTTAGTGACTGGGAAAGAAGGTGAGCATAGACAAAAAAACGCAAACCACAGGGCAGGAAGAGACGCAAGAAAACACATCTGCGCTTATTTCTGCAGCAACAGCTCGAGAAAACTGATCTGAGGAAGGTGGACGGCCATACTCCAGTGTGTGACCGACACTGCAACATCTGGCTATGCTTTTGTCAAAGGAAGCCCCATCATCTCAGGGAAAAAGGTCAAAACTCAAAGATAAGATTAGTGCAAATTATCTCTTTTATTGACCTGGGAACTTTTAAATGCAGCAAATGATGGACTTTCATGACGAAAGTAAAAACACATTTTTTTAACACGTGGAAAAATGAGTGTTCACTTGTGAGTTAAACTGTCCACTCTCTGTTTACTTTTAGTAAGAAAAACAGATGCCGCACACGCATTCAGCAGTAAAAAAAATGGTTGTGTTTACCATTTCATGAGAGACACCCCACTAAATGCCTGTAGGCAGCTTTCTTTCCTCAATAAAAACTTACTCCTTGTTAGCCATAAAGACAAAGAGTTTTTTGGCTCTGCTGTTGATGAAACTATGCAGTTCGTGAAGCTGGAGTGCTGAGTGAGCTTTTGACAGATTCTTGGAGAAATGTCCGACTTTCATTTCCCATTTCTCAGAGTTGTCTTTTTGTATCTTTGCGGTGTCCGTAGAAAACATGCTGCGAGATCCAAACAAGCTTCATTTTGTGGGAAGTATCATCATTTCATTGTTGGGCAAGAGCAGACCTCGAGTGCGGAGGAATTATTTGCTTATACAGCAGAATGCCGAGAATGTTTAAACTGGGGAAAGAATAATATAATTTCCATATTTGAAATAGTTTTGTTTTATAATTCTTAAGGCCTAAATGGATAAAATGACTCCAACAACAACAAAAAAAATGACAATATTGTAAATGCCACTAAGAAAACTTTCATGCATTTATCATTAAAGTCCCACTCCGATCATCTTTTGATCTATTTTAAGAGTTCTGTGTTCGTTTAACTTTGATTATGCCGGGGGATGTTTTTTAGACATAGTTTCTGCAAAACGGTAGTAGTTTATCAGAGATTCACCTCTTCAAATGTGTTCACCTCTGAGACTGTTGGTGCGGAGTAAGCCCATCCAAACTTCCCATCTTCCATCTGTTTACATTCTGCTAGCTTACAGCCCCTTAAAACCCCAACCTAACATTACTGGTGCAGCAAAAATGGTGAGCATTATTGGAAATAACCAGCCGCACAGCTTTTGCCAGCTCGGACAAGGAAACGAAGACCTACATGGAGACTTGTCTATAAGTGAACGCATCGGAATAAGGAGGAGCAGGAAGCGTGTGGCCAGCCGATTGTAACTTCTATGTCACAGCTACTAGCTTTTTTTCAACAGCATTTTATGCTCTGCTCCTGATTCACAATGATTTGAATAAAGAAACACTTAAAAATGCCATTTATCTTAATTTGCTTTATATATGTCCTCCATTATGCGAAAAAAAGCCACAATGACACCACAATTTTCATCTACGTGGATCCTTAAAACTGCCTGTTAAAAAAAAAAAAAAAAGAGGAGCAACTGAAGAAGATTTGACATTCTGTGTTACTTCTACTACATCAACAAAATGAGTAAACTATGTAAAAAAATATATATTTCTTAGTCATAAATCTATCTTTTTGTTTTGTCTTCCTTTCTGTTCCCACCAGAGAAGGACAGGGGCATCAAAATAAAATGTATGAATGTTTCTGCTGCTCCTATGGGTTGGAACCTGTGGTACAAACAGAACTGTTCTGCAGCAAAGACTTGCATTGTGCTTTGTGCCAGAGTCCACACAAAATCCCAGCTCCCATTCCTGCAAGTAGTTTGTTCTCCCTGTAAAGAGAAACCTGAGTATTAACATTCCCAACTCCCCCAAAAAACAGATTGTTTCAAAGATATACTTAGGGATACAAATGTAGTTTAGAATGATTGAGACTGGAGACACACACCTACCAGGGGGCTGAGGCTGTAATTTCTGTCATGGTTTAAAAGATGGTACAGAACTCAAACCGCCTTGCTTTTGCTTGGCTCTACCTCATCAAGTCCAAACCCATTCCCGCCAGTGGTCCTCTCTAATTTCACCAAGAGCAGCAGAAGCAGCTGAAAAAGAGAATCTGGCCCAGAGTCCAGCAATCTATTCCATTTTTCCTGTCTCTCTGCTTTTCCAGGGACTGCAGATCGACAGCTCTCCGGCCGATAGTGGTCACAAACTATGAGGGGTATTTTCAGCACTGTAATTTAAAACACATATGGTATACTCGCACACGAGCACGCTTACAGAACCGCACACTCAGCAGATATACGCTACATGGATCCAAAGATGCAGATTGGGGGGGGGGCAAGAGAGGATACTCAGATGCTCGCTAAACGGCATGTGTCCCATAAGAAGCAGCTCCCTTTGAGCCAGTTTGGGTGCAGAGTCTGAGCAGTCAGGGTGTGGAGGCCAAAGGGAAGTTAGACCAGGGAGTGAACAACCAAGAATAGCAGAGAAAAAGAAAAAAAAACACAGTTAAGATTATGTTTAGAACTTGATGATTCACCGCTTTACCATTCTTACAGTATTTGTATTTTATACTCGGACAAGGAATAAAACTGTGATTTTATCTTTTTCTTTTAGTGTCTGTTTTAGGATCTTAAACTTTTAGTGAGCTTTGTCCCAATAACTAAGCTCGGGACCCATCGATTGTTCAAACATTTATTTTTTTTTAGGCTTTTTTTCTGAAATAAAGTTACTGAAACAAAGCTAGCTTTTGTTCTTCTGAAGCCCCAAGAAGTGCATTATATTAGACAAAATAAACCCCAAAATTAAATAGTTCTTTGACCCCATTCGTTTATTTTTTTTTTGCTACAGTGACCTTTCTCAGTAGATCTTGGGCAAAGATTAAATATAAAGAGTAGAAAATGAAATAAATTAAGATCTTTTGGGGGGAATTTCCAAACCACTAATGAAATGCTGTGTAATATTGAGTTTTGTGGTATTAAAGACCCACTCCAATAAAACTTGTGTTTTTAACATGTTCTTGTGACATTTTTCTGATGATGGAGAACATGCAGTATATAAAGACAATTTAGTTTAAAAATTAGTTTAAAATTGCATTTCTGAGTATTTCTTTATTTAAATCAGTGTGAATCAGGTGCAGACAAAAACTGCTGTTTGGAAAAAGCTTGTAGTTGGGACAAAAAAAAAAAGAAAAACTAAAAAGTGTAGGCCACAAGCTCCTTAACTAATGGGAGAGTACATAAACAGATGGGTGATGGGAAGAGGGGGTGGGGTTTCTCTGTACCAACGGTCTCCTCCACAACTCAGAGGCAACTTTTTAATGAGCTGCTGCTCTGCAGAAACTATGTCCTAAAAATATTTTTGAGGGGGTAAAAACTGCAATAAAATAATAAAAAGACCACTGGTGACACTTTTACAATAGATCAAAAGGTGATCGGAGTGGAACTTTAAATAGTCTTGAGGGTTGCAATCATCCTTAGGTGTAAAAGAGTGATGTTGTCAAGCAACAGAGAGACATCTGCACATCTGAAGCTGTCAGGGCGAGGCTTTGCCCACTCAGAGGCTTCTAAACCAAAGCCTCTTGAAGCCTGACCTTCTGCATTACAGGGAAAGAGAGGGAAAGACAGGACAAGAGCGCCAAACCAAATGCCAACACAGCCCTTTAATAACTTTGATCTGTGGCTCGGATCCGCGAGGTTTGAGGTGTCATGTGCTGGGATCGGGAGTACAGACGGGTCACTGCATGTGCACAGCTTGATGCTCTCCGTGGCAACAAGGCCCAAGGCATTTATTAGACAGATGGAGAAGGCAAAGAGAGAGCACTAAGAAAGCTTGGAGAATAAAGAGTACCCATGTTTGCTGGTGGCCCAGCACCCTAAAGCAGTTATTTTTATAAACATATAAATGACAGACCATTTGATATTGATTATGAGTCTTTTTGAGAACTTTTACTTAGGGAAAAAAATCATAAAGAAAGAAAAAAGAAAAGTTCTGCAAAAACATATTGATCAAGTTGGCATGCACTCTCATTTAAAAGGCCGTATTCTTGGTAAAGGTTATGTTAACATGTTCACGCGTGATGCAGGAAAAGGAATATTTGCATTCATATTTTGAGAATGTTCTAGTTCATGTAAAGCAGGCTGCAGCAATAGTTTAATAAGGTAAACCAAAACAAAAATACTTTTTTTTGTTTGCTTTCCAACAAGTGCCAACTTAGGGTTTTTAACTAAACATTCATATCCAGATTGCCCAGGAAAAAGGAAAGAAAAAAATGCAAATATAAACTAGAAAGAGCTGCTTTCATCCAGAAAACTCCACATGTTGATCCAGTCATCAAATTCTCAGAACATACAGTGAGTGGCCCTCTGCCGGTGTCAATGTGGGTTATTCTTTTGCTAGTCAGAAACACATGTCCACGCCGTAGCGTTATATGGAGGAGGTGATGCATGACAAGAAAAAAATGGCTAATCAGTAGTTGACTTGAGGTGTAGTAAAGAGCAAGACTGGACATATCTTTTTGTCCTCTCTTTACAAGCTGCTTGAGATTGCAATACCCACTTTTAGTGCAATAAACCCCATTTTTGTAAAAACAACTGCTCCTGCTGGATCCATTTTATTTCAGCACTGCTAAAAATCTGGATCAAGATCCTAAAATGTTTTTTGTTTCTTACTCAATATCGAATTACATTGTAATCCACCTAATAATGTCAAAATACCATAAATCCATCCAACCCAAACCAGTGGAGACAGATGATACATCTTCAAACACAGTCGGGTTGACCTCATTTTATAGCTGTACTTGTTGATGTCATTGTCCTAAGTCCCCAATATAAAAGCATGAAAGAGAAGCAGCATTACTGAGAGAAATACATTGACCTCAAATGTGATTGTTAACAAAAATGTTAAAGACCCACTCTTTTGGAGTTTTTAGCATGTTCTTGTGGCATTTTCCTAATAATGGAGCAGATACTTTAAGAAAATTAAGGTCAAAATTGAATTTCTGAGTATTTCTTTATTCAATTTGTGGAGCAGACGCAAAAATGCAGTTTGAACAAAAAAAATCCCATTTGTGATGTAAAAAAATAAGCCGGGTTAAAAGCTCCCTGTACGTTTTTATTTTCCTCGTCAGAGCTGGCATCCAACTATTTGGCTGGATAGCTCCAATATCGCTCACCATTTTTGTTGCACCGGTAATGTTGAGTTGGGGATGAGAGGGGCTCTAAGGTAGCAGGAGAGCATGTAGACAGAGAGCTCTCAGCAACGGAGAGGGGAAAGGGGAGTGGGGTTGCTTCGTGCCAACATCGTAACTGCAAAGTGCTTCGTTTCTCTGGTGTACCAGTGGAGGGGCCTTCCAGCTATTTCTGCTATGAGATATTCATTCCACTCCACTGTGGCATGTAGTGTTTTTGCAGGATTCCTCATATTTACAAACCAGAGCGGCCATGAGGCAGGCTGAGCATCCCAGTAATTAAAGCACCCTGGGAGGTCTGCCACTGAAATGTGTGAGAATATTTGCTCTCAAGAAAAGCAGCCTCTCATGGCACCCTCTGTGCCTCTCCCTCATCTTCCCTCAACAAACTAATGCCCAACTACTCCACTTCCTTATTGCTGCAGGTTCAGATGCAGCCCTATAAGCTCAGTTCTGGTGGGTCATTGGTGAGAGATCTGCATTAAAGGGCATTACAAAAAAAAGTGGTGCGAATGGAGGAGTTCACAGCAGATTAGTGTGGGATGGGTACCGTGGGAAGTGGAGAGTAGAGAGCAACACATTCATAAATCAATACGTGATGAGTCACCCGGAGTGGCCAGCGGTGAACTTTCAGGGTTACTGTCAACATGTTTACTGCATACAGCGTGGAAAAAGGATGAGCTCATAGCAAACGGCGAGCGTGGTCAAGGACATGTGCCTTTTTATTATATTAATTTTATCTACATGTGCAGTGCGTTTTTCTTAAAAAAAAAATAAAAAGGCATTTACCTCTTGATGTATTGGTATTCTCACACTTGACAAGTTTAGATTGATGCGAACTCAAACAGAATGACAGAAGTGAATTTGTTGGAGGAGATGACCTGATAGGATGAAAACGGGACTTTCACTCCCCCAAAAAACTCGCATGTATTTAGATTGAACTAAACAAAAAAATTTAAAAAGTCCTCAGTTTTCATTAAACGTGTAAATATAAATACTGGGATTCTAATGACATTTTCAGAGTAAAAATCTTTCTTGCAGCATACAGAAGCTCTAAGCTTTTTCAACACTTTTTTACTACATTGATTCAATTGTTTTTTAGTTTCCTTAACACGCAGTATCAAGCTTATTTAAATTGTTCAAATGTGTTCTTGTATTTCTTTGTTTATTTCACAGTTTGAACACATTTGCATTCATCAAAAAAGATTGTCAATCAGTGACTTTATCAAAATCTCCTGTTTTAAACATTAGATTGATTGGTATAAATACATAAAACAGCCTTTTTCTGAATGGCCCAAACCAGGAAAAACAAAAATGTCACCTCATCTTCACAGCAGTTGAAATCATTTTTGAGTGCAATGTTGATATTTATTATGGAGAACTTACCTGCACGGGTGTCAGCTGGGCTCGAGGATCAAACACCCGCAGCATCTTGTCCTGGCGAAGCATCAGAAAGGACATATTTTTAAAACTTTTCACAATTATACATTTTTCTTTACTTTTTATGTTTATTATACCACTTTAAAACATTTTAACCAGGTTAACTTTGCAGTGCTTGCTTTTAGTCTAATTATCAAGTAGTTTATACCCTCCCCAGCCGCTTCATAGGGAGACCTGTCAACCAATCACATAGCAACAACTCAGTGAAATTTTGGTCAAGACGATCTGCTGCAGTTCAAACCGAACATCAGAATGAGGACAAAAGGTAATTTCAGTGACTTTGAACGTGGGATGTTTGTTGGTGCCAGACGAGCTGCTGATCTCCTGGGATTTTAACGCACAACCATCTCTGTAAACCATCTCTAGGGTTTACAGAGAATGGTCCAAAAATGAGAAAATATTCAGTGAACACCAGCTTTGTGGACAGAAATGCTTTGTTGATGTCAGAGGTTAGAAGAGAACGGCTAGAGTGGTTCAAGCTGATAGAAAAGCAACTAAAGGCAAATAACCACTGGTTACAACTGAAGTCTGCAGAAGAGCATCTCTGAAAGAACAACACATCCAACCTTAAGGCAGGTGGGCTCAGAAGACCACACCGGGTGCCACTCCTGTCAGCTAAGAACAGGAAACTGAGGCTACAATTCACACAGGATCATTGGACCATTAAAGATTAGAAAAACGTTGTCTGGCCTGATGTCTGATTTTGCTGCAACGTTCTGACGGCAGGGTCAGAATTTAGCATCAACATGAAAGCATGGGTCCATCCTGCTTGTATCAATGGTTCAGGATGGTGGTGCTGGTGTGATGGTGTGGGGGATGTTTTCTTAGGCCCCTTTGAGGATGAGTATTGCTGCTGACCATGTCCATCCCTTTATGACCACAGTGTACCATCTTCTGATGGCTACTTCTACCATGATAGCGCGCCGTGTCATAAAGTTGGAATCACCTTCTTGAACATGACAATGAGTTCACTGGACTCAAATAGCCTCCACAGTCACCAGATCTCAACCCAACAGAGCCTCTTTGGGACGTGGTGGAACGGGAGATCGGCATCATGGATGTGCAGCCGACAAATCTGCAGCAACTGCATGATACTGTCATGTCAATGTGGACCAATGATTCCAGTACCTTGAATCTATCCACCAAGGATTAAAGCACTTCTGAAGGCAAAAGGGGGTCTAACCAGGTACTAGTAAGGTGTACTTAATAGCCAGTGAGTATGGAGTTATGAAGAATTAGAGTTTAAAGAATTACGGACAAGCAAGAATTTTGACCTGCAAAGATTTCCAAACATCTTTAAATATCTTACAAGCATCTCACTTAGCTGAAAAATCTAAGACAAATTGAAGGAGCACCTCCGATATTAAAGCTACATCTTGAAAGTATTCAATAAAGTGAGATTCCATCTACTCCAGATCAAATTTTCAAAAAAGTTCTCCCATTTATCAGTCACATCTTACTGACTTGTCTTTTGCAAATGCAAACCAGTAACCCTTCCACGGCCTCGTGCGCCTTGACCCCGGGCTAGCCAAAATACACATGCGGCATCAATCAAAGCAGCCAATCAGAGAGACTCCTGTATGACTGGAAGGAAATGGGGCCTAATGAGATCAGGCTGTGCAGGACATTTGTGTCTGCAGCCATGTCACTCAATACTGCTGTGTGACTGGGATCACAGAGCTGCATGAAACAGAGCAGCTAATACTTATAATCACATAGGCTAAATCATACACACACTCAATAAAAGACATGCCGAAGTGATTCAGGAGGCCGACTACAATAGTAACGCTTACAAAAATACATCAAACGTCAACAAACGTTAGCAGCAACATCTGCCTTTCAGAGGATTCCTCTCACAATCCACAAGATGAGGAGAAATGTGGCTTTTTTTGCTGCACTTTTAGAAGTCAAAGAAAGTATCTATTTGCTGTCTATGACTGGGATAGCAAACAAGGGTTTTGACTAATGTTGTTTTTCTCCCATTCTCCTTGGTTGTCCATCTTGTGGGCATGTGAGTGCGGCCCACCCACGACTGTGATGCTCCACAGACATGTCTGCACGCCTCCGTGACCTGGGACTTAGCCGAAGGCTCACAGAGCACCACAGGAACAACATACACGCGTAAAACTCCTCCACCACCTTTGAATAAGAAGCCACCTGTTTAAAAAAGACAACACTACAAGCTATTCAAGGTTGCTTTAGGTCACTTTTTTATTTGTCAATGCTCATCCAGGATTTTTTGGGGGTAGATATATTTAATCCGGAATACTGGGGCATGAGAATTCCCATTTTTGTCCTAAATTAGCTTTGGTTTAGATATCAAAACCAATAATCTGGTATATTAAGTTTCATGCAAACAAAACAAAGCTTTATTTTTTCCCACAAATGGACTAACACATCCCTAAAAATAAAAATCTGTAGGCGCAATGCTTCTCAAGCTCCCAGAATAACACGGAATCAAGCATCCTCCCAATTAAAGCCCTATCTTATTTTATAGTGCAAACAGCACGAGCGAGAGTACTGTCTGGCTGTTTAAACACACAAATCTGGGGCTGTTTAGTTCCAGATGTGCAACCGTAAACTCAAACAGGGACAAACACTCTTGGGCCGGTGACGATGGTAAATATAGAGATCCACATCATCTAGCCTCATAAACGCACAGATGGGAGGGCCTGCATCGTGTGTACCTTTGTGTGTGCGTAGAGGTAGCAGCTGTTTAATCAAAGAGGCGGAGCCTCATTCTCAAGCTGCTCGTTCATAAGTTTCCACCGCAGGTCGCCTGCACACAACTTTCACATGAATGCAAACACACAGAGATGCTGGGAATCTTCACCAAGGGATCGTTCCCTGCACTCATCAAACACAACTGCGCTGCCAGACTGCTGCACCGAGTCTCCCATGGTTACTAGCATCAAGACCTGTGGTGATTTTCGTTGGGAAGTAGCAGGATCTTCACCAGTTACTCCCTTGCACTATGAAGAATGCAGTTAGGCATGGGGCTTTGTTAATATATGAACTTTACAAACACAAATTAAATTGTGGACTCAAGCAGGTCATTTCTGATATAAAAAAAAACACCCATCACACATATCAATGCAGGCTTTTCTTCATCTCTGCTCAAACCACCTGTGGATTTAATTCCGCTTAAATGAATGCTGCCTTTCTCCTTGAAAGAGTGTCATATATACACTTCTCTTTAGGTTCAAATGAAACCTGTCAGGATTTCCACTGTCAGAAGAGGTGGTCTCCCTTCATCCTCCCCCAGCCCAGCCCTGTGCCCTCAAGTTTACCCTATAGGAGGGCTAGGAATTGGACCCACATGTCGGTAGGCTCTATTTGCTTTAATAACCTGGATTTGAAAGGGGCCTTTTTTCGGTTAAATGACACAACAACCCAACAGTGCTGGAACCTCAGAGGCCCCCTTCGACCCCACCAAAACACACTCTTCCTCCCCAGCTGTCTTGTTCTTTCAAATAAAAGCTGATGCTGATGGGAGGCTTGGTAGCAATGTTGAGGACGATTATCCTGTCAAGAATGTCCCAATTTGGAAATCCGTGATGAAAGCCTGTGACAGGCAAAGCAATTTGTCCCTTGTCAAAGTTAAGACAAACAAGGAGGACAGGAACAACAATCATGCTTATTAAGTAGGTGCATGGGGTGCATTTGGAAGTCAAAGGTTAGAGGGTTGGTAGACTCCTCGTGCCTCAAATTTACATCAGTCAAAGTGTAGCTTCAGAGGAGGGAAACAGAACAATTCTCTTCCCTTCCAGTAGCTTGGTTTTGTTCTCCTACAACTGCAATAATAATAATAACTGCAGTAATAATAACAGAAGCCTGCAAAGATGTTCCTGATCTCTTCTGTGAATTCCCCCTTTTGTGCCTTCCATCTTACAATCGCTGCATGCATGAAGTAGGTGCTGGTTGTCAGCTGGTGGGTCAACTTCCACCAAAGATCAGTGGGTTTGATGGGGTCATAAAGAGATGCATGCTGGGAGAAGGGGTTAAGGGGGGTGATTTTAATTTCAAGCCTGAGCAGATTAAGCTTTCACACGCAGCCTGTTGCAGTTGCAAGTGGCATCATTGCCAACAGTTTCCAAAATGATGAGAAAAATATCCACAGGCCCTCATTTACTGTCTGGCATCACTGTTACAATGCTAAAACTGGCAATTAAATATTATATTAAAGAGCGTTCCAAGTTCAACAGTTTTCACTTCTGCAAAAGCTGCTAATAAATAATCGAGATCACTTTGAAGAAAATAAACTCCATGTGTAAACACATTACTGCACTTCTCAGCAAAACAGCTCTGATTGTAGGGAACTAGCAGCACCTAGAGGCTATAGACTGTAACTACAGGAATGAGACCGTCTAATGGTTTTATAGAAGCATAATGAAGATTTTTAATGAAGAATTAAAATGATTTAGAATGAAGAGAGTGGGGCTGTGGATCATTAGTTAGATTACAATCCATTTCAATTCACAAATCAAGATCAACAATTTACCACTCAAAGCATGACTCTTACTATTTAATCTAAATATGCCTGAATAGTTGCTACTTTGTCTTTTTACTGGATGCATGACCCTTGTAATATCTATGTAGCCGGTAAGTCCATCCGCACCTTGCAAGAGGATGCCAGCAAGGAGCCATCCCTTTTCCAGCTCAGACTCTGCATCTGGTCTCCATGCTGCTCCAAAGCTGCAGACAAACAGCTGATCAGTAAGAACTTTAAATATTGTTCCAACTTTGATGAGTAAATTAGAAAGAAAAAAATAAGAAGAAATATGAAAAGGTTTGAGAAAAAGGGGAAGACACAACAACAGTTACGATGAACAGTGAAGACGCATATGTAAACGGGACAGCAAAAACACATCAGTCATGGGAAGTCGATGAGAGGAAAGAGGTGAAGCCATGAATCAAGCATAAAGAATGCAGAAAAGATCAGAGTAAACATGATTTATATCTAAACTGCCAGTTATGGAGGTAATCATGAGCAGGACACACACAAGACCTTCTTGCCATAGATGAACTCAGCTTGTGTGCATTACATAACTCATCGTGACACCAAACAGATGAAAAAACGAGGCGTTCTTGATAAGACAGATGATGATAAAACAAGAACCCAAACACTGTGAGAAAAAAAAAACATCTTCACCTTTTGGATCTTTTTCCTCAAGTAAATAAAGATTTAAAAAAAATAATAAAGGTGATTGAAAGTGTGGGATAACCTTTTGAAAGGCTGGGTCAGCAGTGAGCAGCAGCAGCCAGGGGAGCTGTCATGGAATGGTGGAGGAGAGGCCCAATGTGTGCATGGGGGGTGGGGGAGGGGGTGGGGGGCAAGGTCAGGCCAAAGGATAGAGACTACATCCTGAAGCCAGTCCAGAAAGACTGGGAGCAGGAGTTTAAACCAAAACTTTACCTCTGCTGCTCCAGAACTTAGACAGAGCCACAGGGCTGTAAAACGTAGGCAGTGTCAGTCAGGCATTCTCGAAACATAAAAATAAAAAACAGCAACTGGCCACTTCACTACATAGTGTAATTATGTCACACACAGACAGAAAACATGGTAAACACAACATGACAATTAACTGACAAAGACTGAAATGTTACATTTAAACACAGTGCATGATGAACAAGACACATTTTGGTAAATTGCAAGTCAAATATATTTTTAATCTAAGTTTTTCCCCTTAAAAAAAAAAGTAGTTGCTACTCTCACCTGCTAGCGGAGCATCTTTTCGACTGGTGTCCCAAATCAGAGCAGACTTTGTGGTGCCAACAGCCAGAAGGCCAGAGCTGGTGGGATGAAATTGTACCAGCTCCAGCCTCCCCTGACCTGGATGCAACGTCAGCCTTGGATCGCTTGGCTGCTGCTGTGCTGGGTCACACAAGTGCCACAGCTTCACCTGGACATGAAACGAGGAAAAAATAAGGACGTTTTTTTTTATTTCAATTCCACACTTTCCATCTTCATGAAAAAGAGTACCGTTTCAGATAAAAAAAACGGGGATTGAAGTCCCACTCTAACCATGTTTTTATCTATTTTTAAAACATTCCCAGTGAACTTTCAATTAAGATTATGGTGTTTTTTGGTAAAAAATAGGCTTGTAGTTTGTCGACTGCAGCACCCACATCACTGCTACAAAAAGGCTTATTCCATCTGCATGTTTTTCATCTGCACGATTTGAATAAAGAAATACTCAGAAATGTAATTTTAAGCTCAATTTTCTTAATATGTGTCCTCCATCATGAGAAAATGCCACAAAAACATATTAAAAACACCTAAAACACGTTTTCAAAAATCAGACTGGGTCTTTAAGTTAATTGCAAATCAACACAAAGTGCTGAATTGTGACAAATAAGCTTAAGAATGATACAAATCCCACAAGACAGAAGGGACAAACAAATAAATGGGAAAAGACAGAAAAAAGTAGAAGATGAAACAGCTCACCGTTTCATCTCCGGAGCAGGTTGCCAGGATACATTCGTCAAAAGGATTAAAGTCCATATCTGTCACAAGATCTGACATGGAAGAGAAAAAAAGCAGCAGATCGGTGTATTTAAGGAGTTTATAAACTGCGTACAAATAGTCTGATTTCATTGCTGATGAATTTAAAGAGAGTTTAAATCTGACCTATTCATCAAGTCTATCAAAATGTAGGTTTTTCCATTTGTTGTGTAAAGAAGAAAAAGATGAAACTATGAGATGCTCCTCTTCAAATGCATGCATTACATTTGTGTGCGAAAACAACAACAAAAAAAGACGATTTTTATAAAAAGAACAAAGATAAACTACCAGAATGGCAAGAAATGTGGGTGACTGTCCATTGTCCATCAGAACCAGGTCTGACTGAGGTCAAACCAAGCATGCCTCCCACTGCAAACACAAGTCATTAAAAACTTTTAATTCACCACCATGTAATTTAATAAACTTCTTTAGGTAAAAAACAAAATTTCTTTAACCAAGTAGAATAAGAACTGCAGTTAAACCCTATTTTTGTCATACCAGCCTGTTCTGTATTAAAAGCCACCAGCGTGGAGCTTGCTTTGATGTGGTTCCCCTGGCAGGAAAAGGAACCACCGCGAACATTGTTGATCCATTCCTAGATTTCAAGAGAATAATGATGGTCAAATCTGACAACAAATAATGGAAATTAAATCAAGTAACAATCAGTCCAATTTGTGCATAACAAAGAGCAAAGAAAACAAATCCTGTAATAAAAACAGGAAGAATTTAGCTGAGTCTACACGCACATCTGAGTGCCTCTGAAACAGCAAAGTGAAAGAGGGGAAGAGGAAGAACTCTGTTTCACAGTGAAGAACTCTTCAAACTTCTTGCATAATGTTACCAAAGGCATGTGCAGCAGCAGCAGTGTATGCACACAGCAAGCTCAAACATTTACTGAGCTGGCCAATCTGAGCGCACAAGAAAAGGCAGACATTGTTTTTTTGGTTTTGTTTTGCTTTTTGGGCCAGGCGGCTTTTTAAAGATCTGTCATTGCTCAGCAGTTCATGCAGCAATGCGTCCTGAAGCAGCCTTCAGAAATGCATGCATTTTTAAATAGATGTTCTACTTGGATGCAGTGAGGACCAGCTCCAACTGCAGCTAGATGTTTTTATTTTAGTCATTATGCTAGCCTTGGAGCAAATAAACTGTAGTTTGCTTTGCTTTCATGTCCTCCCCTTGTTGCATTGTTCAGTCTTGCACAGTGTTTGAAACAACAGCAGACAAGCACATGACTGCAGCATGGGAATGGCTTCCTTGCCATATAAAGTGCTGGTTTCAACATTCACAGGAGCAAAACACCACCAGCTGTTCATGCACTGACTGGAGAGGAACATCTTTGTGCATGCCCAGTACTGCACAAAGCAGCAAATTATGTGAGGAACGAAAATAATGTGGATCTAAAGCCACAAAAGACAGACAATTTCAAAACAAATCCTGCTGAATTATTGGACTGTAATGCTAACAGGTCCGATAAGGTAATTCCTCAAACCACAACATCCTATCGATGCCAGCAGCTTCATGCAATCTCCAGCTGAATGCAAATACCTTTCACGTATTAAGATATCGTGCGATCATATGGATTCAAAATCTGGTCCTCTTTTATTTAAATATCCAGATGCAGGAAGTTCAACATCCCTTGAAGACAGCAGGCGTAACACAAAGTGGTTCAGCTAAATAAGTGCTATTGTTAGCCGGTAGGCTTGTTTCTGACCCAGAAGCTCGTGCGCTACTCACGTCTTTCTTGGCAATTTTCGGAGTGGTGTTTTTGTATTTGGATGTCTTAAATCGATTCATGTTGCGCCGCTCTCAAATTGACTTTCGTGCCTTCCGGATGTCGAGTTGGTTACAGGGGTGCTGCTGCTTCAGCTGACAGCGGCGGTTGAGTCGTGTGAGTGTGCTCGGTTTGTGTCACCAAGTTGCCCGATGGTGCGGAGTTTCTTTTTTCTTATAGAATTCCTGCCACCGCTTCCACAGACGTTGCCCCGGAATAAACATTAATATGTATTTACTCGTCATTCTTTTCAACAATTAATAAAATGTTTCTGAATAAAAATGTTGATATATATTTATACATTTAATTAATTTTTGTAATAAGTGAAACACGTGATAAACCAACAAAAGTTTAAAATTTGTTTTACGTTTTGTTTTAAGTGACGTCCACTCCATCCCTGACATGCGCAGTTCACACCGGAGAGTGGCCTCGTCCGGAATGATGGCGTCGTTAAGTGTGCGGTGTTCTGCACGTTGGATCACAGTTGCGGTGTCCTCCGGGCGCCAGAGAATCGCCAGTGCACTTTTATCCTCTGACAATGGAGAGGTCCGGCGTTTTTCTACTCTTGGAACCGAAAGTTTGTGGCGGAAAGGGAACTTTGTGTGCGGCGGCGCAGTAAACGCGTTGACATTGAGAGGTGAGGAAAAGTATTAGCTCCCTTCAAACTCCCTTGGACAACGCTAAGCTAAATTTTACGGGGGTTGTCCGGTAATTAATTTGATGTCATTAAAGTAGTTGAAGTGGAGATTTTTCCTTTAAACGCGTTTTTGGCTCATTGAGTGAGTTTCTTTTTAAGAGTTAAATCTATATGTGATGTAATCTGCTTTGCTAAGCTAGCAGCTCGTTTTCAAACACCGGCGTAGCAGCGATGTTTGCTATAGTTTTGTGTTTTCTGCTACGATTATTTTTGGACATATTGGATGTCATGTGCTTTTAATTAAAAAATATATCAATGTCGTTATTTTTAACGTAAAAAATGGACTTGCTTGAATCATTTAATCAATGAAAGTTGCACAAGGAACTTGTGCAAAAGTGAGGAGAGATACCATTGAATTCCTGATGAAATACTTGTAAAGATGCTGCTGCTAAGAGACAGGCTGGAATAAATACTTTCCACCAGCATTTGGTGCATTATTATCAGACGTGGCACCACATAGACTAAAATAAATAAACATCTTGGTCTACAAAGGTTACTGTGCAACCCCACATGACCGTCTGTCCTTCACCAAAACAAACCAAAAGGTGATCTTTGGTGCACCTCAATATTGTCACACAATATTGTTTTGCTGTCACACATCTGACAGCTATCATATGTCCTGCACAACTTCAACTTACTTCTCTGCCACTCTAAATGTCTCAATTCAAACCATTTTTTTTTTTTTTACAAAAACTGAATTATAACAATGTAATAATTTTCTATATTTAATCATTTTTACTTTTCACAGCAGCACATGCAAGTTATTTTCAAAATAAAGTATATCGTGTCAAATAAGATCCTCCTGCTAAAACAAAAATGTAAGCAATCGAACTCAAACATGGCATTGTGACATTTGTGCGTCTTCATAATTTTTCTCATTTTGCTACGGATTAAAAATGTGACAATGGTGCGGAATAAAAAAAAAAACAAAACAAAACATTACAAACATTGTAAAGAAAACGGCAATAAATCACACTGAAAGTAAATTAAATCTTTAACCAATATTTTTATGTAATCTGACATGTTAAAAATCAAAACATAAATGACAAAAGTAAATTAACTAAAAATCAAAATAACCAAAACTACAAACCATTTTTTTTTCATTTAAATCATTTGCATTTTTCTTCAACACCAAAGAGCCACATGTGGCTCCAGAGCCTCATGTTGCAAACCCCTGCTCTAGATCAACAAAGACTCAAATGCAGCTCCTTCTGACCCCAGCAGCATCTCCACTGTAGCTACCGTAGTATTGAATACTAATGGCTTGCTCTCTCACTCTCTTCGATACTTTTCAGGTGTCAAATTGCCAAATGCTGTCTCCATCTTTTTATTCCACACAAGCCCCCTCTCTTGTCGCAAGCAGGATTTCTACCAGATCCTTGGGGTTCCTCGCACAGCAACCCAGAAGGAGATCAAGAAAGCCTATTACCAGGTCTGTTGCTGTTTGACGGTCTCCGTGACGTTTAACCGCACTGTTATAAAAACAGCTGATGGTGGTGTTGTTGCTCCCCAGATGGCCAAAAAGTATCATCCTGACACGAATAAAGATGACCCACAGGCTAAAGAAAAATTTGCTCAGCTGGCTGAAGCTTACGAGGTCTGCTTTTAGTATTCTTTAGGCTTTACTTAACACACATGTATGCTCATATTTTGGCTGAAATGTAAGACTTGTTTGTCAGAGCTTTTCTTTATCTTTTTGTGTTTCAAAGGTCCTTAGTGATGAAGGGAAGAGGAAGCAGTATGACATGTATGGCTCAGCAGGCTTTGATACTGGTCAAGCTGGTCAAGGCCAACATTACTGGAGCGGACAGACCACCAACGTAGACCCAGAGGAGCTTTTCCGCAAAATCTTTGGAGAGTTTTCAGGAGGTCGGGGTTTCGGCGACTTCAACGCCATTTTTGATCAACCGCAAGAGGTAAACGTCTTTAAAAAATGGTGATTATAATTGGGAAAAAATGCTGTTTCACAGCGGGGTTAATCTCTGATTCTCTTTGCTTGTCAGTACATCATGGAGCTGACGTTCACTCAGGCAGCAAAAGGAGTTAACAAGGAGATATCTGTCAACATAGACACTACTTGCCAGCGCTGTGATGGTAAGGGCCATGAACCAGGCACCAAGGTCCAGCACTGTCACAACTGCAACGGCTCAGGCATGGTAAGGACTCTGGCTCATTGTTTTTTTCCCCTCAGTTTGCCGTTAAACTTTTGTCTACTGGTACTTCTCTACAGGAAACGATAAATACAGGCCCTTTCGTGATGCGCTCAACTTGTCGCCGCTGTGGGGGCAAAGGCTCAGTCGTTTCCACTCCTTGTAACACCTGCCGCGGCACGGGTCAAACTAAGCAAAGGAAGACCGTGATGGTTCCTGTGCCTGCAGGTCAGTCTCTCCACTGTAGCTAGCCACCAAACACAAGTGATCACAAGTGTATTTAAGCACAAAAAATAGAAGTTTAGGGCTTTTATAAAAGGTTTATAATAAAGTTGATTATAAAAACATTCAGCCATGTTTTACCTTTGACAGCAAATTAACAGATTTAATCTCTGTTATGAAAAAAGTATTTTTGGTGTTTTTAAAATTTTCTTGCGGCATTTTTTTAATGATAGGACATATAAAGAAAATTAAGCTCAAAATTGCATTTCTGAGTATTACTTTATTCAAATTGCTGTTGAAAAAAATCATGAAAAAATGCTGTTTGAAAAAGAGCTTATTTTCTATGTAGAAAATACACTGGGCGTGCCACATGCTCCCTGCTCTGCTCCATTCTGATGCATCCACTTGTAAACAACAAGATCTATGTATGTCTTTGTTTTTCTCATCTGAGCTGGATACAATTGCTCATAAGATGATCAGAATCTTTTTTTTTTTTTTTTTTTATAAATAAAATCATATCTACATTTTGGGGAGAACTGGTCCTTTACCTAGAGAAGCACCTCATCCTCAGCATCTAAGTTAGTTCTTTCTGTACATTTTAGGAGTGGAGGATAATCAAACGGTCCGAATGCCAGTTGGAAAAAAGGAGATCTTCATCACATTTCGGGTTAGCATTTTTTTCATTCACCTGCTATCTACTTTAATTTTTTTAGATTGTACTCTTCATGAATGGACATTCATGGTTAAGCTTGACATAGTTAATGCAAGTGATACTTGGATTTTCATCAGTAAACTTCAGTTTTTACAATACAGACATTAGAAAGGTTGATCTCCTTCTTTAAAGCTTTGACTTTAAATTTAATTTCAATTCAGGTCCAGAAAAGCCCAATATTTAGGAGGGACGGTGCAGACATCCACTCTGATCTTCACGTGTCTGTGGCACAAGCCATCCTGGGGGGCACGGCCAGAGCTCAAGGCCTTTATGAAACACTTAATTTGTCTGTGAGTAAAAAAAAAAAACAGCTTCTATTGAAGTTTCAGAAGATTATAACAAAAAAACTGAGATTTTTCTGTCCCTCGTCAGATCCCTGCAGGAATCCAGTCAGACCACAGAATTCACCTTTCAGGGAAAGGGATCGCTCGCGTTAGTGGATATGGCTTTGGAGATCACTACATCCATGTGAAAATAAAAATACCCAAGTAAGATGCTGCTTCTTACAATGAAAGGTTTTCAGCATGCAGTTTTTTTAACTGAACAAAAAAAAAACCATAACTAATTTATACGTTTGTGCAGGAATTTGACAGACAGACAAAAAGCATTAATTTCCAGCTATGCTGAAGATGAAACGGACATAGAGGGTACAGTAAACGGTGTCACTGCCACCAGCACAGGTATGAGGATCCACACTGTCTGATTTTTTTCTCTTAGCAACATGAAAATTAGTGTTCTGTTTTCTTCACATGGGGGCAGTATTAGTTAGTGGCTTGGAATCTACTACCTTATGATTAAGCGGTGTACTTTTTTTATTTTTTTTGCCTGACGGCAATAAAACTATGAGACTGAATCTGTTTTTCTAAGTTATTTAACAAATATGTTGGTTTACTTTAAATTGGGTCACTTGGTCTAAATCGTTTAAATTCAAATGTTTCTTATTTTTATTTATTAGGGAAAAGATCTTGGAACTGAAGCTTCATCAACTGCTGAACACCGCAGGGAGGACAATGCAAAGCAACGTGGACACATCACAAGGAATTTACCCAAAAATGAGGAAGCTTCTATCTTTTATGATGAATCTTTTTTTTTTTTTGTTCATTTAAAAATGACCAACTCAATCTGTTCTAAAAACGCACAGAAGACGCATTGTTCCTCAGATCCTGTGGATCCACAGCAAAAAGATGGCAGTGTGGCTGTAAAGACTTGTAGGGTTTGTGGTGGATGCCAAAAAGTTGAATAACTTTAACATAAGAGTCCACAGAGAAATAAATTGTTGTACCAACAAAGACTAAAGTTTTATTTAGGAATAAATAATTGTCACTTATTAAATTTTTAAAGCTTCTGGTTGGTTCTTTTTTCAGGATTACATTTCTTAATTCATCTGTTAGGCTTTATGGGTTAAACAGATTGGAAGAGCTGTCAAACTGTCGTGTACACATTATACATAATGTCCTCTCTAATGAAGACTTAAACTGTTAGGAAATCAACCCTTTTCTGGAGTTTGAATCATTAATCTGCTCCTGTTTAACCTTTTCAACTCGAGAAGAAAAAGTCTTTAAACAGTTGTAGGACATGCACATGCCTGTACATCTGACATGTATAGAATATAAGCTTTGCCAGGGAAGTCTCTTATTTTTACTGCTTCTCAGTAATACAGAAGAGAATTCTTGTCTCACAGAAGAAATGTTGAACAATTCCTTCTCAAATATGCTTCAACGAAATAATAAAAACCTTACACATTATCTATTGTTACATGACTTTTTTGCCAAATGTTTATGTAATAGTACTGTCAAACTCTGAACAGCCATGAAATGTTTCTCTGGTCAATCCAAGTCTTCAAAGGTTTAGTTCAGACTTCATTTTAAGTCAGTCAAACTAAATACCTGATGGGGGGAAAAAAATGGCAAGCCAGGACTTATATGAAGTAATCATTGTAATGTGTAAAGCCTGGCTGAAGGTAGGAAAGATGCAACACCTAAACACAGATATATAATTTAAGAGCGGCCTAATCTAGAAGAATGGCATTCTTTGCCCAAAAAAAAAAAACGCATTTAATTCCGGAAATGCTGGCATTGAGTTAAGCAAAATTAAATTATCTGACGCAGGGATCAAAAGTAGATGAGTCAAATTAACACTTTTTTTCAGTTTGTGGTTCAAAGCTGAATTTGAGACAACTGGCCAATTATTCAGCCCACTCTTGTTCAAACACCTCCTTATTTTAGATCTGGAAATAGGCACACCACATTGAAGCGTGCGTACTTTAGCTAAAAGAGTTAAAAGTTTCTATTTGCATCTTGGAGGATATTTCCTGCTATTTAAAAAGTGAAACCCATCAGATAAATTAACAATATTCTGCTGAGAGAAATCAAAGGGAACAGAGTTTATTTTGTTACTGACATCAACACAAATGCTAAATTATCATCATAAAATGAGCGCACTGCCAGCCAATGATAAAACAGATTAAGTGCAAAGATAATGGACTTGTTTAAATGTGTAACAAAACAAATACACATATGGCCTGAAATACATGTTCTCCTGAGATACACTTTTCATTTTGTTCATCCAGAAACAGTTCAAACATATCCAGATGTATAATTTGTATTATACAGATAAACATGGGATCACAGAGATGTATTAAACTGCATCTCTAATCTTATACCGATTGAAATTCATTTAGCGTAACCTGAACCACCTTCATTGACATCTGTGGTCATAGAGTTGAATTTATAATTCCCTATTCATTTCTGAAGTTTTGGTTATAAATAAATGAACTTTTCAAAATCCTAAAAGATGTCAAAAGCAGAATATAGGTTTACTTTGGTGTTTTGACTCAAACCTGCTAAAAAAAAAAATCAGCAGTTTTTCCCCATCACAAACAGGCGACATGAGATCAAACCTCTGATGAAGTTTTACACCACAAATTGCACAAATATCTGAATATTTTTTTTTATGTTCGCTAAAACAGGGAAAGTGAATGGTGAATTCCACCTCCGCCCCTTTAGAAATACAGTATAGATTACCCATCAGGTTGGTTAATGAAGTGCTGTAGAGTATCCACAACAAATGGACACAAAAGCAAATGCGAGGACTTCAGAAAGGCCACTATGAGTGGTGAATAATTATAACAACGCACTTTTACAGATCAGACGTTGCATAATAAAAAAGAGGTGAACTAAGCACGACAACACTTTCGTTTTAAGTAGTCAATGCTAAAATTAAAAACACTAAATTCAACTGTTAAATGTATGCATCATATTAGGCTCCTTCCAGCAGGTCCAACACCTACAACCAAAATAGACAAAGCTAGTGATCGAGCCCTTTCTAAACCTGAGGGAAACCGTTTCTTACCTACATGTTTATAACGCAATAAATCTCACCTGAAATGTGCGTTTTTATTGTTCTATTCTAGTTTTAGGTAAACAATCATTACACAATTCAGACACTAAGTGAACCTGCACCTGGAAAGATTATGATCTGAATATTCATTTGTAATTGAAAGCTGTTTATCTTGCACTTGTCAAAGCAGGCTCTCAAGTTCCAGTCTCAAGTGTTTTCCTTCTATAGATTTAAGCTATAAAAAAAAAGTATAAAATGTAAAAATCAACTTCCACATAAACCGTATCGCGTTTTGCTTTAACTCATATTAATATCAAAGAAGCGGTCCGTCTAACAAAAGCATACACAGTATTTTTTTTCCATCATGAATCCGTTAACAGATGCAACACACTGTAATGCTAATGTCATGATATAATAGCTATGGGGGAGGAAAAAGCCTCTTCAATCTCGGTCTGCCTCAATAATTATGTTAATGACCATTTTTTGCGATAAGGGAGAATGATGTTATCGGTTTTGCTCCTGCACCCCTGTTCCTGCACACACAAAAACACTCTGCAACTGTGATTAGGTAAAGCTATTGTGTTGTCTGATGCTAACAGCAGTTTTAAAAAAGAGAGACTGCAACAATCCAGAAAGGGGGTTTGGAAACAAAATCAATTTCTTTTAGAAACAAAGATTATGATGATGGAATATTTTTGTTTTAAACTTAAGTTAACAGAAATCATTAAACCATCATTACTAAAAAAAAATTATAGCAAAAATAATATCTTTTTTAATAGTTTCAGTGCAATTTTTGTTAAAAAGTTAATCTACTATATTGCTTTTACTTTAGGATGGCATTATCTTATACTTTTCTTTAGCTTCCACTTTGATAAAAGGCCTAGAGTCATGTAGGGAAGGCAAAAGTAACAGGTATCTTTCAATAAAGTGTGCTTTGAATGTTTTTCCCAAGTAAAACAATGTTGATGGAATCTTAATTTCTAAAACTAAAACAATAAAAGGTGAGAAATAACTGTTAGGAATAGGTAATATGATCAAAGTTGGGGGGAAAAAAAGTCACTCTCTTTGCTGTGCTTCCTTCAAAAGACTTGTTTGTCTCAAATCTGAAGATTATTTTACATCAGATACCATGCTGCCAATCCAGCCAAGGCAGCAAACCAGGTGGCACACAAGACCTGGCCCGTTGGGTGTCGGAGCACAGCCATGGCCATCTGACACATGTAGGCTGTTCCTCCTGATGCGGCTGTGACAAGAGGGACAAACATCAGATTAGATAACAGTATCCTTTAAAAAGGTCCAAGCTCATACACAACTTACCCATTTTGGCAGCATAGTATGGACATTTGCTGATGTCTCCATCCATTGCTCCATGAACTGGCATGCCCGCATCTAAAACATCCTCTTGGATTGTTTTACCAATTTCTTCCAACTCTTCAAATACCTAAAAAAATAATGAATTATTAAAGCAAGCATATTTCTGTTTGAGTATTCCAGGAAATACTTTAACAGGAGTCTAACAAAGCAAAGACAAGTTGAATGATTAGGCATGAAAATGTAAATGCACAAACCCTCCTTTTCTATAGCAATCTTTGGTTTTTGAATTTAAAAGCAATTAAAACATGTACAAAAGCTCACTATTGTCAGCAAAATATCATATGGCTGTTTGAAACACTCCAAAAATCCCAAATCCTGTTCTCTCTGGCCTCATACCTCCATGTTGAAGAGAAAGGCTTTGACAGCCTCATCCACCAGTCTCTTCTTTGTGTCCATGTCCAGTTCCAGCTCATTCATCCGACTTCGGTACAATTGCTTGAATGCTTTGGCACTATGGATCGCATCGAACTGATAGAACTCCAGGCCCTCTCCCGTGGGAGGAAGCTTCAAAGCTCTCTGCGCGACTTTCTTCAGCACTTGACCCCCGGAAAGGTCCCCCATGTAGCGAGTGTAGGCATGGGCCACCAGCAACACCGGATCTTCCTGCCCTACCTGGTGGATACGATCTACATAACATTGGGTGGCTTTGGAGCATGTAATCCTGTTCCTCCATTCTGGACCATAAAAGTATTCGAGATCACGAGCCAAAGCTTCATGACGGTGCAGTTCTGCAGGAAAATAAAGTGGCGCGAACTGGGGGTGGTCCTTGTTTCTTTCAATCTCCTCCTCCATGGCGGTGTATGTGTAATAAAGTGCCACAGCACCAAGCTGATAAAATAAATAAATGCATAATTAGTGCTACATTTCTTTACATATCTAACATTGTTTAACAAAGCATTAGTTAATGATATTAAAAGCTCAATTTTAGTCAATCTGACCTTGAAGAGCTCTTTGCGGATTCGTCCCCTGAGGAAATCTTTCACAAACTGTGTGTTTTCTGCTTTTTCATGAACTTCTTTGGTCCCTGATGCAAGCATCTCTGATAGGTCCTCTGGACTGAGAAGGGCAAAGCATTAAAAAATGAGTCATCTACTCCAAAGTTGTGTCAAAAACAAAAACTAATAAATTGACGAGTCCGCTGAAAACAGGATCATTAATAATCAAGTTTCACTTGATTGAAAAACATTCATATTTCTAAAATAAATGCAGATTTACCTGAGGGTGCCTTCTTTTTCTTCATTTCCTAGTCCTCTTGTTTCCATTTTCTCTCCAGACATTGGTGTTGTGATATTTCCAGAAACAGTATCACACTAGAATATTTACAAGGTAAGGTCAAAATTTTAAAAACAAAACCTTTCACAATAACTGATACACAAAACAAATGTTTACTTTATATAAGGGGTCACATTTTTCTTAAACAGAAAAATAAACAAAGTACAAGCAGTACATCATATTATTGATTAAAAATCACCCTTACAAAAGGCAAAGACAGTCTAAAAGATCAACAAAATATTGGATAAATTTCTCATTGAAAGCCTGTGGCAACATGAAGCTTTAAACAGAGATGACTTACTATCTCTTAGAAATAATTAGTAAAACATTGACAACTTCAGAGCAGTGTTCACTTAAAAAGAGGCCTCCAAATCCAGTAGCAGACAGATCTGATCATAAAATACAGCAGCTTTTATAAGCAGTCATCAACATACAAAAGCAACATGACAGGGAACTCACTCAAGCAGGAGTAAAGACCCTGTTTCTGCCCCAGTCTTCTATTATCACTGTAGATGATTATGAAAGTCCACAAAGTAAACCTTTACCAATTGAAGTCATCTGTTTGAAGCGCGTGGCCTTATTTACCTTGAAAGAAAAACAATACTGTCAAAGTAAAAGCTGAAAGTCATTCTGGTGAAATCTGATTGTTATACAAAGACAGCCTCTGCTCTACCTGCATATAAGCAGACAACCAAACACCAGCTCAAATGACACAATGCAAGGCTTCTGGCGTTTGCCAAGGGTCGCCGAGAATGACCATTTAATCCAACAAGCTAGTAGTGCTGAATGTCGACTTAAAACCAATACTTTTTATCTTACCTATTAAAACAAGATGCTAATGTTTGTCATCCACCAATTTTGGGGATACAATGACATCACTGACAACAATGGTTGTTTTTAAACATAGCGGAACACCATTTTGGCCACCACAGCTAACTTTACCGGATGATTCCAGCTAAGTTAGCTAAATGCTACACTTCGTAGCAAGCTAGCAAACTCCTTCAAGAATAAACAAGCGGCTTACGACACGCTTCAAACTCGACTTTTTCTTTTTCTGAATGATATGTGGGTATAATAAAAGGCAACAAACCTTAATTTAGTACATTCGTTGTGTTGAAAATCAGGTTTCGCCTGCGTAAACACATTTGTCCCTATTCGTTCTTCAGAATTGGGTGGAGCCAAAACTGATGACGTCAGTTTGTAGTTTAGTTAAAATCGAAAATTTGTAGTTAATTTTGTAAATGTCTTTTATTTGTGTCAGAAGAGTTTGCTTTTTAAATGTATTGTTATTATTATGCCATTTAGGTTTTACATTTTTATTGTATTAATTTATATGGGACACAAATCAAAATTCATGGCAAAATCTGCAATGAAAGGCTTCTTTAAACATAGATATTCCTACCAAACCTGTAATTTATTTATCATTTCAGAAGCAAGTGGCTTGCAGAAATAATCAAATCAGAAAATGTTGTTATAGAGAAGGGTAAGTTAAATGGATTTGTCTCTTTTGGAACAACACAAAAAATAAATATTAAATTAGGTTTGGGAAAGTAAAACTTTGAGTGAAAATAACCCTTTTCACAGAATTTCCTTTTTTTCTGTGCGAATTCAACCAGAACATATTGATCTCTCCCTCATGAGCGTACAGACAATTCCTGTGTTTTTGTACCAGTGAGACAGATCCATGTCAGAAAAATATTTTTTGGATCTCCATGCGCATACGTACATACATGATTCATTCATGCTGTTCATGAAATATGTTCAGCGAGCATATTTGAGTGTTAGGGAACAAAACGTACATTTTTGGATGGGTTTCTGTTTGTCTGCTAAATTGTCTGAGCCAGTTTCAGACCAGCATGCTGGCTTTTACATCAGATGTTTGATCGCAGAGCATTCCCCCCTCACTGCTTCTGAGCTGCAGGAGGCTGGTGGGGGTAAGAGTGTGAGCTCCAGACGAATCACTTCACTCCAATGGGGCCAACAAGCTGTTGCATTGCATTAAACTGCTTTTGTTGCAGTCTCAAAGGAATGGAGAATTGTTTTCGAGAAGAGCTGACTAATTTCATACTTGGAAAATGAACTGTTTTCTTAATGATTTTCTGATATATCTTTTGCATCCTTATCACAGTTTCACTTTACAGCAAGTCTCGCGAGAACAACTTCGGAGTTAGATTTAAAATAATTATTGGGTGTCGTTTGCTACCTTATGACAAGTACTGCATGCGTGAAAAACCAGCCTATTTTTCATTACGTCAATTTTATTTAAAAACACAAAGTTTTGCTAAATGGCGGGTTAGGATACGTCTCGTGGAAGTGTGATTTCCGCATCCGTTATCTGAGAGCTGGCGGGTATTTAGTACTCAGATTACGCTGCCAGACTTTTTGTAAAGTTCTTTTAATCGTCACGTCGTTTTGAGTTTGTTTGTCGCTAGGCCTAATCGTTTATTTGGTTTTGCAACGGAGAAACAGAGTAAGAACTCGCATATCAAGCATCCTTTCAACTATGTCGCTGATATTTACTGTTAAAGAAATTATTAAGCGTTACAAGGACGAACAAACCAAGCTCAACGACTCTATTCAGCTCTATAGGGACATCTTAAATAACATGTAAGTAAATATACGTGAAACTCCAACATCGTAATAGTAAAATTGCAACACGGTAGTCTTATGACGTAAGTTTTCTACATAATTAAGTTATATACTATGTTGTGTACATGTCAGCAAAAAGAAATCAAAAGCTTAGATATTTTGCTGTATTAAAAATGCAACGTGGCTGACGAAGCAGTCACATGGCGCTGTGGCTTAGCTGGTTAAAGCGCCTGTCTAGTAAACAGGAGATCCTGGGTCCAAATCCCAGCAGTGCCTTTTACTAGAATTTAAGTTGGTCGTGTATCTTATTGAGAGGATTAGTTTTTTCTTTTGTGTGTTCAGTATGTATACTGTCTGAATACTGTCAGAAAATCCGTGTAAATGTTTTTTCTGTGTTGCTGTTATTCGCCTTTAATCATTTTGTTTCTTTAAACTTTCCTTTAGAACATGCCAGTCCTTCGAGGAATCAGAACTTGCAGAAGCTGCTCTTCCAGGTAATACAAAGACAAAATAACAAAGTCTCGGTTTCTAGAAGAAAATAGTCTATAAGAACGCTAAGGGAGTAATCTATGAATTTACAGTAGTTTATTTTTGTAACACTAAATATAACAAATTTTATTGCTAAAACAAAATAAAAAAAATCAATAGAAAGAATGTGTTTTTTGCTAAAAATGTGTGGTACCATTATAATTAGCTGTAGTATCTTATTTGTCCTGTCATTTTCAGGTTCTGACTCTTCATCAAAGGAGAAAGAAGATATAGAACTACTTGAGAAAGCACTGAAAGAAGCTCTACGAGTTCGCACAGGTTTAGATATTTCAAAAAAACCTTTAAAGTCGAATGCATCTCCTATTAAAAAAGAAAAAGACACAATGATGGGTAAATTGAATCAATGTGGACCCACAAAAGGAAGTCAAAAAGCAGTGAGATCAACCACTAAACCCCTCAGCTGTGACAAAGAAGTACACAAAATATCTGCGTCAACTGTTCGCCCCAAAACCAGTTTAAAATTCTCAGCCACCGGTAAATCAGGAAAGTCCAAATCCTCAAGCAAAATAAATATAATCCAAAATCCCCCCTCTTTAGTCCAGACTGATCATCGCCATGCCTATAAGAAACTGCAGCAGCTTGTCTCGGCATCTGCCACTCCTGGTCAGATCACAACCTTCCTCTCCGAAAACAAGACGGACAGGAGCAACACGCAGAGCGGAGATGACCCGAGCAATGCTGCATCTGCCTCCAAACTTTCTCTAAATAAACCACTATTTTCAAACACAGAGAAGTGTGGCACTCACAGTTTGCATCCACAAAATAGGTATGAATCGTTACAACTATTTTTTTGTTTGTTTTTTAAATTTGGATGAGGTTTTTTATTTCATGACTTTGACAGGTTTCCCTCTGAACAAGCAACAAAATGGAGAGCTTGTCGGAGAAAGCAAATCAGGTAAAATTCTCTAAATGTAGAAGAGTGAGTTCTATTTTTACAACAGATGTATTTAAACGAATTTTTCTTCACAATCTTTAGATTGTGGGAAACAGCAATTTCCCTGCAAAATAAACCTGTACCTGAGAGGAATCACTTTGTGGATCGAATGAGAACTATGGTACTTGAAGACTGTCAAACTGTATTTCTACGTTGGGCAAATTTGAGCACATGCTCCAAATAGCTATTTTTTTTGGATACAGTTTATAACATAAAATTTTTTAGTTTAAATCCTTCTCTGACCCCTTCAGTTTCCCAAGGATTGGCCTTGTGGTTCTCCAGATCAAACCAGGGCTCAGCTGGAGAGATTGACTCACAAGGCGTTTGATCTTGCACACTACCACCAAGCCGAGGAGATCTTTGCCAATCATACATCTGAAATGGACGCAGAACTGGGTAAAAGGCTTGTTCAGAATTAAATGAAGTATTCAAAGTTACGAGTGGTGAAAATCAGTGATGTAGACTAATGACACAAGCACAGGGGTGAGAAAATGTTTGTGGAAACTGCACTAGAGTTGGCAGGAAGCAAGTCTGTGAGAGCTATTTAGATAGCTTTTTCTGTGCCAAAAAAATCCCACAATCCTGAGGTGTAGAGATTGTTTTTTGATGTTCATTCAAACAAATTTCATGAAGGTCGGCCATCATAAATATGTATTTTAATCATGGGTCTCTTCATAGGTGGCAGACAAAATGAATATGACTCTCATCAGAGCCGTAAAAGATTGGATCTGACAACAGCTGAGCTCCGGATCTTGGCAGATGAAGTGAAACAAGGTAAGATTTGTAATTGTCCATGAAAAATTAACATTAAACATCACGTACACTCTAATAAAAAATGCCATGATGGTTTTAAATGACGGATTATTTGGATTCATAAAAAAGGTCTTCATGAACGTCATTTATGCAATCCCTATATTTGCGCTCAAGTCATCTTCTGCGAAGGAGATCGGTTTATGGTTGCTAGTGAAAGATCAAATTCACCACAACTATGCTGCCAAATGAGTGCTAGAGAGATGTTCCCATTCATTTCAAAGCCCCCCACACAGATTTTTAATCATGTGAAGTGAACAAAAGCAGCTAATTTTGCACCCTGTAGCAGTGTACACATTTCATTTTGAACATTTTATTCTAATGAAAGGGGCTTGTAATTAGTTTAATTCAAACAGTATTTGGAAAAATGGTTGCGGTGTGCTAACGAGCTAATCTAGGTTCTCTGTCTTGGCATGCAGAGAATTAAGAGCAGTCGCAGTGAACCCCAGGTGTCAGATCCGTACTTTCCTTGGCCTCATTAGATCCCCTCCCTGTGACGGTGGAGTTTTGAAGCTATCTTTCCCAATGAGTCCAGGCAAAGATCCTTCTATTTAAAGCTTAGGCAACAGAGCAGAAAAACGTTTTAGGGTACGGTTGCTGACGCTCTAAAAATAACCATATTTTCCATCAGAGTGGAAAGCATGGGATCAATGGAGGCCCGAGGGAGGCTGTCTTTGCCCCACTGGGGCAAACGATGTGTGGAGAGATGGGATATCTTCACCCCTGCCCCTGATTATAACCTGTAATACAAAAGCAGAACTCCAAGAAGTGGAGAGGCTACGGGCGAGTGTGGCCCTTCTGCAACAAGAGATTCACTTGGAACAGGTTAAAGCTGTCCGCTTTTTCTTAGAGTATCTATAACATTCTATTCAAATTTGATCAGCTGACCGTAATCTCTGCTGCAGGTACTGTTGGACTCTCTGTCTTCTCACTTTTCCTCCATTGCCCCTGGATCTGGATGTCCCAAACCGAGCATGCTCAGAGACATGTACTCTTTGCTGGGCGAAGGAGGGGAACGGTTCCCTGCCATTGTCCTGGACTCTGAACCCAACTAACAATTGATGTAACCGAGTTCACGAGGTTTAAAAAATAGGATAACCATTGAAAGTGAAAACAAATTAAATAAAGGAAACGTTAATTTGTGCCCAATTATCATCAACAGGGAAAAACAGAAGCACAAACATTTCTGTCTCTTAATATCAGCTGTGATTTGCATAATGCGTCTCCAAGCTGGATGCAGCTTTCTCTGGTCTGATGTGATCCTAAATGATATGCATATAAAAACCTAGGAGATGGATTGGCATACAAAAAAGTAAACAACAAAATGTGGGTTTAGAATTTCAATTGTGCCCTTTCAATGTGTTGTTTCTGGGATGAAATGCTTAAACTAATGTGTGTAATCAAATGAGAATGTGACCATTTTGATCCAGATTTTGTTTTTCAGAAGATAGTCAATGTAAATGGTGTATATTTATTACTACTTTCTTGGAAGGCCCAAAACCGTTAACAGTCACAGTTCTATTCACAAAGTCATTGCAGCTCGGCTGGTTAACATTGGCACCAGCCTATAACAACGGGGAGCAATGAGGGGTTCTGTGCCCAAGGATAAGTAATATTGACAGTTACGGCAGGAACCAAACCTGCGATCTTCAGATCAGATGTCGACCACTCTACCTTTGCACTACGGCCGCTCCGATCTTGTTTGGTTTGCACAATTATAACTGCAGTTATTGTCAGAGGCGGTAAAAAAATGGTGCAAACCCGGGTTACCGTTTGATTCAATCAATTATAAGGACGTAAATGATAACGATGATCTAAGAGGATATTTCTGTAAGTCCAGAAAATACCGGTAATGCATACAAGTCAGCTGCTTGCATGTTGGCCTGCTGTTCTTTGGATTTGTGTAAACAAGGAACATCTTGTTTTTATTAGGTCTGTTGCTGAAAAAAAAGAAAGGAATTCTGACATGTTTCTCTTCCTCTTGTTCCTTTTTTGCATTTGTTTTCTTTTTTCCAAATGAGGACCCTTATTAGTAGGTTTCTGTTCAAAACATGAGAAATGAAACCAAAAAAAAAGAGAGAACCAGATGGAGACACCATCTGTAATCGTATAAACTGATTGACTCCAGTTATTCATTTCCATATTGAGCTGGCATGACATATACATGTTCAACTGCCAATGTTATGTTAGATGTAATGTGAGGCTGTGTGTGCGAGAGATGCTGGAGGACCGAGAGGCTGAAGCTCACTGATGACGCGTGGATATCAGGGGCTGAGGCAGACTGGACGACAGGTGGCGCTGGGTTCACGCAGCAGGACGTGGGTGTTTGAGTCCTGCTGCACCAGCCCACAGGCGCACACAAACAAGGAGATGCACACACCCAGAAATGGGTGAGTCACAAAGACGAGAAGCCTGGCTCTCTACACGCTGCAAGCTGCAAATGGCATGTTTCCCAAAGGAGATAAAAATTACATGAATATTTCCGTCTGAGCTTAAAATAAAGCAACATTTTTAGCATCCTCTTGTTTCAATGACCAAGAAATTTGAGTTTTTCTAAAAGATTTTTTTTTAACTCTGAAGCATCATAGCTGATATGATTTATAGATGCTACTAATCTGGATGAGATTCTAACAGCTTGGGACTTCAGTCTGTTTATTAGGTCTTGGTTCAGCCTGTGAGGGTATGGTAAAGTAGAAGTCAAGGAAGCATCTTTGAGATCACGTCAACATTAAACACAGGTCCCGATGGGAGTAGCACCTACGCAACGCAGCCTTCCTTTGACCTGCATCCATCAGCTGCTGCCTAGCTTTGCCTGTCGCTGGCAGGGCTCCTCTGCTCCCACCAGTGCGGCCTGGCCCTGCCCAGGTTACCCCTGTCTCACGCCTTTATTGAATTTTTCTCACGCCTTTTTTTGGTTACAAAATGGAAATCCTACTTTTTGTTTTTTCTTTTCCAACACCAAAGATTATTGGAAAGTACGTGTATGTCACACAGATTCTCACGCACTTCCCAAGATGCACTGCTACTCGCTTTTAAATGCTGCCTTTATTCAAGTCCAAGCTGACAAACAAATCCACAGAAACCGAACAGTGCTGTAAAGAATTTTTACTTCTCTCCCTTGAAATGCCTCTTGCTTTTGAGTGTCCCCTTTCCCCCTGCACCCCTGCTCTGCACAAACACATTCCTCACTTTCCCCTCCTTTATTTCGTTTTGGCTGGTGCACACGTCTTTTGCTGGGAGAGCTGCTTGTTAGGTCCGTGTTATTATTTGATTGCCCCTGAATGAGCATTTCTATCTCAGCTTTTTCCTTGAAATCCTGACAACCGTTGTTCTGTTCAGACATAAGCATTTCTGCAAGGACTGTCGGGTATTTCTGAATTTGTTAACTAAAGGCAGTAAGGAGGAACAATAGTTTGATTTAATTAACCAGTGGAGCCTTAATACTGAGCTGAAGTCATGGTGATTTGTTTTATAACTTGCAGAGATGATTTCGAACCTATAATTAGAGTTGTGACTCAGACATTATGCACAGAATTTCTTGGCTTAAATTCAGAAAAAAAAAAGTTTTACTGAAAAGTGTAATCACACCAGCATATTCTTAAAGACCCTTGAAAATGTACTTTTTATCCAGGGTACAACTCCAAATTCAGTAAGCAATTATTTGTTATTAGGAGCATATAAAGCTGATTATCAGGAGCCCCTGGCGTACAGAAGACAGAGAGAACATATTAAAGCCAGAAAGGCCAACAGATAAAGATTTGTACTCACTTATGTCCCTGACCTAACAGGTAAGATTGAATGATTTGTCTCAAGATTAATTCTATTTTTGTTAAAGAGCAAGCCGGGCATCCTCGGGGATCATCTACAACCAGGTTGTCTTTCATTCAGAAAGAACTGGCATTTGCTGTGTGTGTGGGTGGGAAAAAGGAGGAGGCTGCCTGTATTTTCTATCACGGTCGTCTATTTACTCCCCTCATTGTTGCAGCTCTGTATGTTCGATGCATTCCTGCACGTAATTTATTTCAGATGTTTAGATGCACAGAGCAAACTGACTGTGTGGGTGTTGAATTTTTTGGGCTAATTTCTACATGAAGGTGTTTGCAACTTTACGTGTAAAGCTGTAAACAGAGGAAAGAAAGGTGTCCCCCCTCTTCTTCAAAGGAGCGTTCCTTGAAGCATTCTATTCTTTTTTACAAAAACGGACAGTAATTGAGGTGAAATGATGGGGACAAGGAGAAAATAGAGAAGCCTTCTCCCCTCCCCCTTCCTGTGCTTCTGCAGCCCCTTCAGTGTTTGATGTCACTCCGAAAGAACCAATCACAACCCTACGACTTCCCAGTTTTTCTGCCTCGCTCCTCCCGTTCCTTTGGTGCTTTATAAATGCCGTCACTACACTCTGCAGATTCTACAATGTGCTGTCGAAGGGCCAGCAAGCAGTGTTCAAAGAGACAGCCGCAGAGGGAAGCAGGCAAAGGAGAAAGTGTGAGTGGATTTTAAGATTTACAAGCCTTGCCTTGGCACGTCCCTGCCATTGCAGCTTTAGTCATTTCCCTTCTTTTCATCCCAAACTTCTCTTTTTTTATATATATTTTGTCTTCTTGTTCCAGCTTCTGTTACTCCAGGCTAGAGCAGACGACAATTAGGATCCCAGAGACCAACGCAGTTGACCTGTTGAGATCTACAAGCCCACCCAAAATGGGCTGCACAACTGGACATTTTGCTTGCCAGCCACAGCCACAAACTAACTCCGGACAGGAGAGCCAGTCCCTGGAGACTGGCGCTAAAGTCCCTGAAGTTCTCTCCTCCCTGGAGCGTTTGTCTCAAGCTACTGGAGGCATGGAGAAGTCCTGGTACCGCTGTATATTTCCTTTTGGGATCATCTCTTTGGTCATTGGAGTGGCAGGAACAGGGGTTACCTACACTTACAATGACCTACCACAGACTAAAGTGGTGTCGGTGGTCCTTTTAGTGATGGGCATTCTGCTCCTATTGATGGCTACTGCATGCTGGACTGCCCACAAGAAGAAAAGAAGGAAAAAGAAAGAAGGGGGTTCGTTCACCTCCGAGCAGTGTCCCCTCTAAAGAAAGAAAGATCAGGGACACGAGTTTTAGAATTTCAAAAAAAAAAGGACACGGCCAAAGTGTAGAGCCCATGATCTGGCTACAAAGTCTTCTCTTTACATCCTCTCAGTGCCAAATCCCATCTGTTCTTTATTCAGGAGTCTTAAGTTAGGCTGGGAACTGAAGGACAGACAGACATGACACAGAGAATCTGTTTGGGCTAGACCACACTGTTGGATTGGCAAAGGTGGGTCAACAATGCTTCACTCACACTTTCTTATCATTAGACAGCAGGTGTCCTGTGTCAAAACAACCCCCTGAGAGGGCCCACACAAATATGCGTTGCAGTCTGCGTGCATATTTACATGCATGGATGGTCCTTTGGAACCCTATAGCTGGTGGGAGCTCGCATGGATACCCAACCCGCTATGCAGAGCTGCTGTTGGAGTCAACACTGCCGTCACTAAGCACGTCAGTCACAGCATTCCTGATGCTGGGATAGGTGACTCTCCAAGAGACCAGAGGTTGGCCAAAGACGGCAACCCGATACTTGCCCAAAAGAGCAGGACACTCGCGTCAATGGCCAACGTCATTGGCTCATCCTGTGACACCGCAGCAATGTGTTGGGGGCTTTTTTACGCAACGGGATAGTGGAACTTGAGTCCGACAGGATCTTACTGGTATCTGTGTGGGAGATGAGCTGGACAGAGCAGAAGATCTGCCGGAGAAGCGAGAGGTTTTCAAGTGAGCTTAGAGAAACTGGAACTTAGACTTCAACACCAAGGAACTGTGGATTTGCACATATCACCGTGTCTACGCAAGAAAACCTTTTTAGTCAAACTCTAAAAGGGTCTTTTGTAGCTTCAATTCCCTTTTGCGGAAGCACTTGGGACACTGACTGCTTGCCTTACTATCAGTGTGTGAGCATTATTGCCTGGCCTTGTAGTCTATGTGGGGCACCCCAACTCCACACAGGAGAGGCCAGAATTATTGAAGGACACTGCCCTAGGGGACATGCCACTGGAGGGACACTCTGACTGATCCTGCTCCTCTGGCCCCTCCCACTCAGTGCCTTGAGCAAGCACTCATGGAAAAAGCTCTGAAACATTCCCCCCCCCGTTTCCATCTGAACTTCTTAGCGTTTAAAACCCCTGCTCTTTCTCTTTTTTTTCTCACTTTCCATCCGACACATATAACTCACCAATTTGTTATGACTTAGATTTCATTGTTCTGTAGCTCATTCAGTGTGTTTGCCTTTCTTTACCAAAGACGTCTGTTTTTTTCCTCACGCAGAGATGAGTGGCAAAACCCTGCATCAGTCTGAAAATAGAATGTAAGCAGTTCTCCGGTGAATACTGACTTTTGTAAAGGCTCTGAGTGACCGGGGTTTCCTTTTCCTGGACTTTTTCTGTCAGAGAGTAACTGAATGTAATGTGGCTCATATCTGTTATTAGGGGCTTTTTTTACTGGTGAGTGGCCTCACTGTTTGAGAAACGCAAAGGCATTTCAATCTTGTCTTAAACTCTTCCTTAGGTGATTGAGTGTATCTTTAGTTCACACCATCTGCCGTTAGCACTCATGAGTTTTTAAAACCTGTCAATAATCAATGTTTCATCGATCAATAAATCAACGTTGAGGAAAATTAGTATGTGCGTGTAGTAACGCACAACTTCAAGGACTGTCACAAGGACCAGCATACCAGCTGTGGCACTTGCCTGCCTCTGCTGACATGAGAAGTGTCAATCATTTTCACGGTGCGTTTAATGTCTCACATAGGATATCAAATGTGAACTAGACTCCCTAATTATGACAATAGCGACGTAGAAAAAATTGTGGTGAAGTGGAAGTCTAAAGCAAATTCTTTGAAGTTCATTCCTTTGGCTTTTATGTGGGAGCTAGGTGTTTGTGCTGCAGCTAGACTGCGATCGGCCAACCCTAACAGAACATAATTATCAACGGGGGATGTGATATATGACTAGATGCAGTGGATTCAGAAATGCTGATTTGAAAAGCCAGAAAAAATGGTGAAAACCCTTTATAGAGCGCTAACCGGGGAGCAGTGAGTTAATTCAGACCATTGACTGGATTAGAGAACTGGACTGAGTGAGTGTGACATCAACTACAGAAAATTATTTGTTTAAAAAAAAATTAAGTCAATTCACTCGCTATTTTTTTGCAATACGGATGCCAGTCAGTAAGAAGGGATTGGCCCAATTCGGTCTGATTCAACGTATGTATGGCAACCACTTTCGCCAATCAGGAGTGAGCTTGTTGGAAATCCACACCTCTTGCACTAAAAAGCAGGATCGAGAGAATCTGTCAATCAAACGTTTTGAACGTTTATCATGAGACTATAAACTTTTATTGCGGCATCTGATTGGCCAGTTTATAGTTTGAATAAATTGCACTACTGAAACAAAATCATGAAAAAAGTAGGATTAGTAAGAAGATAAAAGGTAGTAAGGGTAAGTAGCGTAGGGAGAATGACTGAGTAATAGCTGTTTACTGCTCAGTAGAAGTCGATGGGATTTTGGCTGTTTGGGGCATTTTTGGCACTTCCTTCTTAGAATGGGGGGGGGTTTCACATATACAATCAATAATTCATACCCAGCCGTGGTGTACTTTACCACTCCATATTTTTATTGTATCATTATGAGGTGAAATAGAACAAGTGAGGTTTCAAACTTTTTTTTCTTCGTGCTTTTTAAATAAAGGAAAACAGTGAAAGAGCAAAGAGAAAGGATAATGATTTTAACTGGGGGATGAGAGCAAACAGAAACACAGACTACTAGTGAGGTACATGCTCCTACTTTATTGCCTTGGGTTATATGTGTCAATGCAAATTTCACATGTCTAGTGCACACTGACTGTTTTATGTTAGTGTAGTTACAGTGCTAATTCTTGAAGGTGTATCGTGCCAGTAAAGACTTATAGACACTGACCAGATATAATTTCATTGGAGAGGTAAAGTGATTTGCCCTCTGCCTTCTGAATTATTCAAGGGAAAATCTACCTCTCTCTGCTGCAGGGATTTCTTTCCCTCTCTCAGAAGACAGCTTTGCTGTTCGCTTTTGCTGTTTGTCACTCTAGGAAGTGACACAAAAATACATGGCTATGTGTTGCCTCTAATAGTTGGTGCTGTATATAGTCTTTTTTTTTAAATGTGCACTGTATATTTTCACTTATATGTAAATTTAAGATACTTATGTATGCATTGCATTTAATAAATGTCCCGTGAACACCTTTGCCCCTGACTGTTTTCTTCTGCAAAGATTTGTGTCTGATAGAAAACCTTCGATTTGATTTTAAAAAGGCAGTTTTTCTGATGGGTAACAGATGAATCCTGTCCTGGTTGAACTGGACGAATCTCTTGACAGGGTTAAAAATACAGAAGACAAACGAGGAGTGGAAAGACAATGCATTGTTTAGACTGTGGAACAGATGGATTACAATTGCCCCTTCACGTTTCCCCGAAATATAAAACACATCTGTAGCTGGTTGAACCACCTGAACCTTTCCTTTGCTCCGCAGCCGAATATAGAGACATTGTCATGTGGTGTCTTCCAAGATGGAATAACTTGCTGTGATACGCACATGACATCTTGTCGTTAAGAAAACAAACGGGGCCCTGTCACCTAGAATAAACGACACCCCCTACTGGTATAGTCCCCTTAGAGTGGCACTGACATTTGTTAAACAGGGTGCATATGGAGGTAAGGCTAAATCTGCTTATGTCAGTGGAAGTTTCTGTCGTATTGTTGAAAAAATAACTTTTTGTTATATGCTGATGGCAGCTGAGGAACCGATGTGGGTGTGGAGGGAACCATGTTTAAATCTTGCTACAGGGTGGAGGGGCTAACAGGGACAAAGTGCAGATGGGTGGAAGTGGTCATTTGGATTGCAAGGGTCAGCACAGATCACAGGAAACCAGATGGGAGCAACTCATCCGCCTCTTTATCTCCAGGGTTTGGCTTCAGACCCAAGCATTCAGCACAATTTTGGCCCACATGCAGCTGAATTATACAAAACTGACAAAGGTTTAGAAACTCGTAGCATACAGCTCAAATCTGGCTATGACCCAATGATGGCCTGATGGTTTTATTTACCCTTGATTCAAATCAACAGCATCTGTGTAAAAGATGAATGTGTCTGTTTTTGATTAGTCACTGCCTCCAGCGGCCTTCTAATGCTGCCTTGGTGGTGAGATAGGGGAGCATTTTAGTTTTGCGACAGCTGCTTTTGGAGACAGCTATAGACTGAAGTAGCACAAGCCTGACCATACAAATGAAATTAGATGTGAAATTATATTATAATTCTGTCTTTCTGCGGGTTTGGTAATGCAAACAAATGTGGTGAAAAGCAAGTGAATGGAATGATGTCTGAATGTGAAAAAACACAACTTCAGAAAATGTGTCCATGCATTGGAGTCATTTAAATGTTATTAATTTTATTAATTTGTCCTTAGTGCATGTGTTTTAGAAGCATAAAAACGTAAAATTCTAATTGCCAAATATTTTTTAGTAAAATTTTACGACTGCATCCTTGGGTGGAGAAAATCAAAATGTCATTTTTATGGCCCCGTTATGTTGCTTATTCGTTATCATATACTTTGTGGCTGTTTTTATTTTTGTTTTTTTTACGTGAAAGTGGCTGAGATGGGTTGGAGTTTCTATGGAAACAGTGCATCCAGTTAAGGATGTCACAGCCCTTGCCCTGACTGAGGTCACTCAAGATAATTTGATCTTGCTGCACCTCCAGTGTTAAATAGAGCAAATAATATTTCCCCCAGTGAGTTAAGAGGAAATATGTTTTCTTTATTGTGCAAGTCGAGATAAAAATTAGAAATAAATAATATTGGTTTGAAACATTTTTTGAAACCTAAATACCTTTCTTAACTTTTCTTAAATGTAATTACTGAGTAGTAGCTTTGTTTGTAGCGATGAGATTAGGTGAGCAGGTGATGAACCGATCAATAGCTGACTTGAAAGGAACAAAGGATTACTGGCTGTGCACTCTGGTCCTTTATAACCTCCTTCCAAAAACTAGCAATCAAGAGGACACTTTTCAGCTAACAGAGTAGTTTATTTATTCTCAATAGGGATGCAACAAAAAGGTCTTAATCATGTAGTTTTCTCTAAAGCAGCTGCTTCAGAGGCCAAACCAATCTGTTACTTTCATTCATTCACTTGTGTTCTCGGTCACATGGTTACTGAGATGTGAAGTGATGTGATTTTGTGAGGGTTTGGAGGGGCAGGGGGGGACAGGTTTTTGTTATCTCGTTAGGATTTTTGCTGGTATAAACAGAAACCTTGTCAGAGTTAGAAACCCTTTTGGATATGAAAGATTGGTCATAATGAGGCAAAATGTGATTGCTGGATTCCTGGACTGGGTAAGTAAGGCCTAAGGTGTGAATGAAAGTTAGACTAAACTATAATCTTTGGGTAAGAAATTTACAGGGCAAGTAAAGAGAAAGCTTATATAGGTCAAAAGTTACGATGGGTTCAAAGGTGTACACATTACCAAAGGAGGAATATAAAGAAATATATGTATTTATTTTATTATTTTTATAAACAAACCAAAAAATAAAATAAAAATGAAAGGAAAGCAAAAAACAAACAAAAAGGGGGGAGAAACTTGTTAAAAAACGTATATTTTGTTTTCTGATCCTAACAGTAAGACTTTTGGTTTTCAGTTATTACCAAAAATGTTCTATCGTTTGAGTACCACTAACGTAGCTTTGCCTTTTCGTTCTTTAATTGGGGTATAATCTGAGAACGTTAACGAGCGCCTGTCCCTTTAAAAGCAGTACCTTTAAATTGTCCACTTTATTCTGACTACATATCCCATGGTTCACTTCAAAACGGTAGTTCAGTGGACTGCTTCGTATTCAGGTCATCCAATTGTATGCGCTTTTGGGCGAGCGCGTACTTCGAAATGGCGTGACGTTATCCAATAGGATCGTAAACATTTCCAGTTCATATCGACTGGCCAATCACAGCCTCTGCTCTTCGAGCTGACCAATCGGAACGTCTTGATGCTGCCGATGTCCGTCATCGCTGTTCACCAATCAGATTGAAGAATGAGTTTAAATCGTGGGCGCGGGCGGGCCTAGACCTCATTCGGGGCGGGTCCAAATGAGGACATGCTTGAATTTGAATTCAGGCGAGAGCTAGCATTTTATAGGATGTTAGCCGGTGACTGAAAGACAGAAGACATCGTTTCACTGTTAATTTAGTTTTCTAATTAAAGCTGCAAGTAATTTTGTTTATTTGAGTTAGTATCGTCACATATTGGGCACCTGTTCAGTGTCGTATCTACATACATCTGTCTTGCAATGAAAGCGGGCGGTAAGTAACTTTTAATAACACGTATTAATGTCTAACTACTCACATTTGATTTACCTTGAAATAAATGTTTGATATTTCGCGTTTATATGACTGTACATATTCAATTTATATTAGTTGCAAATATTTAAAAAGTAAAGTCAACTATTTAGCTACTGAACCGATGCACAAACAAAGCTTTTAAGTTAATACAAATATACATTTCAGATAAAAGTCCATAACCTTTATCAAATGTTACTTGTTTGCTAAAGTTTATTATTATTATCGTTTTATACATAACTATATACTATATTTAAAAAAAAAACCCAAAGAAGTCCAGCTTCAATCGAAATACGGGAGGGAAATTTGGGCGCTCATCTGATTCAACTTCTTCAACTCAAAAACTTACTTTAGATAAATTAATTTGAATATTTAGATGAAATATATATTTAACCGCAACATTATTAAATGAATTCTGATCAAATGTTCGCCATTTGTTTTAAAACTATATCATATTGATTCAAATGAGCAGAGGAGACCACATGAGGGTGTCATACGTTTGTCATTTCCATGGATGGAGGGAGTTGGGCTGTGAAGTGACAATGAAAATGTACAACTTTTTATCCATAACTTTAATCTGTTATTGCAAAAGATGTTACAGAATTATCAAGAAATACTTGTTCAATTGTATTATGTGAAACTTTATACCAATTGTCAAAAATGTGATGCTATGTGGGCTTATAAGAGGTTTAGGTTTTGCTGTGAAATGAATGAAAACAAGGGGAGGGGAGCACATTTCCTATTACATTTTTACAATTTTATATATATATTTTAATTAGATCTTAGAACTTGCTGATTAAATAACTCAAGAGACAACTGCCCCCCCCCCCCCCCCCCCCCCCCATATTATGTGTAAATATTGATTTTTGCATGAATGTGAGAATTAGTTTTTGCGTTACCATGTGAAGTGCTTTTGTACTCGTAAATGAAATTCTTGTGTGCATTAAAGACGCTGCTCTAGAACACAGAACTGCTTCCACAAATCTATATATTCACTCGAATATCTTGTTTTTGATATTTTCTCCTTCTTCTGCTTACAGTTGTCCACTGCCGTTGTACAAAATGTTACTCGGTTCCAGCACGGAAGCGGGTTCGTAAGCGCTCCTCGTTCCTGACGTTGCTGTCTCTGCCAGAGGAGATTCTTCTCTGTGTGCTCCAGTGTCTGTCTGCTGAAGACCTCCTCTCTGTCAGAGCAGTGAGTAAAGATGGAAACATTTCAATTCTGCAGTTTGTGCTATAATGTATGAGCTGCATTTTAACCAAGCTCAAAGTGACTTATCTTTTTGCATCTTGTGACTAAATGCTATAATGTTTCTTTTTGTTCACTCTTTTTTAATTCTTTTTGTTTGTGGGGGGGGTGTAGGTTCATTCTCAGCTGAGGGACATCGTAGACAACCACTCCAGTGTTTGGGCCAGGGTCAGTTTCAGAGACCGATGGCCATCCCCCAGCACCTTATGGCTATTTGAAAAGTATGGTTCCCTCTTCCAAAAAAAAAATAAAAAGCATCCTTGCTTGTCATTTTTAAAGCTGCAATGTTTTTCTCTAAATCTAGAGCTGCAGAAAAAGGGAATTTCGAGGCTGCTGTGAAACTTGGGATTGCTTATTTATATAATGAAGGGCGTAAGTACATGAAATGCAACAACAGTTTTACACTTAACAGAGAGCATATAGTTCTGAGCATAACTGTAATAATAATAATCAAAGACATTATGGTCTCAGTTTCAGACAAAAATACCTACAGACAGCTTTACACCATCAAAGTGTCTTCAATAGCATTCTCACATAATTATATGCAGCCTCCGCATCCTTAACTACTTATAACTTATCCACAAGTGAGCAGTGTACAAAGGTGTACTGTATGCCTAAGAAAAAAGGAACAAAACTGCCATGCATCTTGCAGCATTGTCTATTAGTATCGTCACATCCAGATACTTCGCAGATGATTATCTCTATTATTCCTGATCAGCTGGTCACAGCAAAGTAGGATGAGAAACTCGGTTCCCATCTGACCTGCATTTCCTGATGAGCACATTAGTATTCCAGTAGTCTGATAATAAACGATGGAACACCCATTTTAAATGGCTTTATAAAACGATTACTGTGGTTAAAAAAGCTATTAGGTATCAAAAAGTCTATGTGAATAATGCTGCACTTATGTCTGTAAAGTTAACAATTTCGTTTGTGCAAAGTTATCTATAAAAACAACAACATAATACATCAACACAGGCACATTGGTGACCCTTTTTGTAGCTTCAGACGTTATTATGAGCCTTTTCTACTGTCTTCTCTTTTGCTTTTCAGCATTGCTGAGTGATGAAGGGCGAGCGGACGTCTGTGGTCGAAAGGCCTCTCACTTCTTTAGCCTGGCGGAAAGCGTGCGCTCTAGCAAAGCCGACCCCTTCACTTGGGTTTTCATCCGTCCACCTTGGTCACCCACCGGCAGCTGTTGCAAGGCTGTGGTGTTCGATCACCTCAAGGCTGAGTGCGATACTAACATGGTAGGTTGTGCTGCTGCTGTGGCTCCGTCAAGTGCACGTCCTTCTTGAGTGGCCCTGTGACTGTGTTACTCTAATCTTTAGCTTTGTCTTCTATATTTGATAGACAATAATATGCTTTGAGGTCAGTGGATGGTAGAATTTGGGTTGCACGTGTTTATTATAAGCAGATTACATTTAAACAAAAAAATGATGGCCCTGATCGTTGTTTATTTTCTGCTTCTGGAAAATACTCAAAAGGGTGACGGGAAGTCTGCAGAAAGTATTTCTAGCGTGTTGTATTTAGTGTTGTGTATTTAGTGTTTAGTATTTACGCACGTTTACGTAAGTACTTTTATTGATGTATTTTTTTGTGTTCGTCTATTGATTCTTGTGCTTTCTCTGCAGGAGAAGAAAGGTCCTTTGTTGCACTGTTTGGCCAGAATCCTGCTGCTGTTCGAAGTGAGTCAAAGATGGGTTAAATCGGATTGTTTGGGGCATTGTTGGTTCACTTTCTGTCTGCATCTAATGAATATATACATATAATTAAAAAACATTAGTCATTAGAGACTCACTAAGATGGAATAATTATTAATGTTCATTCGGTGTAACTTCTTATTCACAGAATCGCTGTTTGTATTTGTTTATGACTCCATTCCATTGTAAGCACAGTGTTTTAGACTATTTTCATAATGTTTAGAGGTAAAATTGTGGGATTTTTGTGTTTTTTAGGATGATGGGAGAAGATCAGAGGCCATATCCATGCTGGGCGAGTCGTCACAGGCTGGCTGTCTACAAAGCTCATACCTGCTGTGGCTGCACAGTCGTAAAGATGCTGTAAGCTCAAATGAATCCCTTTGTACAGAATACCCTAATCTGAATGCACCAATCAAATTTGCTTTGTCTTTTCAATTCCAAGATGTGCAAAATGTCTTTAATCTGAACAAAGATTAGATTAGAATTGAACTGTGTATTTAGGCCCTGAAAAAATGTACCCAATCATAACAAACATTTACATCTGTCACATGTTCGATCGGAATAAATCGTTTTGACGTGCACAGTTTTGGCATATGTTAAAGAGGGAGAGACAGCAGGTTGATCATTTTTTCATTTTAAGTGCTGTAACCTTAGTCCCCCCTCCTCTACCAAAGACAAGGAGCCTCAGGATGAAGGTGAGAAGTAAAGACTGGTTTGGAGGGGATTCTTTTTTTGAAATTCATCGATCAAGAGAGGAAGTAATCTGGTCGTCCATTTGCACAAATTCGCATTGTTTGCGCGATTTCACAGGACTGCGCGGAGCGGCATTTCTGAATATAAAAGCGCACACATACCGACCCGCAGCCGCTCCTCTGCGTCGAGGTACGTTCCCCAGTAGCCAGAACTCTGAAGCTTCCTCCGAAGCACACATCGTAACAAAGCACCCTCCCCAGCTCGCAGGGGGTGAGCTCCGGAGTCTGGGTGCTTGTACGGAGCAGAATAAGTGTTTACAGGCTCCACAATCGCATCAACAATCAGCATAACCCACCCATCTCAGTCAGAAGGACGTTTTGATAGAAATGAGTGTGATCGGGGTCAGAGTTTTCCAAATGGCGAGTTTACATGAAGCATTTTCCTTCTGATCAGGCTTTTAATCCAAATACTTGTGTCCATGTAAATGTGACTACTGATACCTGGCTTATGTATATCTGCCAAAACTGGATAAAGCCTCCCAAACCACTCCTGGATGGAGGGGAAAGGCAGTGATTTTACAAGGAGATCATTATCAACGAAAGGACGACAATCCAGCTTTAGCTCTTAAAAATAATGTATGAATATAGCACTTAAAATAGATGGGAATCAATCATTTTGAGTCAAAATAAATTATAAATTCAGATCAACCCAGTACTTTTAGTAAACTGACTTTATTGCTGTGCATAGTGTTCAGTAAAGCAGCAGCTGTAGCACTCCTCTCTGCTCCAAATCCAACATATTTTTCCTCCATAAAACCTCAATATCTTGTAGCCAGAATTACAGCATGTGTTGTGGGAATGTTTAAAACGGCTTCAATATCACTGCATCATAACAACAGTCTCACAGAATGCAAGTTTCCACACTGTTGTCCCAGCCTTTTCCTCCTTCCTGGCATTCACTTTGAGTGAAGTAGCCGTCAAACCTGTTGGTGTCAAAGTTCCAGCAGACATTCATTCTGCTAGTTCTAGTGTATTGATGAGTGACCTCCCTGACCTAAATATCAGTATGTGAAATAGTGAAATAATCTCTGAATATCTCTGAAATTGGTGTTTTTCTTGTGTCTGATATTAGGTGTTGGATCCAGGACGATATCTTCAGAGTGTGCGGACCCTCAGGGACTATGCTGGCAAAGGTTGCTGGGAGGCACAGGTATGGAGACAACACTATCTTTGACAGTCTGGAACTTTGTTCTCTTGCTCTCTTGGTCTTGCAAATCAGAAAAACAAGTTTTATCTTTGACAGCATTTCATCATTTTAATTTGCTTCATCTAAAAATCCTCTTTGAAGTGCTATCATGCATTTTCTAAAGGGCTTGACAGATGTTGACATACCAGTTTCTTCCCTTCATCTCCTGCTGAATTATAATAATATGACTCATTTGAATTGTAAGATTGTAATTATAGCTGTAAGCTGGTGTGGAACAGTGTGACAAACTGTCAAGCCCTCTTTGGTAGAAAAAAACAAAAGTTCTAACATTGGGGTTCTTTCCTCAGTTGTCTCTGGCTAAAGTGTGCAGCACCAGCAACCCGCTAGGGCTGGAGTCCAAAGCCTGCTCGGACATCGTGGCTCAGCTCTTCAGTTCTTCCTCTGCAGTACAGCACAGCGCTCAGGGCCTCCAGAGAAGAGGCATCAAGGACACTATGAGGTACCCGGGACAAACGCTGAGCACCATTCTGCTGGAAACATTATTTAATATTTAAAAAATGTGCACAGTAAACCTTTTGATGACTCACTGTTATGATTTGGCTGAGTCAGCTAAATGTCTCTCTAAAAACAGCACATTTTTAGAGAAATGAGCTCTACTAGTTTTTCAGTTTTAGTTATGGAATTGCTGTAAATACAGGTACATCCTGGTGGACTGGCTTGTGGAGGTCACCACCATGAAGGACTTCTCCAGCCAGACGTTACATGTGACTGTGAGCTGCGTGGACCGTTACCTGGCTCTGCGGTCTGTCCCTAAGGCACGCCTCCAGTTGTTAGGAATTGCCTGCATGGTTGTTTGCACACGGTGAGGACTCACTAAAACATATTTGTTAATATCCATCTTGATCTTTTTTTTTTTTTTTTAATTAACGTTTGAATCCTTTTTTTTTTTTTTTTTCAAAGGTATATCAGTAAAGAAATCTTGACCATACGAGAAGCTGTTTGGCTCACAGACAACACCTACAAATATGAAGACTTGGTCCGAATGATGGGAGAAGTTGTGTCTGTGTTGGAAGGAAAAATCCGGGTTTGTATTGAAACAATTGTAGAGAAAAAACATGCGTTTGAAGAGGTTTTTTAGTCTAAATTTTGCACATATTCAGGGCGCCACTCTGCTGGATTACGGGGAGGTGCTGCTCTATCTGCTCCCCCTGGAGAGGCGAACCACTCACCTGTTCAGCTACATCTGTGAGCTGTCGCTGCTCTACTCTGCTCTCACCGCACCACCTCCCGCCAAACTGGCCTGTGCTGCACTTCTCCTTACACGAGCACTACATCATTATGGTAATAACAATCCCTGCTTACACACATGCAACAGGACTAACACTTTGCAAGAATGTTTGAACCAAATGAATTTATAGTTTTGTTTGTGTGTTAAGTTTATGTTCACCTCTGTTTTATTTATTTTTTTATGTCCTTCACTTCTGCAGCCCCCGTCTGGCCGGCGCTGCTAGTCGACTACACAGGATTTTCCAAGCAGGACCTCATCCCTCTTTCTGTTCTGCTTTATGTCAAGTGGTACGTTTATTTATGCTCGTGATTAAGCTTTGGTTTTTATTTCAAGACTTTGAGTTCACACAAGATCTAAGTTCTTAAAAGTTCTAAAAATCAGTGGTTTGCACCTAAAGCTACGGACACACCAGACACGTGACATACATTCAAGAACACACTAAATGCTGTTGTTTTTAACCTTCTTGAACACGTTTTACTCTAGACACGTAAAGAGGGGCGTCTTCTTCTTTTTCTACTGTTTGCTAGCACATGTCCAACACCTAGAGTTGAAAGAGGCTTGGAGCGAAATGTTAACGTAGTGCATGGCTTGCTCCAGGCTTTTTCTTTTACAGCTCTATTTCAATATATGAAAGACTTGGTGTTGTATAATTCCGGCCAGACACAAACCACAATTATTAATTTCTCCTCCATCATTAATTTTATAACAGTTGGCACTTTCATGAATTAAAGGGGACGCCATCCATTCGTCATTACAAAACAGACTTCCTGATTGGTCAAAGTTGAACTGATTTAGCCTGAAAGTGAATGTAAAAACTAGCTTGGCCACGCGTGAACGCGATGTTTTGAAGCCCGAAACGTCCATTTACAAAGACTTTTCATTGGAAGTGGTTGCTTGAATGCACGTTATTGAGGGCGCTCAGATGTTGTTTTGTTTATTTAAAAATAAGACAACAGGAATTGATTGGTTACGTGTCTGGATGTTCTCAGCAAGCCTGTGTTGATCAGATATTGATATTGATTAGGTAAATAACTAGTTTCCAGGAAATTTAAAGCATATAGGTTTAAAAGCAAACATAAATACACAAGTTAATATTGTTTGACATAAAAAAGGCTTAAAATGTTATAATTTTTTAGAGTGAAAACATGGTTTCTTCTGTGCTTTAAAAAGTACTAAAAACTGATTAATCAAAACTGAAACTTAAGGTTCTAAGGAAAGTTAGAACCTTCCTTTTTTTTGTTGTTTTTCCACATTATTCTCACTGATTTTAAAATCCCACTCCGATCATCTTTTGATCTATTTTCAAAGCATTTCTTTTGGTGTTTTAATTAAGATTATGTCGTTTTTGTCAAAATCCAAAAACATGTAATTTTTTAGAGCTTGTAGCCATCCCAGCGTATTTTCTATGTAAAAAAAAAGACTCTTTTTCAAACAGCATTTGGTCGTTTGCTCCTGATTCTTAATGATTTGAACTGAAAAATACTCAGAAATGCCATTTTGAGTTCAATTTTCTTTTTATACACATGTTCTCCATCATCAGAAAAATACTACAAGAACATGGTAATAACACTAAAAGCACAATTTTCATCGGCATGTTTGCAGTCTTCACTGCCCCACTGATGAACCACTCAAGATGTTTTGAAAGGTCATCTGAAAGATCAAGCCAGGGGGCTGTTGCATCAAATAGCTTAACTCTGCCGGACTCTGTGACTCATGCCTAATGACAAAATCAATGATTACTGTACTGAAATGCTGAAATCTATAACCCCACCAGATGTTTAGCACAGCGGCATGTCATCACCTGATATTTTTCACACAGCAGAGAAACTGAAAGCTTTTCTTGGCTGTATCATCACGTTTGGATTGCAGCTTCTTTTTGCTCTTAACGTGTTGCCATGCATGCTTATGTTTTTTGCCTGAAAGGAAAAATGTGCATTGACCGTCATTGCTTTTGCAGCCCAGAAAAAGTCAAAGATTCACTTAAAAAATGAAAAGGGCAGAGCATCATTTAAGATTCCACTACAACCAACACCTGGATTCAATAAAACAACTGCTAAATATCTACTTTAATGCATAAGACTTCTACTCTACTGTTTCCAGCCACTGTTACTCAAGCTGGCCTATGACGTCATCTACACTCTAAAGATGGCACGGGTTTTTGTTCAAATCCTACAATGGTAGTTATTTAGTTCATGTAATGCATGACACGAATCACTGCATTGATACGTACATCGTATCAGCAAATGTTAAGAGATAAAATTCCACTTTGTAATGCATCAACATCTCATGCAGTAAATGCCATCCATTGTGTTGCTTTTGTGCTTTTCATTGGAAATGTGTGAAACTCGTGGTCAAAATCAGTGATACTTCAAATCCATTCTGTAGAGTATCGATTTATATTTATCCAAATCTATGTAGACATAATTATGGCTTGTGATTAGCGCTTGAAACTTAGTGAAAATATACTTTTTAAACCTAAAGGTGCATAAAAAGGTATTCAAGGGTGACCACATTTAACTCAAAGATTGTTGAAAAATTCCCAAATAAGTTCCTTATTAAATTGCTTGTATGGACGTTTAAATGAGTTTGTATAAATTGATAACAGGGATGCAGAAAATACAGTTTGACTCATCAGTTTTTTGTCTGTTCAGTTTCAGTGAAGATGTACCAAAAGATTACAGACACGTGTCTCTCACCGGAGTGAAGCAACGATTTGAGGATGAGGTTTTCCACAAAATAAGCAAAGAAAAGGTTTGTTTTTCTTTCTTTTTACTAAACAGATCAGATACATGTGTTTACCTTGCGGCTTCTCGGGTTTCGTCTTACGCATTGATTTTATTTCTTGCCCTCAAACAGGTGATGGATTTCAAAGAGCTCTGTCAAATATTGGAGATTCCTGAGGTGGAGCCTGAGATGGAGCCTCCCAGTCCCACCAGTGGTCAACCAGCAGACATCCACACCTTTCTGGCCTCTCCATCCAGCACCAACAAGCGGTAAGCCAAAATCCACCATGGACAATTCTCTTCATCCTCATCCTCTGCATGAGACTGTCCAGCTAAGCTCCTTCAGTCAGAGACTTGAACACCTTGCTGCAGGGAGAAGCCCTTTTGCAGATTGTTCTTCCTGTCAGCTATTAGACTCTACAACGCCTCATAGAAACTGGAGAATAATTATTCTTTGAATTAATTTGCTATGTGTATTTTTAGTGTTATTTATTATCTATCTGCTGTTTTTATTACAGCTATGGTAACAAGGTAGTGTCCTTTTTGTGGGATATTTTATTCTAAAATTTGAATTAACATATAAGTCACCATTTAACTGAATAGGACTGCTAATTTAGCACATTTATTATAAAAATCAAATAGAGGAGTATGAATGTGTTTAATGGCCACATTTTGGTGTAATTTCATTTTTTAAGAGGAAAGTAATTTTTGACAAATCACCAAAAAATCAAATATACATTTATAAGAAGCAAAAATTGCAGAGTGAATGAAAAATCCATTTAGAGCTGAGTTCCTTTAATATTTCATGGTTTAATTACTGTATAAATGATGACAAATGGTAAAGCCAATTCATCCAGGAGACTGAGCTCCCTGACAGTTAAATGACCACAGCCTCTGCCATCTTTCTTGCTCATTTCTCATGGCCGGTGTGACAAACAAACGTGTGAACTCTTTATCCAGAAGGTGTTTTATTTTCGGCCATCTGTGAGAGGCTCGTGTGACTCACTGTACCCCCTCTGCTCTTCAGGAGACGGGATGACGGCATGCGGCCCAGCAGAGGCAGCCTGGTAGCCACACCAACAGCAGAGCTGTCCAATCAGGAGGAGATGCTCCTGGGGGACATACTTGACTGGAGTCTGGAGTCTTCATCCTCTGGTTATGAGGGTGACCATGAGGGAGAAAGTGAGATGGAAAAAGATTTTGACAGTAAGTGTGAAGATGTCAGTGAAAATACTACTGAGTCATTTACTCAGGGATTACGATTTAACTTAAAAAGTTAGTTTTTAAATGCACAATGTAAAGATTTAATTATGTTTTTGTTTATTTTTCCTCTAAAGCTTCTATGATCTCAATCAAATTGCATCCACTGAGTAATGAAGAAAACCGTCTGGAGCATTGCAGAGCTCTCTCCAGTGATGAAGACAGTATTTGTGAAGCAAAAAGTGAGATAAACAATATCTCTCAAGGACACAAATCCACCTCCTTGTCTCCAGACCTTCACAGTTCAGGATACTCATCCGTCCAGAGTGTGAGCCCATCGTCCTCCTCCATTATGCCTTCCCCAGTCAAGACATTTACGGGCTCGCTGAGTGTGGCTTCTGCTAATGCCCAGCCAGGTTTCCACCTCCTGGTGCCCATGCAGGGGTCCCGGGGACCTTCCAGCAAACAAGTGAAGAGAAAAAATGCTGCAGCTCATAGTGGAAGTGAGATGGAAAAGTAAAAGGAGGAGTATCATACCCATGCAGGGGTTCTGATGCTGGAAACATTTGGCTTACCGAGCATAGGTTGATCCCAGACCACTGCTCAGTTTCTCACCTTCAGCACTTTTTTTCATGGTATTCTTGATGATGTTCCTGGTGCCAATAAGTCTGCACTGATCAGGTAGTTGCTTGCAAATCAAAAGATTCACATTTTACAACAAGGATGAGGAGCAAACATGGTAAAAATGTTGGTATACATAACATGGACACTTGCCTTTCTATAAGGTTACAATTCAGTGACAAGTTTCTTGGCACACAGAAACAAATACATAAAACCACTTGAACGTGACTTGACTTTACTCAGGAGTCTGATACAATGGTTGCCTTGACACTTGGTTTACAGCTTCTACAACAGCCTATCTCAGATTACGTTTGATAGTCGAAAAAAACATTAAACCTTAGGGGATCATTTTCCCCCCTGCTGGTTTATTATTTGTTGTCTGTTTTTAATTTTAGTTTTTAAATTAAAAACTAAGCTGTCATGTATTTTGTGACCATACAAGAAATGATCTTGTATGTGTCAGGTCTGCATCAGAAGCCCACAGAAAATGAAAGTGGCAGTTTCTCTGTGTTGCTCCATACTTATTTTTTTTGCCAAAGGTACTGTGGTTTCATCTATTTTTGCGTAAATCTGCATAAAAGGATTGGAAAAAAAACTGTGAAATGACGAGTTGTCAGAATTAACTGGTCTTGTGCTGTAATATATTTTCTTTTATAAATTGTGGCACACTAATCCCAACAGGACCTCCGCTTGTTACGTTTTTCACTAAGTCGTGCTAATAATGACACAAACTCATAACTAGATGGGTGATTTAATAGAAACCTTGGTTTTTGTTTCCTTAAAACTGCACAGTCATTAATATTTAATATCTGAGGCAACACAAAACTACAATGCTGAGTTGTACTCTTCATTACATTTTGATCAGGTCTTGCAACTTCACTGTCAAAACTGCAAACCCATTGAAATGTAATAGGTCTGATGCTTGAACAATCAATACAAAAGTATTAAAAAACATTTGCATTTTTTGACCCAAATGGAAACTGGAGGAGTTTGTTGCACGTTGGGGTTTTATAGGACTGTGCGCCCTTTCAGGATTCAAAGTGCATGACTTCCAAGTGACTGTGACTAACTGTAAATACATTGTTTAAAATGTACATAGTGATATGTATAAATGGCAAAGAAAATATGGAAAATGCCACTACTTTGCATTGTTTTTTTTCTCCAAAGAGGCAGGTTTATATATAATTTTTTTTTTTTTTTTTTACAGTACAGTGGTTTTTTAAGATAAATAGTGTGTTTTTGTATGTTTTAAAGTTCAAATAAAAACTACAAATATAGGACATGGGGTCTGGTTTTTATTAATTGTATTTACTCCCCAATAAATTAAATGTAACACGAATTTGTCATTTCAGGTATACTAAAGCTGAACCTTCTAAAATTGATTTGTCTAATATCCCATTATTGATAGATGCAAATGTTATGCAATTGTAGTTTTGTTTCTTGTTTTGCTTCTTGTTTCTACTTAAAACTCAGTAATTCCTTGGAATTTAGTAAAAAAAAAGTAGCACAGTCTCCCACAAAAAAGATTAATAGTAGTACTCTGCAAATATAAAAACTTTCACAAATTACTTGTGTTCATGAAAATACATTTACATGAATTAAAATTATTTTTAAGGAAACAATATAAATAAAAAAAAAAGTTTTAGGTACATCCACGTGGTGCATGCGAAACCTAGCTGCTGGAATCACATGGGGGTGCTCAGCGTAAGTCACGTGACTCTTTGTTGACGTTTACCGCTGCGGTCGGTGAACATTCAGGCTCATCCAGCTGCTGCTGCAATGTCATCGCCCTGCTTGTAAGGGGCAATCAAGCTAGAGAAGGCTGCGAGGAGTGTTAGCCTCACTTATTGTGTCCCGGAATCGATCGTGTGGATCAAGTAAAAAAAAAAAAAAAGAAAGACCCGCTGTGATGTTTGAGGTTTTAAGACAATAAGGAGGAAGTGTTTCACCTCGACGGGAGCAGTGGGATCACATCCCGTCCAGTTTATTTTCCGAATGCCTGTCCATGAGGTAACTAAATATTTTTTGTATAAAAATTGAGATTATTCATTACGCAAAACTGATCAGGGTCGTTAGTAATGATTAAATTACTCCTTTTTTAAGTAAATGTGTTGCTGTTTTGTCGCTGTGTGGCCCGGTGATGGACGTACGGGCGACATGTCCGTGTTTTTCCTGATTATCTTTTAAACATAGCTGGGATAAATTCGAGCATACTTGTATATCTATGAGTAAAATTCCATATGATAACAATTCCTTAAAAGACACAAATTACAATAAAGATTGTATGCATTGTATGAGATACATTTCCTGTTTTGTACCCTAGCTTTAATGTTTGCATTTATCGAACGCCTTAGCGATTGACGAGCAGGGCGATTGTCCAATCAGGAGAGACATAATAAAGCTTTGGACCAATCAAATAAGGGGAAAACCAGGTTGCTAGTTTGAGGTGAAAGGCCACGACCGAAAATAAATAAATAAATAAAATGCCACGACCGAATAAAATGATGGGACTGTAGTCCCTTTGGACAGATTTTTTAATTAAATTTCGTCTACACGTGGCTTTTAAAATTAGTTACACGGTCATTGCCTTAAAATTACCACAAACATGTCCTGATGAATGGGACCAGTGTGAATGTCTGTTATTTCATTTAAAGCCCACTGTGATTAAGATCGCGTTTTTAACATGCTCCTGTGGATTTTTTCCCCTCACGACTGAAGGCAAATATAAAGAAAATCAACCTGTTAGTTGCATTTCTGAGATTTTTAAAACTCAGGAGCAGCCGCAAAAAACAAAAGAAAACAAAACAACATAGACATATAAGCTTATAGGTGTGACATAGAAGCTACTACGGCAAGCCACGAGCTCCTGCTCCATTATGATCCATATACTTGTAGATGTCTTTGTTTTTCTCATCAGAGCTGGCATCTGGCTCAAAACTGTTGCACCAGTTATGGGTTGCAAGGGGCTGTAAGCTAGCAGCAGAGAGTGAAAACAGATGGATGATGGGAAAGGCGGGCTTAATCTGTGCCAACAGTCTTGCCCACAACTCAGAGGCAAATTTCTGATGAATGACTGCTGCTCTGCAGAAATTATGTCAATAAAAAAACGATGCAGAAGTTTTGATTTTGGTAAAAAAAAAAAGAGGTCATGATCATATTTAAAAGACCACTGGAAAAGCTTTAACAATAGATTAAAAGATAATCGGACTGGATGATTGAAGGCCTGTGATGCCTTGTACTTTATTGCACCAAAAGTGACCTAGATTCTCTGACAGCCTTGCTTGAACTGTTAAAGTAACTCTTAGATGCTTTACTTCCTTTGCTTAAATACATTTATAAACAAAAAAAGGTATTCATCTAGAGTATAGATAATATTTTCATCTTTACATTCTAATTTGTTTAGTGGTCTGGTCCTTTATTAAGCACGTCAAACTTTTTTTTTGAACACTCCTAAACACTCAAGTTTATGACTTCTTTTTCTTTTTGGATTTCACTTCTCTTTTCATTTGCTTTTCTTCAGTTACTGATAAATGGAAACTGCACTTTATAATAACTTCTACCCTTTTCTGTCTTCAGCCCCTGTAGGAAACTGCCTGGACTGTCTCTGCTGTACTACAGTAAAGAATGGCTGTTGTAAGGCAGTTTGGACTGCTGGTGTGGAAGAATTATCTACAGCAGGTGAGCTGGAAAAAGCCGTTTGTCTATATTAGGTATTTAAGTTGCTTGCAGCTGTTTAATGTTCGTGGCAATAGTGGATCATAAATACAGCCAACCGACAAATATTTTGATTCAGAAATGTTAGAGGAAAAAAAAAATCACAATTGTAATGTCACCAGGCTTTTGCGTGATCATCACCACGGAAGTCACACGTCTCTCAGATCTTGGGAAGAGAAACCATTGTAAGTTTCATTTAAAGTCCCCCAATATGTTGCGACATAAATCACAAGACAAGAGACAGATCTTCCAGTCAATCTTCCAGAACACATTAACATGAAATTCATCCGTTTACAGAAAATGGACATATTTTTGGCTGCAGTGTTGTAGCTATTGGCACATTTTTGTTTGTCTGTCGCACTAAGGTGCTGCTTGCATAAAGCTGAACATTAATATCAGCCAGTGATTTCACAATGTGGCAAATATTGTGTAATAAAAGAGCCTGTTGGCTGCAAGGCATGCCTGCTGGGGGCTTGTTGCTCCTTCCAGTCTTTTCCTTTAAAAGAAAAATGTTCAAAGCCATTAAAATCTAAGGTGCATCTAGATTTGATGATTGTCATTGATTCTACAAAGGACTGGGATTTTTGAGCGCACTACCCGATCACACCACATCCGCATCGTTCCAGATTCCACTTAACCCTTTTTTTTGACTATCGTAACTCATCAACCGTCTACGTGATCATATATCAGCTGCTTCTGATATGGAGAAAAGCGCTTCTTTATGGTCGAACAGTTACTGAATGACAAAGAGCGTGTGTTATGTAGGTGTCGCCTGCGACTTCTCAGGTGTGAACGAGTTAACCGTTCTCTGGCTCATTGTAATTTGGGGTCAAATGTACTTATAAGTGCAGTATAAATTGCCTGTGAGTGGACCCGTGGTTAAACCTAAAACTTGGAAAAAATATATAATATACCTTTTATTTTGGTTGTTCAAACCTTTTTTTATTCCTGTTCTTGATGCTTTAGACATTGGGGAGAAATCATTCCAACCATTTTTTATTTTTAAAAGAAAAATCCTGACCCTAATTTACATTTTTTTGAGAGGAGGGAATTGTACTCCCTTAAATCTTTGCTTTTTGTCAGAGGAAGCTCCAGGAAATGTCACTGAGATGGAACATCTTTTAGGTGGAGTCTGGTGTGAGAGATGTATTTTGACTTGCTTGGGAAAACCTCAGTGTTTTTCCAAGGAAGAGCTGTGGGGGGAATACCATTAATGGCTCTCGTGTTAGGACTTTTTCACTGAAGTTTTAGTCTTGAAAAAGAAGGGAGTTAAACGTATTATTTAAATATATTCATTCTTATTTAGTTTTAAATATTCTTGGTTTGTTGGTGAATTTATGACTTTTATTTGACATCTTTCAGTATAAATCATAGAGATTACTAAGGCTGTCTGAATCCGTTTGAGCTGCAATTACTCAACCAGAGAAGAACTACATAAATGACATCATATTTTATTTCCAGAAATGTTAGATTTTATTTAAATTCCTTCACAGTGTTTCTCCTTTTGTGCTCCGATCACCCAAAATATGTTTGTTTTAGTGCTAAAGCACCCCTGTAATGCTTATTTTTAGAGGTTATCACCTCAAACATTTTCTTTTCTTTTCTGCTCTCCAGAAACGTCAGATCTTAGTAACTCTGGTGGAGATATGTCTTCCCCTGCTCTTCTCTGGCATCCTCATAGTTCTGCGTCAGAAGGTGCCTTTCAAGGACTATCCGAACGCCACCATCTATGAGAGCTACTACGTTGATGAGTTGCCTAAACCTTTCCTGCGGAGCTTTCAGTTGGCCTTCGTGCCCAGTAACTCAAGTGTGGTGCGGCAGGTGGCAGAAGATGTTCGAGCAAGCCTGCATCTCTCCTCTGGTGAGTGATGTCCACAATTGTTTGATATTAACAGTAATACACTGGCAATTAAAAAAAAAGTGTGATTGAGGATTGACATGAGAGTACTGACTCCGCAAGGAATCCAGAAGACCTCACCCCACTTTCTTGTTAGTTAGTGGGAATAATGAAGCATGTATAATATTACATGTAGATACATCCTTAGCTACCATTATTCCTAAAAATGCAGACACATTTAGTTCACTTTAAGGTGGAAAAACAACACAATGTTGTAAAAAACAAGGAAAAGATGAGCAAGAGAGCCATATCAATAAATTTGCAGGTTGTCTGCAGAGTTGACTGTCCCTGCAGTGTCATCTGAGATCCCAGCTCAGCTGTTAATAAATTATTTACCTCATGTTCAGCAGACAAGTCAAAGGATGGTGAATTCTAGTTCTGTCAGGTGCAAACAAGACCTCAAAAGTATTTGCTTGTACTAAGCCTAAAGGAAGGAATTCTTGTAACGCTAGTTCATAGTTGGACCTATTTACCTGATGACCCAGAATTGACTTTTATTATGCCAGCAAATAATTCAGTAACATTTAAATGTTTTGATGGCGTTTCAGCGTTTTTGTCAATCTCTCTCCTTGTGGCTGCTAAACTTTAATCCCATAATAATTTTAAAACTTCCTTTGGAGCTCTCTGACATGTGTGTTTTGGTTTCTTTGGTCGATTTTGACAGTTTCTCCTGCTGTGACATCATCTTTTTTTTTGCCGGGGGGGTAGGGGTCGGTTTTGTTGCCGTTGACTACGCCCAACAAACATTTTCACCAGGGACTAGGTGCATGCAAATTTTGGTGAGTTATTGAGTATGTGGAGGTGGATTTTCATTCAAAGTCACAGTAAGTAAGAAGGCAGAAACAATCTGGTCCTTGCAGGACTTCTAGATCATAATTAAATCAGGTTCTGCCTGCTCCTGTAGACCTAAGGCTCTATCATCTGCACTGCTTTCTGCTGATTAGCCAAATCTAGTGTCTCCTAAACACACCTGATCCAGGTGATCAGCAGCAGGAAGTGCAGGGAGAGCTGGAAAACAGACATATAGGTAGATCTTGAGGATCAGGTTTGGGCAGCCTTGCATCAAAGCGTTCGCCGCTTGAATCTTTGCTTTCTTTCATAAAATGCATTTATGGACGCACGCAACTTTGTCTGAGACAGACTTGTGCTGGTTTTCATTTCTGCTCGAGCCTATAAGTTGAGTAGCTGCTTGCTTTTCCCTCTTTTATTCAAGTGTTTATTTTATGAAGCTGCCCCAATTTTAACCCCAGAGCTGCTGTGTAATTGCCAGAATCATAGTACAAACATGTTTGCTTGATAGAGTGGTAAAATATCCCGTTGCGCAAACCAGAAGAGCGATAATATAATAAAGGGTGAAAAGAAAATCTTACGGGAACCAGGGGCTTTAGGAATGTCTCATGCCTTTTTCTTTTTTTTTTTTGCTCAAGCACACAAACTTTTTCCAACTTTCTTTTTTCTTTTTGTAAACGCACTCGACGCTTAGTATTGTATCTTGACCACTGTTATCAATAAAGCTTCACCCAGTTCAGTATGCTTGGAGCATCACCATTCCCCCTCTGCCAACAGGATAATGAGGACCAAGCTCAGCCATAGCTGTCTATGAGATCAACTGCTGTGACCCTCTGTGTTTTTGTTGCAGTGCGCGGCTTTGAGACGGAGGAGCAGTTTGAGAACTACGTGAAAAATGACCCTTTATCGGGACAGCTGCTGGCTGCTTTAGTGTTTGACCACCCCTTCGCTCACGACGACGACCCCTTACCCTTACAGGTAAAGGGAACAGCCCACTGCAGGAAGTATCTTCTGTTGTTGAGACACAAAAATGAACCAGTATTACTGGTTTAAGCCAGTTTTTATTTTTGCCCTCCTCAAATCCAGTTAGTTCACATGTTGTTGGGAAAACTGGGAAAAGCTTAAACAGAGGGATTGGTTTTGGTCAAAATGAAAAACAAGGAGGATTCTGTTTTTTTTTTTTCAAGTGCAGCAAGAAAAATCTGAAAGTGTGGATTGGAGGTTTGATTGGTGGGGCTGTCAGAGAAGATGCTGACAGACTGATGGCCACAGAATTGCAATTTAGAAAAGAAGGTGTTCTTAAGCTTTTGTAGGAACAACCAAACTTTTATCTCATTTAAATCAACAAAATCTTTCAGATTGTTAAGGTGTCGGGCTATCTTTCTGTCCCACAAAAGCAGAAGTGACGGAGCATTTTTAAACTGGTCCACCTTGTTAGCGCTGCTTTGTTCTACAGAATTTTAGAAGTGTTTATTAGAAAAAATGCTGCCAAAGGGACCCAAACTGAAGCACTGGACTAATCAAGAGTTGAATAGAATCATTAATTTAGTTCTAGCTGCTGATTAAGGTGCGGATAATCAAAGTAAAGGTTACCATCCATTAAAAATTTGAGTGCCTTAAAACAAATCAGTGGCAAAAACACCAGAGGTCAACTTTGGGAAAGAAATTAACCAAAACTTTTAATAATGTTATGTTTATAAATGTGTTTTTGTGCACCACTATTCTAATCGTCTTAGTACAATTGGTGCACGTGAGCGTAGATAAAATTCTCAACTCATTCTGTGCTCTTATTCTCAGGTGAGTTACCACCTGCGCTTCACGTTCACGCCGCGAAATGCCCCCCCTAAGGAGAAGTCGGAGCTGAACCCCAACAGTGACCTGGACTGGCACACTCTCAGCCTCTTCCCTCTTTTTCAAATGCCGGGCCCTCGAGAGCAGTATGACAAGGAGGGGGGCACGCCAGGTGAACTTGTTTATTTGTTTAAAAGAACAATGCGACAAAAAGAAAGTTTAATTTTCGCATTTTTTGGAAAAACAATCTCCTTAAATGTTATTTGATGTTCTAAAAAAAACCTTAACCTCACAGGGAGCAAGAGCCTCTCTTGAGGCTGCGTTTCCATGCCAACCACACTCCTGCATGTCTTTGGCGAGATGAGTGCAGTGTAGATTTTGTCATGACACTGCGTGTGCCATGATTTAAATATGTGACTAATATGTCTAAAGGGCTTACGAGAAGACTGCTGTTAAATTCATTTTGGAGCCCCTGTGGCTGGTTGATTGCTACAAGGCTTGAAAGATGGGATTATGCTGCACTGTTCCTCAGCAGGACCAGACTTTGAATAATGTTTTGCATGGATTTGCATGTAATAGTGTGAAGAAAAGACATGCTTGAAAAGCTAAAAGTCACAGTGACAGAACGGTGAAGCCAGAAGGCTCCTTATTATTTTCCTACTGACTTGCACACAGATGATTTAGTCTTTTGACACGCTGAATTGGTAATGTATTAAGTGGATTTGTGCCTTGAGTCACGGGGCCTTGGTTTAGGAACATGGCAATTCTATTGATATGTCTCCCCTCCTTTTAGGTTATTTTCGAGAGGGCTTCCTGGCAGTGCAGCACGCGGTGGACAGAGCCATCATGCACTCTTACAACCGAACAGCTGCTGCAGCTCTGCTCAGAAAGATTGCAGTGGTTTTGTCACGGTTTCCTTATCCAGCTTTTATATATGACGTCTTCATCCTGGCCATCCAGAACCAGCTTCCCCTTCTGCTGGTGCTCAGCTTCACCTATACGGCTCTCAACATTGTGCGAGCTGTGGTGCAGGAGAAAGAGAGGAAGCTGAAGGTGTGCTTGCGGCCTTTTGTTTTTGGGGTCCAGCTATCGGGCTGAATACTGATTCCCTGCCTTGTGTTGTGTGTTTCAGGAGTACATGAGGATGATGGGTCTCAGTAACTGGCTCCATTGGAGTGCTTGGTTCCTCATGTTCTTTCTGTTCCTCTCCATTTCTGTCTTTTTTGTCACAGTGCTACTCTGCATCCAGGTGAGTTTAGATCCCCTACTCTCAATCCTACAAAAAATTCATTTCAACACATCTTGGATTAGAAAATAAAATCATTTTTAATGCATTATATGTACACTGCAAAAAGAAAGCTAACTGTTAGAATGGCTTTAAATTGAATGCTTTATAGCACAATACTTTTTTATTGATACATCTAAGCAAATGGTTTGTATTTTTTTTTTTTTATGAACCTATTTGTTTTTCATTTTGATTACAGTGACAAAAACTAGTGGATTCAGAGGAAATTTTAAAACAAAATGTGAACAAAATGAGAATTCCATCCTTGGCCCATATTAATAAATCCTCACACAATCTAAAACCAGCATTACATTTTGGCTTCCAAAAAGTGACAATAAATGCCAGTCAAATACTTTAATATAACACCCTTAAAATTAAGTCAAAATGACATAGCAATTTGAGTTTTTTTGAGTCTAAAATCAAACATTTTCTATTCAATTTTGATTGATTTTAATCATAGTTTCTTTATTTCTATTTTATTTTTTATTTTTTGCATCTAAATCTAGCTTATTAATAATATCAGCTGGACTTTGTGATTTCGATTCACTTATTTACTTCATTATTTTAGGTGAGTGCTAATGGCGCCGTGCTGACCTACAGTGACCCCACGTTGGTCTTTTTCTTCCTGCTGGTTTTCACAGTGGCCACCATCAGCTTCAGCTTCATGATCAGTGCCTTCTTCTCCCGAGGTGAGTGTTTGTGTCTGTTCTCATGTGCTTTAATCCTTTGCTTCTGTCAATCTCCACTTATAAGATGGAGAGTTTGTGCAAAAGCTCAAGTCCCGGTAATTTTGCAGGATTTTTTGCTCCTCCTTCTTGAGTAACTGCATAAAAGAAGCCACAAGAAGTGTCACTACTACGTCAACTATGCGATTGCAATTTCTGAAGAGTTTTCGACCTGATAAGCTTATGTTCTATGATGAGGTATAACTTGAAAGGCGTTGATGTGAAACCCAAGCATACGGCTCGACCCGCTCAACCCCGGCAAGAAAGAAAGCTTTTAAATCAGTGCTTTCTCACGTTCCTCCTCTCTCTCCCTGTTTGCTCTTTCACTCATTCAAAGCCCCTCTTTCAAACCGACATCTATGCCCTTTTCAGCTTTTTCTCAGCAAAGCGCCTCTCATAGCAAATGACTCCTCAGGCCACTTTTTAGCAGCTGTCTGCAAGTGAACACATCAAGCTGCCTCTAGATGCCATAGATTTTAATTATTTTGACGGATAACATATGTTTTGCAATAGATCCTAAAAACGTGGAAAGTTGTGACCCAAATGTTTATTTTGTTATTTATGACCTCCTCCATGGAAAAAAAAATGCTAGTTTGAGGCTTCCTGAGTGACCTCCTTGACCACGTTTGAACAAAGACAGTCTATTTTTTCCTCTTTGTTATGTTGCCAGCTGTCTGGATAGTTTTCACCCACTCAGGAACATGCTTTTAAGGAACAGATAATTGCATCTGATCAATGCCGGCTCAGAATGTCACATTGACTCCGGTGAGAGGTCTTTTGAGAGTTCTTCTGCTTCTCAGAAATGGTAACAGAAATAGCCCCTTTCATCCTCTTTATTCACATTTCTCAGCCTTTCTTTTCCTTTCATTTGCCCTAATACCTCTGATAAGAATTGTCCTGACAGTGATAATGGATGAGTTCCGAGTGCTTTATCATCATTTACTCAATCTGCAGGTGCTGTTTAAATTCATTAGGATGCAGTTTACGCCTGTTCTTTGGAAAGCTGAAACCCTCCCTCTCACTGTTGCAGCTAATGTGGCGGCGGCTGCAGGTGGCTTCATCTACTTCCTCAGCTACCTGCCTTATTTGTTCCTGTGGCCGCGCTATGATCTACTCAGCCATGGGCAGAAGGTGTCGGCTTGCCTTATCTCAAACGTGGCCATGGCCATGGGAGCGCAGCTCATCGGAATGTTTGAAGGCAAAGGTGAGACCTTCGATTAGTCTTTGATAGTTAGACATTTTTTTGATGTTCATTTCTTTTTTTTTGCTTGTCTTTTCTCTTCAGGAACAGGGATTCAGTGGTCAAACTTGTTTGACTCTGTAACGGTGGACGATGACTTCTCCCTGGGTCAGGTTCTGTGCCTGCTCCTGTTCGACTCTGTGCTTTATGGGCTGGTGGCCTGGTACGTGGAGGCCGTGTTTCCTGGGGAGTACGGAGTGCCTCTGCCTTCCTATTTCTTTTTACTGGTAGGTTTTGAAATGAGTCTTTCGTTTATTCATTTAATCATCCTTTGACTTGGAGAACAGACTCATACAAGTGGGATTGCTTTCAAATATTGCGGTTTTGCCGTATCGCTGTTTTGCAGATTTTTTAGAGCAATTTTGCATGTGTTCTTCGTCCTGATTGGCTGTCGACCATTGTTAGTTAATCGCTTCCACGCTGCGTCTCCTGTATAAAATGCGTTCAGTTTGCCAAATTTTTGTTTTATCTGTGTTTTCTTTTTATTATAATGGACTTATTGGGTTAAAGTTTGAACTTTGAGAGTTGAAGCAAGAAAGAAAAGTGTGAAAATATTAGTGTCTGTCTAAGAAAAGAGTATGAAGTGTCTAGTGAGGGGTTTTAAAACCTTAAAGCATCTGTAATAATTGTAAAAAAAAAACAACAAAGATGACAGCTTTGCACATTTCACCAGATAATTTATAGATCTTTTTTTAAGAGTTAGATTCTAACTCCTGGAATTAAAAAAAGGGAACGCCTAATTGCATTTGAAAACTGAAAGTGAACCAAAAGAGAAAGCCACCTGGAAGTCATTGTTCTACGAATGGTGTTCAGTTTTTTTATTCCTGTCCTTTTTTTTACCAGTGTAATGTGTTTCTCAAACATATCCCAGCACAGAAACAAAAAAAAACAAACAATTTAGCTGCAAACAGATGATGAATCGGATCATGTAATGATGTAATGCTAATGTCTCCTCAAAGATATTGACGGCTTATGCAGCTATGCTCAGTAAAAAGCTTCTCTAATACAGCGAGAAAGGAGGGATCAGAGAACTCGGCCTATCAGTCAGAGGAAGTCTTCAGGTTCAGCCGGTTGAAATAACAGGAACCGTCCAAGTCCATCCAGCCAACACAAACATGGTTTATCTGCGCTGCAAATACAGAGCACCACGAAATGGCATTCCTTTATACATACACGCACTCAAGAATAAACTCGCACTCATTTCCCAGTATGCAGGAATTGGAGACTTTGTCAGCAGGGTGTGGATGTAAACGTTGACATACTTCTGTCTGGATCCATTGTGTGAGTGGATGCTGTGGCTTTAGCGCACACAAAGCTTTTGACTGTAGTTCTTAAAGTCTGTCAATCACCAACTGTAAACTCTTTACTTTTCCTCATTTAAACCCCCAAATTAATGGCATAAATGAGAACACAGAACAGATTTCTGTTTGTTTGTAAGGTTTTGTTGACGGTGTTTCTTCAATCTTAGCCTTCATACTGGTGCAGCAGCCCTCGCATGGCTTTGGTGAATGAGAAGGAGGAAGAGGAGGATGCAGAGAAGGCTCTGAAAGGAGAGTTTATAGAGGAGGAACCAGCAGGACTGGTCTCTGGGGTGAAGATTAAACACCTCTTTAAGGTAAGCAGCTCAAAACTTTAACCCTGACCCATCAAGGGTTCCACAAAGCTCACAAATCAGCTGCTTCTCTCTTTGACAGGAGTTCAAGTTGGGCAACAAAACCCGGAAGGCTGTCAGAGATTTGACTCTGAACATGTTTGAGGGGCAGATTACAGTGCTGTTGGGACACAATGGTGCTGGAAAAACCACAACACTGTCCATGCTTACAGGTTTGCAGTCTCAACACGTAACGGACACACTGAGCTTCTGGTTCAGTAATGACCCGACTGACTTCCTGTTTTAGGTCTTTTCCCCCCCTCCAGTGGCAGGGCCTACATCAACGGCTATGACATCTGTCAGGACATGGCACTGATCCGACGCAGTCTGGGTCTTTGTCCACAGCACGACGTTTTATTTGATAACCTCACAGTGAGAGAGCACCTGCTCTTTTACGCACAGGTAAAAGTTATGTCCTAATATTATTAGACTTAAAGACTCACTCCGATGAAAACTGTGTTTTTAGTGTTTTTAACATGCTTTTTTTGCATTTTTCTGATGATTCAGGACAAATATTAAGAAAATTAATATTGAAACTGCATTTATGAGTATTCCTTTCTTCAAAACATTGATGGAAAAAAAAGCAGTTTGAAAAAGATCGTATTTATGACGTAGAAATGGCGAGCCACAAGCTCTTTTTTTATTTGGCTTAAAATGTAATAATTGTCATTAATTACCGCTAGGAACGCTTTGAAAATAGATCAAAGATGATCATTTTAAAGTGGGTTAGCGTAGAGAACATTTGTTATACTCAGACCTCATATGGGATAAAGGTAAAATTAAACATTTTTTTAGGCATTTTGACAAACGCAGGTTGTCAAGAATAGATATTTAAATAACGGCAACATTTAAAAAAAGAAGAATAAAACAAGCAGAATATCGACACAGTTTATACATTTATCAAAACTTTTAGAAATGATGCTTTTTCAGTTGTTTTCTTAATGTAAATGCGTTTTCATGGTTTCTGTCCAGCTGAAAGGCTACTCCAAAGACAAAATTCCAGATGAAGTGGATCGGATCATTCGTATCTTGAACCTAGAGGACAAGAGACAGGCTCGCTCCAAAACTCTTTCTGGTGGCATGAAGAGAAAGCTTTCTATTGGCATTGCTCTTATTGGAGACTCTAAAGTGAGAAACCTTTTAAACCAGATTCATTTATCTTTTTTGTCTTTTTTCCCCCCTCTTTAATAATGTTTAATCTCTCTGTACACCCCCAGGTTGTCATGTTGGACGAGCCTACTTCAGGTATGGACCCGTCTGCACGACGGGCCACGTGGGACCTTCTGCAGGGGGAGAAACGAGGCCGCACTATTTTACTCACTACCCATTTCATGGATGAGGCCGATCTGCTTGGTGATCGCATTGCCATCATGGCCGGAGGGGAGCTGCAGTGCTGCGGGTCGCCACTTTTCCTGAAGAACAAGTATGGTAGGTGGAGTTGGTTGTAGCAGCTCCAAGAACTTACTGCAAATTTTTACGCACAGATACAAGTACCAGTTTAGAGCTAAAAAATGCTGCATTCTTCCAATTATCTCGTAACACCCTACCAGACACACGCAAACGCCTTTTTTGGCCATTACTTAAAGTTCCAAATAAAGCCTTGTTTGATGTTCCAGTAATATCAAAATGCATTTTCTCTGTTTACCAGGTGCTGGCTATCACATGGTAATAGTGAAAGATGCTTTTTGTAACGTTTCGGAGATCACCCGCCTGGTTCACATGTACGTTCCAAATGCCACGCTTGAGAGCAGCGCCGGAGCAGAACTCTCCTACATTCTGCCAAAAGAAAGCACCAGCAGGTGAGCCGGTCTGAGCGCTCAGAGTAAAATTCTTTCACTATGAACTTCATAAAGATTTGATTCAGTTGTTTTAGGCAAGAAAACGCAGCCACTCTTTCAGATCAATTGTTTGTATGTTGTATTGATTTATATGTTCTGAAGTAAATAATTTATTCTCACATATTGCTCCATAGTTATTAGTTATTCTCTTGTCTTTTTTTGTATTCAATTAGAAGTTCATTTGGATGAAAATGTTTCTTCTCAGGTTTGAATTACTGTTTGCTGAGCTGGAGATGAACAGAGACGAGCTGGGGATTGCCAGCTATGGAGCCTCAGTGACAACTATGGAGGAAGTGTTTCTCAGGCAAGAGTGACCTGCGTTTAGTTTACCAGACCTTCAAACTTTCTACTGTTTTTATATGATATGTGTCGTGCATTCAAGAAAGCGCTGAATTTGGGTTCTTGAATGTGCTTTTAGCATACGGTGTTCACACTGGACTGCCGCTATCGATGTTAGCACATGTACCATACAGTGCACGTATGTTTTCTTCGAAAGTGTTTGCTTGGACGCACATTCCCGAGGACGGTGTGAATGTACCTTTTCCACATATTTTAAAAAAAAGCAAAAATTATTCGAAATAAGTTTTTAATGAGGGATGTGTTTTTTCCCTCTCAGATGATTTGATTTAATGTATTGATTCATTTTAAGCATTCAAAATAATTGAATTCTGAATAATAAGGTAAAACACAGATACCTATCAAACCTTTTTAAATATAAAGTAAAACATTGAATAGAAATAAAAAATGAATGAAGATGTAAGAAGATGATGCCATATTCTTGATAGTGTTATTAATCGTGCGTAGAGTTTTTGCAGTAATTCATAAAGTACACACACGTCACATTAGATTCATTAAATATAATGACTATCAATCAAAGTCAATTAGTGTGATTTATTGCTTGAAAGTGATTGGGAAGAAGCTACTCTCTTCTTGATTAATTTTTTCTATTTGTATCTGTATCCTTTACATCCCTAGTTTTAATCATTATCTCAATAGAACTACAGTCTCTGCATATTTTAATTGGAGTTTTTGGCACCTTGTTGCGTTTTCTTTTGTTTACTCCTTGCTGAAGCATCACAGCCACAGCTGCTTGCTGTCCGTGGATCAAACACTTTCTGTGTCTTCGCCGGCTCTGTTTTTTTTTTCTTTTTTTTTGTATCCGTAGCAACGACTACAAGATAGCTTTCCCAGCAGAAGGCGGCGTGCCCCCTTTAACTTGCACTAGTGTTTAACATCATAATTGATGGTACAAAGGCCTTGCTATGTTCACATCATGCTGGGAGTGGCAGTCTGTTGTTCTCCTTTATCACAATGCATCAAACATAATACTGAGACAAACTGGCAATAAATAGAATTTTTTTCTCCTCACTTTTTTATTAGTCACCTTCTAATTAATATCATTGATTATCAGAAATTGTGGCAGGATATTTATGCTGTTTTGTCTTTCTTTGTGAGTCCCACAAACATTTTTCAGTTTTTCATTGTTCCACTCCTCTAAAGTGTAAAAAGGATTCTCTAATGGAGGAGACGAAGGCAGCTCGACTGAAAGCTTACAAAAGGCAGTCTTTTAGTGGATAGAGTGTAAAATGGCTCGATTTGTCCTGCTGTGCCTCCGCTTTTCACTCACTTATTGGCGAATAATAGAGTCCAGAAATAGTTTTTTTGCAGACAGTCCTGGTTATTTTCACCGAAGCAATCTCTTGAAAGAAATTTGTTTTTGAAAAGGACCTGCAAGTAACACCCCGCAAATGTGCTTATATTTGCGCACTTTGTGCTCAGGTTTTACGGATTTTAGATAAAGCTTATACTTTGTTTTTCTTATACATCCTTTGCGGTCGATTTTCAGAGTAGGGAAGCTGGTGGACTCTAGTTTGGACATCCAGGCTATCCAGCTGCCAGCTCTACAGTACCAGCATGAGAGACGCTCCCATGACTGGAACATGGAGGACACAAGCAGCATCAGTGGCCTGACAGACGTCACTGACTTCACAGACAGCGGCACACTCATCTCAGAAGACTGCTCCAACATCAAGCTGAACACCGGGGTAGACTTTTGTTGAGCAAACCTATGGTGTGTTTGGTTTTCCTCTTCTGCTGCTCACATTTTTCCCTTCTTTAGGTCCGACTGCACCTGCAGCAGTTCTATGCCATGTTCCTGAAGAGGGCGCTATACAGCTGGAGAAACTGGAAAGTGATGGTAGCCCAGTTCCTGGTGCCGCTGATCTTCACCGTCGTGGCCTTAGTGGTGGCACGCTCCTTTCCTAATCACCAGAATGCCCCTTTATTGAATTTGAATCTCAGTCGATACGGCCCCACCAGGGTTCCTGTGGCCCTGCAGGGTGGGGCAGGTCCTCTTGCCTCTGCTTTTGCAAATGCCTACATCTCCCAGCTCTCTACCCAGATAGGTGAACTGGTCAACATCACAGGTGAGAAAAATAAGACAAAGTGACTCTTAAAATTACTTCATCTTAAGATCTGTTATTTACGATAAAATGACTATAAACCAAATTACAGAAAATTACAAAAAAAATGCAAGTAGACTTTTCTTAACTTTAATTGTATCAAAAGAAATGTCCTTTCTTTTCCCCTCCAGACTTCACCGATTACGTCCTGACACACGCAGAGGAGGAGGGCGGCAGCTTCAATGAGCGCTGCGTGGTGGGTGCTGCTTTCCGGGGCATTAGCCGGAAGTTTGCTGAAGCAACGGCTTTCTTCAACAATCAGGGCTACCACACACCCGCCACAGCCCTCATGATGGTGGACAACGCCCTGTTCAAACTTCTAGCCGGGCCCAACGCTTCCATACAGACTAGCAACTACCCCATGCCTCGCAATCTGTCCGAGACTGCACGGAGCCAACTCACAGAGTGAGTACAGACGGGTCGGGAATGGAGCCAGTATTCTGACTGGTTTAAATAAATCAGTGGCAGAAAAGTTTCAAGTTGCTGTGAGGAAAAAGGCAGACGTATTTTAGTTATAAATCACAACAATTTTAATAAAGAAACACTCAGAAATGCTATTTTAAGCTTAATATATGTTCTCCTTCTTGAGAAAAATTCCACAAGAACATGTAAAAATCAACAAAAATGTTAAATCTTTATTTATTTATTTACTACATCAGTATTTATTGGTCAATTTGACTCTTTCTAAATAGTTAATCTAATTGTTTTGCAACTTCATCGTCTTCCTGCTTCCTTCCAATTGCAGGGGAAAGACAGGCTTTGCCATCGCCATCAACCTCATGTATGGCATGGCGTCCCTGTCCAGCACTTTTGCCCTGCTGCTTGTAACCGAGTCATCCATCAAGTCTAAACACGTGCAGCAGGTCAGCGGGGTCTACCTGTCGAATTTCTGGTTTTCCGCCCTACTGTGGGACCTGGTCAACTTCTTGCTTCCTTGCCTTCTCATGCTGGTAGGTGGAGCATCTGTCGAGATGCTGAAGCTGATTACCGTGTTTTTGCATCAGAGGCTAATGTGTTTTCTCCGTTTCAGGTGGTGTTCCAGGCATTCGGAGTGGAAGCTTTTGTGGATGACAACCACCTCATAGATGTTCTATTGTTACTGCTTCTGTACGGCTGGGCTGTGGTGCCTCTGATGTACTTGCTCAGCTTCCTCTTCTCCACTGCTGCCACAGCCTACACGCGCCTCACCATCTTCAATATGATCTCTGGCACTGCTACCTTTTTGGCCGTAACCATTATGACGATCCCAGGTTAGAAACTGTTTTCAAAACTAGTTAGAATAAAAATAGGGGTTACCCTGGTGAAGATTCGTTATAGATTTCTGGATCTTAAACACATTTAATTCATGACTGATGCTCTGGCACGGCTGACCAAATACAGGATGCGGCTCTTGTGTGGGTGCAACGGATCTCTGTGGGAGGGCGTGTGTGAAATTTCAAGCTTTTAAAAAAGTGTGATTTTTTTTTTTTTTTAAATCTGTGGAAGTGATGCCTGCATCTGCACATAAGCTCCTGCTTGCTATGGAAAAAAACAACTGAAGAAGGTTATAAAAATAGTCAAGATGCGTCTCTATCCTTTTTGTTGACTGCTTTTTTTTTATTTCCCTCCCCTCAGAGTTGAATCTTCAGGATTTGTCTCACTTGCTGGATAAGGTGTTCCTGATTTTTCCGAACTACTGCCTGGGAATGTCTTTCTGCCAGTTTTATCAGAACTATCAGTTTATCACGTTTTGCACATCCAGTTCTCTCAGCCAAGTGATCTGCAAGTACTTGAGTAAGTGTTGTTTTTAAGGTAACAGATTTAATGAGATTTTTGCTCGTTTGTGATGTGATGCAGTCTCAGATTGAGTCTTATTTTATGCGGCAAACGACTAACTTTTTGGGGTTGTTTGTCTCTAGACATCACATACCAGACGGATTACTTCTCGATGTCAGAGCCAGGCGTCGGGCGCTTTCTTGTGGCCTTGTCGGTGCAGGGTGTTGTCTTCAATGTACTCCTGTTCGTCATCGAGCTCCAGTGCGTGCGCACCATCTGGCGCCTCTTCACATCTCTGTGTAGACGACGTAAACAGGTAAACTGGGATAAAATAAATAACTTTCATTACTTTTTTAACATTTTAATCTTACATTTTGTTTTTGGCTGTGTCAGTTGCCTTTAATAGAGGATGCAGCCCTCGTTCCAGAGGACAGAGATGTGGCTGAAGAGAGGAAGAGAGTTCTGGAGTGTCAACCCATGATGGAGTCGATGGTCGGAAGCCCCCTCATTCTGCAGGAGTTGAGCAAGGTATTGCTGCACCACTGTGTTGCCAAATCTGCATCTGTAAAAAGGTGAATGAAATTTTTCATTTTCTGTTTTTTTTTTTGGTTTTTGATAGGTCTATAGCAGCGGGGAAACCCTTCTGGCTGTGGACAGGTTGTCTCTCGCTGTCGCAAAAGGAGAATGCTTTGGGCTTTTGGGCTTCAACGGAGCCGGGAAGACCACAACTTTTAAGATGCTGACAGGAGATGAGAGCGTTACATCTGGTGATGCCTACATCGACGGTTACAGCATCCTGAGGGACATTAAGAAGGTAGTTTAGAGGAAAACAATGAACTCCAGTCATTCATTTTTTGAGTTAAAGACTAAAAATGTTCCTGGATGTTGCAGGTCCAGCAGCGAATAGGTTACTGTCCTCAGTTTGATGCTGTTCTGGACCACATGACGGGAAGAGAGACTCTGTGTATGTATGCCAGGCTCAGAGGAATTCCAGAAAAGTATGTTTCTGGCTGTGTGGAGAATGTCCTAAGGTCACTGCTTCTGGAGCCCCATGCAGATAAACTTGTCCGCAGCTACAGGTGGGACAACCTTTGACTTTCAAGCAACACTATACCTGAGATTTGGCTTTGTTAGGCAACTAATCACTGAAGAATGGTGTGCTTGCAGTGGAGGCAATAAGAGGAAACTGAGTGCAGGCATGGCTCTGATTGGAGGACCTCCGGTCATTTTCTTGGACGAACCTTCAACGGGGATGGATCCGGTAGCCAGAAGACTTCTATGGGATGCCATCACTCACATTAGGGAGTCTGGCAAGGCCATAGTCATCACTTCTCACAGGTTACCTTTAAAAAAAATATTTTATGCGAATAAAGCTTGTGCTTTCCCTGCAAACCTGGCTGTGTTTTTTCACCAGTATGGAGGAGTGTGAAGCTCTGTGTACCAGACTGGCGGTGATGGTCAACGGTCAGTTCAAGTGCCTTGGAAGCCCCCAACATCTGAAGAGCAAGTTTGGCAGTGGCTACACTCTGCTGGCTAAAGTACACGTGGAAGCAGAGTTGGAAGAAAGCGACCTGCGTCTGTTTAAAGATTTCATTGAAAGCACTTTCCCAGGTTAGAGATAAAACAAATCAACTGATTCCAATGTTTTCCTATTGACGTTAATTTAAACATAATTGCATCATTTTAAATGTTGATTTTTCTTGTGTAACAGGAAGTCAACTTAAAGATGAGCACCAGGGAATGGTGCATTACCACTTGACTGACAGAACACTGACATGGGCACAGGTATGGGGGTAAATTTAGGAACTGTTTTGACCGTTTACTTTTGTGCAAAATGGAAAAATCTGTGCTTGCACACATGCTGTTAGAGCTCCCCCTAGTGGATTAAAAATATTTCTTGGTAGACTTTGTTCTTGCAATATGAAGTTAATAAAAGTAACAGAAAAAAATAAGTGTTACTCTTTATCATAATAATTAACATTTAACTTTTTTTTTTTTTTATTTATTCCTCTGCTCAGGTGTTTGGCACTTTAGAAGCAGCCAAAGAAAAATACCAAATCGAAGACTACTGTGTGAGCCAGATCTCGCTGGAGCAAGTGTTTCTCAGCTTTGCCCAGTTCCAGCATTGCACACAGGCTGGGAGGACGTAGGTGGATTGAGGATTCACCTTCCATTGTCCATTTTCCCCAGTGCTGTAGGTAAAAGCTCGACAAAAAGACTTGTTTTGGCGTGAGGACCCCGTTTTTACCCCAAACACACTCAAACGTCTGAGTTTTTTTATTCCATCCTCCTTGTGTGTTCTTATTTAATGTCGTCATGTGCAAATGCAGTTTTTGTTATGATCATCGCCTGTGAAGTGTTGATTACACCAAGTAATGAAGTCCAAGATTACGATGCCACTAAACCACTACACTAAACTCTGACAACTAGGGTCATTTTCAGTGTGTGTGCACAATGTAGGTATTTGTTTTGATTTATTTATGACTTTTTATCAATTTCTTCACTTTTTAAGAATTGTTTTTTAGTTTTGTGATGGAGACATAGGAGCAACTCAATCTGATAGTTGTGATGTACACCTTGGAGCCTTATCTAATATTTTTCAATGCTTTTCTTTACTCGCAAAAGGAGGAGTTATCCTAAAGCCTTTTCATGTTGCCACATGTAAAAAATGATGTTTTCATGGTACTAAAACCCTTTCCTTAATGCAAGACCTTTTTGTTTTTTAATACAGTTTTTTGATGAATGCATGCTTTAACTAGCTGAAAAAGAGCATGATAATGGGAGGGAGGAGAACGGCAAAAAACAACCGCCCTTCTTAGAGAAAATGAAATCCATTCCAGGTACAGCTAGTGCTTCTCGTGTTTCTGTTCTCATGAGTTCACAAGGTTGTTCAAAATCTGCTGCTAAACAAGTTCTCAACAATGTGGATGTCATTTGACATGAGTTTTTTTGTTTGCTTTAGAAGGAAATTTAGTTTTCCTCCTTTTCCTAGACATTTTAAAACATGTATTCAGTGTACAATCTGAAAATAGGTTTGATTTGGCTTCTTTTTATTTGTTCTTTTTACCAGAGCTTTAATAGACCCTAACGAACCCAAGATACTGAAACTGAATAAATCTCACTGCATCTTTGGCTTTAGCTGCTCCTTCACAGGGTGTCTAACAATTGAAAAGTTTTGTTCTTTTTTTTTTTTTTTTTTAATCCAAATCTTTCTTTCTTTTCTCACATAAGAGCCTGGTTTCATTCCAAAGAAGCCTTATTTACATTTATCCATGCCTCATACTTAAAAAAGAACTTGTGTGTTTGTGTGAAAATATTCTATGTATTGACATTTATTGGAGAATTATTCCTTTACTTGCTGATTGTAAGTACATCTCTACAAACCTGCTTTTCAGAAGAATTCTTGTTACAATCTGGGATCAATAATCGTGTTCACTCAGTTTAGTGTGTAAATGACATTCCATCTCTGAAGATAAAAAACAGATGAATGTATTCTATCATCACGCAAAAAAAAGCCAAATTTTATTACTGCTTTTTATGATTTCACAGTGCTTCCTATCGGTCACCTGATGAGAACAAAATCCTCTCACTGCAGAGATTGTTGTCCTCACAATACTGACGCTCTTACTTTGTACTTTTTATTATATTGGTTTATATATTTGCACAGTCTACTACTCATTACATTTATGACTTGAAAGAACTGCAAAGCATAAAAAGAAAATGTAAAGATTTGCACTGCTGATGTGTGTCGATTACAGCTCACTGACATGTGGTTTTATTGTATTTAAAAAGGGAATTTTAAAGACTGTAATCACGTACTGTACCATGGAGCTGACCTTGTCAAATCTGTCTGTACTGCTGTTCTTTATAAATTAAATCATGCTCAAAGCAAAAATGGGTTGAAAAAAAGGGGTTGAAGTTGTTTTTTGGGACATTTTCATCATTTGTTCGACTACTTTTGCAAATCTGTAGCCGACTAGACAAACCAAAGGTTGAGACCATTTAAAGATAAACTTCCAACTTTTTATAAAGATTCCTAGCTTAAGGAATGTACTATCATTTACTGTAAATAATATTGCATAATTACTGTCAAAAACTCTCTTGAAGACTCTTAGTTTGTTTTTCACGCCATCCGAAATGATTTTTCCCTCTTGACATATTGCTCAATCACACTAAGCTTAACCAATGCAAGATTTTTAATAGTTATTAAATTACTATAGATACAAAGACTAATTGTAATGTAATATAAATATATATGTTTAACAAATTAAAGCCTCTTCTAGGAACAACTCAATTTTGTAACCTGTTATTGGGTAACAGGAGGTTCTTTAATACCCCAGTCAAACAGGTTCTGTTCATGAATTCAAAGGAATGTGGTCTCGATCTGTTGAAAAACAAAAATTGGAGCAACTTGAGCTTGAATTTTGTGATGCTCACTCAGTAAACCTCTAATAGTACCTCACATCCTAGGTCTCACATTACAAAAAATACCTTTCACTGTAGATATAATACAATGTAGATCAATAAACCATTGTGCTATTCTTGTTTTGTGCTTCTAATCAAACCACAATTCCACCCATTTAATCTGAATATTATGTTTGAATAGTTGCTATCCTTTTACTGGATGTATAACAATGTATTTTACTGCCATCATTTATACGTTTATTTAGAACAGGTGATCAGAATCAACAAAACATAACAGCTAAAAACAGATTTTTAAAAGTTTTTCTGTTAACTTCAACAGTAAAATGATGATTTAACAGAATTCTGAAAATACGTTCCAGTTTCTCCATCTTTAAAGTTTTGCAGTTAAGTAGATGTATAGAATATAGTTTAAGAAAAAAAAGACTACAGCAAATCCTAAATAAAAATTGCACTGTAATAAGTTGAAATCATTCTTAGTTACAGTGTTCAGAGACATCTTGTGCAAATTTTGCAGACTGGTTTTACAGACTTCATTCATTATGTCTTATTCAAATGTCTTATTATAATTAAAACAAAACCAGTTTTTCAGAACTTATGTCAGTAAACGTTTCATTTTTTCCATGAAAAACACTTTGAAAAATTATTAACTTTCCGTTACAGTTGCGCTTACAGTTTGTTTAATTTTTACACTTAAAATCAAACATTATTCTGCAATTTTAGCGCAACAAATGCATTCCCTGAAGTGTATCTTTACTCTATTTATTCTTTTATATTTGTAAAGATGTAAAAAATATTTGTACAGTATTTTCTGGAACTGATGGAGCAATAGTACAGTTGTTCCATCCCAACTAGAAACTGTGTCACTGTGTTCCATTTCTTTACTAACAATGTAAACAGCTGTGAGAGTGTACAAAGGTTGAGAGGCGGGCTAAGCAAGAGCAACCTATAGCTGCTGAGACAGTCCCCACAACTCCTCATATAAGAGAGCAAGCAGCAGCTAAGGTTATCTTTTAGCTGAGACTTGATGGATTTGCTAGTGTCACTGTTCTCCAGTCACACCTCAGTGATTGGAGCTGTTTTCCTCCTGCTTGTCCTCTATCTGTCCTATGCCGGTTCTACCTCCAGAGACTTAGGGAAAGATCCTCCGGGACCCAGGCCCCTGCCTCTCCTTGGCAACCTACTGCAACTTGATCCCAGGAAACCCTACAAAGCTCTTTGTGAGGTCAGTCTGACCTCATCCAAAACACAACACTGGAACATTTTCAGCATTTTATTGTTAAACTAGTTTTTACCTCTTTAATTGTCCTTTTTTACATCACATCTCCAAAGCTTTCCAAGTCATATGGATCGGTCTTTACGGTCTACTTTGGAATCCAGAAAGTGGTGGTCCTGGCTGGGTACAAGACTGTCAAAGAAGCTTTGATCAACAATGCAGAAGAATTTGGAGATCGGGACATTTCCCCCATATTCCAGGATATGAACAACGGTCACGGTATGATGCTTTGAATACTGTGAGCAATAACAGATAGTCATAAGAAAACGTATTTGTGCCGCAATTGACTCCACACTTTGCTTTGAAAGCTGTAAAATATATTCAACTTTAATTTTATGAAAATGTTTCAGCTTTGATCCAGCTTTGAGGTTGGACAAATCCTGCAGTAAAATCACCCTGTAATAAGATCGTCACTATTTATAGTCTAATACAAGTATTTTTATGGCGAATATTATTAATTTAAGATATATATATGTATATATTTTAACATATTCCTTCCATGACTTTCTGCTGGGATGTTCTTACATTTTACAAACACATTTAGAAAGAAATTCTGGCCTCATGTTTTCTGGCGTAATAGGATTTATTTTGCAATTTATTAATTATCCTGAAATTGTAATTGTGTGTCATTATTGGTTTGATAGTATCATTTTTAAGAAAAAGCTGCAGGATTTCCTGATCATTTTCTTATAAGTTTTAGACGTTTTCAGGTTTAATACCAACTCTGTTGCTCATTTTTAAATTAAAAACTGCAAACACATCCAACCAGGGCACAAAAACATTAAGATTATTAGATATTATTCTATTTCATTTTATTCCTTTGAACGTGTGCATATTATTAACATAAATTGTATTTATAGTGCTCTTCGTTTCTTTTCTTTTCTTTCTTTTTAAAAGGAATTCTGTTTGCAAATGGAGAATCGTGGAAGGAAATGAGACGTTTTGCTCTCACCACTCTGAGAGACTTTGGGATGGGCAAAAGAACTGCCGAGGAAAAAATCTTGGAAGAGTGTAACCATCTGATTCAAGGGCTGGAAAAACACAAAGGTAGGACCAAATAAAAATCGTGCAAAATCTTTTAACTAATAAAACCCTAATGATAAAACCACTAATAGCTTGAAACCTTTTAAATAAATTATCCTTTTCGTTTCACCTCAACTTTACAGGGAACCCAGTTGATATGGCTTGTCCACTAAATTATGCCACATCAAACATCATCTCTTCTATTGTGTATGGAAGCAGATTTGACTACGATGATCCCAGATTCAGGAATCTGGTGAGTCTAGCCAACGAGACGATACGGGTCACTGGATACCCACTTACTCATGTGAGTTCCCAAACCTCCACACATAAATCATTTATAGTTTAAAGCATGAAAATTACAAGTAAACAACAGTCAGATATAGATAGAATAAAGAAAATGTCAGAAAATGTGTGTAAATCCATTGTTAAATGATCTATTGTGTTTATTTTAAATATTTGTTTCCTCTTTTTTTTGTAGCTATACAACATGTTTCCCAGGTTGTTCAGATGGACAAAAAACCGAAAAATAATATTAAATAATGTGGAGATGGCTATCCGAGATGTGAAAGATTTAGTTAAGCATTTGAAAGAGACGCTGAATCCTTCCCTCTGCAGGGGATTCGTGGACTGCTTTTTAATCAGGATGGAGAAAGAAGAGGTGGGCTCCTACCATGTTCCAGCTTTATTTGAACAGCGTTAAACGTTCATATTGTGCATTTTCCTTGTTATGCATTTCCTGTCGTAGGATTCTTGTGTCAAGGAAAGTCATTTTACAGAGAAGAACCTGGTATTTTCGGTGAGCAACCTGTTTGCTGCAGGAACGGACACCACAGCTACAACACTGAGATGGGGCTTGCTGTTGATGGCCAAATACCCTCACATTCAGGGTAAGGGGTCAGAAAAATCCGCCTGAGAATCTTTCAATAAATCATCAACATAATGATCTTTTGCTCACTTGATTTTGTTCAAATGTACTCCAAATAAATGCACTATTACATGAAGTTTTGCTATGCAACATATGTCCATTTCTCAAACGAAATAGTATTTTGTAGCAAAGCAGAGACACCAATCACCCCTGGGAGGATCTCCTTCAGTCATATCAGTCTTGGGGAGCCCACTCAGGTCGCTGAGTCAAACCCCTTTAAAGGGATTCATCAGGAAATGCCTGTTACCTTTGTATCCCACTGATGAGGATGCACAGCTTAGTGATTTATTTTGCTTCTTTTTTGCAGACAAGGTCCACGAAGAGCTGGCTAAGGTGATAGGAGGCCGTCAGGTGCGCGTGGATGACCGGAAAAACCTGCCTTACACTGATGCTGCCGTGCATGAAATACAGAGAGTGGCAAGCATCGTCCCCATGTCTATTCCGCACAAAACCAACCGAGATGTCACCTTCCATGGATATTCCATCAAAAAGGTAAAGTCAATTTCTTTTAAATTTTAAATACAACATAAAAAGTTCAGTCATTAAATACTGATTTATTATTTTTTTGGCAGGGCACTACTGTGATTCCTCTTCTTGCTTCTGTTCTTTATGATGAGAACGAATGGGAGAGCCCTTATACCTTCAATCCTCATCATTTCCTTAGCAAGGAGGGTAAATTTGTTAAGAGAGATGCTTTCTTGCCATTTTCTGCAGGTACCTTAACTTTTCCAGCTTTCTGTGTCGAACAGTATTCTGGGTGACAGCCACTCACCAGGAAACACTTTGCTCTTTCAGGACGCAGGGCGTGTCTTGGAGAGAGTCTGGCCAAAATGGAGCTCTTCCTGTTTTTTACCTCCCTCCTTCAGCGTTTTCGTTTCACCCCTCCACCTGGGGTTTCGGAGGAAGAGCTGGACCTGACGCCAGCGGTGGGCTTTGTCCTTCCTCCTTCACCCCATAAACTGTGTGCCGTCAGTCGGCAGTGAGCTTCTGTTGTTTGGCCATGTATCAGTCCACAGTTAGTCTGCAGCAGTTACTGCAAATTAAGTTTATAAAAAAAACTCTTTGCAACTATGATACATAAACTAGGTCAAAGAAATGCTATTAATTTCCATTAGTTAATATTAAAAGTGCTAGATTTTTGTGCTTGCAAACATATGGGGTAGTCATAGAATTTATTTGCAACTTTTAGGGTTAATATATATATATATATTTGCATATTTTGCATCAGACTAATAGTAGCTTTTATAATATACAATCACAGAATAAAATAACAAAAAGCTTATTTTCTCAAATCTTGCAAGTGGAGTTTAAAATACATTTGAAAATAAAAAGGCAGATTGAAACATTCATTTTGATTTTTTTTAACTAGTATGTTTTTGAATAAATGTGCAAAATGTGGGAACATTGACTTTATCAGAATTTTTTCTTCCTCGTGATAATTTTCCATTTCCAGCACATTCTGTCCTCCTGAGATAAAAGGCGTCTTTGTGTCATTTTGTTAATCTGTTTAAATGAATGCAATATCGGGTTTAGTCTTCTGTTGAGAGAAAGCACTTAAAGAGGGAGTGGCAGCTTCGTCCCAAGATTGAGATTTTTTTAAAACAAGAATTTATTTTCTTTCTTAGGATTCCATTTTTTTTAAGGTGTTTTTATGGATGTGGTAACCCCCCCCATGCACTGCTCACCATATTTTCTTTTACACTGTTTCATAATTTTATAACTTCAAACTCTATTTATATTTTTACATGAATCCACACATTTCTTTGACGTAAAATTTATTCATTTTTTTTGTCTTTTGTATAATGTTTAATATTTTTTCACATTTTACTCAATTTGGTTGGTGATCTGTTTAATTCATATGTCAGGATGTGTTTCAGGGACCCAAAATATGACAAACTCTGGAGTAGAAGTAAACCAGGTTTATTTAAGTCTTTCACTCAGATGTTCTTTCTCAGGCCTTGGAGAGCAACGGCAGATTGAGGTGAGGAGAGATGACTTGCAGGGAAGAGGAGGAGAGGAGTCCTCTGTACAGCAAGGAAGGCGTAGCTCCAGGTAGAGGCAATAGGAGAAGGTGCGGGGACTTACGAGGCTTTGGAGGAATTTGAGCAGGAGAAAGGCAGGGGCATGCAAGCTGAGCTGACGAAGCAGACAGGCGGGCAGGCAAGCTGAGCTGACGGAGCAGGCAAGCAAGCAAGCAAACAAGCAAGCAAGCAAGCCGAGCATGAGCACTGCTGGAGGTTACTCTGGAAGTCAGTAGTGTAACGATTCAGCAGAGACTGAAGGACAGAGGGAGAGATATATAGTAGCAGACACAGGTGGAGGGATCAGCTGATTGGCAGCAGGCAGGCTGTTGCTGCTGCCGTGACATCATAACTATTTTGAATTACCAGTGATGGAGGAAAAGCTGGTTGCTGTAGGTGTGGCTGAGGTTCTGCTCCCAGAGCTGTGCTGGGGCCATGGGGCTGCCAGAGCTTAGTCTGGCTACTGTTGGGAGAAGGCAGGGTACACCTCGGACAGGTTCCCAGCCTCTTACAAGGCCACACGATCACACACCTATACACACTCATAGTCACACCTAAGGACAATATAGAGTAATCAATAAACCTATGAAGCATGTTTCTGGACTGTGGGAGGAAACTGTGGTTCCTGGAGAAAACCCGTAAACAGAAAGACTCTACATAGAAAAGTCTCAATTGAACCAGGGTCTTCTTGCTGAGGCAAGAGCGTTAACTACTGTGCCACCATACAGGTTATCTATTGATTTTTTGTGGGTTTTTTTCTTTCCACTGAGAGACCAAGTCTTCTGTTTAATCTTGTCTGTGTTTCTTCCATGTTTGTCTGCTTTGATCCACCACTTTATATGTTCCCCACTTTATATGGTCTCTTGTGATCCCCTGCTGTCCTTGTAGCAGAATGTGCCAGCATGGAGAAGCATCTGAGGGAACTTTGAATGACCAAATATATGAATAGTATAAAGGAACACAAGGCTGGAGCTTCAGAAATTGCCACAGGTTCTGACGATTAAAAAAAAGCGCAATTTGGAAAGTATTCAGAGCCCCTTACATTTTTCACTCTTTATTAAATATCAAAAACTTCAAATTCTGTGTTTTTTTTTTTTTGTCAATATGGGATGCTGTGTGTACATTAATGAGGAAAAAAAATGAACTTAAATGATTTTAGCAAATGGTTGCAATATAACAAAGAGAAAGATTAAAGGGGGTCTGAATACTTTCTGTACCCACTGTACAAATATCTGATTTCTTCTGGTACTCTACAGGCAGCGAAAGGCAACAGCACAAACTATTTTGTCTTTATTTGATAAACATACAAAAACAGACAGATAGCATTGATGCTTTTTAGCAGCTTTGGTGCTGCTAAAAAATATATGCATGCAGTTAAACATCTAAACTGAGCATTAACAAATAAATGCATTGTAAACAAATAATAAAAACTAATTTAGGCCAAGCATAGTCAATTCCAGGCCTCGAGGGCCGCAGTGTCTGCATGATTTCCAGTTATCCAGGCCCTACTTATGACTGATTACCTGATTCAGATGTGTCCAGCCAATTGGACTTAAAATGAACATTTTATGCCAAATTAAGTCATTGCTACTAATATGAAAAACAACCAGCTAGTACCAGGCTAGAAAAGCTATAATTGTAGATATTTGTAGTACTTATATTTCTATCAAACTTTAACAAACATGGTTATGGATGGGGCAGTTTGCTGTATTTGTTACTGAAGAAAAGTGATCATTTTAAATTAATGAATTATTTTTTTATGATAAAGGGATGTTCCATATATATTACATTTTAAAAATAAGCATTAGTCAATTTTTATACAAAATTTGTGATTTTTGGTCATGGGGATCTAATAGTAGGAATGACCCAACTATCAAAAGTAAAAAGGAGAATGTCTGCCAACAGGGTGGATATTTTGCCACGTGTTGTGCAGAGAATGTAGAAAACGTTATTACACCATAATTCCCCGAGTTGCAATGTTTTTTTCATACTTTATTGGGCCCTCCTTCATATGTAATGATAAAAACAAGCACACATTGAAGGAATTTGCCTGGAAATGTGATAAATTGATGACATGACACCATTAGCAACAGTAACGAGCATAGACGTCTATGGTACCGAGTAGTAACAGTAAACTAATGCATCTCATCTCTACTAATGCATCTCAAAGCTGTGTGCCATTTGCCATAAAACAACACAATAAAAAAAGAAGAAGTAACACTTTGCTAAATTTTAAGTAAAAACAAAATCATATACACAATTATGCAAAATTGAAATGTTCCTGTCTTGAATAAACAAAGATCCTACAGCGCCATCTAGAGGCTAAACTGTAAAATGTTTTCCACATGCTGAACGTAATAACCAGGAATATTTCAGGTGTTACCTATTTTTAACTATGTAGGTTAAATATTAATTTTTGTATGAAAGGACATTTTCATTCCCACCAAACTGTATTAATTTATTAATGCAGAGTGAGGTGGCATGACAATCTACACATGCTAAAATGTTTATGCTTTTAATAGAGGACAAACAAAACATAAATAATTTTGAGTACAGTTAGATGTAGCCTGTCATAATTAGATTAGGCACTGGGCTAAGATAAGCTCGGACATGTTTTATGTCTTAAAGTCCCACTCCAATCATCTTTCAATCCGTTGTAAAAGTGTTTTTTAAAAACAATTATTATGTCATTTTAAGGCAAAATAATATTTTTTTTAAAAACGGTGTCATAGTTTCTGCAGAGCGGCAGTCGTTCATTAAAAATTAACCTCTGAGTTGTTGGCGCTGAAGTAAACCTCTGCTGATATGCCGTCATTCCTTTGTTTACATTCTCTCCCGCTAGCTTACAACACCTCACAACCCCAATCTAACATGACCGGTGGCACAAAAAATTCATTTTGTTAATCGAAATCAAAGACTATATTGAATCTGTAAAATTCTCTTTAGACCCTGGAGCTGTCAAGACTTGTAATATTTTGGATTTTGTTGGACTCATGGTTCTATAATTTAATTTTTTGTATGCTTTATTGAAAATTAGCTTAAAATTGTCGTATTTTTACGCATTTTAATGTTATTATTCTTGAAAAGACACACTTCTATTATCTTTTGTATTTTCCTGGCATTATTTTTTGCTTGTTTGATGTGTTAATGTAGCCTACATCTGAACATTGACAATAAAAAAAAATCTGCAATCCCAATTTTAATAGACATAATCGGAATCTACTTTTAATCGATGGTTGGACTTCCTGCACATGATGCTATTCCTTTTAGAAATTGTGTTTATATCATGTCAACTTTTGTGCTTTGTAGCCTACTATTAACAAGGCATGAATGACAACAGAAAGTAAACAAAACAAAAGCTGATGGGCTCTTGCGCAATTTTGTTGGAATGGAGAAAAACAACAGGAAGAAATAGAAAGTTCTGGGAGTGACAGCTCCTAAATAGTTTCATCATTCCCCAGAGGACTTCAGCTGCCAGTTGACAAAGGGTTTTCCTCTCACTGAGAGAAGCTGCTGAAGACAGTCGTTCCTCTACAGGACACCTGCAGGACGATGATTCAATACATTGTTTGCTCCATTCTCGCTTCAGTCTCACTGATCTGGGTGACAGTTGGTGTCTTGCTCCTTTTACTTCTTTATTTTCAGTCAAGCTTGTTTAACAGGAGGGAGCTTCCAGGACCCAGACCGCTTCCCCTGATCGGGAACCTGTTTCAGGTGGATCTGAAGAGGCTCGACCAAAGTCTGCTCGACGTAACGTATTGTTTTCCTTAACCTCTCTGTCCATCATTGTTTTATTAGGGACTCAGCCCGTCTGATGACACGGTACAAACATGGAACTGTACTGTTTTTAAAACATAGATCCGTATATTCTATTTTTTGAGATTTCAAGTTTGCTTTAAAAAACAAACAAACAAACACAACAAAACAAAACTGATGGTTTAATAACACCAGCTAATCTTACTATCGATTTTAAAAACAGATATTTAGAAGAGGAAAACTATTTTATTGTTACATTTTGTTGATCAAGAAACATTTCTGGACAACAATATATGAATAAGTAAACAAAACTGATCCGCTTAGTTAATTTTGAATTTGTGAAACAAGTTATAAAGAAAAGCAAACATATTTTTTTCTGGTCGTTTATTTATCAAGAGAAAAAAATGCTTTAAAACAACAACCAAACAAAATAACAATAATTAATAAAGTTATTGCTGGAAAAAAAAACAATTTTTGTAATTAAAAAAGATCTGTCTCCTTTTGCTTTTACTTGTTTGTTTCTGTTGTTAAAAGGAAACCAAAATAGGCTACCAACATGTGGGTACTTTTACTATGACTGTGGACAGTCTTTTATTCTGAAAGCCAGTTCCAACAGATGACTTTACAGATTGTGGAGGACAAAAGACGATAAAGAAATCTTACTTGTTTTTATAGAGCGAAATATTTATTTTACTGAGGAATATTTTACTGAGACATTTCTTCCACATTGTAATATCCTGGAGACCCGCCACCACTTTGTCTCTCACAGTTGATGAAAATGACATCTTTTTTAAGTGGGAGAACTTGCAAAATTGGTGACTAAATACTTTTTTGCCGCACTTTAAATGAAGCATTCCTGTTTAAATGATGGTTTTCAGAATGAGTTTGTAGATCATTCCCTGCCTTATAAAACTCAATCATACCTTCACTGTCATTCTTATTGATTTTCTTACAGACTATACCATACTTTGTTTGTATGTTTCAGCTATTTTATTGCTTCAATTTATGTTTTTTTTTTTTTTTTGTGCCGTGTCATTAGGCATACTCTGTATATTTTAAAGTCTGGCTTTACTTTATACAATTGCATTAAGATTCTGACCTAAAACTGAATTATTTGTAGCTGTCAAAGAAGTACGGACCAGTCTTCCTGGTTAATTTTGGTCCAAAGAAAGTGGTGGTCCTGGCGGGTTACCGGACAGTCAAACAGGCTCTGGTAAACCAAGCAAACGAGTTTGGAAATAGAGAAGTCACTCCCATATTTTATGATTTTAACCAAGAACATGGTAAGCTGACGTTTTCACTGATTTTCTCTTTTGCTTTAATAGTTCCTTTTTAATCCTGCAACCACATTGTTTTCAGGTATTTTGTTTGCAAACGGAGATTCGTGGAAAGAAATGAGACGGTTTACGCTGTCAACACTAAGAGATTTCGGAATGGGAAAAAGGTTAAGTGAACAAAAAATTATTGAGGAATGTTGCTGGTTGATTGAAGAATTTGACAAATTTCAAGGTAAAATACTTTTTTTACATATCTCAGCTTTTATTAAAGAAAAATTTAAATTTCTTGCAATAAACATGGAAAAGAAACCTTACAAAGTTCTCACAAATGTTCCAAAATGTGTATTTAATTCCTAAATATTGTTTATATATGATTAGGATGCATTCATTGTAGTCTTAAATCCTCATGAGGTGAATGGTGACTAAGTTAAAAAACAAAATCAATAGATCTAAAAGCTTTCATCTTTGATCAAGTAATCTCTCTTATCTATTTTTATTTTTTTTTAGTCACAGGTAAAACCTTTGACAACACCAATACCATCAGCTATGCAGTATCAAATGTTTTATCAGGTCTAATGTTTGGAAAAAGATTTGATTACGAAGACCCTCTGTTACAAGCCATTGTGGACAGAGACAATGAGACCATCTATCTGATGGGAACAGCTTCAATCCTGGTACGACAAACATGTTTTAATTATATTAAAAAAAAAGTGTTAGAGTGGCAAAAAGTAGAAAGAGTTACAATTTTGGACGTGTCCCACAAAAACAAGAAAAGATTCATGTTTAGTAAAATGGTTTTGTGAAGTAAAATAAATAACAATAACTGGTTGTATATTTTAGGTATACAACATATTTCCCAGGCTGGGACCTTGGCTGAAAAACTGGAAAACTTTAATGAAGAATAGGGAAGCGGGCAAGACGGATCTAAACAAGATCATAGCAGAGTTGAAGGACACTCTTGATCCTGAAACGTGCAGATGCTTTGTTGATGTATTTCTGACCCAGAAGCAAAACCTGAAGGTGAGACCCAGGTGACTCTAGTTTCAGACTCGGAAAACAAACATTACTTACGTTTCTTCTTATTTTGTCTTTGTGACACCAGGAGATCAATGACACCCACTACCATGACGAGAATCTGCTTTACACAGTGATGAATTTGTTTGCAGCTGGAACCGACACCACAGCAACAACAATAAAGTGGTGTCTGCTATTTATGGCAAAATATCCACATATTCAAGGTAAAAACATTCCTGTCGGCTTTGTCTCAAGTTTTTAAGACTGAGCATGAGATAATGCTGAATGTTTCATTTTTCCATGATGTGATGCTTATTCAGAAAGGGTTCAGGAAGAGCTGAACCGGGTGGTAGGAAGTCGTCAGGTGCGCATAGAGGACAGAAAGAACCTGCCATTCACTGATGCTGTCATCCATGAATCACAGAGACTCGCAAACATCGCGCCAATGGCCATTCCTCACACAACAAGCAAAGATGTCACCTTTCAGGGCTACTTTATCAAAAAGGTCTGCTCTCTCAGTCGTGCATTTCAAATTTGTTGCTGGTGGAATATACGCTACTGTTCTAAAGTTTGAGGATTTCATAGATATCATAAATGTCTATTAGATTTGAGTGTGTTTATGTAGCCCTGTGATAAACTGGTGACCTGATGTACTCCACCTTTAACAGAAGCTGGATTGGAACCAGCAACCCTGTGACACTAAAAGGGATTCAGTGGGTTCTGAAGATGGATGTAAAATTGCAGTATTTCTTTTTTTAACTAGTAAATGCTTTTAAAAAAGGCCTCTAATAGACATCTAAATCTATCTTAAGATTAGATGTCTACAAGTAGATGCAGTTTATGCAGATATCTTTAAGAACGCTATTGGTAGACATCTTATAGAGTAACAAAATAGAGTTGTCAGACATGTCTGTAGTGTCACAGGGTCTTCAGGGTTCTCTTTCAGAGTTCTTCGTCTCTTTTGATCTGCAGGTGGAGGCTGTTGTTTTTATGGTACTGTTTCTGTTTCTATATTTACAGCACTTTGAGGTGTATTTTTTTATATGAAAAGTGCTTTATAAATAGATTAAATTAGAATTTTGAATTTAAAACTGACCTTCCTTTGAGTAGGTTGGTATGCTGGAGCATTCCATATGTGGGGTCGTAAAAAATTGCTCAAAATGAACAGAAAAAGATCATTTTAATTTTGCAACTTGACAATCTAATATTGCTTTTAGAAATAAAGGTTATTCCATGTGAGAAATTGCCAAGAAACTGAAGATTTCTTTCAATGGTATGTTCTACTCCCTTTAGAGAACAGCACAAGCAGGCTCTAGAGTAGAAAAAAAAGTGGGAGGCCCTGCTGCACAATTGGACAAGAAGATAACTAAATTAGAGTCTTCAGTTTCAGAAATTTCAGAAATGAAAGCCAAAATGGGATTTGGAAGGATGAGCCAAATCAGAGCTCCAAATTGTGCAAGAATTTTTTAGAGAAGAAGCAGACAGTTGGTATTCAATCCATAATATAGTGGCCAGCGCACTCACTGGATCTAAAACCTCATTGAGCTGCTGTGGGAACAGCTTGACTGTGTAGTATGATAGAAGAATTGTGAGAAAAGTTTCCAGAATACTTGGGTCAAATTTTCCAGATGACCTCAACAAACTAACAGCTGGAATGACAAAGGTCTGAAATGCCCGATTTGCTACAAATGGAGGATTTCTAAAGGATTATTTCTAACCTTTTCATTATCTTGACTATGTATTTTTCCATTGTTACTCATTTAGTAAGAAAATGACTTTTTATGGAAAACACATTCTGGTAGTTGTCTGAGTGACCCCAAGCTTTTGAACAAATGTTTGTGATTTTTTTTTAAATCTTTGTGGATGTAACACTTCTCGAAAAATCTCTGTTTTTCTCTGTAGGGAACGACTGTCTTGCCCCTTCTTACTTCAGTCTTGTATGACGAGAGTGAATGGGAGAGTCCTCAGACCTTTGACCCCTCTCATTTTCTGGACAAAGAGGGCAAATTCTTCAAGAGAGACGCTTTCATGGCTTTTTCTGCAGGTATCTTGCTGGAATTCAACCTGACGTGCTCAACTGTTTGTGCACACACAATCATGCATAACATCTCGCTGCTCCCTGCAGGGCGAAGGGTGTGTCTGGGAGAAAGTTTGGCCAGAATGGACATCTTTCTGTTCTTCACCTCCCTGCTTCAGCACTTTAGTTTCACTCCTCCACCAGGAGTTTCAGAGGATGAGCTGGATTTGACACCAGTCGTGGGCTTCACTCTGTCACCTCAGCCTCAGGGGCTCTGTGCTGTCAGGCGTCACTGAGGAGATGGCATGTCTAGATCCATCATTTGATGGCAAACACAATATATATATATTGACAAATTCTTGAACACAGCAGTTATAAAGATGTCTCAATAAATCTGATTTACATGATCTACAGCTTTTTATTTATTTTTCTTTTGCAATAATAGGAAAGTATTGGGTAAATATTCTATCAGAGTCTGTTATAAAATAAATACAAGTCTATAATACTAAGTCTGAAAAACAGATACAAAAGTTAGGAAGCAGACTTGACTAACCTGTTTAGTAGGAAACGTAAAACTTGTCTGGACAAGCAGCTTTTTAGGTTTGTGTGGTAAGATGGGAACATGGTGACCTGATTACAAGAATTTGGTTAAATTATTCTGTTGTCACAAACATACATGGCAAACACTCATTTGTGGCAAAGAAAATGATAGATAAATACTGATATTTAAAGAACTGTTACCATAAAAAAGAAAAATTAACAAAAATGCTAAACCTTTTTATTGCATCTTGGATCTCCTTGCTTTAAAGCATAAAATGATTGAGGCAACAATTCTCCAAAGAAAAGAAAGGGGGGAATTCTGTTGGAGCGTCATCCTGTGTACCAAATGTCCGTCTGTGTTTTAGCACACGTCCAGCTTTTCTAACTTCCAGAGCAAAAGCTATACATGGTTTTACATTGTCAAATTTCCTCCATTACTGAAAGCAGTATTTAGCATCAGTTACAAACACAGCCTCTGTCAAACTGATGACATTTATTTTCAGATTGCATTGAAATTCAGGAAAATTTGCTTTAAGTGTTTGTGCCCCCATAGAATGGAATAACCTTCCCACTTCTTGCTATAAATCTTTGATATATTTTAGAAGAGCTATCTAAAAACCTTTAAACCTACTTATTTTTGTTTCCATGACTCTAAATGATATGAATGTCTTTTTCCCTTTTTCTTTCTCTTTTCCTTCTTAAGAAATTTAAATACAATTTATGATTGAATATGTCATGTAAAACTGGGATGAGAGTTAAAAGTGAGAGCTGTTATGTATGTATGTGCAAGTGTTAATGTTGGTTAAATAATTAACCTTTATCATAATTTGCATTTTCTTTGTTTGTTTCTTCCTGTTTATTTGTTATTAACTCTACTTTTTTTGTCTTTTCTTTTTTGCATTAAATCTAAAAGGAGGAATCCCTTGGAAATGAGATGTTGATCTCAAGGGACTAAATCCTCACATTGATCATTAATGGTTTCTATAAATAAATAAATAAAGAAAATAGGAGACAATAGGAATCAAAAAATAAAAACAGAAAGCAAGTAACCTAGAGAAAATCTGCTGAACAAACTGACCAGATTAAAAATAAAATAAAAAATGTTTTACTTCAAACCATTAAAAATGTTACTCTCAGGAGGAAGCCCTGATTTTTTTTCTTTGAGATTCTCCAAACTGTGGAAAGATAAATCCTTTTTTATTCTAACTTTTGGTTTGCCCTCACAGATTATTGGCCTAAGTAAACTATCTAATCTTATTTAAAGCAACCTCACGTGAATAGTTTTCTTTTTTTACATTTTGAATAATTTCAAATCTTTTGAAAATAGAGCCAAGTAACCGAAGAGACGACTTGAGAAGACTCTACAGTTCCTATGGCTAAATACTAACTCAGAGACCGAAACAGACACAAATAAAAAAGAATTATTGTCCCAAACTTGTTTTAAGTTTACAAGCCTGTTCGGATTCAAGCTAATCTGTGGTTTAATGCTACATTTTATTGGTTTTTTTTTCGCAGGTAATGAGTTCCAGATCTGTCTCGTTAGTTGTATATAAATAAATGTCTTTATTTGAAAATCCCCATTTAAGTATTTTTTTATGATCATACTGAGACAAAACCATATGAGAAAGATAATGATGGCCAAAAAAATGCATTGTTAAATTTAGAATTTAATACAGTTTTCTGCATTAACAGAATTGTATTTGCTTAACTAATTGTTTTGATACATCACTATTAAAGCACATTTATAGAAACAATGCATTTTAAAAATACTGGTTGATCTGTGTGGTAAAAAAAATCTGTTATTCTGGTGTTTTTAACCATAATTTTACTAGTCATTAATTTGAAAGTCAATAGAAAATGAAAATGTATAGTTTATATTGCAAGTTCTATTACTTCAAGGCAAACAGATACAATTACAGAAAGTTTTTTTCTCCACAGTTTTACATTTTTTCTTTAATTTCTTTTTCTATGGTCAAACACACACACAAACACACCCACACACACACACACGCACACACACACACACACACAACTCCCACCACGTGGTGGGGAGGCATCGGCAGATTCTTCAGAATTTCATGACGCCGCTTGCCCAATTTTCTTTTAAATCATTGGCGTGGTCATAAATGTAGACGGTGGTAGCCAGGCGTGCAGAATGGCCCGCTTTTCATCTACCCCCTGGCTACCGGGCAGCACTTGATATGGACGGATGCTGTCCGGACATTTACACATCGTCCAGTCAGAGCTGCTGCCAGAAGGCGATTCCAGTTGCCACTCCCTTGTGTTGCCCGATTTCATGATGGCATCACCTGCCACTGGACTCCCACCACGTGACCTTGACATGTTCCCAGGCGGCCACTGATTGATAGCAAATTTTAGAGAAAAATCCTCCAGTTGCTGTAAAAATTTAACTTTTTCTTAAAACCTCTGTGACCACTGCGATGAGTGTAAAAATACGACTGTCGCCTCCCGATTACAAATCCGTTGCACGGCCACCTGGTGAATTTGCTGAAAAACTTGCATTTGTTCCTCCGCAGTGGGTTTTTGGGATATGCGACCATAGATTTAATCACTTCATATTGTAAAAATAACCTTTTTGTTAACTTACCAATGAAAATGATTTAAAAAATGCTACATTACTGTTATTATGTAAAAACATTTCAGTGAAAGCAGTGTTGCAGTCACAGTGAAGAATGCTCATCCAGGATCTAAGGTCTCAAACACAGTTGGATCTAAAATAAAGAATTCTCTAAGGTCCTTCCACTTTGATACTGTTGATCTGCTGATCCTGTGCAGACAGGCTGGAGGTCATCCCTTGCTGAGTGGACAAACTGCAGTCTTGAAAAATCCTTGAACAACTGCTTGTAAAGTCAGATGTTTTACCTTCTGGTGCTTTGAAATTCTGAGTATGTGTCTTGCTATATGAGGATATGTATGACTCTGTGTAAGGTGGCACAAGTGTTTGACTGTTCTGTTGTGTGTAAGCAGTGGGGTATGGTTGGGTTTGAGGGGTACTGTGAGAAAGGGAATGATTCTCTGCATTGCTACATGATGGAAACCCATTCATGTTTGTTGGGCTCAGCGCTGGCAGCCTCAAGGTCTCTACATTTTGTAGACTTTCTAGGGATTTATAATTTGGCTGTGTTTGGCTGCACTGATTGTAAGTTCCTTGACTGAAACTGAAGGAGTCTTGGCTGAAGGAGGTAGAGCCAGAGGCTGCTGGCAAAGAAGAGGGCGATGGAGTTTTGTTGAGCTGCTGTCGACCGCTGCTGCAATGTCCAAGTTTGGAGCCAAAGCTCTGAAGAGTGCTGAGTATCTGCTTTTGAATCTGTGTTTGCTGCTGCTGCTCTCTTTCCAGGCGGCACTGCTGCTCCACAAGCATTTTAACCGCCAGACCCAAACTGCGCACCTCAGTCCCCAAAATCTGAATCTGGTCCTGTAAACCGCTCCTACCTCCGGCATCTTGGACCGCCTGCTGTGGGCTTGGATTTCCTTCTCTGCAAGTTGGCCCTTGACTTCCAGAAGTTTGCAAATGAACGAGAGAGGGCCTTGGAGCTAAGGATGTCAAAGGTGGCTGCGGGCGGTTGGGAAGACGAATCCCAATGCGAGGAGGGAGCTGGAAGGAACGAAAACTCAGTCCTGGTCTTTGTGCAGCGAAGCTTCGGGAGGATCCGTCTCCTCCGAGCTGACCATCAATAACAGTCTGTAAGGTTTTGAAAAAGTAGGCCAATAAACAAAAAAAGCACACAGAAAAAACCTGATTACAATATCTCGAAAATAAGCCAAAGAACAACCAGACTTTACATTATTAGACAGAACATGCTTTTGGATGCACTTAAGTTCAGTCGAATTATTTGGATTAAAACCAATCAAGTACAAAAACAAAAGTGCACAACTGAAATGTGTGAGGCTTCAAAAACACACAATACAATATCCAGAGGCTAACATGCTTGGATTACAACAGGTTTCGTGCTGTCTTTAGGGTCGCTTGAGTGGACTGTTTTCTCACCTTTTCTGTGGTCAAATCATAGGTTTCAGGCAATTGCGAGAGAACACCCTTTGGATCAGTACTTTGTGTACTTGAGGGATCTTTTCTCAACAACGATAACCCCTGTTGAAGAACAAATTGCAAACAAATTTGACATCTTTTTAGATTTCAAATGACACATTTATGATAAAAGTGGACAAATGTTTTTTTTTTACCTTTGTTTTGTGTGACAGGGCTTTATCCAGAAGTCTCCTTCGAGCTGCCAATATTGAACTTGTTGCAGGTGAAGGAGTGACTCTTCTCCGCATTAATACATTTGAAGCTGTTGAAGTGGATGAGGCAGAAGATTCTAATATATTTCCAGTGTGAGGAACTCTTTTCTTTTCTTGCTGTGCAAGAGAAGTGACGCTTACAATCTGAATGTCGTTTTCTTCTTTATTTTCCCCATGCTGCTGCTCTAGTTTGCTGCCTCCACTAGTCTCTCCAGAACTCGATGCATTTCCACTTGTTTCGGAATTTGTGGAAGACTGCTTGGGGAAACCTGAAGCAGTTGCAAATCCTGAATGATGAGCTGGCTCCCGTATTAGATTTTGGAGATGGTTATTGCTCCAGCTCTCACACAATGCTCCCGATCTAGGTGCAACCTGAGTTACCAAAGTGCCTCCTCCAGCTTCTGCAGGTCTGACCCTCCCTGGTGGTCTACCCTGGAACTCCCTTAGGTAGAGGTAGATGGCCTGTGCCGAAACTTTTATGTTCTCCAGCTCCAGCACAGCTTTGATCTTACGGAAACTAAGTCCAGCCTTCCGAAGCTCTACGACTTTGTATTTTGCTGCATCATCCAGCCGTCCCATGGTTTGAATCTGAATGATAATCTCAAGACGAACACAAAAATCATTTAGTTGGTTACACGTGAAGACATAACGGTGGCATAAGAGATCAGTTCAACATTTTTCAAACTTTTCAGTTTTCTAAAATTTCTGTCCATTTCATATGTACTAACCTTGAAATAATGTCACAGGTTTGCTTAGTAAAACACATTAAGTGAAACTTGTTTTCCTCCGTTTCATTTTCTTATGTTTTTATTACAAAGTTTATTCTTGATTGATAAAATCCATCTTACGAATACAATTTAATATATTCAGTTTCACTTGATCCTGAAATATTTGATAAATAAATTAACGTCAGGTGTTTACTCTATTAAAGATTAACTTGAAAAAAATCTCCATTGCATTTTTTTGATAAGGTTGTTTGATTGATTTAGCAACAAAACAATAAAGTTTTGTTCAAAAATCAAGAGGCTCTTTTAATTACCATGACAAACGTGACCACAAAAGGCACACATTTAATGATCGCATTATTAAAAAGAAAACATACAGATACTTGTAGTTAATTTCACAATTGTTCTTTGAAAGGATATGGAACTGAATTGTTTTCACACGTGTTTCTACTGGTTTTAAGTGAAAACATTAGCTTAAATAGCTAACAACTTCCGCCGTTTTAAGTGGGACGCTCACCTTGAAGAAAAGAAGGAAGCAGTAGCAGTGTTTCTTATTTGAGTGATCTTAACTCAAGCACCATATCAGCTAAGTCTTCTTTGCATAGCTATGAAGCAGCCGCGCACTCCAGCTGCTTAAATCCATTACACCTTAAAAAATACAAATGAGTGGTTAGTGGCAGTAGTTTACTAGCGTAACTTCCGCGTCGTCATCACCCTGCGACGGAATGAAAGGCAGGGATAAACAAAAGAGTATTATGGCACAATATTACACTAACAAGTGTAAAATTTTATCTTTTGTTTTTTCTTTTAGAGAGAGAGATGAAACTGTATGTTAATAATATGAAATACTGGACTACAGACAAGCTGTTAAAACAGGACTCGTTTGAAACTTTTGAAGGTTTTTTTTACTCATTATTTTCTCTTTTTATCTTTTAGGTATTATTTTTTATTGATTTAAAAAAAATATTCAACCTCCTGGCAAGTTCAATAATTTCTTACTTTTCTCTAACGAATTTGCACTAACAAAGACATCTTTGTCCGATTTCAACAAAACATTTTTTTCTTTTCCTTTTCTTGTCTTTTATTGGAATACTAATGTCTCTGACTTGCTATGGAAAGAACTTCACACATTAATGACAAGATGAGAGATATCTCCTTTAAACTTCTGCACCGAATAATGCCAATCAAGATATATAACAATGGAAGACGTATTAACACAACTGAACCCAACTGTACACTCTGTAAAGAACACCCACAAGCAATTAGTCACCTATTTTGGAATTGCGATATTTATTTAAATGTTTTGTTAAAAATGTCAATGTTTCATAAATTGCAATGTTGACTCCAAATTTTGGATTTTTTAAATAAAAGAATATACATCAAATTAAGTTGATCTATTTATTATATTTGAAAAATGTAACATTCATAAATGTAAATGTTTCTTTATCCTAACCTTGAACCCCTAATAATAAATAAATATATTCTTACGGTTTCTGAAAGAATAAACAAAATAGGCTTAAATACAAATCAATATTGTCTTTCTTTAAATAAACATTAAATATTTTACTGGGATTCAAAATGTATGGATAAAAATTGGGATAAAATCTTGCCTTTTGAAAACAAATACTGTTTTCATGACAAAATAAAAGAATGTCATTTAAAATAATATATTTTATAACCCTGCAGATTTGTCCTGACCAGTGATATATAATTTGTGAATCACATGGGGAGACAAAATGTTTTTTGTTTGTGAACCCTAAACCTGACTCTCTAGCTCATTGTTTTTTCTTCTGTTTTTTTTTCATTCTTCTTTTACCCTTGGAATTCACACATTTGTGAAGTATATTGTAAGTTAATAAAAAAAAAAAAAAAAAAAAAAAAAAAAAAAGAAAAGAAAGTGCGAGTGGCGCTTTTTACCAACGTAATATCCGCCTTCATCATCACCTCGCGACCTTGTACCAGATAGCAAGTGAACGCGTTTCTTGCCGTTAGAATGTAAGTTTCATCATTTGGTGTATTTTAGATCAGTATAGCTCTAATACCGTAATATTTTGAGTTAAGCATTGAATTTCTGAGGTTTTTTTTTTCCAATACACGCGCTTAAACCGCTTAAAAAGGAAAGAGTCGTGTAACCGCAACGCGGGTTCGACTTCAAACAGCCCCTAGCTTCCATGTTCATGGCGATGATTGACGAGTATAAAACAAATAGGTGTTTTTGTGAATTCAGCATTAGAATAAGGGGAAAAAGACTGAACCACCAGTGAAATAATTCGTGATTTATTATCCATAACACATGGAGTTAATTTTAAAACAATGCAAATTACTGAGCTCGTTATGACGTCGAAGAAAAAAACTGGAATTAATTAAATACAAATTGAAATAAAATAGAATAAAATAAAAAATGAACTTCTTATTCTTACTGCATCAAAGGCTTACAATAAACGATGCCCATCACTAAAATAATTGTTTACATGAAACTTATTCAATCGAGTTTCTCCTAAATTCAAAGTAAATATTGTCCATTACTGCTGCTTTACAAACAATGAACCAGCAATTTTGTCTTAAAAAGAAAGAAAAGAAGCTATATAATTAAGTATAAACTTTATGTAAATTAGATTATTAAAAATTACTTAATGAGTTTCTGCAATTCCAAATGTTAATACATGTTTGAGGTTCCAAAATTGCATTGAATAGATACCAATTATTATGGTTTTCATTCATAAAAAAAAAAAAAAAAAAAAAAAACATTTCTAACTGCTGACAGAATCACAGCTTTTTTGGTTTCTAGGGCTTTAACTTATGTGCTTTCCTCTCACATAAGGGCACCATCACCAACAAAGCGAAAGGAGGATGAAAAAAAAGACAGGGGCAAAGAGAAAACAAAGGAAGGAGACAAGGAAAGGGCTCGAGACAAAGCAAGAAAACGGCGCAGTGCTTCATCAGGCAGCTCCAGCAGCAGGTGAAGTTTTTCTCTTTACTATATTTAAAAATGTAACGGTCTGTCCTTGATGTTTATTCCAAAACAAATCATTGTTGCTTTGTTTGACCTCTGCTTCCAGATCTAGCTCATCCTCCAGCAGCAGCTCTGGCTCCAGCTCTGGTTCTTCAAGTGGTTCCAGCTCCTCTTCCAGTCGCTCTGGATCCTCCAGCTCTCGTTCTTCCTCCTCCTCCAGCTCCTCTGCCTCTCCGAGTCCTAGCCGCAGGCGCCATGACAACCGACGCCGTTCTCGGTCTCCGTCAGTACATTTTCTTTAAAATGAAGCAGTCTTTTATTCTGTATCTTTTAAATATTGAGAATGATTATTTTGTTTTTTTTCAATAGTTCTAAGACACAGAAGAGAGGAGAAGAAAGAGAACGAAGAAAAAGAAGCCCCACCCCTAAACCAACTAAGGTTCACTTGGGAAGGCTGACCAGAAATGTAACCAAGGCAAGCTAAAATAAATAATTTAAATAAAGACCGACACTTTGATTTTTACTTTGATGTCAGCCTCTCAAATGCATTGATTGCTGAGTTAAAAAAAAGATCTTTGTCAGAATAATTAATTAGAATGAAGTATTCTGCAGAATTATAGCCCATCAAGGTGTTTGCTCAAAAGTTTAAGAATTAAACAAAAAGCAAGATACTTTGTTTTGATTTTATGAAAAGTAACAACTGTTCAATAAACTGTCAAAATTAAATGTATGTCTCAATTTACCAGGATCACATCCAGGAGATTTTCTCTACATATGGAAAAATTAAAATGATTGACATGCCGGTGGGAAGGCTCTTTCCACACCTGAGCAAAGGCTTTGCTTATGTGGAGTTTGAGACTCCTGAAGAAGCCCAGAAAGCTCTTAAGTACATGGATGGAGGTAGGAAAGAATCATTTAAGAGGTTGGAGAGACTATATTGGCAACATAAATTTGATCAGGTCAAATAACCCCCTCTGGTTACTGTTTTTATCAGGTCAAATCGACGGGCAGGAAATCACTGCAGCTGCTGTGCTGACTCAACTAATCCGTGGTCCACAACGTAGACTGTCTCCTCCTCGAAGAATGCCGCCACCTCCACCGATGTGGCGGCGTAGCCCACCGCGCATGAGAAGAAGGTTATTTACAAGCAATTACTTGTACATTAAGACTTTCAATATTTTGTAATGTGGTCTATTGAAACTGAATCTTCTCCCACCAACTTGTTTTTTTTGTTCCTGTTCAGATCACGCTCCCCAAGAAGGCGGTCGCCACCACGGCGCCGTTCTAGATCCCCTGGCCGCCGGCGTCATCGCTCTCGTTCAAGTTCAAATTCCTCCAGATAAAAAGTTGTCTTTACTTTAAATGCTCGCCGCAGACCAGCTGCCATTTTCAGATTTCCTGGCTCCTCGGACGCAAAAAATCGAAATAATTTGCATTTAATTTAGCATAGTTTGTAGTGACAAGGAGACAAGACATTCTTTTTTGTGCTATTTTTTTTCCTTTTTAATTTTGTGCTGAAAGTGGAGTTTAGTTTTTATGTTACATCTGATGACATCTTACAAGATTTTGTGACTCCTAAACTTGATTTTTAAAGACATTTTTAAGAATAAAAGCTTTGAAACATCTTGATTATGAGTTGCCTTTCTTTTAGCTTGTGACCCTGCTCAACTGTAATCCTGATTTCTAGACACAAAAAATATTTAAAATTTTCCAAAATATTAACAAAAGTAAAAAAAAAACAAACAAATTATTTGTTTGGAAGTTCTGCCCTTTAGTTACCATAATGACCACTGGGTGTCTCATTCCAAACAGGGGCAGACAGTTGTATGTCTTTGCTTTGGCAGCATCAACAGCAGAGGGTGCGTCAGTGGTCAGCCTCCTCACAGTTACAATGACAGTGTTTTAGCGCACTGAGTATTCTGCATCTTCTTGTTGATAGAAAGGAATTTTAGCAGCCTAAACAGGATCTAAATCATGGCTTTGGGACCACAAAGTCTCAGGCTGCGAATCAAGCAGCTGTTGGAGAAACCAGGGAATGCAAACTGTGCAGACTGTAAAGCTGCAGGTAAGGTCCTGCTTTTTATTTCCATCTTTACCATGTTTGTTTGACTGTATGCCTGAAAGGTTTTGTTTCATATCTTCATTTGTGAATGTTTTCTGCCAAAAAACAGAAGTTTATTAGAAAATAAATAATAAAATAAAAACATCAGATTGATCTTGACAATAAAACAAAAACACGCTAGATTTGGATTTGAACTCGCCCTGAATAACTTTATAAACTAACTTATCTCCTTTGATTGAGGCACATTGGTGCACATATGCAGCTCACTTTGACAGAGAAGTAAAGTACATGTTCTGAATCTATTGTTTGCCCTATTTTGTGTGAATGTGTCAAGCCTTTATGTACTGCCTGTAAAACGGCTTGTTCCCCACCCTCAAGTTCCCGTTCAAAATGACCCTTGATTGCTAAAGATTCCGTTTTTTTTATTGCATGCAGGCTTATGTACATCTGCTTCCTGTATTTTTTCTGTGTGCTGTTAAGTCCCCAGAGCCGAAATATTTACTCCCCCCAGAATAAAAAAAAAAAAAACAGGAGCCACTACTCTTCCTGCAGTTTCCAGTCCAAAAAGATATTTTTTGGTTTTTTAAACATAAATTCTGGCAGTTTCAGTCAGTATAAAGCCTAAATGGTAAATGAGTTTGAAGTTTTTTTAAACGAGAAACAATCAAATCAATAGAATGTTTTAAAAGCTATAAATTCTGATCAAAGTCAGAAAATAAAGCATCAAATTAAGTCTTTTACATGTGAACCGTGTTTGAATTTTCAGATCCAGAATGGGCATCTTACACCCTGGGAGTGTTGGTGTGTCACACTTGTTCAGGACTCCACAGAAACATCCCTCAGATCAGCAAAGTGAAATCTCTCCTGCTGGATCCATGGAGCTCTTCTGAAATAGAGGTAAAAACATGCTTTCATAAAAAAGATGAAGCTTTTTTAAGAGGTTTTTGCAGAGAGGTCTGCATCCTCTGGCTTTGCTGTCACCCATCCCAGTCTGCATCAATCGGGGCATGTCTGTCCTCTGCCTCTTCTTATATTTCTGCTTGTGTCAATTTAGCTTTCTCTGAAACACAAGCAGCATATTTCTATGAATCCAAGAGCCTTTGTGTGAATGCAAAATATCCCCAGAAAACATTTTTTTTTGTTAATGAATGTGTTGTATTGCTGCTCCTCTTGGATTATTGTTTAAAATTTCGCAAACATCTTCAGACAGAAGCAAACGCCCACGTGACCGCCTCTCTTTGACTCAAGATTAAATCATGAGAACACTGAAAGACCGGCACGCCTGTTTCTGTTGCTTTGGGTCACCACAAAGTAGTTTCAATGTTCTATGTGTGCTAGCTCAAAAAAAAAATGAAGAGGCAGTCATTTACCATGAAGCTACATACCGTTTTTTTCTCCTGAAATTTTGACTTTACATTCATGAAAGTGGCTTTGAAAGTGTCTGCAGTTTTTCTTTGGGAGGTCTGCTGCTTTAGTTACATTTTGGGTCAATTAACAGTTTTGGATTCCAGTGTTTGCAGATGAAGTTGTTGTTTCCATTACAATTAGAAAGCTGGCTGGAAGAAACAGAACTAAAACCAGTAAAGATGGAACGCCCAAAAAAGCAGAAACCTTTCTTTTTCCCTGGATACTCTAGCTTATTTTAACATTATCCACTGGATTTCTCCTGCAAGTGGTTTTCATTCAGGTTAAATATTTGACATCCAGATTTGGAAAAATAGAACATTTTGGTATGAAATCCAAGTTACATCATCAGCCCACTTTTAACTAAAAATGTTTTTCTCTCTGCTTCTTTGCAGTTTATTGACAGTATGGGGAACAATGCTGCAAAGGCCAAATATGAAAACATAGTGCCTGCTTTCTACTATTGTCCCACACACAGAGATTGCCTGTAAGTAACACGAGTAGAAATCCTGCTTTGATAAAAACATTCCCCTTGCATAAGCAGGAAGCAGCAGTTGAGTAAAGGTTTATGCTCAACCAGGCAGTGATAAAAATAACAACTTGAAATGACAAAACACTGGGCTGTTAAGTTACAAACAGTGAATGAAAGAACTAAAGGGTGGTGGGTTTATTATGTTAAAAGTAAAAGTTTACTCAGAACAGCAGACTTAATTGTTGAAACTGACAAAAAAGGTAATCTTTTACTGAATATTTCTCAATTCGGTCACAAAAAGAGATAAAATATTAGATACATATTGAGAATCACCATTATTCTGATAGTTTGGATAGAAGTTGTATCTACACTGAGTTAACGAGATGTTGACAGCAAAGTCTTAAAGCATAAAACCCAGTGAGCTCTGAGAGTGTCGCTCCGCTGCTCCGCAGGCTCCTGAAGGAACAGTGGGTCCGAGCAAAATATGAGAGGAAGGAGTTCATGCGTGTGGAGAGGCAGGAGGCGTACTCGGCAGGTATGAATGAAAGGTGTTCCTTTACAGGAGATGAGTGCTGGTGACTGTGTTTTACACTACAGAGCCCCTCAAAAACCTGGGCAAACACGGTTAAGTAAGTGTGATGAAAAACATATAACTAATCAAAATAGTTTTGGTCTTGAGATTAAAAAAATGCTTTAATGGTTATTTTTATAATAGATTTACATATCCAAAAAATTAGAATATCATGTATGTTGCGTGCACTTTCATAATTCCCTTCAAAAAAATTAACTTGCATAGAATTTAGATTCAGAGCATGCTGTTTAATTGATTTCAAGCATTCATTTTATTTCTTATGACATAAATTGGGGTTCAAGCTCATAAAACCCATGATGACCGGATTAAAAAAAAGAATACGGTGGTTTTATGAGCTGAAACGCCTATTTATGTAAAAAAAAAAAAAGAAAATAAATTTTTAAATGGAATTATAGAAAAGAATACATTTTTCTATAGTATTATAATTTTTTGGAAAGGGTCTAGCGTGTGATTTTGTGTTTCTGAGATTGTTAGTTTTCAACATTTGTCTTGATGGTTGTCTTAGGTGGAAACGCCATATTTTTTAATTGCATCAATAAACTCACATAAAAAAAACAGTATAAAAATAATATTTACAGCATGTGGCAATATGACACCATTAATTATTTTTTAAAAGAGACATGGTTATGTTTTTAACTGGATTATAATTTTAATATCCAATGCTTAAAAATTGGCTTTTATTTTTTAACTTCCACTAAGATGGTGGATTTTTTTTTCACATAAAAAATGTATTAACTAAAGGTAATAGTAGTTAAAAAATATCTACCGCTGTATACTAGGTAAAATCAAACTAAATATTTGTTTTTTTCTTTGACAGAACTATGCTATGAAAAGAAAGAAATAACATTATATGATATGAAATTATAGTGAAATTTAAGAGCTTTTTTAGGGTTGGATTTAATTATAGATGTTGAGTGAAAAGGCTGTTTTCGTTCTGAGAAATTCTGCTGCAACTTTGTGTGTGGTAAAGCCTTGTGAGTTTAACAGGAAGCAAATAAATGTGTCTGTGTGGTCTGCTGAAAAAAAAGGGTAGCAATAATAATTTTCTGTGTCAAGTTAAACTGCTTTTTTTCCTGTCAACATCTGATCAGGAAATGGGAAGCGAGACAACAAAAAAAAAAGCTAAAACTCCATTGAAGCTCATTGCCTTTGTGGGCAAAAAAGGCAAATCTTACATCTGCATGAAAAACATGTACAGATATCTGGATAAATATTCAGCAGCCCTTCCCAGTAAAAGTGTATTTTTGTTGTTGAATTGAGTGAAAATGAATGTACATAGATGAAGTAGATAAGCAACCTTTTGTTTATAGTTAAATCAGACTAAATATGTTATATGCAAAAGCAGTTTTAGTTTTACATAAACAGCATAAAGGGCTGCTGTCAGAGTCCTGTGACTGTCAAACTCTATCAATGGTTCTAGTGTGCAATCCACAGTTTTCTGTCTGGAAAAATGGGCTTTTTGTCATCAAGCCTTTTCCACGTCATTTGTTTTGACTGAATTCATGACAGTGAAGAATCTTCTCCGGTTCAGAGTTTGCTTGAAGTGTTTTCAGAACCTTGACATCTTGTTTTTTGGGGTGAACAATTTTCCTCCTTTGCTGTTGAGTACAGCCTGACACTGCCCTCCCTGCAGTGAAAGAAAACCGTCATGAATCATTCATGAAACTATAGTGACTTTGTTTTAGCATAAAAAAGTAGAAACTGAAGACAGGAAGATGATACAAGAGCAGCAGGAAAGTGGACAAGCAGCATATTCACCACAGGAACTAACAACTATTTTCCTTTGAAGACTTTTCTGTCAAACATACACTGTAGTACAAATTTGTTGACTTTTTCAGTTTCACTTTACATAGTCAAGTGACTGACACACTTGGCTTGATAAGGAAATGGTTTTCTTACGGTTGAGGAAGTGGTTCAGTTGTGTTGCTTCTGATATCAGGGATGTATCCTTATGGAAAAACAAAACATAGTTTCTTGGCTGCTGTTTGTGTAGATACTGGGTTAAAGTCTAGTTAGGTTTTGGTTTTAGCCGTACAAAAGACACCAGTGGAATGCGATGATAATACCTGCACAAACTTGTGTGTGGTCGACTGCTTTTTACAATATTGGGTAAGATTGAACGTCACAGCCAAATTTCAAAATAAATTTGAAATTGAAATCGATTCTACGGCCCAATGGCTGCTGTCTCTGACAGGGTTTACATTGAGCTATTTAACTAATTCATTATGGGGGTACTTGCGGAGAAGTATGCGGTCCTGCAAAACTTAATGCCGAGCTGCACCAATACAGCATGTAGGATACGTAATAGATAACTCGGAGTAGATACGGTTCAGAACAATGGAGGTTTCAGGGCTTGATAACTTCCCCTGCAGAGGATAAATTCAGTCTAATCTGTTTGTAAGAACTGCACGATAAGCTTGTATGATACTTTTAGGAAAGAAAGTTATCTTGAAATCTCTTTAACTTAAAAGGACTTCAAATTGTTTGTCTCATTTTATTTATTACTCCATTATCTCATTTAGTCTTGGAAAATTGAACTTAGTATTTATTTAAATTTCTGTTTGTTTGTCCTCACTTCATGTGAAACGGGATTCTGCACTTTTTCAGGCTACAAGGAAGGGTTACTATGGAAACGAGGAAGGGACAACGGGCAATACCTCAGTCGAAAATTCATTCTGTCTGAACGTGAGGGTGTTCTCAAATACTTCAACAAGCTTGACGTGAGCACTTTTTTTGACATTCATGTCTTTAGTGTCTTGTTTTTCTGGCAAACATCACAATTGCTCAATGTATGAGGAATGGAAATTATGAAATTGTAACCAAATATAACTTTTTTTCAAATGCTTCTATGTATGGCATGCAAAGAATATTTTTAGGGCTTTATATCATCTCCTATTCAGGCCAAAGAGCCCAAAGCAACACTGAAGATCAGCAGCGTGAATGCGACTTTCCAACCAGATAAAATTGGCACTGCTCATGGGCTGCAGATCACCTATTTGAAGGATAACAGCACTAGAAATGTCTTTGTTTACCATGAAGACGGCAAGGTGAGATTAAGAGTTTTTATCCTGAAAGTAATCTGTTTTAAGGGAGATGATGCACAACACCCTTCTTGTGGAAAAAGTTTGAAACTACAACGTAGCCTTTGTTAAATAAAATATGTGAATCTGATGTAAAAAATGTTTGACATATTACACAGATTAGATAACAGTATGACTGATAATGATTAAAGATATTGTTGCATTTAGCTCAATTCTGCTATTTTCTGCCAAAGGAAATAGTGGACTGGTTTAACGCCATCAGAGCTGCCAGGTTTCACTATCTGCAAGTGGCTTTTCCTGGCGCTTCTAACGTTGAAGTGAGTATTTGCGCATACATGTGCTGCACATACAGGAATGGTTTATGCAATCTTTTGACAATCCTAAATGTGTCTTTGAAATAACAATCTTTGCTAAATTGCAACAGTGCAGTACAATAACCATTTTGAGGTACAAACAAAAAACTGAAACTGGAGATTCTGTAAAACTGTAATTGAAGTTTTATCAATGCATTAAGTTAATTTTTTTTCCAATAATGCATTTCTTTTATTTTTTTTAGCTTTTACCCAAGGTAACTAGAAACTTCATTAAGGAAGGTTACATGGAGAAAACTGGCCCAAAAGTGAGTTGCTTTGCCTTTTTTTCTGGTTGCTTTGAAGCCTATGTAAACTTGATAAACATACTTGAGAAATCACATGCATTTACTCCTTCCAGCACACAGAGGGCTTCAAGAAGAGGTGGTTTACGATGGATGACAGGAGACTCATGTACTTCAAAGATCCACTGGTATTAATTGCAGTGATTATGATAAAACCTGTGGTTGTATTAAATTGCAGCTTAATTTTGTTTTGTTTAAAAAAAAAATGGAAAAGAAAATGTCTGTTTTTGAAAAGCTGACATCCATCTTGAAAGTTTTTCTAAGCTGAAAGGTTTAAAAAATACCTCAAAAGACAGACCTTTAACCTCTAGTTAAAACAGGATGTTTACACACGACTCTCTGCTGCAGGATGCCTTTGCCCGAGGAGAGGTGTTCATTGGCAGCAAGGAAAGCGGCTACAGTGTACTTGCTGGACTTCCTCCCAACATCCAGGGAAACCACTGGTTGTATGGAATCACCATCATGACCCCAGACAGGAGTTTTCTGTTTGCATGTGAGACTGCAAAGGATCAAAATGACTGGATGGCAGCATTTCAGCTGGTAATTAACAGACCGATGCTGCCGCAGGAGTATGCAGGCGAGTTCAAGTACATAAACAAGTCCGCGTTGGTTTGAGCCTTCATGGCAATAACACTCAAATCTCTCTGTTTTCCTGCAGTGGAAGCTTATTTTAAGCACAAACCATGAGTGTGTTCAAAGATCTGCTTTTACGAATAGAAACTGAAACGATGAAGGGGAAGGAGAGATGGCTTTGACCTTCCTCACCGCCTCTCTTCCTCCTGACATCATCATACACCGTTATATGCCCCCCCACCCCCACCCCGCTATTCAATGCAAATACACTCATATGCTGTGAGATGCGACACTTGCAGAGTCAGAATTACTGCATGACTGCTCACAGGTAAAGTAGTACGTTTTCCTATCAGTTGCGTAAGTACCGGCATTTGCATCACTGATGTTGAAATGAATGTGTTATGTGGCAAAATCACTGAACTACCATCTAAAAAAAAAAAAAAGTCTGCAAATGTAATTTTAAACACGGGTAATAAAAATAATTTTTAGAAAATGTTTGAGTGGAATATTTTTTTGTGAGGGATTTTAAAGCCAACTTGACAGGTTAATTTTGTGTTGCAACAAATAAGTGGCCAATAATAAAAATTTGTAAATAAAAAAAAAATGAGCAAAATTAATGCAGTGGGTGCATCTGGGTTAAATTTTCCACTCATTTCATTTAACATTTAGGTCCTAGCTTTTCTTTATTCATCCAATAGGGGGCGACAAAGCAAATCTTTGAAAACCAACTTGAAATCGTCTATGTAGTTAACCTCACCCAGTTGGACGTCGTTTAATCTTTGCACAACAGAATGTGGTCACAACACAGTCTGTCTTAGAGGCACACAGAAAATTGTTTTGTTGCCTGTAAGAAACAAACAGAACATGTCTGATTTTAGGGATCTTATCTTAAAGACATGAGGGCCACACAAATGTTTGTCATTTATTTTATTTTTTTAAATTAGTGAACATTTACACCACACACAAAAGAAAACAAAAAACTGTACATCGAAAGGTAAAAAGAAAAAAAAACAAAACAAATGAAAAACTGAAAGGAAACTGTGCTAAACTAAGTACTTGGCAGTAAAGACGCACTACATTTTCAAGAAACAAATGAACATATTCATGTCCATGAAAATAAATACTAATTTTGAAATACATACAGTGAGACGACTTTAAAGTTAGCACATATTTATGTGATTCACTTCGCAGTTCTTTATTGAAACTTAGTTTTTCATGCAAATAAAAGTTATTTACATCCCATTTTTAAAACCACACATTGTGCTGCACCACATTTTTTAATGATTTCAACAAACATAATATTCTACATTTCATTTTCAACAAGTGAAGTTACCCCAACATACAATCACAGTTTCCATACACTTATATTACTACTGTCATGTACAAGAACAAACTAACCTTTCCAAATATTTTATCCCAAAAAAAAAAAAGCAACATATATTTGTTTTGGCTGTATGTAGAAATAATGTTTTTTTAAATATCCATAGATGACTCATGAAAATATTTTATTTGCTGGTGACCTGAAGGGGACTCTAAATAGCAACACTTGAACAAAAAAACAAAAAAAACCAAAAAAAAAAAAACTTTGCCACATCTAGTTTATGACAAATCCACCTCATTATACTAAAAGCTGCCAATGGTGCGTTTACAGAGGAAGTTAATGCCTTTACAAAACATGCATATTTCTTCAGAAAAACAGTTTAATCTCTTTAAAACACAGAAAACACAGCGGTGCTTTACTCGGTAGGTCCAATGACAGTTTTTATATCCACAGTTTTTAATTAAAAAAAATGCTCAGCATAAGAGATTGAATTAATTTAAACCTCTTTGGAATTTATAATACCAGGATACATTGAGAGGGATGCACAATGGGAACAGCTTTTTAAAAGAAGACCTCGCTGGAGCCGACTCCTTACAACTGATTTGTCCACGTGAGGGATCAAAGATTAACACGCACACAAATATTTAGGATTTGCAGCAGCCTGCGCCCTTTACCTCTTTGCTAACGTACTCCTGGAGCTTAAACTTCTCACTGGGATCCTTTGTAGACCTGTGCTTTAGTTCCCTGGAGAAAATAAAGCAAGGAAAATATGATATTTTAGTCGTTTCTTTTTATATGATTTCTTTTGAATTTGAGTGTTCTTTTGCAAACCTTTCAACTTTGCTTGAAAAATGCAAAAACTGACCTTTACTCTGTTTTTTGGGCATTTAGTATATTATTGTGTCGGTTTTGGTGTTTTTAACATAATGTTACATGTTCTTTAGGCATTTTGCTCGTGATGGAGGACAGAGGACATTAGGCTTAAAACTGAATTTCTAAGTATTTATTATTAGTATTATTAGTATTAGTATTATTATTAAAATCATTGTGATTTTACACAAAGCTCCCTGCTCAGTTCCATTCTCATGCATCCACTTGTAAACAAATAGATCCGTGTTCGTCTTTGTTTTCCTCGTCTAAGCTGGCATCTGGCTCAAAACTGGATAGCTCCACTATTGCTCGCCATTTTTGTGGTGCTGGTAATGTTAGGTTGGGGATGTGAGGTAGCAGGAGAGCATGTAAACAGATGGGTGATGAGAAGTGGGGGTGGGCTTACAGGCCCGTCCACAACTCTGAGTTGTACTTTTAGTGAACTACTGCTGCTCTGCAGAAATTTTGTTCGAGAGAAAATTTTTTTTGTGGCTAAAAAGAAAACAAAAACACAATCATAACTAAAAAAAATTTACCACTGGGGACACTTAAATACATAAAGAAGTCCTGTACATTAAGCAAATCTTTCTATAAATCAGTTTTGCAATTGGATGCAAAAAAAAAAGGGGCACAATGAGTAAAATTGTATTTTTCCCCTTTTATTTTGTTCCGTCTTTCCATCCTCTTTTCATGTATGAATATACAATTTTTGTAGTTGTAGGAGCGTAAGCTACTGGACTTCTTTTCAGTCTTTTTCTCTGCAGATGCTTCAAAGCAATATCCAAGTTTAGACTCTGATTTTTCGTAACATTTTGCATGTAAGAAAACACACACATGTTCCACAATGTCATTCTACTGTTCACTGGGTACTAATCACTCTTGTGAGCTCAACCTTATCTCTCATTATGGTTCAAAGTGGCTCAAGTGGACTACCAAAATAAAATCGATAATTTGTCTCTTCATAAACTGAGCAGTAAAAAGTGCAGTTAAAGTGCTCGTGTTTTTATAGCCTACTGTTCAAACGTTTGGTTAAATGCACAAGAAAATATAGAAATATTTGAGGAAAATATGCATGTCTACAATAATATTTATTATTTGAACAATTAATCGTATTTTAACGACTTTTACATTTGTGAAGTGAATTTATACCGTTTCCAGGACAAACGGGAGGAAGGTTATACTCACTTAGCAACAGCGGTGAACGCCAGATCCACATTCAGCCCTGACCTGGCGCTGGTCTCCATGAAAGGGACCCCAAACTCCTGCAGGGTCAGGATAACAGTGATCATTCATCCTGACAGCCCCAGCCAGCAGAATATCCCTTTAGGTCCTCAGCGGATGAATGACTTTAGCACAACATTTTTTTTTTTTTACCAATTAGGAATAAGGAAAATGGTTGTGGTAATTTGTGGTGCTTTAACTCAAACATATGACTTTTATTCACATTTTAAATAGCAGCCATTTACCTTAGCAAGCCTCTCCCCGTCCTCCCTCTTCACCACTCGATCATGAGCAGAGTCAGCCTGGTAAGACAGATTTTTTCAGTGTGCTTTTTATCTACAGGTCCTAAACATTTTTTGGCTAATTTGCATGCTTACACAGTATTTTATAGATACACTGCATGTATTTTCAGAAACAAAGGAGGGCTTCTCCAAACACAGTGTAAGCAAATGTGAGCTCAAGGTTTTTCTATTGTTGCCGTGTGTTACCTTGTTTCCAAGCAGCATCAGCACCACGTCCTGTTGAGCGTATTCGTGGATCTCGGTCAACCAAGACTGATAAATACATGAAGAGAAAGAAAAAACAAAAAGATTATAACCTCATATGAAACTGAAGGAAAAACAGGAAGCCTGAGACGTTACAAGGACATCATTGTCGTTAAATCTAATGTGTGGAATAAAGAGATGCACCCTCCATCTGAGGGTGACCGAGCATCTATGATAAATGTGGGAGAAGATGACTCAAAGTTTTAAAAGACATGAAAGTCTGAAATGTAGCAAGGCAGCAAGCAAAAAGAAAAAGTGTGAAGAAAAGAAAAATGTCAGCAAATTCATTCTGGTACTTCTGGTGATGAATGAGTTGCACCTCATTGACCCGATACAATGTCCCACACATGAGGGAAAACAATTGTTCCAGCCTTTAAAATACTTCAAACTAGAAGTATTCGTGTTGTTTTCAACAGTATTGCTCTAAAGTCATTATTCTGCTGCAGCACCTTCTGCAAGTTGAGTGCTGACTGGACGGGTCATCCTCTTCTGAAGGTTGTGCAAAATAACAGGAGATGTGATGGGCAGAATCTTTACAAGTTTTCCTGATCAGAATGTCAATTACAGCAATACTTCCACAGATGACATTCTAGATTAACCTGCATTACTGTTTTTAATGACCCAATTCTAGGAAAAATGTCTTTTTGGCGTTTCTAACATGTTTTTGTGGCATTTGTCTGATTGAGGACATCTATAAAAGTAAGTTAAGCTTAAATTCAGATTTTAAAAAAAAATTGAAATTAGTGTGAATCAGGACTAAAAATATATGTAAAAAGTTTGAAAAAAAAAAGATTTGCTTTGACCTTTTAGCGACAGGAAAAAGAAGTGGGGGTGCTCTATGTAAACTATCTCACCCACAACTCAGGTAAAATGCATAATGAACTACTGGCACTCTGCAGAAACTATGACTTGGAAAATTAGTTTTTTTTCTGGCCAAAAAAATGCATTATTACAATTATAAGACAACTGGCAACACTTTGAAAACAGACTACAAGAAGATTGGATTGAGACTTTAATGTAATGTGCAACAATTGAGGCATATTAGGATCAATAGACATAAATAACATGTAATTAGAGATTTTGAGTGAAAATATGCCTTTTTGAAGCAGAACTGGGAGTAAAACTAAATAGCCCTTTATCAAATCGATTTTTTTTTTTTTTACTACCCAAAGCCAAACCCCTGCAAAATTAAGGGACAGCAATTGTGTCATAAAACTGGAAACATTGCTTTATTTCCTTTACATCAATGTTGAATTGTGTTTGGATGAGGGTTAATGAGGTCAGATTTAATGGCGACTATAAGGTTATTTATTCTTGTAATGAACTTCTACAGAGTGGAGTGAGAGGCTGCTTTTTATAAATGTATAGGAGACCTTCCTTCTTCTGGGGAATAACAAAAAAAATAAAAAATAAATAAAAGACACTTCAGATTCGAGTTTGTAATTATAAATGTAAAAAAAAAAAAAAAAAAAAAGACAGTCAAGTGGATTGGAAAATGTCCAATTTCATACACTCATGAGGAGAACACTTTGGGAGTTTTCACTAACCCTGCAACATCCTTGACCAGCAGCGAGAGTCAACAAACACATGACAGCTGGTCTCCAAGTGACTTCTATCATAATCTATGATTACGCTTGATGAGCCACGTCTTATAATTAGATCATGTGGCTGCTCATATTCCATTGTTAGAATATAAAAATATTTAAAATATGCAGGAAACATGAAAGATGTTAACATTTTTAAAAGTCGAAATTGTATTTATTATATTGCCAACTAAAGTGGAAATAAAGTCATTTTGATGTCTGAAATCACCAGCTTTAGAAAGTTATGAAGGTTCCATGGCAAAGGCTGATCAAAGAATCCATGACTTGAAAGAAGCCAAATTAAACTAAAAATAATGGAAAAGAAGTACAAGTCAATCTGAAAAACTTGTATTCAGATGAATGCATTTTAAATAGAGTTATTTGATCAAATTAAAGCTGTTTTTACAGTTGGTATTGATTTGGAGTAGACTTGTGTTGGAATGAGGAAACAGAACCAAATAACTTATAAAGAAAAAAGAAATGGATGCTGGAAAAGCAACCTTTGAGACTTAGTTCTGGTATAGAAGAATTCAAAAAAAAAAATCTAAAAACTTGGATGTTTTAATGCAATTTGATGTTTTTAAAATGATTGCAAGCCTGCAACAAATACTCTAATAAAGATGCATAGCTTTTTGAATTTGCCTTCATATAAAATGAAAGTTTAGAGCACATCTTTATCTTTGGTCCGATGAGATTCCATCCAACACAAACCCAAGTAAATAATCGTTTGACTCAGTTAATAAACCGAGAATGGAGGGTAAACATCTAGCTTCAAATTAGGCCAATATTCTGACTGAAAAAGGGTAAAAGGATGGATCGTTTATTATCTATTCTTTATCTATTATTTAAGACCAATACCATGATCTCTGACCACTCTGAGTCAAATGTCACAGATAAAGGCTCGATGCAGAAAGTGAAAAATGACCCATTTATAGCAAAAAGACTAAAAAAATCCAAATAAACTTAGCCAAAAGTTATTTCCGGTTTAAAAATAACACTACAGATATTTTTTTTTTAATCTAAAAGGCTTTATAAAAAAAAAAAAAAAACAAGACATTTTCATCAAGATTTCAATGAACCGCTCATTTATTTAATGATACACTACAGTTTGTTCTCCACTTGGAGACAGCTGATGAGATGCTTGAGGAGATGATAACAGTGGCGGGGAGATTGCCAACGCAAAGGAAGAGACTTCAAGAAGGTTATTGATGGAAAGTCAGAGCAAAAGACAACACCAAAGGACTGTCAGAGAATAAAGAACATTTCAAAAACAGCAGAAAGCGCCTGGTGGCACAGTGACATTGCTTAGACAGGTTGTCAGTAGTTTCCAATTTCGCTTTGCAACTTTTCTTTTTTCTACTCAATGAAGTGACGAGCTAAATCACCCGCAGGGCTTTGTCTTCTGTTATATTTGTTTTGTATTGAGTACAAACTATGCTCGTCTCCTCAGGAGGTTCCACATTTTCACATGTTGTCTTTGACAAACTGCATCATAAAATCTGGTGTGGTCTTACCCTTAATGGCGGCAAGTTTTACATGAGATTTAAAATTGCAACTGGTGCTGCAGTGATTATGAAACGGAGGATAAAGAAAATTGAAATGCTTTGTCTCACATTATACGTTTATGCAGTAAAATGATTTAAGAGATCCATAAAAACTCCACAGATCTTCCGACTTTAGGAAATCCTTTAAGTGGATCTCAGTGAAGGTTCAGTTTGATCTGTTGCTGCAGAATGACTGAATTACTTCACCTTCACAAGAGACCCCTGCATGGCCCTCATTTTAGCTCGCAAGCTTTTAATAGCATTGCACATAAATCAAAACTATTCAGCTGGAACAATTGTAATCAGGCGATGAAAGACATATTCCATGCTGTATGCCGTAGAGTTTTTGGTCCTGTGAATTGGCTTCACTGCTAAGAAAACAAGGCATGGGGACACGCATACAGGAATGACTTCCTTAAGCCTTTTTATCAATCCATGTCACACTGGACATATGTCGAGGGTTCAAGAATGGTGCATCCTTAAGTGTACGCGTAACCCTACTTAAGTTTACTTAGTTTTATTTAACGCTCACTTCATAGAGTGTAATTTTCAGTTTCTCCACTGGTGTCAATATTTTGTAATGTTGGTCTTTGGGATTTGTTGTTAGGAGTGATCATCTTGTTATTGTATTGATCTTTGACATTTTTTCGACACGTGCTTAAATCACTAAAGTAAAAAAGACCTGAGCAAGGTAAAATATCAAGAAAAAAAGACTGAAGTTGTAGTTCTTTAAACTATATTTGAAGCAAGTTTGCCAAAAACTAATTTCCAACAGTTCGTGTGTAACTGGGAAGATGATAAATCTGGTGAATACTTAAACCTGCGTCGGACTTTGATTAATTGTGGGGAAAATACGTTATCTTGGTGAGTGGTAATCGTATTTTGTGTCTTATTTGCCTGCTATATCCACTGATAAAGTGTATCGACTGATAAAATAAATGAAGAAAGAAAAGAAGTGAAATGGAAGCCAAGTGGTACAGAAAAAAACAGTTTGAGATAACTAAGAAAATATGTCATTAATAAACAGTAATTGCTCTGTTAAGCTAATGTGTGAAAGTTATTACATTTTGTTGTGCATGTTAGGTTAAACTCTTGGAAAAAAATAATTGACTATGAAACAATGAAAATAATGTTAAAGGGACATTATGTATGGACAATATTTAATAATTTCCTGCACATTTGTGTAGACAGTTTTTTTTTCCTTGGAGTTCATCTGGATCCTCAGCCTTCCTTCTATCATCTCATCTACTCCATCATACCTTCTGGATTTATCTCACCTCATCTAGTCTACACCTCTACCAGGAAACCTCCGTTTGGACATCAAGTGGGTTGTCTTTATTTTTTTAGTGAGTACACTCAAGGGGTTATTATTTTTCTTCTAAAGGAAAAAAGGGATTGGACTCAGGTACTGATTGAAATACACATTTTTTCTGAGATCTCAGTTTTATTTTGAAAATCCCTTTTATGTCGGTGGCCACTTTTTTTTTTTGTCGTGAAACTTTTCATAATTACCTGAAATAATTCAATTTTTGTTCACCCAGTTATTGTAGCGGTGAGATTTCTTTGGGGGCGGACTAGTCTAAATTGTAGAATATATGACAGCAAGTAATCTCCTCATTGAATCTAGACCTTGAGTAACTCCATTAGAAGATATTTAGAGCTATCACACACAGCAGCACCACCTAGGGGTAACATACGTTTTACCAATGGTGTTCACACTGGACAAGCAGGGAGGGGATTCTTTTTCTACCGTTACCTAGCGCATGTCCACCACATGTCCACCACCTACAGCTTTCACAGCTCTGTTCCGATAAACACTTTCGTTTAAAGAATAAAGAATTCCTGCCGGGTACAAACTGCAATTCGTTGTTCATTTTCAGTCGAGACTTCTATTAAATAAAAAAGGGATCCACTAACAAATCTGAAACCCTGATTGGTCAAAGTTAGGCCTGGTTGAATCAGCAATGCGCCTTTAATGGCTGTGTCACACATTTCTGTCTAATCTGCTCATGTATTGCTCCTTGGGTAACAGCTTTAGAAGAAAAAAAAAAAAATGTAAAGCCAACCTTTGATTTTAGTTTGCACTTGTCCCTCTGGGTTTCACTTGTTTTTATTGCCATTTACAGTTTAATTACTACATGGGTACACTTGCTAAACTGCCGATTTAAAAGGAACTTTGGAAAGAAAAAAAATATTAGAAAAAAAATATAATTTGATTTCAGGCAACTCGAGTGTCATTAGAGCAATGTGTAATAAGATCATTTGTGTATAAGAAACACTTGGTACTTGATTTCGAAATAACTTGCTGAAAAACACCTCATTTAGTTTGAGGACCTTTGATATAATTTAAATTTTTATGGATTTTTTAAAAAATCATTTGCTTCTCCACATTTTAGTCCTAATGGATCCGATTTAATACTAATATTTTACATAGAATCTTATCTTTACATAGCCTTTAACTTGTTTGTAGTTCCTTTTCGCTATTTTTTGCCCTTCTGTCTGAGTGATTTTGCCACAGGTAACAGTGCTATTCTTGCCAAATGTTGATCAGAGGGGAAAGTCTGTTTCCAACAACAGGCATAGTTAACTCGGAGACTAGCAGGGAGAAAGTAGGACTTCTCCCCTGAGAGGGAGTATAAGCAGCTGAACTAAACAGACTGACACCATCTTTCTGCTTGACAGAAAGAAATCTACATCAATCCATCCTTGCACACATTTGTATCATCACATTTACAAAAAAAAAAAAAATGATATATTGAAAATTACAGTACTTTTGGATTATTAGCACATAAAACTTGACAGTGCACACAGATGATCTGCTTTGATATTTCTAGTCTGTCAGGGAAAGCTTCTTTGTTTGCAAAAGAACAACTGAAGCATCTGCCCGTCTGCAAACATTGATATGACACATGCCAGATGACTGACTGACGTACAAAAACTGCAGATAGAGCGAATGTAAACACGAGAGAGTAAAGCTCTTCTACGCGTGGTTAAACATTGACTACCTTTGTTCCCATTCTTTTTTTCACATTTGAAAAACTGTTTTCCCATTCTAAATAGGCAGTTAGGGGCTGTTCTGACTGTGCATGCCACAAAAAGTTAAAATTAAAAAAGCACTTTTAAAAAAATATTTACCTTTTTGCTGAAATATTAGCTTTTGGTTTAAGGCAATAAATATGTATAATAGCTATATAACAGCTTCCTTTAGTCCTTTTAAACATCAGATTTAAAGGATAACATTTTGTTTTAATGCTGCCCAGTAAATAAAGGAAATGCTGGACTTCAGTGAGCTGCAGTGGTGGTTAGAGTGCCGAGTGGAGGGCTGGGGTGAGTGGGCAAACTAATTTCAGTTGACTTTTGAGGTGGGACACTAATGAACACAAATCAAATTTAGTATCGACTACTCCACATTTGTTTCAAAACTTGAAGGCAAACCAGAAACAATATTGCAGTTCCTCGCACAAATAACTCTGAAATTGAAGAACTCTCTCCAAAAGTCTAAAGTCCATAAACACGCGTTATACCCCCACCCATTTCCATCATTCAACCAATAACTGAACCCTCTGGAACCTAGAACACTTATCAGCCCCCAGTCCAACTCAGTTTGCAACATTACTATTTGACCATCGCTTGGTTTTACTTTACTTTTCCATTGTTTTTTTTTTTGTTATTCTACCAACAGAGGAGCTGTAAACTTATCTTTTAGACCCAAACTAAAAGTTGAAGAAATTAATACTCTAGTTTTTGACAGGGCTGTTCTTCAGATTCTTCAAAAACAAATTCAGCTACATGAAGAAAGACACTTTTTACAACCACACATTGATCACACACACAAAAAAAAAAAAAAAAAGGTTTGCTTGAAAAATGTGTCCCTCAAATATGAAAAGAAAATAATTCTCAGAAGCTCAATCTTTTAGAGAAACATATTTTCTAATGCTTAAATGACACAGCGAGTTTAAGATGTTTCAATATTTTCACACCAATGGAAATGAACAGCTCTTCAGATGAATCATGTGATCTTCTGTGTTCGTTTATTTTTATATACTTTTAAATTTGACTCTAAATAAAAACTGAAAACAGTTGCCTTAATATTAGTAGATTATTTTACCTCAGCCCAGTGACTTCATGTTCCACTCTTGTGATTTAATGATACAATGGACCTTAATTACCTACAATATTTCATGCAGACCTTTACTAACTTGTACAGAATCTGATGGCGTGAAATTATTCTCTTTCTAGAATGCCGTCAACCTGGAATGAGTCACATTTCAAATGCCAGTGTCCTTGGATTATAAATGACTGCTACTTGACTTTATATCACTGCATTATTTACTGACAGGTTCTCCCATCACCATCTGCTGAGGTGGCTCCATGACATTTACCTTACAGCTATGGGGTAGGCAGACAGAAACCCATTTCATTTAAAGGTGCATGCTTTAGACAGGAGTGGAAACAAGCAGATGAAGGATTCATCTTTAATCTTGTGCTTCAAGCACCACCTCACACAAACATCAATAATCAAGCACACACACTTGTGGGCAACAAACACCATAGTTGACGAATACAAAATGCTAATTCCTCTAAATTAAGTTTTTTCTTGTGTGGGACGCATTCATGCTGTTCAATGTCCAAGTAAAACGCAAACCACAGTGTAGAACAGGTTAATTTAAGAGGGGTTTGTCAAGTCCAACAATAAATGCATTTAAAACCACAGGCTGTGTGACCTTTTCTCCCCACTGAGCTGATTAGCATAAGTTGTAAAAAAACAAAAACAATATAAACCTAAGCTTGAGACCTATAATTTTCTATATAAAAAAAGACATTGACATTTCATTTGGAGTTTAGAAATGTTTGCACATTTGACCTGTAATTATTCTGTATTGTATAATCCCATTGTTCAGAATCGTGACTTGGATTTTAAGGGAAAATGGGAAATAACGCAAGAATGAACTGAAAAAGGTTCCCTCTCAGACCCCAATCTGTTTACTATAATTATAATGCATTAAATGCTATTTGTTTATTCTTTAAACTGGTTAAAAGTTTTCTTCTTTGACATTTTATTTCCTCCATTACCTGAGTCACCTGTTGATTGTTGAAACTATAACTATTCAACAAATTTTGGGCTGCGATTGAATTCAATTTAATTGTTGCATTTTGAGATATTAAAAATATTAATTTGGTCCTTTTGTCATTAACATTTTATCTTAGTAATATTTAACAGTGGTTAACTGAAATGGCATTTATCCATGCATTTTAACCCCTTCATGCTGTATGTAGCAAATTTCCAACGTACCATTAAATGCAGGACTCCACTTAATTTAGCATCACTCTGAATGGTAAAAACATTCAATTTTTGTGTTACATAATTGGAAATTAAATCTGGCATGGAGGAGTTAGTCTTTTTGCTATTTGTGGCACCACTTTTCGTTCTTTCCTTAATGACCTTTGTTTATTTTCAGGAAGTTTAGCATTTAGGCAAATGGCTCTGGGCTTTAACATTTTTTAAATGTACTTTTGTTCTTATTTTGCTATTGGGTTAATTTACATTACATTCAGCAGTAAATTATGTATTTTTATTGTTCAGTCAAAATCTTTAAATATTTTACTTTATAACATTCTGTTAGCAGTCTGTATTTCTAATGTCAGGTGGAATTGAGTTGCAGAGTTCGGGGGCAGAGCAGCTGAAAGCGCTACACCCCATGGTGCTGAGACTGGCAGAGGGAAGAGTCAAGTGCAGAGGATGCTGATCTTAGCGAGCGGGATGGTGTTGCAATGTGGATCAAATTGGAGAGGTACAGAGGGACGAGGTTATGGATGGCTTTAAAAGTATAGAAGAGGATTTTGAAGTGGTTTCTAGATTGAGCCGGGAGCCAGTGGAGCTGCTAGAGTAACGGTGTGATGTGGTGGGAGAGGGTGTTTAAAGTATTTTTCACAATGGCAGAAATAAAACACTTAAATTACTTTACCAAAGCGTGTTGGTGGTGAAAGTTTTATTAGAATATTCAAATATTTTAATAAAACAATATTTTTAAGCTACTTGAATTAGAGTTTATTCATAGCAGCTGTGCAGCAAGTTGGAAAATTAATGATTTGACTTGGACTTTGCTTATTTTGCTTAAACATTTCTCTCTAAAATAATGGATTGTAACAGTGAAATCAATGCTTTTCTTTCCTTATTGTGTCCTTGCTGGAGAATCAGTCTTGTATAAAAAGAGCAGGTCTAAGGAGGCCGAAAGGAAAATTTATTTTCCTCTAATTTATCCGTTTTCCTCAGAGTGCCATTCATTGCCATTAGTGTTCATTAACATGAGTTAGTGCTCATTAGGCAGCGGGGTGCCAGCAGGCATCTGCAGCTCCAGCCTGGATTTCTCCTCAGACACTGACTCCATGGTGCAGGGTTGATAAAAACAGAAAAAACTAGTCAGATCTATACTTAAATATGCTCCTAACAAGTGGGACATTTTAAACAAATGATCAGATTTTAATAACAAAATGGAAACGTCAATGAAATCCAGCAGAGGGCTCATCTTTTTTCTAGTTGGAGAATTTAAAGTTTCAATTAAAATTCAGTTGAGAAAAATTACAAATGTATTCAGAATTTCCCCAAGGCTAAAAATAATACATTTAAGGATTTTAAATATTAATAACATCCGAGAAAACGGGACATCAATGTGCAGAGATTTGGGGGAAAAAAACCCCACAAAAAAATGAAACATTTTAAGCCATACACATGCTCCTTAATGCATACTATATCTTTAAATATGAGAGATGTGGTAAATGTAAGTTGAATGTGTCTGGTCATTTTACCTCAGATATTTCTTATAAACTCATTACTGGAGTTGCAGGGTGTACATAAAATAAGGGAGTGATTTAGGCAGTAGTGTCAATGGAAACTAATAAATCCAATCCTGTTCATATGTTGTGTCCTGATAGAAGAATCTGGGATGCTTAAGCTAAAAGAAATTAAAGAAATGAGAAATGATTTTTTGAGCAAAAGAAAATCCCAATAACACTTAATTGTATTAAAAAGTGTGAACAAATTGACTTTTTTTTACATAAGTTTTTACAGCTGGGCAGTTTTTTTTTTTTTAACAGCTTTCAGTCTTAGAGGAAGAGCTTTAAAGCACAATGTGCTGAATTGTGTAAAATATAGGAGCCCTTCTGCGGTTATAACAGATCGTCATGGAGACAGAGAAAGACCATGCTCCAAATTGCTGCATTCCCACATTGCAGCATATCAATGTTTTTCTTCGCTGCACTCTGTACTTCCAATTTTCTTTTGGCCACTTGAGATGTAACTTTCTTGCTTCAGTGATCAATCAGAGCAGATGGAGACATTATACTTCTCCAGCATGGACCAATAACAAATAGTCTCCCTTTCTTTTAACAAGCCTGACCAAGCAATCTTTTGGCCAGTGTCAATTAGAGCAATAGAAACCCGTCTTTCTGGCTGCAAGTTCACAAAGAGGCATGAAACAGCCGGGAAGAACTTTAATCTCTTTGACTGAAGCTTTGTTCTATTCTGTTGAAATAGGATCTCAATGCAATGTCTGTTTTTATTCTTTAAATTAAAAAGTTATCAAACCTATTCTTGAGTTCAAGACGACAGTTTGACCAAAGGTAACCAAGTAAAAAAACAAAAAAGTTTTTTTAAAAAAACTCATTACCGTCTGAGATGTCAATGCATTGGTGAAAACAGGAGAAAATGCAAGCTACCATTGTCAGCTGTGGGTGAACTCAGTCTGTTCTGTGGGAGGAACGTGCCACTTTGACAGATGCAACACAAAATCATTCAAGTCAGTCAATATTAAAAACTCAGACACCAACCTGTATGTTTTCAAAGGATGATCTGTTGGTGACATCGTACAGCAAAAGCAGAGCTGGAAAATATAGCAAAAGCTTACAAAGCAGAATGACACAGCTTTTAGTAAACTATGACTATTTTTATTTAATAAAAAAAAAAAAAAAAAAAAAGCTTTAAATGTAGTTTCTTTCCCCTAAGATGCTATATACTTATCTTAACCAAACCAAGAGTTCAATATGGAATTTTGTTTCAAACATAATTCAGTGATATCCAATTCTGTATAAATTAGTAAACTGCTTTTTCTTTAAAAAAAAAAAAAAAAAAAACCGTGACCATTTAAAATGCAACTGATTTTGCTTATTTATTTAAAAAGAATTAAAACTTTCACATTGACTTCTAAATTGCAAAACCCACTTTCACAATTGAATAGAACTGTGAATTATGGGTGACAAGGAATACGTAGGTCAAGGTGGAAGAATACAAGACATTTAAAGCCGTTTGAAGAAGTAGAAAAAAAGAAAAAACTCAGGAAGCGTCCTACAGTCTGCTGTCATGACAGGAAACAAACACAGAAACTAAAAATGTTTTACAAAGTCTCATGTACACCAAAAACATTTTTCTTTTAATAATAACTAAGCTGAAAAAGAGATAATCGTTGTTTTATATTGGATAACAAAACCGTTGCTTGTGCAACAGTAATGTAATGATTTGGTTTGCTGCTAATGCAAATGTAACTTTGACATCCAATGAAGTGCGTTTGACCTTTAAACACTCACTCACTGCTGTTTATATTGTATAGTAGGCCATATAATCCTTTTTTACTGAAATGTACTCATTGCTCTTTGGCCTGTACTCTGTTGGACAGATTTTAGTATAAACTGAAAAGCTACTTTTTCCACTAAAAAAAAAAAAAAAAATAAAAAAAATCTACTTAATTTTTTAAAAATCAATTATGACAAAAGCAGGGTTCTAGTTTTTGTGTCAAGCTATAGAATGAATCTTTGTAAGACTAAGAAATGCATTTTTAGATCAAGGTTTTTGTAACTTTGGGTGAAGAAGGATTGATGTTTTGACCTCTCTGTAATGCTTTTCTGCATCCAGCTGCAGACACGCCACTGCAGCTCATTGCACATCTGTTTCAACCAGTTAGAATCAGATCCTGCATGAGCACTAGAGGGGGACGTCTCCAGGGGCATAGTCATTTGAGAGAACAAAGAAAATATATTTTTGTCCTTTGGGACCAAGGTCTGTTCCTCAAGAGAAACAATAGTTTGGTCAAGCATGCTGATGGTTTGCAAATTCTCTGCATAACCTCCATTTGTTTTTGATCCTTTATTTAATATGGTTAATCTTATAACTTGCTTCACTTAAATTTGTTGAGCTCAATCTTCTCCTGAATAAAAGACTGGGGTGCTACAGTTATCAAGCTCAGCTAAATTAGATTAATTTTTGTATTACTTTAGAAACATTTACTTTTAAAATTTCAAAACATTAATAGCCAGTTTGTTAGACTGTTTAGTATACAAATTCTGCCAAATCTTTTATGACAAGTTTGTAGATCTAAATCCTTCAGTGAAGTCCAAGTAAAAAAAGTTTCCCAAAGAACATTTACCCAAGATCTCTTTGGTTTGTTCTACTTCAGTTCCCCCTCTGAGACTAAATGGCCAAAGAAGATGGAAGAAACAGGCCAATTAAGTAAACGCTGCTCTTGTGACATTTTCATTTAGCAGAAATGCATCTACAGAATGTTAAATGCAGTTCAAGTCCTGCTCTCCTGGGCAGACTGCCAGCTCTCAGTTTGGGTCTGAACAAATAAAAGCTGGTGAAAAATGAGATTGGACACTTGCGAGGCATACTGTTGAATTTAAAACCCACCTTCAGTGCTTTTTGATGTTCTTATGTCTCTAATTTCTATCCTAGTGACTTTGTCAGTCATCCTCTGTAATGTTCTGAAATGATCCAGCATGCAGAATACTTAAAATATACATACATAATTTGGCGAGTTCTATTCGAGAAAAAATAAAGAAAGACTTTTTGCAAACATGTATTCAACACTACCTAAGAGGATAATGTGTAAGTTTTGCCCTTTCAATTTTCTAGAATTTCGCCTAGTTTTGAGTCCCTGCCTGCTCCCACGCTCATCTCTCTGCATCGGCTCTTCCAATGTGACCTGTGCTTGCACCTCGGCTCCGTCCACAAAAAAATGAAACGGCAGTGATAAACTGCTTTATCTACCAGTCTGCACAAAAATATTACTAAAGTAAAGCTGCAGGAATAACACTATATTTTCAGTAAAAATGCATCATTACAATGAATGCATTCATACATTTACACATTTTACTGTGTTTGCAATTCAATAAAGACATCCTGCCATAACAGAAACCTATTTTTTAGTTTAGGATTTTATATAATAAGACGATAATATTAATAGTGGTCTATTACTGCGTTAAAGGCAAATTTAGAAACAAAAACTTACTGATTTTGTTCAAGTATGTTCTAAATTTAAGTCTGCAATTGTTTGCTGGCATTATTAGGCAGTGAACATTTTCTGAATACTTAGTGTGTGTTTACAATTGGTTTTTTGTTTTTCTTTGTGATGCTGGAAAAAAAAATAAAAAACCCAAATCAAACCAAATCTTCAGATTTTTTTGGGGCACAGAAAGTTTTCAAAGTTATTACACCAATTTAGTGCTCTCTGGTTTGAACATTTCCTTAAAACATAAATAACAGAAAAACAGTTTTCTTTATTAACTTTTACTGCCTGTAATGACAGACTGAAGATGTATACACAAACTCAAAACTAATCTCTGTAAGGGTCATAAAAGTTGAATTTTGGTGATAAAATAGGGATGACAAATGTCTTCAAAACTCAGTTTTGCTCTACATGCCTACAAAAGTGTACAAGTTTAAAACAAAAAAACCTTCAGTAACCGCAGAGGCCACAGACAGCATAATGAGAAACTGACCTTGCTTGCAGCATATTAATGGTGCTGGGCTGATCAACAATGTGGCCTCTTTTGCATTTGGAACATCCCATTTCTTTGTGTTAAACATTAAAAGGGCTGTTAGAAACATGCCCAACATTGAGATTTTGTTTTATGGTGAAGAAAGTCACAGCTACTGATTGTAAGCCAAACCTCTACGATTAAAATCTAAATGCAGAAGATCTTTAGGTGCTGGACAAGGTCTGCAACACGTGTATCATAATTCCGGCCAGACCCAAACTGAAATAAATAATTTCGCCTCCATGATCAATTTCATTTAAACGGTTGGTACTTTGAATTAAAAAGCACTCCACCCATATGTCACTACCAAATCACGTCTCTGATTGCTTAAAGTTTGACCTGGTTTAATTTGCAAGCCTGAGAGTGAGAGTTGAAACATGAGAATTTTGAACGCAAAAACATGCATTTACACGTGTTAAAATGGACTTTTCATTGAAATTGCCCGCTTGAATGAGTGTTGCAACGGTGGTGTGAATGTAGCTTACAACTTATTTGAACATCCAGGGAACCAAAACAACAAGAAGGACTGAAACATCTGCAGTCACTGAAAACATTTTAAAAACAGTATGTTTAAATTCACTTCATACTTAAGCCGTTTGAAGAAATTGAACTGCTCCAATGACAATTTGAGAAATGTACCTTATGAGTGTTCAGATTAAGAATAAAGAACTCTGTGGTACAAATAGCAGTACAGTCTGTGGGGATTTAACCTTCTCACCATGTGCATCACGATAGTAGGCATGAGTGACGCTGCGGAAGCGCTCCTGTCCAGCAGTGTCCCAAATCTGCATGAATTAGAGAAAACCACACAGCTGAGCTTTTAAACAGAAAGTTAGGAGTTCACTATGAAACTTAACACTGAATATTTAGAAGTGGGAACAATTCCTTTTAAAAAAAAAATACTTTGATTAATAATTGTTAACCACTTATTTATGTTACTCCCAAACTTGTAGGAATTTGTACATTTTTGAATGAGCCCCTCCCATACTCACCTGGAGCTTCACCTTGACTCCATCAATGTTCATAACTTTGTTCTGCAAGTAAATATATATATAAAAAAAACAACTGTAAACATGTCTTCCACACTGCAAAATCTTTTCAGGTTATGAAGGTAACTACTTGTGTATGTGGTCATGCACCAGTCTGAACAGCTTATTCCTCTCATCGACTGGCCACACTTTCCTCTCTGCTCTCCATCAATATTGCATGCCTCCACCTCTCCTGGACTCTTTGATGAAACCTTTCCTTCTCCATGTGCAGGATTAACCCAATCTGCTCCACTCACCTCCCTTTGTCTCCCTCCCAGAGAAACTTGTCTCTGATCTCCGCTTTTCAACTCAAAATAACCAAATTTAGACGAATGACTGAAGTTTCAGCTTTGAGACAAGTACAGAAAAATGAAAACAGCAGGGAGACTATACAGTTCCTGCTTCACATCATAGAATCCTTTGTTAGTGTTTCAGTCTGCCCCTCAAACATTGGATTTTTCAAGCTATTCTTTCCAACAGTTGCCTGTGGTTCCGTTTTGATGTAGACCGTATGCTTACATCCAAATTTTTAATTGTACAAATTGCTGAGAGGGGTAATTCAATTGGGTTTTCTTTTACAAATGGCCAAAAGTCCTTCGAGAGAACCAAGATACATTTGTGTGTATAAGTTCTTCAGCAAAACAAAATAAGCAAATGAACTGGAAGGAAAAAAAAAAACAAAAAAACAAGGCCAACACAATTTTAAACACACAAACAGGGAAAAAAATAAAGTGAGTGGAACATTTTGTGTCAAGCTATCCACCTCACATGACAGCAAATGATACATCCATCTATATTTATCTATAATTCAAATGTATTTCACACAAAATCCATTTTACTAATACCATGAAGCAAACACACAGCTTAACCTAAATATTTTATTACTGGATCTACAAATAACAGTTTTAGACATCAAGTTGTGCATAAATTAAAGAGCCTCAATACATTTTTGGCATAAACAATTGTTCAATGACAGAAAACCCAGCTTCCTTCAGTCCATATATTTACATGTTTGTTGTTTTAGAGATTAACAATAAAACAAATATAGTCAGATTTCCTTGTGTACATATTAAATCTAGTTTAAATGGCCACTACAAATCCTCATTTTCCATGTGGTCATCAGCAGAGGTCAACACGTTGTTCTGTGTCCCGGTATGCCAATATGACTTACAATCACCTGGTGTCACGGCAACACTCACGAGCTTCCCCTCTGCCATATCCCCCTCCCTCTGGGGCATCAGTGAGAGCTGCTGTTGACCTTCTAAATCCCTGATCCCCGAGGAGAAACCGAAGACATTCAGACCGGACTAAATGCCTTTAATCTTCAAGCAGAACACCGAAGACAGAAATTATATCTGGTGACATGGTTAGCTGATCGAGAGAATTAAAAACATGAAGAGGTGATTTGTATTCGTGAGGCAAGTTTTATGTTGGTTCATATGAACACTGATGGGAATCTGAGTTTTAGAGGATTACCTTCTTGTTGTTGCTAAAAACAACTTGTGATGTTCGAGGCTTCATGAATATGTAGTGACCCAGAAAGTGACTTATGACAGCATCATGGTGAGACATTTAGGTTGCCAGAGCAACTTGATTGTTTTGATCGAGCCTTAAACAGTACAGGGATGGAGGATGAAGGTAGTAGAGAACATAGTCACCAGTTTGCTTTTCATCTCCATGACTTTAGAGGCTGATGCAGCGCTTTGCTCTGAAGTTTACCTTTGCTCAGAAGCAGCATCACTTTCAGGTCAAATTTGTTTTCTGAGCAAACTCCCTCTACACCAGGGACAGGCAATTCCAGGGCTCAGGGGGCCACTGTGTCTGCATGCTTTCCAGATATCCAAGCCTGACTCATGACGGATCACCTGGTTCGGATGTGTCCAGTCAATTAGAACATGCCCGAGCATGGCATGTTAAAAAACATGCAGGAATGCGGCCCCCCCTGAGACCTGGAGTAGCCCATCTCTGTTGTACACAGAGTAAGCAAAATGCTTCATTTACCAGTCGCACGCTGGATGTTGGATATTTAATGCACCTCTTTTCTCCCTCTAAAGGTGCATGGCAGAAAACATTCAGAAATGAAGTTTTCCAACAGCGTGTCATGGGGTTCATAAATTACAGATGTATGAAAAGCTTTCTTGGGGGCGCATGAAGTGTGAGTTCATGAAATGGTAATGGCTGCAGCATGATGAAATACTGAGCTTTTTTAAATACGCTTGTGTGTTTATTCGTCCGGCTGTCTAGATACATAAATAAAAAGCGAAAAGGGCATTGCTAAGACTCCTAAAAAAGCGGTTCAGGGTTATTCCTTGATGTCCTCTGCTCTGCTGACAGCTCAGTGGTGCATATACAGAAGCTGTCTGCTCTAAATGTAACATCAAAAGCCCAAACGGCAACTTGAAAACTTCTACACGATAACTTTTTCAACATTTGGCTCTAGATAGAGGACAAATATATCAATGCATAACTCTGGCTCTGTTATTGGCTTCATTTATCAGAGTTCAGAGAAACGTACTGTATCGGTCGGCCTATAAGTTGTTCCAAAGTTTTTGTGGGGGAAAAAAAAAAAAAAAAAAAAAAAAAAAAAAAAAAAAAAAAAAAAAAAAAGTCTTAATATATGCATGCTTCACTAATGTAACACACTGATGCTTTAACTGCATGAAACATATGAGGAATGTTGTACATTAGTGAACCATGTGAACAATTATTCAGATACCATAGTATAAGATAACTAACAAGTCAATAAAAAACTGTGCCACTGCTTATCACAAATCTGTTGAATTCTTCATACTCCGTCCCTTTTGAACAACTCCACTGAGCTCCGTGTAATGCTACATTCACACTGGGCTCAGAAACATGCGGTCGAGCGACTGCTTCCAATGAAAAGTCTGTGTAATCATGTGCAAATGCAAGCTTCGGGCTTCTGCGTCCAAAACCCTTGTGCTCACGTGCAAGTCATAAAGTCTATTTGCAGGCTCTTTGCACAAAATGTAGAAAACTTGACCATGTGATGAAAGTTAAACCAGTTGAACTTTGACCAAACAGGGACTCTGCTTTGGTAGTGATGAATGGGTAGAGTCCTTTTCAATATACTGATTCCTTTGAAAAATCAAACGGCAATGAGAAATTAATAATTATGGTTTATGCCCAGCCGGAATTAACTATATGACACCAAGTCTTTCATACACCTGAACAGAGCTGTGTGAGATTGGCACTGCTTTGACATTTCACACCAAGCCTCATCCAAATGTGAATACATGCACTAGCATCAGGTAGCACAATCCTGTGTGAACACCATATGCTAAAAGCATGTTCAAAAACCTACGCAACTCGTTTGTGAATGGGCCACACATGCTCGGTGTGAATGTAAATTTAGACTGAGCTTTTTATTCTGTGTTGCTGTCAGTAGTAAATACTGATACACAAACACACCTACATTTTCCTCTGGCAGTTTGAGATGTGGATAAACAGAGAGAGATGGATAGATGCCACATACAAGTCATACCTTGGTATAAGTCGCACTACCAACTAATTTATGGAGGAAAAAAAAAACAAAAAAAAAAAAAAAAACAACAAAATAAAAAAACTCACAACTTGTACTCTGAAAAACATGGTAAGAATTTTTATGTTTCTTCCACAGCTTGTATGCCAGAGCCTTCTGACAGTTTTCACACTGATTCCAAGTACAAACCACACTCATTCAAAAAGTTTAGCCTGCAAATGTTTGTGTAGTCATTTCAAGATCAGGGAGCCATCACAGGAAGTTCTTTCCCTTGAAAAGTTTGCAAATACTTTATATAAAAAAAATAAAAACAGAATTTAAGCAGCAGTAATTAAAAAAAAAAAAAAAAAAAAAGTAAGTAATAAGTTTTTCTACATTTTACTTTCCTGAAACCTTTTAAACAATGTTTTTATAGAAGTGGTCTTTGCCCTTACCACAGAAACTGAACTCCTTGAGATGAGACAAAGCTTTTAGCGCTTATTGCTCATCCTTGTGATTTTGTTTTTGCCAGTTTATTCTTTTACCGGCTCCTACTTAAAGCTGATGCGCTCTTTTAGGCATGTCCTTGTATGAGACCTCAAATATTCAAACCACTTTAGGTAGACCTTCCTGCAAAAAGGAGGCTCAATTCCAAAATATTTGTCGCAATTAAAAAAAAAAAAAAAAAAAAAAAAAAAAAAAAACTAAAATCCCTACATAACGAACCAGTGTTGAGTTTTTTTTTTTTTTTTTTTTTTTTTTTTTTAAATAGAGAGATCAAAAACACCACAGAGGATGATATTTCTTTGAAAGGAAACCCCACTTCTTGTGGTTTTGTTTGCTCTAAATCATGCTTCAGAAGAATATGTTGATAAGTTATCATTTGTACAACTCTACCATAATTTACAGAGGGGAAGATTCTGAGGCCTGGGTTAAAAAAAAAACAAAACACAATTCACTTCTACCTACAAAAAAAATAAAAAAAAGTGCACAACTAACTCTTTCCAACTGGCAATGGAAAAATACAGATTTTTGAATTGTGTTCTGTACAACAGACTTGGATTTGGTTGTAAAAGCTCCCTGAAGACAGAAGCAGGTCTGTCCTTGTAAAACAATTAGTATGACTCACTAACACCTACCGAGAATCGCAGACATGTTTTAATATTATTGTTTTGAATCACAACTTTGACATCTTCAGGATAAATAGCTTTGTGTGAGTTTTTCAGAAGCCTAGTGAGACATAACATTTAAAAAAAAAAAAAAAAAAAGCATGTTTTTCAAAATATTACATTAGGAAAATTGATTAATTCAATAAAAAGACTAAGTAACCTTTGAATTCAAGGTTTATTAAGAAAGGCAATCATCTGGTCAAGGCCAGTTGCAGGTGGCAGATGTATCAGTTTACCTGCACAATTCAGCTTTGGCCAATCACATAACGTGCTTATGATGACAAACTCATGTCAAAAAAGCAAATAGAGGCAGCCCACATGGCTGGTGAAGCTGTGCTTAAGCAAGTTATGGTCCATTTCTGTGTTCCAGTCTTTCCCCTTTTAAAGAAATAATTTCTTGTGGACATCATCAAAGTCAAGTACCTGCAAATATTGCCTGGATTTATGAAAGTAATTCAAAACCCAGGTTGCAGAAATTCAAATCAACAGGCTCAAAGAACAAGATCATGGCCATAAAGAGTCAGATTATTTTGAACTTTCTGTAAATCCATTTACAATTCCCACATGGATCTGTTTTTGTTCTGGATATAACAAAAAGCTCACAAACTGTTGATAAATACTTTTAAAAGTCCAATACTGAAAGTAAATCGTTGTAGACGATACAAATTTAAATCTTCTTTAACAAAGCCAACATTTTTATACAGAAAACTAGCAGCTCACGATTTCTCTGTGTTTTATTAGGTTTTAGATGAGCCATAATTTTTGTTTCTACTATTTAAGTTTTTGCAATTTAGCCATTTTCACAAATGTATTGTAAAAATTGGGCTATATAAATAAAATTGAATTGCAAGTCCTATTCTAAAATAAATACCATTGACATTAGGGCAGCAGGTGGCAAAGCTGCTCATTATTAACAACCACAAATGCTAAGAATTTGGGATGCTAAACATAAATTTGCCTTTTAGAGATTCAAAAAAAAAAAAAAAAAAAAAAAAAAAAAAAACCTACAAAAGTGAGTTTTGTCTACGGAATTTCTATTTTTGCATGTTATTAAAAAAAAAAAAAGGAGATATTAGGTAAACTGTATATAATATGAAAAACGTATCATGAAGGGTTTTTACTGATATACATATATAAAAAAATAAATTCAAAACAGGAATATGTATATATATATATTTAAACTGTAACCAAATGCAAAGGTAAGCTCCTAAAACTCTTTCAGAGGCGCATGTAAAGCAGGGATGGCATTTCTTTAAAAAAAAATTAGACTAATTTATCCTGTCATGCCTTGATATTTCCATGCATTCCGCTTCACAACAGAAGCTCAACTGCCACTTTAGTTGCACCCACTCAGAAAAATGCATGCAGTCAAACATTCTGGCAGGCAAGAGAGTAGATGGTAGAAAAACCCGAGTATAAAACAACCGAAAAGGAAGGAGACAAAAAAGAAAAAAAGCCTAAAGCTGTGAGAGAAAGACAGCGAAACCATTGGCATTGAAATTTACAATAATATACTGAAGAGGAGAAACGTTCAAGGAAGAAGTCTCAGCTTAGTTTTTTTAATGCCAGTTTCCCCCTATGTTTTTTTGAAGATAAACATGGTTGACACTAGAGACAGAAAAGTCTTGAAATTCCACTTGTGTACTGTGTATCTCGTGTAGTTCTGTTTTTGTCAAAGTTTTACATACTTTACGCAATACAGAAAAAAATAAAATAAAAATGACAACGTTAACAAAAGCAGGCAAACCTGCAGTGAAAACTTGGATCTTCAGAGTGGCACGAGGCAAAAACTAGCATCCATTTGTTGGATGAATCACTGGTTCAAAACCATCTGAGGACGATGACCTCATGCTCCTCACAGAGCAGTTTTCAGAAATTACAGACACTTATCTGATCCAAAAGCAAAGGAAGATGACAGTCACAGTTTGGGGGTGTACCATCACACGCAAACATGAATACACACTGATGAAAGCAGACTGACTCACATCATCATTGCACTCAGGAGGCCATCACTGAGGATGAGTCAGTGAGAAGGGTTAAGGCTCTGATCCTAAACAGCATATGTGTGTGCATGCACGTATGTGCCTGCAGTGAGGCCAATACAAAGTAACAATTACTTTCAGCCTCTATCAAACTGTGCAAACTCAAATAAACAGTTTCAATCACACTGCATTGGTGGGCATTTTTCCATCAATCAGTATCGTTTTACAAGTTCAGATTTGCACAATACAGTTTTAGCAAGACTATTTTAAAAGGGACTTCAAAGGAAGCCAACCTAAATCTAAAAAAATAAACCAGAAGTGTTTTAGCACTTAATATTTTTTGCAGCTCCAGAGAATTGTCCAACAACTGCAAATTTACTTGACATTAGAATCCATCTTGAACTACATAAAAGCTAAAACATTTTGATACAGGAGCTAAATAAAGCAGATTGTTCAAAAATACAAACCGAAAACATCTCATTTTAAATCACAGCAGTTTGCAAATATTTACCAACATTTAATAAATTCCTTAAGTAACTCACCATTTTTTTTTTTTTTTTTAAAGTTTACACACTGCAATAGAGTTGCGAGGTTGTTCTTGGCGTTAACCTAGAGGCAGACATGTCACAAAAGCCGCTGGTTTGAGCTCGTGCTGATTTATCATCAGTTGCTGCATCTAATGAGCCTTGCTGTTGGTGTCTGCGCTCTTTGGTGTGAGTCTGTGTAGCTGCCAGCCGTTTTGATGTGCGACTGAAGACAAGTGAACAGGAAACGCTGGGATAAACATGCTGGAAAATTTCACACTGAAAGCAATTCCCATGAATCATTTATTGCTGGATGGATTTATCAAAAACTAAAAAAAAAAAAAAAAAAAAAAAGATATACAAAATTCTTAGACATTAAGAAAAAAAAAAAAAAGCCCATTTACTTTCACATAACTAAATTATATTGTTCTGTTTAATAAAACAGTTATTTATTGAGCTATTAGTTGTTGGATTTGGCCACATACCGAGTGCTCAGCCTCCTACTGTCACAACAGCAGCTTGTTTACTTGAGGCTCAACCAACCACAGAAAAAAAAAACGTTCTGATAATGGATGTATTGGGGAAGATTGGCTCGCCATTATCTGGGTCAAATGTCAGGCGTGAAATCAATAGTTTGAGTTGCACAAGAACATCACAATCTTCAGGATATTTATTCCTAACATTTCTATGATTTTGGAATTGTGTAGCTTTTTTTCCTTAAAGGGAATGGAAAAAAAAATAGATTTGTTTCAATCAAGATTTTTTATGTTTTAGTAAGACGGAAGATTTTTTTTAGATGCACATTTGCGTCAAAAACTTTTTGGGTATCCATCCCTCCATCGTTCACTTGGCTATCAGGTCAACCCTGTTCAATGGATGCAAAATGTGCATAAGAAGATCACAGCTTTTAGAAGCAAAACTGGACAGACTGATTGACAGGTTACATCTGCGTATGTATCATGTCCTTGGGTTCCAGGCAAATGCAACAATCCTCCATGACAAAGATGCTCAAGTCAAGACCTCAAGATATTAATCCATTACTGCTCAGAGAGTCTTGAGAGCTTCTGCTACCATGAGGCCACCCGTCAATCACCCTCAAATTCTCTTTTCTGCCCTTTGTCCATCTTATCTCTAAGCTTTCTGACATGCAGGAGGGAAAACAGCCACTGCTGAGGAAAGGCACACACTCAGGCTTTGCCTGCATAATGAGAGCAGACATATTTGAATAATTCAACAAGCATTTTTCTGTTGGTGGAAAGATAAAAGGACAAATTATACAGTAAATCAATCACTGCTGATGTCTAACAATGCAAAGGGAATGGGGCAGTTTGCAAAGAGTATGAAGGTCATGTGTAGCAACGCTCGTAGCCTCAGTGGCAAATGCTCCCATTTTACCATTTAAATAATGCAGAAATAAACTTTAATGAAAAACAAAGCTTTTGTCAAAAAAAAAAAAAAAAAAAAAAAAATTCCTACTTAATGAGCTGTTGACTCATTAGTAAGAAAGTGTATTCTTATTTCCCTGCAACAGGAAAAACTGTAAAAGCCTGACATCCAACAGGAAAACAAGAATAAAATACATAATTATCTTAATGTGTCAAAAATCAACCAAATATTGAAACTTATTTTTTTGCACTTGCATTTGCCTGACTCACAGCCTGCACCCCCACATCCCTACCAATCAGACCAAAAATAACAGCAGACCAAAGTAAAATATGAATCAGCTTGGTTGAAACATCAAACAAGTTCTATTTATATTTAAAAATGTTTCATGTGACACACAGGGTCAGCGGATTCTATAAAAATCTCAGTCCCACAGTAGGTTTGCGTTGCTAAAGCTGACACACAATGGATTTTGTCGCAGGTTTTGAATTTCTACAGGATTAACCAACAGAAAGCTTGCACATTTTTAACACTTATTTAAACTAGATGCTTTATAAACTTTGCAAAACACATTAAAATCAATAGGACAAAGGCTGTGAGACAACAGGCTGCTCTCAGTATGTTAGATGAGAACCATCTCCTAAAACATGGCACATCGAGATGGAGCGCTTCCAGTAAGTCATTGGAGAACTGCAACAGTGCTGAATCTGTTCTGTGTTACAGTCAGCTCCATGGTCATAAAAATAATATCTTCCCTAAGGTAGAGTAAGTTTATCAGAAATTCCCTTTGGTAAATTCTTGATCATGTTGCATTAGTTTAACACACAAAAGTCATCATGGCTCATCAAAAACCCCACGCTTTGATGTTTTCCCCTCAGAAAAACCAAACAAAAAGAGACCCCTCTCTGAAAAGGCAACACCTTTTCCTGATTTTGCAGATCCATGAATATGGAAATGTGAAATGCTTGAGTGCAAAAAGAGTGTTAAACTGAACCACAACAAAACACGTTTCATTAAACTTGTTCTAAAAAATAAAAACTCTAAAGAAAAACAAAGAACATTTTTAATGCAGAAGGCTGATGTCACAATCATCCGCCTCTAAACATTTTGCTTTGTGACCCCAATAAAAATTCACAAAAAAGGAGACTGCAATATGATATAATCCACTATATTAGTGGAAAAGTTTGATAAGTGTAAGGATCTTTACACTCTTTACTTTTTTCGTAGTGGAAATGAACTCCACAGGTGCACGAGCGTCCTTTGGGATGAACTTGGAACAGCCGACAGCTGCAATCAGCTTCCTCCCCATCCTCATGTTTGACTAAAAGAATGCAAATGATTCTCTCAAGTGAGATTAAATGTTTCCTAGAAAACTAAATAGAAAGGCTAATTTCCAAGTAGATTTAAACCAAGAGCCCATTTCCAGCTCAGAAAAACTTTATGGTTTTCAAATATTCTTTTAAGATCTATATTTGCTTTTACATTAATCATTACAACCAGTTACAATTGTTCAATTTTAAATTGAGACATTATATTTCGTTAGCTGTAGTGTATTTAAAAAAGGATAAACTTTCATATCCATAAATATAGAAGTGCTAGAGGAAAAATAAATGCATTAAAAAAAATGAATGACCCAAATTTAGAAAAGTCATTGTGAGAACAATTACAGATGTTTACTACAAACTGTTTGCAGTACATAGAAGTACTGACAATGCATACATTTCAATAGCTGGGAAATGCATTTGCCCTCCTAATGCTGCGAACCTCACTGGAAGAGTTTAGTGCCACTAAAAGTTCTCTTGCACCCTTATTATATTTATTCCAACCCTCCGGGAGGGGAGAAAAAAAAAAAAAAGAATAAAAACTAACCCCACACCTCTGAAGAATTGAGAAAGCCTCTTGTGTAAGCAAATGAGCGCCATATTTTCCTGATAATTTAAGAAGACCTTAGGGTTCATTGTGGGCCTTCTGATGGAGCCATAACCTGTCCAGAGGGCATTCATGTCTCTTCAGACTTGGTCTTGCCTTATAATGTAGCTTTGTTAAAATGACACCATGCAAAAATGAGGCCCGTTAACTTAAGAGGAAAAAAACCTAAAAACACAAACTCCCATGCGCTTGACAGATCAAAAGAATTTATCAAGTCTGAGTGTCTCTAATGTGGAACTCCTCTGTTGTGCTACAGTCTTATCAAGCTAATGAAAACCTAATGATGTAGAGTTCTGTTTGCAGCATGGCTCTTCAGCTCTCCATTTCTAATTAAAGCAAAACTCTGTGCATCTTCATTACAGCAACCGCAGACAAACTGAAACAAAAATGAAGTGATAAACAAACCTTGAGTTTGTCAGTTGCGGCTTTTGTTGTGCAGACTCACAAGTTACCTCGACTGAATGCACTCAGAACGACAAACATTTAAGGACTCCAAATTTCAACTTAAAGTTAATTTTAATTAGGTGTCAAATGGAAAACCACAAATACTTGTCTATTAATACATTTGTCCCCATGAGAGACATCCTTGTTCTGCTGAGTAAAGTCATAATGGGAAGAAGACTTTGTGACGTCTTCTTGCTTTTGTTTGTTTTCCTCCCTTTAAAATGAGGACAGTTTTCCCCTCTTCCTTTGGTGAGAAACAGTCTGTGGTAGATGTGAGAGAAAAATTAGGAAAAGCAGGAAGGAACAAGATGTCCTGAAGCCATTTGAATGCGAATGCAATCTTTTTCTTCCTTTTATAAAGAAAAATGTCACGAGTTACCTTGTTCCTTTCTGATGCATCAGGTAGGAAAACCTAGACCTAGAGGTCTATCTGGTCTGCTTCACATTCAGACTTTAACTACCATGGCAACAGATAATGGAGGTTTGAAATGAAGCTCCAGGAAAAAAACCATGATTGTGTGTTCTTCTAGTGTGCAATGTCATTTACTATTGAATTTTTTGTAACTTTTCAATTTGGAAGTAAACTTTTACATCACATATTCTTTTACTAATAGTTTATTTGAAACAATGCAAAGAGCTGTTCTGTAATCCTGGGAACACGGCGAGGTCTAAATGTGATTAGACAACAGAAAAACAAGAAAGGAAGGAAAGCATCTCACAGGAGCTTTGAAGTGGGAAAAGATCAAATCCCCATACAAAACAAATTGCTTCTCTTCCCCACCACCAAAAGGGATCAAAACCGGCTGTCCTAAAAATAACGATGTTGCCATTTCTGCCTACTCTCCATGGGGAGAGGGGTCCCGCACGTTTCCAGCAAACCTCTGGCTTTTCATCTTCTAAAACAAATTCAGTTGATTCCGTGTTTACAGCCGACATCTTACATGAAGGCAACAAGATGTCACCTGTTTTTTTTGGGATAAATTATAGATGTTCATGCAATTATCAGCTTCACTTTCACAAATAAGACATTTAACATGACACTGAATCCGATTGAGGAATAGTTCATGGTTTTGACATGAATGAGACAATTTTATCAACGCTTATTCCTCGATTTGTTTTTTTTACATCAGAGGGAAGTGATAAAAGCCTCGTCTTTGTTTGGACAGGCTTAAATGTGCTTTAAAAAAAAGGAAGAGTGTTGTAAAAGATCTTACATAAGTAAACAAATAGATCGCTGATCTGCCCACTAACTCATTCAGCCCACATGCACGGATGCATGAATGGACACTTAAGTTAAACGATTGCGCCTATGAGTAGATTGTAGGAATTATATATATGCTTAACATCTCATGTGATGACAGTACAAGTGTTACAATATACAAGATCAAACTATTGGCAGAGAAACTTTACATTACCATACCATTTACATTTGTTATTGCTCTTGAAAATAAGACTGTTCCATCAAAGTACAACTCCAATTACCCCCCCCCCCCATTTAAAAAAAAAAAAAAAAAACTCTCAGTGGTCTTTTAATTAGGATTATGCTGTTTTTAGCCAACATAATCTCTGCAGAGCACCAGTAGTTCATTAGAAATTCAGCTCCGAGTCGCTGAGTAAGCCCGTCCTCATATCCCATCCTCCATCTTTTTATACTCTCACGCTAGCTTATGGCCCCTTACACCCCCAAACTAACGTTACAAAAATGGCCAGCGACACCAGAGCTAGTCAGGTGAACAGTTGAAGACTATGAAGATATACATGGATCCATTTGTCTGCAAGAGGATGTATTGGAATGGAGCGGAGCAGGGAGCTTGTGGCCCACCGATTGTAGCACCTGTGTCAATCCTACAAGATTTTTTCAACTGCATTTTCTCATCTGCTCCCGATTCACATCATAGGAAGAAGTACTCAGAAATGCTATTTTAAGTTCTCATTTTCTTTACACGTCTTCCATCACAAGAACACATTAAAAACACAGTGGCTCTTTAAGGCAGCTTTTAAAACATGTCTGACCAAACTATAGCTAAACTAAGAGGAGAAAAGAAAAAAATAAATGAGAACCTTCAGCAGCAACAACACTACAGAAGAAATAACTGCTGTCAGTCAGTATGTGGCTATGAGGCCATTTTTAGAGCAGTGCGAAGAAATCCTGAGTTCTCCACTCGTCACAAAAAACACCAGATACATTGGCACAAACAGTGCATGTCATCTGTCAAGCACTGCAACAAGCCACCAACTCTGTAAGTAAAGTTTTACTCAAACTGAATTATGGAAAATACGGCTTTAAACCAGACAGAAAACCATACATTTGTGCTTTAGACTATCAATTGAAACCCCCTCTTTTTTTTTTTTTTTTTGGATGAGTGGAATCACAGCTTTTCGGTGTGTGTAAGCTTAAATGGGCCTTTTGTTTTTCTGATCATGTTAAAACCTAAAATTTTCCATTTAGTCATTCATCCCTCTATCATAAATATTCATGTTAAAACCTAAAAATTAAACCCGATACCAAGATTTCCTTGTCTTCTCACATTTCTATAAGAAAACAAATCAATGTCACATCCACAATCCTCTCCTCTGTGCCCAATACACTTTTATCACTAGAATGGATTCATAGAAAACTATAGACAATTCTTTTTGTGGCCATCCATGTGGGACCATAAATCTGGCCCATGATAGACACCACCATTACCCAGGGAACCACAAAATCTAAAGCGTGTCAAACTAATTTAGAAAATCAATATCTTCTGACACAGGAAGTACTTGAAGCTTCAGGGCCTGAAAAGACATTGAATGGATGTAGAAAAAAAATCCCATTAGTGTGTCCCTGTTTCACTAAAGGCAGTCAACCTGTAAGTCTGTATGAAAGAGCTTGTATGTGGGGAGTTTGTGTCCGTTTTCTTGATCCATCGATTCAAGCTCACCCGAAAGTCGATTCCCACGGTGGAAATGAAGCTTCCAGCCAGGAAAGCTCCGTCTTTGAAGCGGACCAGCAGACAGGTTTTTCCCACACCAGAGTCTCCAACCAACATCACCTGCAAAACAAACCAGAGAACAGTTCTTCAGTTCTTGGAAGGAGTTGAAGCTTTATCACGAGTGCTACAAAGAAAAAGGACTAGGAGAAAATAAATAAATAAATAGCTGATATTTTCAGTTGACTTCAGTGTTTGTTGTTTGTCCTCTGAGCGTTTGACTCACTTTGCTAAATTAGTCATTGTTTTGGTGCTCGGCCAGTGAAAAAGCATGCCCATGAATGAGTGGGACTATATGGGACTGCTCCTTATGAACACTTTGATTCTGTCTGAGACCTTATGCAGGGCATGCACCCAGTGTTGTGTTAAAGTCCACGGACAGTTGCACATGTTTTCATTCTGAGCCATTATTGGGTTTACGATTTTATGTGATTACAGTTATCAGGTTAAACAGGGGACTGTGGGACCTAGAAACAAATCAAAAGGGCCTCCTGGGTCCGCTAAGGAAGCAGACGCAAGATGAAACAGTGGAAGAAGAAGAAAAGGACATAAATCAGTGTCCTTGAGCAGATGCATGTTAGTGCAAGTAGGTTTGATGTCCTGTCTTGTGCATGCACAGATTAAATGCTGGCTTTGAGATCTATATAACAAGCAAAGCCTTTACTAGACCAATATTGAAAGATTTTTACAATTTTTTTTAGAAAGTCCATGCCATTTGTAGGGGAGAGAAAAACCAAAACAAAAAAAACATTCGACCTTTGCATCTTTGTTGCACATTGTAGTGCTTTGGATAAATTGAATTAATCGTTTTCTGAATAAACAGCTATCGACTGCAAAGAAACAAAAATCCAGAACTGATGGAACCAGACAGAAATTTAGAGGGAAGCAGCAACACAATGAGAGTCTGTGGGTGTGAATCCATGGTGAAGTGGCACTTCTCCACTCACGTGTCAAAACTATTGTTTAATGCAGCTTGTGAAGGTTTTCTGGTAATAAAACTGATCTACAAACTAGGCGGGTGATTTTTTTTTTGTTTCAATTTTCTTACTGAAATTCCATATACTTATCGATGATATAATTTTCCTTAAAAAAAAAAAAAGAAAAAAAAAAACTTTTTGAAGAAGAATCTTACCTTAAAAGCGATGTCATAGAACTCGCTGCTGTTGCTGATGGGGGGTCTGCTGGGGTGCACCACACCGTTCATCTGAACGATGCCCGGGCTGCTCCTCGCCGTTTTCCCGGTGCTTTTACCGGTCGGGCTGTCCGTGGAAGGGCTGCTGCTTGCAGCTTTACCTCTGAGCCCCTTCTTGCGAGACATCTCTCAAAGTGTCAACGTGAACCTATAAATTCCGAAAAGTTGTTGCAATGACGAAGCTGAGTTTCTGCCAAAAATGTTTCCCCTTCCTTTACGTGATGATCACATGTCCCACAGAACTGATCCACGCAAAGAACAGGAGCAAATTTATCGCGAAACGTTCCAGTTGGTTCCGCCGTGAATCTGCCGCTTCCTGTCTGCTTAAGTCGCCAACAGTCGACCACGTTCAAAAGAATAAAAACATGAGGAAGTTCGTCGAAAACCAAACAAACTCACGGTTCGAATGTAATCTGAACTGTCAAGAAGCAACTTTTAAAGGAGAAAAACAGGCAGCGCCTCCTGATCACGTGACTCGCCAGGTGTCTCTTGTTTGTTGATGAGCGAGCTCCAGTCGCTGTCAGTGGTGCTGAAACGCCATTTCTTGAATAACATCAACGTCTCACTAATTCAAATTCTGTCTCTAGTTCTGCTAATATGTTTATATAGATATATTTTATGTATATCTATATATATTGTATTTACACTATTATTTTCTATTATTATATTATTATATATTTATATTATATTTACTATATTTTAAAAGTTTATTTGCTTATCAAGTATTTGTTGGCAAGGTTACTGAATTCAAATCAGTTCAAGACGATAACTTAAAAGATCTTTAATGCGTAGTTTTTAAAATATACTTTTAATTTAAAAAAGCTATAGCTGTCATTTAAAAAAAAAAAACATTGAGAATGTATAATTGTGTGGTATCATCCCCCCCCCCCCCCCCCCCCCCCCCAAAAAAAAAGTGGTTCCTTATATCTGCCAATATAAATTCTGTTGTTTTCTATGCCCTAAATCAAGTAGTCAAAAGTAGTTTTATCTACAGTTTTTCATTTTACTTTACATCTGTTTTGATTTTTAAAAAAGCCCCCTTTACCATCTGTTGAACTCGTGATTTTTTCTTTTAACCACAAGAGGGCAATGTGGTAACACACAATGCTAAACCAACTACTTTCTGATTAATTTTTCTCATATTTACTCACTTTTCTCCACCCAAAATTAAATAATTGCCCAAATATTGTACATTAAAAGATTATGAAGTATAGAGAAAAAAATTAACATTATTATTATTATTACTGTTGTTGACATGATTTAGCTTTTGAGGTTTCTTAGAATTCAAAATTAAAAATAGCTTATTTTAATTTTTTGGGAAAACTTTTAAGTTCTGTGTGTGTCTAATGTGCAGCAACAATCAGCCACAAATCCTTCTTCCTTCTAATGTAAAGCATTAGCATAAAAGTACAACTGTATCTTTTGTTACATTGTCAGGTAGGACTGCTTCTTTAGTTTACAGATATAATTGCTCAGAAACTTTAATTGATTTTCATACTGGGAGATCAAATTGATGATGGATCATCTCTCATTAGACCATCATTTTAAGACTATGGATTCCTTGTAAACATATGGAAAGTTGCAGCGTCTCCATCTCGGCCCTAAATCTGCAGCCTGTCAGTGTTTTATCGCAATCCATCCAACCTCTTGCAGAGCAGAAGAATGACGTATCATCGATTTGAGGGAACGCAAACCCCGAAATCCTCTAACCCCCCTCAAACAGCTATCCCTCGACAGCTGAGATTTGTTCTGCTGCCAAAGCAGCTGTCTACTGCAGCAACAGCTGGGCATTTTGGAGGGAATGAGGTAGAAGCATAGAGAAGGTCACTGGAATCCATCCCTAGTTTCAGAGAAATTAGCAGCGTTGTCAGAATGAGTTAAACATGCCAAAAGACTGTGCTGCACATTGCAGGGATGTGACATATAGGTAGTGTTCCCTAAATTTGTGAGTATTTTTGGATGTGCCTTCAAATATGACATCAGAAAAAAATACTTTTTGTTGCATAAAAAAGCAATAATTAATCAAAGCTTTTATGTGTGTCATTTAACATTTAAAGGCACAATTCATGTGGTTCAAACACAGTCAACAAAGTGCAGTCACTGGGGTTAAATGAGTGTAGCTATAAATGCAGACATATGGGTGCAAGTGCATGTCCAGTGCAACAAGGTCAACATGCCCTCAGGGTCAGTTCACTTTACAGGCACACCCAAAAGTCAGGCATTTGTCAGTTTATCCAGGGTCAGGTGCCCTGAGTGTGGCGTGCAGCAGCCTGGTCAGTCGCTCATCCTAAATGATAGCAACTGTTGATCTGTTGGCAGCTCTGTCTCTCAGCTGTTCACAGACTGAGTACAGCGGGTGGAGGGGAAAGGGGGGTGGGTTGGAGGCAGCAGGAGGCATCTTGCCAGCTTGCACCCCTGTTTGTCATGCATTGGCGAGGGTTACCAACAGTAGGCTGACACTGACTGACACCCATTCAATCCCTGAAACATCCTGGAATGGGAAAAACAGAAAAACAAGACAACTTTGCAATTTATTGGAGAGTAAATAGAGCCAAAACTTAACTTTTTTAAAAATACAATCATCTTGCATCGGACATTTATAGTCATGATTGTACTTAGAAACACAAAAATAAACTGGGTTGGTTAAGTTCTACAGTGTTCAGCTGCTGAACTTTGCTGGTTGCAAGATAGTTTTTATTTTATCATCCATTAATTTGGATTTTTGGATTGGATTGCTGGGATTAGCACAAAAACATGTAATGCTTAAAAAATTAAATAATTCCAAAATATTAATATTATTGGTTATTAAACACATTTATATGTGAGAATAACTTTTGTGCATATTTTTTCTTCAACTTTATAATAAAAAACATATTTTCTTTCATTTTTACTTTTATTAAAACAGTTTGTATTATTTTCTGTGATGTATAAACATTTAGTGAATGCAGCTTCTCTGTCAGACACAATGATACACTCAACAACTTTGAGAAAAAAAATCCAGATTCTGTTTATCAGACAGGGTTTTTTCTTTTTTTTTTGAAGAACCTTGTTTCATCTGACTGTTTTATGCAGTTTTAGGATGTTGTGATTAAAAGCATGTGGTTTTTGCAATTGATTTTCTAAGAATTTTCTTAAAAAAACTTTACCAAAATAAATAAAAAAAACTAATTAGTCTGAGCAAAAGTTGGGCAATAGTTGAACAGAATTACTTTGGCAAGAATATTGCGGTCTTTAAACATATTTTAATGTGCTAAAATAATGAATTCAAAAGTGCAACAATGTAAATACCAGTACTTGACTTTAGTTTCAATGCTTTATAAAAAGATCAGGGCATGCATTATTGGCTTTTTCCACCTATTTCATCGTTGTGTCCTAGTATCACAGTTTCATTTTACATTTCAGTTAAAAGACTGTGTTCACACTAAAGATTTTTTTCTTCTTTTGATTTCACTCAACTCAACAGGCTTGTGAGAGTTAGCCCTTAGAGAGTCGTGGCAAAATCTAATCAAGTGCAATGAATATTATTCAAGTCTCACCAGGCCCTTTAAAAGATCTCACCTGGGCCAGGGTACCAGAATGGAAAGATTTTAGAGACACAGTAAGCACTACCAGGGGCCCAATACCCACCAATATCTGCTCCTGATTACCGTCTCATTATTGTTTTGGGCATCATCTCTCGAGTGGATTTAATGTGAATGTTGCTTGTGTTTCTACTCACAAAGATGCCAGTCTGTCATCAGAAGAAAGAGGATAATAGGAGCATTCACTAGTGATGCGTGTCTTATCCAAGACTTGACCATAAATTCTTACTAATCCTGGCTGCTTCCTGCAAACAGCAGTGTCACTGGATTCTGTTGCACTGCTGATCAGATTTATGACTGTGCATATGGTGTTGCTGTCAAAAAGGAAGCATTTGGTGTTTCACTGACTCCTTCACATGCAGCAAGACATGCAGACTAAGCAAAAGGGGGGTTTTGCACACATTGAGAATGAGATTCAGTTGCTCAACATCAAGAGAGGTTGCAAGATAAACTTGGAGCAAAGTGCAGAAAAAGCAGACTTCTCTTGGAAAATGCTGTATTTTGCCCCTCATCTCTTTTAGATACAGAACAAATCAAGTTCTAGGCGGCGGTCATTTTCAGTTTGTTGAAGGACAGAATGACTCACATTTTGTTTTCTCTCTTCAGAACCAGAGGTGGGCACTTTTGTGTCTGCACTCAGCTGGAACCATGACAACAGTAGACACACATGAACACATGAACACACACACACGCTTTACATGCAAGCTGCAGTCGAGAGTGGGCACACAAGCACCAAATGGAGAGAGCGGTGGTGAGCAGGGAAAAAGGTGTGAGCAGGAAAAGTTGTGTGTGTGGGTGAGTGTGAATATGAAAGAGTGTGTGCGTGTATTTGTAGAGTTTTTGCAGTTGTGACAGCTGGGATGATGGAGTGGAGGCGGCGTGTGTGACTGGAAGAGGAGCCAGCAGAGCAAGTGTCTCTTTATTTTAACCACACGCAACTTCGCATGTGTTAAAATAGGCCCATAAGCAGTACGAACATACATGCTCATCTTTGTTTGCCATTAGAAAGTTTGTGGTTATTACATATTTACAATTTATTCCACATGAGTCCAATGAATGTGAAATACAAATATATGTTTCGGTAGATTTGTAAAGCAGGCATTCAAACTTGCAACCACAGTTCGTGCTCTAATAATATGATAATGCTTTGGTTTCTAAAGCATCAAAAATGACAAACACTATTTTCATCAATATGCAGTTCATAAGAGAAATCTGTCTTGTACTTGACTTTTATCATTACTTTAGGTGTCAAACAGGGAAAACTGCTGTGTGATGGAAATTTCTATTCTTTTCATGTCAGTCTTAAAAAAGCACGCCCTTTGGGTACAAATGTTGGAAAATGTTCAAATATGAAATTAGAAATACAAAACTGAAAGAAAATATCTGTTTTGCATGTTTAGAACATTGCACAAACTTGCACTCCTGCTTTGCATTTGGTTCTCTTTGTGTTGTGGAGCTGAGGTCGCTCTATCGCTGCTGCTGCAGACCGCTGCATTCAAGCAATGATGAGGTCACTCAGGAGGCAGGATTAAAGCTGTGACAACTGGCACTGGGGTCAGTGCCAATGCTGACTGAAGTTCTGCAATAAGCATGGTGCTATAGTTCCTGCCCCACACCAGCATTACCCTTGTGTTGTTTTTTCATTAGCCTGCTGTTGGCTCAGAGTGTTGCACAGCTTGGCAGGCCCACAATGTGAACCCACAGTTGTTGCAGGGCTTTAGGGCCTTTTCACTTTACCTCTATCAGTGGTCACACACTGTGACCACAGACCTCACGGGGAATAAAGGATCAGGTTACGCACCAAACGCATTCGTTAACTCAATTATGCAAGCTTTTTGGGCTTTGATGTGCAGTGATAATGTTAGGGTCTTTGAAGGAACAGACAGCGTGTAACCACAGCAGAACTACGCTCATGCATGCCTCAGCTGCAGTTGGTAAGAGATGGACAAAATCAACCAGTGACCATCTCCTTAACTGGGAAGTTTGAAGCACACAGACAAAGACAGATGGTAAAGTATGAAAACAGATGAAAGCATTTTCAGTTTTTTTTTTCAAACATGAGCTTGACTTTTGGAGTGTGAAAACCTGAAATATTATTTAATGGATGGATGGTTCCAAATTCACTTCACTCAGCATCTGTTAAACACATAACGGAGTAATACGATGTGCTTCACGCTGCTTTAAGTAAGGAAATTTCACCTTTCTTTTTCAGATTAAAAAAATGTTCCCTAGTAAAATAGCTGCGATCAAATTGAACATTGAAGTTTTACCTATTTTTCAATTCATCTGCACCAATGTCAATAAATTCAAATTACTTTTCTTTTCTGAAATATATTTCTCTTTTTCTCCCCTCTTTTAATTGAAAACTTTTTCAAAATCGTTTTTATCAAAAAAACGGATCAAAGTCTAATAATGTTAAAGTTTTAAGGTTCATTTATTTTTTGTTTTGCGTTAAGATGCTTTACAATTGCAGAGGATCAAAGCTTGTTATCTTACTCCAAATTGTAATTGCAAAAACTGGATAGATTAACGTTTGCTGAAGATCTCCCAGTAAAAGCTCACATGGTCTCATACACATTAGTTTATTCACCAAAACACAAAAACTCAAATAAAATAAAAAAGCATAGACATTTTCTTTTCTCTGAAAACATTCTTCAAACACAACAGTGAACATAATCTCCCACTAGGGGGCAACACAGCTGCAGACTCATATTTGGCGGATGCAGTAACACCTGAGATATCATTTAGATTTAGTTTAGTAATATTCAATAAAGCAGAAATAAATGCAAGCAAAATATTTTATTATTCAAGTTTAAAAGTTAGGATATTTGTTAAATCGCAAATTGCACAATTATTTTTCCTTTTAGTGCTTACTTTATATAAATCAAGGTTTGTTATTGTATTTTTGTGAGATGTCAGATATGCCACAAAGCTCCAAAATGCAAATTTTGCAACTTATTTGACAACTATGAACTAAAAGGACATGAAATTCTCAACTAATCTACCTTCTTTGACTAAAAAAAGTAATGTGACAACAATTAAGAAATATTCATATTAAGTATATTACGGATCAGAATAATACAAGGAAATGATCAAAACCCAAAGCAAGAACAGCTCAGTAATTTATTAATTTTTTTCTTTTTGTGTCTTGAATAGCAATTTTTAATTAAAATACCGGAAAATCTAGACAACACCATTCAGCAAAAGTCAGAAATGTAAAAACTTTCACATCTACTTTGTGAAGAGGCTCTTCACAATTTCCTTTCTGATTTATGTAAACAAAGAAAAGATGTCTTGGGGCTTAAAAAATTGGACAATTTTGTTTGTATGACAAGTTACTGTAAAGAAAACAACTATGCAAAGGAGTCTTGTGGAAATCCAAGGGTGCAAAATGTAGAATTCGTGCAACGTTTGGCTTTGAAGATGATAATTATCACGTTAACCATTTTTGGTTTTTTTTACAAATACTGTTGAGGAATTCCTGTTGTTTAGGTGGATTTTTTTAATTAAGTTGAAGGTTCAATCATTATAGAAGATGGGGCAATGATGACAGGAAACCTTTCTACTGTTGTTGTTACAGTGAAAAGAAATGTATATTTAACAACTTGCATTGATGTAGAACAGCTAACAAAGGAAGATATTTTACATATTTGAAAAAAAGACTTAAAATGTGACTATCATTAGTAATTTCCATTTTTTCATTTGGGATAGAGCAATAAACACAATTGATTATTAGACATTTATGAATATCTATTTTTCTTTTATCTTTTTTTGGGAAAAAAAAATCCAAATTTTTTTTTACTGTTTATTTAGAATTGTCATGCAGGTTTACAAAATGAGAATTGATGCCAAACACATTCTAACTGAGAACAATGTTTATTTTTGTTGTTTTGTAGTTTTAAGTCAGCTTTACAAGCCTTTTATGTGAGATATTTTTTTTTTACAATTATCACCCTCTTTCTATTGTTACTCTCAACTCTGAACATGTTAGAACAGATGATTTCGGATTTATTCTCAGACGGAAAGTGACATGTTTGTTGTTGTCTTTCAGCAGTTATGGTTAACAATTAATGCCTGACTGTTTTCTTGACCTTTTCGCCATCTTTTTGGGTTAAAGTTCTTGTCTTTATCTCCAGCCAGAAACAACAAAAAACCCTATTTGATGTTGTTAGTTTGGCTTCTTTCCCCAGTCTGTCTGGAAATCCCCTTTTTGCTTTAAAGACAACCAAATGGTGTCCTGTAATTCATACTATGCATGTGCATCATTTGAAAGCAGACTTCATTCAAAGGCTAAACTTGGGGCCTGTCCCAATATCAAATGATTGCCATATTTATTGTAAATAAAAGGGTCAAATTTAGAGCAATAAAAAATTTAAACATTTGTGAACCAAACAAATCAAAGTAGAATGAAGATGTTGTTAATCTCTTGAGCCTCGTCAACTGTGATTCTGCAGTTTATTAATGTCTGCAGTGTTGACTCACACACCAAAAAAGATAACAAAAGAATGAAAGTCGGATGAAGTTGGAGAAAAGATACGACACAAAGGGAAAAAATAAAAAAGAACAAGAGGAGACAAAGCTGGAATCAATCATGTGTTTTTCTCTAGTCACTGAGGAGGGGAGAGTAAGTGAACGGCGCCTGAGGACAGCAAACCGCATCCTTCCTTCCTGCAAAGCCACATGGGGACAGGAAGGGCCACCAGTGGAGGTCACTTGGCCGGCAAATCACTTCCTTTTAGGGTCGGCGGGCATCAGGGGATAAATGCGTTCGGGTCATACAAGGAGCCACCTGTATTTGATTGTCTGACCATGTGTCCTGTACTCCCAGAAGCTGCCCTCAACAACACCCAGTTGCGGTAGAACCGAAGTGACCTGTTGGCATAAGAGGAAGAAAACTAAAATCTTTCATTCTCTTACACGTGTCTTGATCAAATCTCAGTAATTATATCTTCAATTACCTGAACAACATAAAAAACAGTTAAATAAAAAAAACATATAATAAAAATATATAATATGACTCATTTTAAAAATCAGATCGATATAGACTATACCAGTATGAATTTGTCACGTTGGCCCGCTTTATTAGAGTTAAGACGGAAGCCTTTAAACTCACTGTTGTTTTAATTCTCAAATGCTGCCTGATGAAAAGCCTGAAAACATGTGCTCAAAATAAAGAGTAATTCTATTGTCTGTAAATCAAACATTCTTTCTTTCTACAATGCTTCATATTAAGTTATGCTGTACATTCTTCATTAAAAAAAAGTATATTTTAAAAGCAACAAGATGTGCAGGTTCTTAGTTTTTGGCATTTAGCCTGTTATATGATCAAGCCTTACAGGACAGATGTGGAATTTTTGCTTTGTGCTGGCAGATGCTTTGTTCTATGTACCTCTACAAAATGGGGAACAAAATCGAATTAACTGAGTTTTTCTCAAATGATGCATCTATTTTTGGAGAATTTCTCAGAATATAGACATCCACATGGACAATATATCATGTAATCAGGAGGCTTTGAAAAGGAAATATTAGTGTATTTGTTTTACAATAAAACATGACATTTTGATCATCAGAGCATATTCTATGCACATGTAGATATACTTTTGCCCACTTGTGACCTAAGCTGTCAGTAATTACTGGGATCACTGCTAGTAAGAAAATCCATAACTCTTATTATTTTGGATTTACGCACAAGAATTCAATTTGTGGACAAAATCACGAGTTAAACATACCCAAATAGACTTGTAAGACAGAATTATTGAGCAAACTAAAAGGATGTCAGGAAAAGACCAGGAGCAAGAAAAATGGACAGTTTGCCAGTGATATAGTGAGAAAGGTTCAACTCCAGTCAGCTGAGCAGCATGCACGTGTCCTCCTGTACGTCCAACTGTGCTTGAATGTGTGCCAAGCTGACCAGAAAGCACTGACAGTTTCCTTGAGATGCAGAGCTTCACCGCACTCCCGAGGGGAACGACCAAATAGACCTCAGATGTGAAGCTCCCCCACTCAGTCTTGGATCCTTCCAAAAACTGCAAAGTCTACATGTCTAAACACATGGGAGTGAAGAAGAGGAGAGGGTTAAGAGGACAGAGAAGGCATAAGGGAGGTATAAAGGAAAGGAGATATTTTTTTTTTGCTTCAAAGTTGTCATAATTGCCAGCTCTGAGGAGGTTTACAGATGTTTGCTATATCGAGCAAGGACGCTAACATAATTTTTTTCTAGGTCACAAGTTCAGATGCATACAATACACAAATAATGTTGCAAATGTTGATTACTGCTTGACGGCCAGTAGATTTAACTTTGCAAACCTCACTAAATCATTTCAGCTGCATGATGTACTGCGTGGAAAAGAACATGAGAATGAGGCCAAAAGAGCCACCTGGAGACTGACTTTAAGGACAGCATGTTTAAAGATAGCAACATGTTCTGGAACTCAAATCACTTTGTGAAGAGAACTGCCTTAAAGAAAAACTTGTTTCATGTTTGTGATCATGTTAGTCTCCAAAAATACCACTTTAAGGTTGTGCGTAGAATGATTTACTAATCTCTAAATAATTTCTATGCTTTTAACAGATTTAGGGACCTCTGTATTTTGTTAATGTACAGGTGAAAAAAGGGTTTAATGTGCACTAAATCCCCTGTTTTTAAGTTAAGGGTCATTTCTTTACAGGAATAATTGCTCTCGAAGGACCCTTTAAAGTAACCACACACACAAATGCATGCACGAGCCTTTGACACCCCACCCCTGTCTAAATATCCTGTGGCAATATCAGTATGTCAACAAACAACGGTGGGTGCACAAATACACATGTGTTTACTTGTTTTTCAGCAACGTATCATACTAATCCCATAAAAAACAGCATTTCTTTCATCACCTAAATTACAGATCAATGTTTTATCGATGATGTGAAAACTATTACATACTCAGTGTTGTATATTTAGTGGAAAACAAGTAGCAAACAGCATTAATTAGATTCAAAACGTTGACTAAATAACAGACTAATTTAATTTTACTTAATTTTGTTTTAATAAAAAGAAAACAATACTTTTTCTCCTTCTTGTAAAAAAAACTGTAGATAAAAGTGTTGGACGATTATTGATTAAAGCCCAAAATACCATTAACAACAAGATGTATTGATGCATTAAAAATATAAAGTAATGGAAGTATAAAAAAAACCCTTTAGATTACAGTCAGTTTGTCATGGTTCTTTATGCGTAGGATGCAAAACAGACGTTTACTTTACAAGGTGCATGGGTGCACACGACATGGACAACATTCCATAAAGAGCAGCATCCTTCTCCATCTAGTCCTTGATTTACAATTTCTTTTGCATAATAGGTCCGCAAATGCCCATTATTTGCTGCAACCTTATTTACACGACCCCAGCACTTGAATCTTTGAATTTGTACTTTCTTTCTGCATGGACACTGTGAAAAAAGACAAGTAAAAGTAACTAAAACAAACTGTAATCCTTATGCTGCATGTTCAAGAAAAAAAAAAACAAAAAACACACATCAGAAATATTTTTTTGTGTCAAGTTTTGTAAGGGAGTACAGGGATTTTTCAATGAAGTGCAAACAGACCACAGCCTTTTTCTGCTAGATTCATCATGTGCTCAAGACTCCTGGCAAATCAAAAAAAGAAAACAAACAAACAAAACAAAACTTTTGCTAACCCAGTAAACACACATGATATTTCATTACCCCTATCTGAGACTAAACAGAGCTCATGTCAATCCCTGAACTAACTTACAAACCATAGCAGCGCCTCAAACCTTTTATTTTCCTTTGAGACTTTTCCTGCTTAAGCAATCATCATTTAACAAGCCTGTGAGCTGCAGCAGCACTGCGAGCTGTGGCAACATATGATTTTGCATTAGATGTGTGCTTATTTGTGCTTTACCCAGACTGCTGGGCTCACAGTAGGGAAGTATCCGCTTACCCGGGGTCTCCCTTGCTCAGTCCAGCTCTGGAAAGATGCCTATAAAGCCAAAGAGAGGGTGTCTATACATTTCCATTATTGCACCCTTGAAACTCTAGAAGGCTCATTTTGAGGATCCTGTTTTATTAAATCAAGTGTATAACAACACTGGGCTGTTTCCACAACATGAGCAGGTATAGTGGGTGTGAGGTGTGCAGACAAAGTGCTCTTTGAGTGCTGTGGTCAGGCGTGCTGCCAGACACCTTTCTACACCTAGCACTCAGGGAGCCTTATTGAGAGCGAAAGCAGAGCTTGTCATTGCCTTTAACATTATTGCACTCAACACAAGACCAGAGACCTCCGATAGCTGGAACGCTGTGGCTACCATGGCCTTTGGATATTTGTGTGTGTGTGTTTATGGGTAGGCTGAATATTTTTGCTTCTGTTGATACTAATGAGTAAGAGTGGTGAACTGGGCTACTGCATAAATGTTCTGACAATGCTGCTGTTAGCGCCCGGTAGCTTTACTGAAAGTAGAGTCTAAATAAAGTATTTGGATGTTCGTGTGGCACTTTAATAGTTTATGCAAAATGATAAAAGGAGAAACTGTTTTTTGGGAATCAGAGGAAGGTGGCACAACAACTAAAGTCTTACTGGTTCAATGAAGCACGAGGGTTTAATGCGTTCTTCAAAGTGCATTTAGCCCATGGTTTTCACAGTGGACGAGCTGGGAGGGGCTTCTTCTTTTTTTACTGCTTACTAGCACGTCTGTCACCTACAGTTGGAAGAGGCTTAGTGCGAAATGTCGAAACGATGTAAATCTTGAAAAATCGAAAAAAGGTTTTTTCTTTCACACCTCTATTCCGATATATGAAAGACTTGGTGTCATAGAATTCCTCCTTAAATTTCTCCGCCATGATCAAATTTTCAAACACTTGACGCTTCCGTGTATTGAAAGGCACGCCGTCCATACATCACTACCAAATCCAAGGCCCTGACGGATCAAAATTCCACCTGGTTTAACTTTCAACGGATGTTTAATGGCGTTTTGTACATAGAGCCTAAAAGCAGTTGTAGAAACTTGCGTACAGTAGCTATGCCTAAAAGCAAGAGAGTTGAATGCGGAAAACCAAAATTCTGAAATACGTGCGTTTACGTCGACTTTTCATTGAAAACTCACACTGTAGAGGGCAGTGTGGACTTAGTTTCAGACTGAGAGGTTTAAAAAATCCTACCTTGATTGGACTGATTTTGTGACTACATAGCACTTTTGAAGTCTGTCTGCTTAGAAGTATCATGTCATTGAAATGGCTGCTTCTTAAGTATTGTATTAAATAAGCATCAGATATGAAGACAGCACAAAAGATAAATGCAAAAAAGAAGGGACAACCCCTTGATTTTCAGATTCTACTATAATTGTAAAAAATCATCTAATTGGAGCAAGAGCAGTACAATAATTAAATGACAAATAGTGCTACACAAGGAAGTCAATTCTTATCATTTTAGTGTAATATAGCCAAAGTTTACAACTCAAATATTGTCTTTAATATTGAAATTTAAAATGAGTACGAATTGTAATTGAATTTAATGTGTCAATCATCAACTCTGTATTTTCTTTAGGATTTGAACCAGTAAAATGTTATCTTTTATTTGTGTATTTTTATAAAGACTGGTTTGCTGAGGGGCTGCACGGTGGCGCGGTTCCTGCAGTTCCCGGTTCAAGTCCTGGCTGTTGGACTTAAAAAAGTGTCACCAATGGGCGACCACTTTCCACCACTTTCTGTGTGGAGTTTGCATGTTCTCCCCCTGAATCCTTGGTTTTTCTCCGGGGACTCTGGCTTCCTCCACCATCCAAAAACATGCTTCATAGGTTCATTGCTCACTGGGTGTGGATGTGTGTGCATGGGTGTGTGATTTTGGCCCCTGTGACAGACTGACGACCAGTCCAGGGGTGTCCCCTGCCTTCACCCATGAGTAGCCGGGTTAGGCTCCGGCAGCCCCGTGACCCCAAAAGGGATAAAACAGTTTAGAAAATGGTTGAATGAAATACTGGTTTGCTGAGGTTCAAACTAGCCTGAATGCTCCTGTCTTCTTGCTTAAGGTTAGCTAAAAATAAAAAAAAGAACTATTTTCTATACATTTACTGTCAAAGCAAAAGCTAGCTTTTTTATTATTATTAATTTGCACCCACCCCTACATCCACATCACACTTTTAGGCTTTATTGATATGTACTTTCGTTTGTTTTTATGGCCTTTTCTTTTTTTTTCTTGTTTGGCCTCTTCAATCTTTGGCTTTTCTGGGCTGTCGGTATGAGTTTGCACTCATACTGCAGTAAACCCCACCAAGGTTCACTTACAAGCAAGGCAACACTCACATTATCGGGAGATTTTTTTTTTATTGCTTTCACACTTGCTGAAGAGAAACAGACTATTCATGTAAACAAACCCTGGATCTAAACAAAAAGCTCTGCTGTAGATGTACCTGAGCACAACAAAGCAGGACAAAAACATTCCAATTCCAAAAGGCAGGGGTCACATAGAAGCTAATAGACCCAGCCTGACAAAGCAAAAGTTCTTATGTGACAGTTACTTTCTTTCTTCTCACATACTTGGTGTTCATGCTGCAACAGTAAATCTGGGAGAAAATCACTTGGATTTTTGCTTTTGTTCTTCTCCAATCTCACTGACTGTCGAATTGCCAGCTGAACAGTGAACAGGGCATCTGCTAAATTGGCAGGTTCAGTCTTTCTCTTTAGATATTTTTCAAAGACCGTTTTTTTTTTTTTTTTTTTGCCTTGGCCCAAATCGCTAAAAACAAGGTGTGCTCTCTCTGACGCAACCTTAACACTTTTTGCCAACTTTAAAGTAGAATCAAAAGTATTTAACCCTGCCAAGATGTATCTAAGACAGCTGGCCGGAAATGAATGTCATGTCTGAGCAAGATATAATTTCGGTAATCCATATTGATTTGACCGCAGGTACATAAATTCAGATTAAGGCAAGATGTCTTTGGCAAAAGCACACACCAATCCATCCACCATGCAGCTCCCACATGTGTACTTGACTGTTCAGGCTGTACAGTGCGTGGAAATACCCCTAAATGCAACAACATTTGATGAAAGGCAACACGCCTTTAAATTGTTGAAGTTCCACATTCTCACATGCTGCAGCTAAAGGAACAACCAAAAAGAGCAGTTACCATGGTAACACGTTTGACTAAACACAGCCAAACTCAAAAAAAAATATGTAGACAGGCGCAAACTGCAGAGAAAGAAATGCACTAGCATTTAAGAAAAACGCAGCTGCATGCACAGACCAAGTAGTAATGCTTGTTTGTTTGGGACAGCATCCTCTGGCTTGTGGACCTTTCACAATAGGACCCATTCTGCACTGTTCGCAGTCCTCCCCCCGCCTTCTTTTTTTTCTGTTTATGACGAATGACTTTTGGGGCAGGGGTAAGGTAGGGGTGAAGGGGGTGGAGGAGGCTGTCACTGAAGATGCCAAGATAACAACGTCGTCACAGCATTCAGATTAGAGGCCTCGTTGAACCATCGGGAGCCACATTTAATAACACATGACATCTCGAGACGGAAGAACAGTTTTTCCACTAATTTCTTAGAAGGATGGGGGTGGCAGAACACCATACCACCCAGATCGACACCATCTGAACTAGTTTTCTTTTTCTTTGCGTCAAACTGGTACACAGAATAGTACATTTTAAAAGTCGCAACATTTTCAAGACTTTAAAACCTTGCCTTTATCCTGGTTTGAAGATGAAACTTTGTTTAGGGTGCTGGCTAAAACCCAATTGATTGGGTAGCTTCCTGCCAAATTAAAGCTGAGGGATTGGAATCCTGATCCTGACAGGTACTGTGTTTCTGAGTTGACACCTCTTGTGGCCCAAGTTTAAAAGTGTGATAAAATGTGTAGAAGTGTGTACATTTTCCAAACTGTGAGACAAAAAAATGTTGCAAGAAAACATAGGATTAAATTTAAATTTAAAAATGTAAGATGCCTCATCTCCTGATGAATATTTATTCGTTTATTTGTTTAGAGGAGGCACGTTTTAGGCGCATGAGAGTCGGTAGACAGCATTTGTTGCTTCAGTGTGCGTGTCACAAAAGCCTGGAACATATGTTACAATGAAAAGCACGCCAGGGCCATTAGAAGTGCAGTTAGGCAGTTGTCACATCTCCCTCGCAATTTGAAAAAGTTTCAAATAAAACCCGCCGTATCATGTTACCAAAGGGAATGCTTTAAATAGGCTACAGTGTGGTATGGTTGTTTGAGGTTAGTGTGTGTATCACTCAGCTGGAGAACTGAGGCAGCGTGGCCCGAGGCCAAACCCAGTCGAGGGGAACGTGTGCTGGTGTGGGGGCAGGAGCCCAAGGCTCGAACCGGAGCACACAGATGTGAAGGCACTGATGGATGTATCAGCAACAGATGCTTGAGTTTGTCAGGCCTGTGCAGCTGCATGAATGTGTGTTTTTTTGCCCTTTTATGTTTAGTAATCACAGTCATTTTCTATTGTGTTCAGATTTTTTGATGCGCTTTTTCACCAGCCAGCATGTTCCTCGTCAAAGTGCTGATCTCAGTAATGAACAGTTAGTTTGCAGGTTTATTAACTTAAATAGTGACTCCAATGAAAATTGTTTTTTGGTGTTTTTAATATGTTCTTGTAGCATTTTTTTCATGATGAAAGACATATATAGAGTAATTTAAGATTAAAACAGCATTTGTGAGTGTTTATTTTATTCAAATAATGATGGATCAGGAACAGATGAATACCCACAAAGTCTCCCTTCTCCGCTACTTTTCTGATGCATCCACCTACAGACAAATAGATCCATTAACGTCTTTAGTTTCCTCATCTGAGCTGACACCTGGCTCACAACAGTACACTGGATAGCTTCAATATTGCTCGCCGTTTTTATTTTTTACTTTTTTTGCTACGTTAATGATTTTTTTGGCTTTTGAGGTGCTATAAGGTGGCGGGAGCGTATGTAAACAAAGGGTTGATGGGAAATCATCAGAGGATAACTTCTGAGCCAGTGGTCCCACCCTAAACTAAGCTCTGAAGAAAATATGTCTCAAAAAACGACACAAGCGTTTGGATTTTGGTTAAAAGCTGTGAGACAGACTGAGCACACATGAGAATATTGTGGCATGCATCTTTACTGCTTTAAGCTGGTGCCACACTCAGTCAGGTCCTGATAGGGCTGCCTGCTTTATGAGCCTGATTAAAAACAGGACCAAGTCAGACCGGCCTCACCCAATCTCTGCTGTAGCTACTGACTCGAGACTTGTGCAGCACACATTGTTCAGTGCAGTGCTAATGATTACATTTTGTCCAGCTTCTTGATTAGGGGGGTTATTTTAAACACACACACGGACTCTACCCCCACCACTCTGGCATAAGGACTTTTATAGGCACAGGTGATGGAGTGTCACTGAGGAATAGCTCTGCACCACCAAAGCTCTAATGATCATTAGTAGCCCATGCACATATTTTACAACTCTGCAGCTCAAAAAAAGCAACAATTATATGTAATGTCCTTCACAAAGTGCAGTAAAATACAGACAATTTGGAAGGAGGAGCTTAGATTTTGGTGTTAGGCACCCAGACAGGAAACAAAAGTGATTTTTACAGGGCAGGGGCAGCCGAAAGTTATTACTTTTAACATAAGTTGAGGCCCCTAATAAACAATTACTTGGATTACACCAACGCCGCGCCTCATAAACACTGCAGTTCTAAAATACACCTGAGTTTCAGCCTGTCTGCTGGTTGTGCCAGAGCACTACCTCATTGGGGAATGATGTCTGACAGTCTGGCATTTGCCCAACCAGAGACGCAAATGTTTTTCCCAAAGCTCCCAGCATGCTGATTTTCAAAGATTTAAGATTTTGTAGGTTTAGAAGGGAGATAAGTAGGTCGAGAAAAAAATGCCAAAGAGAGAAAAACCTACAAACGTGGCAAAGGAGAAATCTGAAAGTTTGAAAAAGTATTTAGAAGAAAATCAGGTGAAAAATATGTCTGCTTTTCATAACATGTGTAGATCCCTGGATCCACAGCAATGATGCCAATCCCTTTCAGATCCTTCCTCCTTTGCTCCCCCCCTGTGTCAGTGACTGTGATCCTCTCTGTACCACTTCTCTGTTTAGCAGCTCAAATCTCAGTCCAACAACCAAAGCGACCGGCACTCGAAGACGGAGCCAGGTGGGGTGAGATTAACACAAGTCTGGAGTCATTATGCCGTTCATGAGCCGTGTCCAAAGCGACAACTTTTATAGCACCTGTAACACACCAGCTAATCTGTCTGACACCCACCAGCAAATAAACACAGTCAGTGTTGCTGCAAACGCACACTCACACAACAGATCCATGTTGCCTTCCCACGTTAGCAGCTCCGCCGTGCCGAGATAAAGAAGCCTCCCGCCTTTAGCTTTAAAGCGACTCACCTTTTGTGTATTTAAAAGACAGTGTCTCAAGTTGGTAGACGCTAAATGACCTTTGACCTCACCGTATGAATTCTCATGAGGAAAATGCAGCAAAATGATGAGTGTGCTCACAGACTGTGCCAGACCCCTCTCTGTCTCCACCAGCACACCACCACTTCTGTTTTACCCATCAGTCAATGCCAAGGATAATCAGTCAAAATAAATCCAATAAACCAAAACGCAGACCCCTACATTTAATTACAGGAATTGAGATGTTGAAGGAGAGCATGTTCTGCCAACAAACATACTAGCCCCTTTATCAACAAGCAAAGTGGAGTAATTACAGGCTCTGTTATTATGCAATTTAACCACATTAATAGAATAGTGTGTATTACAGAGGGGTGGGGGGCATATCTTCGCAAAGCGGAGATATATGTAATTGAATATTTTGGAATCGTTGACTGATATGGTGAATAGTAAAAGAAGCAAATTTCCTGTTGATTGCTGTGTTGCACCATGGTCTTCTCATTAGACGTGGTCAAAGGCAGCCTTGTGGTGGGTTTGTCCCGACCTGGTGACTGCTCAGCTGTGCGACTCAGAGAATTGGAACGATTGTTCCCACAGGGTTAGGGTCAGTCTGAAAGGTCACCAATGACATAGGGATGTGAGAAATAATGAACAGATTTTGGATTTGGAAATGTCTTCTCATTAGTTTGTGTTGAGGTAAAACCTGAGTAAGGTATGTATTATTTTTCTCAAGTGGTTTCTGCTAAATTGGTAAATATAACAGATAATTTTTCTATAATTTCCAGCCAAGATCCCACAGATTTTTTATTACTTTGACCTCTTTTGTTCCAAACCTTTTTTTATCCATACACACTAATTATAATACATCATGCACATCAATGGTAACATTATTTATTGGCTTAATTTTACTTAACAATTATCACATTTTTGAAACAATCTCCAGACAGCATATAGGCATAATTTAGTCAACTGATAAACTTTTCATTTTACAGTATATTTCTGATAAATTTCAGACCAAAAATGTCCATGGAAATTTTTTAGAACACGTTTACAATCAAAGTATGAAATAATTGATGGAAAAAAAGTTTAAAGCTTGAACTATGGCTATATTTTATGTGCTGGAAATATGCATTTAAGTTTGTTTAGCCACTTTTAATGACTCCATTAAAAAAATGGACTTTTTAACATGTTTAGACGCCATTCATTTTATTTTCTCTGATAAAAAAAAAAAAACAATTTAAAATTAATCTTTCTTAAAGCTTGTAGGCAAATTTGAGCTTCAGTTCAGTTCTATCTCAATATTTAATTTGGTGTGGCACACTTTTACGTATCATTTACAATATGTACAACTAAGTAACAGAAATGTAATGCTTGCAAATGAGAATAAGTAAAAAAAGATAAGCTTTGGAAAAGAAGAGAGAAAAAAGACAGTGTGAACAGTTTTAAGCGGCTCTGGCAGGCTGTTGCTGAGCAGCTGCATGGAGTGAACCACTGTCTGTTGTCAATCTCACACCTTTTTTTGCTCCAGCATCTTACCTGGAACTTCATCAAATATCTAGTTATCTTGTTGTCGAGAATTTATGTCGCTCACAGTTGCTGGTAAAGAAGAGGCAGCAAAGTGTCCCCACACCTGCACAAAAACACCAGATCGTAACATCTATTGTTTTAAAAGCTGTTGTATGAGCAACTAGAATGCGTTTTTGAAACATAGCTGAGAGATAGGAGAGGCCATACAAAGTATCCTAATTTTTAGATTAGTAAAAAGGAAATGCATCAATTCATTGCTGTAAAATACAAACATTAATTTTGGTCAGTATGCAGCAGGGCTCCGCAGATGCTGATCAGAAAGGAGATATGAACTCAGAGAGGAGCAGAGAGGCCACGCAGCCGGAAGTGTGGGTGATGAACCAAGGGACTGGGACATGTGGTCAGGGTCGAGGGTCATCTCACCCCCATAACCACTGCCCCCGCTCTTCTGAACACAGGAAGTCCAAAACAGCACACAAATTCACATTAGTAAGTGCGCACATGAACAAGGAAAAAAAAAAATCTTGTTTGCTTCTCCAGGGCTGACCTAGTAACAGTCCCATTGCAGAAGCAATGTTCTCACCAAAGTGATGACCTGCTGCTGCAGCTCATAAATACAGGCCACCCAAAGCGAGAGCAAAGGGGAATTGGGGGTGGTGATGGGAAGGTGCACCAGCCTGAAGGCTGCCCCACACTGGTCACCATCGTGACCTGAAATTGGTAGCTTTGATGACTCTCAAAGGTTATGCCTTTGATGCAAGAACTGTTTCTGAAATGCCCTATAGAAGGGAAATCACAAGAAACAAAGTAGAATTTCTGGTGAACTAAAAATAACTTTAGAGAGGAAGAGATTAAATTCACGCCACATTGTCACTGACAGTTCAGCAACAGGTGTCACAGGCAGTGCTTCCTACTAAGACAGTCATGCAAATTTTCATAACGAAGAAAGAGGAAATTCACCTGTTAACTAGTTAAATCCTGCCCTGATCATACATTCAACTACTGCAAAAATAAAAGAAAAAACGACATAAAAAATAAAATAAAATAAAATAAAACAACTTGAAATGGGAGGGGAATAACATCTTAAGTCTCTTCAGATCTGCAGTGTCTTTTCTTGTATGTCTTCTTTTATATGTCCTCCACAGATGCAACAATTTGATTATTAGTTCCAAACTTTTGAATTAAAAATAACCAAGCTGAACAGAAAAAAATAAATCAAGAGTCAAAAATCTGAAAAGAGTAAAAATTCTGGTAGAAAAAAGATGAAAACATTTTGAGAAGGAAGAGAAAAGGATCAGTGGGCTTGATCCTATTCCAACATAAATTGTAGTTTTACCTAAAAATAAGTAATTCAGATCTGATTGACAGAATATAGAGGGTCTGTGCTCATTTGTGTATCAAATATGCCGAATTTTAAACACAAACTCATACCATAAGTTTTTCTTCCATGGAGCTTTCAAAAAAAGGTTTTAGAAGTTTGTTATCAACAAGCACCTCCTTGATTTGGTCCCGCAATACACACAATTTTACAGCTTTTTAAAAACACAATTGTTATGGACAAAGGGTAAAAAAACAAAATAAAATCTAAACAGAAAATCTGATTTTTTAAATTTATTATTCAACAGAATTCAAAAAAACTCAGTAAAACAGACCAGGACAAAAATGATGGCATCTATATAACTTCATATTATGCTGCACAATGTTTTGAGTCAATTGCTCAAATCAATAGGATTTCTGTTACTGTCAATGAGACGCCATCACCAGTCAGCAAATACTGTATGATGGGCCAGTATTTCAGGGTAAACTCCACTAACTGTCTTGGCCTTGAAGTTACCCTTAAATTGAGGTTTTTCTGAGATTTGGATTCTGTCTGGCTCCAAATAAACTGACTAAGTTTGAAGACATGTTATTCTGATTAGGGCAAAAACCTTATAGTAACATTTCCAGAATCTTACATTGTCAGTGTTTACTGGGATTTTTAAAAAATATTTCTTTTTTGAACAACTATTCAAGAGTCAATGTCAAAATTTCATGTAAAATGTATCTTTTGGTTTTTACTTTTTATCATTTTCAAAATATTTTAAGGAGGAAAGTGGCTTTTTGTGCAAATCACAGAATAATGTTATTAATTAAGTAAAAAACATAAATTGGGACAACACTTATCTTTATACATTTAACAGAAAACATCATTGGAGGAGGTCTTCCTGGCTTTCCTCAGCTTATTCAATGAGGCAGTAAATAATTGCATCTTTGGAACTCTGAAGAGATGCATTAGGAACAAGATAACTCAGATAATTGCTATTTTTTCAATTTTAACATTTTATGTAGAGAAAACATTGGAATTTTAAAAACAAATGATTTTTAGAGTCTACTCCATCATTGCAGGGGGAAGGCTGGGTTCACCCTGGACAACTTGACAGTCATTTGCAAGGTCACAGATAAATAAACAACCATCACACCTAAGCGATAATTAGGAGTCACCAACCAACCTTTTAAACATGTGTTTTGACTGATGGAGGATGAAAGAAAGGAACATGCACACTCTTTACGGAAAGGCCCTTGCTGGGAATTAAACCAAGGCTTTATCACTGTGAGGTGAAAGTAATGACTGCTGTCAGAGTACTGATCCCTTACACCGTTCACTACAACTCCCATCAGCCACCGCCACTGGCTCCTTTCTGCACAGCTGTTTGTCATCATCATTATGGTCACTGGACATTTAAACCCTCTCCAGCCTTCCCACCAGTGCGAAGTCTTGTTTGTTTCTTACATACAGTCCAAGAAGTTTGATAGTTTGTTCCTCTGCATTTTGACCGTTGCTTGTTCCTCGTCATTCTGCCCTTGTCCTTGTGTTCTTGACCCTTGCCTGGACTTTGACTACGTTTATGTCTTGCTCGCTTGCATGTTTTTCACTTAAAGGAAGTACAACATCAAATAGCATAAGCATAAAAATGAATAGAAAACATATTGAGAAAGTAGAGCAGGGAAAATACTGTGATATAAGACTCAGTTAAATGAGTACAACTGAGTGATTGTATCCTTTTTTGTATTGTTGGTATTCCCTTTTTACTGTTTATTTACAATTTCTGTAAAAGCACTTCTAGGGATTGTGTTGCAAATTAGCCATCGCTATAAACACCGTTATACAATCATCAGATTGTTTAAATTTAATGATCTATGTTTTTGTCATAATTAAACAAACAAACACACAAAGAAGGCTACAGTGCAAAACTTTGAGGGTTTTTTTTTTTTTCTTTCTTTAATAAAAAAATAAAGTTATACTTTTTACACATATTTCTGATTGTTAATTTTAGGTATACAACAAATTTAAATATGAACCCAACCTCCCAAAACCAAAAAGCTTTTAATACTACAACCTTATGCATGTTTGTTTGGGAATATTTAGGTTATTTTAATGTTCATGTTTCTGTATTTTCTCATCTTATTATGTTTTTTTACTGCTGTTTTTGGAAAGAAAAGCCAAATGATTTTGGCAAATGTTTCACATTTTTTTGACATTGTAAATATTAATGGCTTGAAATAGTGTTTTTTTTTTTATAATTTATTTATATTTTTTTGCAGACCAAAGCTGATGAGCTAATGTTTGGATTTATTTGGAGGGGTTAAAACTCCAGTTTACCTCTTTTATTTGCATAGTTTAACAAAGATCGGGTCTGAAGTGGGAATGCAGAAAACCAACAGTTGTGTTTTAGGAGTTTCAGAATGATCCACAAATATTCTCTTAGCTTTTAAAACGTCACTAAATGGCTCCTTTCAACCAAACTTTTCTGCTTGTTCAGAGTTTGCAAACAGAAGTTGCTTCTAGACAGAGCACTGCCTATGTGCAGAATGTGTTTGCTATAGTAAAAGATGGAGGGGGGGTTATGATGGAAAAACAGAGCGGAGCCTGTTCAAATCCCACCCCAAACACAGAGTTTCATTAATAAGCAGAGGCCTGGTTGTAGACTTGTGGCCTGTACAAATAATGAATGCATTTGTGGCTTCTGCAAAGGCAAAAAAAGAAAATAAAATAAAAAAAGCTTAACTTTTCCTTCTTCTCAAAGTAGCAACTGGAGGTAATTTGTTAAACCCCAACTGGTTTTGTTGGTATGCTCTTCAGAAGACTGCATTGATTCAACTTATTAGTGCCTCAGCAGATGTGTCGTGTTGTGTAAAGCACCAGATGTGATGGGCACCTGTAGCGTGCCGTCAACACTGAAGAGAGGACCGAGCTGCAGGCAGGACAGTGGAGCTTGTCCGAGCCGACACAGATGCACAGGGTCACACAGGGCGGCCATTGTGCGGGACACCCTTTATGCACACTCACACACACTAACTTGCTCATGGGCACACACACCTGGGATCTAAGAAAACACCAAAGTTTCACTGTGCTGAACTGAATCAGGGGGCCAGCTGCTGTCTTGCTGTTGCTGGGATTCACTAGTGGTCCAGTGTACTTTGGCAGTAAATCTGCAGAGGTCAGGCAGAGGCTGGCTCACTGACAGGGCACACTGCAACAGACGTGGCACCACACTTCCCCTGAGTTGTAAACAATCTGGCGGTCATTTGGATTTACCACCATCTGACAGTGGCCAGAAATGTATTTCCTTACATTGATTTTCACAAATGTTCGAATATTGTGAAACGAACTATTAGGAAATCCATTGTAAAATTATTGATAAAACCCAGATTTTAAGTTTAAGTCTAAACAGCACAAACAGAGAAACAAGATTGTTTTTTTCCCATCTTGATGGATGTTCAAAAATACATCATTTTGGATGCCATAACAAGCAAAAAATACAGAAAAGTCCAGTTACATGATAAGAAGAACTAGAACAAGACCTAAACTCAGCTGACCTGTTGTGTCCCAGAGTGCATTCAAGCCTTCATCTTAATCTACACTGATTTAAAGTGGGTGCAAACTTGTGAGTAATCAAACACATCAGGTCCGATTTCTGCAGAGGCGGCTGTCCTTCGGCTCCAAACTTGGCCAGAGTCAGATCATTCCTTCTGACTATTTTAATTTTGAAGTGTGAACACTGGAGAGAGGAGTTACCGGCACCGGTTCAGTTAATGTTTATAAGTCAGGAAACGTTTCTTCCAGGAAAGCGATCAGGAGTTGGCAATTCCTAGACTCTAAATTTGGATTATAATTTTTCAATTTTGCAAGCGCTTACTTTGCAGGGCTTCAGTCCAACAGCTCATTTCAGTCTTGCACTGTTGCACTCTCCCATGTCCCATTGCTTTTACAGTTAAACCAAAAGGCCTTCTGCCCTCAGCCTTTCAACTCTCTGTTTCAACTTGAAAAAGATCACTTACTGAGTCCACATTTTTGTTGCTTGTCTGATTTTATAATTTTACAATGCAAATGTTGACATAAAAAAGCAACAATAGTCTACTTCTGGAGGAATGAAATATGATGACTTGAGCAGCTCAACTATTTTAACAATTTAACAATTTATTTGGATGCAATTCAAAAAGCCTTTAAAAATACTCAAAAAAAACAAAGTTGGAAATGAACAAAGTAGAAGCACTTAAAAAAAAACAACTGAACATGTGTATGTCATTTATTTGTTTTCTTCTGAACAGCAGCTATAGAACACAATTATAGTGGACCAAATCATATTCCCATCAGCCTTTGTTTGCTTCTGATATGAAAAATAAATAAATAAATAGATAATGTGTCTTGCAGAGCGCTGGTACAAAGTTACTGACCAAACCTTAAGCTCACTGTTCTCACTATTCTCTCCATCCGTTTCATATATTCAGGGTTCAACATTACAACATGATTAGGATTGGGTGACATACATTTCCTGTAGGTGCATGAGCACTTTGAGTTTTTTGGCAACCAAGTGGAAAAATATAGTAGAATGTAGAATGCTCTTCATTCTGTCTCTCAAATAATACTGTACTCTAAAATTATGGATCAACATACCATTTCACATCAATGCAATTAGCAATTAGCTTGGATTTTAAATAATCTATTAACTATGTAATTTCAATACTTAAGAATGCCAAAAACTCAACTTTATTCTTCTGCTTCCCTATTGGAAGGATCTGGATTCTAGACTAAATTAGATTGTACAAATCTATTTTTTTTTGGAGGGACCTTAAAAATGAAAATCCTGATGCATTCATCTTTTCTTGTTACACTTGATTTGTTGCATTTGGAATCCTGCATCTTGTGGCATTTGCAGTAATTACATCTTGATGGGTAAACCGAACTATATACTACAGACCAGGAGTGTTAAACTCCAGTGTAACGTGAAGGATGTTTTCCAACTAACTTCCCCGTGAAGCTCCTCATTGGCAAAACACACCTGATCCAGGTAGTTGGCAGCAAACAAGGCAGGATTTCTGGAAAACCAGCAGGAGGCCAGCTGTCTGACACTCCTGTTTTTGACTATAATTTAGATATCTACAAACTTTTCATTTTTAAATAGTTAGTTTTTTTTTACTTAATCTGATCATTTGGATGAGCACTTTTTACTTCAACTAGAGTAATTCTATTTTAAAGTGACACTATTTAAAATAAATCCTTATACATATCCTTATACTTTCTTTGGTAAAATGAAAATAGTTTAATTTTAAAGGTTTAAAAAAACCCACCATCAATTTAAAAAAAAAAAAAAAAACATTAATAAAACACAGCAGCTGTTTGATAAAGATGCACGAATGGCAGCTGTTACCTGATCTTAGATTTCTTGTGACCAACAAGAGAACACAAATTATACACACCAGTGCTTTTAACATGAGATCAATACAGAAGTATCTTTGAAAATGGGGTTAAATAGAAACCTATTAAGTTTGAGGGGGGATAGAACAGAGCAGAGGGGACGTTTGAACCTGACAGGAGGTCAGACTATGCTATAATTCAATGTAAAATACTTCACCACAGTGGCATTTGCAGGCGGACGATAACAACATTCTTCTATAGCTCAATGCCAGTTAAAAAATGCAGATGTCAGATAGCTCCCCCTTTCTTCCCATTCCATCCTCTCCTCCACTCTTGATCTCTCCACTTTGATTTATTCATTTGTTGGCTACGTTGGCGAGCCAGAGAGGACAATGGTGCCTTTTATAGCTGGAGCAGTGCTCCCACTACCAGCATCCTGCAGTCCCCCAGAGTCACTCATTCACCACGCCGATCAGATGTGACCTGGTCATGGAGGACCGGGCCATTAAGGGATGGGAGGACAAAAAGAAGGAAACATGTGGCCATATAAACATAGTAGAACTCAATTTAAACCAAATGTACTCTTTTGTAGTTCTGTCACAAAATACATGAGCAAGTTTCCATTAATTCGTTGTATTTTTATATTTACATAATAAGATACATTTAAATGTTGTAACATTGATTAAATTTTTACTTTTTTTAAATCAGGTGACATATTGCTTCATACTTTAAGCTATGACATTTCTAAATTGGCTAAAACCAGTATGGGACAGTGATAAAAGTCTATTCACTAACCAGAAGGTCATGTTTTATTTCTAGAAAAAAAATGAAAGAAAGACAAAAAAAAAATCCCTTTCATATTCAACCAGCACCAGAAGCCCTGTAGTATTCTCAACTCGGCAAGTTTCATTTAACATCAGATGAATCAGTTAATGTGGGAGGAAAACACAGAGTGAGCAAAGAGGGACAAGAGCTGGAGGGAAGGAAGGAGATGGAGGGGAGTGCAAGCCAAGGAGTGGAGGTGGGGGGTGGGGGGCTTAAGGTCATGCAGCCTCCCCCTGTACTTGCTCTCTGAATTGCATGCTAGGAGGCTGAATGCATAGTCAAGACTTCTGCATAGAAAGACAGCCTTTCTTTTCTCCAGGCCCTTGCTGATGCAATTGAAAGAAATTAGTATAATTATGCTCCATATTGCAGATTGAGAGAACAATATGGCCCATGGGATGAGGACAGGGAGGGCTATCTACTATGGGTATTTGCTGACGGTAATGAGTAATTCATCGGCTTCTTCTGCCATTTATGAGAGTACATTCTTGCATTTATGACATTACAGCTAATCAAATAAGGGGGTCCTGGAATGCTGCAGAGTTCTCAAAATGTGATTCTGCTAATGCGAAAACGATTCCTCCTCTCTCCACCTCTTAGGTTGTGCTATCTGCTGCGCCCATTTAGTTGACAAAAGAACTTGAACTGGAAGAACCTGTCTTAGTGAAGTAAGTCATCTGAGTTAACTTCTGGAGAACAGCTGCGTGTCCTCAAAGCACACATGTAATGCAAAAAATAAAAAGGCAGTTACAAACTTTATTGTTCAGCGACAAAAACACTAAAAAGACTTTGCTCATAGTGTTAGTGCCTGAAGAGATAGAAAAAATAGAGACCTTACACAAAAACTGCTTTACATTTTAAGCCTCTATGCCAGGGGTCTGCAACCTTTAATGCTACAAGATAAGTCAGAGCCAGTTTCTTACTGACAAAAACCCAGCGAGAGCCACAAAGCCCCAGTTCCCCATTCAGATACAATCCACTTCATTTAGATTGTTGTGACTATTGAACCACTCATTTGCAACATGTGGTGTTCAAATATTAACTGGCTTTTGATTAAATGATTTTTTTGTGTAAAAAAAGAACTTTTGAAAGGAGCACATAAAATACACCCTGTGTTAAAGAAAATCCTCCTGCTGCAGCAGATTTATTTAACTTAAAAAAAAATAAGAAAGCCAAGTAAAAAAATCACTTTTTTTGAGCATTATGACTGTGATATATGCCTTCATCTTTTTTCTCCTTTTAGTATTGAAAAGGAATATTACAATATTGGTGTAGAATCTGATTTAAAAAAAAAATCTATGTTCTTTAAGGGTATTCAAGTAATGAACCAGTCTGACAAAAGATTCAACAAACCATTGTTTTGGTAATCTAACGTGTAAAGAATCAAAAAATAAATTATTTAGTATGTATTCAAATTGTTAGCATTTTTTTCAAGTCAAACAGCAAGAATGGAGGGATAAAGGAGCCGTATGTGGCTCAGGAACCTATGACCCCTGCTCAATGCCACCAAGCAGCACGTGGCCTTCATGTTCTTTAATTGATATGGTCTTTAAGGCCTAAATATTGATTTTGAACTTTTATTTTGTAGGAGCCAAGTATAGCCTTAATTTCCTAGTTTTTCTTGGGTTTTTAACATAGGAGCAGCTCTTTAACTTTTTTTATTAGTGTAAATGTGCAGTCAAACCTACAACAAAAGCAATAGAGTGGTTTAAGTTTAAGTTGAAGACAATGCAGTACATGTAACAATATGACATTGAAGCAAAAACAAGAAAAACCTTTTCCTCAGGCCCAGAGACCTACCCTATAGAGATGGAGGGAGCAGCAGGAGGTGGAAGATCACTGCTCCAAAAAAGCACATGCCTTCATTGCACATCGTCTATATCCTGTTTGGAAGAGCAGCCCTTTGAAACCCATCTCACATCTCCCAATGGCATCATCAAAGAGGGACATGAGACAAGAGCAGAGAAGAAGAGGGGCCCGGAAGCCAGTGATTGCTCTCTCTGATCAGAAAAGCTGAATTTTAACTAAAAAAAAACTTTCAGAACAACATTTTTAAAAGATGAAAAGCTGCATTTTACATAAAAACAAGCAGTAAAAAAAGTATATTAAATGAGGGGAAGTTCTCAGGAATCACAGACTTTCAAATCCTCCCACACTGAGATCCACGGATCATATTTTAAAGATTTGCTTTTAGGGAGTAACAGTGAAAAATCCAGATGCCTGGCTTTCTCTGTGCTTACATCATGTGTGTTGGTTGTATGTAAGAAGAGGGGCAAGTGGTTTTAAAGTAATAAACAAATTTAAATAAAAAAAAATCCAAGATAAAAGTCTTGTGGAAAATAAGGTGAAAAATGTGTTTCAGAGCAGAAAACAACCTATTTTAAGTTTAAAAGATCTTGTTTGAGAAAAAGAATGATGCACTGTCTACTAATATTTAGAGGCTACACAGGAAATCTCTAAATCATTAGTCACTGAAGTACAAGAGAAAAAAGTCATGCTTGAAGAATAAAAGTGATCTGTGAAAATATTTCATTTCCTTTTACCTAAAAAAAGTTTTAATTGAAAAGAAAAGCACAAAAATACACTATATAAAACTATTAATTATAACATGTATAGTAAATCATGTCAAAATGCAAAAATAACAACAAGAGAATGTGAATTCTTTAACCACTCTTTAATAAATAAGTGGTTTTGGGGAACATTTCCAGTGGAGATTTGTGGCTAAGCAAGGTAATAAAAAGTTTTGTGACCAAAATGGAAAAAAAAAAAAGAAAAACAGAAATTGCCAAAGATGTCAAGACGCATAATATGGGCCGTTAGTCAGTGTTGGGATGGAGGGAGGCGACTCCCTTAGGAAGCAATTAGCTTTGTTGGACCAGTTGCCAATAAAACACTTGGGTTACAATCTAACCAGTCAGGGCAGGGGGACTCACAGTGCTTTGTGTGGCTGCATGGGTAGCAGCTTAGCAGGTAGAAACAGCTACAGAAGTTAAAGCTGCACCAATGCAGTCGAGGCATGAACATTTACTATGCTTCTCTTATTGCTTTGTCCTTTCAGTCCCTATGGTTTTGCTTTTATTTATTCTACCTAAGTACATGGTGCAAGAAATGAAAACCAACTAAAGAAATTCATTTACAATAGAAACTTTAGGAGTGTTGTGTTGTAAGGTTCTGCATCCCACCATTGTTTCATAACAGAAGTGAAACCATTCCATGAATTTGACACAGACTAAAAGTGTATCAAAAGTATTTGGGAATCAATGAAAGTAAGATGACAGATGGATCAATGCATAAATATTTCTCAGAAGGAAAGCGGAAGCAACTTCAGGGAGAAGGAAAAAAAAATACCCAAAAAATGCATTAAGGTAACACCGGAAAAAAATGTGGACATGAAGGCAACTGGAATCCCTGTGAAAATTGTAACATTGGAGCCTGTGACCCCTAAACTAGAAGAATGGCTCCAGTAAATTCCAGGAATAACATCTGAGATCTGTACCCAGAAGGCTGCAGTTCTAGGAAAAGCTACTGCACAGGACCCTCGAGCTCCCAGAGCTTATGGTGTAGGACTTGAAGGGAATAAGACCCCTCATAGGGCGAGTGATGAACTACTATTTTAAACATTTCAACAATAATTCTCATTTAAAAGGACAAAATCCTGCCAGTGTGCACCCACATCTATTTTCTCCTTTACTGTAATAAGGAAATGCAGGCAGTCTCACAAACTCAGCAGCACTCTTGGACATTTACAATCTTCACCATCAATGGGTCAGAAATGTTGACGTGAAAAACTGAGTAGACGTCCATCCACCAAGAAGAATGTAGTATTTTCTCAGAAAATTGAGATTTTAGAAATCCTCCATTTCAGCCTGAAGGAAAGTCAAATGGATTTATTTGGACTTATTCTTCCATAAATCTGCCCTGCAAGTAACAACAGAAGTAATAGAAATGTACACAGATGAGTAGAATTTCTTAATGCAGTTCAAATGAAATGTTTTTTGATAACTTTACTATGTATTTTTAAAAAACTATTTACAATAAGACAGCAAGAAAAAGCAGATGAGCATGTTCCTCTGCGTTTAGGTTTTTTTGCCCCCCTGTGGTTTACGAGTGAAGTCAAGCGTTAAGTGGACAGCTGCCACTTAGAGACCTCAGAAAACAATCTCTGTCAGAGTGGTAAATATATCATTAGATAGAATTTAGAACCCAATAAAGCTCAAACACTAGACAAAACAGGCCAAGTTGGAAAACAGAACTCACAGAGGACCACTTCAAATTCTTCTCTTGAACGCAAAATAGAACCAGAAGAGAAAGACAAGGCACAAATAATAATGAGTAGAGGGTTGATGTATGTGGAAGGATGCTGACAAGCAGCTGACAGCAGACACTTCTCTGTCTGTCAAAGCTTTTGCCTCAGAGTTTTCCAGCTTTGTTTCTTGATTTCCGTCTTTTTCATAGTAGTTTTGTTGCACATCATACAAATGCTAATTTTTCAAACATGATTTGATTTTTTTTCAAGTTCTATTCTTTGACTGCTTGCATGCAACACCATTTTTAGAAGTGGATCATAATTAGGCTGGATCATGAGGAATGAATTTGAGCTGTTCATTTTGGGCGAACACAGGTGCCTTCTGCAGCCTTCTCTCAAAGTTTGTTTCAAAATTAGTCAGAATCTATTTCTGAATGTTGAGGTAATTAGATTGCCGCACTCGTCAGAGCCTGTGAGTGAATGGTTGCAGTTATGTGGAGGGCATCAGGGCAATAAAACTCAGAGTTTAGCTGCTCAAAGCATTTGGACGCACTGACCAAATGTGGACATGCAAATCGCTAAGCTTAATGTAACATAAATTTAGTGTGTTGTTTGGCAATAAATCAATAAAAATTGTTGTATCCATTGACAAGAAATAACTCAAATCTCACTTACATTGCCTGCAGTTGGTAAACTTTGGTGATCAACTTTTTCTAGTCATGTCCACTAAGAGCATCAACCAATTTCCTAAGGAGCAAAAGCACGGCATAGCCGGGATGTTTTTCATGAATAATCATCCACTGTTAGTGGAACGCATGCACTGTATGTGTAATCTGTTATGCATAGAAACCGAGGTGTGTCTGTGAGCCATGTTTTCACACGCTGTGTGGTCCCGCCTCAAGAGATGAAAAGAAGAATAACCTCACCCTTCATAAACAGAACCGGAGAGTTTATTCTCCTGACAACTCTGTGGAGTGCTGGTTTCATTTCCCAGAGAATGACTCAAGATAGGATTAAATAGAGAAAAAGAAACCAGGGGAAAAGATCTCTACTCTACCAAACATGAGGGAGCCAAGTGGATGCTACGCAGTCTCCAGAAGGTGGTTTTCACAGACAAAATGAGTCAGCGAGGATGACTGAGCTTAGCAACACTGATTTTAAAAGGACAACAGAGAAATGCTCTGGAGGCCACAGGGTGACAGGGGTGTGAAAAATGGGGGAAGACCCAGGAAGCTCCAAAAGTAATAAGTAGGTGGGGGGAATACAGAGGAAGCATTTCCAATGATGTGAAACGTGCAACTTCTTCTAACAGCAGTTACTGACCTAAAAGGCTTCGCCTTTGTTTCAGTGCACACACCCACACAAATGAATACAAAAACCAAAATAATAATATCAAAAACAACACACAAGTCTTTTTTGGGGTGCCTGTTTTACAGAAAACATTTGAACATTTGCTGATTTTAAGGAGAAAATTGTTCAACAAATTCACAAGTAGAATAATTACAGTTACCACTATAAGGAATGCTCCTCCAAGCAAGTTCATGACAAACAAGAAGTTACAATGCAACAAGAAATTTGAAAAAGTCACAGAGCAGCAATTAAAACTCTTATAGATTTACTTAGGGTCAGAGTTTTACTCAAGATGTTTTGCAATATCTTTGAGAGATTGTTTACTTACAAATAACTCGTATTCCAGTGTTGCAAACTTAAATACAGTATCAGCCATGACAATACATTTGTCTGCTCTTTTCTTGAAAATAAAAGTCCGATCTTAGGGTTAACACAGTTGACTTGAGTTTTCTCGATTTGAGAAGTTATATGAAAACTAAAGAAACTTGTGGTTTGCTGTGACTGTGGAATTACTGATTTTTAGTAACACGTCTGCTGTTTGCTAGCAAAGTGAACCAAAAAACAAACATGACAAAATTGTTGTAAACGTTTGTTTTTCATAGGTGAAAGACACACTAAATTTAGTGTTCGGGAAAATGGGAATCCCTCTGATTTGTGCGTCCAAAATCCACAAATAAGAAGGTTTCTGCAAACTTTCGAAACAACAAACATATTACAAGTAAAGCACAGTACAAATACCATTTTGTAATGCCACCATTAGATCTGTGCATAATGGATAAATAAAATCAACAGCCAAGTGTAAAAAAAGACAACTGTGCTTTGTTTTATGAATTTGTTTTTATGCTTATACTCTGCAAATACAATCTTTAAACATGTTTCACAGTTAACTAGATCATAAAATGAACCTGCTTTTTAACTGTTATTTATCCACTATTGTGATTTTGCATTTTTGCAAATACATTTTTTAGACATGGTGTCATATGTCAAATGTAACTGCACTACGCAAAATGTGATATTTTATTTCCTCTTTCAAGATTAAATTGGGAAAAAGTCAAATATAAAGATGCTAGACTTAATACACTTTATGTAATTGATGGCAAAAAGCTTTCAGGTGTAATCAAGCACATTGAGCAAAAGTTGGTTGGAAAAATTAATAAATGGATCTTTAAGAGACTTAAATTTGTTTATTCATATTGATGTATGTATTAACTGTTTGGATCAAAACATAACCTTTACTTTTACAATGAAATTCTGTCATTATGGGAACACTGTGTTCAAAATAAAAGTGACCAAAAATCATCAGAAGCTGTCTCACTGCATGAAGGGTGATGCTCCACAGTCAGTTCTAAATAAAACATGACAACAATCGTGAAAAAACAAACAAATGATTCGGGGAAAACTAATCAGCACAACATCTGTATGTTAGATGTTAGCGTCTAAACACAGCTTGGTGTGAGCCAGGTTACTGTATGGAGATGTGGATGTTGATAACGAAAGAAAAAATTGTAAAAATATAAAGTATGAATGCAAACTAAAAATAAAAAAGGAATAAAATGTAAAACCTCAACTAGTTCAAGAGAAATTTTTACAAAAATGTGTATTTTATTCTCAATTTCCGTTTCAATGGATTTAATAAAAGCTTTGTTGTTTTGTTGCGGAGAACTGCACATGAAGGCTCATTTGATGTGCAACTTTTCAAATACTGAGTTTAAATAATGTCCAGATCTAATTTGGCTTTTACCTTCTGGACTGCAATAGTACTGTGATGCAAATGTTGAGTTTTGCATCTTAGTTTGCATTCAAAAAATTCCCAGCTTACGGTGGCAGCTAGAGAACATTAACCTATGTGGATGTAGGCCAGAGAAGAGCAAGGTAAAGCTTTGAATAACCAAATAACGTTACTTTACCTATATGCACTTTTCCATAATACCCAGACCTCTTTTTCAATGCAAAGTGACCCATGGGGAGTGATGCTTATCACTTCACATGCTTTCTGCGGCTGCAGAGAAATAGGGAAATGAATGGTGTAAATATGACAGTTAAATGTGCTGGTGTGGAGAACCTACTTCCCTGTTCTGTTGCAGTTCAATTTGGTTGTTTGCATGTTTGCTTTGCTTACCCAATACTTAAGGCTGTGAGGTAAAACACACAAAAAAAGTTGAAAGAATTTGCAGCTAGAAATAAAGTAAAAAAATCTTGTAGATATGACAAAAGCAGAAAAAGGCATTTCTGTCTTGTTTGTGCTGTTGTCTAAACACAAAATCTTTGCAGATCATCCTACCCCCTCAACCCAGCACCCCCCGGCTGTGTCCCAGGGAGGTGAAACCCAAACCAGAGAGCACAGAGCTCTCTCAACTCCTCAACCTCTCAACACATCCTCAGTTCAACCCTTTGAAAATAAACCACACCGGCAAGCCGCCGTCTCATACTCTTGCCTAATATGTGAGCACACATGCCCCACACTCCACTGGGAGCTCTATGGAGACTTCCATGCTGCTGTTCCAGGAAGCAGATGTGAGAATGACGGCAATCAGGGGTGATGCTTCACCAGGAAATGTGGAGACCATTACTCTCACTGCTAGGATATGGAAGCGAAAAGAAACGCTTCATTTGATGGAGTTGCCCGATGTCAGTTAAGATGATACAGCACTAAACTGGGAGGCATCTGATCATTGCCACCATATGGCTTCATTTTCCAAAAGTTCACACACAAGGGCTGGATACATTTACAGACCTTAAACAAATTTAACAAGACACATGAATTAGTGTTTATGGGGTTAATTGACAGTGATGGGGCAGAAATCGGTTCCAACCCCCCCAAAAAAATCACCAAAAACTAAATTATTCACAGAAACCTCAAGTGATCGGAGAGCTGATGATATATTTGGGATTTGATACAAAGCAGTGACATGTTCTTGAGCTTCCCACACTCAAGAATTTTGGGGGAAAAATCCACTCCAGATGGCTAAAAGTCTGCATTTTTCGATAATTCACCTTAAATATCTACAACCTAGAATGTGTTGTAATTTTTGGTCACATGAGCTAAAGTATCAGACGAGATAAATAATAGCCTGGAGCTCTACAGGAAGCTTTAGAGATGTACTTTCCCTGACTGATGCAAGAGGCATCCAGGAGCCTGGTGGGAGCATGTGATGGTGCTACGATGGAACTAATATCATGTGACAGGACTCAGTGTTCAAACAGAACTATAGCAACAGGACTGGTGGAAAACATCTGAAACATGAAAGGAAATCTTTTTACTCTTTCCAGTGCACATACAATTCAAAAAGGAAATAAAAACCAAACACACACAGTAAGTCTGATAATTTAGCATAACTGTGTGACATCAAAAACATGCTAAAAAAGACACTGAATATTGGCTGAAACCATCTCAACAGAGAATGCTCATTAAGTAAAACAAAACTGTACAATCAGAGTTTTCTGTTTGGATGCAGCTCCATGTAATGGCAATTATCTATACTTATAATAGAAAGGAAGATTTTATAATTTAACGTGCCTAAGACTTGACATCACAACAAAAAATAGTAACTGCAAAAAACCCCCAAACAAATTAAACGAAATTCTTTTGCAAAAACAATTATTTGCAGCATCTTTTCTTTTTATAGCATTTCTTTTGTTTGCAGAGATTCTTTTCTTGCTTGGACAGTTAAGTCTCGGCCACCGTAATAATTCAATGTTTATAATACAAAACAGTTCGGAGTGACAAAGAATATGAATGAAAAAAAATGTGTGAATCTAAAAAAAAAGTATTCTTTTTTAAATATTGTAAATTAATCAAATTTTAAAACAAAAACACATTTACCAACTTAAGTTTGTTGTAAGCATGTTTGAAAAAGCACATTTTTGGTGATACACGTGATAGGTGCAGTAGCCATGTCTTATTTGGCTTTTTTGATACAAATCCATCTTTCAAGCAGTTCATGCAGCATTATAATACCAGTCCATGCATTCAGGATCTAGAAGCCAACGTGTGCTGAGTGAGTGTTGCACTGTTTCTTTTAAACTTGTTAAAAACTCTTGCCATATACACATACTTGACATAAAAAAGGAATTTCCTTCAGATGCGATTCATTCAACTTGACTGTTGTTGCGTAAATGACAACTGAATGATCTTGTTGAGAAAAATCAGTGAATCACATTTTATCTAGATGTGAAAACAGAACAAAGCTTTTTTTGTGCATTGTCAGACAGTAAAAACTGCCTTGCTGTCATCAGTGTTGCTGAATAATGCATCCATGGCTGGGGATGCAAACATAAAGGTGTGTGGGAGGAGGAAGTGTGTCAAAACTTTCAGTTTGGTTACTAAAGGATTTCAAAAGTATGTTGACCAGATATTGAAATTACTTTTAAAAGTAATGTGTGATAATTTTTTTGAAATGTGAAAAGCTTGTCTTGGAAACATGTTAAGATGTAAAATGGATAAAAAAGTTAATGAAATATTTTTTTTTTATTTGGGTTGAAAATACTCAGACAAACTGATCAGTGTAGCTGCTTATTGGTTTTTATGACAATACATTAAAAAGTAGGTTTGATGTCAGCATCACTTCAGTGTGTTTAGAAATTCACTGCATCTTCTCTTTAGCTATTAGAACAGGTGCTAACCCAATAAATGCATGAATTATGAGTTGCATTGGTGCAGCCCAGCGCCTCCCTGCAAAGACGATGGTGTGACATCTGATCCACCTTGACAAGAGCAAGGACGCCTGCCTGCACGACTTCCTCTCTTTTTTCCACATTCCTTTCCTCTTTCCATCTCCTACCACTTCATTCTGAGCTGTGCAAAGCCGGATGAGGGTCATCTTACCGATGTCCTCGTTGAGATGCAGAAATCCAACGTTTTGGCAGCATCCTGTCCTGTTAACATCTGAACTTCAAAAGATGCCAGGATCTTCCTGCTTTCTACTGAGTTTGTCTTTCCCAAATCTAGTATTAATGAAATTGTAAAACAATGAAACAAAAGATGCCTTGGGAATGTTTTTTTTATTTTTTTGTTGTTGTTTAAACTATCTGGCAACACTGTACCACTGCATGAAAGATTCATGTAAATGAGACTAATGATTTGACAGAACTCACACCAATACAACGCTTTCAGCGCCACTTTTTTTGTTGATGCTGATTAGGGTCATATTTTGACTCAATGTAATGTTTATTGGTTGGCAGGTCTGAGGATGTGCATGTGTTGGTGCATGTCTGTGTGGGGGAGGTGGCAAAGCTCTGCAGCCTGATATTCTGGGAACAGCAGGGTGGCGTTGTTGACCCACCTGCTCTCTTCTCTCTTCAGCTGGATCTAGTCAGATTTCAGCAGCTGCATCCCCTCACAAAGCACTTCTTTGTAATCTTCCCAAGGCGCACAAATACAACTGCAACCAGGAGAGGAGAGAGGAAGGAGGAGGGAAGATGGACAGTTGAGATAGAAAGGAAAAAGGCGGCAAGTGTTATGTATGGCGTATAGTGGCACATCACATAAATGTAGTAACAAGCAGTGTCTGGTTCTCAAACATTTGAGTGCATATGAATGCATCATAGAGGTCTGTAATACTCATCATAGATGAGTCCACATTGAATGATTTCTAAAGATTTTTTAATGGTGCAGAAAATGACTTTTTAAATCCTGCAAACAAGCAAGATTTCTGTCCCTCACAGACCTGTTACTTCTTCTTTAAGAGGCTCGCATATCCTCCACTTGTTACCTGTATAAATGGCATCTGTTTGAACTGGTCATCTGTACAAAAAGATGGCTGTCCACAGCCTTGAACAGTCAGACTGCAACCTCTCCGCAGATAATCTCCCACCACCTGGAGCTCCATACAAGATCTCACCCGGTGGGGTACAAATGATTTTAAGAAAGGTGAGGAAACAGGCCAGAAGTACATGAGGGGGAACTGATCAAGAGTCTGACGAATGCTGGAACCACAGTAACAACTGTTTTTGTTAGTAAAACGGCACAGTTAAAGGCTTATCTAAAGTTTTCCTGAAACCATCTGGACGATCCAGAGGACTGGGAGATGGCCATGTGGCCAGATAAAACCAAGAATGAACTATTTTAAATAAATACCCAATAAACAAAATTTTCTGCATGACCATCAATATAGCTTTAGGAAAAAACGAACATCTTCATTTGCTCAAATACATTTTGTGGAAAACATAGCGTCTGCGATACTGTTGATCACGACATATTAATAAATAAATGTATGAAGTGAGAGGACTGGCCCTAACTTGGCTTAGCAGTTACTTGCATAACAGAAAACAGTATGTTGAAATAAATCAGGTAAAATCAGAAACATTGTCAATAAAGATTGGTGTTCCTCAAGGTTCGGTGTTGGGGCCGCTATTATTTACCTTGTATATTAATGATATTTGTGAAATCTCAAGTATGTTGAAAAACCTAAACCTAAATAAAACAAGGTTCATAATATTTGGTAATAGAACAACCAATACTAATAGGAAGCTCATGATTAATAATGCTGAACTTGAAAGAGGGTCTGAAATAAAACTCCCAGGAATAATGATTAACGAAAAATTACGTTGGAAAGAACACATAACCTATATCAAAATTAATATCTATACTAAGTAAAGTCAAATATTTCTTAAACCAGTCATCATTGAACACGTTGCACGGCTCATTCATTCTTCCCTACATGACCTATTGTGTTGTAGTGTGTGGAAACACATACAAAAAAGGCTGCAAGAATGTTCACCAAGTCACCTTATGCAGAACCAACTATCCCACTTTTTTTTTAAACTAAACTGTTGAAACTTATAGAATTGATTTATTCTAACATAATTCAATTCATGTGTTAAAAATAAACAATTGCCAGAAATTATCCAAAAGCTCTTTTGCTTGAGAGAAAATCAATACACTCTGGGAAGAACAAACGTGTACATCAAATCATCCACAAGGGGGGTGAAGTTATTGAATCATTGTAAGGAAGACATCAAAAATTGTCAAAACATTGATTAGTTAAGGGCATACTCATAAAGGAAGAAATAGAGAATAAATATGAAGAAACTAACAACATACTTTGATTTTTTTGTATGTGTACATATAAAAAAGTACACATTTGTTATTTTGCTGTTCTTTTAATCATTTTGATTTTATTTTGTGTTCATTTTACTCTGTGTCTAGAAAAAGACCTCTATGTAATGTTTAGTTTGTCTTGAATAAGAGAAAAGGGGGATTGGAATCGAAAAGCTATTAGCTTCATCCAAAGCCCTTTTTTGAACATTGAACATTATTTTTACATTTGTGATTGTTTGTTGAATAACTTGTATGGTTTGTTTTTTGATTTGTTTGTTTTTAGTTAGTTTTTTGTTTTTTTGTGTTGTTCTTGTTGGAAAAAAAAAGACGTGTTTTAAGGGAGAAGAATGCTAAGCTGCAACCCAACAACACCATACTCACTGTGAAGCATGGTGGTGGACACATCATGGTTTGGGGCAACTTTTCTGCAATGGGTACAGGACGACTAAGAGTGCAATCTATTGTGAGGATTTGAGCAAAAGCCTTCTTCCATTGGTGAAAACATTGAGGAGGAAAAGTGGCTGGATCTTCCAGCATGACAATAATCCCAAACACATCACCTGGGTAACAGAAGAGTGGTTATGTCAAAAAAAAAACTTTTGAAAGATTATGGAGTGTCAAAGCCAGTCTGTGCCATTCAACCCAAGACATCCCCCCTAAAAGAAAAAAAAAAGATAGCTCATGAGAAGATCTGCATGGAAGAATGGACCAAAATAACTATGGTGCAAAGCTGGTGAAGTTCCACAAGAAACGTCATTGACAACCAGGGTTACATTACAAAGTATTGGTATGAACTTTAATTATTGACCAAATACTCATTTTTGCACCTTTATGCCAATGAGTTCTTTAAAAATCCTGGATTCATCTTTTTTGCATTCTGTCTATAGTTGAAATTTACTTATAATGAATATGTTACTGACAAATACATTTCTGCCCCACTGTGTAAAGAGGACATATTCATACATTGACTTTATGAAAAAGACCACCTGCTTTGACAAGTGAAATATATATTTCTAAATAAACAGTGTCAAAGTTTTGAAAACATTGTAACAAGCAAACACCAGCTTCTTTGCACATACATGTCATGGCACAGGCTGAGTTGTGTGGCCATTCTGTTCTGTTCCTGTTCTCAGGCAATGTCATAAGTGATCGCTCCCATACATCTACAATATTATATCCAAGCCTCATGTCACACTATACACTAAAAGCAATTTAACAATCTTATCCTCAAATATATGTGAGTCTAGTCTGGAAAACATGCTCCTAAAAACAAGAATATGTCTAGGGCAAGTCCGCTCAGAGTGACTGCTCCCTGTGGCTCAAACACAGACGTGTGGATGGCAGGGGCAGAGAGACGTCATTAGAAGATTAACTCCAGAAGCTTATTTTACTGCTGTCATAAATTCACATACTCAAGCTTGGAGCTGGAAAAGCACAAATTGTTAGGTGCAGAGCCAGTGTCATTGTTTCTGATTGAATCTGACACCAACTAACAAAAAAAAAATTAAAATAAGCAGAGAATAAGTTGCACATGTTAAGAATAGTATAAATTGCTTACATAACATCACAGATACGTCTGTGTGCACACACTCGTAGAGTGCATTTAAACAAATTTTAAATCTTTCAAACAAGTTGGTTAAAAGGCAATTAGCAAACCAGCGTTGACATATATGAATAATACATTTTTGCAGAGCAGCCTGAACCAGCATCATGGCAAATGAGGGACATTATAGCCAAATGGATTTATTTTCTGCTTTAAATGTAGCAAAGCTGTCTCAGGGGCCTCTATTAGTAGCAAGAGGCAGGAAAAGGGGGTGGGCACTTCTCTCATTTCCTTGTTTTTGGCTCCATAAAAATCCCCAGACTTAAAAGAAAATGTGCAATAGGTACATTTGTCCACACATCCAAAGTCATTATTGTTTCCATGGTTATACATTGCATTATGAAATGAATGGATGGCCTTTAGTTGATGCAAAGCCAAAATCTTATCAGCTAAAAATGACAATATTAAATCCTCATCTTAATCGTTTGTGCATGAGAGACTCATGCTCTTATTCTCACCTTTTTGTTCCTCTTTGACACCTAAATTAGCAAAGTCAACTGTTTACCTTGGAATGAGGTGTTGCAAGGTTTTGCATGTGGGGATCATCAAGAAAACACAAACTATTTTGCAATTTGGATTTATATCTAATCAAAAATTCTAATTTTGTTGAGTTTACTTGCACTTATGTAGGCTATGGATAACAGACTGCAGCTGTCTTCATTTCCACTGAAAACTATGCCCTTAGTAATGTCTTAACTCATCTCCAGTTATCATAAAATAGATTTTTTTTAAACTAAAATAATAGAAACTTTAAATATGAAAGTGACAGCCGCAAAAAAGAGGAGGGGGAGTGAGAACACAGACGCACACAAAACAAGGAAGTAAGTCAAGGTGAGTGGAATCCAACGCTGCTGATCTTCTGCTGATTTGTAATTTCATCTACTCACTGATAGCCTTCACAACTGAACAAAGCTTCCAGTGAGAGGAAGTCAAATGCTCTGTTGTACCCTTAAGTGGTGTGACCCAAACTAGCTAATGTGTTAGGTATTAGGTAAGCTACATTAGAGCATTAAAAAAAAGCAAAACCAAAAACAAACCTCTTGGAAGGGCCAAATTTCCTCGTTTTTTTTTTCAGCCAGATATTTCCATGTCTTGTTTTGTTTGAAACTTAACACATCTGAGAAATGGTAATAAAGTGATATCAGAGAGCTGGAACTACAAAATCTGAAACACTAATCAGCAAATGTCCAGTTTCCCCATTCTCACCTACAGTATCAGTCAAAACAAACACCAAAAAAAAAATAAATCCTGTAAAATCACAGGACATGCTTAATCAACTGCTTGGAAAAAATGTTTGACAATGAAGAAATGCTCCTTTTTTTTTTTTTTGCTTTGCATGTTTTTAGCAGTTAGAAAAAGTGAAGTTGTTACCAGGAAATACCCAGTACCCATAAACAGTGGGAACGGTTAGGGAGCGCTTCCTTTTTTTTTCCTGCCTGAGGCAAAGATACCAGTGTGACAGTTGGTAGGGAAGCTTTGCAGCCTGTCATGGATTATAGAAAAAAGTTGTGCATGGACAAAAAAAAAAAAAAAAACAGAAAGAAAAAAAATCAATGAATAAAGGAAATGTCTTGAAATAATGTTAAATTGCTTTATATTGTCTTTGTAATATTTCGAGATTACATTTCATTTCAGCTGCACTCAAATACACAAGAAAGTACTTGTAGACTATGCACCAGTATGTGGAGATGCTGAGCCAGAAAACACCTCTCCCTCCCTAATGATCAGTGAGTCTATTCTCACCTACACCCATGAGCTCTGCTTACTGTACACAGAAGAATACACATAACAGAGATGAGCTTCCATTGAAGAGTGGCTGGCTGAGGTATAGCTTACAGTGAGTTTAAAGCCCAGTCAATTGAGAGGAGTTCTTAGACCAACTCCTTTACATCCAGGGAAGTCAGCAGAGGTTTAACTGGTTTGAAGTTCTTATGGGAATGCTACAGAGGTCATTGTTTTGGCCTGGAAATGCATCTGTATCTTCCCAAAAAGAGTTGGAAGAAGTGTCACAAAGAGCTGAGCTTAGACTGCTGTCTACAACCTGAACACAGAAGAGGCAAACAATGAATGGATGGATCCAACGTATTGTCTGACTGAGAAATTGTCATGAAATTCCCACTCCAATTATCTTTTGATCTATTTCAAAATTGTTCTTAATGCATTTTTTTTATTATGCAGTTTTTAGCCACAATCAAAAAATGAGTTGGTTTTTTTGGACATAGTTTCTGCAGAGCGGCAGCAGTTCATTAGAAATTCATCTTTGAGTTGTGGGCAGGACTGTTGGCATGGAGTAAGCCAATCCCTTTTCTATCGTCCATCTGTTTATATGCTCTCCTGCTAATTTAGAGCCCCTCACAACCCTAATTTCACATTACCAGTTCAACAAAAATAAAGAATATCAGAGCCATCCAGTTGTACAGTTTTGAGCCAGAAGCCAGATACATCAGACTGGGGCAGAGCAGGGAGCTTGTGGCTTGCTGTAGTGACTTGTAGAGTCACACTAACAAGCTTTTTTCCAATTGAATTTTTGCATTTGCTCCCAATTCACAACAATTTGACTAAAGAAGTACTCAAAAATGCAATTTTAAGATCACATTTCTTTATATATGCCCTCCATCAAGAGAAAAATACCACAAGAGCATGTCAACAACACATTTTTTATAAGAGTGGGCCTTTAAAATGAAGTTGGTTTGCTGCTTGTTGTGTGACTTGAATAAATAGAATAGATAAGTCTTTTTCTTTAAGAACAAAATTGCTCTGTCCAGCTATGACACATACCGCAATGAGGCATTTTGATTCCATTTGAGCCATTTTGACACCAGATCTGAGGCTCTGTGCTGTAGCAGAGTTTTTAACCATGGTGCTAATCTATGGATAATGTTGCAACACCATTTTCAGTTTGTAATTCAGAGCATGGTGGGAGTTTATGGTGGTTAAGGATAAGCCCCGACAACAGAGAGCATATGTGCACAGTTACTTGGAAAATAGGAATCTGGTGGGTCCCACGATTACCAACAAAATTGAATAAGCGGACCCCCTTTTTGGAAAGTTCCTAATATATGTTGTATCATGTAATGTAATACACAGCTCATCAAGATGACTGCACTCTCTTCATGTGGTTAGCAGCAGGTGTGCTGAAGTACTTTTCAATGTAAAAGTTCCTTTAAAGGTTGCAGACTGGCTGGAGACGGACGGACTAACTGCAGCTAATAAACATCGAAAGCCTTGGCTGGTTTACTTGAAGCCTAATTAGAGAATTTGATCCGCTTCACCAATAATGGTTTTAATAGTTCGAAATGATCCTGTTATATGTGAATTGGACACAGGGGATTCTGCGTTCTAACGTGTGCCACTCTCTTGTGTTTCCACGCTTGTGCGGACATTTATAAAGTCCTGATTTCTGGAAATTAAGACAGAAATGAGCAGAGCAGTTTTTTTTGTTCTTGTTTCAATTTGGTGAGAATAGATAAAAGGCAACAATGGGGCAAAGTGTTATTGAGTAACTACTTTTTCAAGTGAGAGTTGGGCTCACAGCTCGGTTTTGACTAGATTCTTTTTGCACTTTCAAAGTTAAAAGCAAATTTACCATCTTATGGATGAGAACCAACCCAGCAAAAAAAAAAAAAAAGAAATTCGCACAATCTAAAAAAATGAAGCACACTGGAAGTTTTTTCCAATGTAGTCCTTGAAGAAACAAAGAGAGAAACCGCATACATTCCTCTGGGACAAGATATGTCATGGAAAGTGTCATCCTGCTGAACATCTAAGCAGTTAGGCTGTCATATCTGAGGAAACTAACCAGGATTTTAGACATCGGAGCTTAGTCTCCAATGGTTTGGAAACATAAATGAACCTTTAAAAAAAAAAAAAAAAAACGTCTCCTGTCATAAACGAAACCATTTTGGGCCTCACAAATGTGTCTATAAAGGGACTGGTCTAATGAAAGCTCTATACAGCCAAGACCCAGAGCACTACAGATTAAGAGAAGCTTGAGAGGAACCTGAAAGAAACCCTGACTTCAGACAGTTCTTCTTAGTGCGCAACGCTAGAAACTGTCAACACATCCATTTATGTAAAAACAAATTCAACTGAGCATCGATTTTTTACCAGTGCTTCACAAATCCTCATGCATCCTCATGAAACACTCAAACTCTTTTTTTCTTCAGGTGTTAATACCCTAAAGTGACTGATAGCCAAACACATCCAAAGATATTCTGAATAAATTCTTTCCTTTCATATTTTTTTTCTCAAAGACTTCCTTAATGACCCCTTTTTTCCTGCATTTACAACAACAATCTTTATTGAAACCTTAAATTGGTTCAGTAGACCCCTCATTATGTTGTTTAATTAGAATGAATTTAGAATTCTGTGAGGTCAGAGGTTAAAAGGAGGGCTGAACGCACAGCAGCTGTCATGGGGGATGGACTGCTATTAGAGGCAGCACAGTCAAACATTCCAAAGTCCTCCACCTTGCTAAGTAGACAACCTGGAAAATGCATTGTGTGGTGAGGCCAAAGGAAAAGCATCCGTCATGCAAAGATCAGCGCGGTTGAGAAAAGTAGAGGTGGAGCAAAACTGGGAAGTGTAAGCACTCTTCACTGGGAGATTCATTTGACATGTACAGTATGTGACCTGGGCTGGAAAATTCTCTCTTTTTTTATCTCAAAATATGAAAGTCATATCATTTTATTGAGGCTTAAACAGAAATTTCTTCTTTTAAGCTTCTCAATCTTAAATATATCTTAGCTTTCCACTTATGTTTTCTAAAACTGTAAATCCTTCCTTGATAACCTTCCGTGAAACGTGCAACCATCTTTAAACCTTTAACACAAGTCCAATGTTAACATTCTTTTGATTTCAGCTGATTACGCATTTTCAGCTGATTACGCATTTTCAGCTGATTACGCATTTTCAGCTGATTACGCATTTTACATGATTTCAGCGTATTCTGAAGTAGCCTTTACAATAGTGAAGTGCTTCCATTAAATTAGCTGATCCCAGCTTTTCTCTGTTTCAGCTGATTCATGTTGATCATGTAAATGGTCAAACAGTTATTGTGCATCAAATGCTATTTTCACATTGACATGCTTTCAAGCAACCACTTCCTATGAAAAGTCTATGTACACACAAACACACGCGTGATAAAATAAAGACTTGCTGTTTGGATTGAGGTTTGGTTCAAGAACTGATGTCTAAGGAAAGTAATGATTTTTAAAAGGCTTTTTGATGTCAGTTTTCAAGTTCTTGCATCAAGTAGTTACAGGACAGCTGTTTCGGCATGAGATTGTATATGACCTCTATGTGCTACAAAACTTTTCTCCATTGTTACACATTTTGTGGCGATGAAAATGCTCAACACCGTCCAGTCACTTTGCCACAGTGAAAAAATGTGCCTGACTGTATTAAAACACAGAAGCAGGGACCAAAGGGAAAAAAGATTCCTGTGGGCGGCTGTGTAATTTCATTTTGTATGCACATTAGAAGCCATGAAGTATAATTTACATGTGGCATAAAAGCAACTTAGGCTCAAGAGAAAGGGGAAGGAGGACACGTTCCTTGTCTCCTCCAAAAAAATGACATTCTTTTCTACGATTTTCTCCTTCAAATGTATCTCACAATAGGAGAATAATCAAAACCTTCCCTAAGTTTTCAGGTTCATGCATGGTTAAATGTTTTTCATTGCTATTTCCTTTTAAAATGAAGAAAATCCCAGAACTAGCAATGCATGAGGACGACTTGAATCTGGTTTCCTGTCTTCTTTGTTTGTCTCTATTGGCAAAAATGGTATTCCAGCTTCATATTGAACAGAAGCTGTCATTCATTTGATTTTTTTTGTCGTTGTTGACTTGTTTTTTGAGAAATCTGAGAAACAAATGGTATGTTTTAGAATTTCTACAGCAGTTATATGTAATTTAACCCCACCAAGTACCAAAATCAATGAGTAACACCATAACACATAATAAAATCCAACATGGATAAAATCTACTGCTTTTGAAAATCTACCTTCATTTAGCATAAACAACAGGAATGAATTGAAATCCCTTTAATACCACATGTTTTGCACATGTACTTGCAAGTGCACGCATGCTGCACATGTGCTTACTCAGTTGATCCTGCAGGAAGAGCTTGAAGCTAGAGGCGTTCATTCTTAACGACTAGCTGTTGTCCTGTTCTTCTACATGTACACACACACTCACGCGTGCACACAAACACACGCTGAACTTCACTCTTTGCTCTTGCAGCAGCTGCAACAAACAGCAAGCACCAAGTTTGTTCCAAAATGCTGTACTTTTTTTAAATACAAAAGAATTCTGTCTTTTCTTTTTTTTTTTTTTTTTACCTTTTGGAAATATGAAACAGATAAAACAAAACTTCTTACCTTAACATGTGATCCTCAACTTGTCTGCAGTGAACTCTTTCTGTATTAGCAGGAGATTTATTTCCACACTATAAGCACTCATCTTGCTTGAGCAAACTGCTGTGTGCATGGAGCAAAGCAAACTGCAGCCGAACACAAACATACCTAGTCTTTTCATGGGAAGGCCAGTGATAAAAATCATCCCACAATACATGAACAAAGACACCTGCAATGAAGGCAGTGATTTAATCTACCTGCTTATCTGCATTACTGTAAAATGTGCTTTTAATGACATAAAAAGAACAATTCACTGGATATGAGAAGTAACTTTTGGGGCTCTTATAGCCAGAGCAAACTTACTTCCTTTTTTTAAAAGTTGGGCATTTAGTGAACGCTGTGACGGCAATCATACAGGCCCAAAAAATGTTCGACTTATCAAGGTTTTTGCAAGTTCTAACATGGAACTCAACATGTGACACAGACACATTTCCTTATATTCAAATTTACCCTTCTTTGCTTTTTCCCTACCACTAAAATATTAAAATAATGCATGGTAGGCTAATCATCTCAGCTTACCTGAATTAACTTTTCTTGTTCAGAAAGAAAAATAAAACTCATAATCATTCATTCTGAAATACCGGTAACACGATCTTTGATGACAATAATTGCCAAACAACTCTGTTCTTGTCTTGTTCTGTTTTATTTAGTTTAAAATGCTTTGCTAAGGTTTGGTTAAATATTTTGCAACTTTTATACAAAAACAAATTTTGTCAAAAGCGCTTGTAATATTTATATTTTGTCACAAAACAGCATTTTAAAAAAGTTCTACATCAATGTGGGATTTCTTTAAAAAGCAACACGAGGGACTCCCAAATGCTTCTTAATTGTTGCTTTTATTTATTTTTTACTATTACTATTATTATTATTTATAATCATGCAAACATTTAGTATTTTAATCACTTTTTTAATGAATGAATGCATTAAATAATTAATGATTACATATGTATTTACCTAACTTTTGTATTTGTGGTCACCGTCAACAAAAAGCATCAAACTCAGTCCAAAGGAAATTAAGCACAAAACTGGAGCCTGCAGAATAACTTGAGCCAATAGGGAAAAAGTGGTGATTTATTCCAGCCAATCCCAGGCGGCAGGTGTGGTGACGAATTTAAAACTCCAACTCAAGTTGCAGCAACGTGTAGCTCCTCAGCCCATATTGTGGACCACAACTTTGACGGACGCACCCCCGACAGCTTCGGAAAACAAGAGAAACAAACAAACAGGGAAACAACAGTCTAGTGCTGACAGGCCCGACCGAAGGAATTCATCTGGGTCCGACCGTGCGTAAAAGCGCGCACCGGCTGAGCGCCCCGCCGCAGAAGCGACGCGCCCCATCCCCAGCCAAGAAGATTTCTGGATTTTATTTTGGACTAAAAGAAATGTTAAAAATGACAGAAGAGCACGACAAGTGTGTGAGCGAGCAGCCATGCAGCCCGTCCGGGACCAACAGCTCAATGTCCCAGGATGAATCTGACTCCGATGCTCCGTCGTCACCGACCGGCTCCGACGGCCATGGATCACTGCTCGCCGGTTTGAGCAAGAAACTGGACTCAGAGGACGACGAGCGTTTCCCAGCCTGCATTCGGGACGCGGTCTCTCAGGTCCTTAAAGGATATGATTGGTCCTTGGTGCCCATGCCTGTGAGAGGGAATGGATCTCTGAAGAACAAACCGCACGTCAAGAGACCCATGAACGCGTTCATGGTGTGGGCGCAGGCGGCCCGCAGGAAGCTGGCAGACCAGTATCCACACCTGCACAACGCAGAGCTCAGCAAGACGCTGGGAAAACTGTGGCGGTAAGTTGATCATTAAAAACAATACATGAGCATAAAAATACCATGAAGAAAAGAAAAAAAAACACTTTACATTATTGTTATTTCACATTTCAATTCTGCTTTTGGACTTTTATAGTATGTGGAATACACTTTAAAGTAATAAATATTAAGAATAATTCATTTTATGTAAAAAAAAAATGAAAAAGGTATCAGAACAGAAATAAAGTTTCTTTACTTGTTTTCATTAATTATAAAGTGGAACAAAAAGTTCACCTTTTTAATTAAACCCAGTTATGTGAAAGTTTAAAATAAATAGTAATCCGGATACTTTTTCCTTTATCAGTTTGCTTTCAGAGAGTGAAAAGAGGCCATTTGTTGACGAAGCAGAGAGACTGCGCGTTCAGCACAAAAAGGATCATCCAGACTACAAGTACCAGCCCCGTCGGAGGAAGAATGTGAAACCAGGCCAGAGTGACACGGAGTCTGGGGCTGAGATGGCTCATCACATGTATAAATCTGAGCCTGGAATGGGAGGATTGGCAGGAATGACTGACGGACACCACCACCCTGACCACGCAGGTATGTGAACCAATTCATTTAGAAAATAATACAAAAATGAGTATAGCTTATTTTCCTATATAATATTTTACTGTAATCATTTCTGTTTTAGGGCAGCCCCATGGTCCACCTACTCCACCCACAACCCCCAAAACAGACCTGCACCACGGCGTGAAGCAGGATCTGAAACATGAAGGCCGTCGTCTAATTGACAGCAGCCGACAAAACATTGACTTCAGCAATGTAGATATTTCTGAGCTCAGCACCGATGTCATCAGCAATATGGAGACCTTTGACGTTCACGAGTTTGACCAGTACCTTCCGCTCAACGGTCATACCTCAGGCCCTGCTGCCCTGTCCTCAGATCACAGTCATGGGGCAGTACCAGTGCCTGGCAGCTCTTACTCCGCCTCATACGGCCACACCGGCAGCAACGGGTCTTCTTGGAGCCGAAAGAGCACAATGTCTTCTTCCTCCCCCTCCACCAGCGAGGTGGGCCAGCATCGTCTTCACATTAAAACGGAGCAGCTGAGTCCCAGCCACTACAGTGAGCACTCCCACGGCTCGCCATCGCACTCCGATTACAGCTCCTACAGCAGCCAGGCTTGTGTCACCTCAGTCACGTCGGCTCCCTCAGCTGCAACCTCGTTCACCAGCTCCCAGTGTGACTATACTGACCTTCAGAGCTCCAGCTACTACAACCGTTACACCGGCTACCCTTCTAGCATCTACCAGTACCCCTACCTTCATTCAACTCGGCCCTACAGCAGCACCATCCTAAACAGTCTGTCCATGGCTCCAACTCACAGCCCCACTTCCTCCAGCTGGGACCAGCCTGTCTATACCACCCTGTCTCGACCTTGAGGAAACCAAAACAGCCAATTTAAGCAGGTACTCATTCAGTTTGATGCACTACGATTTAGGGACATAAGGAAGAAGCGTGAAATAAACTTAAGAAAAAGTGCCTGCTGATTTTATACAAAGTTATATTGTTGCTATTAAAAAAAAACAAAAAAAAAACGCTCTTGTACAGAGTCACACGAGAAGTTGTGTTGGTGAGCCGAACTCCTCCGTGAGGACTAACGCCTACATTCTGTACATCCTCTTTCTTTTCACGTACAGACTGCATTTATGTGCACAGTTGAGGTAAAGCAAGGACCTGCTACTGAATTTCAGGACTGAAACAGTTTGACTAACTGTATAGACGGTAGACGGGACCAGTTTTGTGAAGTTAAAGTAAAATGAAATGGATTTCCAGAGTTTTATTGCCGGGCGCTATTTGCATCGGTTGTTTAGTCTTAAGTAAATGTCTCTTATGATTCTAGTGTCATTTTAGCATTAAAGTCTTATATGTATTTATGTTCATGCATTAATGTTTTTTTTAAAGCAAAACTTTAACTCTGTTTAGACTACAGTCTCCAACAGCTTTTATTTTGAAAAAGAAAAAAAAAAAAAAGGTACAGTTTTGATGTTATTCCGTTAGATGACCAATTTCCAGAAACATCTCCATTCCAAGTTTTTAAACAGACACGACCAACAGAAGTGCAGAACAGGTGCCTGGAATTTATGCTTGTCAAATCGCGATTAGTCATGATCTTGGCTTAAAGGAAATGGGGTAAAGTAACACCACAAACTCTGACTGACATGTCAGCTGGATGCTCTGTATGTGCCAATGGACAACCGAAGAATATGCGAAAGCATGTACATGTGTTAGCCATTTCTCTGGGAAGGGATGCATATCCTACAATATAATGCAAACCCAATGTTACAAAAAAAAACCCTATCTGTTCACTCATGTTCTGCTCAAAGGGGAGTAGGGTTAAAAGTGAAATGAGGTGTATTTTTCTCATTTAGATCTCATCAGCCATCAAGTGCCAAGTCATTGCTACAGTCTTGCATAAAATATTTTTGTGCCTTATTGTCAGTATTTTGAAATGACGTTAAATAATTAACAAAAATCAGGCAGCACACATCCGTGTCAGAGACTGTGATGGTTAACTTACTTTTCATTATGTCCTTAATTTGATTTCATTCCTTACAGCCTTTATTTGCAATGTTCTGTGACACACTAAATGAGAAATGTGCAGAGTCCCATCTGCCAAGTTTGGTCCACAGAACTGTGGTTTGTATATCATTATGTTGTATAATTTGAGAGGGGCTGTGAAAATGATTGTTGTTCTGTTAACTATAATTACACTTGCACAGCTAACCCATCCGCTGGTCTTTTTTTTTCCAAGAAATAAATAAAAGATACTTTTTTTGTGATGTTTATATCTGTTGTTCTTCTTTACATCCACAGTTTGTTTCTATTTTCTTGTTTTTGTATATTGATTTATTTGGGGAAAAAAAAACACATTTGTTTTTAGCATTTTTAACTAGCTTGGATGCCGAATATTTACATACATTTATGACATTCCGTCAGTGACATTGATGGGAACATTTTCTTCTGATCTTCTGACAAATTTATTTTTGGAAACTAAAACAGATATCAGTTGCATTGCGAGTTTTAGACACAACTATTACATATTTTGTTGTTTTGTCTCTCTAAGAAATGCCTGTTGTCAAACTCAAAATTTCAGTAAAAAGCTTTATGAGCTTCTTCTATTTGACTTTATTCTTCTGACATTTTGGTGCTTTTAGTTGTCATTCTTTTCAAGCGCTGGTATATCTATCAAAATAGCTGGATTTTTTTCTAGCACTAAAGCAGCAGAAAGAAAAGGAATGAGAAGAGATCCCATCTCCTCTGGTTCGGTGGGTAGAATGCTCAAGTTTGCCCTGGCATGCATGCCAAGCATCCGTTCCTAACCAGTCCAGAGAGAAGCCAAGAGCCAGGGCAGCGCTGCTGAATTTTAATGATTCATTATGCTGTGGAGGGGCCCCATTGTGTCCCTTTATCCGGAGAGCTAGAAAGGAATTAATTGGACAGAAAATGCAAGGGGCAACGGGAACTGACAAGCCATTAAGAGGGTCCTGAATGGATGATTAGATGCACATGGGGGAGGATCCCCCTCCCGGTCTGTCTCATATCACGGCACTACACAAACAAAACAAAAGCAAAAAAAAAACAACTAAAAAACAACAAGAACAACAATTACAATGACTATCAGACCAAACTGGAGAAATAATATCAGCGCCCATAATCTGTAGATAATAAAAGAAGATAATACCACGGCAGATGGGGTGTGGGTGGCTGAAGAACGACTTGTTTTTCTTCCCTCAAACTCTCTTTTTTCAGAAACGTTTGCCAAATACTTTCAGGAGAAACTCTTTGAGAAAGAACAGGAGTGAATAAAAGTGATGCAGAAAGCCTCTTCAGGGTGCTTGGGTCCTGTTTCCCTGGAACTCGTCCATTTCTTTTTTGATTAGGACTTTTGAAAGCCCCACTGTAAATATCTAAAAAGAAAAAACTGAAGCGCAATGAAAAACTTAGCTTAAATTAGCACAGTTTCCCTAATGAATGAAAGCACATAACAGGGAATTTCACTGTAGTAGGAGCTTTTTCTGAAGTGTCTCAAACTAACGATGACTTTAAATGCATTGTGATGTATAACTGAATGTTTGTTTTGGACTGCAGTGCTGCGCTAAATTCCAGCTATTAAATGTATTGTTGATGCTGGGAAGTGCAATATTGGAAGAGCGAGCCATGGTCCACATACCAAGAGGGGGAAGAGAGAGATGAACTCAGTTAAACTGGCATTCCACCACCAGATCACATCCCATTGTTAGGAGTAGCATAACATGCCTGGTAATAGTCTCATCCTGCCTAATGAGCCTCGCTGACTCAGGGCATGTTTCACTTAAAAAAAGAGGGAGCCGGGACCTGCAAAAACTGTAAGAATGCGAGCTGATTTGCAAGGGAAATGAAGAGGACATAAAGCTCAGCTGCTGCTGCGTCCACTGAGTCTCGCTCTGCAACATGTTTCCCACTTCTCTTAACTTTCAGCCTATACCAGGTATAAAAAGGATGAATTTGCTTCAATATCAAGAATGATTCATTCATTTTATTAGAAACTTCATTATTGAATAAAAATTGAACTGTTAAGAAGTGCTGCGACAGGACCCAGTTCCTTTTGTTTTGGAATTTATTATACCTGTCCAATGCAGCACTCTCGTCCTCTTCTTCTGCATCTGTGCCTTTGTAATTGTGCGGATGTGGTTTTTCTCTTCTTTTGCCTTGTTTTGAAAAAATACATCTGCATTCAAGGCCCCGTGATGGAATGATGAACCATCTAGAATGTTTCCTGTTTCCACCCAAAAGTAATTGGGATAGGCTCCAGCAACCACGTGACCATGACAAGGAACCAGTGGGTTTGGGAAAGGGATGGATAGACATCTGTATTCATTGCATTCCCAACAAATCCAGTATTTCGAAGAGCATTTCTTTTTTTAAAGGGTCCCATATCATGCTTTTCTCAAGCATGTCAGAGTAAACTATATCCATATATATATGATAATATATTAAAGAATGAATGTTTTATGAGTTATGTTCGTGAGCTCTTTTCCTACCTGGAAGTAAGGCACCTCAACACCACTTTTCACTGCTTGTGGGTCCTGTCCATTTCCATGATGTTATCCAAGAGCCAACCTCGTCAGTGTGTTTGCCTTTCGTCTGCGAAAGCAAACATTTTGCAAAGATTGGTGTGCATATTATACTCTTAAAATAAAAGCTTTTTGGCGATTAAAAGAAATTAACTTTATTATACACTTAAAGACTAAAAAAAAAGTTGATTTTGCATGATATAAACCCTTTAAATTTTTTAAAATGTACAGTTTGGATGTTCTTAAACACCAAAATATGATGCTTTCTATGGATTTTTTTTTCTCCTTCAATTACATGCTTTTTTTCTTACTTGTTTTTTTTTTTTTTTTTTTTTTTTTTTTTTTTTTTTTTTTTAACAATTTTAGACTCTGCCAAGTGTTTCTGAGGTGCTGCACAGAAATTCCTTCTACCTTCTTAATGTTTCTAAAACTTTTGCAACAAAACTGCAGTTTTCTCTTGTACAATAAATGCCTGGATTCTGCATTTAATTTACCTTTTAATCTCACATTAAGAAAACAACATTTTTACTTTTTCTGTTCTCTTGACTACCATTAAATATCCATTTTTAATAGAGTTTGACAAATCAAAATGCACTGAATTAGGAAAGTACAAGAGATAAAAATTTCAAAATGATGGCATATTTTATGGCAAACTTAGGTAAACATGTAAGCCTGCAACTTACTACCTAGACTTATGCTGTGAAATCTATGGGTATTTCCATGTGTCTACATGAAATGAAAACTGCACAAACCTGTGAAAGAAAACCTTGTCTATATCAATATTTTGCCCTATTTTAGCAGCTCCACCCATTTGAAGCACTTCCTGGTCTTAAGTACTTTACTCTCCTCCCTTTTTTTTTGGTACCTAAAGTGTTGGCTGGCATGACCACACAAGTCAAACATAGTAACAGACAGAATTACCCTACATCTACCCTTTTTTTATAGATTATTAGGCACATTGAAGGAGAACCTGAAGGAAAAAGTAAAACATTTAAAAATACTACTAAATGAGATTTATGCTTCTTTTTTTTGTCTGCATACAAAGTAGTTGATAAAGCCAAGTGATGGATCAGTCATTTTTAATCAAATATTCATGCAATTTACCATAGCAGCAGTTTTTTCTTGTGTATATGAGTGTGAGTGTGATCCTCAGTAGCCTTTATTGACTGTCTTTGTTGTATTTCACTGATTTGTTAGTGAAGCCTAATTTCACCACTTTGAGACACAAACAAACAAGAGAAACAAGAAATAAATGCAAACAACGGAAGTGAGACTTTTTTCAGCTCCTTTAGTCAGTCAACCAGTCAAAGATCCAATAAAATTAGCATTAGCATGAATGAAAATGGTTGGCAAAAAAAAAAAGAAATCACGATTAAAATTTTTTGTTTTTGCTTTAATAAAAAATAAATCTGTTTAATAATTCACAGCATTATAAGTGTATATTGTGTTAAATAATTTAATTATTTTTGAAAGCATTTCTAAAACAAGATAATCTAAAATTCATCAAGTCAATTTTGTCATTTTGAAAAAAAAAACAGGTGTAGTTTAGCAAATTATAATGAAACCCACTTTTTTGTTATTACTATGTTTACCTAAAAGTTTATATTCTTCTAACAATACATTTGCTCACTAAAGGTAGATTTCTGTTAGCATTTTTGAGTAAAAATAAGACAAAAGAGGAAAAAAAAGAGCAAAAAAGAAAAAAAAATTACAGCAACACTTTGACATCTGGCCATGTTCAGTTCTGTGAACAGTTGTCTGCAGTCTTTCACTTTCTCTTTTCCTTCGTTCTCTCCTTTTCACTTTTCTTGGCACATCTTGATTGTGAATGGGGTGGCAGCATAGCTGCTCATCTTATTTCCACAGCTTTCAGACTTGTTGATTAGTAACTGAGGCTGTGTTGTCATTGTCACAGCTTTTTGCTTTTGTTGAACTATGGCATTAATCCATAATTATGTACTTTGGGCATCTTTGCTTGACGCCTCAACCCCTTCTCATTTCCTGTCTCCCTTCTGCTTTGGGTTTGCCATCATGTGTTTTGGTTAAAGTCAAGAGACTTTGGATGACTGTCCCTTTGGAGATTTGAATATGCAAAAATCCTCTACTTAACTGCTGCTTGGAACTTAGTTGTTTTTTACATTTCAATATTCTTGTTATTTCCTGTTTGTTTGTGACCCAAAGCAGCAAATGCAGGACTTAACCATGAGACTCACCATTCTTAATGTTATGGTAAAAAAAAGTGTCCTTTGCCTGATATAATTAAGGGCAGTGAATTGGTATGTTATTATTCTCAACAATACACTCACATTGTTGCCATGTCCTACAGCCCCAACACCCACACAAGTTGGACTCCTCTGTTGCCAATGAGAGAGGGGAGGAAGAGAGATTGAGGGGCTGAGGAAGTAGCATGTAGAGTCCTTTAAAACCCAGGAATGTCGAGTGTGAGAGCCACATTTGCAGCAAAAATTTTACTGCAATTAATGTGGTAGTTGCAGAGGCATTGAAAATGGAAACAAGGAAGAGCAGTCAGCAAAAAAAAAGGAAGGAATATGATCAGCATAAAGTGCAGCAAGCCCACAGTATAAGACATTGCAGGTGAGCGTACTCATTATCTGCTGCAACACACTGATGGAATGCAGAATCTCTGGAAACACATGCATACTGCTGGTGTCCACAGGTTAAAATCACAAAAAACGGAATTTTTGAGCTTCACTTTTGTTAGTTTCTAAGGCCATATTACAACAGAAAGCACAATTTTTATTTAGAGTGCATATGATCAGCAACACATGTCCATTCTCTCACACTTTATGGTGTTTGTGGTGTGACAAAGAGCGGGGTAGAGAAGAGAAAAAAAAACAGGGAAGAGTTTGTTCCCCCTTGTGGTTTTGGCCCGCTCGAAGGCTTGGAGTCATTCCAGTCCATCCCTACTTCTGCCTTTGATATGGATGGGATTCATTATGTAACTCAATCCATTATCAAAGAATCAAACAATGTGGTTTGAGAAGGAAGGTGTGCAGTGAGAAGACCCAAAAACACCACTGATTGAATAGATATTTACACTGTCCTTCCACAGCGCATCACCACCCCGATAGTGCCAACGGCAGTCAAGTCTTCGAAATCAGACCAAATGCTGTTTTTACATCACAATAATCCCAGAAAGTTTCTCACGTCCACTTTTAAAATGTACCCTCTCAAAAATATCAGATTTATGTGGAAGCATACAATGATTATTATCATGTCAAATGTGTTTTTGACTTATCCAGAGTCAGTGGGCAGAGCAAGAACATTAAAAGTTATATTTATGAAACAAAAGGTTCAAGGGACAATGCTAAAACGTACAGATTGCTTTAAAAACCTAATTGGAATACCACACATTCTCCTAATGGGAGATTATCTTACATATTGAAGGAAACTGGAACTAAAATCTTAATATTTGTGGTCTTTTTAAGCTATCACATCCTAGATTTTTTTGCGAAGGTCACCCTCAATTATATGCTGCAACACCTTCAATTTAAAAACGACTCTGGATTGATCTCAGCCACGTTGTTAAACATAAGAGCATAGATGGCCTGACATTAGTGTTTGATAGCATCAGCTCTGTGTTTGATTTGAATACAGAAGCAAAACACTGTTGAATGCAAAATGCTATATTTGGGCTAGAAGAGGCAGCTTATGATTTGAATATGAAAATGTGATCAGTAAGTTCGCTGTTTGACAGCTCATACTTTACTTATACTTTACAAACTTGCTCACTTGTTACCAGTGAGACTCTCCAAGCTTGTTTTTTTTACTAAAAATGAAAAAATTGCTCCCTAGTAAACAATCAAAGGTGAAACTTGGCATTCAGTTGACTAGAAGCAGACAGACGACTGCGAAAAAAAGTCTTTGATTTTCCAACCGGGCTGCTCCTACTGCTACATTTCCAGATGTACTTGTTTGATTTGATCCAAATCCAGTATTTGTTTCCACATTCAAGCCAAAATGACAAACAGCACTGTTCAGAGATGACAAAAATACCAAATTCAATAGCTATCTGGTTATTTTTCTAGTTCCTGGCAAATGTTGAACTTCCTATGTGCCAAAACCACTGACTTTATTTGAGCATAAATTTAGCATTGACCCAAAATCCTACTTGATTGTTTGAGCAGTCAGCACACAGTTTGCTGTTAACACAACTACAAACCGCAGAAAGAATAAATCCAACCATTCAGATTTCACATCTGAATTGCTCTGTCCTGAACAAAACCTGCTCATGACCAAAAGTCTCCTTCACAAGCTTCTGTTGAGCTTTTTGGCCAAAACCCCCCAAAAACCTGCACTTCTCTGTCATTTTTCAAAGCACTTCCAGTCCCTTGTCACAACAAAGAGAAAAACAATACAGAAACTCATCATACTGAAAATAAAATCGAGTCACGCTGAGATTAAATTTACAGGCAAAGTTGTGAGATAAACTAATGAAGTCCAGAGAAGACAGTGGGATTTGAAATCTGATGATTTCCTGCTTTCCTTCCAAGCTTTGACGCTTTACAGACGTGCGTTACTTCGCAATCTTAATCCTTGCACCTCTGTTTTGTTTTTTGTTTTTTGAGGTTTTGTGGAAGATAGACAGAGGACGTGTGCTTTAGCTTTTCATTGACCAGAATACAGTCAAAGCACAAATAATGGATATTCTATGCAGTCCGTGTTTATGTTTAAATCTCCATTCCAATCATATTTTGATTTAATGTAAAAGCGTTCCCATTGGTCTTTTAATTACGTTTTTAGTTAAAATCCAAAGAAAGCAGTATTCTTTTCTAGGACATAGTTTCTACAAGAGTTCATTGGTAAAACGCCTCTGAGATGTGTATCGCTGGCACAAGGCAACCCCATCCCCCCTTCCCTTCTACACGCTCTCCTGTTAGCAGGTTTGTGGAGTGAGAGGAGCAGGACTGGTGAAGGAAGAGGTCACTTAAGGTTGATAATCCGCATAAAATATGATTTATTCACTGGAATGAACACTTCGATATCCTTCAAAAGACATGTAAAAAAGGGAAAACATTTTTAAGAGCAACTATTTGTTGTGAATTGTTTTTTATGCTAAAAAGGGTCCTAAGCAGTCCAGGTTTGTTTACGATTTCAGAAAAAGCTTAAAATGCTGTTGATTTGTCTTTAAAACTGTGAAAAGACATCTGCACTCAACAAACTTCTATGTGAGCAGCTGTATAGCTTTGTACTGAATCTACAATCCCACATTAGTTATTATGCTCCTTATAATCACAGTGTAGATATTTTGTGTCATTTTTAAACATTTTAGGTAATTAAATCTTCTGACATTTCGCTAACAAATCTGTTTTTAGGCTGCTTGATCCCACAGGGATCCCACTTTTTTGCTATTAAGCCTACTTGTGTTTTTAAAATCTGCTTTCTCGGTTTACCATATTTTTCTACTTTTCCACATTTATCTTAACAAATGTAGAAAGTATATGTAAAGAGTTGAAGCATGACTGCATGTCTGCACACTTGTTGCTGTTCTCCCAGGATGGAACTAATCCTGGGGGTGGCAAGAGTGGACTGAAAGCCTGCACATGTGCAAATCTTTCAACTGTGGTTTGCCATGTTTAGTCTTGCTTCGTCAGCGCTTCTTGAACTCCATCCAGAAAAGCTTTCAATCTTTCATAATTCCAGCCTGTTGATTAGCCCATCATAACTTTAAAGGAAGCAGAAATTAATTTTGTCAAAATGTGATCTTGATTTCCTCCAAAGTAAGAGAAGGGCAGCTTTTGGTACTTAAAGTTTCTGCCCTGCAGGGACTTTCCGAATGTCCCTCATGATTTTCATCACAAGACATGTTGGCACCGCTGCTGCTAAGGTATCACTTGGTTTTTCATTCCAGATTTACTCCTGGCATCCCCACCTCCTGCTCTGTAAACCAAACAAGACATTTCAGGAAAATGTTTTTTTTTTCTTCAAACTTGCACAAATCACATGCTTTTTAAATCGCATACATAACCTTGACGCTGTCGATTCGGTCACTACAAATTGAATTTTGTTGTTTTTATACAGTGGAAACCTGTCCTGTTCCCACTTTTATGGCGCTCACCCTTAACCCTCGGTGGCTCAACACAAGACAACTGCTCAGCACAGCGATAACTTTTGCTTTCTTGGCCCCTGCAGCTGTCTGGTCAGCTTGGTCCTCGGTTCATAACAACAGCTGAGGCTCAACATCTTGCAGTATGCAGCAAACTTTGTGTCACAAGTGCCAGCGTGACCTCAAAAACTGCCCCTTCAAAGTTTCACTTTTTTCATTATCATCTTACTTAAAAACGTCTCTTATTTTCTACAAAAAAAAAAAAAAAAAGCTGTAATTGTTCCAAAGAAATCCATCTGGCTTAAAGTCGAGCCTCTTGTAACGTCTAAACACATATCAATTGCTATATCTTTTTACCCCCGTGACACACCTCTCACACACTTCCTCTCTGAACGGTTAGGGAAGTAAAAACTTAAAAACGATCAAATTGTAGCTCATCAGAGGGGAACTGAGGTGTCATCTTCACTTTCTTTTGGAAAATTTAAGACCCACAGATGTTTAAAGCAGCTCAGTTGAGAAAGCGATTTATCCCCACAAAAACTAGAAAGGCTGAGTGAGTTCCACCTGTTCTTATGGTTACAGCAGAAACACGTCCACATTGAGAAATGTAACCGTCTTAAGCATTTGATGAAAACCCGTAAATCGCTTTGTCTCACATAGATTTCTGGCTCCCTACTGACAAAAACATATGTAGGCTGTTGAAATGGAATCCCATAAAGATGAGTTATGCCTGAGGAATGGCTGTCAAAGACGTCCTTATGTAAGTTCACCGCAGGATGGCAGTGTTGCTCCAAAGACTGGTCATTATGGGGTCTGTGGCCCCACCCAGTGTCCAGAAAAAGCATAACACACGAGGCTCTCTTGAATCTTACAAAAATCAAAAAATGTGCCTGGTTTAATATAATGCTCTCAGTTCATGTTTTTTCATGTTGCTTTTTTTATTAAAAAAAAAAGTTAAAACTGCCCTAAAAAGATTCAACCCTTCCAAGTAAAGTTTCAATAAACATAATTAAAAGAAACCCCTTATGTCTTAACCACTATTTACTTTCCTTATTTATTGCACTTGCCAAGCAATAATGGTCTGTATTAATTTCCTGGACTCTGTGGGTGATACCAGCACTGATACCTCATTAAGTTCTATCTTGCCAAACTGTCTTCACAAGGAGCCCCTGTGGAAACATGGCAACCTGTCTTGTTTGCACATTGCCTTGGCAACATATGGAAAGATTTATTCCAGAAGACCATAAAGTTGTAATGAACCAAGAACAAAAACAGAAAAATTAAAAATTGCACTCATTTCTACAAGGGTTACAACAGCTCTACTGAAAACATATGAATCCAAGTGTTTCTGCCAGATTCAAGGAAGAAAAGAGAAACTTAAGTTATTTGACAAAACAAAAACACATAAAAAAATGAATGTTTAAAAAAAATAACTACTGCATCTTTTCTTTAAAACTTCATTGTGTTGTTAATGTTTAGAGTACAGAAGTTTTAAACAGTGGAGGAAATCAAGACATATGTTGCAATTAGGGCTGCAATGGGATTTAATGAATCATTTATTATACTGGGAGGCATAAATGAATGTACCTCACTCATGTACGTGGAGAATTGTAAAATTTGGCAAGTAGCTTTATTGTTTCCCTCTCTGGGTTGATTGCACTTTACACATGTCTGCAATGTGCAAAGGAGGCCATTTAGAAATGAAATTGTGCAGAAAATTGTACAGTCAACTGTACAGTCAAATGTGCAGTCAAAATGGTCAACTGTAATCCATTGTAACCACAACTAAAACCAATAACAGTTTTTGTCATTTTTGTTGATTTTCAAATCTTCTATTCTTTCTCTCATATTCAAAGTTTTTTTTTTCATCTTCTGATGTTGCTGCTTTTTTTAACATGCTGCTCATTTCAAATTAGCTTTAAAATACGAATTTCAACTCATGCTGCAACAACCCCTGTTTGGAGAATTTTGCAAGATTCAGGCTAACTCTTCTGACTTCTTTACCTACTTACTGATCATCTCTTAATATATGATGCCTCTTTTTCTGTCCTCTTGATGGTAGGTTTCTGCAGGCTGCAGCTTTCAAACAGAACTTTTATGAATCGGGGAGGAGGTATGACAAAGATGAAGCTGAATGTGATGCTGTTTCATTAAATCTATAGCCTATGGCTTTCTGTCTGCAGAACTTAGCAACAGCTTTAAAGTAAGTTTCTGTTGTTATGGAGACAGGCAAACCATCCAAAAGTTCCAAAGTTATTTTTACAAAAATATCATACTATTTAAATAGATGTAAAGCTGATTTTTGCCACTGCAAAAATATGCTTTGGAACATGCAAACAGTGTTTTTAGGATGATGGAGGTTTATAAAAAATAAAAATTATATGTTTTAATAACAGTTTTTCGGTTTTATTTTAGACTTTGTGTTCATATTTTGTTGTTCAGATGCAGATAAACTGCACTCAGTTGCTAAAGGTAGCATTTCTTGTCATGTGCAACTTATTTGGACAAAAGGGTTATCACTGTTCAGAGCACAGATACTTGAAATCAGTGATGAACACGGCTTAGCTGCAAAAATAAATACATAAATAAAACCCAATTAGATTACCCTTCTAATTTGCTTTGCATTTTAAATGTAAAAAGTTGAGCATGAAAGGTAAAGGTAATGATGGGAAAGAAGGACGGAGCAAAAAAAGCTTCCTAAATGTGCTAAAGAGAAAAACTTGAGCGCAAATTATGTAATAATGAAGCAACATCAACCATTATACTGTCTTTTTGTGGCTTATTAAAAAAACCTAATAACAATGATACAAAACATGTCCCCAGACAAAAATACTGGCTTTAATTAAACTTCACATTGTGGCACCAGAAAACAAATTTCCTGAAATAAAAAGGAAAAGTGACCTGATAGCTAAATTTAAAAAAAAAAATTGGATTAATTATCAGGTGCAGTAGCTGTCAAAATTAATGCTATTAATGCTGCAGGTCCCAATTTTGGTACAGTACAGCTAACCACACAACAAACCCTGAAACACAATTATTGTGGACATTCACAGTATTTGTTTGTCTGTTGGTGAGTCACAAATCACTGCTAATAGCACAGCCTTAATTTGGGGCTGAGGTGGAGGACAATGATTACATAACTGCATGGTTTTGAGGAGCACACAGAAGCACAAAGTGAATCGTGTTCATGTGAAAGGGAAACAACAGGTCAGCAGCAGGTTTGTGTCGGTTCCTCCATGTCCCATTATCAGCTCTACTGTTGCAGGGAAAATCCTCAAGTTGTTTGATATCACTTAAATCTTCAACTTTTTCCCACTTTTGGGGTAAACACAAGTGACCCCCACACCGATGTCAAGTGATTCCATGAAACTGTTAACTGACATGTGACTGTTGCCCCCTGTGGTGTAGACACATGCACTTACGCACACGACCGAGGAGCACCCACTTTCTGGAAGCAGTATTGTCATGCTTAAGCAGCTGGTTCGTAGAAAGCAGCTTATTTGAAAAAAAAAATGTAAGAAAGAATGGATTCTGTAGAAATGGGATGTTTGGGTCTTTCTGCTTAAAATAGTTCAACCAAAAACAGCAAAATAAATTCTTTTTTTTTGGTTTTAACTTAAATTTCTAAAGGTAAACTTAATCCAAAACAATTAATACATCTGATACCACAATGAAACTGCAGAATTTGAACACTCAAACTGGAAAGATGTCTTTTATTAATCAGACCAAATCCTTTATATTGATTACATAATCAAAATGTGTATTGGAAGGTGTGGGTAAAGTGGAAAACAATTTCTTAGGGACATTTAAAAATGAATGTCTGAGGTTTTTTTTATATATACACAGACTCTTTCCAAAAAATTAGAATATCATGGAAAAGTGTATTATTTTCATACTTCTATTCAACACATTAAATGGGCCCAGAATAAAGATTCAGAGCACACTGTTTGGAGAAATGATTATTTACCTCTTGGTTTTTGTAAAAAGATTATGATCACATAATCAGATTTGGGCAGATTTTTCACAGTATTCTAAAGTTTAAAAAAAAATGTCGTGGGGTTTATGAATTGAAACCCCAATTTATGTAAAAATAAAATAATAAATACTTGAAATCAATTAAACTGTGGACCCTGAATCTATATTATATGAAAATGACATTTTTAAAATGGAATTATGGAAATAAATACACTTTTCCATGATATTCTAACTTTATTTGAAAGGGTCTGTGCAGGTGCATAGTTGGGACAGACTTCAAATTACAAAAGCATCCAAATAATGATTTTTATGTAAGAAAAAAAAGCAATAACATTGTATTTCTTTGTTTCTTGGCAAAAATGTGCCTTTTCTGAACAGGCAAATTAAACTAGAGTATTTAAAATTATTTAAATACCAGTGAGAGTTATATTCTTCAAATACAATGTGCTCCTTGGCCATCAGCAAATGAACATTTCAATTGTCTTCATATATAATGTTGGGTCAGTCAGGAGCAGCTTGTTTGAGACATAAACAACAGATTTGTTAGCGACTTGATTTAAAGTTGAGCATAAACAAGTAAAAGTGACAAATTTCCAAAACTGAAGACGTTCTTTGATTTCAACAAACAAGCTTTACTGCACACGGATGAAGTGGTTGAAAAACCTTTCGGCTATTTGTCATCCTTTTTGTTACCAGTAAGAATACAGCCAGTGTTCTTCAAGCTCAATTCATGAGGGGGAGAGCAAAGGAAGGAGCTGAACAAAACTGAGATGCTGTTTTGTACCCATGCAATATATTATTTCATGATGACACACACTAGAACACACACAAAACAATGTTTTTAAGCAGAAAAACATAAAAAAAATACTCCTAATTAGAAAAAAAAAATGGGATCAGAAAATATTTACACTGTTTAAATATCCATTTTAGGTGTCATTGGATTTCTGATGTGACATTTAAGCAACGGAGTCACAAATGTGTCCTTCTCATACCAAACAGTGATGAGGTGTTTTTAATAAGCTCTTTTGCCAAATGTGCAAAAGTGTGAATGGTGGCAGAGTTAGCAGTAAATGCAGTATGGTTTTGTGCTCCACTCAAGTTGGAAAAAATATTATTACCTTCAAGTGCGCATGAGAGGGTCATGAAAACAATGTGGCTCTATTGCTTGGCCAGTAAAGACTTCAACAGTTGGCTCTGAGTGGAAATACGTCAGTGGTTTTGCCCAGAATTTGTTGACTTTCTAACTGCTTGACTGGATTAAGCTAGAATGGAACAGAAAAATACTTCACTTCAGTGGATAGTTTTCCAAGTGGAAAAACAGGGCGAATACTATGTTTTTTGGTTTTTTTACAGCACAACTTATCTAAAGATTAGTTGGCAGATTTCTGATTTAGCATTGATTTAGCAAACATTCTCCTTTAAATACCCCTAAAAAAAGTAACTTAAAATAAAAAATAAAAAAAAATAAAAGACTTTGTGACATTGCAAAGCAGAGTTTCAGCCTAATTTCTTACTAGATCAATGCCAAATGTTTTTAAATTTTAAGTTAAATTTAAAATCACAAATATTACAATTGAAAATTTAAATTGTTACCTTACACATTCTTAACATCGTATGATGACAGTAGTTTTATTTTTAAGATTATGCATCAATGATAAACTTTACCCTACTTTGAAAATAACATGTCAACAAAAAGTTCCTTTAGTTCATACCAGTATGCTTATATTTATATATTTATTGTTAATGTGGCTGGTACATTATGATCACATTTATAACAGCTTACCAACACATGGAAGCCTAATTGGGACTTTTGTTTTTCGCTGAGAACCCTACATTAATCCATTTTCTTTGGCAGTGAGTTATTAAAAAAATGATATCAAAACAGAATTCTAAAGAGCAATTCTTGATTTTAAATTTTCTTCCAAACAAAGACCCTCTGCTGCTTTTCAGTGCCTCCAGCTAATTACAAAGTCATTCATCACCTGCATTTATTAAGCAGTGCTCAATAGAAGAACTGTTATACTAACTTTTGACCACGTTGATTAATGCTAATGTATTATGTAAGAGAAAAAGACTTCTGAATAACAGGTAGGAGCTGTACAAAGATTATTTCTCTTATGTAACAGGATTTAGCAGATCTTTAAAGCAGAATGGCTGCACCAAGACACGTAACTGCTAATGAGACTAGTGATGAGTCTGACATCTCACCTTAACTACATCAAAATAGCCATAAACATACCATAATCTGCAGCGCTGCTGTGTTCTGCACGTGTCCTGCCTGTCTCTTCAAGTGGCACCGCTCCACCTTGTTTGGTGAAAGCCTAATCCAGTAACTTGACCCACCTGGACCCATCTACTGTACTTCTCTGTTTGTGTGCAACTGTGCCTGTAGGTGCAGATGGTTGTCTGAGTCTGCACGTGCCATTGTGCTTTGGATGCACAGAGCAGCGTTGATGAAGGCTCCGTTTTATTTTACCTGCATTAGTGTGTCACTGAGACCCGCAGGGTCACATGCCTGTTATGAAGAGCAATGTTCTTCATAGTTAAGTGATAAGCCATGACTGTATAAACAGTTCAATCAAGCTGAAAGACAACCTGATTAAGTCTGTGAGAGGCCAGTTCTGTGACTATGCAATTGAATACTGTTAAAAAGTGTTTGTTAGAAGGAAATTAGTGTGGTAATAGTTCATAAATCAAACTTTTTAAAAATAATAAATGTGTGCAAAAAATTGTCAATTTCTCTGAAAGCACAAACTATTTATTCACTTTCCATTTTCTTTTTCAACTATCAATTAAACATTAAAAGCCACAATTTTTGTCTCTAATGTGGGACATTCATAACAGCTAAGACAGAGAAACTCTTTGATTTTTATTCATTTGGAGTCTACCACTTAAAATTATGAAAAAAAAAAGATAAAATGGCATCACTCTTCTTACTGTCGTTTTAGACAGTGGTGAGATCAGAAAACTTTAACTTGGAGGTTCAAGGGAAGCTAGTATGCAAACTCAGTAGTTAAATAAAACTCCCTTGTAACCTTTTAGATTTATCCCTGTCTTTATACACTTTCAAACTGGTCTGTGAGTTTTTAAATTCTATTTTTTTAAAAGCTCTTTCAAAGCAGCTCAGTTTATGCAGCAAATCTGATGAAAGGAACATTTTGAAGCTTTGATTTTTTAGGATAAATAAACTGCATGACCATCTTCAGTTTTCACTTCATTAAGAACAAACTTTTCAAGGTTTATTTAGTGTTTGGATGTAACATGAGCAGTAAAAAGTGAACAGGTTCTGGTAAGGAGTATCACTTAGGTAATTGTCTCCCCAACAGTAGGCTGGATTTTTCATACCTCTTCAGGTCTGGTCTCCATCATTACTTGTGCTTAATTAGATTTTCTCCTGGAGGGGTTTGTGTCAGACAGAGGCAGTTAGATGATGTGCATTTGCTGGGTAAAGAAGCAACACATCCCACTTCATCTCCCATGTTCTTACAGAGACACTGCAGAAGTGCTGTGACCATGGACCACGGTATTAGGCTTGTTTTGTCTTCTTTGTGATAAAGCAAATAAGCCAAACAATTTTATTGTAAAATACTCTGCCTTTTTGGTTTAAGCATTAATCTTTCTCCATAAACAAAATATCAAAAGTGATACAAAACCTACCAAATAAATATAAATTAAGATTTACAGAGAAAACTACATAAAAGCAAACAAATTGCCTGACATTTGCTCTTCATCAGAATCTCAGAAAGTTGTATTTTTTATAAAATAAGGAAAAAAAAGTACAGTTCTTTTATGTTGAGATTAAAGAAAATAATATGGAATCCCTGAAAGTAAAATTTTACCAAAAATAAATTTAAATTATGGTGCTTTATCCAAAATAAGCAGCATAAATATAAATAAGTAAACATCAGAGTTAACAAACTGATTTAAAAAGAAATACTGTATGGTATAGAGGTTTTGTTGACAAATTACGTAAATGTGTTGTTTGCTTTAGAAATCAAAATAATATGAATTTAAAACCTGCTGTTTTTCAACAATTTTACCGGAGTAAATAAATGTTGGATTTCTTAGGAGTCAACTCTTTTCCAAACAGACACTAACTAAAACGTTCAAACACTATTTTCTTTTCAGAAATCAATGAGTCACATATTGTGAGGAGGATCAAAATAATGAGCCCTGGGAAAAGCAGTTCCATTAATCAGCTGTCCAGTAACCAAGACTGAAGTCATCAGAGTCAGAATTATAACTGATTATCTTACTCCTTTAAGAGGATTGCTTCTATCATTTCCTTTGAAAACAACATGGAAAAACGCTCTTGTTAAGCAACCAAAATTTTAAGGCTAAGGGTTTTTTTGAAACAAAATGAATACTCAGGCAGAAATGACATTCATCAAATAACATTTGGGGTCTGACATGCTTCATATTAACTATAATTGTGGTGACAGATTAAGCTCAAGTTTTTTAAAGGGTCATTAATGAATCTCATCATTTAAATGTCTTCACTAAGTTCTTTCTGTAATTTGTCACAAACATGTACAACACTCTGTAAAGCAATTCTACTTTTTGGTTTATAAATGTTTCATTTTAATCCTGAGTTAAACTAATCCAGAAAAAAGTTGCTTTTTCACTTCTGAGTTGGGTTAAAAACAAGCCATCTTGAGATATTTTCAGATCTTTTATTGTGGGAGGACTTCATATCATTAAGATAATTTTAACACAAGACTAACTTGCAGTTTTTACAGTTGACAACAATTACAAACGGATGGACTAGTTTATGTTTTAGCAAGACCAAATTCTGTTATAGTTGTATCAGGACGACCCAGATGCAGGAATGAAGTGGCAAAGTGGAGCGAGGAGAATGATTTAATAAACAAAAGGCAGCACTCCAAAAGAGAAGAAAACTCCAAAAACATAATAACAACACTGGTCCTAGAACAGACGCAAAGGCCAAAAACAGAAAACAACAATGTGACACAGAGCACAGAAACAGGGGAGCTTAAATGTAGAAAACAACAAATTAACCAAAGCATAAGCAGCTGTGCGCCACTCCAGGTAAGACAGGTGAAGGGGCGGAGCCATAGCCAACCTGCACAAAAGACTAAGAACAAAAAACAAAGGAAACAAATCAAGGTAGTCATTGCTCCTTTATGACTTAGTTAACTGCATAATAGTATTTAAAGCAAGACTGTGATATTATTGTTACAAAAAAAAAAGTTTAAAAATGTTTTGAACATAAATAAGAATCAAATTTCAAGGTCTGTTGTATACAGCAGCACTTGGAGGAACCAAAGCCAGTACTTATCCTCCTTAAGAAGCTACAAGCAATAATCAGACATAATACAACCTCCAGTGATAGGAATCATTAGAGGGGATTTGTTGATGGGGAATTATTGAGTCAAATGATGCTTCTGTTCAGAGGCAATTAGAATCTGTGAAGAAAAATCCAGAGATGGTATGTGATTTTCTGATTTTGTTTATTAGGTATCACATGTTTAGCCCTGTCTGAGACTACCCGTCACCATATTTTGGCATCGGTCTCAAATTAGCAAACTTGTCTTTAAACACTGAAATGCTAAAATTTATATTTTGATTTTGCCATTTCTATCATTTCATTTTGATGATCAGTGAGATTGCTCTAACATAAATTAATAACCAACAAACTTCCAAATATTGAAAGTATTTTGTTTTGCATGTGGTAACATGCTAGTAGTTGGTTCATTAATGTCTTCAAAGTATATTTCTAACTTTAGCTCTGGTGTTGCTTTACATATTAGAATCTGCATGTTTCACACAATGTGTTTATTCAAAGCATGCAAAGTTGAGGCCATAGAAATTGGCTTTTTTATGGGTTTGTAGAGCAATCCGTAACAGGAATTCTCAGAAATCAGGAAACAAAATCACATGAGATGGCACGGGCTTCTGCTTACAAAAGAGGACTGGAGGTAAGCCTGAGAAACACACAGTTTTGCTCTTGGAAGCTTTTTTCCAAGATAATCCTTAACAGCACTGATTCAGTGTGTAACACGCTCGAGAAGATTTCAATACACTTGTTTGTTTGTCGATAGAACTTGCTCTGACCTTCCTCAAGAGAGCCAAAACTAATGTGTTTTTCTGAAAATGGCATACTACTTCAATATTACCTCAAATTAAATTGCAATTTCCTTCCAATAAATTGTGTTTCGCAATCAGAAATTAAAAAATAGTGCATTTAACACACTGCTGTGTGTTAGGGATTGGGCTTTTCAGCCAGTGAGCAACATTGAGAGTGTGTCTGTGTGGCATTGTGGGAAAGTGAATTTTAAAGTGGCACTCTAAAGAAGAGGCTCGACACGTGTTCTTAAACGTGAGCTGGAGAACACATTCGGCGTCATCAGCAACTAGCTTTCATGCTTGATAGACTGTTACTTGGTCTGTCCTCAGGATTTCAGCTTTCATCTTAGGATGGCGATGATGCACGTCGGTGATTTTGCCTTTGTGCCTTTGTGTACCTGAACCATCTTGTAAGAGTCCAGGGTGGACTCAGCATCTCTGGAGATTTGCAGCAGTGGGTGGTTTTGGCTTTATTGAGATGAAGGATCAATACTTTTGACTTTTTGTGGTCTCAGTTCTAATTCTTTTTAAAGCCTAACAGCAAGAGCAAGCGTTTCTTAGGAAAGGTTCACATACAAATAAAAAAAGAAACCACAGGTCAAAGTTTTTTCACTGATGATAAACTGCTAAAAGTTATTCACCTCATCTGTAAGCATCTTAGATGTTGTGGCAGATCAGACATGCCTGGCAGGTAATATATTTATTTTCTAACCTGCCTGTGAAATTCATCCAAGCCAATATGTTCATAACGAATGACTGCAAAAGCAAAGCACAATCATGGGAACAAAACTTTGCTTCTGATTTACCACCAACAAGTTCCTACTGGTTCCTCGCAGCTCATGCTGTTTTCCACTTCTCTCCTTTTGGAACAACAATGCAGCAGTCACTTGAAAAACAAACTTGCTTTGCTAAGATGTGTCTTTACGAGTAGAGAGTATGATGAAATGAATCAATTTTTTCAGTTTTCAACGCCTTCAATGAATCCTTTAAAGATTCGCTCCTATAGAAATTGTGTTTTGGGTGTGTTTTACATGTTCTTACGGCATTTTTTTGATAATGGAGCACATTTATAAAGAACATTAAACTTATTTAATGCATTTCTGTGTTCAAATTATTGTAAATAAGGAGCAGACAAAAAAAATGCTGTTTGAAAAAAAGCTTATTTGTGAGGAAGAAAATACACTGAGTGGGCCATAAACGCACTATGATACATTCATTTATAGATCATGATGTCTTTGTTTTTCTCGTCCTAGCTGGGATCTGGCTCAAACCTGCACAGCTTGATAGCTCCAATATTCCTTTCCATTGTTGTTGTTCTGTTAAGGTTGGGGTGTGACGGATTGTAAGCAGGGAGAGAGTGAAAATAGATGGATGATGGGAAATGGGGGCAGGTTTACTTCACGTTAGCAGTCCTGCCTACAACTCAGAGGTGAATTTCTAATAAACTCTTGCTGCTCTGCAGAAGCTATATTCAAGAAAAGGACACAAGCTTTTTTTAGACCCCTGGAAACACTTTTGAAGTACATCAAGAGATTATCGGAGTGGGTCTGTAAGAAACGAACATGCGAACGCTGGTGTTTTTGTGTACTTTACTCGGATGTGTCTTCATAAAAAAATAATAAAAAGCAGAGCATTTCATTCAAAAATGTTTTTCACATGATAGAAAAACTTGAGGCTGTTAGCATTTTAACGAGTGAACGTAATGGATGGCACTCCAGAGAGAATGACAGAAAATGTGCAGACAGACAGACAGGGACATTAGGCAGGTGTCTGTAAATTACCTCAGTGGAACACTGACAAATCCAGCTTTGAGAAGCCTCTTGCTTTTTTGTCATATTGAACATAATGTTGGTTTTTGCTGTGTGACAAATCATTCACACCTCTTTGAGAGCTGCTAAGCCCATTAAGGTATTCTCCAAATCTGTCCACAGGAATATTTCTTTGTTGCGAATCAATCCAAAAGCCTCTTGAGGGTCTTGGGTAAAATGTTCAGAAAAGTATGTACTGCTCGTTGTGTCTCTTCACCAAATGTAGATGTATTTTACAGTGCTTACCTGAGCATTTTACATTTGTAAAATATACAGTTTTAAGTAAAGTGTGCTTGTCTGTAAATCATTTAGAAGAATGAAGTGAAATTCTGCTTTGAGAACAAATACATGCATTCAAATACTGACTTATTTTCAAGGAAACTCGCTCAATAAGAATGTGGACAGTTGTACCTTTCTACCTTGAACTTTATGGAGCTGATGATTCCATGGACGTTGCTCCAATCAACCTAATAAGTTAAGCTGATATCACAGCTGAGAACAAGCAATCTATGAAAGCGGACATAAACAAGCTGATACTCACAACAACATCCACAATTTGATTTGTTTGCACAGGTATTGTTTTTTAAAAGGTTTTTATTTTTCAAGAAAGATTCTTTTAGCATTTGGAGCAAAAATCAATCACTTCTTAGTATTTTTCCTCAACTGGATGGAAAACTTTTGCTCTCATTGGCAGTAGCGGCAAATCGACTGAATGTTTTAAAAAATGTTGTTGGTTCACTCCATCGTACACACTTTCTAGATTAGTAGAGGGGGTTGAAAAAACACCACTGTCTCAGACAGTCTGAAAATATGGGTATAGATCCAATCAATGTCTTTTCCTTGGAAATGTTTTTTTTTTTTTATCATTGTTGTTATGCAGAAACAACATTTTCTTGGAAACTCGTTTCTTTTCTTTTTTCTTACTCTTTATAATTGATTTTCTGTTTTGCACTAACTTTCTGTGAAAACAGTAATGTTGCAGTTTTCCCGTATAAAGAGCATGATCAGTGAGTACAGGATGACTAATTTTAGGGGTGTAACAATTTATTTAAACAACATTTTGATTCATATTGTCATTTGTTGTTGCCAATCTGATTCATTGTCAATATTGGTTCATTTTGGACGATCCAATTCATTGACTCAAAATTCAACCAGTGATTCAACCAGATAATAAAGCGTAAATTAAATATGTGAACAAACAAAGACGTAAACAAGAATTAATGGCAAATTCATTTACATTTTAGTTTCATAAAGTTCATTTCCTACAAATTGAACATTATTAGAACATTCTATAGTACACTGTATGGTCACATACACTGGACTCTAATGACGGCTTGATCATTTTTTGCTGCCATCACATGTTTGCTGTGATGCCACTTGGTCGTTTTTATGTTATTGTAAAATAAACCTACAGTACCTTATTCCAAATTATGTATTTATTATTGACATAAAAAATGTATTTCATTCTGAAACAATGTTATAATGGTATAGGTTGAATAGTTCATTTAACAACTTGCTTCAGACAGATCGATCTGGTTGGATCGTAGGAATATTAAAATAATTTAATAGGAATAAACCATCAAGTAAGTTGATTATTTGGTAAACCCCTACTAAGAAATAAATATTAAATTGGGCTTTCATTCCAAACTGGATCATATTTGTTCCGTGCTAAATATTTAGTCAGAAAGTTTGCATAGCAGAAAGAAGTGACCATTTTCAAGCCCCTTTTTTTTGTTTTTAGGCTTAAGACTTTAAACGTAAGCATTCTACAAACCTGCAACAGTGTCTTCTGAACTTTTGATGAAAAATTAAGATTAACGTTTTTAAAGAAACGTGTTTACGTCAATGCTTGGCTGCATTTCTAGAGGCTGGTTAAAGCTGAAGGCAAACTTCATGTTCTCCGGTGTTTCAAAGGAAATGCGAAACAGACAGGTGGATTTTCAAGATTTAACATCCAGGAACTTCGTTTTCTTTTTCTTCTAGTCTTGTTTTCTGACTGCTTGTGCTGATCCACCATCACGGCGGTTCAGAAGAAGTTTTTTTAAATGAACATTTTATTCCTTCATACCTCCTACCACTAACTCATCTACACTTCAACAGGATTAGTGAGGGTGTCTGCAGCTGAAGCAGAGGATTAGCATGTCCCATACATTTGGAATATTGTTTCATTATCTGTTTCATCAAACTGCTTTCCTCTCATCCTCTGCTTGACAAAGTCAGAATCAAGATTGTTCAGTATGTCCTTGCATATTACTGCTGTGGATTAAAGGAGTTCTAACTGTGCGGTCAGGCCTTGTGGTAATCCTGAGCCGCGTGGGGAGGGGAGAGATAACCGCGTTTTTTTCTTTTTTCATGTGAAGAATGGAAAGGTGGAAACTGTCTGTGCTGAATGCAAACAAGAACGGAGCGTGTATGCTTCATATGTAGCTGTTCTGTTAGGGAGGTACAAGGAGAGAGGAAACTTTTTTTCGTCAGGAAACAGGAAGGTGAGGAGATGTGTAAAGCAGGAGACCATGGACACCAGTTCAGTATGCATTTGGTTGGCTTTGTCAGGATAGAGAACAGCTCGTCCAGTGTGTGTCTGTATGCCAGCGTGTGGTGGCGAATCAGATCGAGGCGTCCTCTCCCCCTAACCTTTTCCACTGCATGTTTTACTTTAGGTCCAGTGTGTGCTAAGCGCTGGGGATAATGTTCTACCCTTTTAATTATGCTTTGGTTGAGGTGGCCTTAACATGAAGGTCTTGTAATACTACTCAAGAGGTTATGAGAGCCAGTACTTTGCTCTTTGCTCCTGTCTATCTATCCCTATTCCACATCTGCTTGAAAGAACAGAATGTCATGGTCAAGATTATTCAATGTACAGTATGTTTTTCCTCATTCTTAACAAAAGATTCTTTGTGTTAATTTCATAAGAGTTGCTTTGGTTGCTTGCTCACTGTTGTTTGGTCTGAAGAAGTTTTGTGCTTTTGGATACTTTATAATCTAGTCTGAACAACAGTATGAAATGAACTGTGAGTACCCATAGCACAATTGGTTTGTTTCAAGAAAAAGACATTTGTAAAAAGTTATTTGTTTGACTTTTTGTTTATGCAACAGAATCTTGGGTCTTTTTTTTTCCTTTCCCCTGGTCCATTTTTTGTTTTGCCTGTCGCTTACGTTTCCACTCGGATGAAAACTGTGTTTCTGTTTTTTTTTCCGATGATGGAGGGGGGACAAATAAAAGCTCAAAATTCCTCCACCCCTCATTTGGGAAGAAAGTTTTAGTCATTAATTCTTTATGTTACCTCCCATCAAATATGGATCATCCTGTGCTTTTTTGGAGACAAGCCCAAAAGCATGATATTTCCACCCCCATGCATCACGGTGGGTTCTGTGTTCTTGGAGAGCAACCTTGGCATTCCCCCTCCCCATAAACAGTGGCGTTTATACCACAAAGGTCATAGTTCATGTGACCTTTTGGTGTGGAGTTTGTATGTTCTCTTTGTGCATGCATGGGTTTTCTTCAGGTTCCTCCTATAAAAATGCATCTAAGGTTAATTGTTGATCCTAAATATTTCCTTATGCTTCCGGAAAGTATTCACAGCGCCTCACTTCTTCCACATTTTATTATGTCACAGCCTTATTTTTCAAAATGGATTGAATCAGTTTTCTTCCTGAAAAATTCTTTGAAAAAGTTCTTTTGAAATTGTTGCAAAAGTATTAAAAATGAAAAACGTGAAAAATGATATGAACAGAAGTGTAAACACCTTTTGCTGTGAAGCTCCAAAATGAGCTGAGGTTTATTCTGTTTCCACTGATGAGCTATAGATATTTTAGCTGCTTAATTGAAACAGTTCTGAAAAGTTCTGTGATCTGACGAGACCAAAATAGAACTTTTTTGAGTGAATGGCAGACGTTATGGTTGGTGAAAACCAGACATTGCTTATCACCAGGCCAATGCCATCTCTACAGGGAAGCATGGCGGTGGCAGCATCATGCTGTGGGGATTTTTTTCAGCAGCAGGGACTGGAAGACTTGTCAGGATAGAGGGAAAGCTGACTGCAACAATGTACAGAGACATCCTGGATAAAAACCTGCTCCAGAGCGCTCTTGACCTCAAACTGGAGCGAAGGTTCATCTTTCAGCACGACAATGATCCAAAGCACACCGCCAGTATATGGAAGGAGGGGCTTCAGAACAGCTCTGTCAATGTCCTTGAGTGGCCCAGCCAGAGCCAATTGAACATCTTTTGAGATCTGAAAATGGCAGTGCACGCTTCCCATCCAACGTGATGGAGTTTGAGCGGTACTGCAAAGAACGTTTTCAACATTGTCATTATGGGGTGTTTGTCACATCATTTTTCAGGAAGAAAACGGATTCAATCCATTTTGAAATAAGGCTGTGACATAATCAAATGTGCTGTGAATACTTTCCAGATGCACTGTATATTGAATTGAGAATGTGGTTATTTGTCCCCACTTGTGGCTCCTGCAGTGGACTGGTGAACTCTTCAGGGTCTACCCTGCCTTCACCCCAAAGTACCTGGAAATGCATCAGCATCCTTGTGACCTATGCATTTTGCTACATTCTTTCTTTTAATAATGTCAGTGAAATAATTTTTTCCTTTTCATCTTAATTTTTTTTTTTGCTTTGAAAAATCACTAAAACCAAAATTTTGAACTTTTGTCCCAACTCCCCAGAAAACATGTTTTGAGTTTCTTTAGCCAAAATGACAACCTTAATCTTAGAAAAATTACAATTACAGAGCAATTTTCTTCTTAAAAGCTTCAAAGTCACAGTGCTGCAGGATAGTGTGTTGTTGTTGCTCTCCTTTTGTAGGTGGACTGAGCAGAAGTCAAAGAGAGAATGTCTATTTCCACTATGGAATCTGACCTAGTTTCATTTGTGATTCTTCTCACACACATACAGCGCTTTGAAGCAGTCTTTGTTGATGCATCTTGGAGAGAAAAACAATAGTTTTGACCTTTTTATATTTAACCAGTCTGTCTCACTGCAGAATCTGACCTAAGAAACAAGACTTAACTGTGTTCAGCACACTTTTTTGCATGATGCCCCACATTTTTCTAAAGGTGACAAGGAGTAACCGTGATTCCGTGGTATTTATTAAATACATTAGCACACAACAAGACACATAATTCCAATTTCCACGGAAATATTCTCGAAATGATTTTACAGCAGGTCAATGAGTCCTCCTAAAAAGAGAAGAAAAACAAAGATGAAACATATGCTGTGACATATGCAGTGGAGTTTTCCGTAAAAAACAGGTGTGCTTTTGTTGCTTTACTGACATTGGGAAACTGCTTAACAGTGACCCTCCCACCCAGCTGTTCACTCCTGGTTGAAAGTCAGAGGGAAGTGTTGTGGGCTTACAATGCCCTACTTAGTTGTTTGTTTTACCTACATAACCTCACCAAAATGACGCAAAATGTTAAACTTTAACATCACATTATTTATGCCTATTTCTTTAATTCATGATGTCATTCTTTGAAAAAAAATAGATGCCCAAAAATGTGCTCTTTTTCTAAAAAAAAGAACTATCAAAAAGTATTTTATTTATCAATGAGGGAAATTAATGATCTAAAAGCTGTTTTTTTAAATTTGGAGTAAAAGCCATCTTTGTGAACGTTTTTTAAAATTTATAAATATTTCTCTGTTTTGTTGTGTGTCATAAATCTGAAAGAACATCTGAGAATGAGAAAGAAACCTTTAGGTAAGTGTCTCACTGCTGCTTCAATTATACTCAATAAAGATTTGAATCCTCACATGATCTGCAGATGTGCCAAAAACACAGTTTGTGGTTGGCCAGTGATCACGCATCCAATTGCACTGATTAAACCAAGATCTTATTGTTTGTACAGTGCATGATCAGGACTCATTATCAACCAAAGCTGCTAATTGTTATGGTACATGTGGTACATACATAATGAAACAAAGTTGAAATGTGTCTCATGCATCGGATTGATGCAGACGTATTTTGACTCCATTAAAATTGGGTTTTGACTTTGTTTTCCCTTCTGACACTATTAGAAAACATGCATATTTAACTGGGAAAAAGAGAGATTTTTAAAGGGCCTTTATGAAAATGAATAAAATAATGATGACAAATAACTATGCACTACATAAATGAACAACTAAATGAAAAAAAAGTTGAAATAAAACAGCAAATAAGAAAAAAATATATATTTTCTGCGCGAACCTTCTCAAATTTTCTTTTTTTTTTACAGATGCAATTTATTTCACAAATATTTCACATCTTTCTTTTCCATCTTGTTGGTGTTGCAGATACAGGCCACAAAGCTGTACATTTATAACAAATGTCTGCTAATATTAGCTCCTGCTGCTAAAATCCACACCAATGCATCTTTTGCCCTGATTTATAACAGCCTTGTATCATGTGGTGGAGCCATACAAGCATGTTTCTTTTCATCCCACGGACACAGTTGTTTTCACACCATGTGCTTCCTGCATCTTAATGCCAAGCAGCAGGACACTAACTTTGTCCTCATAATCATATAAAATTCACAGGAAATTAAAGTGCTACAAGACCGTTAGACAAAAGAAAAACATTGCGGATCTCCATGGTGAATCATTATTGTCTGCACATGTTGCAGGTAAAGTCCTTTTCTGACAGCTGTTGGAGCAGAACTGAATTTTTGAATGAAAATACAGTTCTGTCATCATTAGTATTATGTAACATCCTTTACCAAAAAAAGCTTGAAGTGATTAACTTGTTCTGCGTTTTTTTGAATGATGATGCCTAAACAGCCGGTTGCATATAAAACCACACTCTCTAGATCTGTAAATATTAGATGAACAAACTTCTCTCTACCATCTGTCAATGACATAAAGTATATTGCCGATGTCCACTAAAGAGGTTTTCAGCTCCTTCAAATACAATATCAAGTGGGTTTCATTGTTATTTAATGACAGCACTCTCATTCTCATTCACAAATACAAGTGGACTTAAATGACAATTTAACAAGGAATGGTTTACCTAGGAAGTGATTAACTTCTGAAAACCTTTAATTCAGTGTCTTTTTTCAGTCTTGGCAGAGACATGTAGGCTGTTCTAATTTTTGGGTGAAAACAAAAAGCAAAGGACAGCAATTCTTCTTTGTACTCGCATCATTCTGCATAGAACAACCCAATTACGTGCGCAATAAATTAAGAAGCCAAGGCTCAAAATTATGGAGTCAAGCTGTTTTTTGGAACATACTGTCCCAATTCTAAAGCTGTGTCTTTTGCCACAAGCAGGTGGAGAAGATCTCAGGTGCAGATGCTTTTGCTTACACATGGCTAACAAGGTGAATTCAGTTTTCTTTTTTTATGGTTTGAAAATGTTTCTCAAAAGGGTGTTTTCAGCCACACATTGATATTCATCTTTGTGAATATTTTTTTTAAGCAGTCAATGAACTGTGGGTGCAGCAAACATGTACAAAAACAGTAAATCTATACAACTCCAAAACACTAAAATGTGCCATCAAAACCAATTTTACTTGATAAGATTTTGTGTCACTAAATGTGAAAATTCACATTGAATTTGAAATAATAAGGATATGTAAAATGAACAAATGTCAGCTTTGTCAAATTCTGCAATTTCCCCATCTTTAAAGCTTTTGTATAAATTTTTATTTATTTTTTAATCTTTGTTTGCTTGTTTTTTCAGTTTTTTTGTTGCTAATATAATTATTTATTTTTCTAAAGACTGATGCCTTATTTAACTGAGTTTGCCAGTTTCCTATGATTTTGCTTTTTTTGTATTTTATGTTTTTTTTTTTACAAGTTCTGTATGTATTTATCAGTAAGAGTACCTGAGGTGCTTCAACTGTATATTCGGTTGTATTTAATGTCACCTGAGTGTGTTTTCATTTGAAACACCATCTATATTCTAGTTTTTTGTGCTTTGTTCTTTTCAGTAACCATAAACAAAGATTTGCTTTATCTACATTCAGATAACTCCCTTGACTTCATCCTTTATAATCACTAAACATTCAAAACAGTGTGCACTAAAGGCCTGATTCTGCCACTGTATTGGATTACTTCGACATTGTAACCATGCAGGCAGGTGCGAGTGAATGATTTTTTTGAAACCAGGAAGCTGAATGGTTTAAAATCAAGATACCAGAGATTGTAGACATGCATTTCATCTCCTTTTTATTGTTGCTGCTGCACAAGCACAGTTTTTAATAGTGATTTTTGTGCCACCATGTTGGGATCAACAGTCATAGTTTTGAGATAAAAAACTTCCCAAGTTGCAGGAAAATGTAGTTTTAAGAATAAAAATTCATCATTTCAATAAAAATATTAAATAAATGCATAAAAAATTATTTCAAAAACTTTTTTTTTGCTTTCAAGAAAGATTTTTGCGTTTGCAACACAAATGTTTTTAGATGCGTTGTCTCTTATTTTGCTTTCGCTCTATCTTTGTTTTTGCCTTCATTCGTTTCGGTTTAGTGTGACATATGATCCACCAAACAGCCTGCTGATTGGTCTAGATTCGATCCAATTAAATTACTGTATTATCTAACATGCAGTCTTTTACTGAGGCTCAAACACAAAATACAAATTTTGTTCTCAAAACTGTGACTTTTGTTTGCAGTGTGGCAGCACAAAATCTATTCATAAGTTTTCCTTACCATATTGTAATAAAGAGGTGGTTAATACATGCATTTAGCATGTTTGCTGGGTCAGCAGGTGCAGTTGCCTTAAAATGAGAGCACACTAAGTTATTCTACCTTCACCATCTGCCGTAAGTCACCTGACTGCCTGTATTTGTCTCTATCCAGGCTGTCACTGACAGCTGCTGAACATTAAGTGGATGCACAAAACTGACTATGTGAGAGATATTTCCATCGAAAGAAGCACAATTTCTTTATTTTTATGCACATGCTAAGATACACGGAAAACAAGGCGTGCTTAACAAGACGTGTGGGAGTGTGTGTTTTTTTATGGGAAATGCTGGACAGCATCTAACTGCTATAAGATTCTCTAGATTACTTTGACAGAACATTGTGCCATCACAAGATGTTCAGCAAAAGCAGGCAGACTGACACAGGGAGGACTCCAAATCATAATTTTGTTCTGAAGGAGGTCTCCTTTGGGAAAATTTGCAATGCTAATACTGATGTTACAAAAGAAAGCTTAAAGCTCATAAATTCAGGGTATTATTGACATTATTAAGTATAACCACTTAATCTAAAAATATTAGGAATCATTTTTTGTTGTTTCTGCACACATTAGGTGACTGACATGTTTTTGCAAGTTTTTTCTACTTTTTACTGTATTTTAAAGTTGTTTATCAAGATGCATAAATGAAAGCAATAACAATGAAACCCTAAAGGCTTTTCCCAAAAGTTACACAGAGAAGGCAAAGGCACAGAGGAACACGTTGTTCAGCTGTGGCTTAGGCAGTTGGGTTCCACGAGGTCAGTGCACTAGACAGTTGTCACTGGATGCTGATCACTATCATGCTCAGTGAACATGGATGGTTAAATTAAAATATGAAGGGTAGAGTGAACAAAAAAGCTGCCATGACGCAGAGTGGATCCCGATGCCACCGATTTGCGGGTTCATATGGGAGCTCAGATTGTAGTGTTTAAAAAAATAAAGGTCAGTATTTGCATATGTGTATGAGTTCATACTTGTACACATGTAAGGTCGCTCACATGTATGCGCATTTTTACATGTGTTACATAAATAGCTCTGTCTGGTTGTACCTGCTCACCTTGGATCTGGTCTCACATTTCAGAACATTGGTTTCTCGATAACGTAACTCCCCAGAGACATAGCGCCACTCATGCACTCAAAACAGCCAGGACCAATTATGTAATTAGTCTGGTGCAGCGGCCGGGTTCACAGGTAGTCAGTATTGACCGAGGCTGCCATTACTTCGGCACACTGTGTGTTCCTGCAGATGGTAATGGCTGTTTTTGGGCCCAGGAGTTCCTTATGAGAGGTGACACTGTAATTGTGGCACATGGCCTTGTGTTCCCTCATGGTCTCTACAAACAAAACTTCGTACCTAATTTAGAAACAAGAACATCAGAGCGAATTCTATTTTGGTCATTTCCACATGGGATGTAGGATAAATTTAACTTTTCTCACTTCCTCTGTGATGTTGTCTAATTAAACTTGGTTTGATGTGTGGATCAGAGCATTCACTGTGATCCACAGTTGCACAGTTGTTTTTCTGTTTTGGTTGCTTGTTTTCAGGGCAAGGTTTGAGCCCAATAAAGACTTGGTTTGTGCTTGTTTCAGTTCAAGTTTAACATGATAATCAGGTTGCAAACCCCATATATTTTTATTAAAATGCACTCGATTCAGGAAAAAAATAGCAGAGTTGAGATGTAGCTATTTATTTGTGTAGCTCAGAAATGTGCTGTGTCAATAATCTTTTCTGCTGAACAAAGACAGAAAGACTTTTCACAGAAAAGCAGTGCAATGTTCCTGTTGTAGTTGCGGATTATCTTAATGTCCTCAGTCAGCTCTAAATAGGTAATAAAACGCATTTCACTCTGGGTGCATTTGTCAGACATGCAAGAAACAAAGTAATTATATTTAAACAAATCAAGTTTTAAATAGTTTACCAGTGAGGTGCTTTGACAAGGCAGTTAGTCCCATCATTTCACAGCATTAGGTTTTTTAATATTTTCAAGTTCATTTATCTGGCGTTTGCAGCATTTTTCCCTTAAGTCCCTTGATTCAACCCACACTTAAAAAACACAAATATGTAAACAGGAAAATATAAAACGAGCAATGGCCTCTTATCAATGAGACATTGTTGGATGGCATTTCTGCAGTCAAAATAAAGTAACAAAAATCTCACTTCTGTCATTTTTTCCTGCACTTTTGGATTTATTGCAAGATTTGCTTAAAACAAAACATATAGCAGTTTTTAAGAGTTTTATGTCTTTGTTAAAGCAGGTATTTACTACAAATACATTAAATAACCGTGTTTAAGGATAACAAAAAAAGTAAAAATAGTTAAAGTGTTATACAATCAAAATAATAAATGGATACTATGCAGCCATGGACATGACACTGACAAAAAAGATCCCTCAAATTAGCTTTTTATCCACACAAATTTGTATTTTGGCCCAAAAAAATGCTATTTTGTGGCCACAGATCAGCATTTTCTTTTTTTACATTTTCTGCATACAAAATACAAATTTGTTACTATATTGTGGGCACAAGTGCAGCCACAAAATACCAGTTTGTTTACAAATTGCTAACTTTAGTGATCATTTTTTTTCAATGTTATCCAGGACTCCGTAAAATACAAGCTGAAAATATTATTAAGGTATAAATGAGAAAATAAGAAGCCTAAAGGGAGAGACAATCCTGACTATGTGACATGGTTTTTGATGCTTTTTTCTTGTTTTTTTTTTTTTTTTGTGTCTATGGGAATAATGTTTTTTTTCTTTTAATGTGTAAAAATGTATGCATACAGTAAGATGAGGGGGGCTTGTTAGAATTTTTTATTCTTACCATTCTTTTGAGCACTTAATGAAATTTTTGATGTGTGTTAAACTATTTTATTTTGTGCTAAAGGGTAAAAGAAAATCTATTATTCAAAGTCTCTAACCACTTATGGACAACGTGCTCTATGTCCCACACTAATCTCTGTTAATCCCATTTAGATGAGCATGGTCCATCCAGAATAAGTGGATGTTACAACTAAGGGACATACTAGATTCATGTATTCTAAATAAACATGAAATTGTTTGTTGAATGATATTTAGAAAGAAGTGTCTGTGGATGTGGAAAATATTGAATCAGGCCAGTGCAGCCTTCCTTCATAGGGGGCCTGCAACTGCTGGTGGTACAAAGAAGGTACAGAGTGAAAGAGCCTGGCTGTTAGCAGCAGGAGAGAAATTTGCTGCAGACCAATTAGCCAGTTAGCTTTTGAACACTGACAGCAAGACTGTCTTTAAAGTGCAGCTTTTTTGTCGACCTGTCAGAACCCTCTGAACTTACAGCTTTTGCAACTTTCCCTTCGATTAAAAGGTACATTGTTGTTTCCTATTCTGCTCTATTCACCAGCTCAGGTCACAGCAAGTACAATATATTGATGTATGTCTTGAAAGAAATAGAAAGGGAAAAAAAAAACATGAATTGTTTATATGCATTTGTCCCTTTTTTTTATTTAGATTCAGCACAAGAGATAAACACGTTCTGACATCTGTGAAGTAAGATATTTTCACTTACCTTGGTTAGTTATCAAATTATATATGAAATCCTATTGTTTGCAGTACAACATTATTCTTTATTTGACATGCTATTATAATAAACATGATTATAGACAGTTTGTTGTCTCAATTTGCAAAAAAAAAAAAAAAAACCACACTGTTTTATGATGCTTTTATGCTAAATAAAAAAGAGATTTAAACATGTCAATGTCTCTCCAAATATCAAGTCATAAACAAATGTTGCTATATCTGTTTTTCTTGGACAAAATGTAAAATATAACCTAAAACATGTCATATTTCTTTTGGTTGCACTATAAATGATCAGTTTAACATTCACATTTATTGGCGTGACCCTGATAAACATTATAGTTCCTATTTATGAAACTTCTCTCGAACCCTAAAAAGTGACTTGAGAACCGAGCACACACTCATCTTGAAGAAAAACGAATTTGTGTAATGTGGGGAGGCAGAGTGTGGGGTAACACTGCTGATGATTTTTACACAGTTTGAGGAACGCCTTTTTATCATGACTACCTATGCATTCTGGTGAGACACGTCATCCCATCTGGTTTTCCCTTACAACCCAGTTGCTTTTTTTTTTTTTCTTTTTTACTAGGACTAACCAAAATAACACCTTCCAGCTATTCAAAGACTGTCTGGTGACAGGCCAGGTGATGACAGATGCATCAATAATCTCACCTTCTAAACCAATCATCCTGAGTCAGCTTGGGGGATTTGAATGACAAAATGAGGATGAGTGGGAGTTTCTGATAGAAAAGTATTCCCAAATACAATTTAATTAAGTCTATTGGAATATTTTTGAATGTTCGCTGGAACAAAACTCTTCTCAAGCTTTCTGATAACAAAGCCTCCTAAAAACGCAGAAAAAAGAAGGTTAAATAAACAGCGTCTGTCACAATCTCCAGGCATTTGTTACTTTGAAGAAGTAGCTTTTCCAGCAGTTTCTTCTTGAGTGTTTCATTGACCTCAAAGATAATGAAGTGGAACCTTCAGTCAGTGTTTTTTTCCTGTGGAAAGGTCGGGAGGTTGATTTGATTGTAACTCTCCTCACAGACATAAACAGAAAAGACTCCAGTTTCCAGTTTTAAAGCTTTAACCATTTGCCAATTAAACTAAGGAAAAAAGACGTATTTATACATAGTATATATTTTCTAGGTCTCCTATTCTTTTTGCAACTACTATTAAACTCCTAAGCAGGTTTTTCAACATCTGCTCAACAACAATACTTTATCACATTTCCAATATACAGACCATTATGTCAGTGTGATAAGCATGCCTCAGCATAAATCCTGTGTAATTATGTAAAAAGAACATGCTTATATACCTTACTAACTTAACAGCAGGAATGTCTGGATTGGCTGGTGAGAGCCAGCTCTTCCATTAGTGTCATGGCAGTACAAAACAAAATCTAGATGTAAACAAAAACTAAGAACATGTCTCTGGTCAAATCAGCTTCATATCACTCATCCCTAACATATTTTGAAACACTGTTTTGTCAATTTGAGTCAAATCACTTGGAGATGTGTGTCCTAATAGATGTACAATGATATTTTACCATCATGTTTCCTTTGAAAGATGTTTACAGATGTCAGACTATCGATAGTATTGATCTGGAAAAGAGTTAGCTTTGCAAATTCCCATGAAAAACTTGTAAACTTTGCTCAGAAAAAAAAAAAAAACAGAAAAACACAACTTAAAGTCTGTATGTCCTTTTTGGTAAATGTTTTTCAAAGAAATGTTTTTATTGAGATACCACAACACCCCTGTAACAACAAAAGTGCTCATTAAAAGTTCTTATCTGTCCTATTTTAAAAAATAATGTCAAACACTGATGCAAGATTTGTTCTAAATCCATTCTAGGCTTTTTAATTTTAATGTGATCTAGTGTGATTTATTCTGATCTTTAAAACAGCTGCCTGTCCTAGAATTTAACATATCATTTCATACAAAATGATAGGTGAAGCAGAAGATTCTAACAATTCTGTTAATACAGAAAATAGCATTTGATTATGTACCTTAAAGTCATTAAATCTCTTTATATTCCAATGAAAAAAAATTTAATATCTGTGTGTTTTTTTACCCTAAGTATTTTGTTAAAAAACAAATATTCTTGTTAGTTTAACTCCAGTTCAATGATCAACTATCTTTGCCATAGTTGACTCTTGTGTTTTCCTCTCAAGTTTTGAGCTAGAATTAACAGGAAAAACACAGAAAAGGTGAAAGATAATGTTGGACCAGCTAGATAAGAGCAACTCGTTAAATCAATTCCTCTCATGTTATTTGAATGTGGGCTTTTTACTTACGGTGCATGGAAATATTTTCAAAATGGGATCATAGCTTTCAGCACTTTTGAAAGAAAGTAAACCAGAATTAGTGCTTCAAACTGGACAATAATAACTCCAAACTTGTGCAGCTCGGAAGAAGATCCGAGCTGAAGAAGATTCAAATTTCATCAAAACAGGAAATTGGTGAGAAAAAAATCAACTGACTACATGTGTTTTGGTTAGTTGTGCTAATGAAACAGTATTCACATTTTAGGCATGCAAGGACTTTTTGCTTTCTCCAATACAATGCAAGTTAAATGTGCCAAGCGTGTCATGTAACAATTTTGTTTTGTACTTTTCTATGAAGACAGTTGGAGCTTTCTGTCACTGTGAAGTGTCTTGTGCCATGTTTTTTTCACACATCCAAGATCTTTGATGTGTCCAGCAGGAGCTTCAGTACCTGATGAGGTTTACGTAATATTTGTTGCTCATGTATAGGTGGGTTGTGGTTGGACGTGCAAATGAAATTCTGACATAACAGCCCAGAGGGTGGTTCTTCCGATGTTGACAATGTTTGGTAATAAAGGTGAATGTATGCGCTTGTATTTGAGGTAGATTTCTAGCTGTTAATCCTTGCCAGAGACGGTCTTCGGTTCTCTCTTTCCTCTCTTTCTCATCCTTACTCATTTTATTTTCTGGTAAAGCCACTGGGGTTGTGTAAATGTAACTGAGAAAGCTTCACAGACCTCTGCAGTTAAGGGTTTATAAGACCACTCTGTGGTCCATTTGCTGTGCTTGGTGCAAGAACGGATTTACAGTGCTTTGTTAAGGCTGATAAAAAAGCACCGAATGCCTCATTGAAAAATCATGTAATAATGTTTAAAAAATATACATTTTTAAAAATACATTTAGATAGAAACAACTGGTCTTGTGCTCCAGTTTTTCCACATTTACTGCTTGGATGAAGATTTAGGAATTTTGTTGCTTAACAAACAGAATACAACTGAAACTGCTGCAAATGTCTTCAATGAGCACAAACAGATTTCTAAAACAGGTAAAAATACAACACAGGTGGTAAAATATGTTATTCTAAAAACATTTGCTTTAATATGAAAAAGACTGAGAAGCAGTAGTGAACCTACAGCAGTGAAGCAAAAGTGAACCTAAAATCTGCAGACTTGAATTTAGCAAAAGCATTTCCTTTTAGAAGTTTAAACTACAGCTAATGTGAAGAGAATCAGGACTATTTTAATCTCATGCAGTTGCAGGTGGATAAATGTTCTTGCATATCAGGACCATCTGTTGGTTATTGTTTCTGACTTACTTTATTTTCTTCAGATATAAGGAGAAATTAATATGGACTTGTCTGAAGCCCCTGCAGATGCACCGAATGAGATTTGCTTGTGCATTCAACTTTAGTTTCTTCTCTGTGTAGATAACCACCTGGCAGAAAGAAAACCTGGTTGCAAAGGTCGGTCAAGGCGAAACCACCGTCTGTTTGGGGGATTTAAGGCCATCATCTCTTGCCGACTTATTTCCCATTACAAACGTAGAAGCCGAAAATAAACAGTCCAAACAACCATCCCTTTTCAGAAATTACTGTCATATATTCATTTTCTCCATGAATCTTTTTTTTTTTATTTCAACGTATCCGTGCTCTGTCTTCGTTAGGAATTTAATGTAAAATAAAGAATAGCTGTCAGCGTGAATGAAAGCAAATGTACACATCAGGCCTATACGATTATTTTGTCTGATTGCAAATAAACTCACCCAAGAGCCATTAAATATTAATAAAAACATTTTTAACATTTGTTGTCCATTTTGCAATACATTAACAATTTGCTTTCAATATCTGCAGTTTAATGTTGAAGGTTTTTTTAGGAAGTTTGATGTTAGCGTGAGTCACACATAATACCAAGGCTGACATACTGCCAAATCATGAAAACATGCAAGTGGTGGGTAAACGAAACCGGGACTCCAGCCTTTGTTTTGCAAATCACAGCCTTGCAATTCACTCAACAGTTTTTCTGCAAGATGGACCAGCCTGACACGCAAAGGTCTGCGATACACGCCATGTAAACAGAGCAAGGCCCCTCCCTGCCCCATACATGCATGATCAAACCCCATCCTCTTTCCAACACAAGAAAAACCACCGTCATCATTTTCTTTCTACATTAAAAAGATACAATAAAGTAAACCTAAAACAGTGATTTTGTAGATTTTAAGGTTCAGCATTACTTTAAAAATGAATTTACTTGTTACTGTTTGGATAACAAAGACAGCTTGCAAGAATTATGCATTAGTACAACATTGTGTTGATTTTTAACCAGGTGGTATAATTGGTGAGCTTGTATTTTTTTAAGGACAAAGCTCAAAAATGTGATTCCACATTTCTGATGCACTCCGACATTTTCCGCATCTCTGTATGCCATTATTTTAATTGATTGTAATTTAAATGCAAGAGGCTAAAAGCGTAAGCTAAAGAGAAAATAATTCAAGAAATTTGAATTGTTGTTTATGTTTTTTAAGGAGTTGGGTTTAATTTTTTTTAAAGTCTTGCAAAGTACGATTCTGAAAAAGAGTCAAACTCTTAGACTGGAATGTATTGGCCCCACGTAAACCTGTAAAAAAAAAAAATAATTTAGCACCTCCAACATACTCATATGATTACATAAATGTATTCTACACAACACATTTTCATATGTGCTGCTTTCAGGTGTTAACCCGACCTCTCACCTGTGACTGTGTTCAACGCTGCATTCATTCCAGGTTCTGGATGTGTCAACTGCATTCAGAAGGATGAGAGTTGATGGTGTAATACCAAAACTCTTGATCTTTACTTTTTTGACTATTTAACTAGTATCATTGCATAATTACAATGCAGTGCACATGATCTCTTTGCTGTTTTCTGCACCCTCTTTCTCCTTAGCCTGGTGTGGTTTATTATCATTATGACCAAGTTCCTTCTTTAAAGTGATTTAGTTTCTTTAGCAAAAAGATGTCAAATTTACTATCGTTTCATCAAGTCAAAAGACAAAGTTTGTTTTCACATTAATGATGGAAGGTTCTATTCTCCCAGATGGATTTATCACCTTCTTTGCTGCATTTTGTCCAATTTACTGACTGAAAGCAAACATACCAGCAAGAAGCAAATGAGTCTAAAGTGTATAATTGTCCGTGGCCTAAGAGGGGTGACTGTTTGCTTTACTCAGGGACACGTTACAAGGACAGCGAGTGTACTGAGGTAAGTCGGACTAACAAAACAAGCTCAAGATGGGCATGAGCAAAAAGTATAAATCACAAATAAGACAAGTGAGAGTGCAGGAAAAAGAAAACAGACTGAGCGTGAGGACATGCTCTGCTGCAGTGTTTGTTGTGTTCTCTAGAACTGACCCTGAGCTGGATCTCAGCTGGACATCCAGGGTTTGTGTGTCTATTGGTCAAGTTCAAGAAAAAAATCACAATAATGAATTCACAGTCCCTCTCAAAGTCCCATGACCTGATCTGTGGTTTGTAGGGCACACATGAAGTCTGATATTAGACTTAAAAAGACTAAATTGCTATAAGAAACACAAGGATTTGTTTTACAAAATGAAAGCAAGTCTTTAATACATTTGATGAAAACTAACTTTGTCATTGGCCAGTAATTAAGCCTGAAGCAGCAGCCTACCATGCTGTAACTCATACTAACCCTTGGGATTTTGAACCACCTGGCTTAACTACACCTATCTGATTTCAAGTCTGCTGCCCCACAGAGCCTATGAAAGGTCGGAGATGCTAGTTATTTTAAACAGCACATATAAAGCTTTTAAAGAATATCTAATCTTATTCTTTTACATCACATTGATGTTGTTGTATTGTACCAGCATTTATTTTTGTGTTGTTTCAAAAAGTTTACATAAGTATTGTAAACTGTTTGTTTTCTTTGTTGTTTTCACATTTTTCCTTGTCCTCTAGGTGAAGTTTTGGGTGATGCTCCACCAACAAATATCCCATTTTATGTTGACTTTCTTTTAATATTATATGTTTTTTTCAATTTAGTTTTGTTTCACACGAGTGGGGTAAGAATTATACATACATGTATATATATAAAGCAGTTTCTACGAACTGTTTCATGCAAGTTCAGATGAAACCCTTGGTGAACTGCAAGCCAATTTGCATAACAGCTGTGATACAGTTTCTTTGTTTAGGGGAACAGTGAAAACAAGTTGGGGGAAAATCCAATTTTTCTTTCAGGTGAAGACAAACTCTCCTTTCTTTTTTCAGAAGACTTTTAAACCTCCAAACAGAAAAATATGGAAAAACTGTGTCTTTGAATATTTGTCATCTATGTTAGCACGTAGCTGCCAGCGCTCACAAAACACATAACATCAGTTTTAAAACTTTAAAAAGTCAGGCTAAAGCAGCAAGTCATTACTTATATTTAAATGTAAACTTCTGTGCTTCAGAGCCCACCCACGTTAGGAAATGCATTTCTCCTCCGAGGCACAGCGCTAACCCTACTGGCGGAGGGATACAGAGCTCAAAGTCCCTTAGCCTTACCCTTATAAAAACAGTTCTGTACACCCCTACCAGCCAGAGGGTATGGAGTAGAATTTGGAGATGAACTCTATTAAGTAACTCAAAAAATGGAAATCCTCAGTTATTCCATTCACTGCTACCCAGTGGATAGCACAGCCATTGTACTTATTGAGCAATTAAAACCAAATGGTTGTGGAGTTTCAGTCCCCAGACACATTAACAAAGTTCAGTGCGTAAAGGATGAATCCAGACTAAGAAAAGCAACAATAGGGGACTGAGCAACTGTTGGGAAGGCAAACTCAGACGTTGACCAGTGGATTATGTTTTTAAAAAAAATATTAACACTATTGCAAGTTATTTAACTAAAAGTTTCATTTAAAGGATTTTCAAAAATAAGAGTGAAACACAGAAAAGCTTACTTTAAAATGCCTGAGCTTCCAGCAACTAGGATTACAGGTGTTTAAATGGACCGAGGCAAGACTGGAGATGACTTTATCACAATCCAGGGGTGTTTCTGCAGGAAGGAAGTGGAAGCCAAAGGATGCAGTGCTACAGACACAGGGATGCTGTTGGGACAGGTGCAACGTAGACATAAAGGCTTTGGTTTTAACCTAACTCAGCAATCATTGTGAAGATCATCTCCAACAAACAGAAGAAACCTGTTTGCAGGTGAAATTAAAAAGCACTTTCTCCTATGACAAATTACCTGCACAAACACAAAGCCAGATGTGGTGTTGGAGTCTGAGTAAGAACATATTATATCATTTATGAAGTTGGGATAACTCTGTGGAAATGGCCAACAAAAGGACAGAAAAAACTTAATTTCACAGAGTTGGCTGCAAAGGCAGAGGAGTCTAACCAGAGGAAATTGGTGTAATGGGTCTGTGGCAAAGTCAGCTTGCTCTGCCAGGAGAACTGGGTTTTAAAGGGGTAGTTCAAAGCAGGTGATTAACAAAGTGGCTGACGAATATATATATGTGACAGTGTTATCTACTTTATATATATATATATATATATATATATATGCATAAAGGACATGGGAAACACCTTTGCGACAACACAAGAAAAAAAATTTAATGTAATGGTTACAAAGTAGATAACACTGTCACATGTTGGTGCACGGGTGACACATTTATCCATCCCTAGACTGTCACTTATAGTAGCAATCTTCACTCTCTTACAGTGATTCACAGGTGAGAGGATAGGTGAAAGGTGATAAGTGCTTAAATTGGCAAAGCGGATGAGCAGAGTCTGAGTCACGAACAGCGGGTTCCATCTTGGGCTTCTTTAATTATTAGACCATATGAGAAAGTCAATAGAAATTGGATTGGCCACTATATGGGTAGTGGCAGCCTCACTTTTCTTTTTTGTTTCCATTCTGACGTTTTCGGCTATGAGTGTTTGCATATTTCATTTTAGTGTTTGTTTGCTTTTTTTTTCCTCACTGGTAAAAACCTGAATGATAAATACAAATGTTTGGAAACGGTGTAGCAGCCTGCAGAGCTGAAATCTTGAGAGGCTCACTCATCCTTCCACGTGCTTCATGCCCCCCACCCACCCACTCCCTCCATCCAGCTGCTCACTCCTGACCAAACGTCTGTTTATTCATTAACAGCAGAGAGCACACTAAGCACAAACAAATTGACTCTTCCACAAGTTCCATGTGTTTTTACAGACATAAAATGCAGTTCAGTTGAAGGGTCAATTTGTCAAATATTTTTTAAATAACAAAATGTTTTAATAAACTTGCTTTTAAAACGGTATATTAGTTTTTCTGTTTTATGTGGCGCATAAACAAAAGGTCCCTGAATTATGTTTTAAACACACAAGCTCGTATCTTCATGTCTCTGTCCTGTCATGAGGCATGGATTGATCTGACGCACAAAAGCAGCCCTGGTAACATTATGATTCCAGCTTCTGGATCTTGCTCCCCAAGCTGCAGGGTGACGCATGACGCACGGAGGCGCGGCAAAAAATCCCCCTATAAATTCTGTGGTCGCACCACTTCAAGCTTCAGAGACAAAGCGGGGGTCAGACTCCTCACAACTCTTGGATTAAGATCCATCCGACTCAAGGGCAGTGAGATACCGGTTGCAAGGTTTTCTGCAAGTATGATTAAAAAGATGTCGCCGTCGGAGAGTGACTTCGACATTCCGGCCAAGAATTGTCACAGGATGGTGATCCTGGGCTCCACGAAAGTTGGGAAGACAGCCATCATCTCTCGGTTTCTGAATGAGAGATTTGATGACCAGTACACTCCCACCATTGAAGATTTCCACCGGAAATTTTACAGCATCAGAGGGGACGTTTACCAGCTGGACATCTTGGACACATCTGGAAACCATCCCTTTCCCGCAATGAGGAGGCTTTCGATTCTTACTGGTGAGTTCAGCTTGACACTTGCACATCATGCTTCTATGATGGAGCAAATATTTCCCAGCATCACTGCTTATATTTAGCTCTAAAACGTACGTTTCCTCTGTTCTTCCAGGTGATGTTTTCATCTTAGTGTTCAGCTTAGACAACAGAGACTCTTTTCAAGAGGTGCAGCGCCTGAAGCGCCAGATCCACGAGACCAAGTCATGTTTGCGCAACAAAACTAAGGAGAACGTGGACGTCCCGCTGGTCATCTGCGGCAACAAGTGCGACAGAGACTTTTACCGGGAGGTGCAGGACGAGGAGATCGAGCAGCTGGTTGGTGGAGATGAACAGTGCGCATACTTTGAAATCTCTGCAAAGAAGAACACCAACGTGGACCAGATGTTTCAGACTCTCTTTACCATGGCCAAGCTGCCAAACGAAATGAGTCCTGATCGGCACTGCAAAGTTTCCTTGCAGTACTGCGACGTCCTCCACAGAAAGTCCTTCAGAAACAAGAAGTGCAAAGACGGGAACGCATATGGGATTGTGGCACCGTTTGCAAGAAGACCAAGCGTGCACAGTGACTTGATGTACATAAAGGAGAAAGCCATCGGCGGCGGCCACGGCAAAGAAAAGGGCTGCGTAATTTGTTGACCATTTCTTTGTGCGTAAAAGCGCTGTCCCAGCGAGACTGTAGCAGCGACTCTGCAACAAACTCAAGGCACTCTTGTCTAATGAGCCAAGACATGGAGTGAAATCGATGCTCTGAAAATGTAAATCTGTTTCTACATTTTGCTTTCTAAGCGCAGCACTAGAAGGTGAAAAACAAGTTTACATGTTGCCTTTTTTCAAACTTGAATGTTTGCTGCAGAATGAACAAATGAACTCCATGTGTGTATTTATTATGTCCTCGTCCATTTTTGCATAAAGAGAAAATAAAAAAATAAAAAACTCGGTACTTTCATAGCCTGTTTTCAGCCTCGCTCTCCAATTTCTTGAAAACAAAAACGTTATTTTTAGAGCTAAATTGACGTTTGCATCCTGCTGATAGGGATGGAAATACACAATTCATTGAGACACTCTGAAATTAAATGGACTGTTATATAAAGCCCAAATAAGTATTCATTAGTACTTCATTGTTTGCACAAATGATAAGCATGGCACAATAACAGAAAATAAAAGCAATTAGACTATACCAATGCTAATGTTTATTTGGAGGCAATTTGTATCAGTCTTTATTAGATAGAAACAGATGGGGCCTAATATTTGGCCCATTAAATAGAGACAATAATAGAATTTGAGATTAACATCGAACTTAGTTCCGAAGAAAATGTTGATTCACATTTAATCCAATTTAATTTGACTGCTTTTTGTTTTTGTGAAGATGTAATAAATAAAATTGTTAAGACTGTGAATGTGTGTGCTGTTGCAAATGCTTTCATTCATTATTTAAAAAAAAGTTTTAGATTCTGATCAAATGGTGAGCTGAATAAAGCATCAAAGCCCTTGTCATAATACACAATAATAAAACAATAAATACATAATTTTTTAAAAAACACATAAAACACGCACTCTACCGAGATTTAATTTATCAAAAATAGTGATTTACAACTTAGAAAAACAGATACTTGAGGGGAAAACAAGTAAAACAGATCATTCAAACTGATGTAAACAAGAAACAAAGGCCCATTTTCATTTAAGCTGAAATGGTTAGTTATAGAAATAAAGGTAATTTCTCGAGTTCTCAGTTCGAGTCTCAGGACGCCTTGGGCACATCAAACATGCACAGTCCCTTGTACTTCTGCAGCAGCTGGTTCTTGGTGCGGACCTGCTCCCGCAGCGTGGCCAGCTGCTGCTGCTGCTCCAGAGGACTGCAGTCTATCCCAGACATGTTGGATATCTGCTCCCGGGCTTCTTGGATCTTTGTTTTAAGTTTTGTTAGCTCCTGGTTGACATCTGGGCTGTCCTTATCCATGCTGAACAGAAACAACAACAAAAAAAACAGTCTTCTGTTAAAGCCAAAACTGCTCCCTAACATTTGCGTTCGTGTTGCTTTTTCCAACCGTAACTACCCCCAAAGACAGTTTACAATGGACCGTTTAGTGAAAACACCAACACATACGTAAGTCCAGCACACCCGAAACAGCTTACCATTTGATAATATCGTGAACTAAGGGCAGCAAAGAGCAATCTTCGGTCTCCTTCTCGAGGTTTGCCTGAGCTACCGCCATTGCTAAGCTTTCTGCCACTGGCGCACTCTGATGACGTCACGTACCACTCCAAAAATCTTAACCCAAATCACAAGGAAAAAAAAAACAATTAATGTTGAATAAAGACATTTATACCAAATAAGCAAATTGGCAAATATAAATAAATACATAATTAAACAATTAAATGAATGAATGAATGAATGAATGAATGAATGCTCTAGTTATCAAAAGCATGAATAGACAATTTATTGCTTCGATATACTTGACAAGAACACGTAAGTCATAGAAGTCCCAAACCATAAAAAGAAAGCCTTGTCTGCTCTGCTAAAAACATAGATAACACAGAACATTTTGCCCTAATTGACGGTCAAACACTGGGGCTAAAACAAACAAACAAACAAAAAAAAATATCTAACAGGTTTGGTACTGATTTGTGCCATGCAGCCCTTGCAATTCCTGTGGCTGCTGTTGAAAGCAGCAAAGCAATTTTTGTAATTAAATGATATGGCTGTTTGGAGAGAACTTCTGAGATCTGATCTGAAGCTGCATAATACAGTTTTAAAGAGAGAACCAAAATATTCAGATAATCTTATTTACTGTCAGTCTGAATTCATACTTCTAATTGCATATTCTGTCCATCCAATCAGACAGAAGACATTAAGAAATCATTCATTATAATAAAATCAATTTTAGTTAGTGAAAATAATCCAAATTAATTTTTGTAAGATATCACACCTCCTTTGAATAATATTTATGTTTTTTTTAGAAGTTTTTCACACATTTCTCTTTTTATGTTTTTATATTTTATGCAAAACCTTCCTGGATTAGAATATTTGATTTATATTCTTGTCTTGTGATTCAGACTTTAACAAAATTCATTCTCTTTTGAGTGATATCACGCCAACTTCTTTTCTCAAAGCAGGTCACAGACCATTTATAATAAACATATGACCTAGGACTTGGAATGACCTATGCTACACATCCTGCTACCTGGTAACCTGAAGTACTGACACTGAAAGTCAACCCACTGTGTCTACACGAGACATGCATGAGAACTGAAACATGGTGAGCTGTGTAAACACTGGAGTTCATGGCAAGCACAAATCTAGTCTCACGATGCGTCATACAGTTTGTCTGTTTGGAAAATAAATGAAGTGTTTTATTCAGGTCATGCATCTCTGTCTGGAAATCCTTTTTCCTTCTCTGTTTATACAGTGAGTCCACATTGAATGGAGATAAAATATTTATAATGTAGAGAAAAAAAACAAAACGATGAACAGAGTACTTTATGGGTCTTTTCTATAGCAATGTTTGATAATATATTAGGCAACACGGAGAATTAAAATGAATAATTAACACAACTGTTTGAAAGTACACATGATTGCACAGGGGTGCATAAGTATACTAACGAGGACTCTCCTTTTTGATGTTTAATTATATTTTTTACATTTCTTTTTTTAACCCACATAACTCATGTCTATATACATTCACATTGAATAAAGATTGACCTCCTGATCTGGCGAACATCCCATGAGCTCATTACTCACACCTGGTGAACACAGAAAGGGAAAAACTCTCAGTTGTCCCTGGAGAAGATAGAATGCCAACGTGACACAGACAGTGAACATTAAATTAAGTGTGAGGCTTTTACCTAGGTTTAAAGGTGTGACAAAACGGAGATCTAAATGAATGCACCATTGACTGTAAAAATAAGGATTTCCATTACGATTTTGATTGAGAGGTTTAGCACAAACTAAACAGATTACATTAATGCCAAATGGAAGTTTTCATTCGTAATGTAAACTATGACACTTTGAGGAATCAAAGTGTGAGTCATTTTGACTGATTTTGCCATTGCATCACACACTTTGTTAAACATATTTGAAAAGGGAAAAGTGCTGTATTTTAAAACAGATGAGCTGAACCTCCACTTTGAGGCAGTGAAGGAACTTGCAAAATTATTTTTTTAATTAAGTGATAATTTGAATCACTTTTTGACATTAGCAAAAGTGTGCAGAGATCAGTACTGAGCCTTCGGGTGACATAAATTCAATTTGGATTGTGTTACTCACAGTAACATGGGACCTTTAAAACTAAAATTGCAGCAATGATTTCAACAAAAAAATGTTACTTTTTCAATGTTCTGTTAAGATGTTTGTTGTTTAAATCTTTTGTTTCTATTTAATTAGTTGCAAATTTATTGTAATAGATGAAGTGAAAAGCTTAATACAATTGGCAAAAACATATAAAATAATAATTTTACTCTTTATATATTTTTTGATTTGCCTACAAATTAAATGAAATATAACCTAATACAGAAAACACATTAGGTTATGAAGAATTATTCCTTGTTGAATTGTAGACCTTTTTACAATTTCAGAAATAAAAACACCACTTCTGACCATTGCTGGTTCAAATTTTGACCACAGTATTTCCCTTTTATAGACAAAGATGAACTACTTGCCTTTTCCTGTAAAATGTCTTCCATAAACCCAGGAGAAAATATAATGACTGACAAGAGAGTTGTAGACCGACTCTTTGGCTGGGTCATTTCCGAACACATCCTTTTGAACTTCTCCATAACACTCCCCAAATGGCTTGGCTTACCCCGCCCGCTCTCCGCAATGACGTAAAGAAGACAGCTGACAGTTTCCAACAGATGGGTCACATCCCAGCATCCTTGGTGGAAAGCTGGTAGGATGCAGATGTCCTGTTTGCTGATCTGTTGTCTGATCATAGCACACTTAATTCAGTCTGATACTGTTTTTCTTCCCCAAACAAGCTGGACATTTCTGTCTGTATTTCCAAACATTGGACTTGAGGAAAAAAATGCCAACTGAATCATGCAAAACTATACATTTTAAAATGCAGTTTCTTGGTTCTTTGGTGACATTTTCAGAAACACTATTTGTTTACCTTATAGAAAAGAACAACCAAGCTGCAAATTGTAAAATTTCTACATCATTTTCAACCATCATTTCCTTGTATTCAATGTGAAGATAAATCTATGAAGCCAGCAGATGATAACTTGAAAATATTGAAAGGATTTTCTGCAAAACAGTCATTATCTGTTGTTGACCACCAGCAAAAATAATAATAATGAGCATTTTGAATCTTCTTTGTGTTTTTAATCCATGACATCATTTTAATTTAAAACATTTCTGTCTTTCTGTCTGTCATTCAGATGTTGTTTCAATATTCTGTGTCAGAGATTGTTGTAGTGACTCATCTTCCTTTGGTAATGATTCATGATTCGTCATTTTCATCCTGCAACCTCACCGCTCTGTCATTGAACTGTTTAATTAAACAACAAGTCAATTTATCAAAATCATGTGGATCTTGATTCCCAGAAGCCACATTTTGACAGCATAAACAGAAGTTCAATTTTGTTTTTATTCAGCTTAATTGAGCAAATTGAAAAAAATAAATCTTTAAAACACTTGAAAGCAATCCAGCTCTACCCAGTCATGCCTACTGTGCATTATGCATTTTTCATATCCATCCGTTCCTATTTTTTACACTTGTCAGAGGTTGCAAGGGGCAAGATGTCCTGACCTACTTCTACACCAAAAACACATTTCTCAAACTATTTCAAATTCTTCTTCTTAGACCTATTTTTTACCTCTTGAACTTCCAGCACTGCATGCTGCTTAGGCTGCTGATAACCTGTCAGCTGTCTCAGCGGTCCCATAAGCCACCCAGACTAAACAGGACTCCTGTTTCTGCTTGACTGAATCCCTTACTCACTTCCAGTAACCACCAGGTTTCTGACACTCCAACATGCATCAGAGAGCCTACAGCTATAGTTTTGAGCTGCCTGGTTGACCATGGGGCTGGAAAACAATGTCCACTCTGACCTATCATATCCAGCCTCCGTTGAGGCTTTCCCGAATGTGAGAGTTGAGTCCTTTTGACAGTTAGCTGACAATATAGCCAGATGTTCCCTTACAGACTCTCACTTTGGGTTTACCAAGTCTGCCTGGCCTTCTCCCGCTGCCAAAAAAAAAAATCAATCTCACCACCAGGTGGTAATTGGTTGAAATGTCCCCCCTATTTTCACCAAAGTTTCCAAGACACACAGCAGAAGGTCAGATGGCACAACTACAAAGTCGATCGTTGACCTCCTGCCTTCGGCATCCTGGTGCCACAATCACAGATAGATGCACTTGTGCTGGATCATGGTGTTACCTCTAGACAAACGGTGACTGGCATTGAAGTCCATCAAGAGAGCATCACTCGGGTTCAGATCAGTGATGACAAATTATGCAATTTCACATAGTTCTCACAATATCCACCCAGGTACTGGAGTCTCCTAGTAGAACAACGACATCAAGAACTCTGTAGTATAAAAAATATCTAATTTAGCCTTTTTTTTTTACAATATTGAAGAATAAGAATACAATTCTTTTTTCAGACAAGCATTGATTCATTAGCTCAGTCTCAGATGGACACTTAATTGTAAATAGTCTGTGATAGAGATTCTTAATTGTTGGCAGTTCACCTGCACTAATACAAAAATATAACCTGTATCCATTGCATCAGTTTCTTATTGACAATCAAAACTTTTCAAGGATGTCCTTTAGAGATCTAGTTCTTTAGGAAATATGCACTGATACAGACATTTTGATCATTTAAAAACACAAACATGCTAAATAATATTATTCATCCAGTCAATGATTATATGAAAACTTTTGGAAGATGAAAAGAAATTAGCCCACAGATCTTTGGGAGAAAATTCCATTTGAACCAATAAAAACAGATACTTGGTGCCTTTTTTTGTCTGGTTCTACTGTTGAAGTTTGTGCTCCACCTTTAGGTGCACAAAATTACATTCCTAAAATGAAATAATACATAAAAGTAGGCAACATGTACGGTTTTAAAACTAAGAACAATATGGGTTTCATCAAGTGAACATCAGTTGAGCAGACCGACACTGCCTCCAAGTGAAACATCATGGAATTAACTCCTTGAAATGAACTGGCTATACAGAAGCAAGAAAGGAATATTCATGTTGATACTTTGATTTTTACCATGTTTAAAAAAATAGACAGCTGTTACAACAGTCAAAGGTTCAGAATTTATATTATTATCAATATAATTAATAATTAGAATGATTATATTGTAATAATTTTGGGCACAGTTATAACTGAGCTGGACTATTGCTATAAAGAAAAGATGAACATATGATTATTTTTTGTTTTATTTGCTCAATTGTTTTTTGTTTGAGACCCTTGTGAACCTTATTGCAGGGATTGGTGTGCATTGTGCATTGATTTTGGCAAATTACCCCAAAAATCTTGTTGAGACTATACAGAAAGAAAAAATACATAAATAAATAAAAGACAGAAAGACTGGATTGCTTAGCTGGCTGCATGCAAGACTGGTGGGTGGGAAACTAGGGTTCGTTTCCTAGGGGGCCCAATTAACTCACTTCAGTGTGGGCCCCTAGGCAAGACCCTCTCTGCTGCTGCCTAACTATTAAGAAAGCCTAAGTCTGGGTCCCCCTGTGGAAGTCCCCAGCCCGCATAAATTACAGGGTTGTGTCAGGAAGGGCATCCGGTGTAAAAACAAAAAAGCTCTGCCAAACCAAGTATGGATCAGTGAAAGCTGATTCACTGTGGTGACTCCTAATGGGATATGCCGAAAGGTGAACAACAACATGAATAAAAGATCAAACACTGAAATACTGTCAGTGTAAGACCCCTTGTGTTGACAGACCGAGCACAGACATTCAAACTCAGACCCCACCTTTCCTCCACCTATGAGCTCCCCACAAGGGAGCCCCATCATTTCAACTGACCTCACCTGGTCCTCAAATACCAAGACCATCCTAAAGAAGGGCCAGCAATGTCTGCCTTTCTTTGGGGTGCTAAGAGCGACCCACATCAATCAGGAGCGGAGCTACTGAGGACCTTCTGCCGCTTAGCCGTTGAGCACATCCTGTCCCACTGCATCCTACTGGTTGCCTCTCTTCACGGGAGCAAAACGGTAGAGGTTCCAAAGGGTGGTGAGGTCAGCAGAGAAAACCTCTGGCTACCCCCTCCACTTCCCTCCCTGACAAACATCTACCGGTCATACTGCCTCAGCAGAGCAACCAGAATCACCAGAAGATGCGCCCATCCAGCCCATTACCTGTCCATCAGGACAGAAACCACCAGACTGAGGAAAAGCTTTCCCCACAAGCAGTGACCCAATAATTATATAATTCATAATGAAATAACACCCATTAATATTAGGGCACCACACTCAATGACACAGACTGTACCCTTGTCAGAAATTTGACTTTTTACTTGTTACTCCTCTTTACTCTTTTAATTTTTAAACATTACCTCTATCCTTTTCTATTTATAAACTGCATTTTTGCACAATTGCACCTTTGTGTAACTGCATATTTGCACTCTGTGACTGCCTCTCATTTTTGCACAACTCTCTGTTTTTGAGCTGCTCAAATCTAATTACAATTCACAGTTGCAATGACAATAAATGACGGCTGATCCCATATTATTTTACTTTTTGAAATGTAGTATTTTTCTCAAGTCAGCAAAAATTATTACCTTTTTTAAATTATAGACTTTTTTGTTTAGCTGCTACAATCTAGATAAAGCAATCTGACATCAGGTACTTGTTTTTATTATTATTATTATTATTTTCCATTACAGTATTCATGCAGCAGAACTTAATAACTAAGTTTTGGGCTCTTTGTTGACAATATAAAATCCTCCACTAGGTGGTGGGCTTGAGCCGAAAACAGCAGGGACTCCTGCATTCAAGGGTTTGAGGGGTATCTGTTCAAACAGATAGATAGATAGATAGATAGATAGATAGATAGATAGATAGATAGATAGATAGATAGATAGATAGATAGATAGATAGATAGATAGATAGATAGATAGATAGATAGATAGATAGATAGAACACAAACATTATTGGATCCGATTACTTTTTTATACAAAATAATAAACAGAAAAAAACAGAACAATCAGTTTAAATACCTAAATTTACATCTACTTCAGAATTTAGCAGACTGTTTTTTTTAATATATATTTATGTTTTGTTTGGCTGTGAATATGTCCATATTTTTGCGTAATGTATTATATTTACACGAGATTCATTGCATACATTTATCTGTGGGAAATGTCATGTGAACATTCTCACTAGCGTAAATTCGCTTTTCGGCCAAACGGAATACGCTGTGATTTAAACCAAACGCACCCAGCGTGTCATAAAATGTACGTGGTGACGTAAAGTCTTTGTGTTGACAAATCATGGTCCACACTGGGCGGGCATTGTGAAGCTGCTCTAGAGTTAGCAGGCTAACTAGAAAAAGAAAGCTAACTTATCGTCAGAGTGTAACAGGAGCTAACGTTAAAGGAAAAGACAACTGTCCAAATAGCGGCGAGAAGTTTCCTTTTTGAGGGCTTGGAATTATTTTGGATAATAACATTACATTGTTTATAGGTAGTTGATCAAACACCGTGTTTATCAGATGCCTGTGGATCATTTTGGATACTACATCGCTTGTCCCATTTCCAAACGGAAACCATTTGTGGACAGACTATTCGTGCTAGCTAGCCTAGCTGATTGAATAATTCAGGAGACTCTTCATTGTCACTCAAAAAAACATACTGAATGTTTTGTCTGTCATGAGTCCGGCCGGTTGTTCCCATGTGAACGGTTATAAGGTGGATAATTGGAAACAAAACCTTCGAGTCATATACCAATGCTTTGTTTGGAGTGGTACTGCTGAGACCAGAAGACGCAAGGTAAAAACACTAACTGTCTCCCAGTTTGTAAAACAGAAGGCAGGTCATTTTGACGAGGCACACTCGAAGATAATTAGCGTGCAAATGATGTCCCACTGCAAACACAGTCACGGAAGGAGCTGAACTAAATTATGGGCTTAATGAGGCTGTGCTCATGCAGTAGCAAGCTTTCCTGTTAGCCACCTACGTTATCACCGGTAAGTTAGCTAGTCTTCTCGCCTAACTGCGGATACCGGTTGCTTGTTTTGCAGTATGAGCTGAATTTGACGTCATAATCTAAATTAACTTGAACCAAACGTGTCATTCTTCTTAAACCACATTGCTCGGTTTGTGCTTTGCTGGAGGAGGACACTTGGGATTTAGGAGAGTTGTGGCCACGGGGCTAACGTCCCTGCAACCAAAGGAACCCTATTGTGTCTCTATGAGCTCACATATTCTTAGCGGCTCTTTTTTTTTTTGGTTGTTCTGGGTGGTTGTTTTTACTGGTTATATTCTCACTAGTATAAATGAGTGGAGCTCAGCTGGTTGTTTCAGCGCCTTTCTCTGTTGGGATCTCCCCACACCTGTTTGGCCCGCTACCGTCCCACCCATTCTCCTCTCTAGTCCTCCGTGTTCTGTCTACTTGGATGTTTACACTAAAAAAGAACAACAAACAAACAAACAAAACACCCCTTTTGTGTATTTACTTCATCATCCGATGAGCACATCTTCTATTCGAATTCAATACTGTTGTAAACGGTGTTTTGTCGAGTGGTGCAGATGAGTCTGCGCGTGTCCTCCCTTCATCCCCGATGACATAATGCAGGTGGATTTATTTCGAGCAGACTTGTTTTACCGCCTGCTCATCCACTCTGTTTACTGCGATAAAAACACGCAAAAAAAGCTGCCTAATACATGTACACATTTGCAGAGGAAAGGAATCAGCCTCCTCATTGCGTCAGTTGAGCTACGCTGCTGTGCCAGGAGTGCAAGGCTTTAGATCGGCCTGTATGTTCAGTGCAAATGAAAGCAGAGCTTTTCTGTTATTCTCTTAGCTGTTTGGAACACTAAGTGAAGGTATGTCAGTGGGTGTGTGTAAATTAATTTAGCTTTACTTATAATTTTGGCCGTGCGGAGTTTGCTTGTAAAGATTAAATGTAAAAAGAAAAAGTCGCATTTGAAGTGTTGCAAAATTCAGGGATGCTTCCATTTAAGGAGCCTGTATCTACTTGTTGAAATCCTTTCTCCTGCGTAATCTAACTTGAAGATCAGTGATGGTAATGCTTGGATCTACTTGAACCATTTTCTTATAAAAATCCACCCATGAAAATCGTACTTTTGGTGTTTTTGTTCATGTCACATTTTTCTCATGATGGAGGACAAAAGCTTACGATTGCATTTCTGAATATTACTTTAATTTGATCAAACAACTCAAATTGATGTGAATCATGAGAAGAAATAAAAATGCAACTGGAAAAAGCTTGTAGCTGTGATGTAGATGCTACAGTACAAATAGATCCATGTTTTCTTTGTCCGAGCTGCTATGTTAAGTTAGGGCTGTTAGCTAAACAAAGGGATGATGGGAAGTCAGGGCAGGTTTCCTCCCCGCCACAGTCCGGACCGCAACCCAGAGGTCAATTTCTGATGAGCTCCTACAGCTCTCCAGAAATTATGTTCTAGAAAATGACGCTTCTTTTGTTTGTTTTTTTTTTTTTTTTTTGTCTAAAAATGGCAAGACCATTGGGTATGCTTTTAAAATAGACCAAAAGATGATCAGAGTGGGAATTTAAGTTCAATTTTTTTGAAAGGTGGTAAAGGTGCTTCCTTCTGAGTCCAGGAAAATGCATGGAAAATAATGGCGGATTAGAAATAGAAAAATCTCACATTCTGAAAAATAAAATCACTTTATTTTATGGCAGTGGCAAATACATTGGCACTTTTTTGTAATTTAACTTTGGCTTTTATTTTAAAAACAGATCTAAATCTGGTTTTTTTTTGGTAGGTTTGAGGAGAAATGACTTGATTTCATATTTTCAAGTCGGTTTCCAGCAGTATTCCAGAGGTTCATAGCCGTCTTTAAATTGCCTTTACTTTTATAATTTTTTTTCCCCCTTAAATATGTATCTGTTAATCCAGTTCTAGCAAGTTTAGTTTGCTTCTTCTGTTTGATGAAGGGAGTGTTTGAATATTCATGTGAGGCATGTTTGTTTATCTTGGAGGGATTCTGTGTTCTGCAGAAGGCTATTTACTGTACAGAACCTACCGTTTGGTCACAGAAACGATCCAATATAACCTTAGGTTTGCTTTTACTTGAGTAACATTAAAGCCTGTTGCACAGTGTGCAGAATTTTAAAATCCATAACGGGAGGTTAGCTATGCTTTTGGAAACCCCTACAGAACTTACTTTATTTTAGCTTCTGTTCTACACCAGTCGAAGCCCCCCCCCCCCCCCCCCCCCCCCCCCCCCCCATCTGTGCATATTAAGTTAAATCAAAGATATTGTAGGGTGCTGGACATCAAAAAACTGACATATTTATAAGGATGACAGATTTATGTCACGCCTTTCCTCCTCCATTTTTTTTTCAATTGGTGCACACACACGCCCACAAGCAGGGCACGAGGCACGACTCATCTCAGAAAGCGGTTGATTGTGGTGCTATGAGCAGATCTCATTTGTCAGATCTGTATCCATCACATCGCCGGCCTACTCTGTGACTCATCAGCATACATTCACAGCACTAGGCACTTTTTCCTCACAGTCTCTTCATATTGCTTGCTTGCTTCTTTTTCGTACTCACTCCCACATTCTTATTTCCTTCAGTTTTCATTTGAAGCTCAGTTTAGGTCAAATATCTATTATGATTTTATTAGAATAACAGAGGTTGTATGTAGAAAAACTGCAAAACATTAGCATTAGTGAAACACTGTATCCTTCAGCAAGATGTCTTCAAGAGGCAGGAGATATTATGAACTTTAGGTTCAATTCAATACTGACCAGTTCTTTAGTGACATATTCTTCTCAATAGCAGTGTTGTATTACATCTTATTTTGATTTCTTGTCCTTATCTAAGTATTCATTCACACTAGCATGTTCAACCTGGGTGGATGCGGGTTTCAGTTTGTCATTCACTGTCTGTAACTTTCACTTGCAGAGGAAACTCATATTTATAGGTTGATCATGGTGTGATGTCAGTTTATTTTGTTCAGAATACTTCCCAGTTTTACATCTAGAAGGAAGCTAGATGTAACTTCTTGTTAGTCGACTTTGAGCAGTTTTTAAAAAAAATTAATTTGCTGAACATCATTGCTTTTGTTGCATGTTCAAATAAATCAGTTTTTCATTCTGTAATGAAATTCTGTGGTGCCATCACAATATGACGCATTATTTAAAATAAACAAAACAAACAGAAGAATAAAATGGTTTAGAACATTTTTCTTGCTAGGATATAGCCAAGGAAAAAGAAATATTGGTAATTCCTTATTTTGTTGTGCTACACATGCAAAATACTTTTTTTTTCTTATTCGTTGCCAGCAGCAAATGTTTTCAGTAAAATACGTGTGTTCTGTACTCGCCCCTCATTTGAGTTACTTTTTCAGCCTGAAGGGATTATTAATAAGAGCTAATACATTGTTTTATTTATTTAGTTTTTTGGTAAGTATGTTTTGTAAGTATCCTACGCCTAAGTACACTAATAGACCCTGGTCAGATGTACAAGTGGTGTTTCTGTGAGTTGTATATTCTCACCTCTTCCTTTTAAAAATAACCTTTTGATTTTGCTGTGGTATTGCACCAGTTCAAAAAAGCATACGGTTGTGGCTTGAGTCATTTCAGCGTTGCCTTCCAGCCATCCTTTAGTACCACCATCTGGCTAATGATCTGTCAATCACTCATCCGTATTTGTCCAACTTTAAACCAAAAAGCAATCAATCTTCCCATTGTTAAAAGGCTGCGCTAAAGTGACTTGGTTTCTTCTTTTGTTCATAGATGGTTATTGTTATTTAAAAAAAAAGAGTTTATTGTGGTTTTAGGCAATATAGTTACCTCAGGCTGCCATAGAGTTTAAACCTCTTGTACTTACCGTTAGAAAAATTTGCTCTTTTTTCTGTAATGTTCATAAAATTTCCTAATAAAAATTTTATGAAGTTGGTTGCTTTAGTTGCGCCCCTTTTAATTTGAACTAAAGAGTGCTATTCTATTAGGTCATTGGTGAAACCTTCAGTCTTAAAGTTTTTTTACTTCCTCTTTTATTCCTTAACGCCTATTATCTTTACAGACCCAAATATTTAGCCATGTGCCAATGTTGTTACTTTTCCCTCGTAATTGTGTTGACAGTGCTCTTTATTGGTTAATTGCAGTACTCCATTACCCCAGCTCTGGATCTGTGCGTTCTCAAATCCCAGATTCTAAAGAACACATAATTTATTCAGTTTCCTTTTTTATCTGGAAACCGTAAGAAGCCTTGCTTTGCTGGCTAAGGCTTATGGTTTAGCTATAATATCCTTAAAGCATCGTGTGACAGTTTGAGGATAAAGTATACACTCCAACAACGTCCAAATGTCTCCCACGACTCAGATTCATCTATATGAGGGGGAAGTGTATTCTCATTCAGAGCCCACACTCCATGTCATTGTCAACGGGGGTTGCAGTCTACTGATGGAAGATACATCCAACAAAAAAAAAAAAAAAAAGCCAAATGTTATTATTGTGCAAAGCTCCAGGGGATCTTGCAGAGGGTGCATATTGCCGTCATCCACAGACGACGGGGATTGGGGGCAACATCATCCTGCCAAAGCACTGACGGGCAGCATTCCTATGGGGTCTGTCTGCAATGATGTTTTCAGCATCATAGTTGGTTTATAAAAAAAAATCCACAATAAGAGCAGCCAGCAATTTTTTTTTCCCACATACGTCATCTGACTAATTTCAGCAAATGTATTATTCATTTTACTGATACATCCTGAGTGTTTGTACATATAGTTCTTTTCGGCATTGTTGATTTAGTTAAAGCATGAGCATTTGTATGCTGGGAACAAGCACCGAATATGGATGTGAGACAGCACAGTGAGTCACTGCTCTCTTATAGCCATGTTATCTAGTCTGTGTTGACTCTCTCCTCCCTCTTTTTTTGCTGCAGTCGGTGCATGCTCAGCTCAACTGGACCTTTGTCCACATCGTAAACCATTCTCCCCTCAATCACAGCCTCTCGCGTCATTCACCAACTAATATAACTAAGTAAATGCATCGATTTAGCACTGTGGAGTGAGGAATGCGCACCGATTTAAAATACATTTTAAGTATAGACAGCACTTTTGTGTTTCTGTGTGCACTGCTGATGGCCACTCAGCTTCATCATGACCCATGCAGCTTAAATGTTATTGTGCTTTAACTTTCAAAGTGCATTAGAGGGCTATTCATTCTGCTAATGCCTCTCTGAACATGTTCTGCAATCAATCTGCACCTTTGAACATCAGAAGGGTCGTATCTCTGCACACAAAATGCAGCCCGCTTGGCCTCAAAGCAGGCTTCCCAGATGGGAGCTGCCGTCCTCCATCTGGAACGGACGTGAACATGAGCTTGCTACCTATGCAACACTTGTTTCAGCCTCCTGAGCCAGCAGCTGATCAATAGCAAGTGTAATAGGACATTAAAGACCCTGGACTCTAAGATGCAGGACTTCTGTCTGCTAACTGTTGTGAAGGAGATTTTCTCCTCTGTTAAGCAGTGGCAAGGCCAAGAAGAAAGAGAATGAGGGCAAGGCGTGGCTTTGGCTTGGTTTTGTGGTGCATAAGAGGAACTGTGTTTTTGGGCTGCTCAGACTGTGTGGGTTTAGAGAGAGACGAGTGCAAAACTGCAGAGTTTAGGTCAAACTTGAGTATGGTTGTAAGAAATGTTTTGCCTTTCTCAACATTTTGCAAATCCGTTTGGCTTTCCTTTGGTAAATACTATTTTCCTGTTGCAATTTTCTCTTTCCAACTATCTTCTTCTTGAAAAGTCTAAAGCTTGTTGTGGATGTCAATTCCATTGGTTTTAATGACTTTCTTTTCCTTCATTCATCCTTTATCAGATGTCTTCTCTTCTAGCTTTGGTGCAGCAATTTTTCCTCCACACAGTTGTGAGTTGCTAATGAATTCATTTGAATAAACCAAAGCTTATTGTTCATTATTCTCTTCTTCTGTAGTGGTATCACATGAATGTTTGCTGAACATGCTCAGCTACAACACAAGGCTGAATAAGAATTGTTCTGCCATGCTCACTGCAAGCTGCTTTGAAGTTAGTGTGCAACATTACTTTCATCTGAAAGTAGATGTATGTACAGTCACTTAACTACTCCCGGACCTCTGTTTCTAACTATAGTGCTCTACAAATGTCAGTGCTGCACCCACACAGTCTTACAAAATGAAAAATGATCAATGGTTGTGTCAGTTAAGTCTTCCTTAAAGATATGCCGCTTTTTATTCTTTTACAAACTAATGCTGTGATTGTCGTAATTATGCCAGCTGTGCGTTTTTTAATGTAATAACTTGATTATGTTTGTAGGGCTAGGTTTAAAAGGGTTTATTAAAATGAAGCTATTTTAATAAAAATACATGTAGCAACGGACAAACATATTCTTTAGCAACCATTTCTTTAAAAAATGTATTTTACTGTAATAAGTGACACATTTTCAATTTAAATCACTGGTTATGTAAAAGCTATTTTTGGCAAGCCAAAAATTTGTTTTTTCAAATGGAAATGGGCAATTTTACCACTAATAAATCGCATTGTTTTGTACTGGAAATCAAATCAGTTCTAATTGTTAGCTTGTGAATCAAAGATAATCTAGATGATTAGGAAGTTTGGTAGTCATATCCTGTTTATTTGTAACATATACTTGCCAGATTGAGAGAAAAAAGTAAGTGTTTTTGATGGATGCTGGTGTTAGCGCTGCCAGGAAGCAGGCCAAATTTGAGGAAGCCCTTAGAGGAGGTCTATAGATGTAGTGAAGATGTAGTTGAGGGTATTTGGTGTGTGTTAGGAGGATGCAGAGGAGAGGGTTGGACAGATGCAGATGATTTGCTGTGGCAACCCCTGAAAAGAGGAATCAAAAGTTAAAAAGTCAATGGTGGAGAATACATCTGTTGATCAGAACGCAGATTACCTGGTCTTAGGTAACTTTCTTTTTTTTTACATTTTATCAAAATATTGACATTTATTTTTGTTTTATTTTTTATCTAATGGTCAATAAAATACTTAGAAAACGCGTTGGGTGACCAAAATAGGAAAATGCATAGTTAAATGTTGACATTTTTGTGTTTTAATGCACTCAAACTTTTTTAAATTAATTTGTCTTGATTAGTTCTTTCAGACAATGTGGCAATGATTAAACACAAAAAATGGTATTGTCCAGACATTTAAATTAGCAGTAATTGTTTTTTAAAATTTGTGTAGTTACAGTACTAAGGAGTACTTTGGGTAGTTTTTTGGCTGCTTTTAAACATTATCATTTTGCAATACACCCTAATTACACGTTGCTACATTGAGTTGTTTTATCCATGAATACTATACTTCACATTTAGATTTTGTACTTTTGGTACATTTTTCTTTTTTTAATGTTGTCATTCAGTGTTGCCTTGTGTACTGATCTGGATGGTTGAAGCAACAATACTAACCAATACTGCAAGCAAAAATGTGAGTGCTTTGTCCCTGAAGCCGGTTTTTGTTTGTGGTAAAGAAGAGACTGAATCAGGTTTTCCATGTCAGATTTGGACATGATAATAAAGTTCAGTGTTGAAAAAGAAGGTGCAGCACATAGACAAAGCTACGTTTTCATGGACTCCTTTTTGAAGTCTGAACCGTCATCTTTAGATGCACATTTTTTTGTTTGCCTAATAATGGAACAATCAATCTTTATATAAAAGATTCATTAGAAACCAAATCCAAAATGTCAGCCACTGATATTTTAGGTTATTACTATGGAGAGGCCTTTTCTAAAGCCAGTGAGTGTATGCGAAATGGTTGTCTGGTTTACAGTTGGGCTTTTTCCATGTTAGTTTTTATGAGATCAAGGGAGGAGGAAGAAAACCACAGTGGAGCAGCCTCTTTTTTTTTTTTTTTTTTTTTTTAATTCCCTGGTATTTGGCTGTTTGATGTTTTTCTCATAGCACAACATTGTACGTTTGCATTTCTACACTAAGATTTTAACTTAAAAAAGGGCTTTACAAGGGACCTTCTGAATGGATTTGTGATAAATATTTTCTAATGGTTTGTTGGTTTAATTGCACACGCTTCACACTTCCTCTTCTTTTATTTTCCCATGAAAGAGGTGTTTATCATGCTGATCTCTTCTGTTGTTTTTCATTGTGGCTCATGGTATCATAAAATCAGGTTTCCCATCTTCTAAAGAAAAGCTGTCGACTTACTTGATTCCTTTAAATGTGCTTTCTTGTGCGTTTGTCAATTTTTAAGCTGCTTGAATGTGTTCTTGCATCCACGCCTCGTCATATCACATGATTTTGTCGTTTGTTTGTTGCTCAGTGCACAATCTCCTACTATGGAGGCAGATTTCAGCCAAAATTCAGAAAGATCTTTCTCAGATTTATTTATTTTTTTGCTTTGTCTCACAGTCATTCTTGTTGAAAATCTGAGTCTGTGAAGCTTTTTTGCAGTTCTGCTTTTCATGTCGAGTATTCCAATGTTCAGCTTCTCGCCGCGCTTATCGTAGTGTTTGTATTAAAGCTACTCATGCACCAATACTGCGGATAATGTGTTTGCCTCAGACAGGTTTTACTTGCCTCCTCTGAAATGCCTGCAAAGCATTGCGTAAATCCCATCATCAGAAGGAAAGATTCTCAGTAAAAATGCGTTGCTTCTCTACTATATTTTAATTTCTCAAGAGCATTTTCAGTTCCCTTTCACGTGCAGTTGATCTGAGTATTTTCATGCGAAGTTCTTGTGCATCCAAGAGGGAAGATAGAAATCTGTTTTGGCTTGCAGAGAATTGCACTCTTAATGCTTGCCACTCAACATCAAGGCTCTGTCCGCTCCTTTGCTCTCAATTTCTTTCCTCCTTTGTCCTCCCCCAACCTCTGTCCTCCCTTGGGTAATTCTTTTTTTTTTTTTTTTTAACAGGCCAAGTCGTGTATCTGTCACATGTGTGGCGCCCACCTGAATCGACTGCACTCTTGTCTCTACTGCGTCTTTTTTGGCTGTTTTACGAAGAAACACATCCACGAGCACGCAAAAAACAAGAGACACAATCTTGGTAAGAAAACACCTCAGAAATTATTACTTTGCAGAATTTATATGTAAATTTTTTTTGCAAGTTTGTGTTATTTTGCAGAAAACTATAAAGAATAATATGAAGAATGTGGAACATAATGTCCATGTGGGGCACATCAGGTTTGAGATTTGTGCATTGCAAAACTAGTTTATAACCACAGCTAACTTAAACATCCGAATTTGAACGTAGTAAAACATCAACTAAAATGAAGTGTCTTTCAAAACTCTATACAACAAGCAAGATTCCTGCTCATTGATATAAATAAAAAGACTTGCATGTCAAGTTTCCTCTCCTCTATTGGGTTTATGTTAATAGTTTTTTATCCTCTAAGGTGAAACAAATCTCATCCAAATGAACTTGACTAAAATATAATTTTGATTCAGTTTCACCTGTGAGCAGCTGGGATTCAAACGTCACAGCCCCATTCCAGCGGGAAATCCAAATGCAGTCAAATGTCAGAGTCTTTTAGTTAAAGTCTTCTTCATACAGCAGCAAGGGATGTAGAGCTTATTAACCCACAGCTTTCGGGAAGCCTCATTCAGCTTTGCATGCTAATAAGGCTTAATAGGACTCTAATAGACGAGGGTTTAGTTGGGGACAACCAAATACATGGATACAATGTTGTGGGTTGTTGGCTTGGATTGATTTAATAGGTTTTATTAAGATTGTTACATGTACAGAACCTCACAAAAGTGAGTGCACCCTTCACATTTTGTAGATATTTATGTAAATCTTTTTATGGGACAACTCTGCAGAAATGAGTCTTTTCCACAATGGAAAGTAGTCAGTTTTCAGTTTGTACAGCAGAGTAAATTGGGTTTCCTTCAAAATAAATCACAATACAGGCATTAATCAACAAACACCAATAATCAAAGGTGAGTACACCCCTAAGGCAAAATGGTCAGTGTCAATATTTTGATATATTGTGTCCTCCATTATTTTCCAGTACTGCCTTTACTGGGCATAGAGTTTACCAGAACTTCACAGGTTGCCCTGGTATCCGCTTCCATTCCTCCATGACGACTTCACAGAGCTGGTGGACGTTTGAGATGTTATTCTCCTCCACCTTTCATTTTCAGACATCACAAAGATGTTCAAAATGGTTTAGATCTGGAGACATGCTTGGCCAGTCTACTACCTTTACCCTCAGTCTCTTTAGGTAGGCAGTGGTCATCTTGGAGGTATGTTTGGGGTCATTATCATGCCGGAATACTGTCCTGCGGCCAGGTTTCCGCAGGGAGGGAATCGTGCTCTGCTTCAGTTTGTCAAAGTACATGTTAGCTAGCATTCATGTTTCCCTCAATGAACTTTAGCTTCTCAATTCCAGCAGCACTCATGCAGCCCCAGACCATGACTCCCCCACCACCATGTTTGACTATAGGCAGGAGGCACTTGTCCTTGTGCTCCTCACCTGGTTGACGCCACACACGCTTTACACCATCGGAACCAAAAAGGTTTATCTTGGTCTCATCAGACCACAAACCATGGTTCCAGTAATCCATGTCCCTAGTCTGCCTGTTTTCAGCAAATTGTTTGTGGGCATCCTTGGGCACCATCTTTAAAAAAGGCTTTCTTCTGGGGCGACAGCCATGGAGACCAATTTGATGTGGTGTGCGGCATATGATCTGAGCACTGACAGGCTCACCACCTCTGTAGCAATACTCGAAGCACTTATACATCTGTGATTCAAAGCCCACCTTTGGATGTAACGCTGAGAACGTACACTTCTTTGGCTGACCATGGCGAGGCCTGTTCTGAGTGGCACCTCTTATTTTAAACCGCTGGATGGTCTCGGCAACTATGCTGCAGCACAGTTTCAGGGTTTTGGCATTCTTCTTATACCCTAGGCCATCTTTGTGTAAGGCAACAAATCTTTTTTACAGATCTACTGAGAGTTGTTTGCCATGAGGTGCCATGTTGAACTTCCAGTGACCAGGTTGAGAGTGCTAGGGCTTTAATACCAAATTTAACACACTTGCTATCTATTGTCGCCTGAGATATTGTAACACTAACGAATGACGTGGCGCTAGGGAAGGAAAATTACTAATTGTGCTCACTTTAGACTTTTTTACTTGGAGGTGTATTCACTTTTGTTTACAGGTGTTTGGCTGTTGATGCCTGCATTGCCATTTATTTTGATGGAAAAATACATTTACACTGCTATGCAAGATTAACACTGACTACATTTCATTGTGTCAAAGACTCATTTAAGTGATGTCCCATGAAAAGATATAAATACATATCTACAGAAATGTGAAGGGTGTACTCACTTTTGTGAGAAACTGTATATAAGCTATTCTGACATTGGCACCCTGCTCTTCCTCACCTTTAATCAAATTAATCCAAACTCCCTTGTTGGCTGCACTGAAACGATTCACCAGCGTCTTTTTTTATTTAAGCTTGCCGTTTCCAACAGCTTCAAGTTTTTACTTTTCATCAGTGTTTCAGTGCACAGCCTGTAGTTTTTCCTTCACACTTCCATTTGTGTTAAGCTCTTGACCTTCATCCAAGCAAAGCAGCATATCTAGCTCATTGTAACCAAAGGATTCAGCTTACTGCAACATTGGTTTATGTCTTTGCTTTGCCCAGGCGTCCCCCTTCTACTTCTGCACTCCTCTATTTTATGCCGTCAAAATATTTATGACGTTCCACACAAATTGATTCTGTGTGGAGTGTTTAGCATGATGCTGAAGCTTGCTCTCTTAGTGTGGGTAGCACCTAAAACAGAATAAAACATCCAGTTAAACTAAAAATAGGTTGTCACGGCAACAGAACGGAGCCATTGTAGCTGGAGACTTTGAAAACGGAGCACTGGAACATTTGTTGGTGAGATTTTATATGTGGGAGAGGGGAAGAAATGCACACATGGCAACAGTGCTCCTGTCATCCGTTACAATAGCTCATGCAGAGAAATTGTAATATATTGTAGAAATAATAAAAAAATAAAAGTTAACTTTTAATTGGAGGTAACTAAAACCTAAGGTGAACTACTGTAATAATTGCATAATCTCTCATTGTTTTATCTTTCTCCTTGCAGCAATAGACTTATTATACGGTGGCATATATTGTTTTGTATGTCAAGACTACATATATGACAAAGAAATGGAGCAGATTGCCAAAGAAGAACAGAGAAAAGCTTGGAAATTGCAAGGTAAATGGTTCTTCTGCACAAAGAAATAAAGGCAACTCGGAAACTATGTTTGAGCTCACTGCATTTTGTTTTGTATCTGCAGGCATTGGGGAGAAATACACTACATGGGAGCCGACCAAGAGGGAGCTAGAATTATTACGGCACAATCCAAAGCGAAGGAAAATCACTACAAACTGTACCATAGGTGGGCAATAAAGTGCACTATTCAGACTGCACAACTTAATCAGCGAGGCTTTTCACTTTCTGACCGTTGTATTCTCTGTGTGTACAGTGTACAAGTGTACTAGGGGTCAGTTGTGCGTTTAAGTGTAATACCCAAGGTCAAATTTACTGGGCAGCCTTGCAGGAAGTTCAGAGTGCTGCAGAACATAGTGTTCTCCTATAGATAAGTGCACAGCTCTGACTTTTTTTTTTTTTTTTTCATGAACACAAGCCTTTTTTTTTCTACTAATCTGTTCCTTTACTTCCTCCCACTGCATATACTTTCTCTGATCTTTAACATGTGATGATTGTGTCCCCTATCTGGGTATCCTTTCAGTTTGTCAGACAGCTTGACTGGTGGAGTTCACTGGCAGTAGATTGTGTGTTTGGCCGCCAGGAGATGTGTAATGCTTTTATGCTCTCACTGAACCCTGTCTTCCAGTACCAAGCCTTTACTCATTTGGATTACACCCAGGACCTGGCTGAGTTACACCTGTTCATCTGGACATTAGTAGAGACATTTAAATGAATCCATTTGCAGCTTTTAGGTCTTTTCCAGGAGACCCACAGGCTTTTTGGCAAGCTCTGCCAAATACACAATTGGTCGTTTTCCTTAGATGCATTTAATAGAAAGTGTACAAACATTTATTTATTTATTTTTTACATGAAATGGATTTTAAAATGTGTATAGATCAAGGCTGTCTCTGAATTTGGTCACCACTCACTATATAGGGTGTTTGCCATTTTGTAGAGCTGTCTGAATCTACAATTCCAAAATCCAATACCCGAGAAAGTTCCCAGAAGTCTCTGCAAAAAACCAGTGGGCCTTGATGCTTGCTTGATTGGCAAATATAGACCACAATGCATTGCATTTGAACACATTTTCATGTGAAACTGTATTTTTTCTAAGTCATCTAAGTTTTTAATGTTCAGAACACAATGTGTTTATAAGTAATCTTTGTAAAATGTTCGTATTTAGGTTTTTACTCCAGGAAATCAGTGATGTTATTCCTGCGTTAAAAAAATTAAAAAGTATCGAATGTTGTGTTTGAATTGCTTTTAAAATCCAGGGCAGAGAGTAGGGAGGGATTTCGAACATAGCCTAATAATCTACATTCTGCTCAGATTTGAGCGTTTTTGAGATTTGTGGAAAGGATTCTAGACTCTAGAAAACTTCTACTCTATTAAAATAATATTGTTGCTTTTGCAATTGTTTTCACTGTTATGAAACCAGCCCAGATTCTTAATACATTATATTTTTTTAATGATGCACTAGTATGATGTGACAACTAAGCAGATAAAAAATGGTTATCATGAAGAGACAAGTCAGCTGACTGTTGAGCTACCTCTGGGGTATAGTCATCATCAAACAGAACAAAAGTCAAATAGATTTGCAGGAGTTACGTCCTGTCTTTTTACGTGACTTTAACTGGGTGAATGCAAACCAGTTGACCAGAAAGCACCATGGTTCTGAGACTCTAGACTAGGGTCAGAATCAAAACGTTTGTGCCTGAATGCACTGGAAAGGAGGAAAAAAGATACATGTGTCTTTTATAATAAAAAAAAAAAAAAAAAAAAAAAGGCCAAAGCAACTGTAGTTAATGTTAGAAAGGGTATTCTACATGACTCTGTACATGAAAACATTGTTTCATTAGGTGCATAACTGTTAACTATCTATGACTGCAGCTTTCACCGGAATTCATAGCAATGTCTTCTGAAGATGATGGGGTTTCTACTGTATGCTATAATCTAGAATTACTGAATCTTCTAATAATGTTTTTGACATGTCAGAAATGACGAATGAATTGCATGACTTCATATTATCGTGTTTTTTTAATAAGTATTTTAAAACCTTTTCTGCTAGCATCATTGAATGCTGATTTCCTCAGATTTGTCTGTTGTGCTCTAATTTTAATGCTAAACGAAAGGTTTTTTTTTTTTTTGGTATCTACCTGCTTGCTCTCTCCTACTCTCACTATTTGTATTAGTTGCTTAAAAGATGAACATCTGCAATGATACTTTCTCCAGAGAAACAATGGTATGGTTCTTACTGTTGATTAAAAAAATCATTTTAATCTGGAATAGAATGTGTTTTAAGTCAACATTGGATTATTCTGATAATTTTCCCACTGTTTTTTTTTTTTTTTTGTCCTGCAGGTCTACGAGGGCTAATAAACCTGGGCAACACTTGTTTCATGAACTGCATTGTTCAGGCTCTAACACACACACCACTGCTGCGGGACTTCTTTCTTTCTGACAGACACAAGTGCGAGATGCAATCAAACTCTTGTTTGGTGTGTGAGATGTCACAGCTCTTTCAGGAGGTATGATGCTCACCTCAAGTGCTTACTTGTTACTTAAGCCCCTCAAAGAGTAAAAATTTGGTCATTTCTTTGCACTCATAATGCTGAACAGTTTTTTTAACATGCAGTACAGTATATATCCTGTTAATGGGACTATCAAGCACATGGAGAGATGAGTCACTGTTTTATTATTTTTTTATTTTTATGTCCCATCCAGCAGTGGAGCAAACAGATACGAGCTGAAGGCATCTTTAGTTGGACAGATTTCACTGTTAAATTGGGGTTTATGATTTTTTTTTTTTTTGGCTACACATGGCCTTTATTTACACAAAAACTTTTTGTATTTTAGGCTTTATTTATATTATATTTACATTAATTTCCTATAGGAAATATATTTAAAATCCAGATATAATAATATATTTTTTGAATAGTTTTTAATGAATTTTCAGTAATTTTTATGTACTAAAGTCACCCTGCTGGCCTTAATTATTGTCTAACGTCCAAAATTTGCATTTGGAAAAAAAAGGAAAATAAAGGTGTGCCCTTCTTTTAATACCCTTAATCTTCATTGTGTTTTTTCCCCATTTTTCTATCCACACTGCTAAAAAATTGACGTGCTTGTTAAAGCTGTCAGTACATCAGAGATAGCTCTATACAATCAAACCAGATGGACACAGCGTCTGCGGTTTGAAAGACAAGAACCCATTCTTTAGCTCTAGTTGATTTGTTCAGCTCAGCTTTGCTTAGGTTTCCGCCCATAACGTGCCACTCTGGCATAAACTGTCACTTTCTTCGATTCTCATGGCAACCTTTTGCTGCAATTAGCAGATGGATTACTTGGTGCAAGGCCTCTCCTTTCGGCTCACTGTGGCTTAGTTGCCATTGCATCCAGTTCTGTTAACTGAAGAGATGGATGTTATGTTTTTCTGACAAGTTTTTAGAAGGCAAATGATCCCCTTCTGTGAAAAAATGGCTGAACGACTTAACTATTGTTCAAAGTAAGCTAGCAATGACTTTCGATGGTGTCTTAACACAAAAAATAGAACATATTTAAAGTAATAACCATTTGTGTGTTTATGTTCAGTTTTACTCGGGCCACCGTTCACCTCACATTCCCTTCCGGCTGCTGCATCTGGTGTGGACTCACGCGCGGCACCTCGCAGGCTATGAGCAGCAAGATGCCCACGAGTTCCTCATTGCGGCGTTGGACGTTCTACACAGACACTGCAAAGGAGACACCATCAGTAAGATCTCATGTGCATACTGAAATGTTTACTGTTTGCTAGCTAGCTCCTGGCAATGATCAGGCGTATAAAACGATGTCCTCTAGTAAGAGATACAAGGACATGATGTTCACACACCCTGAAGAGAGACTGAATTGTCAAGATTTATTTATTTATTTTTTGCAGATGACAATGGAAAAAAGGCCAACAATCCAAATCACTGTAACTGTATCATTGACCAAATCTTCACTGGGGCCTGCAATCAGACGTCACTTGTCAAGTTTGCCAGTAAGTTTCGTGTTTGTTTGAGAAAAGCTCAACATCACATCTTATTTCTGCTTCCCGTTCATTCTCAAGGAGCCTGACAAACGCCTTCTATATTTTCTTACATTAATTATTCATCCCTGTGTGTCTGTTGTCCTCCTGAGTTTGCCTCACACAACGAGGCGGATCAATGAGGATGCTGCCCATCCCTTTACGTTGTGTGAATGGCCCGTGTCCTCTTCACTGCTCTTATTCAAAGGCCCGATCCCTGCAGAGCTGCTTTAATGGAGGTTGTCTAGACAGCAGCACGATTCAAGTGTTGTCTGTCTGCCCCTAGAGCTGTCCTGTCGCATTAACACATTCACGCTGCACTGAACTGCAAAGTACCTCACCCAGAGTAGCAGGCAAGCTGGGCCCGGCTTAGTGCATTATTACCTGCACCGACAGTAAAGAGATGTTACTGATGTAGATTTATGCCGCAACTAAAACCCTTTTAATTTTTCTAAAGTGCCTTGTTGACTATAGATAAGTGGGCAACAACAGAAGGTATGAGGCTGTTGAACAGTGGAGCTCAATAGTCACACATAGAGACATCCCCATCACCATAAATGCAGACCAGTTTGACATACTGGCCTCTGGGTGTTACAGAATCATGACTCATGCAATCGATAATGACAATGTGAAGCAGCTTCCCTTGGTGCAGAGAACATATTTGTTTGTTGTCTCTGCATTCTCCACAGAAAGCATCCTTTTTGCCCAGGCTGTAGTGACTCATTGTCATCAGGCTGTAATAATACATATTCATTTTACAAAACCAATTGTCCCTGATGTAATCCTTTATGGAATTACACATTTGTATGCAATAGCGCTCCAAGTATGCTCGTGTGCACTTTCCACCGCTCAGCAAGCTGGAAGAAAAACACGATCAGAATCTGTTGTGGCCGTTTGTGTTGCTGCCGATTTCATCAGCCTTTCATCATGATCTGTAATCAGTTATACAAAGACCTATTAATTAAACATAACTGGACTAACCAACTAATCTCTCTCTTTGCCTCCCCCTTTTACTTTTTTCCCCCCCATTTTCATTTCCTAAGTGGGGTTTCTACAACAATAGATCCGTTTTGGGACATCAGTCTGGATTTGCCGGGATCATCAACACCTTTCTGGCCCCTTAGCCCAGGAGGGGACAGTGGCACGGTAAATGGGGAGGGCCACCTGTCAGGATCCACCACCCTCACAGACTGTCTGCGCAGGTACAGCTTATCTCTGATGTTTTCTTCTGCTTTTTTTTCCACTGTTAAACACTAGTCACCAGTGTTGTTTGCCAAAAACCAGATCATATTCCATGATATGCTATCGACTGTTTTTTAAAACCATTTCAGTAGGAAACAAATTGAATTTGTGGGTTTGTTTGGTGTAATCTCACACACAACAAGCTGCTTCAATCTTATCTTCTCCGATAACCACGCTGACAGAGCAGGTGCAACCTCTCAAATCTTTTCCACTGTCTCCTCTTCTGCCATTTCTATTTCACCTCTCCTAATTTTATTTGATTCCTCCTCACTCCACCTAATTCCAATTTTCTCTGTTCTCTCTGGCTCCACTTCTCACATTTGTCTTCCCCCATTTTTTTCAACTGCAGCTCAACACACCCCACTTGCTGCAGCAAGTCTCTTAAAGGTACAGACGCAGGCTGCTGCTTCTGTTGCCACGGTGATTAAGGCTACTGCGATAAAAGCCTTGATTTGGGATGCTAAGCTAAAATTCACTCAAAACCTGTAGGTTTTCCTGATTATACAAGTCCCCATATGTTGTCAGATTATCTTTACATGGGATTATGCACTGACATTTAGGTGTTGAAAAAACAGGAAACACAACTCATCCTCTGCTTTTCCAGTTTAGTGTTATTCTTTTTTTTTTTTTTTAAAAGCCTCTTTTCCACTTAACTTTCTGGTTTCCAGGTTCACACGACCTGAGCATCTCGGAAGCAGTGCCAAAATCAAATGTGGTGGTTGTCATAGCTACCAGGAGTCTACCAAACAGTTAACGATGAAGAAACTCCCCATCGTAGCATGTTTCCATCTTAAAGTGAGTCACTTTCCATCAATTATGGTCTGTTATATTACTTTTTTCACTGTCTGTCACACGTTTTAAAACAAACAGTTGTATGGGTCAAGATTTATCGACTTTTGTTTAGCTTTTATCAGTCATGTTTTAGCAGAAGCTGGATAGACTTTGTTGTGAAGTACTCTGAATGTGCGAGGAGGCATTATTTTCTGGCTTTTTTGTCTGTTGGATTGTGGCTTACAGTGTTGTTTTTATGTACTGTCCCAGGACTCCTCTGACTTTAATGTCTCAAACAGCCCTCCACTTTCTGTTTTATTTATCATATAGATGTATCACATATTTATGATATGCATTGGAAAAGCCGACATAGAGCAGTTTTGTAGGAATTCAATATTATTTTGTCATTAAATTATAATTTGGGATAAAAATACATATCTTATTCCATCGCTTGCTGTTTTTCCCCATTTTTTATAAAATATTTTTTAACATGCATATTTTTCTCCCATCCCCCACCCCCTCTTCCACTGCCTCTTCCCCGTCTCTTCTTTTAACCCCCTCTCTTTGGCCCTCTTCAGCGGTTTGAGCACTCGGCTAAACTGCGGAGGAAGATCACGACATACGTTTCCTTCCCGCTAGAGTTGGACATGACGCCATTCATGGCATCCAGGTGAGATTCCAAGGAATCAAAATGCTATTTCCCATTTTGATTCTCTGCTGCACTCCTGTTTACTGTACTCCCTCTTCACAAGAAAAGCTTTAGTGCAAATGCTAATTCCATTAGAATATATAAGTGAAGCTGCAGTTCCATGCAAAATGAATGCATCTCTATGCAGAAAGGTATCTTCATTTTTGAGTATGAAGGCTACTGCTTTCAGTATGGTGTAACGTCACACTTAGTGGTGTTCTTCTGCCACCTAGTGGAGCTTTGTGCTATTGTTTGATGTTAAAACCTCTCAATGGTGTGTTTCACAGTAAAGAGAGCAGAATGAATGGACAGTATCAACAAACAGTGGAGGTATTAAACAACGACAACAAGTAAGTACTTGTTTTGTAAAACAAAAGTTCAATTTTTATCATTTGAATGTTTCGATTTATATCATTTCAAGTTATTTTCAGCTGTAAAATCATGTCTACACGTGTTTATGCGTCTACCAAAAAGAAACTGTACATATGTAAGAAAAAATGTCCAATTTCAGAAAAACATGTGCTTTTGCAAGACTAATTTGTGTTAAATACAGCTCTTAAATGTTTTTTACTTCCTTAAATTCTCATCTGTATAAAAGCAGCAGACCATTTTTTTTTCTCTAAATGCTTTTACACAGGTCTACAAACTCAAGAAGAAAGAAAACATTTTTCTTCTGTATATCTTTTTCCACATACTCATATTTTTTTAAGCCAACTGTTAACTGTTTTTTTTTTTTTTTAATATGACTTCAAATGAACGGCAGCCTTTAGAAGTTTCCTCGAAAGCAATATATGCTTGTTTTTTCTCATACACTCTCATATTGGTAAAAATGATTTTTTAATACCTGTAGTGTGATTTATAAAAAACACAAGCGTTTAACCATTAAAAAGTTGCAGGTCATAACAAGCTACAAATGATTTTTTACTAAGTGTTTTTTTTTTTTTTTTCTTAGGTATTCCTTGTTTGCTGTTGTCAACCACCAAGGGACATTAGAGAGTGGCCACTACACCAGCTTTATCCGTCAGCACAAAGACCAGTGGTTCAAATGTGATGATGCCATTATCACCAAGGCCAGCATTAAGGATGTACTTGATAGTGAAGGGTAAGCAGTGAAACATGACATAAACAAAGCGACAAAAATAAAACAGTGGATTGTTGATTCTTAACTGGACTTCTCTCTCTCCTCTTTTAGGTATCTCTTATTCTATCATAAACATTTTCTTGAGTATGAGTAATCTTTGTGACCAAAAATCACGGAGAACCACTGCTTCGAGTGGGGGGAGAGTGGAGGAACTGTTGGGGCGGGATGAAACGAAAACACACAAACCTACCTGAGACCTTTCTGCTCCTCCAGCTGTGGAGGGCAAACATGAAAAATATGTGTAAAATCATGCAACCTTTAAAACAGATGAAAACAAACAAAAAAAAGGTAAGCAAGCACTGAGCTACTTCTTGGCACCTACTTGACAAAAACGAATGAGGACAGGCGGAAGATTGTTGCGTCTTAAGTTGGGCAGAGGGAAAAGGCCCTCACTTTCCCTTCCTGCAGCAGGAAGACTCTAAGTTGGGCACATGGATTTTCCCTGCAGTTTTCCTCCCCCTCACCTTCATCTTCCACACACCCTTCAACTCTCTCCCATGGTGCTCTCATTTCAGCTGACCAAGCATTTACCTGAGTCATGATGGAGAATGGAGCATTGTCATATGCATATAGAACTGATTGCAAAAAATATATGTATAACTCAGTGTATAATGAACTTTGCAAGGACGTCTTTGCAGGTATCTGTGCGATACTTGTCTTTCGTGAAGTTAGTTCTGAAATACTGTACGAATCGAAGTATACGGCTATTTTTCAAGCGCAATGAAAACATGGGAGAGCTCAGAGACGCTGCATCCGCCAGTTGCTGGGGAAGTGCTGCCATGGAAACGGAACACATTTGGACCCGAGTGTGTTCATGTTCATTTATTTACAGTTTTTTTAAGTCTGGCTGGGGTTGGGGGATTTTTCTTTCTTTTCCAACTCAATGAATTTTGATATTTTGTTTACTCTTCTTTTTCAGTGTATTTTTTTTTGTTTGTTTTCAGTACCGCCGTATGTCTCTAGTTGTCCTGGTACCCAATGTTTTTGGACTTTTCATTCTCGTGGAATCGTTGCTATAATGATGGTGTTGATAAATTGGCTCTCCTTTTACTGTTTTTGAGAATACTATGTTAAATAGAAGACTTGAGAATTTAAACTCCAGATCATGTCCTGTATGTGAGGATCACGTGTTCCGCCTTTAACGAACACTTGACATTCTCCATAATGCACAAAAAAAGGTCGATTTTAAATACAAACTGCATGCGACTGGGCTCTCATGATCTAATGTGAAAAAAAAATGCCTGCCTTAATGATTGAAGGCTTCCCATTGTAATTTTTTGTTCTATAGTTTGTAAAATTGAAAAACGAATATGTGAAATGTATTGAGAGTAAAACACTTTGCACATATATGGGCACTCTGTGACCACAGCCCAGCTCTGAATCCATCAGTGTTCTCCATGGCAACCGTGGCTGGTGTAGATCAGTGTGGTCTGCAGTGCAGTAAACCTGCTACTTAACTCAATCAGTATGCTGTCACATCTGACTTTATATAATGCAAATACATGTCAGGGTCTTGTGGTCACTTATCGTGTTTGAATTAAAAATACAGAATTAAAGATATCCCCTCAGATTAAAAAAAAAAAAAAAAAGTGAGGGCTTTAACCTTTGACACAGTAATGCAGAATATACACACATATATATACATATGCGCACATATTATCAAGAGAAAAACACAACCCCCGTTTGTTTAGCTGCTCTCTGATGAAAAATAAACATGCATATCTTTTGATCTTCTGCTGTGAAGCCTCCACTAGAGGGCAGTAGTGGCTTTCTGACAAAATGTAAAATTATGGTTTTAATGCATTGTGGAGCAGTCGAGGCCACCCGAGGACATTCAGGGAAAAAAAACTGAAACAAAAACGGAAGAGGAAAGCTTCATTATCTGTTTCAGTTATTAAACTCAGAACTAAACTGGAAAGTGTTTGTTGTGTAGTCTTTTTTTTCTGCCCCCTCCTCATTGTCTGTTCAAACTAGGAGGACTGGGAATTGAAAAGCACTGTTGCACATCTGAGCCAAGAGGGTGAAAAGTATTTACAATTGTACACTTCATGCATTTACTGCCAAGGTGTTGTCACGGTAAAATAAAACATTTAAAAATAAAAGAAAATGTCAAGAACTGAAAGACCAAAAATACAGCTGGAAATTTAACCCGACTGTTTAGTGTCTTGTCTTTAAATTATTTATGTGGTTTTGGCGACACCTTGTGGCCACATTCCGATTTACAGCCTTTTTTTCCAATTTCCACAAATTTCCTGGCGTTATTACAGGCACTAAAGCCTTGTATATAATATGTGTTTATGTTACATTTTATTTTTTTTAGAAAAGAATGTAAAGTGTAAAAATTAAACTTCATATTTATGTAAATAGCCATACATTGATTAAAGGGTTTAAAATTTCTAAAACGACTCTCAATGTCAGCATATTGCCTCTTACTTTTTTTTTAGACAAAAAAAAAAACACATTTGTTTTGTAGAATTTATTCAGATTTAACATGGACAAAATTTCCTGATCAAGCTTGCATGAATGTAAACAAAGCAGAGGCAGTGCAAACAACTTTATATTCAACTTTATACAGAAACATTTAATTTTATTTAAAAAAAAGTAAAACCACAGTGGGACAAAAATCTGAAAAACAATTATCTAAAATAAATAGACAAAGTTAGTTTAATACAAAAAGTAGGTTTTATACAACAAACTAGGCAACACATTGTGTTATATATGCTTCTAAAACGTCTTCTTTCCACTTTCTTACATTTTGAACCGCTAATTACCACAATGTAGACAATATGGTTTACTTGTAGTCATGTGGTACAACTGAAGTAATTTCTTCTACAGATGAATCATTTTCTGTGCAATTGTCACTGTTGCTATAGAAATACAGGACACCAGAGGCACACCATCTTTCACCTTCACTAAAGTATTGAGAATAAGTTCGGCAATACTGCAGAGATTGAATGCAAAGTAAGGTTAAGTATGGAGTTCAAGTATCACAATATGTGTAGATGCCTATACTGGTACAAATGCGTATGCATTTCTGCAGCAGAGTGCTCGTCGAGACTCGTGCTCACAAGGTTTTGTGGATTTTTGAACATCTTTCAGTAGCCTTGATGTAGAAGCCTGTAAATAAACTGCACAGATTATAATCTAACTATAGCAACAAACAGGTTGTCAAGGATGAAGCGTGGACTCTTTGGCCAATCGGCTCTACATTGATAAGGGAACACTGGTACCTGCTATTGGATAAGTGTTCTAGCCCTTCACAAATTAACATTATCGTGTAGTGTCAGAGAGCATGACTGACATGTAGCTTCACAGTCTATGAATTACAAGAGTGTCGTGACATGACAGATCAGACCCTTTTACAATTCAAAGAAAACACAGAAATGACAGGAACTCGTGTATCACCCAGCTCTTCGCAAATCCAGAAATCTGTGCTCCTTTTCTAGCCGCGACCCAACTCAATGGAGATGGTGCTCAGAGATGAGGTGGCTTCCTACAGATGGGCAGGCGGGAAAGGAGGAGGGGAGGAATTAATCATTGATGAAACATTATTTGGACAGGTTTCATGCTCTGATATAACATGGCCACGGAAAACATGGTGCCACAATGGATCCGTGCTGAATAATTCAGAGGAACACAATCCAACGTTTTTTTTTCAAAGGAAAAGGTCCCCGAAAACAACTGCAAACAGTGAAGAACTCCTCAATTTTTATTTTTTTTCTAAGTTTAAAAAAACATTATTCTGTTTCAACACTACAGCACTTTCAGCCTGGTTTTATACATGTAAGCAGCTTTACTTTGTGTTTGAATGTTGCAACACAAGACTGTGACACAAGACTGAATGTAGTCACTTACTGCACAGTAATACTTTTTTTCTTTCTAATATTAATGTACCACAAGTAAAATTGTCTACACATATAAAAAAAACATTTAAGGACTTAAGAATATTTACAGACAAAATGACCTTTACAAAATGGCGAGCTGTAGTTGAATAACACCACTTGGGCATATTTGGGCTTTTCTGACGGTGCAGACACATGAAAACTGGAACCTCCTCTGTGCTGTAAACTAACATAAACTTGGGTCTCCAGGGAAAATCCCTATTGCCCAGGCGACACGCTGTAAGAGTGCGATATCTGTTTCTGTGACTCATCGCTCTGAGGACTGGGAGGTGTCAACAAATTCCACCTGCAGTTCACAGACACAATTTCCTTGATTTTGTTATAAAACTTTTCCCATCTGGACCCACATAAAGCCTGAGCTTTAAATTCTATTAGTGCTTTGACGTGACCACAGAGTCCGTTTGGCATCGGATAACAAAGTCATTACGTCTTTTTAGATGCTTGTCTGGAGGTCTCCGTTTAGCAGGGTGCTCTGGGTCTCTGTCGGGTCATTCATCAGGCGAGGTTTGTCCTGCTTGCTGTCGCTGCGCTCCACCTCATCCAGCCCACCGACCTTCTTAAGACACAGCACGTTCTGGAAACTCTTCTTAAAGTTCTCTGACAGGAAGGCATAAAGGATGGGGTTTGCGCAGCTGTTGGCGTATCCGAGAACCACAACGAAAGCGAAGGTGCTCCTGAGGAAGGGAGTGGTGCTGATGGTGCCCGTCACCGAGGTCACGTTGAAGACATAAAAAGGCAGCCAGCAGAAGACGAACACCGCCACCACGATGGACACCATCCTGGTTACCTTCCTCTCGGACCGCTTCCTCTTGGAGGAGCCCACGCGGATGCCTGAAGACTTCACTTTAATGATGATAAACAGGTAGCAAAGGCAGATGACCATGAGGGGCAAGAAGAAGCCCAGGATGAAGGTGTAGAACATAAACGCTGTGTAGTAAGCCTCTTGCGGCTCAGGCCACACGATGGTGCAAAAGCAGCTGTCATGCTTCATAATAATACCACTGTAGATTACAATAGGCAAATTAACCAGCAGTGACACTCCCCACACTGCCACATTGATAGTCTTAGCCACACGAGGCTTCCGCCACTTTGTGGACCTAATGGGATGCACCACAGCTAGGTAGCGGTCGATACTCATTACCATCAAGCAGAAAATAGAAGTAAATTGGTTCAGGGAATCAACAGTCATCACAATCCTGCAGAGCACAGGCCCGAATGGCCAGTGGACCAGCGCCAGCTGGAGGGCGATAAAGGGCAAGCCCAGCATGAAGAGCACATCTGCCACTGCCAGATTGAGAATGTAGATGTTGGTGACCGTCTTCATCTTGGCGTAACGCAGGATCACGTAGATGACGAGGGCGTTTCCACAGAGACCCACAGCACAAACCAGAAAGTACATGCAGGTGATGACCACCGTGCTGGTTCTGGTGAAGCTGTCGTCCGTGTCGTTCCGGCTCTGCGATGACTCGTTGCCCTGCACAAGGCTGTCGTACATAACGTGCTCTGAGCAGTTTGGAGAACAGGATGGAAAAACCCAGGACTCCATGATGCTTGACTCAGATTAAGGCATCCCACCTGCACGCAAAGAAGATTGTGTCAGTTCCACTTGATGTTTATGTTTCCCAGGGGAAAGAAAATTGAGATTTACAGTCTTCATCTTGATCAAAAATTGCATTTAATCTCCTTGTCTTTCTGAACCAACTTGTTGACAAATGCTGAGTTGACCTTGCTGACCTGAATGTTATGAGATTGTGCAACAAAGCATGCATGAGTGACATGTAATGCAATATTGAGCAATCCGCTTCTTCAGATGTTAGAACGTTTACTTTTCAAGTCATGCATCAGGACAGCAGGTCCTGAAGGGAATTCATTGATTTTACACCTTGATCATCTTTCTTCAAAGCAGGCCTGACTGAGAAGACAATTAAAGCAGACCTCCTGGTGCGCCTGGCTGCTTTTGCCGAGACCTAACAAGGGAAATAGCTCCAAAGACATCATTTTACCCAAATATCAGCTGTAGTAGATACTGTGTAATTCTTTCACTTCATTAGTAACTGGGCATGGACATAAATCAATTTCAGCGCTGCCAAAAGCCTTGCTCCAGTCAGGCTGAAGCGCTTCTGTGTCAATAACCATTATTGGGATTCAACAGGGATCTGATGGGAGAGCAGAAAAAAGCACTAAATTCATTGACTCTATTCCTCTATTCTGTTGACAAAAGCATTAAATATGCTCACATGTCAATTTTTATGAGAAATAAGATAATGTTTCATGCTTATTTTGTCTCTTGTAAACCTCAGAGGCAACATGTTTTCATTTCTGTGGCATTTTCTCTTCTAGCTGAAGTTTGAGGATGTTTTTCTTCCACTTTTTGAAAGCCTAATTTCTGCACCTGCTTCACATGAGTTCTAAACATTTTAATTGCTCCTTGGTAATCTTGCAATCTCAGTGACATGAACGAGATCATGCCAGTCATTACTGATGTTGGGAAATTGAGCATACCGACTTACTGCAATGCCTCTTTGGTTTGTGCGCAACTGAATAATTCTGAATTTGACCAATTCTGAATCCAAAGATAGTTAGAGATGATGGAAATTAAAATAATATAGACATATTGTAGCCATAAAAGAGCAATATGAAAATTCATCTTACCTATAACTGGTTTTCTGTCACCACTAACAAGATCCCCCACCTCTTCATGGATCAGAAATATATCTGCGTTCTTCCCAAAATGAGCTTCATCTTCCCATATATCCCCAAGCATGCATCATCCGTTTCGAGTTGGAAATCATATCATCACAATTTGGAGTGTTTTGGTCTTCTTGCCAACGTGTTGCGCCAAAGCGCAGAGAAGGACCGCAAAGCTCCGATGCGCTCCTGTCGTGGTGCGCGCAGGGACTGCCTCCAGCTGGAGGAGCGCGGATATGTTTAAAGGACGCACACGACGAGCGCAGAGGAGGTGCTGAGGAGGCTCACCTCTGAACGAGGACCGGCGCTGCCTCTTAAGATGATATCTACGAGCCGGTGTGGCAGAAACTGACCATTTAAAGGCACCTCCGTCTTCTGACGCGCGATGAACACTAACATTTGATGAGGGGGACAGACTTTTAAAACTTAGACTGTTCAAAATTACTGACTTTTTTGCAGACATTGACCAAATGTAAAGAGTTATTTAGGGGACATGCAGGGTTTATGAACTTTGCAAGGAAAAATATCAGGGTTTTATAGAAAATTTAGAAAAATCCCAAGCAGTAGAAACATAAAATAATATTCCCCACTATTTTTAAGTGAAATAGTCTTGAAACGATCCCTAACCGGACTCACTTAAGTCATGCTTTCTAAAATGTTTGACTCAGTTTTGCCTTTTTTCAGGGTAAAAACTTCATTTTAGAATCCCAAAAGGAAGTCTTATAATGTTTTTTGAACGACTACAGAGGTTTTCTACCGAAGAGTAGAAAAATGTCCCGTTGGCTTCATCCCTTTTTGACAGAATCTAAGCAGAAACTCAAGCATGCAGATTCAGATCTCATCTGGCTGCTGCTGCCTCCTGTCACTTCAATGCACTCCAGTGACCCAGCAGAGTTAGAATCTGTGTGTACCCGAGCCATCAAACACCCTCCATGTGTTTTACACTGATGTGATGTTTTTAGATCAGGAGCCTTTTCAAGTGTTTCCCTTTTTCCCATCTCCTTTCATTCTGGTACGAGTTATTCCTCATTTCATCTGATTAACTCCAACTTTGCACTAACTGGTTCCATGATTTTCAGGAGAAAATGTTACTAAACGGAAAATCCAAGCTTTTGCAGTTGAAACATAAGAGGGAAGTGACTTTTCCTTTAAAGGGAAAGAAAGTGGGAAAGATCAATGAGAAAGAAGACCCTTCAAATAATGGAATTGCTTGGAAAGCATCATTAACTGCTAGTTGGTTCAGTTCAACAGGGATATCAGAGTTACAATTCTCCTGGGTTAGATTTTTTTTGTGTGTTTTTACCTCTAACAGCTCTATTAACATGCCTCCTTCTTAAAACCTTAGTGGTACAGCAACAGTAAAAGTGGGCTTTAAAAAGATTTGTGGAACCAACTGACTTTGTTTTATTGAGCCTAAAGAAACTGATGATACCTGGCAGTAAAACAGCAACAATATTGTAAAGTCTAAACAGCATTAAGCCTCAGAAAGCTGAAACTATGTAAACGATTTTATACACACTTAATAGTCACTCTCAACAGCCTCATTTTATAGCAGATGATAGGAGTGTAATAATTAATTGACCTTATTGATGAATTGATTTATATTTCTATGATCCAACCAGATCGATCTGTCTGAGGAAAGCTGTTAATCGAATGGAATTGATCTGTTCCACTAAAAAATCGTTTCAAAATGAAACAAATCAATAATTGATGTTGGGAAATATTATCTTTAGAATCAGACCTATAATTTTATTTTTATTTAAAAAAAATAATTAAACACATTTCTATAAAACTGACCCTTTATTTACCTTATATGCATATCTTATTGTTTCATCCTTTTTCTTTTCTGGAGCAGGAATCCTCCGCTGTTTTCGGGAAACATTCAGTGTCACCCACTTCCTTATTCATGTTCAGCACAGGTCGTGAAAATGAGGATTTTATGCAGCATTTCGGTCATTTAGCATGGAGCCACATGCATGCACAATTAGGGAAGTTGAATTGGATCATAAAGTGGAATAAATGTTACTATGAGGAATTGGAAAAGCTGCTGCAGCAGTTGACACAGATTTCCCACAGCAACGAGGCCATAGCTCAAACCTTTTCCATTGTGAAACTCTCATGTTTCGTTTGTGTTTTCTCCAGCTTGTGTAAAGTCCACAGTCCACTGACCTCACACATCTCATATGGGATGTATTTCAGACTGCGGCTGCTGTTGGCTCCTTTTGAAGTCAGATATCCGCAGGTCTTCTTTCTTTTGCACCACCGTTTCAATGTCGCAACCTCTGGGGCGTGTGTTCCTGTCAGGTTCAGTTCTGCACATGCCAGCGTTTGCCAGCTTAACAGACTGAGCTTGGCTTGGGTGTCATAGTGACTGAACGCTGCTGTAATGTGGCACTCAGGTTGCATAAAGGTGCTGGGGGTAAAGGTGGGATTGTGTCACAGCTGTGACCACAGATTTGCCGGACTGACCCTAAAGCCTCGCTGGAAAGCGGGTGAATGAGATGTGACTCATCTAGCAGAGAGTTAACGTGACTCAATTTTTTCTCAGGGGCAGCAGATCTAGAGTTGATCATGCCAAATCCACAGTGTGTGTCGAGCTCTTTAAAAAAATAGGTACATTCAGACTTTGATTTTTTGTGAAAAACTATTTTCTAATCCAGACTGCGTGTAATTTACAACCAACCTGTCTCTGCAGCTGTGAGAAAATGAGATGCATTGCGTAGATGCTTCAGGTTTTTTTTCTGGACTTTGCACACTAAGCATGATCGATTCCACATTATTTTTCGGCTAAACACGATGAAAGCTCGTAAAACCAACACACCTAAGCAAAAAAGAAGAGATCTAAGCCGTCAGAAACAAACATTAGAGGTTAGTGATGGTATTACTCTGTGAGGAGGGTATAAATTCAGCTGCAACAATCAATGAACAATTAACTTGATATTATTGTTGGTAAACTGATCGTTTTGAACAGACTTTCTAAAACCGAAATGACTGAAAGATAATAAGTTTTTTTGCATTTTAAGATGGAAAAAGTATAAGAATACTGAAGCCATTGACTGATGTGTGGATTAAAAACCTCAACCTGACCAGTGACTGTGGTCTTTTGTGGCTTTGTAATTACTGATAAATGATCAGGCAGGTTGAGCCTCAAAATTGATTAAACATCAAGGAGAACAGATAAACAATTGGTAGCTTAAGGCAAATTCTTCCATAAATTCAAAAAGTACTTTATTTCTCAGAACAAACTGTGCATCAGTTTTAGTCTGCTAAAAAGGTTCAACAACGACAACAAAAAAAAGATCAATAAAGTTCACAATTTCGGTAAATGTTTTCACTTTATTTAGGAACGTTTGATTGCAAGTCAGCATTTTTGGAAGCAACAGGATATTAAATGTTTCAATTTGTGGCTCTTATCTACAAAAACAGTAACATGCTTTTGCTGATTTGTGTTGTCGCCTTGATCTGTATTCTTAACATGCTGCTGTTTATTTACATAAAAGCAGTCTGGCTGCTGCGATAAAGCGTGCTAAAGCTGACTCTAACTGCTGGATGGATGCTGCTTTTGTGACCCGGTGATTCGGCGGGAAGTTGATGTGGTCCCATTCGCCGTTTCTAAGCATTTGTTTTAAGAATAACAGGTAGTTTGATATTTTTGGAAAATGTATTAAGATGGACCAACTTCTTCTAAAAAATGTTTCTCATTTTGTTCTAAAATGAGTCATTTCCATTTATAAGAATAGTTTTTTTTCACTGGAGTTAAAATGAACTATAGTTACATACTTGAAAATAAAAAAATAATAAACCATCTGCTTAAGCTAGCAAAAAATACTTACTATTTGCCTGATTGACATTTATTTTTAAGCAATTCTATCAAACAGTTTTTTTTATTTGTTGCGTATTTTCATTTTTGAAAGCTTTGTGGAACTCCTTATTTTTAGATTTTAATATTTTATCATCAGATTTCTTGTTAAGTAATATTAGTTGCTGCTTGGATAGAAAATCTCTAACTTTCTTCTTAAGATTGGTTCCATTTTCCAATTTTTAGGAGTCTCTGCAGGACTTTTTGCAGTTTATCTTAACAAGTGTGTCTTGATCTTTAAGGGCAGGGATTCCCCCTTAAAAAGACTGCAAGTAGAAATTAATGTATGTTAAACACAATGTAATATTCTCAATATAAAAGCCGTGAGCGGCGTAAGAGGGTCTGCAGGCGCTAACCGCCCTCGCCCTTGCCTCTACACGCTCTTGCCGTTTTTGCCGTCTGCCTCTCTGCACCACCGCGCGCCCACCTTTGACCCAGCTCCGCTTGCGAAACAGCCACAACGCACACATGGAACCCCCCCCCACACTGGTGCTGGTCTTAGCTGTATGTGTTAAAAGCACTTTTTTTTCCAAAATGGTGGCTTTTCTGCTGGTTTTATCTCCATAGTAACTATCTTGTGTTTTGGTCCCCTGGTGATACCGAACAGATCAGTTTCAGAAGAATCGTCAAATGTAAACTTTTGGATTTCCTTAGCAAGGACGTCCACCTTTGACCTGACCTCACTTGCTGAGCAACCACTACACACTTCTGACTTTTACTTTCTATAAGGCTGATCTGAGTTGTCTGTGAAAAATTGATGTTAAAAGCACTGTGGTTGCTTGGCAAGTAAAGTCGGGTCCAAGTAGGGGGCTAAACGACGGTGGTGCGTGGCAGTGAGGGCGTGGGCAGGTAGCGCCCTCTCCAACGTCGCTTGTGCCTTTAATTTTTTTTCTGCTTCTTTTCCCTGCATTATTGATGGTAGGGGTGTTTTTTACAGCATTCTTTTGCTTTGACCCAAATGCTGTGTTTGATCTGAGTGTAATCAATATTTTTCTTCATCTTGATTGATAGTGCTGGAAATGTTTTATTACTATAGAATCATATGTTGAATTTTTTAGTAAAAGCCATGATGACGTCTGACTGAAAAGTAACAGCTGCATTATGTTTTCATTCAGTCCCATGGGTTCCTGTTGCAGTCTTACAAAAATTCATTATGCATGAACATAAACAGCTTGAAATGAGGTTATTTTGATTTCTTTTGTGACAAAACAGGCCTCTGTCATGTGAATGATGATTCCAGCTTGCTGTTCTTGAACTCAAATGGTCTCTCTTTTTTTTCTGATGATCCCTGATGACCACAGTTTTCTACCCTGTCACCATCTAAAGCAGGGAGGTCCAACCCCTGTTCACTGAGTCCGGCTCCCTAATCTTATGAAACCAATTGGATTTCACTATGCTTTTCAGAGCTCAGATGAAAGATAATGAAGCTCGTGGAGGAAAGCAGCCGTTGGATAAGATCTTTCAGGTGCTCTCTGCCTGAATGAGCTGTCAGAGGCTCTGACTTCCTTGCTTGGCCATTTCTGACCCAATCTGCAGTGACTGAAAAACCCTTCACCGGTAAAGTAAGAATCTTAGAAACCCTTGCAGAAAAGCCATGCTTCTTACCTCAAACCGTGGCACTGTTTTATTTCACTGATTATCTCATAATCCAGCCTCCATCGCCCTCTAAAAGCAGTTGTGAAAGCTTTCGTGGAAGGAATGGAAATTTGCTGTAGGTGTCTAGAAATAAAAAGGGAACAGGACTCTCTATGAGTTGGCAACTTGTAATGATTCACAAGAGCCTAAAGTGAAGTGTTGAATAAGGCAAACTAAAGAAAAGTCTGCATGTGGAAACTTTATGAATAAATGAAGAGGCTGACAAGGTCATTAGAAACATATAAAGAAAAATTACAATCTAGTGACATTATTTTTACAACTTTACTTTACTTAGTTAAAGATATATTTCTAGTCCTTTTTCTGTATGAAGCACAAGCTCCGGAAAATATTCCAAAAGAAATTAAACCTGAAGCCACCGCCATTTATCCTTTTAGATGAAACTGTGTTTACTAAAGTTAAAGGTCAACACATTATTACTTTTTCTGAATGCAGTTTTGGGTCCAAACATTTTTTGAAATTTTTGAAAAGTCAATCATTTTTCAACTTTTTCAAATTTAATTTGACATTTTTAAGGAGATGTGCCCAGTAATTCCAAATCAATAATCAGCCATCATCATTTTCCAATTATGAGATTTTGACAGGACTGATGAAATGGACATTGTTGGTTTGAGAATTTAAGTTTTAAATACTGCTGTGACAGATTGGGTTTTAATTATGATGCTGTTCATGTCACTATGAGGGGCTTCATAAAAGAGTTTGACTCAAAAGAAATCTTGTATTAATCTGCAAAAAAATATTGTTACCTCTCTTGAAAAACCAAACTTTTTAGTTCAGACGTTTGCGCTTTGTATTGAAAAAGTTTAAAGGCGTCTATAGGACACAGCGGTGGACAGATTGATTATGGAGCTCAAAGAATCTTGTGGAGACAAAAGAAGCTTTCGGTGGCTTTTTTGTAATTTATTTTCTTCAGAGGGCTGACTGTATAGCAGCTTTAGTGTGGATATGTTTGTGTGCGTGGGCGAAGGAGGCTCTGATGCACTTAATATATTACATTTCAAACTCAGCAAGTAAAGGCAGATCTGCCTGAATCCCTGGTTTTGAGGGGTGGTGTAACAAGAAAGCACAGCCTGTACAACACAGACCTCTCATCTACTCGCTCCCATTTTTAAACATGCTGATTGCTTAGAAATGAACCAGGTATTAGAGTAGTTTTGCCCAACTTTACTGCATGGCTGTCTGTGAGTGTTCGATATTCAGTCTATTCCTTAGGATAAATACATTTTCACTCAAATTAAACCACCCCACAAGCTTAATAAATAGCTTAAAAACTATAATCCGAGAAGATTTGCACACTTTAATTAATGTAAAACTTAGAATTTAAATCTCTGCTAATTGTCAGACTGTAATGTATTTAAAGTATTAAGCTTAACTGGAGTCTCTGTTAGTGCATGACCAAAATTAATGGTTTTATTTTAACCAGAAAAAAGACATCTGAGCAAATGAACGTATTTAGTTTTTATCCTCCAGTGGGAGAGCCGTGCTTGAATGTATGCTAACAAGACCCTTTTGCATTTATAATGAAGTCTCCTTAGGGGTCTGAGGATTAGAAACGTTAAGAAATGTGTGGATTTGAGAAATGACCAAGGAGCGAGGAAGATACAAAATATTAATAAACAGAATGAAGACAATTTATTAAGTTGAACCCTGTTTTATTTCTAAGTTCCCTGCCAGACTCCTAAATCCAACAGAAAGTGCATTAAAAATATTTTATGTTCCATCTATAAGTGTCAAAGGAACATTGATTTTCACAATATTAGACAACAAGTGAGAGCTATAGATGCGGTGTAAACATTTTGATTTTTTTTATTATATATTTATATAGAAGGAGGAAAAATGGAGACAAGTGCAAATGAGATTGTGTCTTAATGTTTTAAATATAACATTGAATTCATTTTAAGTCATTTTAAGGTTTTTTATTAAAGGCTTGTCAGTTTTACCAGATTATTAATAAAATGCATAAACAGAGTACTAAAATATATAAATATACAGTTTTAACTTAAAAAGTACATCAAGCAAACGTTCAACAGTTTAAGATCCCAGACATCTGGTTTGTTTTCCATGACTTCTTTTAACTGTTTCTCTGCAGACTCAGCACATAATAGCCAATTAGTACGAAACAATAACAGTATGATTGCTTGGTCAGTTAAGGTCATGGGTGAAAAGTGATCAAGCATGTGTTGAGAGTTGTTTTGAGCTTCCACTTCATTTAAACTGTTCTTCTTGGACAGTCTTGGCAGTTTTTTTATCTTGTTTTTAAAAGATTATAATAACATGAAAAGATATGGTAGGATGATATTTACAAAAGTATGTTTAACATCTTGTAAGCGGTAAAAAAGACTGTGTAAAATTGAATCAAATTATTTGTGAGGTTGATTGCTATAAACAAGATATACCTTAATTTGTCTTAATTCTTCACAGAAAGGAAACACATTTTTTTGCAGGTTAGTAGCAACATAGCATGACTAATCGGTACTTTGAATTTAGTGATCTTCCACTGACTTAAAAAAGGGGAATTTTTATGTGGATTCTGGGGTTAGAGGTCATGCATCTGCGCCACATAAATCAGCATCCTTCTGTTTTAAAAAAAAACATTTGACAGGTTTTTATGTCTCTCTTGAGATGAATTTCATCACCGGTGAATCGGAATGGCCAAGCTGCTCATTAATCACAAAGTGGCAAATTTCCAAGGTAAAACACCATCACATTTTAATATAAGGGGTTCTTTCAAAAAGGTCATTTGATTTATCTTTTGGAGATCAAGGCTATCACACAGACACCTAAGAAGTCAAATGATTCCAGATAGTTGGCAACAAAAGTTGCTAAAGAAAAAAAGTTCCCCTTTAATTGACTTAATGAACTCTTTAACACATACATAAAACGAATACGTTTGTTGATCATTAAATCTGAATATGCAATAATTCAATTCAATATATTGAGGAAATGACCCATTTCAGATAAAAAAAGCAAGACTCCATTTCATAAAAAAAACTTACAGTTTAAAAGATGCCTTTGCCATTTCCTTAAAGCAGGAATCCTTTCAAATTCAAGTTTAATCTCAGAAGGTGTAACGGAGCCCTGCTGTGTTGAATGTAATCCTCTTTTTCAGTTGTAGCTGCCAGGCTGAGCAGTTCATGAGAGTTTTCAAGGAAGTCCTGTTTTTTCTGACTCAAAATAAAAATGCAAAAATAAAATGCACCTCGGATAAGAACTGTTTATAATTTACAAAGAAATCATAAATGAGGCAAAATACAAAAAAACACTCCATCTACAGGGGGGTTTCAATGGACCTTTTTAGTAATTCTATGAGCAGACTTCTGATAGTTCTTGGTCTTTCAGTATTGTTTCTCTTGGGCAACAATTATTCCAAAATAAGAAATGCTTCCTGAATAAATGTTTACATTTCCTTGCAACTCTGTTTCTCTGTGGAGATCTGTTATTTTCCCCCTCAAAGGCGAGAAAGCTCATTGCCTTGCAGAGGAACTAATAATGTTTTCCTTCTTTTTTCTGGCAACTGAAATGTCACCGTGTGTTTTCCAAACTAAATGTAATCTCCATGTCCTTATTTATCTACGGACTCATGCAGCTTTAGGTAAAGAAAGAGTCGCATGAATGAGGCAAGATGATAATCGGGCTAAAACAGATTAGCTGCATGCATATATTCACTTCCATTACTTATTCATTGGCCCTCCAACCAGAACAAATAGCGTTTAGTGGCTGCTCTGAGTGTCCACTGAGAGATGGCGTTAAAATTGCATGGCTTTTGGCTTACGGATGTAGGTGTTTTACAGCTCTGTCTATGAGGTTCTTAGCATTTGCTCAGCAACAGAGAGCGCAAAACACACAGCCGAGGACAGATGGCCGTGTGAGGACAAACACTGCAAGTGGCGCGCAGAGAGAGGCAGCTCAAGAAGAGAGGGGTGGGTTGCTTTTTCAGTGGTGGCAGCAGCGTGTTGCCACACACAACTTGAGACTGACGGACGGAGACGGAGATCTCTGTCGCCTCCGACCACGGCAACAGGCCTTGCTCCAGTGAAGCTTTTTAAACCCCATGTTTAATATTGAGCACATTGATAGGCCGTGTCACTGGGGGGGAAATTGGTGCGAAAAACAAACTGTAAATGAAATATTCATGGACTGGGACTGTGTCAAGCAGACTTCATAGCGTTTGGTATTTATTTGCTTTCACGTGAAAAGTGACTCATTGCAATTTTAGAAAACTGCAAAGTCTGTGGCATCATGACAATATGTGAAGGTGGGCAAATAGTGGCGAGTCAACAGAGGAAACTAGATAATGGGAGAGTTTTAACAGAGTTTTCTGCCCACTCGCTTCACACCAAATGCTATACGCATGAAGGATCTCCTCAAAACAGCATCGCATTGAGTCAAAGCTTAATCTCATTGTGCTTTATAAACCAAGACAATCCATGCAGTTTGCAATGCCAAGTGCTGTTTTTCCCCAAGCTTTTATGTTATTCTGGATTAGGGTCACTTTACCTTGAACCTCCTTCTTCTGCATTTAATCCTGATCTGTTTGGTTTTGCCTCTGTAATTTCATATAGATTAGATCAAACTGAGGAGCAAGAGAAGCTTTTAAATTCTAACCAAATACATAGCAAATGGATTTATTTATAAGTCCCTATATGTGAGGGTAGTTTTTTTTTTAAAAACCATTTATCTTTGCTTCTTTCTATTTAATCTTTTCCAAATTCATAGCCATTCTCAAGTTCTTAAACTAATCCGAACTGAAAAGACATTGGGAAGTAAAAAAAAAAGGATATTATTTTAAAGTACAAAGTTGCAGTGCTCTGGGATTATATCAAAATCTCAATCCAGTATGATGAACCACTAAGTTACAGCTCCTCGCGAGGAAGTGTCTAAAATCCTTTAAATCCCAACAAAATGCAACCAAGTTGGAAAAGACGAGAAAACATTTTGTTAAAAATACATGTTTTAACTTTAAAAAAACCAACCCCAAATGCACAGGAAACATTCACCAATGAGGAAATATTTCCTGTTCATGGACATCCAAAAACTGAGAAAAAGAGAATATTTTTTGGACAATGAGGATTTTTAAGTCAATGTCACAGGGCAAAAACCAGCCAGAAGATGTGCCTCTGCAGAAAAAGAAATATATATACCAGCCTTTTATAGCATAGATTGCCCACAGTGACAAATCCAAACTCTGAAAATGAGAAAATGTTCACCAAATTAGTATTTCAATACATTTCCGAGAAAGCACAACTTTATTCACTTTGCTTCTCAGTTTGCATTGAGGCTTATATATTGCCTGGGTATCAAGGTAAGCATGGTTTTCTCAACAAGTGTGAATTTGTGTGGAGGCGAAAAGAAATAAAAGGGAGGAAGAGGAGCGAAAGCAGTTTGATAAATAACAAATTAAACTATTTTCTTGGATGCAGTTTCAACAATATTGATATATCTTTTAAGAAAGACAGACTTGCAATTCACGTCTCATTTAGCTAAATGACACGTTTTAAATATTCTGTATTTGGTTTACTTTTCCAACTTCCAAAGCTATTTGATAGCACAAAAGTAAAAAATAAACTCCTCGGTGAACGAAACAAGAGCACAACTACTGTATATTTCAACTTTAACTTTGTTTTGCATAGCTTCCAAACAAGAAAGACACTACGTAAAAGTTATACATTTAATCAAGAATTTTCATAGATCTTTCAAAGTGAAAGTTCCTCCGATTTTCTCTGCATGAGTCAAAAGTTCAAGGGAGTTCAAGGGTGGTCCATATCAAGTGCCACCAACCGCCTGGTAGCCAAAGGTTTATAGAAAGTGGACCATTCTGCATTCAGCCTGAAGCCGATCATCAGACAATTTTGGGGACCCTGGAGACCCTTCTATCAGTCAATAAAGGGGCTGCTGCCTTCCTGCCACCACGTGACCTCAAAATGTGCCCGGGAGGACACTGAACGATGTCAAAAAATCATCCACCTGTGAAATTTTAACTTTTTCCTAAAACCTCCTTAGCCTCCATGCGCCATGTAAAAATGCTGGGAGGAAGCCCATGCATGCACAGGGAGAACATGCAAGCTCCACACAGAAACCTGATTCAGGTCCCCCAGCCGGGACTTGGACTGTGAGGCAAGAGCGCTAACCACTGCACCACCTTGCAACCCAAAAATTGTCACCAAACCATTGTTCATAAAGTGTTCAGAAATGTGAGGATTTTGACTGTGCTTGTGTTATTCATATAGTTAAGATAATCTAAAATATATCTATTTTTTTGTCTTATTTCTTCACAAAACTTAAAAATCAGTTTCCAATTCATAAACCCTTTTTTCATACATTTTTTCTTTCATTTTTCCTGGCTTTGAAATGTGTTTTAGAGTTTCTTCACACCGTGGCAAACAGAATGTTATACTGATGTTATACTGTACATCAAATAAACTCAATGGATTTTTTTCCCATTTTTTGTTCATTTAAAATAAAAAAGTTCATCTGCATTTGTCTCCAGATCTATTTTAAATTTTGTTGAGTTTATTTTCAGTTTTTTTGTGTTCTTGCATCACTTCTATTTCTCAAAAGCAACACCACGAAGCTTAATCATGGCATCATCAATTTCTTTCTTGTGCTTTTGTCACCGGGTTTTAGCATTTGAGATTTTTTTAGGTCGTGAAGCTATTGCCACTGAGAGCAATAATATTTAATTTCATCAAGTTTCCAAATACTTTCTCTTTATATACTAAATTATATTGAGCTCTGTGTCTCGTCTCAGAAAAATATAACAACTCCTAGCCAGAAATTTGTGGTTTTAAGTGATGTTTATTTTTTAGGGCATTTCATTTTAAAGTCAACTTCTCCACGTCCTTACAGACTGAAAAGATTCCGACCTCTTTCCTGGCATGTCATGGCAAAAATCAGACATGTTATGCTTAAGTAGGTTGCCCCTGCTGGGAGAACGATCTATGCTGCTGTCCTATTGAAACGAGTGTTTAGCACATATGAGTGCGTTTGTGTGTGTTCATCCTCATTTGTGCATTTTTCCTCAAATTTCATGTGTCAAGTGTCACAAGAAGTAGGTTCACTCTTAGGCGAGAAGGAATTAAGCAAATGTACCACAGGCAGGAAAAAAATCCATAGCCAACAGCCTGGATTAGTAAATTATGCATAATTCCTAAGAGAGCGTATTTAAATGTTCAGGATACATAAAAAAGAGTTTCCACTGCTGTTTTCAGCAGGGTTTTAGATTTTTAGGCAGTTCAATATATGCTACATGTGTTAAAACACCCCTTTTTTAAAAAAATTGTTCATGTTTTTCCAGTTAGTAGTACTCATGTGGCAAAACAACTTTTGGTACATAAGCGTGACTAGATCTAAGAAGAATGTACTTGAAGAAAGATGACAGCCTACATAAATCAGGAAAGACAGAATTAATTTGTTTTAAATGAAAATGGTTCATTTTATTTTTATTTATTCCACTGGTGTGTTCACAATAGATAGGATCAGTCTGGTCATCTTGGTTTTATAGATGCAAAATACATGTATGCTGCTTTATGTTCGAACAAAACATCTTACTGGAAAATAGAACTAACAGAACCAAATATGTTGATGTCAACCTTTGTACTCAAAAAATGTATATGAAATGTAAATGAAAAAGACCAGACAACTGATTCGTGAAAGATCAGGTCATAAACTAACTTGATTCCTTCTAAAATGAGCTAAAAAGTCAATAAAAACTGTCTATCAAGAGTAGTATTTCTGCAACGTTTTTCTACCTGAGTAGTTTTATGTTTAGAAAACAACATTCATACTCAATGACCATACATCAACATTTTCTTTATTGAACTCTTTAATTAAGGATAGATTTAGTTTCTAAATTGGTGCACATATTTAAAGACCCACTTTGATGAAAACATGTTTGAACATGTTTTTCTGGCATTTTTGTCACAATAGATAGATTATTTGATGATTATTTCATATTATTTGGTCTGAATTTCTTTTATGTATGTCCTCCATCATCAGAAAAATGCCACAAGAACATGTTGAAAACACAGCTTTCATCAGAGTGAGTTTTGAAGTATTTCTTTCACCAGTTACTTTTGCTCCCACCTAACTAATCAATTGGTAGATCACTTTCCTCTTCAACCAAAGTAATAGTATTTTAAAATAATGTTACTCTTCTGTGAGTACATATTCAAGCAACTCTATCCACATGTAATCCCTCCCATGTGAGGCTGAGTCATGGTTCATCCCTGTGTAAATCATGGATGAAATTCTGTCAATCTAGTGGGGAGAAAAAATCCTTTAGACACTTTTGCTGAGACCTCATCTTTCAATATTTACAGTCCAAACTGCTGTGAAAAGAATCAGGCAGTCAAGGGAAATCAAAGTAAAGGCCACGCCTGGAAATCACTGCTGGAAGAATGTGACCTTTCAAGCCTATGGGCAGCACTGCATTAAAAATATTTCATACTTCTGTGATCAATATGGCCACACAGGCTCAGGGGCACCTTGAAAAATTATTGTAACTCAACATAACCCACCCTTGCATTCAGAATATACCCTAAAGAAACCATAAAGCCATATAATAAAACACAATCTTTGGTGAAGAGCTAATATTAAAAGAGTTTTGAACACTATTTCAGCTTTCTTTTACAAATGAAAATGATGCATGTTTGTGTCTGTTGATTTTTTTTTTATTTTGTGAAATCTATCCTAGATATTTTCATGATATTTGCAGCCATTCATTGCGTTCAAACCTCAAACTCCTTTTCTGCGTAAATCTGCAGAAACAAATCTTCCCATCCAGCAAACTTTTGGGATAATCTTTAAATAAAATAATAAAAAACAAATGTGGGATTACCATCAACAAATGAGTAATATGTCCTTTCTAGAATGTTCCTAAATCTTCTAAAAATCTTAACAAAAGCTTACAATAGCTGTTGGAAATTTTGGTGTCCTTTAGTTTTAAACCTTTTCAAAGATTATGAGAATAACTGTCACAGATTAACTGCAGAAACAGTTATAGTAGAAGTATTAAGAGCAGTTTCAAGGATACTATAGGAATTTAGGTTACAAAAAAAAAATAACAAAAATTTCAATATTTTGTAGATATTTCTTATTCTAGGAATATTTCTTTAATTTTGTATGTTTGAATCCATAATATCAATGAATGCAATAGTAGATCAGTAAAAATAATATAAAACAGTGAGTGAGTGAGTGAAAATTGCTCTGTGAAATTCATTTATGGCACATTGATTTCAAGAGGATTCAAATGTTTTCACCTACTTTCAACTATCTAACATTGATGCCTTTATTTAGTCTTGTGTCTTTGGCTGAAACCTCGAAGACGTGCATCACTGTATTTCCCTGTTGCTGTACAGTTTGATGTGAAATGGATGAGTTCTCAGAGAAAATTGCACCATAAAATGAAACCCCAACAGAGTTCAGTTGCAGATGTCACCTTACCAGACTCCATTAACATTTTCATTACCATCATTGTGATTTGACAAATATACATTCTATTTTTCATGCTCTTTGTGACCAAATTAAGTCCTCGAAATGCTCTTGAAATAGTTTATTTGACAAATAGAAACCAGAGGGTGTCTTATAAATCTACCTGTTGAGAGAGAGCTGGTCTTCATTTTCATGCTCAATCATGTGTTTCTAACCATTTCTGATGCGCTCAATTCAGAAAATCTATTATAGTCTAGTATACAGAAGGCCATTCTTTGCTCTACTAAGCATCATTTGCTTTACTCCATGCTTTTTTCTTTCGGGATTATCTATCCAGATGCCGTCACGTGGCTTTTTTCATTGAAAGTTTTATCTATACCTTACAGTAATCCGCTTGTCTTTCCAAGTCTTGAAATTGCTGAACTATCACACAAAAAACAGCATTCATTTATTTTTGCCTTGAATTTTCAGCAAAACGCAGCAAAAATCCCCTTGATTAAATTAATGAATGACACAAATCTTATAAATGCAGATAAGTATGTCTTTTTATACATATCCATGTCACATACAGTCATGATCAGTACAAATAGCCCAAAAAAAGAAAAATATGTTGGTAATTTGGTGATTATATCTTTCTTAGTTTCTAACACTTGTGTTCAAAACATTTAGTTTCTAGAAAAGACCGTAGAGGTCCTAGAGTTACTCTGTCTGACGAGTACATTTCTAGACTTGTACTCAAAAGACTTTAAAGACGTTAAGCTCATTTACAAAATGAATAAAACAAAAAGTTTATTGTAACTTTTTGACACGACTCCTAAAAAAGCAATACAGATAAATCCACATGTTTTAATTACTGGAGTATGACGTGTCATATTTTTCCCCTCTGGGTCTGAATTGATGTCTGTGATTGCTTTGAGACGACAAAACAAAATCCCAAAGCACAATAAAATAGGTTGCTAAAGGAGCTTGGAGCTACAAGCAGATTGTTGTCAAGAAATATTTAGGAGTACTTGAAAATAGAACAGAGTTGAAAAGTGGGGCAGAGCAGCAAAGGGTGCCGACAAATCTCAAGCCCCTGCAGGTGTGAGGAGAAATGATGATGCACTCTGGGGCCGTGCGAACTGTCAAAACAAACTTCAGATTAAAAAAATTATTCAAAAATCATTTTGCTGTCACTGCAAATTGCTGAGAATTTTTCTTGTCTGGTTTACGTCCTAATTCACATTTGTATTGCACAGTCAGAACCAGTGAGGCTTCAGTATTGCCAAACCACACCAGTGAGTTTAATACTTTTTATAACTGTATTAAGGACCACAGTACACACAGTTATGATCCACATGGCAGTTAGTGTGTCAAATGAACCATTTATAGCTCACAAAAGAGAATCTCTCCTTCTAAAAGGGTTAATCAAAGTGATCTCAAAACTCATTATGGGAGCGGATGAAAGGCTTGATGAGAATTACTTTCATTACAGCGCCCAGTCAGCTGTGTCCCCTGTAAACATTTCCTATGATCGATTTACAAGACAACAATCTGAAACACAGATATACCTTTCATGGCCAGGAGTGCAACAATATGCCCTCATTTTAATGTTGCAAAGATTTTCAATTATGTTTTTTTCTTACAGTTTATTATTATATTTTTCATTTTGTTGAAAAATAGCACTTTGCAGCATTTAAAATTGTAAAAAGAATATTTTTCCTCCTTATACTTCTAAAATAGTTCCATCTGCAATGTAAAAACACCTTGAAATGCATATTCAGCTTCTTTTCAACGTAATAGCTGCATCTGGGTGTGGTTGCCAATACATGCCCCACAACACTAGCTAGCTTTAGCCATTGATTGACACTAAAAAAATAGAAAAAAAAAATCCAAATGTACAAAATATCTAATTTTTAAAAAAAATTACAAGTCAAGCTGAGGTTTCTCTAACTAATTACAACAGAGATTGAAAAACCAATCCAAAACTGATTTAAAGATGAGCTAAACAGAAATGAAGCTTTAGCATAATCCAATCAATATTTTCAATTGTGAGCATCTTTGGATCTTTTCATAGAGATGCAATTTCTGTGTGCTTATTTTTTAGTTATAAGAACACTTTAAGCGACTTTAACAGGCTTCATGTTTGCAGTGGGTACAGTGGAGCTGGCCAGATTGGAATAAATAATACAAGTAAAAATGGAACAGCACCCAGCACAGTTCACACATACATATGTTGATTGCTTTTACTATTTTTCCCCAGGATGCAGAGTTGCCTCCACTGTTTCAATAGAACTCACTTTTGCCAAAAAACCTTTGAAGCAGTATACTGGCTCACAGAAGTCCTCCCAACACAAAGTCAAAGTCTTTTCTTGGAAAGTCTAATAAGGCAACCAGTGGGTGACCAAAAAGAAGTTCTCATTTCCATATATTCCTATTGAGCGGTCTGCCACTGAGAATCCACAGCATGCGGTTAGCCAAATCACACACAGGGTAGCTCAAACTGTCACCCAGTATAAGAAGCTGTTCACTCACAAATTCGCTAAGAGTAACACAAAAATAGCAGCTTCCCATGTTTTAATTAATGTATTATGCTATCCATCTTATCATTTTGTTATCAAGTTATATCTGCGTAGAGATGTCCCAATAAAAATACTTTTTTTCCAGTTGTTTTTCATCTAAACTACTCTAACTTTTGGTAAAAGTTTTATTATTTGTTTTTTTGCATGTTTTATGACATGTTTAACCCTACTCCTGATAATTAACTTCATCTGCTCTTTGGCTCACCTGTACTTTTCGTTATTTCAGTTGGTCACCAGGGTTTTGCTTTGTCTCTGCTTCATTCTAATGTTTCTGCATTTTATCCAGTTAGACGCACTTTTGGAAATCTTATCACTTGTACTTAAAAAGAGCAAAATGCAAAAAGTTTTGTTCTTTTTATTAAGTTTACATTTTGTTTTAAGTTATATCTGCTGGGCAAACTTTCCTGATGTAAATTTGGTGTAACATTTATTACATTGCCTTAGTTGATTATGTCTCTATCGACTTATTTTAAGGGCACAGTTTTATGTATTTATAGCATTTGCATGTTTAGTTTTATTTTCCTAAAATTTTAGTTTTTAGTAATCTTTGGAGGAGTTTAGATTGTCTTGTTTAATTATTGTTTTTTTCTTTTAATTAAGGAACTTTGCATAGTTATTTAAATTAAAATGGATCACCAGCTGCGGGTTTTTCTTATAAAATACATTCGTTTTCTGCATTGTTTGCAGATCACTTCTTTATTTTGTGTAAAAATTGCAGATCAAAACTATACTGTAAACCCAAATGTAACTTTTTTCTCATTCCATTCTCTTAAAAAATAGGTGATTGGAACATACAACAGATTTACACATTTCAGAAAATTGTATTTTTCTGGCTTATTATCCAAGAAAACATTAATTTTATGTTGAGCTTTGGGTTTGTTATGTTGAGTTTTATACCAATAAAAAGTGGTTCTTGGTTTGCTAAACCCATCACTTTGTAAAATTTTAAACTGTGAAAATAACAGGCTTATAAAGACAATTGGTAGTGCTTCTAAAGAAGACATTTCAAAGTAAAACCTCTTCAGGGTTTAGAGTCAAACTTTGCAGACAGGAAGTTAAGTTTAAGTTTAGCTCTTCCACTTCAAAAACAGACTTTATTATAATGCAGAAGTCTTTTAGTGAGCTTTTTTTTTTACATTTATGGACAACATCTTTCTCTGTGAAGCTAAATTTACATCATTATGGCTTTGAAAAAAATGTCTTTGTCACAAATGAAAGAATGAGCCTGTCTAGAGTTACTCGCTTATTGAAGTACTTTATCTTTTAAAAGGTCATGACGGGAAGAGAAAACACACAAAAAAATCTTTACTGTGTGAGATCTTAGTGAAGCAAATGGTTATTGTGCTGCTGATTAATGACACAGTGGAGGTATAGTGTAAGATAATAGCAAGTCATAAGAGCTGACCTCACTGGACACTCTCAGATTGAGATGTATGCCTCTGTATCCACTTGGTTGGTTCATATTTTCTGGCTGAACAACATAATGAAACACTGTTGACTTTTGTGGCCTGAAGTGCTGGCAAAATGAAAAACAGAGCAGTTACAATGTATCAGCAAGCAGCAACAGAGATATCAGAGGAAAATCTTATTAAACTTTACATTAGTCGCATTTTACAGCCACAGAGTGACACCTGAAACACATTTTGTTTACCTTTATTATTGTAAATCTGCTTTCTATTTGCTTGTTAAGTCAAATACCTCGAGTTTTTGTTTCACATAAGGGGAAGAGTTAACTCCAAAGTGAGATACAAAACACATGATCCTGTATTTATATTTTGGTTTTGCTGTAATCCTGAGTCTGAGGTTGTGAGAAAATTAATTTCCTCCCATGCGATGTAACCTTTCCACTCATCTCCATGATATCAGACACGCCGAAAGTATTTCAATAAGAGAAGACAAAGGAAAATAGCTGCTGTGACAGTGTGTGACATGCAGATATGCGACATCTTTGCAATTACCTAGCAAGTCATAAACTCAAATGTCATACAAGAACAGAGGCTATACACAAAGGCTGCTTATTAAAAAGAAACACTGCTCATTAGCTCCTTCTGAATACCAGAGGTCTGACCTGTTGATCTTTTTTCTTCCTGTGAATAAATCAAGTGCAAAGCGAGCCAATCTGGGGAGCCCTTTTCAAGCAGAGATGCTTTGAAGTAGCAGAATGCCAGATCCAGCAAGCACTGACCATCCTTAAACTTTGATTCATTTAAGTATAATGCCCATTCTTGTTATTTGGCACTTTACTTTTCATAAAGCAGATAGCTTTAATGAAATCTGTGCCATCATGGGTCACATGCCATAGTAAGAAGCTAATTTAAAAAGCATGGTGGGGAAAATTCTAAACAAGGATTTTCCATGTTTGGAGCAGCGGGAAACCCATACTTATGTATCCTCTTTAATGACTCACACAATTGTGTGAGCATCTATCAAAATGAACGTCTCGACATAGCTAATCAGAGCACACAATTTTACCATTAAACATAGATTAATCAGTGTAAAACTTATTAAATATACAATTTCTTGACACTTTTAAACATTAATGCACCACTTTGCTAATAAACCTAAGATTTGTTCCCATTTAGGGAAGGGAAATTAGCAGCCTGAGCCATTTTCGAACAACATACATTTAGACCACAGCTGCTAGAAAAATGCCAAAAAAACTGCATCTCGATTCATCCATTTCCTCAAGGTTTTCTTCCTTTCTCTTTCCTGAGGTTATATAAAGCTGGAGGCTTTTTGAAAGATGCACTAAGATAGAAAAGGGGCACTTGAGGTTTGATAGGCAAGGTCTACTCTAACCACACACGTGCATTACTCAGAGTATTGTAAAAAAGGATGTCCATTAAGGGCTAAAAAATCTTCCATTTTTAATTAGATTTTGATTAATAAACGGGTAGAAATGTGGAAATTATTAATGAAAAAAAAGAAAACCAAAGCTCTAATTTCTTTTGATGCTTTCAAGTTTTGTGCCAGTAAAACTAATCAAAAGTATTTTTATCAAAACAGTTCAGGCTTCGTTGTATAATTTATCATTAATTGGCATCTGTGTCGTGCGTCTCACTGAATCAATCACAGATTTTCTTTCAGAAATATAAACAATGAACTTGAGGAAAACAAAAGAACAGAGAATCAGCTTTGTCTTCAAGGCTTTCTGTGTAAAATCAATGAAACAAATAAGAAAGAAAGCAATTGGAGGGTAAAAAACATGGTAATTTTGACTGTTGGATCAATGATAGTCTGTAGTGGCTCAGGTAAACCTAGAAACAAGCTGCCTTTATATTTCATTTCTTTCTCCCACTCTTGTGAAGGCATTGCGGTTGAGGAATTGTCTCTACTCAAGCGTGCTTTTCAATGTGTGGTCAGGCCAGTATGTTTCTGTGATCTTATGCAGATTGTTCAGATCAGTGCATCGTTTAGAATCTGACAGACAAGGACCGGTCGTCCTCAGTCCCTGCATGTCTGAGAGGTGTTCTTCAGCTTTCCTTCGCAGAGATTTCACACTTATGTTGTGGAGAGCACTTTGGTGGTGTCAGTAATGATGTGCCATGTCTGCACATGCAGAGATGTGTGATTAGCGCCCACACAATAACAACACTTCCATCAAAATGTTGCAGCCTGCAGTTAGAATCGACCTTCCAGAGCTTAAGTTGTGTTTGTTGATTAACTGGAACTTAGCCTCCACAAAACAGAAGTAGCACAAATATTCCTTAGATGCTGCCACTGTAGCTCGTGAGAAACACACTGATGTGCCTCTGTGACACATTCATGTGACAGTTTTACTTAAGGAAACAAGACTTCTATGTTTTATCAAACAGATTAGTTCCATCTGGAGTGGCATATCTAAGACGGTTCTTTAAATAACCAAATTAAAGCCGAATGGATGGTGTTTTGACCTTCATGGTGGGTGAAAAAGCTGTTTCGGTACGTGAAAAACCTTTGGTGAAATATATATTTAGGGCTAACCTTTTTTTTTTTCAATCATCTAAAGTTTAATGCTGATGAAGGGCTTGAAAAATCGGAAGTGACAAACTTAAAGAGTCATGTTGTGCTCGGCAGGCAAATAGCTTCCAGCAAAGCACAGATGGTGGGGCTGTTTTACCACACGCATGTGATGTCAGTGCAGAGGTGGAGAGCACCAAACATGGTGAGATATCTGACCATATCAACCTGATTCAGATTTTGGTTTTACGCTGTACCTTTTATGACACAGAAAAGTGCATACATGTTTTTTTAAAATTATTTTTCTTACTTTACTTTGCCTTTTAAAAGGCTCATTTTTTATGTTTGACTCCATTACTTATTTTTGTATTAAATTAAACTGACCAAATGTATTCTACTCTTGCTGGTACAGAATTAAATCAGGTTTGTGATGCTTTGAAATGCGATTTGCACTGTGAAAAGAAGTTTGCCCCAAAGATGCATGTACTTCAGCCTCTCTTTGCTGTGCAACAATGCCACCTTCTGGATTAGCTGTATTTGTACAAAGATTTTTCATCAGAAAATGTTTTAGAACAGGCTTTTAAAAGGAAATTGGTTTGCACGGTGGATAACAATCCTTAAAAGAGCAGTCTTCTTATTATTTTTAGGGTTTCTTATAAATATCAGACTGTGATTTCTGCGACTGCTGTTAACCCCTTGATGACTATTGGCGCAAATATGTATAAAATCACTTCTTCAGTTTAGCCTCCACTTGAAAGCATAATCATAAGTTTCTTTTTTTTTGTTGTTTTCAGGGGGTCAAGGGGTTTATTTGGTTCTGTAGCTGAAGAGGTTTTCACTCAACAGATAAACCGGCACGCCCGAATGGACCGGCAGGTGCTGGATGTTTGTGTTAAACCTATGCACTCGTGTTTGACTCCAGCTCCTAATGATCTCCATTCCACGTAGCTCCCCAGCATCTGTGTTCATTTTTTAAGGAGGAAAATCAAACATTGGGGAAACAAAGGGCGCTCTGTGTCTGCTGGAGATATTCGTCACCTGTGGTAACACTATGATGTAGTGGAGTTGGGATTACATGGGTTTTGGAATGTGAAGGGTGACAGCTCGGACAAGATGGCTATTGTTGGGAATACACCTGTGCTGGGGAGACTGGGGACAGCTGTGCTTGTTCCAGAAGCAGGAACTGATCGGGACAAGATGGGGAAACAGCTCATCTCGGGTCAAATGACAGCTCTGCCAATAATCCAGATGTGTTTGGTTCCTTGTTCTTAATCGGACACCGAAATAGAAATGTTGGTAAAAATACAGGATTGAAATGTTTAAATCTTACAGACTTATGCACTTTAAATTCATGACAATGTGGTGTTTTTTTGATGAAAAGAGGGAGGTTCTGATCTTCCTGTTTTGGGCAGATGATGGATGTAAAACAGACACATTCATGAAAACATCAAACTTATTACAACCCATGGCAAAAAGAGTTCCAGTTATTAACAAAAAGATGTGGAAAAACTTAAGCAGAACCTACAGAAAAAAAGAACAAAGAAAGAAAGAAAGTAAAAATAGGATTCAATAAGGCCTAAGAGGCATATTTAATGAAAAGGTGACAGAAAAAATGACATGTGGCAGTAGGTAAACCAAAAGTCTAGACCAAATGAATTGACCCCCATAAAAAACATTTTTTATGTCTGTGGCCTTTCTTTTGAAACTGTTTGCAATTATAAATTAAGACAAGAAAAAAGTCAAGGAAAAATAAACCCTCTGACTGTTAGAAAAAGCTCCCATTTGCCTCTCTAAATTTCAAAACATTCCCCTAAGAGAGCTTCTGTGAACTGAGCTCTGTTGTAAAGATCCCTGCAGGGGTCAAATATTTCCATCTAGAAACATTAAAACATTGGCTTTCACAGCTGTCCCAACAAACCAGCTGTGACAGATCCGGGCAGCGTTAGTAAATCTCCTCCTTTTTGGAGGTTTCTGCTCAGTGGAACAGGTCGCCAGCAGCTGAAAGTTCAGACCTTGAATCTTGGATAACTTTGCCAATCTGACAATGTCAGGTGACCTGTGTCTTGTCCCTTGTTGCAACAAAGAGCTGAAAAAAATCAGAAAAAACACTTGTGAAACTTGTGCTTCATGAAACAATGCACTTTTAAACTTTTAACTCTTTTTCTCAGCCACTCTTTTCAAAAATGCTCTTTTAGATAGATGCTATGGTCCAATTTTTCAAAGATTGAATTAAAGTTCAAAAGTTTCTTTAATAAGTGGTGAATCATTGCAACTCTGCAAGCCAAATCTGACAGTTTTACTGAAAAAAAGACTTACATTTCTTACTTTTTAATTATTCATTCATTTTCGGAACCACTTTATCCCTTTCGGGGTCACGGGGCTGCCGGAACCTAACCCGGCTCGTGGGCAAAGGCAGGGGACACCCGCGGACTGGTCGCCAGTCTGTTACAGGGGCCACAGTCACACACTTACATCCACACATAGGGACAATTTAGAGTAACCAATTAACCTATGAAGCATGTTTTTGGACGGTGGAAGGAAGCCGGATTCCCCGGAGAAAACCCACGCATGCACGGGGAGAATATACAAACTCCACACAGAAAGGTCGCCCATTGGTGACACTGTTTCAAGTCCCCCAGCTGGGACTTGAACTGCGATCCTTCTTGCTGTGAGGCAAGAGTGCTAACCACTGTGCCACCGCGCAGCCCCAGGACGATGAATGAATGAAAAAATGAAAACTCTTTTAAATAATGCATGTAAGGTGCTGCCTTGCCTTTTTTATTTTCCACAAGAAAGATTTAAAATTGAAGGGACAGCATTTTGCCAAAATCAGAAGCATTGAATTTATGACCATTTTTAATTGTTTTAAAGCAACTGCCGAGACAAACCAAGTTCTTCTATCATGCAACTTGTAACGATTTAGACACAGAGGAAGACTTTTAGATAGAGAAGGAGTCATGTAACACACTGGTTGTAAGAACAGAGATGAGGAATGGCAAAGTGTGCGCCAATTTTGTTGTATTCGTGCATAAATATACGGAGTAAAATATTGTTTTTAAAAATATTGGGTAATAAAATAAAATACATTTTCTTACACACCATTGAGTGACAATCTCCTTTAAATGTATACTGTTTCCAACTTCAAATAAAAAACGTAATCAAAGCTTGTGTTCTATCAATACCAAGGTTCAAATAGTCGAGAGACTCCATTGCCAGGATCACAACAATGCCAACTCAATGAGCTGTTTGTGTTTTATTAGGTTGTTATGAACTGGTACTTTATGTCTGCACAGTCTCAATTTTGTCCTTTCTTTCATGCGAAATAAAACTATTAAAATGTTCGAAGCAGGAATGATTGTATAGAACAGTCTGTTACTTTGTTAGAAAAATGTTTATTGATTTATTTTATGAGCAGATTCTGTTACAGCCTAAATATGTGATAAATAAGTCAGGATATACATTCTACTTTGTAAAGACAATGTTGCATGTCTTGGATCAGTGCACATGCTTATTGGCATGTAAGAATGCATCAGTATTTTCTGTAACAAGCGCTTTTTTACATGTGGCTTCATGCTGCATTATTGAAGTGAAGGGCAGTAAGAAAGAACCCTTTGTAACAGTCATTACTACAACGCAGTCACACGGTCCATTTTGTGCCAGAGAACCCAACTGGTTTTTACCTCTGCATTCCTGGGCTGTTTGGTAAGCCTGTAGAAGTCATTTTCCCTTCCATGCACCCCCTCTGGATTTTTTATTTCAGCTTTATAGGGATTGTTTGAATTATTCTGCGAAACATTACTTTTACTTCAAAGGAGATCTTACTGCAAACTAAAAACACAAAACTCAATGTATTTTTGGTGTACGTTATTTTACGCAGTGCATTCTGCATCTATGTGTTTTCAATAATCAGCTATTGTGTTATACAATGTGCTCTCTGTTCAAGAAGCGAAAGCATTTTATGCTTTCATCAGTTGCTGTCCTCTCATTCACACTAAACTCTTAGCTTGACTGTCTTAAACCAATTGCTTTGTTGGCTGATCTCCACACTGTTTCAACTCTGTGTAAACAAACAATCCATTCATCGAGCAGGCATATTTCCCAAGACGTACAACCATATGCTTACACATTCTTTCAGAGAAAACTCAATTTTGCGGTTCAGCTGGCCCATCTCTTAATCATTGTCAAACTCAACATTTTTCCAGTTTTTCTTTTTCCAATATTTTTTGTCTTGAAGTAATGTGCTTTATTTTATAGATGCGATCCTATAGGACTTTGTTTCATTTACAAGCTCTGCCTCAATGCCAAACTAGAAACAGATATATGAAAATAATGGACTTAATACATTTTCACAACACAAATAATCTAATATCATGCGAATAATCAAAACAAAATGTGTTCTAAGCATGTTGAAAAGTCAGAAATTACTAGTTTACAGGGTCTCAGTCACTTTTAATTTAGCCTCATCTTACAAAAAAAGGGACAAGGATTTAAAGATAAACTGGAAATATAGAAATAATAAATTGTGGGATGTTTCTTGAGTTAAAGTACTATGAAAATATTAACAGATGCTTCATATTTCACTAAACCATGTACAATCTGTAAACATCTGTTTAGAATCTTCTCTTTTTTTTCCTTTACTTTTAGTTAATTCAATTCAAAACAAGAATTCTTTTACAAAAGTGTAAGAAACAAAGTAAAACAGATACATGTTTCCTAATTCACTGCTAACAGGGCATTATGGACGTTCTTCCTTCTTTGGCTTCATAGATGTGGAAACGCAAAGTATCTCAGTTCCTGTGATTTTGCAGGTGCCGCACATTCATTTTTTAAACGCACTCGTGGAGTTTGGGATATGTTGACCTCTGCTTGATCGACATATGCATTTCTGCATAAGCGTGAATGACACACTGGAATGCTGTTAACTAGTGAAGTCTCATGACAACCAAAACACCAACATAAAAATAACTTAGACCAGGATTTATTTTTTTATTTTTTTATACTTCATTGACCCTAATTAAAGCTGGCTGGATGAAATAATTTGCTTGTTTATGTGGCTTGAAGGATGTCTCAGAGTGCGAGCTCACTTAGAGTTCCTACCCCGTCTGCTGCCCCTGCCTTAACCTCACCGTCATCCCTTCAGCACTTTAGTGCTGCAGGACAACGGAGCAGGCTGACCCAAACTTCCCAGGATGAGAAAACTTTAAATCTAAATGTTATTCTTCTGGGTCCTCAAAGGATACATTGTGTGTGGATCCAGATAGACATACCAGGCTGTGAAAGAGATTCTTTCTTGTTTTCTGCCCATTGGCCCCCTCCCAGTCTCTCCGGGGCGGCCTGTCTCTTTCTGACAACAGCTGCTTGCTGCCTGTGGAGGCCGGGGGTGAGCGGGGCAGCTCCAGACATCTGTAGGCCCTCAGCCCGGGCCGCCTGGGTCTCTTTCTTTTTCGCACACACATGCACTGGAGCCCACAGTCTGTGCGGCACAAAGAGCTACATTCATCCTCCTTATACAGACTGTAGTGGCGAAGAAGGTGTCTGAAGATCCCAAGATTTCTCTCGTTTCTGCCTCTTTTTTTCCGCCATCTCCTATCATTCTCAGATGTTTCAAATCTTCTGAAAACACATGCCCTAAAGTGAAAAACGTTCAATTTTTTTCAACAAAGTTGGTCAAATAATCCCAGGTTTCAGTTTAGTATTCTTGGAAGCTAACCTGCCTCTGGCTCTCAGCCACGTCAAAACGCAGTCCTATTTGAGAAACACGTGGGAAAGTGTGTGCATTTGAATTTTGAGCATCCCTCTCTGTGCATTTTCCCTCCTAACCCAGAGAAAAACAATTCCAAGGCTGAAAGTTTGCTGACTAAGTTCACAAAGGGATACTGAGAGAGGCCACAGCGAACAGACATCCTTTGTACCGAATGAATGTGTCTATGAGGCGTTTGGGACCAGCGCGGTTTATGAAACATCACAAGCCATGCAACTTTAAGAGCAAATTTCCACTTCCAAGTCTGCAGGTTTGCCATATGTCTCACATGCTTGCCTTTGCATTTAACCAGTCACTCTTCACCTCATCTATGCAAGATTAGTGTGAGAACACAGTCAAAGAATGTGCTTTGAATTAAAGTCAGCTTTGCAGTAGAGAGAATGTCACGGGTAGTGACAAACTGATCCAATCAGATAAAAGCATCTCTTGTGCATGTTTTCTTGGAGTTGAGGTGTTCTCTTATACTTTGTGATGGACTTAAAGTGTAAACAGTCTGTCACCACTTTTCTATTTGCTTTTGGCAATTATGTTTTCACCTCTCTCTATGTATTTTTTTTTATCTCTGACAGTAAGCTATTAGTTTTTCTTTTTAATTTTGAGAAGTTGACATTGTGGGAGTTGTGAGTAATAACTAGCAAAATAAACAGCATCACACAGCCACCACTGTACTGTGTATACAGTGTACTGAAAGGTAAGAAGTACAGCCTCTGGCTTGTTTGACTTACAGCAAACAAGCAAATAGATCTATTAATGTAAATGTGTTAAGCACAAAGATGGATTTTAACATTACAACAACTGTTTATTTTTTTATTTGTTTTGTGCGAGTATAGCTCTGAGTTAAACTGTAAGTTTGTGATTCCTACCTAAAGACCCTTTGACACACAAGCAGATGGCACTGGGGTTAGAAGAGGTCCACTCTATCCACTTATATCCAAAGCTGCCCCAAGATAGGAGCTATAAAAAGAAAACATTCTCTAAAATCAGTAAAATGTATGATATGATTTGTATGATTTTTTTTTTTTTTTTTTATCATTACTGTCTTGTCTCCCTTGGGATGTTGCATTGTTAGTGTGTGTTATTTTCACACCAAGGATACACATGTGGAGACCTAGAGAACACTCTTAACAATGTATATCAATTTGCATGAACGCAAGGCATTTTAATGCAGAAACCTAAAATACTTATTTATGCACGTTTACGTTGACTTTTTTATTGAAAGTGGTCGCTTGAATGTATGTTGCAGAGGGCAGAGTGATCGGAGCTTAAGCGTAGAGGATTTTGAGTTGTGATTTTGCCCATGCAAGTCTCCAAAGTGATAAATTAAGGTTTGACCAGCAGAAGTTTGGGATTTTTTTTTTCAAATTTTATATATAGATATATATATCTATATATATATATCTATATATATAAACACATTACTTTAGTTGCCTTTTTGTTCAGACTTCACATCTGTTGAACACCAAAACACCTGCATCTTATCTGACATTTCATCGTATATTTCTCTTGGTTCACTTCAGACTTTTCCAGGTCCCTGACTCAATAATTTGTTGTTTTAGTAACTAAAAAAAATTCCTTCAGCACCTAATCCATCTGGTAACCTTTCATGACTGTGTCCACCTTTACCCCTCAGTTCTGACAGTACAACATAAATTAAAGTCTTTAAATCACCTCTGTTTGAAATGCAAAGTGTGCTCACAAAATGTGCAAACCTTTGGTTTACATGAGCGCGTTTTGATCTCCTCGAGACCTGTGTTTTTAACCTCTAAACTCTACACACTCGTGCACACACACGGCCTGCCTTACACAGTCAGTGAAAAGCACAACTTGTCTGCTCATCTGCTTCCGATTAGCAACAACATAAGCAATGCCAAATGGGAGATATGGATCTCATTCCTCTGCAGACAAAGCCTCATTCATTGGCAAAAAGCTCAGATGTGGGAAGATGATTTTTTTTTTTTTTTTACCTTGGACTTAAGCCTGTCCAGTCCTTCTGGGTGTCATGCTGGCCTGTAAGCTTGGGGCTTGTAAATATGTGCTTTGGAAAGGTAGAAGGATGATGACTCAGGGTGAGAAGATTTGTATTTCTGAAACATTCTTTTGTACTATTAGTATTAGATTAAGGTATTAGTATTTGCGTTGCAATCTGTACTGTCGGCTCAGATGCTGAGTTCTTTACCTTTTCAGAAACACCAACAAATAAGTGTCTCAAGGAAGTTCTGTTGAGCTTCTTGCACAAACTTTTGGTAAGGCTCTTCCCTCAAGATAGTGACCGGTTGATGATCCTTGTTAGATAGAGGTGACAACACGCACTGAAGGACAGGAAACCTTATGACGACAGCTTCACTCGTTTATCGTAAGTGTTGTGTGACTCACAGAGAAACAGTGCTTAAATCAAACTTTAGGATCCACCAAATAATGACTAATCTCCAAACATTGGAAAGAAGGAGAAAAAAAGAAAGAACAACATGGAAAGAACTCGCCAAGACTTTTTTATGAAGGAAAAAAAAAGGAGAGACAATGTCAGATGAAGTTCAGAAGCATTTTTGCAATGGAAAGCTGGTCCATCTGTACAGTAGTCTAGTTAAGGTCAAATTGTTCTGTTTTATTGGCAGTTATTGCGCATCCAGATCCACTCTTGCAAAGCTTCAGAGATCAGACAGAATCAGGCGTGGTCAGCTTGGTTTGTTCATAAGTCACGAGATCACAGAGAAGGCTTTCATGACTGCATCTGGTTCTTCCTTCCCAGTCTCCATTCAAGGAAACCATGAGTGATCAAGTGATGGTTGCTGATGTTTTACTCATTTTTAAAATTCTCATCGTCTCTGGATTTTCCCAAAGACAACAGAAGAGACTTAAGCAGTAATGAAATTGTTGACCAGTGGAAGTTTTTGGGAACACAAACTCCTGCCCATTCTGGAGTTATCTGACTCAATCAGGGGCGGGGCTACAGGGGTGCATGGTGGGGCACCTGCCCCCAGATTTGCCCCCCCACTTGCCCCTCGAATTTTTGAGTTAAAATTAATATCATTTTTAACAAAGATTAAAACAAAAATCAAGCTTTTTTTAGTATTAGAAATGGTACCTCAGCTAAAAGTACTGCAGTTTTAATATTAATAATAATACTAAAAGTTGGAAAGTTTTGACTGATTGTTTCTAGGATGGGAGACCAATTAGAAAGCAAAAACAGTACATGATTTTTCATGTTTTCATTTTTTTTTAAACAGTTGATAATGGGTCGTTCATTGACCAGCCTATAACACTCCCTGAAAAGTTGTTGTGACAATTAATCTATAAAATACCAAGTTGATTGGAGATTTGATCCTTGAAGGTTACGTAGTTTAGCAGAGTTCTTCTCCTCTAACTCAGCATTTCTACTAAAACAATCATGCTACTTTACTTGAGGCAGAATCCAGCTTGATAGTCTGTCAATGTTGCGACCCACAAGGAAGATAAGCTCCCCTTTTGACCCTTCAAAATAAGAATGGCACTATTAATATATCAATTTAATTAAATGGCATTTGCAGATTTACAAACACAGCCTCCAATACCAACACTGACCCAGAATTCAGTGTGGCATTGTGTTTTTACCTGTAATAATAACTACCGGTGTTATACCAAACTCTGGATTATTTCTTTAAAAAACAACAGTTCAACGAGGATTTCAGACTATAATGCTTTTATTCTCATCTATATTAATCCTAATTCCTATACTATAAATATATCTGTTTGATTGTACTAAACAGTGGCAGAGGTAGAGCCATTTAAAGGGAGGGCGGGGGTAGACGACTTTGGATGGGTGGCAAATAAGAACAGCAAAGTGAAAGACCATAACCAATGACATGGATCAAAATTATATAAGTCAAATAATGTTATTGCTGATGAGTTATCGTTAATGATTTCTACAAAAATAAGAATTTCCTCTTGTGCAACAAGACAGCGCAGATTTTGGCTAAAGCCAGGGAGCTGACAACCCAGAATGGCCAGAACACACATTACAGGGGCACAACAAATAATTTAAGGGGGCTAAATCAAAAAAATATTGCTTTTGTAATTTTTGCAATGCTTGAAGAAGCTTGTATTGATGGTTTCAATATTGACACTTATATTCACTCAAAAAAATGTGTGTTAGTGTGTGTGTGTCTATATAATAATATTTTTATTTTTGTGAATCTCCTTTACCTCTTGATGCTTATTGGTGCAATTATGCATCAAACCACATTGGTTCCAAATTCACCTTAATTTTGCATCCACATGAAAGCAAAAACACAAGTGAAATTCCCTTTTCATAACTGGAAATACATGCAGGTGTCAATTGGGCTAAATGTACTTTTTATTTTTATTTTCTCAAAAAACTTGGGAAAAAAGTGGTAGAAGTGAGTCAACTTGGATCACGATCCCACCCGTTCTGGATTTTTAGCCAATTATGATGTTTGATACTGCAAAAGTTTGATGTCTGGATCCTGCAGGTCAGTGAGCCAGTCCATGTAAACGGCAATTGGGGGGAAATCCAGTCAACTGATGATGTTCACAGTGTTCACACACCAATCCTCTGTTAGCACCTACTGTATATGGCAGACAAGCTGAACAGAGCCTCAGAGACCATCCATGAGCACTCATGGGATAATGAATAATGCTGTGACCCCCTCAGAGCAGACAAGGTAAGAGAAAGTGGCTTTCTGGAGACCCTCTTGGAGAAGAGTTTATTCCTGTTGGGTCTTTTGTGATTGATTATGGAGGATCCAAGTGCAGCAGAACCAATGTGACAGACACTTCAGTTGAATTTTCAAGTAGACACAAATAAAAAAATCCAACAAAAATATAACCAAAACCATATTAAACATAAAGTAGCAACATATAACATCACAATTTAACAAAGAAAAAAAATCATACCCTTCAAGTCACAGATGGTAATTAGTAAAACTAAATAAACTTTAATAATTGGCATGCTAAATAAAAAAAATTAAAAAAGCAGAAACCAATATTATATTCTCAAAAAAAAAACTTGATGAAAAACAGTAACTCTGCGTGTCAAACTGGGCAAAGAAAGATTTGTTTTTGTTTTCTTTCTTGTGTCCTAGTTGTTTATTCACTAAGAAATAAAGTAACAGATGGTTGAGATTTTGCTTTAAATGGCTGGAAAGTATGTGTTGTGTTGGACGTTCTCTCTCTCTGTATGCTCTCCCATTATTATTTCAGTGATAAACTTGAGAGCCAAAAGGCAACGTCACAGTTTAGCAAGTCAACTCAATAAGATACAGGTCTGATGCAGCCAAAGTTTTTTTTTTTTTTTGTCATAATCAACGAAAGCAAGTGAATGTTTTGAGGTTCGCTGTCCTGGGTGCTCCACTAACTCGGCATTGCACAGATCAGGGTTCGTTTGAAAGGCAGTGTTTGTTAAGGCTTTAGCAGTTAGTAAGTGCTTCCTTTGTCTGGTGGGAGCACTGAGACGAGGGTTAATATCTCCCAGGGAGTACATACAAAGAGGGCCTTCAGCTCTCCTGGCCGGAGAAGGGTGGCTGTATGAATGATGCTGTGGGGCAAAGGTGCCAGGGAGGGCACAGGAGGTAGGAAAGGATACAGGCCAGAGATCCACAGGTCATGATAGTAGCAGAAACATGAAGGAGATGGAAACTCCATGGTGGTGTTAATACCTCGTGGTGAGTGTGACTTAATAGCTTAGTCACCATGAGTATGGGTTTGTGCTAAAATCACCATGAACTGAGGAGGAACTGGGTGATTATGACTTATAGATGTTACATCTGTATGTTTAAAGAGTGGCGCAGCATTATGCTCAGTGGTAGGGGGCTGGAGGATATTAAACATTAGCTGTGTTTGGGTTAGCTCCCTCAGGATCCTGCGGTTCATGTGGTTTTGAGGCCAAATGCAGCAGGTGGTAGTAAGCTCAGTGAAGTAAAAAAAACAGCTATGTAGACCGACAGGCTTAAAATAGAGACCACTGATGAACTTTAATTACAATTAAAAAGTGTGCAAGGCGTCATTTTTCAGTTCCAACAAAGGTAAATTATAATTAACAGGAGACAAATGAGAAATGTAGTGTGATATGAATCAGATTCTGCAAATAAGGCTGATTACTAGGGTTGGGCACCAAAAATGGGTTCTAACTAGGAACTGTTACAACTTACGCGGGTCTACTGGAACCAAAAGAACCGCTTTGGCACTGGAACCGAATAAAACCCAGTCTGTGCCCAACCCCAATGATAACTGAACTGGAACATGTGTAACACTACCAAGAGAGTTTACTGTAACTCTGCCTAACCCAGATAACAATTAAGTTGGAAAATGTCACAAAGATTATTCTCGCTCTGAAGACCAAAACTGATGTCTTTGTCTCAACAGTTGCATGCACATCAGATTTCTTGATGCAACACACCTATTTTTTCAGTTTTAAGGACAGCTTGCAGATTGCCAATAAACCAATCAAATTTTTTTCTTTGTACATCTACTGTGATTTTTGAAAAACATTCAAAGTGAATTCTATTAAAGGTTTATCTCTATATTTGCTCAGTCAAGAATTCTGCAAGTCATTCCCAGGCTGTAGTCTAGTCCAGGTTGTCTAAAGTCTGCCACCGGAATTTAAAAATTGCTGTTTTTTTTAATGATTATATTTAGTGTGTCTCAAATTATAGATTTGTTTTTTCAAAAGCTAAAAATGTTCAGAGCCCTGCTTTAAAACTATCTTAAAAAAAGTATGATTTAAAACAGTATAAAATTACAATCCCTAACTTTCATTGGGTTATGTTTCAATAACAGATAGGAAGACCTTTTTATTTTCTGTAGTGAGCTGCAAACTTCAAAGCATGAATCCTGTAAGGAAAGATGCCCTTTAGTTGTGTTTTTCAGTTGTTTTCTGTGTTCGTCATGTTCTGTTTTCTGATTTTGTGCTTGTCCCTCTGTCACAGTCAAACCAGGTTCACACTGACTCATCTTATGGGATGCCCCAGAAAATGTGTTTGAGGTCAGTAAGCACAATTAAAATTCCTAAGTAAGGTGTACCTGGTTGTAGGGTACACTGTCAACTTTTGATAAAAAATAAAGGTTTCTATGTATTAACTTTTTCCTTTAGTCATTGAAGAGAGATCTTCATGGGCCGATTTCTGCAAGCTGCTGTGAAATATTTCCACAATATGATTTTGATCTTTGTGCAAAATACTTTTTAACTTCTTTGCCTTATTATTATTTACTTTCTGACCCATATTTACATGCTTTAAAAAAATGACAAAAGTGGATAAAAAGAACAAGAAAAAGAAAAGCATAAATATTTTCCTTTTGCTTTCAACCAATAAACGTAAGTGTTTTAGTTTTCTTAAAACAACTGTTTTAAAGAGCCAGTTTGATCATGTGATCCATTGTAAAAGTGTTCCAGTGGTCTTTTTTTATTAAGATAATGCAGATTTTTGTCAAAACGACAGAAATTTAGCAGAAAACGACTGCAGAGCTCCAGTAGTGCATTAGAAATTTGCCTGAGTTGTGAGCGGGACTGTTGATGCAGAGTAAGCACATTCCCTATCTGATCATCCATCTGTTTACATGCTCTCCTGCTAGCTTACAGCTCCCCCAACCTATCATTACTGGTGCAACATAAATGCCAGCTTGGACAAAGAAAACGATGTCCATGGATCTAGTCTTCTACAAGTGGATGCATCAGAATGGAAGGAAGCAGGGAGCTTGTGGTTTGCTGGAATAGCTTCCACGTCATACCTATGGGATTTTAGGCTTTTAGCCCTTCTAAACTGCATCGGTAAAAAAGAACATGTTAAAAACATCAAAAGCATTGTTTTCATCGGAGTGGGACTTAAAAACCCAAATCAATCCATTCAGTCTACCTGACTGAATTTGTAGCAAAGCAAACCAAAAAATAAACATGAAATCAAAAGCAGCAACAAAAACTTTCGCTAACAAACTGCCGCCTTTGTAAGCCATCACGTCATTCTCTATACAGTCAACCTCTGTACAATCTGTTCATGCTTCACTGTTTGCTCACCTTCTGCTTTTCTTTACAGATGGTGACCCTTTTTGTGTTTCTCTCTAACTACTGAGTTTTTTTTTACTACAATGTTATTCACCGAATGATGTCATCTAATCTTTACACTTTAAATATGAAATATGTGAAAGAATAATATTTACTCTGTTTAATCCCTGCCCTCCACCTCCACACATTCCCCAGCCTACAGAACCACTAGAGCGTGCCAACAACAGCACCGCTCCCTTCAGCCATTTCTGCCCACAGACCACTCTGCTCACTTGCTGCAAATGTTAGCAGAAAAGATGGCAGGTGTTTGTCGAAATGTGACGCCGGTAGAACATGGAGTATCTGAAAGGCTTGGAGGAACTCTTCAAGCTCTGATTTTACGATGAGACATAGAAAAAGTCTCTGCCTTATTAAATGAGGTGATTGAAAAGTACAGATGGGTATAAAATCTATGATAAAAAAATGTTTTTTCTTTTCATTTATTTTGTTTTTTAATATCTTTTCGAGATGGTATTTTCACTGGAGTAAAATTTATTCCTCACAAATTAGGAATTGAATTCCCATAACCTTTACACGGCTCTTAGACTCATTTTTCCCTCGGAACAACAATTATTTCTCAGAGGAACTTCCCTTTCGTTTTTGTGGTCACATTTGCTCGCCAATGTGAAAAAAGAGCTTGCTGCCATCGGTTTCAATGAAAAAAATTGAACCAATGACCAGAGTTGAAAGATTTTTTACAAACATCTTTAGTTTATTTGGGAATCTAAAATGTCACGAGGTTGTGAAATCATCATCTATGTGGTCAGGAAAAGATTAAAGACTCCTGAGAGCGAGTTCACATTGGCTGCCCTGCAGACTGGGACTTTGGTTTGGGGTTTTAAACATGGAGACAGGGGAAGTTCAGCCAGGAAAGCATTGTTTCAAGTTACATATAAAAGAATAATTGTTGAAGCATTTTTTTTTTTTCATTTTGCACTGTTTGCTTTTCATCATAAATCATTTTGAAAAGCACTCACGAGTAAAAGTTAATATTCCTCTGACACAAACAGAAGAATGTGTGTGGAAAAGTGCTTTAAACAAAGGGTCACACAATGGACAAGGCTTTTGACACCCATCTATTGCGAATGTCAACGCAGATACAGTCAGACCACGATAGTCTGGCACACTGATCAGTGAAGGGATATTGAAAAATGTCACTTCTTTCTTTGCTGCACAGAGTTGGGGTCCTTTCTGTGTGGAGTCTACCTGTGCATGTGTGGATTTTTTCCAAGCACTTCCGCTTCCTCCCACTGTGCAAAAATATGCTTATCGGTTGAATGGTGACTTTAAATTGTCCTTTAGGTGTGAATGTCTGTGTGGTCCTGCAATCAGACTGTCCAGGGTCCAATGGCCTCCGTCAACCACCATGAATCTGCAAAGAATTAAACAAGTAGAGATTATGGATGGATAAATGGACAGATTGGCTTGGGATCACACCACACTTTGGCGTGGTACCAAACTGCCTCAACAGAATCACACAGCATTACTGTTAGTGGACAAAACACAAGCAAATACCTGTAAAAAATTATTGTGATAAGTAATGAGAAAATTCAGCTAGAACATGTAGCTTGTACATACTGGTCTAATCATGTTCAAAGCTGTTTTGTGACATCACATTTCTTTAAATTTATGCTGCTGTTTCTTTTTTACTTGAAAATCTATGAGCTAAAGCAATTTGCTCTTATTGGTTTACTTCTTCTCATTCATTTTTCAGGATAGTCTGCATGCATTTGGGCACTTAACAATAACCAAGTTTACAAGCAGAATCTGGATTAAGGTTGACTGGAATTATCTTGTCTGATTCTTACCTAAATTCAAAATAGCTTTTACATTTGCCTGAATGAAAGGAGCACACAGAACACCATGTTTACCCATAAAACCTTTCCCACAATTTTCATAATTCCCACTCTTGGTTGATGTTGTCTGTTCTTGTAATTTACAGTGTTTGAACCACTTTCTCTCTGATTCATTTCCACAATTTGGTTTGTTGGAAAGTTCCTTCACATTCACACCATATGTGAACCTCACCATTTGAAAGTAAACTGAGACGCTCTTCTTCAAGTGGACCATTTAGTCAGTGCTGAAATGCAGATACGCTTTTTACACTGTTCAAACAAGGCAGCCTTTCTACAAACTGAGGTGCAAAACTAAAAGGCCAGTGTAAATGTGCTTGAAAAAGTGTGTCACACTCTTGGCCATTGATCCTTTAATACATTTTTCTAACCTGCTTTCTCCCTTTCGGGGTAACTGGGATGACAGGGCTTCTCCTGGCTACTGTTGGGTGAAGGTGGGTGTCAGGAGTCAGCCGCGGGAGCCATCTCCAGAGTAGTGACTGCACTGCATCGCCCATCAACCCCTGCACCCCTTAAGCACTGCTCATGGCCATGTCCAATGCAAAGTATAGTTTGTGCCTTTCTGCCTGCACACTAAATGTTTCCTCCTGTTTACCTGACTGCCTCCTTGCCGCCTGCCCCGACCTTTTGCCTGGATTCTGTCTCTGATTTATCTATGTGGACTTTTAGCTGAGCTTTTCTCCTAACTGCCTGTTTCTATCAATAAACCTGCTGCAAGTGGAACCAGCTGTCTGCCCGTTTGTGACACAGGAGTACACCCTGGACAGGTTGTTGGTGTATCATAGGGCACACAATCATTCCCTCACTTTCACAAAACATATCTTTGGACTGTGGGAAGAAGCTGGAGTGCCTAGGGAAAACCCACGCATGCACGGGGAGAACGAACAGAAGGGTCCCAGCTGGCATTCGAAACCAGGGCCTTCTTGCTGTGAGGTGACAGTGTTAACTGCTGTGCCATCGTGTAGCCCCAGGGGCTGGAGCGAGTGTGGCTGCCCAGCCTGCACCGGGAGGCTGGATGGCAGGTGGACAGGAGAGCAGCTGCGGCATTCTCAGGCCACACTCTTGTCATTTTAGTTGATCTCAAGTGGGTTCCACCTGTTTACCACAAAACTAATTTCATTTAATCCAACAAATTTTTAGTAAACCAGAAAATTTTTGTATGATTGAAAAAATCTTAAAGTTAGCGTTTTACATTAAAAGTATCCGTACAGGTATAGTTTTGACAATAAAATCTACTTTTTTGAAAGTATCATTTGCAGAGTCTTCGTGTCTATCCACAAGTCATGTGGAAGTCAAACTCCCACTGTTTCCAAGAGACTGCCATGTCCAGTTTGAAGGGAAATCAACGACTGATGCAGATTCTTGCCAGTTTTCAGGTATCATCACAAGACCGAAAACAGATACAGAGTTTGGACCCTAACTAAACACTACCTATTTAATGAGTTCACCTTCTTCTGTGTTTTTTGGCAAGGATGTTAAAATATAAAGAGCCAAATCACAGTTGGAGAGGAAAGGCTGAAGGATGAGTAGAAGTCAGATCTGACATGGGGACATGAGTTGGATTAGAGTAATTTGAAAAGAAGTGAACAGGCTTTTGTCCAGTCACTGCGTTTACTATGTTTTTACAGCTATTATGAAGGGTTATGTGGATTATGCTAATCTGCATAATCCCTTTGGTATTGTAACTAGTTTCTGATCCATACACAGACACAAACACCCACAGAGTCATACACCTTTTCCTAAACACCTATGACTTCAACATTTTACTTTTGTTTGACTCCTCCCTCTCTTTCTCTCCCACTTCTCCTCTTCTTTACTCTCTGAGTCTGCAAAGCCTTTCCGTGACTAGCTGTCATTAATCTTCTCTTTCTGGGGGCAGGATCTTGACTGCATGCCAGGAAGTGCTCATACAAAGCCAAGACAGAAATCCAAAAAAACAGAGCTGCTTTTCTTGTTTCCACGCACTCACGCTGCTGCAGCCCTCAGGGCAACACTGCTGCACACAACAAAGGAATGGTTCTGTGTATAGCGTCCAACATCACACCTGACATCCATGCTCACAGTTGTGCGCCTACTCTGGGATAAGTAGTAAAAAAAAAAAAAAAACTTTTTTCTTTCACATACATTTAAAAATAATTTCAAGTTATGTCAGCCAACCTTTGTTTTTTTTATTGTATCAAAAATGTCCCACTGAAATTGTTTTTTTTAAATGTCTTTCTGTCTTTAAAAGAGCCTTAGCAACACCACCCATTGCTTTTTTCAGCCAAGGGATCAAAAATAATAGTTGATATGAGTCAGTTAACCATTGTTGACATTAGAGTTAGATATGAGTGTGCTTTAGTACAATAGCTTTACAATAGTGTTTACAGAAACTACCACTTCTTTTCCCAGACTCATGAACAGCAAATTCACTGTAAACCTAATTTGTAAATCAAATAGTTACTGCTTTCCATGTAAATATCTTAATTATATGTATTGTACAATAACCACTCAATGAATGAAAAATCCCTTTCAAATAATAAATAAGCTGATTTTCTGTCTGTGAGAGCTACGCCAGAGTTCACCTGCCGGACTGAGGTTGGTGAACCAAACACCTGCGTCATCTTCAGTGTGTTGGCAGCAGACTCTGGACTTTGTGTTGCTGGGAGCAAATCACATAATATAGCGCTGGAAGAAGAATGAGTGGTAATTTCAGCATTTGCTCGTAATAAAAGTACAGGTCCATCACCTCCATAAAGGGCTACTGGGAGGTTTACAATCCATTGTTGGGGCTATAAATGTCAGAGAGAGGGGAGTGGAAGTTCAGGATGTGTACAGCAACACGTTTTTGTTTGCAGTCCTCTGTGAGCAAATTGTTTTCATGTGTGTAAAAACGTTTCTCAGGGGTTCTTTATGAATGGATGGATCTGTCTTTCTTGTTTCATTACAACCCCCTTTTTAAAAAAAAAATGTTTGGTGTCCCGTTTACTGCCAAAGAGATACTGTTTTTTGTGCAGAAAAAGAAAATAATGGGCCACCAGCAGCGGGTTTTTTGCGAATCTCTTCCTCCCAACAAGTGCCCCATTCAGCCCTCATCAACCACATCAAAACACACACATCCTCAGAACACACCATCCAGCTGCTACAAAACACCAACACAGACCACTTAACTTACCCGCTTCCAGTCATCTTCAGATCCTTATAGCACCTTCACTATAGTCTACTTAGACCACCATGCTTTCCTTCATCCGTCCCCTTCCCCCCTTCAATCATTACCGATCCAAAGGGAGAAAAAAGGTGCATTATGAATGCAAAGCTAAATAAACAAAACATGAACATATTATGGTTTGGATTTTAAGTAACGGAGCACTTTTTGTGTTTTTGTTTATGTTCATACCCTCATCGTCTCTTTATATGGGTGCAAAGAAGATCTAAGTGTTTGGCAGACAGTGTGAAAAATGACACCACTTGCAGACTCACGTATTTAATGTTGGTGCAATTCCAAAAAAGAATATTTTCCATACATGTAAAGTGTAACTTTGTCAGGTTCGTCATTGAGTTGTTTTAAATAAATGTCATGATGTATTTACCACAATATTGAAAGTATGGTGGAGTTTTCCAAAGCTACTTCAATGACAGTTTTTCTCATAATGGAGAACATATATGAAGGAAATTAGGCTTAAAAAGTTTTTTAATCAAATCATTGTGAAGCAGTAGTGGATGAAATAGGAGTAGCAAAAAGAGCTAATTTGTTACGAAGATAATACGATGGGCATAAGTACTCTGCTGAGCTCCATTATGATGCATCCACCTGCAGACGACTTGATCCATTTGTTTTCCTCGTCTAAGCTGGCATCTGGTTCAAAACTGTACGGCTGGATGGCTCCAAAATTGCTCACCACTTTTGTTGCAAGAGTAATGTTAGGTTGGGGTGTGAGGGACTGTATTCTAGTAGGAGAGTGTGTTACCAGATGGATGATGGAAAGGGGGTGCAGGGTTGCTCCGGGTCAACAGTCCAGCCCACAACTCAGAGGTAAATTTCTAATCAACTCCTGCCGCTCTGCAGAAACTACGTCCTGGAAAACAAAACCCTTTTTTTCCCTTTTGGCTAAAAACGACAAAAATCATAATTAAAAGACCACTGGAAACGACTTTAAAATAGATCAAAATAAGATCAGAGTGGGACTTCAGGGAGAATGTTACCTATGTCTTGACTAGATGTCCAGAAATGTTGTTTCAATTTTGCCTTAAATAGATCTCTTCAGAATTTACCAAAGGAAAAGCTTTCACTGTCGCTCACAGGGAATTGCCCTAATATACAGCTTTTTCACACAGGTGATATGAAACAAAGCCCAGTGTGCTCTCTTTCAAACAACAGTGTGTGTCAAAGTTATCATATCATTATAACTTGTGGCTGACTTCTGAAACATAAAGACAACACAAGCACCGTATAATTATATTTCTCACAAGTAATTGCAAACAAAATTTTTTACAATTGTTCAAATACAACTTTTTTTGTACTGTGCCTCAGGGGAGCAGTCACTTCGTCAACTGCTAGTATTTCACAGTTCGCCTGAAGGAAAAATGCATTAACCTGCCTGGGCTGTCACGCTATAGCGCAGTCTAGAGCGTCAACGCCAGCAGGAAATCCAGATCTCAGTGCAGCACAAGAGCAGGCCAGAGCAGCCACATCCAACGGGACTATCCAGCAGCATGCAAAGATTCTCAGGGTTTACATGAACTAAAATGATGATTTTAGGTGTGACCTCATTCTGTTTGAACGTATGCTAAAAAAAAAAAAAAAGAATTGGTGAAAAGGGAGTTAAGACTTCATTATGCAGGATTAGCCAGTCAGAGAAAGTGTTTATTGTTCCTTTGAAGTGGCTTTTGGATATATTACACAAGAGTGTTTCTTTCATAGCACTGAGTTCAAAACAAACTACGTGACTCTTTTTTGAGATTTTCCTCAATGTTGCTGTAGTTGCTGACATTCCAATTGCAATTCCAATGCAATTCCAAGAAAATGAAAAACAAAAAAAAATGAAGTTTTCTAAGTAATTTCTTTGCAGCATGACAATGCAAATACTTCATTTAAAAAAATAACAAAAAATAACATGACACGAACTCTAAATCTGAAAATATTTATTTTTACATTCATTGCACAATTTATAAAGCACTATAAAGAAGTTAAATGTTTTGTTTTTGTGCTTTTCCTTTGTGGTTGATTGGTCTTCTCATTGCAAAGCTGCGTTGACACCACTTTTTTGCAAATGCATGCCTGGGAGCAGCTATTGTGCTGCAGCTTAACCCTATCATTAAGTGGCTGAGGTGTGGAAAATGAATTTTTACTTACTGATGCCTGACGTCACTGCTGAGAAAGTGACACAGAGTCACACCTCTTTATTATTTTTGGACCTGTGTGACTCTTTGTGAATTTAAGATGTTTTGAGTTTATATCTAAAAGGAATACTATGTTTTTTAACTGTTGGAACCTAAAAAATAATAGATTAAACTATAAAAGCACAATTATTTGATACACTCTTTGATACACAGGGAAAATTATTAAAAATAAAAATACAAAATCCATTCTTTCAAAGCAGCATTTGTAGTTACTGGCATCTGAATGGTTTTGTTATTTCATAAAGGTATTGACAGAAATATAATGGATCCTTTGCAGCCACGAGTTACAAATTCAAAGAGAGTTTGTGGATCACCATGATGTTGCTTCATTGTGGGACATCGCCTGGCACACCTTGGGGTGTGAGGAAGGACAATCGCCTCTTTCACCGCTCTGACCCAACAGTCACACCTTAGATCCATTGCATTCGTCGGCCTCAGGGACAAAGGCAATTGTTCCTGAAACGGTAGGACAGAAATTCCCTAAGCCTGGATGTGAGCACATGGAAAAAGGCAAAAGCAATTGTAAAAGCTTGTCTTATCCGTGCTGTCTTTACTTACATGAAAGAAAAAAAAACGTTTTTTATTCTTTTACAACAGTTGTCTTATATTTCCAATCAAACAGCCTCTTTGTCTCAGTTCTTTATCCAAGCACAGCCGAACAGTGCGAGGCATTGACGAGACGCAGACAGATTATCTTGTTTGAATGGCTTTTCCAGAGTGGCACAGAGGCCAACACAACAATAGGTAAATTGTTGTAGGCACAACAAATATATTATTCATTTAACATAGCCTTATTGTAGAGCAGCAGTGGGGGCTGTTCATGCAGTTACAGTAACGCCCTGCATTTGCATAATACACTTCACTAATGGAGAGTCACTAATTGGGCCAGTTTGGAGGGAGTACAAAGCCTCGGATGAATGGGATCATTAGGAAAAGTTATCATAAAGGGTAACAATGTGGGGATTGAAATAATTTCCATTGTGGCTGAATAGAGCTGTCCCCCTTTTCATGACATGAGAAGTTTTTATACAACAAATCAGCTCAGCCACAAAGGAATTAAGCTGTTTGCTAAGTTCCGATATCTGATTAAAAAGTTCAACTCTGTATATTCCCTGCTATTTTCTCCCATTATTCAATGTGTGCACAAAGACAAATGTGCATTTTGACAACATAACAGGTGAAAATTATAGATATATTTTTACTTAAACATCAATTCCTGCCAATTAAAGTCATTTGTCATGTTTTTTTTAAGCATAAAGCTTTTTTGTGTATTGTTTTGTATATCATTGTGTTTAAAAGCTGTAAAATCCCTCAAACTCTGAGGTTTCAGCTTGTAGGAAATGCGTGACAGAGGTTGGCCTGGTTACAAAGCTGCCACCCACAGACCAGATTGGAACTTGTTTTACTGGCGTCTCTCCGAGTTCAACATCTGTTAGATGACAATCATTCACAAACAGCGATAAATGTCTTGCATGTTTTCCACTATGATTTTTTTTTATTCCATGGAGTGTAAATCGAGTCTGAACAAATTAACAACACATAGCTGGAGAACTTTTGATAAGTGGCTCAGTGAAAAAGACACTGATATTCACAATAAACTTTTCATTGCCCCTTTCATCACACAAAATCTAACAAGTTTGTTTAGCTTTGTTAAACATAATACATTTTGTATAATTAAAAAAAAATTGATTAATTTGATATATAACAATTTACTGTGATTTGCTAAGCTCTGATTTTTTTTTTTGTTCAGAATTTTTATAAGCAGCCTGATGTTCACACCGCCTCTCATGAAAAGTCTATGGAAAAACTCATTTCAAGCTTCCATGTTCAAAACTCTCACTTTCACCTGCCTCCGCACACATTTTTAAGACTGTTTGTGGGCTGCACAAAACGCGTGGCAATTAAACGCATTCAAAAAGTTAAACCAGTTGAACTTTGACTAATCAGGGACCCTGCTTTGGTAATGACGTATGGGTAGCGCCTTTTTTAAAACACAGAAGTACCAAATTTTGGAAAATTGATCATGAAGGAGAAATTAATTATTGTGATTTGTTTCCGGCTGGAATTATATGAAACCAAGTCTTTTGGATATTGGAATAAAGCTGGGAAAGAAAAATCCTGGAGCAAGTTTCACAAGATTTGCATCGCTTCCACATTCTAAGCCTCTTCCAAATATGGATTCAAGCGCTAGTATTGGGTAGCAACAGACCTGTGAACACAATGTATGCTAAAAGTGTGTTAAAAAAAACATTCTTGAACACACCACACAAGTTGCTCATGTTAGTTCACTTGTCTTAGCACAGAATGATACTACAAATAAAAATAGAAACAAATACTTTCGTGTTGCATTTATCTGGCCCTTAAATGTCTAAAAAATAAATAAATGTTGTTTAATCATCAATTATATCTGGACAAGTGAATATTAACACCGTTTTTTTGCCAAAATCCTCTAGACTTCCTTTAAGAAATGAACAGCTTTCACTCAGTCATTATATTTGCTGGAATAACCATTCCTGCTGTTGTCTCTTTTTTAACAAATTTTCGCTAATCCTACTTTTTTCAAGATATATTTCATTTAAAAACATAATTGTGTGTAATGAATCTATGCAGTACATTTGTTCAATAGTTTTTGCCAAATTGCTGAAATAAAACATCATTTTGATTATGTTCCACTTTACTGAGATGCATCTGTGCATACTTTCCAAATACACTTAAAGAAGTGATGTCTGTTTTGCATTCACTAAGAGCCATGTCACCTTGCCAACAATATAAGGCACAACATCCAGTGTTTTCCACTTCTTGTTCTAAGAACATCATCAAAATATGGCGTGTTAAAACAATAATAAAAATAAAAACACACTCACCGATGTTTTGATAGAGTCTGTGTTTTGACAGGCATCTTGGCAGTAATAATAAATGTGACATTGCGTGAATAGAGGAAGTACTTCATACTTAAGAAGGTAAATAAACTGCACTGGTAACAATAGTAGAGTGTAGGAGCATGGGCAGAACAATCATCAACAATGTGAAAGGATTGTGCTCCACTAAGACATTTACTTATATGCCTATGAGAAACTAAAGCGTGGGAGTTTTTAAGTAAAAAGTGGGGAAAAAAACAAGTTAAAATGCCAAAAAACATAACAGGGAAAAAATTCCTTCTTGTCGTCAGTCAAGGAACCACTCGAGAGAAACTTCATAACCTCCTCAGGAAACAGGTGCTGAGTCAGAGAGGAGAGGAATGTCAGGAGAACGGGGAGGGTTGCGTGTCTGGGTGTACGTTGGTCAGAGACCGAGAGCGTGCTGAACATATGTGAGAGTGTGTGAGTAATGCTGAGTTGGAGTCAAGGAGCTGAAGAGAGAACAAGGGGAGGAGACTCTCTGGGGATTGCGTGCGGACATCAAATATTTACCTGTAACAAAAAGAAAGGGGAAGGTGTAGAAGGCAGAAAGGGAGAGGAAAAAAAAGGCGGTGGTTAACAGGGGTGGGCGGAGAACCAAAGCCTGAAGCATGAGCTTCGCACGCAACTTAACAATACTACCTTTATGAAGACTCTATTGCATTAGTCAGTGAGCACACACGCATATTCACCTGAGATATCAAACATGAGCACATTTACACACGCCATGGAATTTAACAGGAACAGATGACTGAATGATAGGATGATAGACATTAGATATGAGAGATATTTGTGTTTAAACAGGGAGGGGGGGTGATAACAGACTCCCCATATGTGCAACACCCAAACTTTCTTTTTAACAGAAGGGGTAAATAACAAATGTTTACACTCTGAAAAGACTTCTTCAGTCTACTTATTGTGTAATTCCTGTTGGGGTATATTTTTTTGGATCAATACTATTTTTTTGAGTAGTAGTGGTTTAGTTTTTCATGTTTTTTTTATTCCTGAGTTTAAATAACCCAGACAAAAGTTCTAAACCTCGGAGCTGAGTTAAAAACAAAGTTTTCTTTTGTGTGTGTCGCATTCCAAATCTCTTCTCAATACTCTCCCTGCTCATTTTTCATCACAATGAGGCTACATATTCTGGAAAAAAAACAAAATGTGGATCAGTTGATGTTGTTAAAACAGCAAAGAGTCCAGATACCCTCTGGATCTCTTTTTCTGTCAACATCTAAAGTATCTTGTCTCTTTATCTCTCGGCTAGCTTATCTGCACAGAGAATTAAGAGGCTGGAATCACCTGTAAAAACCTAACAAGTTCTTCTATTGTGGACCTTTGCTCTAACGTCTACTTTAAAACCAACGTTTTCTTTCTTGATTTTGTAAAACGTTTTATGCAACTAAACAGTTTATCTTAAGAATCCAATAGCATGTTTACTAAATTATTAAACAACCCCGTTTGCTTTGTCATTCCTCTTTGTGATTTGATATGTGACCTGTCCATTACAGCTCTAACTGACCTGAAAACGGCAGAGGTTGAACCCAGGGCACCTGCGGTCAGCACAAAATGCGTACTATAAATAATTTGGCCGCCCTAACCCTTCTGATAGTGTGAGTGGGGAGAGAGAGAGTAACACACACTGATGAGGGCCCTTCTTATGCGAGTGTCTGGAGTCAGAGCGCAGGTACAATAGGCTGCATTGTTCAGCTGGCAAGCCCCTGCGTGCCAGCTCCCCCTCCATACCTGAGCTCAGAGACAGGTGTATTTCTCCTAGTCACGCATAGCCCTGCTGCACTCATAGCTCCCAGCACAGTGCTTTCTGCCAAGATTGTAGTCACACAGTAAAACAAGTATCCACCAAAAAATAAACAGTATTTGCATACTTTTTTAAGATTATAAAGCAAGAAACATTTTAGATGTTATGCTTTATGCATAAATAAACAAACAACAAGCATACAAATCTCCTTGTTTGCAGTCCTTTTTTAAAAAATAATCGTACATTTCTAAAACATTGTCTTTTTTTTTTTTACTCTTTAAACTGTATCACATTTCACAAGGAGCATCAGAGCATGAGCAATTTTGCAGTTTTTTTTTTTTTTAATACTACATTTTTTGAGTTTTGGTATTCATTTTTGCCCTGTGTAAAATTAGTCATTCATATTTTTTTTCTCAACCAAATTAGTGTCCTGTCTTAATTTGTCCAGCGACTTTGCTGGTAATTGAGACCTTCACATCTGATGTGAATGATGAACCTCGTTATTATAACCACTAATTACAACCAGAAAATGTATGAACATCCCACTATTTCACTCTAAAAAACATGTTTATTCTGCACAGCTTGAATAGAAATTAGACAAGAGGCTAGTTGCAAGGAAGCAAAACTCCAATTTATCCATCTTTCAAACCATCTTTGAAATCATAAATTTACCTATGAAGAATAGTTTGGACCGTGGGAGGTCACCTATAGAAAATTCCTTCATGCACAGAGAGAAAATGCAAAGTTCCCAGTGAAAGATCCCAGCTGCGACTTGATTCAGTCCCTTCTTGTAGTAAGGCAAGAGTGCTAACCGCTGCACCACCATGAAACTGTGAAAATAGTTTTGATAAATGTAAAAATCCCGGTTAACTTTTACAAGTTGACAAAAAGCAAGAAAGAAAGAAAGATGACCAGGAAGAACGGAAGATTATTTAGTAAATATTTCATGGTTATCATGATTCAAATAGCTTGTTTGAGATTGGGATGTAATTGATTACTTGGTTTTATTTGAAAATTTCACCTCTCCACAAATCTGACTCCCTGAGGTGTTGGAAGTCATCCAGCCCTATCAGCACAAGAGGATTACCTCTTTATCCCATGTGCTTTCATAGAAAAGAAGTGCATGCTGCATTATGTCTTATTATGTAAAACAGCTACAAGGCGTTCATCCTAGTTTTCACGTGAGAAATCTTCACCCACGCCACTCCAAAACCTTGCCCTGACCCCTGTTTAGTTTCACTTAATGGTTCCCACAGCGAAGCTAAAAAAAAAAAAAAAAAAAAACTGGCTGTAAATGAAATTACGCCTCCTGCCAACATGCACTCTAACCTCAGGTTTCCTGGATGATATTTACCAAATTAATTCATTGGCAGATGTGGACGTAATAATACTAATGAAAAGTGGGGAACTGGGAGACTAAGGAGGGGTAACCAGGATCGTTATTCTAGGTAAAATACCAGAGATTCTTGATGGCTCATCAACTCTTTGTGACACACAATCTTTCGCAAAGTGTTAAAATAATTAAGAATTGGTCAAATCGTCATTCATGCAACCTTCTTTTGGTCTTATGGGCTCTTGTTCTCTATCCTGTCACTGAAGCTTGAGCACTCAGAGCCACATAAGGAAACATTTGTTCCCAGTCAGGGTGAATGGAGCCTTGTGTTGGATGTAGTCAAAGAGATACAAGGGGATAGGACATCCAAACAGTCCAACACAAGAGCTCTGCTCTGAAGCCCCTCTCTGTCTGAACTGCACCAGTAATGCGCTCTAGCTGTAATCACTCAGAGCACATATTGAAGATATGACTGACTCAATTGTCTGTGGATATGTGTGTTTTTTCATATGGCAGTTGTGGATGTCATTGCTTTTCCGTAATTATGTTTGGAAAAAAAAATAAACAACTGCTTTTTTTGTCGTCTGATTTAAAATATATTCCCAAAATGCTGTCACTAAAATTTATCTATAGCCAATGCATCTCTTTTCTTCTAGATTTGAAATGCATTCCTCTTTTACATCCCATCTGTTTGAGCTGCCTTCAGAAAAGTTACGTGCTCTCTGGATATGATTACGCTCGCAACACCAGTCTGGAAAACATTTGCCTGCAAATTAGCACATACCAGCTTGCTCTTTAAGGGTATAAGTGGGCACACACACTCAAATTCCTTATATGTAGACACATTTGAAAAAAAATCGTACTTTGTCATTTCATTGTTGTGTTTAAGCTCGATGGCTGCACACTAAACCAGAGGGCCATTTAAATCCCATTTATCTCACAGTTTTGGATGAAAGACCACCTAATTACACTTAAATGGCAACTCTGTTTGCTGATATTCTTTTTTTAAACCTACATAATTTATGGGCAACACGTAAAGTTAAGTTCGACACAAAACTTTCTTTCTTTTCTACTTTTTTTGTCTCAAATGGAGAAGAAAACCCTCCACACAGCAGTTGTGGCTTAGGAATGCGAGACAGGAATGCTGTTGAGTTACTAGAAAGGGGGTTTGATCACTCAAAACAATGTCTTTGTGTTTTCATTTCCAGCCCTAGTCACGCAATGCCGTTTGCACAAACCTCCAGCAACTTTTCAAGCCCTGCACACGAGAAAAAACAACAAGTAACAGCAATTGACAGCATGACGTGCAATTCAGGTGCGCCTAAACTGGAATTCTGCCAAAAGAAGACTGGGAAAAATGGAATGGAACCCCCCCCCCTCATGTCGATGTGTTTAAGTGGCTGGATTTATGTTGTAATTAAACTTGAAAACTTTGGAATGTTTTATAGAAATCTATGATCCCATCTGCAATCCCATGAAAACGCTTTGATAAGGTTCGAATATGAAAGTTGGATAAGAAAGACAAGCGATTCATTCATGGGAAGCTGATTCAAGACACTGATATCTCTGTATCTCTGCGCAGCAGCAGATGATTATTACTCACACACCCTGCTCACACAGTGCTCACACGCAACCTGAAATCAATCTGACAGATGACAAGCAGTAACCACACGATTACGAATAGTTTATTTCTTGACTAAATAAATTACTGTTAAATGACATTAGGAAACCAAGTCAACAAAAGTAAAAAATCTATTTAAAAAAAAATCTAATTAAAAAGTTTCTATTAGGTCCTACAGGTACTAGAATTAGAATTTGGTGAAAGCAGCACTTATAAATACATATAATTATTTAAATATGAGCCAACAAACCTGCTCTATGTTTTTTTGTCTTATTTTTAGATGATTTATATTATTTAATAGTCAAATATAATAGCGTGAGAAATGTAATAATGAAAGTAAGATTATTCTGTTGGAGTGGAAAATGAAACAAAGTAAACAATGCAAATGACTAAGCAGTTAGGGAAAGAAGCATAGACTGAATCCTGAAATAGTCACGAAGGTCATAACAAGAAGCGTCCATTCTACTAAAAACTACTAAAAAAAACTATATAGAGGGACTGTCTAGTGTCCAGGATTTCCAAAGCAATTTGGACACCATACTCAGTTTCTTTTTTTATGGAAAGGATGACATCACAGATTTCCCAAAGTAAAAAAAAATAAAATACAAACATTTTCTGATGATGAAAACTTTGAATTTTTTTTTTTAAATAAAAATGAAATTTTTTTTTTTTTAATGAAAAATCGTTAAAACGCAATGCATTGTGGTCTATATTTGCCATAGTGAGCATTGATGCACATTGTTTTTTTTGCAGACTTCTTAGAAATTTCAAGAGCACTGGGTTTTGGAATTGTAGATTCAGACAACATAACAAAAAGGCCTTACCTCTGGCTCCAGCAAAATTAAGCCAATTCAGTCGCTATTTTTCCGCGATTCAACATTTCTATGACAACTTTTTTTGTATTTTTTGTGGTTTTACACATCAGCACTCATCGTTTACCACGATAAAACAACTTTTTGGGGTGAATAATATTCATAAAAATGCCACTCTATATTGTTTTTATATGTTTTTCTTTCAATTAAACGTCAACGTTCACTGCAACGAGTTTTAACTACAACTACCATCATGCCTTGCGCGCTCGCTTCTGCTGAAGGCAGCATGTGTTTTACTGCCCCGTGTGAAGTATGGCTCAGTGAGGCTGCGGCTCTTCTCCGAGGAGGATCTCAGCCGCGGAAGCGCCCGTGGAGCGGCTGCAGAGACCGAACCGGCATCGTCTCTCTCCAAACCGGAAACGTTCACCTTGATCGATCTGCCTAATTAACTCCTTTGGGGATTATTGATGATCATTCAAAGAGTTCAATCGCTTCAAGGTTTTCAGCGCCGACTACGCGTGGAGAACAACACATTTATTTTTGTCTTACGCTAATCAAAATGGTATCAGCTGATGGATTCAAAACTCCACTTAAGGATTACCTTCTATATAATAAAGGGATTAACGCGTCTGGGAGCAAGGATGTCCCACGGGATCTTTGGGATCCACGCGTGGTCAGGGGATGTCCGCAGACAGGAGATCATCTCTGTTTTATTAGGCTTCACTTCTGGAAATCCCAAGTCTGTGTTCCTGTGGATTTTGGCCCGACGAACGGAAAAGCAACATTATTCTGGAATATATTTTCCGAGCTGCGCTTCAGTGGATGTCCAGTGATTTGAAGAATATAATTTTGTTCTGATCCAGCAGGTATGTATGAAACACTTTCACAGCGCGTCTTTTTCAGGCAGCGGTGATCTATTTCTTTGGTCTATTTTAGAGGATCACATATAGAGTAGTGTGGGAAGTAAAAAAAAACAAAACAATACAACAAAAGATGTTTGTTTTGGCCACAAGTTTGGACCAAAACTGCTCTTGACCTTCAGTTTCTTCCTTGTCCCTCCTGAGGACAGCAGCTCCTCACCTGCTCACTTCTTTTTTCTTTTAGAGTAATCATTGCCCCATTCACAAAAGCCGGCTCTGTCTCCTTTTTTAAAGTGTACCCTTCATGAACTGCCACCATGCACCTGCAGTGCCAGGTGGCTGCAACACATTATACAGAGCAGTGACCTGTCAAGGGCTCTGAAAGACACCCCCCCTCCAAAAAAAAAATGAATGCACAGTGTGGATACAGTGTCCAGAAAAAGCAGCGCGTTGTCCTGCCACCTCCCCTACACTGCCTCCATTCAGCTGGCAGTAAGTAACTCATGTGCCCCCTTGGATCCTGCAAACCTCGGTCCTGCAGGCAGATGGAATAAAGATAGTTCTACTTGTAAAGGTGCACGACAAAGTTTGCAATCCATATATGGTTTGCGGCCGTGACGTCTCTCCCAGGCATGCTTGGTGACATAAAAGCATCTCAATTTTTAATCGTGTCTTAACCAAAAAGGAATTCCATCCGTAAGTTGGAGTATGGCTCAGATCATGAGCAGAAGCTCAAACTCATCAACCCCCTCCCCACAAACCCTCTATTAAAAATCTTCTCCAAACAAGACCTCCTTTCTCCCCTGAAGAGGGACCCTCTGTCTAATGCCAAGTGACTCTCATGGCCAGCATTGATGGTGGGACACTTGCTTCACAAAAGGAGCTGAAGTGTCAAATAAACTCGGTCAGAGCGCCCGACACACAAGAATTCCTTTATCTGGCACCCTGGGAGGCAGACAAAGACAGACTTTATGTCAGCGAGCAGGCCTTGACTAAACACAGGGGCTTTTTTTAAAAAACAGTTTTTAAAAGATCTCACAACTTCTGCCTCATCTTCCTCTTTTTCCTTTTCTTGCCTAAATGTTCAAGAAATATCAGTCCTGCTCCTTGCATCTGTCCAGCATGTAGCCAACATCCCTCTCACTCCAACCTGGTGATGATCCATCAGGCATGAATGACAATGGCTCAGGCAGGAAGGAGCTCTTTGACAGGTTTGAGTGTGCGGCTGTGCTGTCATTTGATACGCCTGTTCTGAACCGCATGCACACACCGGGTTGTTTTATTTCACGCAACGTTTCGAAAAGCCCTCCTCATCCATCATTGTACCTTTTGCTGTTAAGAATTTTGTCATCTGCACATGACAACCATCGCTTTGTGGTTTGCTCATTGCACACGTTTGTGAAAATGTTATCACATTACAATTTCTTTTTTTTTAAATATCGGTGACTCCTGTGACCCGAAGCAGACGTCCTCAGACAGCATCGGTCCCTGCACAGTGCTTTGGATAAACAGATAAAGTTGCAGTGGTCAGGCGTGGTAATGATGTGTTTATGAGCTTAAGCTGAGTGGTGATTTATTTTATCTTAGTCAAAAGCGCAGCCCGTGCCCCTGACTTTGATGGAGCTCACGGGGTGAGAGCGCTGTGACCCTGTGGTGAACCAAACTTTTTCCTGATTATTTCAGACCACTGAAATGTGGCCCATTAACAATGCTAACTTTTTTTGGAAAATGCCCCCTGCATTACCTCATCTCTAAACAGCTCAAGTTTCAAGAAAATGCCCTTCCATCATCCGTGCTTGGGAATATCAGACTTAATGAAAAATACATGTCTCCTGCGTATGCTTGCATGTAGAACACCATTTACACTCAGCTTGAGTCTGTTTAGAGTGGGCTCTAAAGTTTGCCTAAACAGGAGAACTGTCATTTATTAGTAGTGCAGGAACAATGGGGAGCTTGTCTCCAGGGTGGTGGGGGCCAGAGGGGGCCGATGGAGCCAGGGGAGGGTGGCCTGAAATTGGGCAGCAGCCTCTGACCAAGAACAAGCCCCTGTCTGATGAAGAGAACTGCTGACCCTTCCTGAGTAAAATGGCACCTTTGTTTCGAGGTGTATGTGTTTGTGCCTGTGTGTTTTGCGTGTGAGAAAGCGGGAAGGAGAACAGTTATCAAATGTTCACTTTCAACTTGTGATTTCTCTCAACTTTGTGCTTTCTTCACACATCATCCAGATCAAGTCAAATGCTACTAGTTTAGTAATTTTTATTTTTGTTTTTTGCAAATTTGACATTTTAAGCAAAATAAATATTGTAAAGTGCATGCTTTTTCAAAGTGATGCTGTGCCAGTGATCCCCAAACCTCAGTCTTCTCTGAGGCTGGGATGCCAGGCTCCAGCTTTAGACTAATTAGCCTTTTAGTGCAGCTTTCTGGCTTTTTGCCATGGTTGTAGCAGTGTGGTTCAATCTTCCTGCAGGTCCGCAAACAGTTGGCCCTTCTCTAAAGATACCCACTAGGGAGAGATGCTTTGTTAAACTGATGTGTGAGGACGCGGAAAAAAAAAAAAAAAAGGTGGGAGTGGGGATTGGGGCAAATGCTTGCGAGTAATGGAAGCAGATTGCTGATTTCCTACTGAGAAACCACATCTTAAGAGGGCGAGTGTGTATATTTGGTTCAAGGTGGGGGTCTTAGCCTGCTTTGGGAGCCATAAGGAAACGGGAGGCACACGGCCTGTGTTTCAGGGAGTTTTAAAGGAAGTTTGAACACGCGTGAATGTTTTTTTTAAACTAAATCCTTTGGGTCTAACGCTCAAAACCTCTACAAAGCTTTCCCTTGAAACATTAATATTTTATTTAAAATAAAATCTTTGAAAGTCGGTAGCTTATTTTATTGATATATTTTCATGTTAAAGGCTGTTTACCGGTACCTGACAGGCACAAAAAACCCACGAATGATGAACTCTACACAGACACCTGTGCATTTAGCGTGTTCTTCAGCTTCCTGATGCTTTAACACCACAAACGCTAGTTCTGCAGAACTGCATAGATACGATGCAAAAATAGTCCAACAAAACAAATAAAAAAATAAAACATACAAGGGGAAGGAGTGTCTGTTTCTGTAGGGCAAAGATTTCCTAGATTTCCTAGATTATTGAAAGCGCAAAGAGAATGCATGTCACTGGGTTGATCAGGTGCAGGTACAGCGGTCAGGAGAGTGAAGGAAACTTTACTTCCTAAAATCTTGATTTTACTTCTAATTCTACACATTTTTTTATTTCCTTTCAATCTAATCTTACTTTGTCTCTCCTTGCTCCTATTTGGAGGGAAAATTCCTCCCTTTTGTGCGGGGCTCCCACAAACGTCACATTCCACCAGCACTGTGAGGCATTGGGCCATTACTTTGACAAGTGTGGGTCATTATGGGAACCTCCCTGCATTTCAGCTACTTACACCTACATAAGTAAGCCATGCTCATTCCCTTCACCCTGCAATTCATCCTCCCTTTTATTTTGCTCTTAGTGGGGAGGATAAAGAAGACATTTTCAGTGTGTAGAGGAGCATGAAATTTCCAACGCGACCTCCCTGGGACTGGGCGGACCACCAAGCTTCTCATACCTCTGTTTATGTGCGTTTAAATCTTTCCCTTGTGAGGGACAGCTGTTCTTTTCTAAAAGTATTTATTTCTAGTGCTTGTCCGTTTTTCATTTGTTTGCTCAGAGAAGGTTTCACAGATGAAGATCATGATGGAGGTCGACTGTTCACAGCCATTGCTTGTTCCTGTGTTTGGAAGGTGCAATAAAAGCATCATGTTACAATCAACCTTTAGAGTGGGGAACTGGGAGGGAGGTGCTGGTCCTAAACAAGCCTTTGTGCTCTGCTGTCAAGCTTTACTTTAGATGTGCACACTACACAACAACACACTACAAACTGGTTTTCAAATTAAATTCAGCACGGATTCAATCCTTTGATTTTTCTGTAATTCTACTGATATGTTTAGGCCAAACGTTGACTGTTTTGTCCAAAAAGAGGAAAAAGTAGAGATCTTTTTTTTTTTGTCTTGAGGTGCACAAAAGCTTATTTTTAAAGCTCTGCTTCCCCCTAGTGGAAAATAAATGTAAAAGCAGTGTAAGTTTGATCGGTCTGCACTTCCCTTCTTGACCTTTCAAGGAGGGGTGGCGCTCTTGAAAAAATTAGAGGTCATCGTCATTATAAGGTCAATAGAGAAGGTTCACTGTCCTAAATATGTAAGAAATCTAAATTTGAGATGGATGGGTTTTCTTTTTTTTTTTCTGAAACAAAGTTGTACTTTTGGGTTGTACTCAATTCAAAATGATTAGATTAGAATACTTTTGCATTAAAAAAAAAACGTTATAATTAACTGTTTTGAATGTATTTAAAAAAACAGGAAAAAACACACTCTGTATAATATAACTACTTTAATACACACACACACACACATATATGTATTACATATTCTGAAACTTAAAAAAAAAATGAAAAGCAGCCTTAATATAGGGCATCCCTCTATTACGATGACCACAATATTGTAATACGAAACTGAAATATAAACTCTAGCATTAGAGTACCAACAGCTTTATAGACTGTTAGTGTACAAGGAAAGTATAGATTTAGTACTACCCTCCTATCTTGAAATAAAAAAAAGACAATTAATAAGACAGTTAATGTAACACAATTGCAGAGATTGCATTATCTCTTAAAGCTGTGGTTTACTTTCAACTTCTTTTAAAGATCAGGAACTATTCAGACTAACAAATATAACTGATGCATTACTATTAATTTGAAGATGAGCTTCACCAAAATTAAGTGCAACTTTAAAATAAACCTTTGGGCATTTTTATCTTTACCAACAGTTTCTGAGGTTAAGCAGGTCACTTCATGTCTCCATGTGTTTTCAAACTTCAGTTTATTAAACTCACCACTAGAGACCACAGTGTCTTTGAAGGAGCTTACTTGATTACTTTATTACCTGTACCCAGCGCAAAGAATAATAATAATGAAAAAAAAACATTTTCACTATGTGTTGTCACACACACCTCTAGGTGGAGCAGTGAGCAGATGTCACAGTCAGACCCTGGAACCATTTTTGTAGTTTAATTCCACAAATCAACCCCCTATGTCAAGCAGTGAGGGCAAACGTCCAATTTCTTGTCTTTGGAATGACCTAACCATGGATTCAGTCCACAAACTCCCAGCCTGATGGCAGACACTCTACTACTGAGCTCAAATGTCATTTTAATGAAAGTTAGTGAGTAAGGATGTGGTATTCTTTTATGGATAAACTTCAATCCATTAATTTTCAGAACCTACTAAACTCCTTTTAGGGTCATGTGGTTAAATAAATACATACATTTTTACTTAAGAAAGGGAAATTGCATATTGATTTAAAAATCAAATGTAGATATGCTTGCCCTGTGACAGACTGGCGCCCACTCCAGGGTGTAACCTGCCTTCGCCCAACAGTGGATGGATGGATGGATTGAAATATGCCCGATTTTATCCACAGGTTAATGTCCATCTGCATATGAGATTGAAAAAATAGTAACATGAAACTACACATCAGAATTTACAACAGTAGCTGGGTTTCTACAACCAGCATAGCTACTTTTGGGCAAAAGTGGGTACATACTGGACAAGTTACCCACCTACCTAGATCTTAGGTAGAATTCTTTCTTAGCAAAATGCAGTAAAACATTTCCCAATATTTTTAAGAATATGTACATATGAGGTTTACTTGTCAAAAGCGATAAAACCGTAGCATTGATTTTAGACAAACAATTGGTAAATAAAATTCCTTAAACCAATATCTCGCATAATTCACTTGATCTGTTCAGATTTGTGGAGCAATTTTCAACATTGACCACTAGATGGCACTGTGGTAACATGAACCATGGCATTCTCCCCTCGTGGAACTAACGGCAACCTACAGTAATCCTGTGATCTATGGACAAATGGATGTAGATTGATATTATTATCTTCTTATTGCCCCTCATTCCTGCTCATCTCTCTTTGAAGATCAAAGTGTGTACCGATACTGATAAACCTGAGTGAACTTCAATAAAACCAACTGCTCATTTTGCACGTTTGTTTTTTTTAGTAGATAGACTGCTTGTAGATAGACCTAATACTGGCGGTGAAGTTGCAGAGTAGAGTTGTGACACATTTTTAGATAAATACTACAAAAAAGCAACTGTTAAATGTTTTCTTATACTTTTGAGACTTTTGAGGCTTTTTTTCCCACTTCTGTGTCTTCAGTGAATGACTGAATGAAATCTAGATAGAGGTGGCTAGGCAAAGGCACGGGTGTGGTAGCAAATGATTGGATGACGGCAAAAGAGAATAAACTACTGGGTTCCCACATGTGTGCTTTTTACTGTCAAAGTTTTATTTCAGAAATATTAATTGTCACATAAGGGGGGGGGGGATGAAGAACTAAGACATAATCCTTTATTTCCTGAGGGATTGTACACACTCCACCCGTTCAAAATAAATATTTTTCCCTTCAGCAATTCCGTCTGGGTAGGATGCAGTTATTCAGGTTTCTGCCAGTTGAGATTCGAAAAAGAAAAAACTAACTGTGAGAAAAAGTTTCATTGAAGTCAGTCTGTAACCTATGTGCACTGAGGTGTTCATTGTTCTAGTTGTGCTACATTCATGCACAACTGTGGGAGGTGTTTGCACTTAACAAATGTAGATAACTCGCTTAACTTTAGTCTACGGTATCTATAATCTTTGACAACCAGGTTTAGCCAGTTACAGAGCCAGTAAAAATAATGGCAACTCTAACCTATTTTCAGTTTTTACTGAATATTATATGTAATGCTTTGATTTCTAAATGACAGATTGTGCTCAACAGTCAAAAATTCTCACTGCTCCCATTTTGTCATTCCTTCTATTCAGTTTAAAGCTACACATTGGATCATTAAAAACCTGTTTAGTTTCCTTGAGAGGCTGCTGTCAGTAAACTCAGCTAAATCTGACCAGGCCTTTTCCTGGCAGCCATGCTGGAACTGTAATGGCTCACACGATCCCTGTTTTTTCCTTGGAGTATTTATTGCAGGCAGTTTTTGGAGACAACCCTGGCTGCAGCTTTGCTACAGATAGGCAGGAGGAAGTCTGTAGTTTATTTTTGAGTGCATATCTGTCTCGTCAATGGTACAGGTAAACTTCTGTCTACTACTCTGGTTAATCATTGACGCTATAAATCTGTACTTTTAAGTTGGGCAAGATTTAAAGAAAAAAGTGTCTTGATTAGCTATAATTTTGCCAAATGGTGGTCTTTACTTTAAAGCCCTTTTTGCAGGTGTGCAATCATTGCAACAAGCCGTTCTCTGGAACTGTTGCATTCTCTATGTCTGTTGTCTGATATGAACAGGGTGCTGCTTCCAACAGCGATTCTTTTACAAGCCGTTCTTACGGGACACATTTTCATCTTTACAACAGGTCACCTTCACAGTAACCAGGGCAACGGTCCAATTACAAAACAGTGGAGACTCATCTACACGCTGTTCATCTGTTGCTACACTGCAGCTTTAGGAGCAGTTGCTGTTAAAGGTGCAGAGGTCATTTGCAGTCTAAACTGTAAGGGATTTTTTTCTAGGATTTACATGCTTGTGCACAAACAGCTGGATGAGCTGTGTGTTTTCTCACACATAAAGTTTTTTCAGATACTTGTGATGCATCTGTTCCACTCTGCTTTTATACTCTTTAATGGCTAATAAAGTCAAAGCAATGTTGTGTTGATACCTAGTGTTACACTGATACTAGAGAAAGCCATGTGTCCTTAGTGACAAGAAACACAGGTGGGACTGGACTTTCCCAGCCCTCCCGCATCTGTGGCGCCATGCAACAGACCAACTGGCCTGAGATCTGGTTTGCTCTGTTCCTGCAGGAGAGGCGGAGAACAGATTGCAAAACCATTTTGGAAAATGTGAATGAGGTGGTCTGGGGCCCTGGTGGCTACAGATGGCAAGCTCTCTTCCAACCAGCTTATCGACTTTAATGACGTGAGAGCAATGGCTGGTGCCTGTGCCCCTTGGGTTTCTGCGTCCTTCATAACCGAAAGGCTCGCAGGAACAACAGCAAACCAATAAAGTCCCACATGGCAGGGGTGTAGTGAACTTCCATTCTATCGCTAACCTAGGAAGATCAAAGTGAGCAGTTCGATCAAAGAATTATACAAACAAACTCTGTGCTTTGAGGACATATTAGGTTTGAAATTGGAATTACAGATGTAGCCTTGTTCTAATGAAAGAACGCAGATTTTGGGTGATGTTGTGTAATATTTCTTTTCGGTGGAGTGACTGAAGGCTGTCAGGTCATCGTGATAAACACCTAACCTTAGTTTTATTGCTCTCTGCGGTGTTGCAATGATGCCGTTTCAGACAAACAGGGAGGATTTGCTGAGAGACGAAAAAATGGCAGACGCCAGTCAGTGACATTAATGACTGCTATTTATGAAGGAAGCTCCTTTAAATGAAGCACCAACATGCTGGAAACATTTTCTTCAGCCTGGAGCAGTAGAGCAATTATGAGAATTCTCGTTTAACCCCATGTGATAATCGAGGAACCAACATGTCTTTTTTGGTCTCTTAATTTAGAGGTACCCATAGTCTACCTGTTGCTCTACACTGAACCAATGACACTTGGCCAGGCCATAAAGGATCCACAGAAGTCATAAAAAACACCTTACGATGTCTAGGTTTCTGTAGTCAGGCCATTAAGCTGTAAAAGTTGTAAAAATTGTGATCGAACCGATATAGTTGAGGACAGTGCAGCAAAGATGAAAAGGAAGTCGCTCAGCCATACTTTCATAATCCTACAGTGGGCTTGGTTTATATCAGTAAGTACACAGGAAAATTCTTTGAATTCCCCGGCCTCACACCCTCACTCTACTTTTGCCGCCTGCCAGCCAATACTCCTGGCTACGTGGGCTTGTTTGTGGCACGTTTGACGTCATGGGGAGTTCAATTAGCTCTTCAAATGAGGAAGCTTTTGCTTTTCCAGTTGTAGTTTAAAAATCACTTTTGTTTTATAGTTTGTACATTGGACTGGAGCTGGCGATAAGGACGGAGTCTTTGTGCTTTTAACCTTCCGCGCATTCTGTAGATGAGGGTTAACATGAGCTCCTGTGTAGGTGGGCCAGATGAGGCTGTCTGACCACACTGGAAGCAATCCACAGGTCTGGGCGCACGGCTTCCCTGGCTTTTTTTCCTTTGTCCTTCATCTCCTCTATCTATCTTATTATAATTGTGTCCCAGACCCAGACACGTCCATAAATAAACTGGGTCTCTCCATCCTCAACCAGGCCCAAGCCATGTTTACGTTCAGGCCTGGGTTAGGGGGGAGGGAGGGCATCTGGACCGCTGGGCTTACCTCGGCACCTCTTTCCACTCAGGTGGAATCAAGATGTGCAACCAGCAGCTGCTTTAGTACAGTTGTTTGACACACTGCAGTGTTTTGGAACAAAGAGAGAATGATCCAGATGCTTTTGCGGTCAAAAAGTTTTGTCTCTGCATCACTCGTTAAATTAACTGATTTGATTGCTTTTTTTAATGTATGAAGTTGTCCACCATTCTTTCAGGATATCTAAACACCAGCGCAATCATCTGCTTTAAGAGGGCGACAGAGATTTGTCAAGACAGACAGTGGAAGGGATTTGGGGTTTATTTACATTAGCTGGATGTGGTCTCTTGGTCTTCATTTCATTTGGTCCAGGAGCTAGGCTATTAAAACTAATGAACACTTATTACCCTGAGTTGGATTCGGAGCTCTTTGCAAAACATCCCTTCTGTAGCTGTTTGTTTTACTTGTTCCTGATTATTCAAACTGAGCAGTAAAACATGTGGCTGAGCCTTCTTCTGCCTCTGCTCTTTACAGGTAGTCCCATAAATAGTCAGATCTATATGTGATTGGACAGCCAGGGTTTTATGTGTGCTTGTGTGGGTGGGCTTGACTTTTCTTCACTAATCATCTTGGATCGAACCCAGCAATTTTAATGCATGCACCACAAAGTCTGGTCTCCTGAGCGTTGAATTATGTAAGGACCATGCAGGAGCCCACACACTGTCACAACAATTTCATCGTCAGCACTTAGTAGTTTGAGCCATGTTGCTCAGAAATGGTATAATCAATACTTCTTTAACATTTGGATACATTGAGATGTTTAAAACTCTTGACAAATGTGATATTTAGCTGTTATTGCACATTGAAAAGTATCGACTTCATCGACATAGCACAGGCCCCCTTTTAACCGTATGATTGTTTATTTTACAAGTTTGTATTTTACTCTAACGGCTCTGCTTCATGTTTGGGGCTGATGTCCTGCCATGCCTCCAGCCTTATGACTCTTTTTGAAGGATTTAACACTCAGAATATTTGGCTGCTCAATGATTTTAGAACATTTTGCAAATCGCCAGGTGTCAAAAGTGGCAGAACCTCACGGATGTACCGAAGGGCTTGGTCACTATGACAGAGTTGTGACACGTCAAAGTGTGTATTTTTTGTCATGTGCTGCATAAATCAGTCTGTGCAGATTTGTTAATATGGAGGGAAGGAAGGAGCCTTTTCTCCAGACTCTCGTCCCTCTATTTTGGCGTTTTGATACGATACGTGCATACAGGCAGCATGGTCAAACAAACAAAGTCTACAGTTTCATGTCTGTACCAATCTGCCAAGAAAAAAAAGGAGCTCAACTTTCATAAACTGGTCTCTCTTTCCCCTTCTGTCTTCACGTCGCTACCCCTCCCACTGCACTTCAGTCTCTGCCATCCCCAGCTGGAATTTTCCTAAAGCCAGAGTCAGCCATTTCTATTCGTTTAAACCCAATTAAATATTGGGAAAAGATTTGACACCAAAACGGCTTCTCTGTTTGTTGAGTGAGACCTAAAAAAGAGTTTTTTTTTTTAATCCAAAGTATAAAAAAAATAACAAGTGAAGGGATAAATATAGAGGAATTTGAAAACGAGAAGCAGATTGGGAGGAAAGAAAATCTCCGCTGTCTGCGTTTCTGTCAGGGACATTATCTGAGCACCCCTGAGCAGGAAGCATATCGGCCTTCTCTGCTGAAACTTTAGACAGTAAAAAATTAAAAGGCTGAGCTCTGTTCTGCTGTCTTTGAGTCAGAAGCAAAAAGAAAAGTTCTAACACTCTTGTATTACATTTCACTTAACTCACTATCTTTGTACGAATCTGTAATTAAATATAGAACTGCAGGCACCACACCTAAAAATCCAGCCTTATTATAAAGACCCGTGTTGGCTTGGTATTTGGACTCCACCTACAAAAGTGGTACAGCTGGCTTCATATCACTGCGCTTCTTAATGTTTGTATTCAGTCTCCAGACTTTGAACCTGTTTTGTCGCTATAGGAGACAAAACCAAAAGTTGTAAATCCGCCTAAGAATGTGGTAAATAATGACATAAACATGTACCGGTAGGATTTGTGAACTGTGTAACAAAAAGACTGAGAGCACAAGACCTTAAAAGGCAAGACTTGGGATGGATTTTAAAGACCTACTCCAATGAAAATTGTGTTTTTGGTGTTTTTAACATGTTCTTGTGGCATTTTTTCTCATAATGAAGGACATATACTAAGAAAATTAAGCTTAAATTCTGAGTATTTCTTTATTCATATGATTGTGAATCAGGAGCAGACAAAGCACTGCCATTGGCAAAAGCCTGTAGATGTGAAGTCTACAGTCGGCAGGCCACAAGCTCCCTGCTCCATTCCAGTCCATCCACTTGCAGACAAACAGATCCATCTATGTCTTCTTTTTTCTCGTCTGAACTAGCAATCTGGCTCAAAACTGCTCACCATTTTTGTTGCAGCGGTAATTTTAGGTTGGGAGTGTGAGTGGCTGTTAGCTACCAGGAAAGCATGGAAAAACAAATTGATGATGGGAAATGGGAGTGCACACACCTCAAAAGTCTATCTCTAATAAAATCTTGCTGTTCTGCATAAAGTGTGTCCTAGAAAATGACACAGGTTTTTAAACTTTGGCTAAAAATGACAATCATAATTAAAGGAACATTTGAAATAAATTTGAATAAATTTAAAAATATGATTGGAGTGAGACTTTAAGATGTCCAGAGTGTGGTCACTGTAGCTACTTGTAGTGCAAATCCTGAATCTTCACCGCAGGTATCTTCCTGTGTCCTCACTCAGAGAGAGGTTGCCTCTGAACTTCCTGATAGTGAACGTTTGTCTTGGATGTCCAACAAAGTTTTCCTCCCTTTCTCCCTGCACATCTGAAGATGTATTTTTATCACTGGACAGATGACAGGGGTAATCCTGTGGTGTCCTGACACCCTCAAATGACCGTTTACTTCCTCTTTGTGTTTTGCTTTCCCTCGCTCCCTTTTCCCCCTCATATCAGCTAATCCCTCACTGCATAGAGCAGTCAATTAAGAGGCTTAGCTGATAGAAAACGAGACCATTTCAGATGCATGGAATGTGTGGAAATGTAGTCAAAAGGGGGCTGTGACTGGCCCTCCAAGTAAGAGAAAAGAGGGAAATTGAGCTTTTTTGGTGGGAATGGTTTCCTCAAGGACGGTCTTTGTCGCCACTGAGGGGTTGGACACAAACCTTTGAATGGTAGGGAGAAAACTGAGTCAAGAAATCCCACACCCTCGGACTATTTTGTTACACAAGTGGTTTAGATCGGCCGTCTTAGACGTCACAATCGGACACTTTTGTAAGTGTAGCATTTTGTCTGTTGACCTTAACATTCCTGTGCAAATAACGTGGCAGTGTCCCGCGCAGAAAACGCTCAAGCACACAGACAGTTTCTGATCTGCTTAGCAAGATTGCACTCAAATGGCCTGGATTATGACTTTGCAAAATGTTAATAATCCTCAGACCTGTGGTTTAAAAGCTTAGAACATTTACTTTTGTATAATTCCGGAAAACATGTTTCACAAGACACCTTTGAGTAGAGGCCACATATAATTAAACTGCTGCAGCAAAGTTTGTGGCACATGTATGCACAGGTTAGCTGTGATCCAAAGTAAGTCATTAATGTTCTGGCTTCACTATCAGACAAGCAAACATTCGGTGAAAGAAATGACAGATTGACAATCCCGGATATTTTTCTTATCCCTCTTAAAACCGAGGAATTCATACTTTTTTTTCCACGCAGGCTTCAGCTGTACATGTAATCCTCTTTGAGTCGAAAGAGCAGCGGAACATTTCTTCTGTGAAGTTTGAGATTCAGCTGGGGGTGAAAGAAATGCATTCTGTGTACAAAACATAAACCAATGAGATGTGCTTTGGAACAGACTCCACGCTGTGCTGCTTGGGGAGACGAGCCAAAGCGATGAGGAGGGAAGGGTGGGGGTAATTGCCACATTAAGGGAAAGGAATTCAAAATAAATTTAATCTCCCAATCCCTTTTGCCCCCCCCCCCTCAAGAGGTTTACCGTGAGCATGCTCTATCTTGTTATAAAACAAGGAACGCTCACAGTCAGGGAAAGAAAAAGTGCAGGAAAAGGCAAAAGAGACTTTGAAAAAAGTCGATAAAGCACATGAAGTGTGGGATGAAAATGAATATTAGCTTCAAATGTTCTGGGTGGACTGAAAAACTTGCATATTCTGAGATCAGACAGGATGACTGTGCAGAAATTCCTCCTTGTGACAACTTTTTTTTTTTTACCTGTTTTTCTGCCAGCGTGGGGGGAAAAAAGCTGCAGGTGAGCCGCAATGAGGCTGTGTCAGCTCGCGAGGAGCACATTTGAAGGCCTGCTGGATTCGGCTTGGTGTCATTGTGTGGTTCAGGCTCTCTGTAGGACATATGGTGCACTGTACTTTTTTATAATGTAATCATTCTTCCTCCTGCAACAACATTGTTAAAACTTTCTGCATGCTGAGGCAGGAATTCAGTCATGGGTCCTGCTGGCCCAGACACAGCAGAGTATAAACAGTTATGCCTTGGCAGCACCTGGCACACATGCAGCTACACAGATCTTTTGTCATAAAACATGACTTATCCCCCACATATTGTGCAGAATTTCTCAGTTTGTCTTTTTATCTTGCACCAGTAAGTCACACATCTGCTCAGATTGCATGTGTCATGGTTTCCTTTTACTTTTAAGGATTTAAATCCAGGTTGCAGTTACTGTTTTTTATTTTATTTATTTTTTTTAACAGTAATTATTCGTTTTGGTCCAATCATTAGTCAAAACAGCCTTTGTGTAAACTGTGCGGCCCTTTTCCTGTGCTTTTTATGCATGTTTTCTTGGTCCAGTGTAGCCTGTGGCTTTCTAAAATGATTCATCTTCAACTGTGAAGGAGGAACCAAAAGGTCAACAAGAGTGTAATGATACAGGAACGGTTTGAGCAACACAGATCCTGCTTTCAGATAGTAAAGGTAATTAGAAGAGTTGCACAAGCCTATAATTATGGCCTTTCTGTACATCACATATAGATCCTGTCTTTCCAGAAGAGAAAATGTTGCACAAATAGAGGAAGTCACTTTATTATTACTTATTCCACAAACCCTGAGGTAATATAATAATCATTCTTTAAAAAAAAAAAAGTGAAGACATTTTGTCTAACTGGAAGCAGTGACACGTGACGGCATCTTTGCTGTGTCTCTACCATCTCGTCAGGAAAACACCGCCGTAGATTTCGTGGTGCTGACAAGCTGATTCTATGTGATCTGTTGCCCTTTGCGTTGACATTCTATCCCTTCAGCTGCTGGGTGAACACTGCACTCTGTGTTGATGGGGATGGCAGGAAAACGGATCACCTTCCAGCAGAAGCAGGAAGTGAGAATTGGAGGGTTCCTGCTACTAGGCCCCTTCTTTCCTCCAAGTCGTACACAGAGCCAAACTGAAACCATGTGTGTTCTCACCCTGCAGACCTCTGCACACAGCCCGACTGGCTGCTCTGCTGCCTGGTTGGTAAGTCATGTGGCCTTCCCAACAACATGTGATCCCATGATTACCCAGGCCCTCCCACTCGCCATTCTCATTTGAATCCCCTCTCTATGCAACTTCGCTGGAGTATCTTGGGGGAAGTGGTAAGTGATTCTGCTCTGTGTCCAGACCCTTGAAAGACACCCTCCCCTCCCTTTTTTCTTAAAGCTTTCAGTCAAAGTTAGGCAGACGATGGATGTGATTGGAGGAGTACAGTAGTCTGTCCCCAGGCCCACAGGTCATTTCCTGCTGCCACGGGTTAACTAGGAGCAGATTAAGAAAAATGTCTTAAACTCACAGTGACAATAGTAGAATTAAGCCACTGTTAATTATGACCACCATCTCAGATTAACAGCCGGTGTTGTCACACATTTACAAAAAGAATAAAAGTCTGTAACTTTGATACTGCCTTGTTGTGAAGTTGCCTCTAAGCCTTAAACTGGAGTAGTGTGTCATCAATCACAATGTCTTCATTGTGACAAGCGCAGGCATGGGAATACCCCTGGGTTCAGGTTTTTATGTTGATGGAAAATAATGGTGTATGAGACTGATTAGGTAAAATACCTGTCTCTCCTTTCAATCTTTTGAATTCTAAATGATTGTTTACACAAAAACACGGCTGGAAGAAATCATAATCTGTAAAAGAAAGAAAAAAGTAGTCTTTCTTTTACCTATTTTCCATGGTGTTTGTTCCTCTTTAATAAAGTTAAAGCCCATCAAACTCCTGTGAAATTGCATGACTAAGAGAGTTTTAGAAAGCCAAATTAATTGGAAGGATACAGTTCCAAGCTTTTTTTTTCAGAGTTCTCAGGTCTCATGTGAAAGTCAGCTCCATCTCACCTCTGACAACCTCTCTTTTTCCCCTCTACTGAGTCATGTATTGTGGGGACACCTGTGGGCCGCCATTTCTATGAAAATGGGGGAGTTGAGGGATGGGGGCGTGGCAGCGCTGTGAGCTTTTAATCGAGACGCGTTGACTAATCGCCTAAGGATTAGCCTCTTAGACAAGGCCTCTTTCATTCTGATACTCCAGAAAGTGAATCGCCGCGATGGAGACGCGGGAGAGAATCTGTTTTTTTTTTTTTTTTTGGGTGAATTGGGGGGGAAATACAGATGGCATACTGTACCTGGGTGTGCTTTGTTTGATCATGCCTGAGCCTTGTGTGTTTACACACAACAAATGTGCACATACACACATTGTTACGCTCCATATCCTAAGGCTGGATCTTTTCCTGGTTTCCTAACTTGAGACATGCTTCTCAGAGAAGTCATTCTCATTCTAATAGGTTTAAAGAAAATCTATTTCACCACCATTTGTAAAATAAAAAGAAAATTGTAATCAGTTGTTTTAGTGAAGCAAAGCCTCATATTGCCTTGCCATTTTTATTCCTTCATATTCTGGCTAATCCAACTGTTGCACTAATTATAGTTTTGGTTTAATTTTATTGAATCTATTTAAATGCAGCTCAAACAGAAAGTTAAACTCTAAAAAAAAGTTTGTTTTTGATTTGCATTTGGAAAGCAAATACTGACATAATCAAGAAAAAAAAAATCCTTGTTAGTCTTCTGACTTGTTGCAAACTTCAGTTTGGGGAACTCGAACCATGTGAGAAGAAGTCATACTTTGAAGTCATATGGTTCAGAGTAAGCCTTAGCTTCTTCTAAGCCTTTAGCCCCTGTGCAAAACACAGATAGGATTTTTAGGTTTGCTGATTGCTCGTCATCACTGCCCTCAGTAGAGCTGATCTTTCTGTATTTATAGATCAGAGCCACATCTTCAACACCACAAAAAGGAAATAAAACAAATATTTTAAGTCCCACTCCAATCATCTTTGTTCTATTTTAAAAATGTTTAATAATGATTATGACTTTTTTTTTTTTAAGTAATTTTCTAGGACATAGTTTCTGCAGAGCAGCAGCAGTTTATTAGAAATTTGCGTCTGACTTGTGGTCAGGATAAGACCAAATTTCCCATCATCCATGTGTTTACATGCTCTACCGCTAGCTTAACAATGTTAAGTTTAATTTTATTTATATATGTCCTGGAATGTGTGTCTTTAACTATTTTATTCAAGGAGGTCCTTTGATCTCCAGGGTTTAAAGTGTACACATTTAAGGTGACTAAAATATTCAAACTAAGCTTTTTTTTCTGCTGAAAATCCTCAGGATTACCCATGTGGCTGCTTGAATTTAACACCATTTATCTATAAAAACCATACCAACTCTCAATAACGCATACAAATAAGGCGAGCCATAAAAAAAAATTACAAAAGGGATATAAAACACAAACGTTTAAAAAATTGCACTCAGCTCCTATAGTGAATATGTTTCTTGTAATATCAGGTTATGTTTTTATTAATTATTTTTTTAGCATAATATAGCACCCAAATATAGACTAAAAGTCTTTTTCTCCATATTTTTGGACCAGAACTTGCACTCTGCTAATATCCTAACCCTGGCACTCTTTGACAAAAATGAAGTTTAGCATGCCGATAATTGTTTAAGTCTTTTTAAGAGTGGCCTGTGGACTTGTATATTATTGTATGTAAATGAACGATGGGGGCACTGTTGAGGCTCTAGGGCTAAATTTGTACCCGATGTTGCCCAAACCCTTCTGTGATGGACTTGAGGCTTTGATGAGATCACTTCTAACAGATAGCACCTGCATGCACACGTGCGACACACAACTAAACAAATAAACAAAAAGAAAATGTTACGGAAAGCAGTCTTTGCTGCACAATCTGCATCACTCGTCAAAGAAAAAAGCCTTAAAGGTAACTCGTTTTGTATCATTCATTCATTTGCTGATTTTGCTTAGCAGCTTGCTGCACACTAAGCCATCTCTTTTTAGAACACACTCCAGAACAAGCAAAGTCCCAAAACAACTCTTGTAATGTAACAAAAGGACAAATGAGGGCAAACATTACAGTGATTCATGTCCTTTTTTTCAAGGCTTCTGTTGGGGTAGCACCTTCCTGAAGTCTTCTTTTGTTCCTTTGATTAAGTCTGACTGAAGGCTGTGTTTGCATTGAGCCCCCTCCAACCAGCAGCCTGTCAAAAGTTTGCCTGGTGGGATTTTTCACCGCGACACCTTTGTGAAAGTATCAGGTGAATGGGGTAAGGTGTGCATTGTTAGTCGTGTTTATTCAGCGGTTTTAATTGAGCACCCTCTCGAGTCTCTGAAGTTCAAGCAAACATGGTCAAAGAGGTGTGGAGGAGGAGGAAGTCATCAGTAATTTACCACATCTTAAAATATAAATCTTCCACCTGAAAGTTCATTAGAGAGCTCTGCTGCTTTGCAGAGGTGCTTCAGTAAGTTCATCAGATTCTGTCTTGTGTTGGAATGTACACAGTGGCCTGTTGTTTGTCTCGTAGCGGGAAGTGCCAATTTTTGCCCAGCAAAGTTGGAAACGATGACAAAGGAAGTAAATCAAACCACAATAAATATTTGTGGTCTGTGAGATGGAAAAGTGAGACATACTTTACAAAGACCAGGCGGTGTAAGGTAGAAGCTTAGGCTGCAGGATATGAATAGGTGTGTGTCTGTTTATATACATGTGTGTCTGTTAACAGGTTGTGTTTATGAAGCGCAGCGCTGGGAACTAAGTGTTTGGCCCTCCAGGTGTGTGTGCTGGTGGTTGTCGGGGCTTGCGAGGCCTGCTGCGGAGGCGGCTACGTGACAGTGGTAATGATAGGTTTTGGCGGGTGAAGACATGAGTGTCTGTGTGTTGCTGAAGGCAAGTGTTAGCTTGGTTCCTGATGACACACACACACAATTTTCTGCATACAGTCAACAATGTACCTTGTATTAAACCTTGCATCCCACACAGTGCAAGCAATTAGACGCATGACATTGGGGCGTGTGAGCACTTGCCAAGTGAGGAGGGCCAAATCCTACAAGTTGGGGTCAGAAAATCCTCAACTAACCAGTTCTGGGGAAAATCTAGGCTCTCCAGTGGGGTGACAGGGGGGTCAAGTGCAGTCTGAGCTGTAATTTGGCTGAGAGTGAAGTACCTCCCGTGTGTCTTTGTCCTGTTCACTTACCTAAGTAATCAACATTTTTAGCCATTCAGGGCACACTTGTCCCACGGGGAAAATTGAAATCCATCTTGAATATTTATTTTTTCCCCAATTCACAAAGATAGAAAAGGCCACTCGATGTTCCTCTAAGTTTTTAACCTTTAGTCTTAACCAAACAAAATGATGACTTTTAAGCAGTTTTTATCTTTTGTCAAAACTAAATAGAAAACGGAATAATTCTATTTATTATCTTCAATAAAAACTCCACAAAGGATTGTTTTTGTGCCGGTAAAATAGCTTTTTGTCCCCATGTTTAAATAGGAGTTTAATTCATTTAATGTTGTCTGCTTTTTAGACTAACTGACTTGACTTTTGAAATGTAATTATATGGTTCATTTAACGAACAGGATAGAAACAATTTTATAATCATTTCCTTTAAGAGCATTTGATTCTGGCAGGAAAGGAAAAGATGACTGTAAATGACTGCTGCGTTGCTGAGTCAAAGCATTAAAAAAGACATCTAAAATGATGCATTTTTGTTCTGGGAGTAGCTTTTTGGACAAGTGTAGATTTACCTTTGCATTTTTTAGAATGTTTTTCTTTTAAATTTGTGGTGAAAGATTAAAAAAAAAAACACAAATTCCATCACTTTTGTTAGTTAAAGACTCACTCTGATAAAAATTGTGTTTTTTTGTTTTTTATTTGCTTTTGTTTCTGCTTCTTTTCTGATGATGGAAGAAAAACTTTAAGCTCATAATTGCATTTGTTAGTATTCCCGTATGGAGCAGAACTACAAAAAAACAAATAACAAAAGGACATCACCTGCAGCACTAAATCTTTGTTTCACATGTATTGTTAATCCTATAAGACTTATTAGTCCCATACTATAAAAAAACTCTTGAAAGTGGTCACTTTCTCATTCTTTTCATATATGACATTAAAATTAATTATATAATTAACTTTCAAAAATTGTCTATGTTGAATATAAGAAATTTGAAAGGCAACTATGTTTTCCATACATGGGTCATATATATATTTTTTCCTTTTTTCTTACATGTCCCTTTTCCAGACATATGCTTTTTATAAATGAAAATAAAACCTTGCTTGTAGGTTTTCTGCAAGTAAAATATATATTCTTAAATGGAAATTATGTTTTCTTTATGTGCTGTTTTTACTTTTATTAAATGTGAAAGTTAGGGTTTGAGTTTAAACCCTTAAATATTAATTAAATACAACCTTTCCAGGCAAAGATAAATTACTCATGTAGGCTTATGTAAGACATTTTGTACTTCATGTTATTATAGTCTTATACAAACATAAATAAGTCTTTCTCTTGCAACACTTGAAATAATGTGTGAGTCTTCTATCTCTTTGCTTCCTATTGATAACTTCTCACGTCTATTTTGAATATGTGTCTATATATGTGAATATATATTTTAATATGTATCTGCGGATACAATTTTTATGTTGCCATTTTCATCAGCAATAGTTGGTCCTAAAATCCTAAATATCAAGTGTTTTTCCTGTGATACTGTTGGCAACACCCATTAGTTGAGAGACAATACGGAGCTGCCTGGTTTGTAGAAAAACCTAACTACTGCTAAAGTTTAACAGTCCAATGTTTTGTATCAAAACACTATTTTTCTACAATTGTTGTAAGTTGCAGTTTCACTTATCGTTGTTCTTCTTATATAAGGTTGATATTATACACATCCACTAAAGAAAATATGTGTGGAATTACTATCATTTAATACAATTCATCTTCATAATATCATTTCCAAATCAGCTCCTGATTCACCTTGTTGTGAATCAGGAACAGAGGAAAAATGTAGATGGAAAAAAGCTTATTTGTGACACAGAAAATACAATGGGTGGGTCACCCCTGCCCCGTTCATCCAAGCTGCCTCAAGACTGTACGGCTGAATATCTTATTATAGGATTCATGGAATGGTTGGGAAATACAGGCTCTAAGCTGTAACCTATACCTTTTCATAGTCAACGAGGATTGTTGTATTTATTTATTTTTTTGTGTTGGTCTGATGACTGAATAAAAAAACACTGCTAATCATTTCTTTCCTATAATCTTAACAAAGCACAATTTAGTTGCAGGACCGAAACAATCACCATCAAAAACAGAAGAATACTTATGCTCAGATTCCTTGGCGTTTAACTCATCTTATTGTGTTCTGACAGCTGCATACCTGGAGCTCATTAAAGGAGATATTTATTTAAAACTTTTCCGTCATTTAAAGTAATGGGTGGGGGTAGTATTCCAGTCGGACAAAGATCCTCATTGTTGTAGCTTGCTGTACGGCCTTGCATCTCTGGGAAGTGGATCCGGCTGCGGCTCGTCACCCCACACAATAAAGCTTCAAGAAAACGTTTTGCAGTACCACTGAATTCCGTCGTGGTCTTACCAGTCATGCCGCATCCTTTCGGCACTATCTGTGTTTGTTGTTCAATGCACAATGGGTTAGTTAAACGACACAGACTAAAAGCTATTGTCTGGCCCCACATGCTGTGGAAACCTTCAAAAACTACTCCTGTCTAGTCGCCTGATTCTAATCTTTGATTTGTGGTTTTGGACGGTTGAGCCGCAGGTCCTTCAAGGAAATTATTTCAACACGACCAAAAATTCTCAAAAGTAAAACATCCTTAAAAGCATTTACTCAAAAGATTTTGGATATTTTGTTGAATAGTAAATATTAAAACTCATAGTGCTTTACGATCCTCCTTGAAGGGTCAAAGCGGTTTACCGTCACAGTCCCATTCAAATGGCCAATCAAACACTGATGCTCAGCTACCGAACACTGGCGCCAACCCATAACCACCAGAAGCAATGTCAGTGTTTTGCCCAAGAGCACTTGACACTTTCTTCCATGAAGACATCTTCAAGCTCATAGACCTCTGGTTTGAGGATTTGTTCAATAAGTATTGTTTTTTTTATGGTATGAGGATTTTCTGGTCCATTATTTAGATTATTTGATGTCAAGAAGGCGAGTTAAAACCTGGAAATTTATCTGGGTAAGGTAAGAAACTAAAAGCCAGGTGGAAAGATTAGCATGGACATTTTGTATGGAAGGAGTTTTGAGTAGAGCAGTATAATATTGGATAGTGCAATAAATAATCTTTGTCCTTTACAGACCAAATATGCTCTTAATTGAATATAGTCATACACTTTAGACAATCCCTCGCTCATCCTTAAGAGGGTAACTTGCCGCATGCTGTTCTCAATGACAGAAGAACAGTGGGAAACCAATAGTTTGGTTTGGGAAGTTTTTATCCACAAAGATCATGTGCTTTTTTTCAGAGATTATTTTTCTAATAAATTTTCTACTTTGAATAAGACTGTAATGGACCAAGATCAAAGATGCCAAGAGGATATTTCCCGCTGTCTTAGAGCTTAGTTCTATTTCAAAGAAATCCAACTGTTGACAGCAGCTGGGCTTCTCAGGAGCTCTGACTTTGTCTTACAGAAGCTGCAGCTTTTGTCAATCCCCAACAGTACATCATTATGCCCCCCCTTCTTAGACTGCATTAAGCCCTCTGGATAGATATCAAGGCATATTCTGTCCATTCTTGACTTTCGATGCTTTATGTGAGGGTTTTTTTTCCCCATCCCGGAAGCGACAGAGGCTAAAAAACAAAACTCGTGAGTATTTCTGACTTTGAGGCATTTATTTATTTTGGCTGAAGAACAATGCTTCAGTTTAGACAGTGCATTCCTGGTTACTGACACAGTGTGGTATGGAGAAGGATTAGCAGAGGCCTTGGCTTTCTGATTCTTTAGCCTTGGCTTGTGAGCAACACCTGGGTGTATCCATAGCAACTGCCATCACAGTGAACAATGATTTCCCCACCAACCGGTTCAACAGAGAGTCTATGGGAGCACTGGTCGAAGGAGGATCACATGTGACGAGAAAGGGAAAAGTTTGTTTGACAGCGTCAGACTTGGATTCCATTTAAAGCCTTTCTAAGCTGTTTCTGCCTGACCTTCCAGCAGAACTAGTTATAGAAGGTGGTGGTTTATAGTCTTACCTGTGTGGGTCAGTTACATGTAGTCTGCTGTGTGGTGACTTAAGACCTTAGTAGAAATCCTGGTTGGATCAGTAGAATCACTCAAAGCTTATCAGTCTAGAAAAAAAGTTCCACTCTTATGGATGGATGAATCATTTTATATTGAATTAAAGTAAAACAAATACATTGTTGTGAATTTCACTTGAGTTGTTTGCAATTAGTGACTTTAAACTCCGACAACCAGGTAGATGATTAAAATAAACATTTTATAGACGGGTGTCTGCAGCTCATCCCATTATGTTTGACACATTTAGTAACCCAACTGTCCACTTACAGATTATTTTGCTTGGCAGACCAGACAGCAGACAAATATCTCCAGTGTGGGGAAGCCCAGCAGTTTAGAGCCCAACTGAGTCACTGAATGTTCCCGGCCAACTCACTATTAGCTCACCTGGTGTTTATCAAAAAGCAGTGTAAAGTGTGAACAGCTGGTACAACCTCTAATAATTTCATGAGTGATCACATTCCCTTACATTTTTTTTCCCCACTAATTTTATCATCTTATGTGTTTTTAACAAAATAAAGTAAAGCTAGAATGCTACCTGGAACTGTCAATTTTGTCAGTTTTAAACCTTTTACAAATACATTCCAAACAAATTAGCACCGTGGCCTCAATTTAACAGCCTGTAGCCATAGCAAGTCAGCAAGACTTGCTTTTAACGTGTTCAAGGACATGCTAAACCTTTAGTGAATTAAAAAGGACGCCATCTTTACATCACTACCAAATCCAAGTCCTTAATTGATCAAAGTTTGACCTGGTTTAAACTTCAACGTAAATTCAATGGACGCAGGTTTTGTACATAAGGCTCAAAGATGGCCTTAAAAATGTTTGTAGTGACACACGAACACGAGAGTTTTCAAAACAAATGCCAGAAACAGACTTTTTATTCAAAATAGTTTCTTGTACATGCAAGCGCAGTATGTGAGTGTAGCTTAAGAACTAAATTATCTTTAAAATCAACTTAAAATGAGTAAGAATGTGTTCCTGGCAAAGCATAAAGTCCAAAACTAATTTTTTTATAATAATTATACAAAAATTAGTTAATGCTTTGTTACTAGGTTAGTATAAATAGATTTCACTTGGCATTGGGAATCATAAAAGTACTACTGTAAAGGCTTTACTAAAGAAAAGCAAAAAAGTATGTTTTTTTTAAAGATTCCGATTACACTTAAGGTAGCTCCAATGCTTTAAAAGTGCTCAAAGTTTCAACAACTTGATGTATGCAAAGAATTTGAACCCTGGAGACGGTCATGTCACAGCAGCGTGTACGACCGCTACTACATATGAAAGAAAAACAAGCATGCCTTCCTGGTTGATGAGAAATAATGTGAGTGAAAATGACAGCTGAGTGGAATTTGATGGAACCTGATCAAACACAGAGCCTGATCGGAAACTTTGTGAATGCCTCAACTGGTTGTGTTTGACTCGCCCTTTTTTTTATTTTCTAATTTTTTTAATGGTAAAAACATGTTCAAAGGTGTGGGGAGCATTGATTTTCTGTCAATTAATGTGTTACTTTTCTTTTTTGGAATATTTCTAAATCGATATTGCAGAAAATATTAGTATAATTGATTAAATGCTCAAACATTGATCAGGAATTGATTCTGAAATCACTTTTTTTTATCGTCATCCTTTCATTTTCTGTTTAAATTAATAAGAAGCTGGCAAAGACATGAGGAAGCTTTTTTAGCTTCTGGTAGCTTATTAGTATGCAGGCTTTCATGAAAGCTTTTTTTAGAATCAAAATTCCTCTAATGTGCAACAAACTATGACCATAGTCTTATGCAGAATACTCTGCAGCGTGGGAATTTTTGTGAACATCCTGACCCCACGCACCTCTACAGCACATTGTCCCTCATGGCTCGATAAAAGGAATGTCTTTTGTTTTAGCACCCATGGCACTCATGGAGATGAGAGCAATTTTGTATACTATAGAAAGATCAGTAGCTTGGCATTTTGCCTCTTCATTCTTCTCCAGTTATTCTCAGACAGGATTTGTGGACAGCTCTTTCCTGCATCTTTTAAATCACTTCAAGCACTGCTGAACCCCCTTTTTGTTTTGTTTGGTTTTTTTTTAAAACAGAGCGGGCACCAACCTAATGGCATCATTTGGACCTGCACACATCCCTGGAATCAAGCGCCCCCCCATTCTTTTTTTTTTTTTTTCCTGTGCTTAAGTTTTTGTGAACAGGAGGAAAACAAAAGGCCGGCCCAGTGAAGCGCATCTCAGCTAGCGAGCTGAATAGAAGGGCCCCTTTCATGGCAATTTATGAGCACGCCTCTTCAAAAACACACATACAAATCACATCCAGTTCTCCCAGTTGAACCTCTGATAAAGGGATGATAATCAGGAAGAGGGATTTAATCTTTTTTTTAACTTTGTTTTCTCTCCAAAATCAATCCCCTTCTGCAGATCAACTATAGCAATCCCCTATAACCTGTATAATTGAGCAACCATGGCTCTACCTTTAATTTTGATAACCAGCAAGATAATTCTCACATTTGCAAGATTATATTCTCCGGTCTCCATCTTATCAGGCCCCAAAAATATGTTATTTTTTATTTTTATTTTTTTGCTTGGCTAAAAAGTTTTTAGGTTTTACACATTTCTGCAAAATCTTTGAGTCAAGTTTTAATTTTATTTAAACAAGAAAGCACAAAGAGTTCTGATTTTGGTAAACAAAACAGCAAAACCCACATTTTTTGCTTTAATTTTTAAAGTCTTATTAAAAGATTTAAATATGATTAAATAAAATGTATAAAAAACGAAGAAAATATTATTTTAATTAAACAACACGTTTTTTTTAAGAATGGATACATGAAATGGAAAATAAAGAAACGTAAGAAATGACCAACTGCATGCACCTCCATTAACATGACTGAGTTTCGCTGAATCATAGGACAGTCCGACTAGCACATAAAGTCAGTTGGACTCGCAGATGCACGTCTGCTTCATTGTGTAACAGAAGGTTAGAGGGCTGACAGCCTCTTAACAAATTACAAGTCATTTTACCCTGAAAGTAGTTCTTCTCGGAACCACCTTTTCCGTTCTGTGTCATACCTCGTTCAGCAGGTAGGGTTTGATGGACAGGAGGAATGCGAGCTGAGAGATTTGTTTTGTAATGCCAGCCCTTTCTTTGGGTGTTCTTAAGCAAACGGAGCACTGCTATGTCCTGTTTTTACGGGTTTCTCACGTCACTGTTCAAACTCTAAAACAGGCTGGTCCCCAAGAGTACATGAAGGAGAGCAAACAGTGGTCTAATTCTTCACTACTCTGACCTTCTGCTAACTTGTTACACACAAATAGAAAAGCACACATCTTTTGCCATGCCAGTGCAAAAGAGCGTGCATGCTTGTTTTGTTCTGAAAATTAAATGCAGCTAAGCAAAACAATGCAGTTTTGGCTTGTTATCTAAGAAAGGTAGCTTTTTTACGGTAAATCATATAAGCTAAATGTTAAGGAATTGTGGAAAAAAACATTTTAACACATTTTTTCTACTTCTTTTTGAATAACATTGTTTTTTAATGCTGCAGAGCTCTTGTAAAAATTGGCTGTGGGTGCTATATGTCATGTTTGACTAGCATATGAGTGCCCCATTTTGGCTCCATATGCGGGCCTAATTGAGTGCTACACTAATGCGTATGGGACACATGCTTGGAAAATTGGTAGAAATGCTGTGGGAACTTTTAAAAGTGCACAAAATGATGGATATCCAAGTGCTCCCTTAAATCCAACAAAACCTAATGAAACAGCACAATATGTATTTTTATTAATAGCATGGAAAATTATTGAAGAAAGCGTGCAGTGCTCCTTTTCATACTGCTGTGCAGTTTTTGGGTGAGAATTAGTGAGGTGTAAGTGTCTGGATTTGCTTAAAGTGACCCCTCAATCACTCATCTGCTTCTCTTCTATCCTGATTTAAATCTCACTCCGATAAATAAGGCATCCTTTTGCATTGTGTAACATTGGAGTGGATGTCAAGAAGGATGGGGGATTTGTTTTGCAGATTTCTATGTCCCACAGTACACTCATATTACTTAACCTGCCTCTCAGGTGGTGGGCCGTTGCCTTATCATCAGCCTCCTCAGCTCTTTCCGTCATGCGTGGCCTGGTTTAATCTCTCCTGTGCTCTGTAAAGTTCACCTAATAACCCGCACACGATTAAAGCAAACCTCTTAATAACAGCCTGCCTCATTATCGGCTCTCATTTGGGGACATGAGTCCCGCAGCTTGAACTCTGCATAGTTTCCCCCAAGGAGGCCAAAAATAGTGACAAATATCCTAATTTTTTATATAATAAAAATTTCAAAAAGCAACATAATTGTTTGTGCAAAGGTGTGTTTTTTTTAGGTGAAACTGCACTTTGAAATGAGTTAGGGGTGTAAATCTGAGTGGAGTATGCTGCTCTAGAGGGTGCTGTTCACTGAGAAAATGTTCCCTCAACCCCCTTTTTCTACCAAACACTGTTCTTTTTTTTTTTGGTTTTAGGTACAAAATATGCCAAAATCTACCACCGTTGTAGTTATTTTCAGCTGTGCATCTAAAAGGAGTTGATTCAGATTCAAGGAAGATTACCACAAAGCGGTTTTATTTATTTGTTTATTTAAATTTGATTCATTTTCTGTCAGACTTTTTTTGACATTGCATTAGCTACGTACCGGTACCCACCGTGTGTGTTTCACTCTCACTGAAACGCACACGCAAAAGCATGCACAGCTTTTACACAGCTGTCGAGAGCAGATGACGATCCGCCAGTCAGAACTGTCAGAGCAAAGATGAAGAAGAATGTGTGTGAAGGATGGTTACACCTGCGCTGTCTATGATTTCCTGCGGCGCTGCTGCAGTGTGTAATCCTTAACATCCCCTGTGTTTATGCTTGTGTTGTAGTTACAGACCTGTCTCCCGCATGTCTCTTAGCTAAAACAGGACTTCAATTTACCTTTTCTTCATCTCGACCTGGGGGCATCCTCCCCAGCAAGCTTGACTACAGTCATTTCACCCTGTTACATCATACTTCTGTCCTGAATCCATTTGAAAATAAATGCAATGGTTTTCTTTTTTTCCCTTCTATACATATGATATGTAAAATGTAATAACGTTCTAAATTTAGACAACTGAAAAGACTTTCCCGCCCCCGGAGACTTGGGTCATTAATAGAATACTTTCGGGAAATATCAACTTTCTTTTGCGTATTTGAGTCGGTCCGTTTTGTGTGTTATATGGTTTGTGTTTCGTCACCGGTGACGCCTGCTTCACCGCTGAGGTTAGGATTTGGAAGGAGAAACCTTCAACGCCAGAAGCTGAGCTCATTTTTTTTTCTCAAGTGGGCTAAATTTAGCAATCGGCTGGAGCCAAAACTTTGTCCCAAACTCTCTGAATGACACACCTTTCGAGAAGTGACTCGCAACATCTGCTATATTTATCACAATCCAGTTATTTTTTCCCTTCTCTCACTTTTTTTTAATAAATAAACACACTGAAAATGTTCTGTTTTGAATCTGTTTGATTTGATCGGTGATTTTGAGAATTGCTATTCCCTGGATAAGGGCTGCTGTTGTGTTTGTTAAAGCACTTTGCTCTGACGTGGGTAGAAGTGGAGAACCAGTAAGACGCCCTCCTTGCCTACACACCCTCAGTTCAACTGGTCCAGTAACTGTGCAAACTCTGGCATTTCAGCACCTCAAGACTCAGCTTTCTTGTTGTGTAATGGAACTGCGCTTGCCATTTTTGTGAGCAAACCAAGCTGTGATCAGGCATAAATGTATAAATTAGGCCTAACGATGGAGACATAATGCAGTAGCTTTTGCATAGTGCAATTTATCCATCTTAAGTATGTTTTTGCCGTTTTTCTTAAAACATTGTGAAGCAGTAATGTTTTCCTCTACACTAAAAGTGGAACATATTTACATAACAGAGATTTTTAAGCCATTATGAACCCCATAATAAAACTGAGGAACCTGTGAAATGCTGCAGTGTGAAGTAACACTTGTCATCTGTTTCTTTTTACAGTAAAATAATCCAATAATGGATAAAGATAACAGCCTGTAATCATCTCCCTTGGATATTCAGGTAGGTTCACGTGTTTCTACTGTAAAGATGCTGCTGATCATCTCAGCATGCTAGTAGTGTTTCAGCCATAAAGCTGTCCCCGTAAACTTTCTCTGTGTGGAACATGTGCTAACCAGAGCATCTTTATGGGGCAGTCCTAGATGTAATAGGATGATGTTATGCCTTCCTACAGGTTTTTTTGTCTTCTGTGACTAGTGTTCTGCTCTGCAGCTTTTGTGGCTCACCCAGATGTATTAAATGTCCTATAACAAAGTGAGCATTTGCCTAAGACATATTGTGTTACTATAGTTTAGGCTTATAAAGCTGACGCAACTTCTACTTTGCTGTTGGCACAAATGCAAGCCAACTCTTGTTAACTATGTAACTCACAACTGGAAGAGAATTTACTGGCGATCTTTGTTGTGGTGAATTTAAGATAGATTTTATCCTCAAAATGATGGCTTTGTACAAATCGTTCAATCACTCTGTTTTTCCAAGGCGTAGCTGCAGTGGCTCTACCGTACAGTACTACTGGGTTATATTCCCACGTTCCACCTTTTTACATTCAAAGACACAATTTCTTCTTCCTGTTTTCAGCTGGTCCACAAGCATATGTCTGTCAGCAGATCACCCCAGGGTGAAGCCCTTCTCTTAAACCCTTGGGACGCTTTTATCTTTCCAAAACTGCTTGTTTGCTCAGTCATTTGGGATTTGGATAAATTGTTACCTACAGCAGGTCAGCCTTTGCCCCCCCCTCCTTCAGCCATAGCTGCTTTCCCTGAGCTTGAGGTTGAATGATCCCCCATAGAAATGGAGTAGTTTTTTTTTTTTTTTTTTTTTTTCTCATGTAATCAGTGCCAACCAGCTTCACTGCCATCAACACTTCCCCTTCTTGACCTATCAAAAGGCAGCCAACGGGAGTCTCATGGTCAGGAAGCGTTGACGGCGCACCCCACAGAGTAAACTTGTGCCCGCCAAAGGGGTTTTGTGGGAAATGTGACCTTGGAGATTAAAAAAAAAACAAAAAAACAAAGCAAAACAAAAATGTACAACAATAACTTAGTTAGAGACTCTATTCATCAATTACTTATTGCCAAGAGTTGAGCTGCTTTTTTTTCATCAGTCAGTATTGATCCAATTATGTGTTTGAGCAAATAGATTTCAATGAAAAGAAGTGTCACTGAAGTTGCACGTGAATTGCTGTATCTTTGGCTGATTTAATGCATCATTTTATGTATTCCAAATTTGTTGACTAGCCTTAAATATGCGTGTGTGTTGGTTTGTGTACGCGCCCCATGTCTTATTAGCTTAGGGCAGGTGAGTGTTTGCCTACCTGTCTACATTTTATGACATCAGTATTTGCTTAAGGACTGCACAACGTCCGATTTGTCATTGGCTGTTATTGTTCAGTTCATCCAACTGGTGCCTTGAGGTTGACTTTTGTTTTGTCCCTTCAAATGAGAAATGTGTTATTTTCTTTAACTTTTCCTCTTCGGCTCAGGGTGTTTGCCAAGTGTTCTTGACAAGAGCTATGACTTATAGTTGAGAGTTAACAACGGCTTTCTGACTGACTGTAACAGCAACTCAGATCTGCACTGAAACAGAGAAAGAATCAAACCTCAACTATTTAAGCACAAAATAGTATTGCGCAACAGGCACAGCAGCCATTTCTTGTATCACTTGACAGAGTAAGGTCATCCGTCTTTAATTCTCCATTATGCAAACCGATGTGAGAAAAAATAAACCGTGAGATGTGCTGGAGCAGAAATGATTCCTAACTAGGCACATCCTGTGTAAGCAGATCAGCTCTGATGATCAAAGTTGCCTCATTTGCTTTGAGTTTTAAGGAAGCTTCAGAAAATGAATTCCTCCTACTGCACTTGAGTGGTTAAGAACCATTACACTCAGCATGTGCAGCTTTACATGCTTAATTTCCTGAAAGTTTTATTTGGGCTTTTGCTTCTCCTCAGTGAAAACATTTACTTTAGTTTTACGGCTTTATTGACTAAATTTTATTTTTTACAAATGTGGGCAAACATTTTCATATCAGTTGAAGTTTGATATATGAATATGCACATGTGTATTTGTGCGACTGTTGTCCTCTGCCACCATCTGGGTGGTCCTCATGGATGGTTTGATCGTAATCCCCCTGTCCCATAAATCAGTGTCCGGGCTCTGGCCGAGAGCTGTTGCTGTGTGCTTCAGTGAATCGAGGGGCTTGAGGCACTAAGCCTAGACCCCAGCTGCTGTCCTGCCCTGTCCTGGCCACACGTCAGCTCTCCACACCACCTTTGAAATAACTCGTCACACATAACTGCTTTTGGGAAATGGCTCCAGCTCCACACTCGGAACAACCTCTGATGAAAGAAGCCACAGAAGGACCAGAAAATATAACTTTATGACTACATTGACTGTTTCCAGGAGTTCAAACGTTCCTTTAATGAGAATGCAAATATATTTATTAGTGATGGAATTGTTTTATATTGACTTGTGACTTATGGAAAGTGACTTTGTAACCTTTTGGGAGAGCTGCACTCAGCTCAAATGTTTCCATCTGATTGAAAGTGCTAAGATTAAAGTCATACCGTCCTCTTTGTTGGGCCTCAAGCATGATGAGTGAGGATGAAGGCCTGTCCGAGCTGTTTGACTTGCATACAGCTCTCCACTGAGCTTTTATCTAGGGAGATTGGCTGCAGCTCTGCCAAGACCCGACTCCTAGGGAGTGCTCCATCCTGAGACCTGTGGCATTAATAAAAATAATGCTGTTTGGAATAATAACAGTCAATTCTATGTAATAGAAGAGACAAGAGACACCGATGTAGCAGAATACAAAGAAACCAAGATGAAAGGCTTATAGAAGGGTCTGTGCACCTCTTTGCTCTCATGTGGGAACTTATATCAATATTTCAACATACAAACAATGCTGAGTGGGACCCTATGCCAATTTTGACCCTATGATCCATAAAGCAGACTTACAATTTGTTCTTTTGTCTGCTGAGATCACAGAGGCAGAGTATATCTTTTCTGTTCCCATTTTTTCCTCTGCCTTATGTCTTTTCACTCTTCTTGTTGCCCGTTGCACTGTGAGTGCAATTTAGTTTGATGAGCAGGTGGTCTATTTTTACGTCTGACAGTGCTTTTGGCTCCCGCCTCTGGCGTGTGGGGATTTCAGATGGAGTCAGTCATGTAGGCCAGGAGTGGCAGAGTTTTTCTTTTTTTTTTTCTTAGTAGCAATCTCAACGCCTTGCAGTCAGACCCATGCAGAGTGCTTCCTGAAAGACTTTTGTTGCTTAAGCTCTAAGCCGCACCCCAGATGGCTTTTGTGCTGGCTGTGGACACTCAGCAGAGTTTGTCAAGCCTGGTAAGTCTGTGGGCTCAGCAGGTAAAGCACTGTTGTAAAGGCAGTCCAATAAAGTAAAATGTTGCCATCACTGCATTTTTGCATCTTGAATCTTAAACAAAAGCAAAAAAATAACCCCCCCAAAAAAACGAAGACACAAAAAAGCCTGGTGGATTAGGGCAGATTGACAGACACACACAACAACAACGCAGATGCACTTAACATCAACCAGGATTGATCAAGAATTCGAGTAGGGAGCTTTCTGCTGTCTTCTTGCCCAAGTTCCTCATTGAAAAATCCAGCAACCTGCTTTGGCTGCTTCACCTTTGATCTGAAATGCATCACATGGTACTAATTAAGTAACCCTGCTCCTACTCTAGAGAATTTATGGCTCATTACATTATCTGCTCAACATTCCTTTGCATTAACTCAATGGTGACACCCAAACTAGCAGTCAATATTTTAGACAAGTGCTTGTCTTCTCTGTTACTAAGATGCTGACCTATCAAAATAAAGGATAGATGAGACCTGCCGACAGGTTTAAAATCGTCAAAGATTTAATAGAACCATGACTAACTTTATTATATTTTAATTACTAAGTTGCGCCTAAAAAAAATCTCCATTGACAACAGCAATCTGTTTATTTGCTTATTTTTTCACCTGAAAAGTTAAAGCATGAGTCATCCACTGGAGGCAATAAAATCAAGATTGTCATCTCTCACAGGGTAAAAAAAAAGAAGGAAAAAAATGGAAAGCAGCCTCTGGGTGAAAAATGAAGTGGTAACAACATGGTCAGAATGTCAGCTTGTGGTCTCTAGACTCTGATCTATAAATCAAATGAGGAGTTAGACATTTTGCATCTTTCCCCCAAGTGTTTATGGTGGAGGTTTCACAAGTGGCTACTCCTGCTCGCACTGATAAACAGCAGGGATTGGATCCAGACCCTGATGGGTTCTTGCTGGAGCCCTTGGGGCTCTCAGTCACACAGAACGGGAATGTTGGTCATTTGTTTATTACTGATGATATTTGTCTGCATCTAATCCAGGATTAGCTGGATTAGATGAGTTCTTTGTCTTGCTTTTTCCTGTATTTTCAGTCTTTCACGTTTGCCTGATGAGGTTTCCTTTTTTTCTTAGGTGAAGTGACACACTTTTACTCTTCTCTGTTCAACTGAAGTTCAAGTTATTTTATATTTTGACTTTGAATTGATTTAAAGAATGACAGATGTAGCCACTCACAAAATCACATGGATTACTTTATTTAGGGTCAATAAGAAAACTTTTTTATTGAAAAATAAAAATTTCTTTCCTTGTTTTATTGTCTGGCTTTAGACTAAAGCAATGTTTTTGTTGGCAAATCGTGGGGTCCATTTCTTGATTAGATTAAAAAAAATTAAATGGAAATAATAAGTGTTAATATAGTGTTAATTCAATCAGAAATAACCAAGGTCATCGCAAATGAGAAGCTCTGAGTGGGGCTTGTGAAAACAAACATCCTTTAAAGAAGAATTTTAAACATTTTTTTTACGTTTTTGCTTTTCTAATCTCTATTAATTAATTTCTACTTTCTGGATGAGTTCATTAAGGCGCCACTCTGTTACACACGAACATGCACAGAAGAAGACAAGCCAGTACTGCGCGTCCTATAGGTGCGAAGGCTGTTATTATCTGAGTTTATGTGAGGCCAAAAGGTTAAGCTATATGGTTTTAAAATGTCCCATTTTAACATCAATGGGAGGGAAATCCCAGTTCATAAACTTAATACAAAGACTTTGCTTTGCTTTTTAGAGATGCATCTTATTCATGTCATTAAAAAAATGTGCTGGTGAAATATATACATATTTTTTAGATACATATATATTTAAAACTAGTGTACAAATCTTTGGATTTTGCAAAAAATCCCAGATATTCACATTAACTTTACCAGTTTAACTAAAGTTCAGCAAACTGTCAAATACCTTATAACCCTCTAACTACTCAGTGGTAAGTCTAAAGTTGGGTGTGACTGGAAGTTCAGCCCCTCCTGCACGGAAATGTTTTACTTGCTGCACACGTCTTCGCTTCAGCCACAGCATTCACTGCTGAACTTCATGCGGTCTTGTTAATTGGCAGTTTTTGGTGAGTCCAGATATGCTTCATTATGCATATCTTCCCCTGTGTCCTTCACACTGTCTGCCTTTTATTTTACCGTGTCGTTTAATTGGCTGCACAATCACAGTCCCCTGTGGTACCTGAATGTGACTTTTTCTAACCCTGGAGGGGTGAAGGCCAAGTATTTTTGCCAGTTTATAGTCTTACCCCTATTTTGCTCCCTAATTTTTAACATGGAAGGCTGAAATACGTTTTTTTGTATATTTGGGAGAATTTCTGGCCTCTGAAAGCCAAAGTGTCTCTGTTTTAACACCATTCTAGACCGTGTGTTTACATGGACCTCCAGCAGCCTCTAACAGGCAGTTCTGTCAACATTGTAAGATGCCTACCTCCACAGGCCTAAAGAAAGACCACAAATGTAAGCCTTGGAGAACCGGCCCGTTCAGACCTCACCATGCCTGCTGCCTATTCTCCAAAAACTTCAAATCAGGCTGCATCAGCGTTGCTCAAAGACCGAAGAGTACTGTGATCCCACCATGGGGTGTATAGCTGTGTCTCCAGCTCTGCTACGCGTTAATCCCCATCTCTTTTAACCACAATGGGAAACATGTGCTTACCCTGTGTAGGGTACAGGCCCACCAGGGGAGAGCATGTTTACCTTTGCTCTAAAACCAACATTTCACAGCTCTTGTGAGCACTCACTTCTACAGAGTTGAAAAAGGTGACACGCTGATCTCTTTGTGACATTTTTATTTGAGATAAGCTGATTCATAACCAGAGTGGCTTCTGTATTTAACTTACCTCACACTTCTGGGTATTTTTTAAATAAAATGTACAGCAAATAGAAGTTAATATTACCCATCAGAGATGTTGCATCACTTTGACAAAAAAAAAAAAAAAAAAAAAACCTAATTTATAAATGTTAACGCTGCATTCACACCAGATGCAATTTGTGCTACAAATTTACTGCTGGACGCTTGTCCAAAAATGCGTTCATAAACTTTACGATCGAGGCAACATCGAGGGAGGAGCTATCACCTAACGTTTTTACCTCATTGCTATATGGACTCTTTATCTTATTTATAATGCATAGACGTTGAGATCAGGTTTAGTTAATATTGAAAGAGCTCTAAAAAAGCTTTAGTAATCAGTCTCCATGTCTGGGTTCATAAGATCATTCAGAGACTCTCCCAGTACGGTGAGGTTCACCATCTGCTGCAGGAACTGCATCTGACTGACGGCCACTTTCAGCAACACTTCCAGGTCTCCGTCACCGGATTTGACCAACTGTTGTCTGGCATTTGTCTGAGGAGGAAAAAAGGAAAAACAAGAACAAAATTAGACAAAGTTGGTATTGTTGTCCTAAAAGAAAAAATATTATGAAGTTCAAGAGTAGAACGGTCAGATTTTCCTCCATGTTGGTTCTGGACTCCACCCTCTAATTTTCATCGACATGTCATGGGCCAAGGCTGAGTCCCTGACGCAGCACGTCTTCTTTACCAAAATTCAGATTTTTGAACTCTTGACACATCACTCTGCCCAAAACATGCTGCCACCAGACAGATGCGCCGCACCCGACGCTTAAGTCGTGCTGCAGGACCTCTGATTGCCTCTGTGCAATGACTTAACATTGAAACTGGATGCCCCAATGCGCACATCGCATTTTTTACCAGTCACAAGAAGTCAGTTCTTTTAGTTTAGAGCTAACACAGCTTAGGACCGGACAGGGAACATTTCAGGATGGTTGGGAAAGGAAAGTGGATAAAAGAAACTCCAAAGCTTATGCACTTCAGACAAATTGTACTGAATTGTGTTCTGCTAGTCCAACTTGGCCAGCACTTCCATGAACCATAATGATTTGGGTCAGAATGCACATATATTAGTTCTATACTATAGGTGGGAGTATGCTCTGCTTTTACTGAACCAACATTCACCAATAAATATCTCATATGTTTTTAGATGTATGTGACATTAAAAAAAGCTTGCAGTCTCCAAATAATTAATGGTAATTAAACCAAAATTTTAAATTTTACCCTCTCCTACACGTTGCTATTAGGGAAGACATAACCAGTGAATGTATCTATGATTTCTGCTACTATCACGGGGGCTCCAATGTCAGGTGTGTTGTGTAACTCAGTCTGATCTTGGCCTCCTCAGCTATGGCAGGTGATATTGGGGGTTGAGTGAGCTCTTCCGTAGGTAGGGATTTTCCATGTTGCCCTTCCCAATTCTGTCCTTTCCTGTCATCTTATCTGTGCGTTCACTGCAATTTAACCTGGCCTGTGGTCCCTCTGCTCCTCTGTTCTCCTGTGCTAACCCTCTTCATTCCTAACCTTCTCGGATGACATTGTGAAAAAAGAATGACCCCCACTTGAGTCAAACTGGGCTTGGCCTATGTGACAGAGTCCTGGCACCCCATAGCGGGTACAACATCTCAGTTTTCAACCATCCATAACTTCCCAACCCCTGACCTCAGCAGCATCAAGGGCAAAAGCAGCACAATGAGCAACATATCTGCAGAAAAAAAGAAAAATCTGTGTTCAAGGACGCTGACACTGAGGTGACATTTTCCCTAAGTTCAATTGTATTAAATTGCTTTTCCTTAAAGTTTGGTCAACACAGCCACTGATGTAGGTGATGGGCTTTACAAATGTCAGAATGAAGACATAGACCCTGCAGTGGAGGAATGTACTAATCTCCACTGTCTGGGTCCGATTAGACTGACCGGTCTGTCCACAAAAAAGTGACTTAAAAAGATGCAAACGGCATGGAAAAATGCACACTCATTGTGTTGAATCGGTCTGCTGCCTTGAGCTTTTTGAAGCATTGAATCAGTCAGCGCTATGCTTTGTTTTTAACTAGAAGTCACTGACTGAAACAAATTAGTTTAACTAAAGCAGAACAAATGACTGGGATTTTCTTGTTTTTAATCAATCAGTGCTCTGTAACCTGAACGGGATTTGAATCATTTGTGAATCGTTTATCATCTGCATTCTAACTAAACGCATTGTAAACATGTTCCCACATGTGCTCATTCCAATGCAGAACTCCCAAATTGTAGTCAGAAAATACAAAAAAAAAAAAAAAAAAAAAAACTTTTTGCATTTCTAAACATAGACAATCGTACAGTAATATGTTCTCTTTAGGTTTTTGACTGTGTTCCTTCTTGGTGCAGGAAGTTTGGGAACACACACAAGCAGAATGGCTCCTTAAGCAAAATCTGATTATGCTGATTGTGTGTTTGCACGTGTGTGCGTTAGGTTGCTGCACGGACATGAGCTTTAAATGTGAGTGTTTACTTGCAGACCCCAGCTCAGCTCGAAGACGTAATCTGATTTGCAGAAAGGAATGGGTCGTTTCACATGACTGGTTTAAAGGACCCAGTCGCAAGGTTGTGCCAGCGTCCCTGCTCAGTTTGTGTGTTAATATCCATGTGTGCTCGCATGCTTGACTCTGTGCAGCATTTATTTGTTTTCAAAGAATGCGCTGCAGAACTATGAGTGTTTGTTGGTACAGGCTCCCACACGGTAGAAAAGAAGAGGTGTTGAAGTTTGTGGTGTGGTTGAGCAAAACCACATCACCAAAACGACATTTATTTTGTTCTCCTCGCTTTTAAACAAGATTTGTTTGGGGAAAAGCAATGTGAAGTTAGACCACTGCTAATAAACAGTTAATTACACATCTGGAAAATCGCAAACTAGAGTGTCATGCATCCTTTGTTTGCTATTTTCTGGTTGAATAATTTTCATCTTTACTTTTCGACTAAAACTTGATCAGAATCTTCCAGTAGCTTCAAGAGTTTCAAAAGCAACTTAAGGATCAAACTCCCAAAGCTTTTTCTCTTCCAAAGTGAATTGTTAATGTTTTTTGTAGAAAGATTTTATGTCTGAGGTGGATGTGGTCCGTCGTGTGATTATTATCGGTGATTGGACAGAGGAAATGACCACAATAAAAGTGTGTCATCTGGCCTAGTTAATGAATTCAGGTTGATTTCTGTCGTGGGGTCATCAGTTGTGGTCATCCTATACACAAGCAGAAGTGATGAAGGGCTCGAGGTGATGATGTGTGCTACCCCACGCAGAATTGTTGGTGTTTTCAACTACAAGCTGATTAAAAAATGTTAGCAGATCCTGTTTGTGGGAGCGACCATCTGTCTGTGTTCATGCCACTTTGTGTGAAAGGTTCAAGAGTGTTTGTCTGGTGTTTGTGGCTGTGGAGAGTTCATAAGCAGAACGATGCAGAGAGCAGGAAGCTCTGATCCCATCAGGCGTGTCAGCAGGGGCAGTTTTTCATAAGGTAGTAATCTCGCCACACAAAGGGGCGTCCAATATTAGACAGAGCCCCTACCCCTGAGCTAATCAAGACCTGACCTACCCTTCTCTTGGCTCACCAACTCTCCAAACATTACCTCATCAAGAGGCTAAGCCTAGCCACATGAAACTCCAGCTTTCTGGCGTACAAGATAACTCACTTAGCGCAGCATGATGGTTTGAAAAAAAATGGAAACGCAAGAAAGGGAATAAAAGAAGTAAGAACTGCCTGCAACTACCTATGGTGTCTGGTGCCAGAGAAAGGTATTTTAAAAGGCAAAGGAAAGAAAGAATCATTTTACCATGTCTTCCAGAAACTCTGTGAAGCAATTTCGTTGTATTGAATTTCCCTCCCCATCGTCCTGTTATTGCTGCTTTCCCCACAACTCTTGGAGCCTTCTATTTGAAAGGAGTATTTTTTTTGGGGGGTACAGGCTTTGTGTCACTCGGAAACACTGCATTTGTTGCCAAGGAAACAGGTCTGGGACAGAGAAACTCGAAGGCAGGGAGCACTTTTGTTTGTGAACGGATGAAGAGCGACCCGAGCTGTCACTGTGCCAGAGATTACAGTTTCAGTCCTAAAACAAGTTAATAGAGCCGCAGATTTATCGATCCAGTATCTATGTGAAGCTTTTCCTTTAAAAAAAAGAAAAATACCCACAAAAAAGGTTTTAGTAGTACAAGTGAAAAGTCACTTTGGTAGCTTACATTCTCCTAATTTACTAAGTTTCCCAGAAACCTCCTGATTTGCATAAATGGTGATTATTTAACAAAGTCACAAACATTTGTTTTTTAAAGGTTTTATTTTTTTATCATAGAGTTCTGAACAGCATGTGCATCATTAATTCACCTGAATTTGATCAAGCCTCACTGGTTTGTTCAAATGTAGCCATGCTTAATGAATGTTAGAGCCAAGTTTTGTTGTTGTTGTTGTTGTGCAAACAAGTCTGAACAACTTAATTAATTGACCATACTAAAAATGGCACAAAATGTTCCCAAGAGATAAAATTGACGTGAAATTGTGCAGCTCAGCTAAAACAGATTTTTTTTTATGCACTGCTAGGAATTTTTGTGAACTTATCACTAAATGCAAATTAGCAGTTGGTAATAAAAAAATCAAAAATTCGAGAAGAACTGCTAAAAGTAATAAAAGAAATGACACATATATTTAAGCTTTTTCCAAAATTATCTGAGGTCTGAGAAGTTTAGTTTAAACTTTGAGTTAGTTTTCTTCTATAATGTTCATTATCTATGATAAATATATCACACAAAACCTGTTTCTAAAACTAGGAAACTATATTAGTCAGTTCAAGTTCAGGTGGTCGCAGTGATATTTTGCTTGAGCTGCTTAAAGTGAGATCAGAAATAGGAATGACAAGAGCCCTGCATGGATTGATGACCCTAGAAATCCTGGCTATGCCGTAATTGAAGACCACAAACTGTTGTCAAGGGGTTCATTCGATAAACTTTGAGTTTTGAATCTGCAGTCTTATTTGTGACCTTTGCAGCAACAGAAGTTCCTTGACAAAACAACGAATGCCTGGCATTTCTCTGTGATAATGCAAAGCATTACAAAGCATTTCGGCAAAGCAGTACAAAAACAATTGAATTAAGAAATCACCTGATATCTAGCAAAAAAGGCAAACCTTTCTGGTTGTGGGTTTGTAAACTTTTTTTAAACTTCACCTTTTTAAAGTCTTTTGGTTTTGTATCTTGTTAATTAATGTACACAATTTGCCTCCATTTTTGCTTTACTTAATCATGTGATGTTTATGACTATTTCTAAGTGGTTCTATTTCCTTGTATCTTTTACAGAAGGTCCCACTTCAGTACCATGGAGGGACTGAGTAATGCAAACATGATCTCAACAGGTTTGACAGGTAGGGATTTTCTAATGCCTCCATGGATTTTATGATCAAATACCTTGTTGTCTTAGGAAAGGAAATAGATGGAGAAAGAAAGTGATTCCCATATAAAGATAAGATCATGGTGGTTGGATCGGACCTATGCCCATGGTTTTTTTTTTCTTCCTCTTTTATTCTTTTAGGATTGTGTAACCCAAGTTGTGATAGTGCAGTTAAGAATGCAGGGGCACAGACATATCACTTCTGTCAGGAGCCTCAGATCCCTTCAGTGGAGCTGAATGAAGATATGCTTTGATGGCCCACCACAGAGTCAGTAGCTTTCAAAGAAACCTGTTGATGGGACAGCAAGGCAGCCGTCCGACTGAATGAGAGGTACTGTATTGCTGGACCTCGCAGGGTGGTCGTGGCTACTCTTAGTAGAGGTCAAACAAGCTTAACCTCAACACGAGTAGTCATTTTCTTCAGGTTTGAGTCAAACATTATCTTATTTTCCTCCTATCTGCCTGGTACTTTTTCTAAATGGCAGAAAATGGAGTGTGGATGGCTGGGCGCCAGCAGACAGGTACAGAAGATGTGCTGATGAGGACTGTGATAAAGGCTGGCCAAGTTTTCAGCCTAAGGCTCAGAAAGACGTTCATGGGCAGGCTGAGACTTCAAGGCAGGTTGGGACCTGGTTTAGTGTGCTGATGGTGCTCTGGCTTGGCTCCAAGGTGAAGAAACGTGGGAAGGGAAAAACCAGCATGAAGGCCAAATGGAGGCCAGAAAATAAGGGAAAGGAGCACTGTCAGAAAAAGAAACCAAAGAAGCAGATGTGTAAAAAAAAAAAGGATTGATAAATGGCGGAGTTGGTAAGATGTACAAAAAGCCAGAGAAAGGGGGCATAAAGGAGGAGTGGAAAGCTGAGGTCATGTGCTGTAAGCTGGTGGAACGTGACTTTTCACAGGTAAAACACTCAGATGTGCAGGCAAGCAGAAAGAAGATGAGACGTGGTGATGGATGACTACTTATCCTGTGACACATTGCTTCTTCCTGGGGCGAAGAATAGGCGAGACAGGCCGGTCTCACCACTTTGCTGGCATTACAACTGCAGGGTTGGTGTGCGTGGGTGGACAATGCATTTTCAGTTTTTTGGATGGCTGCAGTAGCAAGCCTAGATCCTGCATGGTCTGGGTTGTCAAGAGGCCACCTACCTGCATTACCTCATAGTAAGACATGCTCCAAAGGAAAAGAAGGGCTTTCTAGTCAACACCTAGATCCCAAACTGGTTTAGTTGTTTTATTGTGTCTTTTTAAACACATTTTACTGTTTTGATTTAGAAACTTAAAATAAGAAATGCTCTTGATATGAGAAATTGCATTTATTTTGTTGTGCTTATGTCAGTACTTTATGCTTTTAGGATTTGAATAATATAATGAACCAAAAACATTTCCATAAAAGAATCAAATACTTCCAATTTTTTTCTTTTTTAGGTTGTGAGGGATGCGTTGATGTTATAAGCAAGTTGTTTTTGGACTTTGTCAGTCATTAGTTTTTGTATTTGTTTCTAGGACCACACTAAATCCTGATTTGGACTACGGACCAACATCCATGTCTGCAGATGTTTGCTCCTGGCATGAGCTCCATAATTGACATTCTGGTTCTGAGAATCCTGTCAGCCGATGGAACTAAGAAAAAGCAAGGACAACCCTGTGGAGCGAAACAAGGAATAAATGGAATAAAGCACTTTATCGTCTACGTATCGATGTATTATTCTTATGTATTTTACATTTCTGTAAACATATAAACTCTTCATGAAATGTGCAATATATCTACTTGCATTCAAGGTTCCACTGGATGATTGCTCAATATGTGGAAATCTATTTTCAATCTCCTTCTAAAGTCACAAAGATGTCATTGTCATCAACGTGTTTATACAAAACATGAAAACCAAAAACTCTTTTAATCCAGCTGCATATTTTTGTGACACATTGGCAGCCTTCATTGATGTTGGAGAATAATATTGCCAAGCTTTGTATTGTGATTTACTGCAGCATGACTTTTGTTGTGTCTGTAAAACTTTAATGGAAATAAAAAAAAAATTCAAGCATTTCTTGATTTGTTTACTCATTGCAGCAGGAGATTATTTATACTTTTACATTGTTTTTGGAGGTGGTTTTAGTATCGGTTGATACAGTGGCCCTGAACTACAAATCAATCAATGCAAAAGCATGTTAAAGATTATGACAATTGAAAAGCTAAACTTGTCAGATGATATTTAATAATTTAAAAAAATTCCATTTTGAAAATCAAAACAAAATTCCATAAACGAAAAAAGGACAACAAAAGTAATTTCTAGAAATCAAAATAACAAGTAAACAAGAAATTATTTAATTTGAAGAAGAAGGAAAAGAACGTTTTGCTCAAATCGTGGTTAAGAGTTGATTGACTGAATTCCTAACTGGAATTTTGTTTTTATTTCTAAAATTTAATGTTATTTTTTGTTTTGCTTTTTTAATTGTTTTTTTTGCAATGAGTGATTTGTTGATGTGGTTTGCACTTGAGGGCCACCGTAGATTGGATTATTGTGTTACATTAATCCCAGTTAACTCAAAATGTTGTATAGCAATGTTGGTCCATAGTAGAAGATAAGTTTGCAAGACAGCTAAACATTCTTCAGTATCCACTCTATCACAAACTAAAGCAAGATAAAGAAATTCTGTTTTTTTTTTTTTAATCTTTGCATACTTGTGACTCCCATCATGTAAAATCAATGCCAACATTTTAATGTATGCCACCTAGTGCCTTTAAAGTGGAACTAAGTGAAACTTCTTCACTTTCACTCTTTAGTAAAGAGAAGTTCAACGAAAATATGGAAATTTGTGACATTTAACTGGTTATAGGTTGTAATGTTATTACTAAGCTCAGCAATGTTTTTGACTCTTGAATTTGCTGATGTGGCATTTTGTTGTCGTGTCATTTTTATTGTTCCAAAACAGTTAACCACTTGGATTTTTTTTTTTGAGATGGTTAAAAAAAATAATAATTCCATAAAACCTGTGTTTCCCTGCTAATTTTTTCATCCACTCTTAAATATGTTAGAGAAGTGTTGAATGTCACAGTGTAGATCATCATGACTCAAACCATGGGGAGTTTTCAACCATTCCAAGAATAAAAATCCCCACAGTGCTTTGTTTTTTGTAGAAGTTACTCTGGAGTACATTGTAGATTCATACGTTGTTTGTCTTTTATGTCTGAAAAAGTTCAGCAGTGATTCCCATTCAAATGCTGTTTACTGTCAATTTACATTGGTGGGAGCTATGGTCGCAGTGGGGGATGGGATGTTGGTGCATGAGTGTAATGGGTTGCTAAGGGTGTAATTATTCCTCGAGGGGTTGAATATTGATGTCTTTCTGCGATAAAACAAAGAGGAACGAGTTGGCCTTTACTGCAGTTTGTTCGGGCTTTTATTCTCATGCTTGACAATCTTCTGACAAGCTGTTCAAAGCCTCGTAGGGATCATATTAAGACTCAGATTTGAGGCGGACAGGGTCAGTAGACTATGAAAAAGGAATAGGGCAGTGAAGGCCGCCGCATGATGTTCTGGAACTTGAGCTTCATGACATCTTTATGGCCTTGATTGTGGTCAACAACATTAGCATGTCCACAATGCACTTCTTTGCTTGTCTGCCTGCATTGCTTTTATTTTTTTTCCTCTCACACATACACATATACACAACTTTTTTTTTGGTGGGGGGTGACCCCGGTGCAGCTCTCAATTCACCGCACTTCTATAGCTTTGAATGGACCGGATCAACAAAAGGTGACATAATTTTCTCAGGGTTTGATTGGCCCCCTCCATGCCACAAGATGACATCATTCAACCCCCGCCGCAACACATTAACACCAGCACCGGCAAACAATTGCCCCCCATCCCCTATGTTCTTGGATGCTGGGTTGTCAAGACAGCAGGCCTGGATGGCAGAGCAGGACTTGGCAGCATTCAGAAACATCGCAGTGAGTCAGGCAGTGTGTGGTAAACAGTCTTGAGAAATTATACAGGCTTGTCAAAGGGAGGAATAAAACTTCCATTATAAATGATGGTTATTACTTACATATGCATTTGTGATCAATATTATTACATTTGAAATGTATCAAAAATAAGTCTCTAAATTCAATGACATAATTATTTAGATCTATTTTTTTTCCTAACATTGGTAAAACTCCTACTGCTTGAGAAACAAAAGAGTGGCCACTTGCTGCCTACAACTTGTAACCCTGACTAATAAATGCCTTGTTTCATCCTGGTGTGTCTCCAGGAGCATTACACACCCTCTGCACCAGAGTATCACACACATACAAATGACCACTTCCTCTTGGAACTGTCATTAATGAGGATAATTTGAAGTGAGGTTAAAATACAGTCCGGAGCCAAACCTTGTTGGTTACAAACACTCTTGCAGCATAGACGTCTTTGAGCACGCTCCAAACCATTTTCTCAAACTGGAGCTTTAACCAAAGTGGGGGGAAAAAAATGACAGTTCCCACTTGGTTTTGGAGTTCTTCCATGATTTTTGTGATTGTGTCCAATTACATTAAAAAAGTCCCATTTACTGAGTGGTGCTGCATACATTTCTCTTATTTCAAGAACATAATGGTATCTTCCGACTCCTTAGCAAATATTTTATGTCCAAAACTCTCCTCTGTTCAGGCCCTGTTCTTGCTATTCTTTGTGGTGTGATGTAATTTACTGTGGTGTTGCGGTGAGGCCGCTCCTCGGACTTCCTTTGAAGGAAGCATAGCTTTTAGTGGGTTCTTCATCTTCATTGAGGTTTGACTGGGTATTGGTTACGTCTGGCATGCCGTGGATGCATAGACTCACAGTGTCCATGACGTTAATCAACTTAGTTCTGCTTTGTGTTTGAGGAATAGTGAGAATAGCTAGCTTTCATTTATACTTCATGGCATTTTCTAATTTAAACTGTTTTTTTCTCTCTTTAACAGAACTATCTATGCAGTTGCACAACCACAAACTGCTGCATCAAACCAGCAGTAGGGAATTGTGGCCTATTTATGAAGACATTCTTGATTGGCATGGCCGAATAGATGAAGGAGGTGCATGGCAAGGTATCCCTGGGTGTCACCCTCTCCATCTCTCATTTCTGTCATTCTCTCTTAATCCTTATTGAGAGGGAGAAGAGGAGACTGTGGAAGTGGGGCAAGTTGAGGAGGAGGGAAGCAGCACAGCAGGCCAAAGGCTCCACTGACATCCATGGGAATCTGCTGATCTATTCAGCAGCAATTATCAGCATCAATGCCGAGAGGCAGTGGCAAGGCAAGGGGTGGGGGCCAGGGGTTGTGGGACAGTTCTAGGGGCGGGGCTTAACAAGAAAAATGGAAATAATGGTGAACTAAGAGAGCCAGTAGCTGGTGGGGAGGGAAAGTGAAAGAGGTGCTGATGCACAGAGAGACGTGGGATCACTTTTTAGGATGGTGAAGATGATGTTATCTTGACATCATGAGCAAGCAGTTTTTTAATCCCACCCCACCTCTTTCGCAGAGCAGAATTTCCCTTTTCTCTGTGTCTGGTCTCTGGGGAAGTGGTTACAAGAAAAGAAGTATTTTAACACATGAAATTTACAGCTCACAATCAAAACTGTAGCATTTAATCAAAGCTCACATCCAGTTTTTAATAATTATAAAATATAATCACTTTAATTGCTAGTGAAATTATGTTGATTTTGTTTGATTTATAAATAATCATAGCAGAATGTCCTTAAAACCAATGCATTGAAGTCTTTTAATGTGAAATAATGTGTAACCTTCTCAAGTCTATGTTGCCAGCTCTCTGCCTTCCCCACCCCCCCACATCATACATCACTCTGACAGGTCATTTCACTCCTGGATTCAGAATTCAAGCTGAAAGACCACTTTAAACACTCAGAGTTGTCCCCGTTTGGTGAGAACGTCACTCCCATCCCACCGAACACCAGTTTGAACTTCAGCCAAGTAGTAGAGCCAGATCTGTCCGACAGGGGAAATTATGACAAATGATGCATTTTCTCTCCATTTTACCCCCTTTTTTCACTTCACTTGAAAATCTAAAATTTTCCAGCTGAGGGGGATTTGCTGCAGCAGCTTTAGTGGGCTGACCTTTTACTGCTAGTCAAAGAGGAACGGCTGAATTTAGATGGAAGGCCAAAACTTTTAGAGATGTGTTTCTTCATGAGTGTGGCTCATTTCTTTTCTCTGCGAAAAAAAAATAGGTTAAGTCAAAGGTTAGGTTTGCACTTGTCCTTTTTGTTAGAAGAGCTGGTGATACTCTGGAGTTTTTCTCTGTAACACCGTCATATGTCTCATTATGAGTTTGGTGAATTTAGATAAATAGTGTCAAGTTCTCAGCTGCAGGGAGTAATGATGTCTTGATGTAGAGCTGTCAAAACATCTCACAGCAAATTGTTTTTTATAGTCTACAAGTTGAATTTAAATATTTTTTAATATTTTATTCTTTCAATCATTATTTTTGCTCTATGACAAAATCGTTGTGTAATTAAAATGAAGTTTGTTTGTTGATACTCAAAATACATTTAAAACAAAGATATGTAAACTAAGCTGAAAGGAGAATAACATCGATAATGACAATTATGACAAAATGTTTATTTTTTTAGCCATTACATTTATGTTATATATATATACATATATATATATATATATATATATATAATTTTAGTAGCCATGCTTGCTATTATTCTAAATACATTTTAAATACACTTCTAAACAAATACGCCAAACGTGACGTAATGTTGTGTTCACACCGAATTGGACTGAGGAAGGAATGATAAAAAAAGAATAATATTGAAGAAGAACAATCAGGTTCTTGTCCATGTTTGTATTGGAAGGCACTTCTTCTTTGCTGCTTTCAGTAGCAAACACTGATACACTACAGTGCCCCCTTGCAGGAAACAACCGCAAAAGGGCAACTGGTTGCTAGTTGGAAAACAACAAATATATGAGTCTATTTATGTAAAATAAATAAATAACAAGTACGTCGCTCCTGAGTATAAGACGCACCCCTGCCAAATAATGCAAAAAGGCACGACTTACACTCCAAAAATTAGAGTACTTGATGTACATCAAGTGAAAAATAATTTTTGTCTTTCAAAATCTCTTTCTTTTATTTATCAAATATCAAAAAGTCATCAGGCCACATATTAAACAACACCATTATCCTAGTGAAATCAGTGGTAATTCCCCCATCATCTCAAATGTAAAAAGTAACTGGTGGCAGTTCTTGCTTACTCTGTAAAAAAAAAAAAAATTAACATCAATGTGACAGAGCAACAGATGGACAAATCCCATTTTAGGAAATACTTGAATAACAGGAGCATTTTTTTAATACAGAAGAAAAAAAGTAGCTTTCAAAGAAAACAACCAACTAAAGTTAATGTACTTCAAAATTCCAACCCTGAGTACAACACTTGGATTACTATCCATACCCATGTGTTTACATACATGACATTTAAATAGTCACATTAAACAAACGCCAGTTTCCTTTAAAAGTGCCCATTCTGCACCTTTGGAAATGTTTATTCCACCACATTTGTACTTAGATAAAACCCATTTTTAAACAACTTTCACTTTTTTCCTGCACTGGACAATCCAGGAAACAGGTGCCCTCTGTTTCCACAGCCTCCCACATCATACAGTGTAGTGTTTGATACAAGTACAATTTAATTGATCACGTTAATAATAATAAAAAAATATATATATATATATATATATATATATATTTAAACTGTCCAAAATATAGATTAGAATATTAATATTAGTAAGATTGACAACTCACAATTTTTTTTTTTTTCCAATTGTCAAGAAGTTATTAATCCAAACACCATATTTAGTATTTTGTAGTTGTGAAGGGTGATTAGAAGTGTCACATGGTCGCATTATCTTGCCTTGACCGCTGTGACAGCAGGCTGTCACCCACCCAGCAGGAATCCTTTGGTGAGGGAAAGCAGTGACCTCTTGACATGCACACACAGAGTTCCTTTTTACACGCAGCACTTGAATTTCGTTTCCTGATGTGTAAAGCTTGCAGAAGGGTGAGGAACAACAAGAACTCACACGGCCATCTATCACAGCGATAGCTGAGGGGACTGCAGGTGACTTGGGTTCTCATGAGTGAGTCTAAACTTGTCCCAGTAGAAATCCAAAGAGATAATTCTGTTTCCACGTCTCACGTTCAATGATAAACATGCATCTCAGATAACCAGCCAGTGAGTCAGATAAGGCCTCTCATTCCTGTATCTGGTCGGGTCGATAGCCATCGGTTTTGGTGGTAGTTAAGCCTTTGTTTACACAGCCAGTGAGGCTCTCAGTGCAAACACTGAATCAATCCCTTCATTCAGTTAGAAATTCACCACCGTGTTTTCACACAGCTAAATATTTTGCATTCATGACAGGGGCAGGTTTATTAAAACAGGCCATAGAATTTGATTTAATATAGTTCAAATGAGAAAGAACACCAAAAGAAATTGAAGAACTTTTTGTTTTTGGCTCATCTCCAATGCACTTACTCACAAATTTGATTGCTTCATATTTTGTTTTTCCATTAGCCTTTTTGTGTTCTCTAGGCTTTTCCTTCTTCCTGATTTTTGAGCTGACACATAGTCATAGACTAAATTATTCTTTCCCACTTCACTGAGTAGTTTCTCAAATTATGAAAACTAAGTACATCCCTCATTGTGATTTCTCTAAATTAGGTCATCAGGTACAAATACGTATCCAGTGTCTAAACTGACACATATTTAAAAATTAATTATAGTATGTTTTGTGCATAAAAAGTTTAAAAAGCATACATTTAATAATAATTGTTTTATGAAAAGTTTCAGACATCAAACCTGTGCATACAGTGCATGCAAACATTAATTATGCTTGGCTTGTTAAATACATATTTTCAAATCTTTTTGCTGTGCAGCTGGGAAACATTTTTGTAGACTTTAAGAAATGAAAAGGATTTTAAAGATCAAACTTCACTTTCAGAAACTTTAAAAATCTAAAAGTATTGATAAAACTTTAAACATCACTCTTCAAACATAAACATAAACATAACACAAAAATCCCTTCCTACATTTTATTGTAAAAAGCAGCTCATTTACAAATCTTTAAGAACTTCAAAGAACGTCTAAGGACTTTACATTCACATGACAAATAGCAAATAACTACTTGCATCCTGTGTGCAGAGATATCAAAATAATCTGTCATAGATATAACCCTTCTTTACTTTTTATCTTGAAACAGAAGATGATCAAAATACAACAAAGTCAGCTTGTTGGTTCCCTTGTGTGTTTTTTTAGTTTTGTTCATTAAGACTGAAATGCAGTTCAGAGAGTTGATCTTACATGATCTTATCAGAATGTCCGTTTTGTTGTGAGAAATTCAAAACACTTCCTTCTTCATTGAAAGCTCCTGGAAACTATTCAGGCTTTTTTTGTAGACAATCATTTCTATAAACAAAAAATGTGCACGTTTGTCTTTCTTTGTCAAAATGAGCATTTTTTTCCACAAGAATGTATTTTTATCGTCTTACTCTTTTTCATATGTAAAATCCAACATGAAATGCATCCAATGTAATAATTGCAAAAAAAAAAAAATGGTAACAGAAATTTCCCCTTAAATTATGATTATTATTTTATGCAAACATTTTACTCTGACAAAATAAATGCTCAATGCACATAAACATTTCTGGAGGCAACTCAGCAAACCCATTAGTGAAAGCATTGCAGTAATTGAGGCAAGCCGCTCCACAGTATTTACCTTTAGTCTGCTCTGATATAAGCATCAGTTTAAAAGAATATTATTTTAGTTTGAGAAAGGCAAATTTGCCATTCACGAGGGAACTGGATTGAAATGCAGCAGTCCAGTAGCATACAGTCTGTCAGTGTTTGAGAGGGAAAACTGAGGGCTGTGTGTCTCCAGCTCTGCTCTGAAACTCTAATTGCAAGAGTCGTGGCCAACAAATGTTCCTACAGGGGCTGTCGTGTTGCGTACTGCTCAGCTTGAGAAAATGCAGGAACTTCTAAATGTGCATCCAAAGCTTTGTTTGTGTGCTTTTGTCAGGTGTGTTGTAATTTACTTTTTTTTTACACAATGAATCAGCTCCTTCTGTGAGGTGTCATTGTTCTCACAAGTGGATTAAAAGCATTCTCATGATGAATCCTCCTGAGAATGAGAAAAAAAAATACTCCCAATGCCTCCTTCAAACAGCTTGAATGACTTATCGCTTTTTTTTTTTTTGTATTCTGGCACCAGAATCTTATGGAGCAACTCACAAATTAGATTTTGTACTTTTTCTTTTTTTTTTTTTTGTTTCATGATATTTTTACCCAGAGTTATGCAACTTTTATTTCATTTTTAAAGAAGACCTGAATCGAGCCATTTGCTAAGTCCCACTAAACATCTATTACATAAAGCTGTTTTTCTGGCTTCGATACAATCTTCTAAAAATTCCACACCCTGCATCAACCCACCTGGAAACTCCCCATAGAAATGCTGCATGATCTCAATGCAAGAAAGGCAACAAGAAAAAGTGATGGAGGCCTTAGAATCCTTCCAGTGAAACATATTAAAATGTTTTTGTTTATGTGCTTACACAAAGGGCATGTAGGAGAGACAGAAAAAAATACAGTGTGGAGCCACAGCATCGCAGCTGGGGCCAAACAATGCATATCGAATAATTAGTGTAATGGCCATAATGACAGTAGTGGTTCTGAGGTTATCGAGAGGTTAGCTTGAGGAGGAGCTGCAGTTCAAGGCGCTAAAAAAGAATTCGAGAGTTTATTTAAAGTTTAGGTCTTCACAAAATTGCATTTTATTTTAAATTCAAGACACTTTTTAGTGTTTTGTTTTGAACTTGAATGGAAGACGGAGAATGTGGGATGGATGGGAGTGAAAGAGTGTCTTGGGACGAGTGCACATCCTGTCAGCTGAGTTTCTTTCTACCTCTCCCACCGTCCTTCCCATTTCTGCTCTCCCCAACAGCTGGTGCTTCCCAACTGCATGCAGGGTGATGTGTGGGTTGAAGAGGTCTCTCCTCAGAGTCTCCAGCTGAATCAGGGCTCGGCATGGAGTGGCTCTCTGGGGCTAACTGACCTTTCTGCCCTGAGGTTAACCTCTTAGCTTCATTTCTCCCCTGGGCCAAAACCATTGCCATACTGAACACATTAACCCACTGACCTCACTGATACAGGGAACACCTTTCTGTCACTCTGTAGTAGCGATGAGCATTAAAAATGGCTTTGGGAATCTATTTTTGCACGCCATTTTAATTTTTAAAAGTTAAGCATAAGCTGTATTTGTCATGCCTTTATCTTAGTACATGCATTTTAAGACTTGTTGCTTCTGACAGAAAAAGGGTCATTTTGATCTTAGTTCCAGAACATGTTGGGCCAAAAACTTGTTTGATCTCATTATTTATATCTTCTGTCTTTAGGTTTAATCTAGATATGTTGCAACTCTGGAATTTCTGTAGTCTTTGCACAGTTTAAACAGGGCAACCTTCTTTCAATTGATGACCATAATTTTCAGTTAACAATGTATATTTAACTTTTTTTATTTTGTTTATTTTATTTTATTTTAATTCTACATTTTCTCTCAATTGATTGAGCCCAACACCAGAAAATAATTCTTATATTGCAGATTTTGGGGAAGAAAATCCTGGGTGCCTCTTGTCAGATTAGGTAATTATGCTAACAAGAAGAAATGGTTCTATCACAATTAGATGTAGGCTTGAATTGTTTTAAAATGTTACCTGGATTGCAGTTTTGCTAATAATCTTTTTCATTCAAGTTGTAATGATTATAGGGGGCAAATATGAATGTACCTTCTGTATGTAAGCAAAGCAAATGTATTAAACATAGGAAGTTCATGACTCTGTCACACTATAAGGGAGCTCTAAGTTTGTTAAGCTGCAATTAGATGTATGAGTTCAGCAGATTCTGATTGAGGTTGAAGGCTGAGTTTCTAAGGCGGCAGGCTGTAGGGTTGCCAGGATGGTCAGGTGGGGGGCTCAAGGCTGGGAGACTGTCGCAAGGTAGCACAACCCCTCCTACACGCTTGATCTGCCCAGCATGCGCAGGACTTAAGGGCAAAAGCTGGGGATTATCTCCGCTGCACTTCCACCTCTACCACCCACTGCCTCCTCGCAATGCTTTACCTCCTCTCATGCTTTTAACCTGCAGCTGCAGATGGGACGGCCACGTGCACACACCCTTTTTCTGTCAATTCTTGATACATTGATTCAGTTCATGCTTCTTTGGCACATGTTAATTCAGAGCAGCCTTTAACTTCTACAGTAAAACGCAATTCTGGAGCAATATTTAACTTCCTCTGGTGCCAAAAAACGCAAGATTCATCATTTTGTTTTATGAATCTCAAATTACCAGACAGGAAACAATACTCAAATTCTTTCCAATTCCTCCTGGGGTATTCACCCACACACTTGTCCTTAACTGAGAAACTCTGATGGCGCTTCCAAGGAAAGATACTTTTGTTCTTAATAATGAAGACGTTCCTAACATGATTGTAGCAAAACATCTGAGAATTTAGCAAATGCTACAGATTTGTATAGCTGGATTGATCTTTCAAATGATGTCACAGAAGGAGCCTCTTCTTCAACATCTATTTAAGATTCTTTTCATAAAGCGCTTCTTTAAAAGACAACTTACATTTCATTTCCTCCTAACACATGGCCCACTGTGTTTGTTGATTTTGTGTGATAATTATCTTTGTGTCCTGTTTGACAAAACACCTCCTCAAAAACCTAACAGGCCTGTCTGATGAGCAGCTTGTCTCCCATGATGTCATGTATAAGTGCTAAGAAGCATCTAGTCTCTGTGTGGGTTGAAAAGCAAACGGTAGCTTTATGCGATAGCAACTATAGATACAGAGCAATGAATCCCTTTTCACAATCGGATGACATCAGTCTGTCAGTGGCTGATCTAGCAACTCTACAAGAAAGGTTGTGGAGATCAAAAGGCAGATGACTCACCAAACTTATAAGATATGATCGTATTGTTCTCCTTGGAAAAGAGAGAATTAAACAAAGATTTATGGAAATGACCTAATCGCGATGGAATAGAGACACATCTCCTGTTTGCATGCCGTTAAGTGGTTTGAACATCTTGGACAAAGTGTTATAGCGCTGTCTTTGGCAAAAAATATATCTTTTCATGTCCAAGCTGCAGTTTGATATGTGTCTTCCACTGTTGTTGTTAAAGTAAAGTGATATAGAAAGGATTTTTGCCAGCATGAAAAATGTAGAGCAGTTTTGTACCGTTCCCTCCATTCAGGTTTAGACAGGTTCAGTGAGTCAAAATGTGCTCTTAGAAAGTGGATGTGTGTTGACATGTTCTCACAGCGCGCCTTAGCCCAGTCTCCAGGGTAGAGGTTGCAACCAACCTGTATGTGTGCGCACGTTCATCTATCTTAATAGAGGATGAAGGCATGGAGGGCTGTCACTACATAATGGGCCTGATATGCGATGAGCAACTGACACAAACCTATGTGATGACAGGAGTTGCAGAAACAATGAGGTCATTATATTGTCTGCTACCGAAAACTATAGACACAAACAAAAACTGTCACTTTAGTTTTAAGGGAGCGCAAAAAGGGTGTGTAAAGAAGTCACAGGTGAGGTAATGGATGGAATATGATTAGGATCGTGTGCTTACGCCTTGCTATTGGTGTGCAGTTGTGTATAGAGTTTATCTAGGCTAGTGCATGGATGCATTACATTTTGCACTGTGTGGAATTCTTATCAAAACGCATCCTCCACACCTCGTCTTCTCCTGTTTCCCCAATCCCCTTAGAATGGCCTCTGTAAACCATTTTGCAGGCACGTAGCCTCTGCACTCCTCCCTTCATCTTCCCATGTTTGGTAGCACATTGCCCTCACACACTGCTGGCAAATGGCCATGCAAGAGTGAGGAGAGACCAGATTTGCCGGCATTACTGAATACCCACACCTGACAGATTGTTAAAGCACAATGCCGGTGCAGAATCAAAGCATCAAAGTTGCAGCTGCAGAGTATCATTCAATCTGCTAGCAACCAAAGATCTGCAGACCGTTTAGAACGCCAAGTCAAATAAAAAGTGATGTAAGTTATCCCTCTTAATTTCTACTTTTTTTTATTTTTATCAGGAACATATGCACAGAACTCCTCAAACAGAATCAGGTACCCACAAGTGCTGTGACTATTACAGGAAGTTTGAGCAAACAAAAGTTAATCTACTGCTTTTGTAAGACCAGGATTTATGAAAGACAAATTAAACTACATGCCTGGCATTCACTGTCCTGCTAATCTTGAACTGCCACTGCGATCATCGGTGTACGTTTGATATACTCTGTTTAAAGTCCATGGAAAACATCGAAAGAAATTTACTCAAAGATTAATAGAGCACGATTGACACAATGGATCCCAGATATGGTGGAAATTTACTCTTAAATTTAGTGCTTGTATGGTAAAGTTTGAATCTTTCATGGAGGGATGTCTACAGTTTTAGGTGAAACTTTGCAGTTTAGGTGGGCCTGCTGTGTTAGCTTAGCTCTGACAGCACCTGGGGCTGTTTAGTGTCCTGGCTAGATAGAACCGCTGGAGAAAATTCAACTCAGTGAGAGAGCAGTTTCATTTTCAGAGAGAAAAAGTGCCTTGTAATGTAAGCATGCCAGTAACGCTGCCACATGTCTCATGTCAAACCGACAAATCAATTCACACACGATGTCTTGCCGAATACACGACGCAAAATGTCAAAGGCATGTTTAGCAAATGATTGCAAGTCACAAATGGACAGTTCGTCAACAAAATGATGATACTAATAAAAAGTATATTTCAAAACACCTATGATTCAGCTTTCAGAGAACATGCTTGGTCCTACCATACATGATGGTTGGACGAGGATCTAAAACTACAGCAAGCCGTTAACCCTACTTGTTAAGTATTTTTCCAGGTTTTTTTTATTGGTCTTTCAGCAGGATGCCACTTCAATTATCTATAAAGACTATGAGTCCTTAATCCCCAAACAGGCCTTCCATTTGCCCCTCCATGGAGTCTCTTTTTTTTCCTGTCAGTGCACTGGATCTACCTCAGAAGCCAGTTGGCTGCAATTCTTTCTCCAGATCAAGTTTCGACACTCGAGTTGCAGCCCAACATTTTGGTACTTTCGCAGCCTCAGGGTCCAGGTCACAAATGAGTTTCTCTTTTCTGATGCATGACAGAGGCCAGGACAAGCTCTCCTCCCTGGGTAGGGCAATGTTCTGCCTCGCTCGGTGTTGACCTGACGAGACAACCACAAGAATTTGGCTGGCTCTGACTCTTTTTTTTTGGGGCTTCCATTCTACCTCAATGTTCTGCGCTCGATTTCGGTTTTCTTGATCGGTCCCTAACAAAACCACAAAAGAGGAGGAGCCGATGCAGTGAGACTGCCGAACAGCTCGCAGTGAGGTCATAGACTGTGTGCCCCAGCTTAATACTTGGCATGCTGCATGGGAACTGTTTTTGAATCTCCCTCACCACTGTTACCTCCTATTCCCTCATCTTCTCCTGTTTCCCTTCGCCCACTCCATAATCCAGCTTTCTTTCAGGAATCTGACATCTTAACACCTCATCATCCTTCAACCTTCTAGTCTGGAGAAGAGGCAGAGAAACATATGGTATCTATATCATGCTTATACATTACTCATCTTGAGATCTCATCCATGCATGCAGCACCAGCTTTCCCACACACAAAAATTATTGGTGTGGCTGCATTTTGGCATTACAAGATGGTGCCATGACGTGACGTATTAGCATAAAGGCATCCCTGCCAAATTGACTATATGTTACAGCTTTCCTCCTTGAATAGCATTTCATGAGAAAAAAAGGAAAGCTTTTAACTTTTAAGACAAACTTCTTACTGTCTAAGAAGACAGAAGACATGAAATCCACGTAATTGTTTTTTTTTTTTTGTGGTGGGATGAGAGGGTCAAATTTGAAACATGAAGACAGAGATTTAAGGTGTCGGCTTAAATGGGACTCTGGAGTAATAATTTGCTTTGAAAAAACATGCAATCTAGATGGTTTGGATCTAAATACATTTTTTAGATTGAGCCAAAAAGAAGAAATAAAAATAAGCAATAAGCGCGATTGCAGTGAGTTGCCCACAAAGCCTGTCACACTTCAACAGCTCAGTTACCATCTTAACAGACTTTCAGTACAATTTACTTGAATCCCACCGCACTCAATCGCAATGTTTCTCTGTTGTTCAAACTCTGCTAAACTTTAATACATGATGAGACATGCACGTCTTGGGAACATATCAGCTGTCAGTCATACATTACCTTGTTCCAACACCTTCGTAGACACAAAGGTGCCAGCATTGTTTCTATAATACTCTCTTTCTCTCCGCTAGCTTGCTTTTTTCGTTTTACAGTGAGAGAAAGAGAACGGGGGGAAAATACTCACTTCCTGCATTAGAACGTGTCATGTTTCTGTCTCGCACAAACAGCCCCTTGTCTACCGGTGCAATTTACCTGTCCCATAACCATAAGGGCTGTTGTTCCCCGTTTGCTTCATCAGGGAACAGAACACAGTTCACAGGGAGGACAGGCTAAACTATATGCTGCTGTGGTGCTCCACAATTACTAAGAAAGACACAAGATGTGAGGGATGTCATAAAAGCACAAAGAAAACATATCAACACATAATATAGATGAGACAAACTGCTAATGAATAAATATCTGTCTATAATATGTAGAACTTTTTCTGGTGTCCCACCTTGTTGCAGTCGCCTTCTGTGTAAAAAGGTTTTGCTTGTCCCTGTAGATAAGCATGACTTTAATCCAATTGTCTACAAATTCAGATTTGGTCATCATTTTAGCTTTATTTTTGGGTTGCATGTACTGGTGAGTGTTCTAGAGAACTAAAAAAAAGATCATGAATTGTGCTGTGTTTACAAAACACTGCAGCCTTCTACTTTTTAATCTTACATGTATTTTGACTGTTGAGGCTCATGAACGCATTCAATCAGGTAACTTTTCCAAATCCAGGTTATGCTTTGAAGTGAAACAGCTTGACTTTGCATCACATAAAGAGCCACTCTTTGAATCTGTCATCAGTTTGCAAGCAGAGACAGAGAAAAAAATGAGAAGAAAGAACTTGGACCGAAGCCTTAAAGTGCTATGGTAACCTGCTCATGAAAACCCACTTGGAATCACATAAGTGAACAATTGTGACAAATTTTTGTATCTATGAAATATGAAGCTTCTCAGATGCGTCCTGGAAAACAAAAACTGCAATTGAAACAAACTGTCAAAATTCTATATTTTGGAAGACAAAGTCTTAGTAACTTGAGGTGTATTCAGACTGGACACATTTGGTTCTCTATGTGTACCAGAGGTCATCTCCTCTGATTCGGAACAAATTTTAGTCTGAATACGCTTAAGTGGCCCCTGGTCCGGGACTAGGAACTTCTCTCAGACCATCTTTCAAGGTGGTCTCAGCTAGTTTTTAATCAGACTGAGCTTCGGTTTGCTCTGAGTTTCCGTAGTCTGAATATGCTCTGTGCTCAGAGCGGAAGAACTGTACCAAAATGGCCACCGTAGACGGGCATAATGTGATGTAAACAATAGGAATGAAGCACCGATGAGCCGCGGATAATGTTGAGCAACGATGAGACACAGCAACTCGTTGAAATGTGGTCGCACGAAGGCAGGGTCCATAAAACAACTTCTAACATGATGAACATTGCTTCTCCCACTGTTTTCCCCACAGTAGCACGCCTCCGTCGTACCAAGTAACAAGTAAAAAGTGTTTTATATCACTCTGATTCAGATATTCTACAGTAGTCAGCAAAATAAAGTTTGAACAAGTCAACTATTTTGACAAGGATTGGATGCGCAGAACTGCCATCTTTCTCTTGTTGTTTTGACCCGCCCTTCCTGGCCAATGACTAAAGAGAAATTTAGTCACGTGGTTTTGTTTACATGCTTTGGTTCGAAACATACATTTCCAGTTGTTGTCAGTCTGAATACAAACCAAACGCAAGGTTCGGGACTCAATCCGGACCAAATTAAGCAGACCCTGTCCAGAACAATGGACTTAATCTGAATCATGAGTCATCAACTTTTTTGACTCATGTTTTAGCATAAAAATTTATTTATTACAAAGGTTTTTCAAGCTATGTTCGTTATGGCAACACCTTTATCTATCCTACTCAGTGTTGATTGAAACATACTGTATCCCATTTCCTCCAAATGATAGCAATCCTGAATTTAATGCTAGTTTGAAATACAGTCAGTGGTACTTTATCCAGTGTTTTAGCTGCATAGCACTGAATGTAAGATGTGACATACAACTAAACTCTACCTCCTTAAACTTAAACTCAATTACATCTACAAAACTCTGCAAAACTCATTTTTATTTACTTGGTAAATTGTTTTTTTCTTGCAAAAACCAAACATTTGAAATTAGAAATCTGTGTAAGTTGACTGAAAGATGGTTTCTTTTTCATTACACATTATTTTAAACCAAGTAAAATATGTTCTTACTTTACTAACATTTTTATGAATAGGTGTTGTAATAAAAACAATGCAAAAAAACTAAGATTGGCACTAAAATTCAGAAAAAAGTATTTAAAAATAATGAAATGGGAAAAACTCAATCATATGACATGAGACAACAACTTATTCAGCATTTGAATGTAATTATGGTACAAATTAATTAAAACAGCTATAGTGATTACTAACTTGAACCTGGTGTGACTGTGACTAGAAAGCCTTAGAACTTGATGGAACCTGAATGTGACATTTAAGAAACTGGACCTAAGTGAAATAATCTAAACAGCAAAATCATGAAAACTACATGAAATAAAAAAAAAAACCACAAAACATAACACACTTGAACTTGCACACTAAAGCCAGTAGTAGACCTTTCTAATCTGTTAGAAAGCTATTCAAGACTGGAATTTCTGCTTCATAAAAGTTCAACTTTTCTTACTGTTTTGAAAAAGTAAACAGATATCTTTTCAGGAACCCCTATTGAAGACTATTTCACATTGTAGCACCTTGGAATGCTGATTGATCTGCATCATAACTGATACACAGCTTACAGCTTGGTAAAATGCGTTGTCTTGTGATTATATCTTGGCAACCCTGCAAGAATCAGCCTGCCTGTTATGAGTTTGAATTTTCTATTCAAATTTAACTTTTATGCCTGACTGGATGAAAATTTGTAAGAAAATTACTAATAATCAGAGAGAGAAAAGAGAAATTAATAATTAAGATGCATTACCGATCCAGTCAATTTGATGATGTACTGAGCACTATCTCACTGTGTGTGTGAAATGTAAGCTTTTAGCGTTTTCTCTGCATTTCGGTTTATGTTTTTGTGTATCAAACAAAGTCACAGCTATGTAGCATTTTAAAAACAACGACCTACAATTATCATTGTGTCTAATTTGTGTGAAATTCCTGAAAAACTTGAACTGAGATGGATAAATTCTTGGTATCCAACCTAAATCAAATTGTGTAACAATTCTTTGTCTACAAGTAAGAAAACTGAAGGAACCATTGAAAAATATATTGCTAGTTATTTACAAGACAATTGAATTTTAGGTGGAAAAGCAAAAAAAAAAAAAAAAAAAAAAATTGAAAATTCCAATCGAGCTTTAAGTTGGAGACATTTCTGGGATATCCTGTCACGATGTGTGTCTTTGTCTCCTGACCTTTTGACACAGAAAATATTGGCTGATATACTTTTTGCCCAAAAGCTGTGAGACAGTTTACTTGCAAGAAAGTGTTGGTTTTGTAAATTGTGTCAGTAAGAGTGACTTTGTTTTATACTTTTGAAGCCTCTGTCCACATCACTTCTAGCAGACATAGTTGCCAGGAAATTTGCAATGATGACATACAATCTAAAGATTTTCTAAATGACATTAAATATTTTATTTTAGACATCTTGTCATTGATAGTGATCAAATGTATTGACACAGAGGCCTAGCTTATTAAGCTGTATTTTCATACTCAACAGTAAAGTCTTCTGGTAAAGTTCTCAGATACTTTAAATAAATGGTATATACTTATACAGTGCTTTTTATACTTCATTGAAGGCCTAAAACGCTGTACAGTCACAGTCCCATTCACACACACACTCACACACTGATGGCGGCTCTGCTGTCGAGCACTGGCGCCAACCTTCCACCAGTGGCAACGTGGGGTTCGGTGTCTTGGCCAGGGACACTTCGACACATGGGCGGGCAAGGCGGGAATCCAACCAAATTCACCCAAATTTGGAGCTTTTAGAATACTCACCTTCCAAAACTGCTGTCAGTGAGCCCTTAGATTGAGCTAAATTTAAAGCAAAGTCCCTGCATTCAGACGCAATGATTGCCACATTAAAGTCCCACTCCAATCATCTTTTAAACTATTTTAAAAGCGTTTCCAATTATATTTTAATTACGATTGTGTTTAAAATAAACAAAAAAACAAAAAACTGTCATTTTACTAGAACATTGTTTCCGCAGAGCGGCAATAGCTCATCAGAAATAAGACGAATTTCATTGGCGTGGGTCTTTAAACTAAAAATGAAGGGCTCACATTAAAGCTAACATTATTTTAATTATTATCATAATATAATTATTATGATAATAATTATAATTAATATTATAATACTCCATCTATACCTGTCTGTTTCAGCACTTAAAACTTAAACGCAGCAATGTCACTCCTTTCATCCAAAAAGTTTTCCTTTGCCACACTTGTTTTCTGTTGTGTCGTATCTAAGCAAGCCGGCAGCCACTAACGAGAAAATCTGAGTCATGCAGAGCACATAAGATGACAGCTTGTACCCAACAAACTGTGCTGGGTGGGTAACACACATGAACCGGTATGTGCAACTTTATGCCACACTCACACAGTCTTTATCCCCCATTATTTGCTTTGACTTTACAGTGAGTGACAGTGTTAATAGTGGGCTGTACCACTGTGGCTTAGCTGCAAAAAGAGAATTCGACATATGCTCCGTCTCCTTATTTGTAGAATACTTACAGCCCTTTTTTCCCTTTAACATGAGTTTAAAGTTAGATTAGCATCTAACACTGGAAATATTGAGTTCAGAATAACCCAGAAACTTCAAAGTGCAGGAATAGTATCTGTGTGAATTAATATAAATATCCATCTATCTCTTTCTTTCTTAGTTTAACTTATTTTGTGCATTTAGAGGGATCCTATCCCAGATATTGTTTGGTGAGAGGCGGGGTACATCCTGGACAGGTGGCCAGTCCATCACAGGGCCACACAGAGACAAACAAGCATGCATGCTCACGGGCAATTGAGATTAACTCAACAACTTAACAACCTGCATTTTTTTGACAGTGGGAAGCTGGAAGAAATACATGAAGGGAGAACATGCAAACTCAATAAAGTCTGCAGTCCGGATCCTAACATTCTTGACTGCACATAGTTAAATTAAGAGAACTAGTGCATACATAGTATAAAGGGAATCAAGAAATCCAAATAATTATTGTATTGGTGTAATTTATTTTATGTAAGAGTGAATCAAGTCTTCAAAAGGTGGCATCAGAGGGTGCTTAAGGGGTTTACAAAAGAAATGAAAATAAGGGTGTTGAGACAAAGTGGTGTTAAACAGCGTGTTGAATCTTCTGCTCTGACACAGGCCTGTCAGCACTCCCAGCACCCATGTAAAAAGCATCACTATGGTGATGGCAGAATGTTTTCTTTAATAATAGTCAACCGTAAGCCTGCAAGCATCTCTGCGCATATATTTTGTTCTCTGACTTCACCTGTCATTGAGGGTGTCTCAACCAAACTAGATGAGCTCAGCAGTAGCCTATAGAAAACACACAGGCTAACGTTTGATCAAACACACGGACACGCACGTATCCTTGCAGATTGCAAAAGTGCAGTCAATAGAATAATCTCATTTTACCATTCCGACAAGTAATCTGTCCGGCTGTTTTTACTTAACAGAACAAAAGCTTACGTATTCTCAGAGGAACTCGCTGGAAGAGAGTGAGAGGAACAAATTAGCAATATTGTACATGGAGGATTGTTTGGGAGCCTGCATTTGATGCTATCACCACACTCTGATGCTATCTCCCCCTCAAGTAGCCCTCCAAGTTGTGCAGCAGGGAAGGAAGGAGGCCTGGTCACGTCTCATTGCTGTGATCCTGATAACATGCAACTGTTTACAGCAAAAACCATCCCAGAAGTTTAGGCTTAAGACTTTTGTGATTTAATTGTTTTTAAATGGAAAAATGTTCCCCTTTTTGATTCATGCCATCTCAGAATCATTGTTTGTGTTAAATGGGAAAAGAAAGAAATGATTTGCTGATCTTCATATTAATTTTTGCGTGCGTGTTGTTTTTCTTAGTCTTCCTTGAAACACACGTAATAATTTGTGATTCTGCTTCTAAAGGTGGAGTACAGAAGGTGCTCATTAAATCTGAAACTGATATGGTCTTCTGCACCTTTGTTGTGTGTGGGAATGACTCTGTAACCTGGTGTGCGTCGCAGTGGGGTTGATTTGTCTCTATGTCTTTGTCAATCGCCTTGCTCTCGGTGGAAAAGGGTGTGTGGGACAGCTACATCCTGGCAAGCACCAAAGACAGCTGATACTATGGGAATGCCTGCCAGCCAGCGACTCAGGACACTTGTTTTATTGCTCTGCATAATTGTGAATACAGCGCATGGTGTGTGGAGGGTTTCTTATGCGAAAGGTAAACCTGTGAGATTTTTTAGCGTTTAGTGGTTTCATGGGGATTACTTACTGGAATTGTGGAGTGGTTTAAATTGCCACTATTTTTGTTTTTATTGCTGTTCCTTCTGGTTCCACCCTATTTCTCACCTGAGTGAGACATAAAGTATATTAACCCAACAAATGTCATGTCTAACAGTGTGATATATATGATCAAAAGAAAAAAAGAACTAAATGAATTAGCAAAGTAGTGCTTGAAGATGAAAGACGGCTTAGTAGAAGCTGTTTGTGGGGTTATTCCTGTTTGTGAAGATGGCGGATGTGATTTAACAAAGCAGCTTTTTTAAAACAAATTTTACTTGGAGCCTCCTCCTTCCAAAGCTTACAGGAGGTTTTAAAGAAACTAGTTTATCAAAGCACATCACAGCTGTTATTGTGCAAGAAATGCATTAATCCTCAAATACTCAGTATAGCCATGTGCCAAACCACACCCTCTTTCAGTTATGAGGCTTTACTAATATTTTAAAAAATATATTACTAACTGGTTGATGTTGTGTCCAAATCCACATACATATGAAATTTGTGGGGAAAAAAAACAACAGATTAACTGCTTTCCTAGCAATTTACCTGGAGAAACTAGGTGCTGACAATCTAAAGAAGTTAAATGCAAATTAGTTACTTTGCTGATCAGCAACCTAATCGCATATCATTTGCAAATGACTTCTAAAAGGTTTCCTGGAAAATTGCAAAAAGACATTTTCTTCTTCAGTTGATTATTGTGTAATTTTTTAACATTTCTATCAGTCTTTTCAGACAGCTTTCAGTAATATTGTCTCTACATCAGATTAGTGTTCTGAGGATTTGCAAACCCTCAATTTTGCATCTACTGGTATCAGTTTGTAAGCCTCATAGTTGGTATTAGTAACACTAAATAAACAGTCTATATAACTGTAGCGATAATTGGGGGTCTTATTTTCAGTTTCAGTTTTATTGTGAATTTAAAAAATGCAGTTTAAAAAAGCTTGTAGTCCTGTAGGCCATAAGCTCCCTGCTCCGTTCCATTCAAATGCATCCACTTGCAGACAAATAGATCCATGTATGTCTTCATTTTCCTCGTCTGAGCTGACATCTGGCTCTTAGCTGTACACCTGGATGGCTCCAATATTGCTGGTCATTTTTGTTGCAAACGGTAATATTAGCTTGGGGCTGTGAGCTGGTGGAAGAGATCGTAAATAGATGAAAGATGGGAAGTGGGGCGGGCTTACTCCATGTTAGCAGGCCCACCCACAACTGAGAGGTGAATTTCTTTAGTCAACTACTGCCACTCTGCAGAAACTATGTCCTAGAATACAACACAGATTTTATTTTAAATTTAAAGACCATTGGGAATCCTTTTAAAGAATGTAAATAAGAATGTAAGAATGTAAATAAACAGTTTTGTAAGCTTTGTTGTGATTAAAAACTCTCTCAAAGTATGTTAAAGTAAGTAAAGAAAACTTTTGTTTACAATGATATTTTTACTTCATTTTTCTTTGTAAATTAAGCAAAATGCTGATTTGCAAAACCATACATTGAAAAAAGAGCATTTACTTGCTTTTATGTAAATGTCTGTGCGTTCAAGTGTTTTCCGAGCATCATCTTATGCGTGTGTTAATAATGATCGGTTATGTAGAACGCTCCACTGAGTTCAGGTGGAGGGTAATATGCGGCAGAAAGACTTTTTCCATAGGAACATGAATTGACCTGGTTTGTTACTAGAAGCAAGTGGGCAATTAATAGTTAAGCAGTTTGGCTGGAAAATACTTTCCTAACATTTTATAATCAAAAGCAACTTGTTTTCAACTTAAGTACAGCCAGAACTCAAATAGGTCCCTGCACTTCACTATTACATGTTTGCAAAAAAAAAAAAAAAAAGAAATTAAACACTCTAATATTTCTTTATGATCCCAACTAGTCAGAAGGGATTTTTTTGCATTATAAAAAGCCCAGCAATATAGAAACATTCGCCAGGCTACGAGAGAATCCATGTAGTTTGTCATCATTTGAGGAAAAGCACAGTCATGATCCTGTAATCACTCTGGGGCGATATAACAAAGAACAGACCCTGCAAGTAAATCTGATTCAGTCTTTTATTCAGTTAGGGAGCTAAAAAGTTTAAACCGATACTAAGATTGAGGCAGAATGAAGAAATTGTTCCTTACGGGTTCTTCAGTGTTTCAGTGTTTTGGTAAAGCATTGGTTGCGTTTTATATTAATCTATTTATTCTAAAACTCACAACTATAAAACTATCCTTTTTTCCCGGTACAAGTTTGAATCTTCTTCATCAGCCCTTGTTGGCACCACTTGTAGTATACTGAGGTCCCTGTAGGGAAATCAATCTAGTGAGAACTCTTTCTGGACTCACTGCAGTTAGGAACTATCCTCTAATCCCAGAGTCATGCACTGATTATCACATTTAAGATAATATATGGTGTTGTTCAAGTACATATTATCAGTATTATCTCTATCAACTTATAGTTGAGAAAACCTTTCCTTGAAAAGTAACAATGCCAACCTTGGACAGAGCAGACTGTAGTCTGTACTGAATCACTTTAACCGTAATATTCTCATTTCCACATACAGATACAATTACAAGTCGTGTTTCAAATGCAGTTTTTGAAATATCTTCATGAGACACTTAACTTTGGTCACTGTTTGCAAAGCACAGACATTAACTTTTACTTCTCGTTTTTTTTCTCATGCATGTCTGACAAAAGTGATGTCAATTGGACATGTTCTCATTTTCAGCAGACCTTAAAACAGGAAGCTCTAAGTCTGTCACTGCGCCTAAATGCACCTTCCATTTTTTCATTTCCCATTTATCATGACGTAACGAATGTGACAATTTACTTCAGTGTGGCATGCATGCTGTAACCTCAATGGCCTGCACTTCTTTTTTCCTGAGAGCCCGCTGGGAACGCCCAGAGCTTTCAAAGGGTGCAGTCCCTTGGTGCACATTTCACAAATTCCGAGCTCCTGTTGGAGTGGGGATTCACAGCTTCTGTCTCACCATTATTATTCATTTGTTCCCATGTCCAGCCTGACACTGTGGTTACAGTCTTTCTACTTGAAAACAATTGGCCAAAAGAAAAAAAAAAATTCCAATTGCTTCCAGACATGACAGTAAACATGTTTGTCACATTCGCAAAAGGACACAAACCAATTGGCAATTTCAATAAAAACCTCAGCCTCCATGTAACAAAAACCTAATGTATAAAGGTCAAGCACCACCACAGATTTTCCAAAGTCATTTTAGGTTTTAGAACTGCAGGTTTATCATGAGAAATGCAGAAAAGTATGTTCTTACATTCAAACCAATATGTAGAACCTGAAGCATTTATCTTACAGACCAGTCAGAATTCTAACAATTAGAAAAGAAGAAGTAAAAGCATTTTAAGTCTCTGTTCTGAGAATAAAGTTTAAATCACTGTAAAAAAATACATGTTTCTTTAAGCAAAAACAGCTAAATAAAATCAGACTGGTGAAACTCCCAACAATAGAATCTGCTCAACACAACCTCTTATGCAAAATAATCAAACCTTTCTTGTCTGAAATGCCTTAGTTGTACAACCAGTACGACTTTATTGGAGACTGTATTGCATTACCAAACAGTTTTGTGGAACGGCAGCCCTGTTGGCAAGGCTTGCACAGCTGTGAATGGAAAATGGGAAGACTGGGAAAAAGAAAAAAGTAGTAATAGGAGCCTGGGTCAGGAAAGCCTGACATCCCTGCATCCACGGATGCTCATTTTGCCAACCACTTACCTAACTCATTTTTCTGTTTAGCAAAAGCTGCAGATGATCACTTTAAAAAATAACAGTGTGTGCGCATATATTTTTCATTCTTGTCTTTTTGAACATTTTTACTGTAACCCAGGATCCTGGGGGTGTAATATGTTAGGATTAACTCATAATAGATGTGTGTGCCCCTGGTTACCATGTTTCAAAGCCAGCCAGTAAAGAACTAGGTCAACTGCCAGAAGTATGTGATGAGGATTAGTCTGTTGACAGGAACTCATAAACAGAGAAAGATTGGTAAACCTAGCTGTTGTGTTTTATTATTCATGGAGGTGAGAGATGGAAGCAACTCCAAGAATAGTTGAGGGAAATAGTTATCCTAGAGATTGCAATCCCTGGCCTTTCAGCGCTACTGGGATCCTGAATTTTGGTTTTTATCTTGGATCTTGGAGTTCTTGGTACAAGATACCCTCTTGCCCAAGATATAAAGATACAGGGACAATGATGTGACTGAAACATTTGACTAGTGCTCTCCCAAGTTGATTTTCCAAAAGATAATTGGTGGTCTGTTTGCAGATCCAGTGTCAGCAAAATAAATGAATAAATAAAACAATCTGATTTAAAACGCTGTCAAAGCCAGCAGACCTATTGCAGTATTTTTAAGTGTGAATATACCAGCTAAAGTCAACAATATGAGACTATTTTATGATGTGTCATTTCTGCACTAATACAATACGTTCAGATGGATTGCTAAAGATTGACTGTATTAGCAGGAAACTGCATTTACATCCAAAGCAGTTTAGGTTCTGGCGATCCTACCTTGTGGTCCCTGTGCAGCTCAGGTTTTATGGTTTTCTCCACATATGTTGTATGTATGTCAAATAAAATCTGACTTCAGACCAGATATACCATATTTGCTTAATAGCATGGTGTACTATTACATTGTCCGTATCGATAATGCAAAACAGGTGAATGAGGCAGAGAGGCGGAGCCTGATTGGTTCAACAGTTTGAAATAAGTAGCTTTTTCTGATGTTCTACCTCTAACCTATTAACCCTCTCCCTGCTTGCAATGTCCTTACGTTCACCCTTTTGCAACCAGACCTGGTCCATTAATGACATCCATTTTGGGAGGCGGTAGGAGAGATCCTTTTATGTGGCAACAATAAAATCGCTTTCCCCTGTGCTTAGCAATGGCGCTGGTGTGGGCAGTAGACCATTACTTGAAAATAAACCTAATTATTTTCTGAGCTGCTGCAACTGTGGCCCCCAGTCTCCCAGCTGCAAACTGGGGCTCATGCTTTGGCCTCAGTTCTTGGCTTGCATGAAACTAACCTCTCTTATCTTCGTAAAGCTAACCCATAGGGCAAGACTGATTTACTTAGCTTATAACTAAAACAATGTTTTTAATTTAACATTAAATCCAAATCAGATTCTGTTGACCCTATCAATAAGTGAAGTGTTTTTTTCTTGCATTAACTCCATTCTGATGTAAGACTGTTTAGAAATATAATTCCTGAATATATCTGGTAAATCTTAATCTAATAAATCTCATTTTGGCACACATGCATATGCAAATGAGGCCTGAGGGGTAGAATAAAAAGACTAAATAGTGTAAGTCTGACATGCTCCAAACAGAAGCCATATGTGTTTCTGTCTTTGTCTCTCAGTGCAGTCAGATGGCTTTGTTCTGGCTGCCTCCCTGAGGAGAGGGTTCTGTTCAACCCACTAATCTTAGGGCAGCCACAGACCAATGCAACTTGCCTGAACCTTGTTTCCTGGAACATCCTCCTCCTCTTGTGTCCACAACAGATAGAGATAGTGTGTGTGGTGGTGTGGCAAGCATAAGTCAGTGTAATATCTGTGACTGAGCAGAGCATAACTGGATTATGGAAGGGAGGTGAACCGGAGGAGCCAGGAGGCACGAGAAGCCACACTGAAGAAAATGGGTAGGAAATAGATTTAAGTGAATTGCAAGAACATTTTGGATCCAGAGCTGCAGCCAGGCTGTGTTCTGGTGTACAGGCACAACCACAAAGCAAGTGTCTCAATAGTTCTCAGGGATGGCCAAGTCCATGTGAACCATTCGGTATGAGACAATGATTGAAGCAGAGAATTGCTTCAACGCTTAATATCGCCAATATTAACTGCTTTGCACCCTGTCTAGACAAGGAACAGTTAAATTTGGGTACATGTGGGTGTTTAGGCTGGGGGGTACTGCAGGAATGGGTGTGTAAAGTGAGCATTCTATTGAGGTCTTAGTTTGGCTAATCTCCCCCATGTGACAGCACAGCCAGATTTGCTGCCATGGAATGCCACAGACTGTTGTGCAGAGGACAAAAAGAGACAGAGGCTTAAGCTGCAGGGGAGCAACACTCCTTGCTCCTGGGGAGCAAAAAGAGTCATGCCAATGGAGGAAAAAAAAGTTCTCAGGGTTTCCATGCAGACCCCATCCTCTATAGGTTCCACACTCCTCCACCTCCAACAGCCACAAGTAAGCTCTCACCAACAATCAACTGTGACCCACACACACGTACTTCTGACTATAGCTAAATGAAAACGATCTAATGTGTTGTATATGTGCTGTATACCCGTTTGACCCCTTTTCCTCATCCAGTGCCTACAGTAGTTCCTGTCTTGCATCACAGTCAGTTTAGGAACACATCTGGTCGACAGCCGTAGAGTCTTTTATGAATACCAGAACTGCGGTGGAGGAAAAAAAAGTACAGCTCTTAAGGGTGGACCACTCATCCATCCAACTGAGAATGTATCTAAACCTGTTTGTCAATGTTAGACCAACAAAAACCAATGGTCTTAACAGCAATCAGCCATGAACTTTTCCTTTTAGTCATCCGATTATGTTAGTAGGTTTTTTCTACTCGACAATATTGTGTACCTTGAGTTAACAGTGGAAAGCTCTGGAACGAGCAAGCTCATTTGTTCACAGAAATCATAACATTTATTAAAAAAAAGATTGATAGGTAGATTGATGTGCATGGTGTCTGACATTGTTCGGTCACGGTGCCAGTCTGTTGTGGTGAAGAGGGAATTGAGCCTTAAAGCAAAGCTCCCAATTTGCCGATCGGGCTTCGTTCCAATACTCACATGTGGTCATAAGCTCTAGGTCATGACCAATGAACTAGATCCCAAAAAAAGGGGCAGAAATGAGCTTCCTCCGTTGGCTGTTGAGGTGTTCTGAGCATGTCCTACCAGGTGGAAGCCCAGGAAAGACCCATGAATCGTTGGGAAGACTGTATCTCGGTTGGCCTGGGAATACCTCAGGATCCACCCAGAGAAGCTGGACGACATGGTCAGGGAGAGGGAAGTCTGGGCATCTTTGCTTAGACTGTTGCCCACTCAACCCGGTCCTGAGTGTAGCGTGAAAAGATGAACGAATGGATCAACTTATCTTCTAGTAGGGATGCAACTAATCACAACCCCACAATTTAGTCCAAATCTCTATTTTTGGATAATGGTTTTGTTCTGGTGCAATTTATTATTCATGTATTACTTCACAAAAGAAAAAACAATTCAGATTTTTTTTTTGATGATCAAGAAACAATGAAGAAAAAAAAATCATTTGGCTTATACTAAGCCTGGTGTAATGTAATAAAACAATGACTTATAAACCCATTTTAAATTAAGCACCCTTAACATATACATATGGTATGCAGTTGGGATGCAACGATTTACTTTCTCCACAATTTGGTTCACTGGTGTCACAAACGGTTCAGTTCCTATCTTCTAGAACTTAAAATTTTAAAAAAAGCTTTGTTCCAACCATTCAGTTATAAACCAGAATTTGAGCCAAACTTCTAGTCTGTGTGGGACGAGAGAATCCTTGTCCTGGAAAGGTAAAACATGCAGTTCCACAACTGAACCTCATCTCCAACCCCCACCACTCCTTCTGTGGTTTAATTAAAAAAAAAAAAAGAAAAAAACTTCAAGATTTGCATCACAATGAAACTCACAGCTCTCAACATTAGTGGCTTGTTTGCCATCAGAAATCTAATGAAAATATAACATCACCTAAGCCCTCCTCCACAGATTCTCTGGTAGAATAGAAAAGAAAGCAAGGACATAAAGTTGATTTAATTCTTTTGAATGATGAGCATCAGCCCCCTAAACCCTACCCAGCCAAATCCTCTTGAGTGGAGCTAAGTGGCAGAACTGATAGAAGAGAGAAGAGAAGAGTACAGGGGAGAAGAGGGGATAGAGGACAGGGAAGCAGAAAAGAGGAAAGGTTTGGTAACCAAAGCGTCTATAGCAGGATCAGGTCAAGCTGGCCCTCTCCTCTCTTGCCTGCCTCCACTCTGGTCCCCCTCCCTCCCTCTCAGGCTGTCCCCGGGTCACAATAGGCTGAGCATCTTTTGTGGCATTAACGGTTTGTAGGAGGAAGAGAACAATGTATGAGAAGTGAGGAGCACAGGGTTCCCACACACAGGGCCGACGTGTCCTCACACCCCCACCCAGCCTCCGCTCAAAGACGGCAACCTGCACACAGCTGATCGTGGCACCCCCCGCTGTGGTCCCCCTTTCGCAAGAACCACGTTTTCCTTCACATGTAAAAACACACTCACGCGCGGGTTAATAAACGTTGCTGGTTTGACACAGATATTTGCTCATGTTTAATGCATGATTGAGAATTTACGAGATGGGATAAACTTGTTGATATAGCTGCATTTGCACATGAACTTGCACGTATAGTTAATTGCCTGGCGAGGCCACGGAGAGGCCTGGGGGAAATCTTTTGTTTCATGATGGGCAAAGGATTGTCTGGGATGTTGATTAATTTGTACTGTCATATGTGGGAGGAAAGGGGGGTCCTTCACCAAGGGGATGCAGGGTGGGAATGCCACTTACCCAACTGGTTTCTCCCTATCAAAAAGTGACGTTAATATGGCTGGTGTTTTTATTTTACCATTTATTTAAAATAAATAAACAAATAAATTAGAAAAAGAGTTAATTTTATTGCTTCTGTGATGACAACTCTGTTTAATCATTTTGATGCTATGCCTATGGAATTCATCACAGCAACACACATTCAGCGTAATTGAGTTATGTGTATTGTGTTCATTGTCTAGCCATCCTCACATGTTTGGACCAGGTGGGAACAATGTGGTCACAGTGCCACACTTTTGCAGTTACTCAATCTCTATGCAATTAACATATCTGCAAGCTAAGCAAGTCTGGGTTTGTGCACATGAATCTGCCAGCGTACTCAAATTCATTAGTACTTGTTGTTTGCAATTATCCAGAACTGGTTAAAACTCAACATGTGACTTCCTTCAGCAAACCCTCAGCAGCGAAACACACATGGGACTTTAATTTACCAACACGAGGTACAAAACTATGCAGCATGGATGCAATCGTTTACGCATCTGTTGTCGTATTTGTTTGTTTTTTTTAGTGTGCCCATGCCTCTGAAAATGTCAACACATGTGTTTTTTGTTTTTTTTTGGTCCCAATCCACTATCTTCCAAATTTGCTGTGGGTGGTGCAAAGAGGAATCCCACCCTCCTTTGCTCCTGAGCTTTCAGGCTCAATCAGAAGCCAGATCTGTATTGATTATCAACCACCTTTGCCAGACCCATTTCTGCACCTTCCCTTCTCTGCTCTCCTTCACCAACTCAAGGCTGCCACCTTCTTCTGAGCCAACTGACACACAATGAGCAACACAGTCCATTTGCCTGCAACTGTCAGCATTTAGTAAGGCAACGATGTGTGGCAGGACACTGACAGGGAGGGTAGGGGGGCAGTGGAATATGTGTGGTGAATGGGGGCAGAGTGAAGGGATGGAAGAGCTCCCTCCAATGGAAATGGAGGCACATCCCACAAAGCAACTCCAATAAGGACACTTCAGAAGTGTGCAAATGAACGCCTGCTTCTTGATTCTTCACCAGTCTTGCGCCAGACAGACAGACTTCCTCTGTCTTCTATTTCACACAAAAACTTCTTCAGATGATTGCTGAGCTCCTTCCCTCATTTAACATTTCAAATTTTCATAAGGTGATTGGATGTTTGCACCAAGAATCCACTCGATCGCTTGGGAATTGATTTGTTATCGCAAAGTCTGAGCAAGTGTCATGCCCTTGTTTGTTTTTCTTTTTAACCAAAGACTTTTTAAGAATGTCAAGGACTGGATGTTGTTAGGGGGGGTGCGGCTGGTCTCTAGAGAGACTCAGCCTGAGTTCAGCTTACGCTTTTTTCCAGCTCTGAGTCAACAGAAAAGTGGCAGGTTTCTGCCATTACATCGCATCATTTAACCCAGACCCTGAACTTAGTCAGGATAGACTGAGAGAAGTGCCCCAGTAGGATGGGAGATAACAGTGCCGATAATTGATCTGTTTTCATTCCAATGGAAGTGGTGATTTAAGGAGACTTAGGAGAGACCCTTTTTTCACAAATGATCCCACAAGGTTTGAGAAATTGTGTTTTGAATAAAGTCAAGGTTATCTAAGATTGTAATTAAAAAGTGCCAGAAATGGTGTGTCATTTCTTTTTGTCCAAACTCATCCGGATCACCAGACAAATGCTCAGTCCCATTCATTTCCATTTGCAGAGAGCTCCCAAAAATCTATGACTATGACTATCTATGATTTTCCAGAAGGTTCCATTCTGATTGAACTCCAAGTTAGCAGCAAATAATCAAATCGTTTTAACCGTGCTGCATTTCACTTTCAAAGAAATGCACTAATTTTGCTCAGTTTTCAGTGCAGTTGCCAGGATTTAGTTTGGCAAAGAAACTTTGGAGGCTTTACAATGTCACCTTATTAAAAGGATTTGACACCTTTTTCTGTCCAAGGCTGACAAAAGAAGCTCAGATTCTCAAAGGATCCCATCTGGAAATGGCACCTTGATACTTTCTGCAGCAAACACTGATGAAAGACCTTTGATACATGCTTCACACAAATAGACCTCTTCACACGTTGCCAGGTAAAATGTGTTGACTTGGCCTTGCATTTTGGAGCCTCTGACAATTATGGAAGGATGATAGGTGTGGTGCTTTGTAGGAGCTTAAGTTGATGTTTTTGGAAAGCTGTTGCTCTGCCTTGTATAAATGTGCAGCCTGGTTTAATGGATCCTTAGCAGGGGGTGCAGAGATTTCCCAATCCTCCTTCGCCCACTCTCCTCCTGAGCTCCGGAGCTAGAAAACAAATCTGTTGACACATTTTATGAATCGGCACATGTAAACTGTCAGCTTCTGGTTAAATAGAAAGCACTGTCTTAAAAGAGTTTGGCTGATCATCCATATTTATCTGACCTCCATAACACATGCATAGGAAGCTAAAAAAAAGCTGTTTATAAATGTTAACATTCGCATGAACCGGAATTCCATAAAAGTGATCAAACATCTAACATCTTTGATTTTTCTGTTTAAATTTGGTGTTGCAAAATTTGTTAAAATTTAAATAAAGTTACCAAACCACCTGAAATTGCACAAAATGACTGAAATTCACACTGTGGCTAATTTTATTGATGAAAAGTAGAGACAAATAAAAGTTATTTTTCTTTTTCTCATCACTGCAATTTGCTTTTCTTTTAAACTTTTATTCTCTGAATATTTAAGAATATCCGTGGTTTTGTATAAATTTCATATATCCCCCAGAGTTCTGGATCGATTTTTGTCCTTTTTTATTTTTGCATTTCTTTGGCATAATGTTCTTAGCACTTTGTGGCAATATGTGCATCTCCTCTGACCCACAGAGAAAGCAGCAAGTTTATTCATTTGATAATTACAAGCTGTAAAAAAATTGAACAGCGCAGTAAATTGTCCCTGCCTATGTGCAGAGTGAAGAACTTGCAAATCACTTGTGGAATCCTGGAAATGTTACCCTAGAAACTGAACAGTTGGTGAGTGAGTTTCTCTCTACTTCATTTCCTTCATGTCCAGAAGTGATTAGGAGTAGTATTGCTAGTATTGGCAAGCGTTAAATACAACACCTAAAGATTCATTTCTGATCATTCTCTGATTATGCTGGTCACTTTCCTCAGTAATTCACAAAGACCATCTATTAAAGTATAAGCTGAACTGTTTCAGTTCTCAGCAGTAAAATAAATAAATAAATAGCATGCAATGCTATGTAAATGTAATGCTTATTGGTCAACTTTCTAGTCAATATCCAAATTCTTCTGGTATGAGGGGATACCAAATGTCCCAGAATAGTTCTAGTTTTTAGTAACAACTACTAGTTCCTCCCTGCAGCAACAATTGTGCACTGCAGGTGCACTTGAAGAGTGTTGGATAATTAGAAGTTGGCTTTTTTTTAAATGATTCATGAAAATTAAATGCATTACATAAGGTCTGTTGTTGTTTATTTTTCTCCACTGCACGGTGTTCTCTCAAAACTGCAGGGAACTCACAATCCAACCAGTACAGCAAGGGTTTCAAATTCCCTCAGTCTAGACTACAGAATAGATCACCGACATCTAAAACATCCTCATCCCGTATGTTCCAAATCTTAGAAGGTTAATGAGCAGCAGTGTAATTACTGTGCTGAGGACCTGTTTCTTCTCATCATGGATGACTGGTTTGGGATTAACTCATTATGACCATGCAATTAGGCCTTTCTCTGCAATTAAGTTTCTCTGTTATGCCTCAGCAGGCACTAGTTGTAGTGATCACTGCCGATGCCACCGTATTTACCTGTTATTTTCAGATGATTGCTGATTCACGGTCTTTTGTTGTTATTTCTGCAAAACGTATGCATCTTCTATCCCTGTTATTGGTTAGGTCTCAAATGTTTGGACACACATAAGAAGATGCAGAGTTTGTCGATGGTCTGAGGCTGCTGTAACCAGCACTTTTTTGGGTCTTGCAGGCTCTTTCTGATGTCTGTCAGGGTGGCCCCGGAACAATGTTGCCCATCTGGAAGCAGCATCACGTGGCTCTGGATGATCTGATGGATGGGGAGATCTCTTCAGGATGTCCAGCTGAGCTGGCCAACAGAGGCCCAATCAATCACCTCTCTCCTGTCTCCACTGACGGCCAGCCATCCACACAAAGACCTGCAGGTCAAGGGTTCTGTCAAGGCATCTTCAGCTTTTTACACACATCCCTTGACCACAGTGAGATTAGGATGATCACTTTGAGAGCGTTTTTTATGCTACAAGTGCTCTTTGTGCATGGGCTTGTTGCCATTACACATTTGTGCTGCATTGTCATTTGCAACCGTGGTTATGGACCTCCTGTTTCGTCTTTGTTACCCTCAGAGTCAGTAATGGTCAGTTTTTTTAAGTTACTCCCCAAAGAATTAAAGTTATGGCCAAAAAGTGAACCTACTTTATAAAGGACCATTTTGAAAACAATGTATCAGTTACTGAAACCACTGTCTGGAAACTTTGACTTATGACCAGTGTTCCTCCTCAATCAAGCGTCATGACAGCATCAGAATCTATTATCTTGTCAGGATCTCAGAGCAGACAGTTTGTGAAAAACACTTCTCTCAGCTGCTCTTCTGTGATTTGATTGATGGGGTTCCAGAGTGATTTTCCGTTGCTCTGCATCATGTCACAAAAAGTTCCAAACTCATAAAAACTACTTTTTTTTTTAGAAATGAATTGTATTTTTCTTTGACAGTTTGTGACACCTTTGGCATTTTATCTTGATATGATCAGAGAAATAAATACATGGCTTACTGTGAATGTTTACAAAGCCAAAGACCAGAGACAACTTCCATCCTGAGAATTGGCCTGACTTGGCAGTTGTCAGTCATAATGACGAATGGCAGCACTTGATGAAACAGAGGACTTACATCATCACTTCCCTAATGAGGCAGCTCACAGCAGGAGGGGGAAAAGGGAGCAGGATAAACAGTATGGATGGAGGGATGGATAAAAAGGAGAGAGGGAAGACCTCTTCACAGTTGCCAGACACCCTTGGCTGCCCAGACTTTGTCTTTTTGTTTGATTTTTTTTGAGAAACCAGGTTTTGTGACTTAAGTGAGTCTCAGATGGCTTGTTTTCCTTTTGTGTTTAACTTGAAGTCACATCATCAAAGTAACTTTTAGTAAGTGACAGTTTTGTTTGGAAAAATGCAACTTTTGTTTGTGGAGAAGTTGTGAAAAACCGTTAAAGATCGTGATAAGTTATTTCTTTATTTTACCAAGAACACCAAATATTCTTTTAATTGAAGAAAAAGAGTGCTGATCGAGGGTTGTTTGTGTGTCCCCTGACTCTGTGTCTTTGTGTTTGGCTGTGGACCTGGTTCTGGTATCCAAGGGGGGGATTATTCGGGCCGTCTGCTCTTTGGGAGCTCTCAGGTTTGGTGTCTTTGTGCAGCATTAAAACTGGCTGAGAGTGCGCCCACCGAGAGAGGGGAAATGTGTTTGACATACGCTCAGCACACACGGTCGGGGAGGCTGGAACAGCAGGATACGATTAATGACCACAGAATCAGATTGTTACAATATGGCTTCCTTTCACCCCCACCTTCTTCACCGTGGGTCTGTCATATTTCACAGACTTGCCTGCCAGTGTGTGTTTGTATTGTGTTTGTGTTGTGTGCCTTCGTCGGGCAGGGGCCCTTTTATCCTCTCTTTTTGTTGTCTTTCTTTCTGTGTCTCTCAGTTGATGGGGGTCATTGATATGCAACAGTGCATTCTTGGATCCTACAGGAGAGCCTGTTCTCATGGTTATTGTGTGGCACTTTGGCTGATTAGACACAGGGACATAGGTCCGTGGACCCAAATTAACAACTTTGTGAAACGGAAAAACCTGTGACTGTACATGAAAGAAACCTTTAAACATCTACATATAAGAATATCACTAAATTTATGATGATTATTTTGATCAAAATAAATCTTTTCAGTATTGTTAATGATTTTTAAGTGTTTTTCCTCGTTCACTGTTATGTTTGGTTATAATTATTACAGCCAAGAATGAAAATGAAAATAAGCTTGATTAACCCACCATTTGCGAGTTAAGTATGTTTTCAAGTTGAATTTTGTGGGGATGGTTCACAGAGAAAGAAGGGGAAAAAAAAAAGAAGAATCTGCAAGTCAAATGTTGCCAGATTGCCGTGGTGGTTAGAGGGCTCCTCTGAGTGATCCTCAGAGCTCTAAGGTCAGAGCCCAAAGTGCAAAAGGCCACATGGGCATGGATGCGCAGAAGCTGAAAGCAGAGGAAGAAGACCTTAACAAGATGTCAAGCAGCCCTGTTGGATGTGTGCACATGAGCACGTGCATAACTGGACCTGCACTGTGATGTTTGTTGACACGTCTGGGAGAGAATTTTGAAGTTTTCACAGTTACCATAAGTCAGAGAGGAGTACGATTTTTCCCAGGGTTTGGAGCTTTATCTCATTTGCTACAGGCTAAAACCTGTTGGCCATGGCCACCGAGGCCCTTGAACACCAGCAGGCTTTGTTACCATGACAACCCTTTGGTAACAGTCTAAAAGAACATTTGTTTGCAGATGTTTTTTGTTGCAAGACAGAAACACCAAGACACATTTCTTTGTATAAAAAATAACTGAATATATAACAAAACTGAGGAAAGTAGTCCGTTTGCTTGTCTCAGTGGCTGCGAACACGGGGATGAAAAAATGACTCGTTAAAAAAGATGAAAAGATCAAAAGAGTGCTGCGTGTTCTTTCTCATAAACTTAATTTGTACCTTCATGCAGCACCCAGTTATGAAAGTCCCATGATTTCTGCTTTAAAGAAAGAATTTCAGCTCTGGGATAAAATGAGGTCAATATTTTTTTCTACAGTCTCATCTGCTTTTTTTTTTTTCTTTTTTTTTTTTTTTTTTTGGCAGACACGCTATTTCTTTTTTTGAGGACTTAGCTCCTTTAATCCAGGTAACTCTGAATGACTTTGCCATAACAGAATCATTCGATCTATGAAACCAACCAACGGGATCTGCGAAAGCAGCACTTCCCTAAAATTAGGAACGCATCAAAAACACTTGTGGGTGAAACTTTTTACCAGAGCAGTGGACTGCAGCAGCATATTACGTTCTACCATAACAAAGTAATGCATTTGTAAGAAATTTTAAGGAATTCTCACCTGATTACAAAGTCAGCAACTCTTGTACATAAGACTTAATGCTTAAAATGTACTTTAAAGGAACAAAATTTTGAGGCAATAACAGGTAAAACAAAATGCCAGGAACATTTTTTTTCTGCATCTAGTTTGTCATTGCAAGCTTTTTTTTTTTAAATTCATTTAGACTTTCAGAGGCTTTTTTTCTTTTTGCCATGCATCATAGACACTTTCAGTCTTTTGTTCCTAGTAAGTGTGTGTAGTCCTGTTTTTTAAAGACCCACTCGAGTTTTCTGTTTTTTTCACATGTTTTTTGTGGCATTTTTCTCAGGATGGAGGACATTTCTAAAGAAAGTTAAGCTTAAAATTGCATTTCTGAGTATTTCTTTATTCAAATCATTGTGAATCAGGAGCAGACGATTTGAAAAAGCTGTATGTGTGACGTAGAAGCTACTACGGCAAGCCACAAGTTTCCCTGTTCCCCAGGCCCAGATCTATGTGTGTCTTCGTTTTCCTTGTCCAAACTGTCATCTGGATCAAAACTGTACAGCTGAACAGCTCCATTATTTCTTGCCATTTTATTTCCCCATGTAATGTTAAGATGAAAGTGTGAGGGGCTGTAAGCTAGTGGGAGAGAGTGTAAACAAATGGATTGTGGGAAATGAGGGAAGGCTTACTACTTGCCAATGGTCCCTCCTACAACTCAAAGGTGAGTTTCTGATGAACTCCTGCTTCTCTGCAGAAAACATGTCTTAAAATAACAACACAGGCTTTTTGATTTTAGCTAAGACTGGCATAATCATAATTAAAAGACAGCTGGGAACACTTTTACAAAGGAAAAAATATATACAGTAAATGGAGTGGCACTTTCCACTAGTATGTTCTACTTTTGCAAGTAATACATATAAAGTAACACTACAGAAGTCACACACCACATTACAATTCTGAGAATGTAAAGTTGCAGGAAAAGGGATTTCTTTTGAATAACTGTAACAAATAACTCACACAAAACAGACTAAAATTTTCAACGGTTCAACTGGACCATGTATGAAAGTATAAACAAAACCGTGACAAAAACTGCTGATTCTTTGGGGCTACTTGGAATGAACCAAACTGTCTGTAGAGAAAACAATCTAGAGCCTCGATCCAAGCCCCTATCTCAGAGCTGTTACTAATTAGTGCCCTGAAAAGAGAGCAGAATGCTGTGAACATTGCAGATGGGAGTTTGAGTGCATTGTGTAATTTTATTTTTTGATAAATCTTTTACAAAAAAAAGTCAACACTAATGCAGAATATTAGCAATCTGCAGAAATCTGCCTAAAAATCTACAAAAGGAATCACAAGACATTTGTTTCTTCCCAGCTTCAATACTTAAAGTGTGCTTGAGCTACATTTCATTAAAATCAAGTGATAGTAACTACAGTTCTGAAGCAGATATGAGGCTAATCTAGTTCTCAAAAAACAGACCTGTGGTGCTCTGAAAGTGCAAAAAAAAAGAACTTTGTGTTCTCCTTTTAAAGGCAAGAACAACGAAGAGTTCAAGGGTCATGTTTAAAAAAAAATTATAAGGAAAGAAGATCATTTAATCTGAAATAAATTGAAACTTTAACTCACACTTCTCTTAATTTTGCCTTCCAGAATGACTTAGGTAATGAGAAAGTTACTACTTTTTTTTTTTTTTTGGTCATATCTGCATGACAAAGGGTCACGCTGTGTGTATTTAAATGGTTTACTCCCAGGTTAGGGACTGTGCGCTCCTCAGGAATCTGCTTTTGCCCCTGAACTTTACTTTTACGTGTTGGCTGAAGTATTAACTTATTTGGAGAAGGGATAAAGTCTTACTGGTTGCTCTATAGACTGAATGGACAAACATAAAGGAGGTATGTTTGACATCCTGAGCCCTCTAAGTAAAGAAACAGCCTCCAAGCTGATAATAATTCTCACTGCACTGACTGTAGGAAGTGGCAACTCACATCTATGTTGTTCTGGAAAGGACAACTGTGAATAATCTGCACCTTATGTTGCTGCTGGTAACAACTCTACATTTAGTTACTTTGCCTTTTGGAATTAACATAAATATATGTGACAACATGATCACAATTGCAGTTGGCAGAATTTAAAACCCAGACTGCATTCATCAGACATTTCTCTTGGTGTCTTAATTGGAGAAAAACGAAGACATTTCCATAAATCCACTGTAATTTGGGGAAACTTACGTTTTTTTTAATTACCAAAAAAAACAAGGTAGGCAATCTGTCATGGACTTATTTTTATAGAAACTTATAATGGTTTCTTATCCAAAGCATACAAAAAACAAGTCGTATTACTTAAGTGTACATTAACACTTAAGGTAAAGATTCTCAATGAACCTGAATATGATTAGGGTTCAAAAATGAATGCTTGAAGAACATGATGTCACACTAACTGGGTTCCAAAGCACAGACCCTCTGCTAGCTTTCTGCTACTTTTCCCCGGGACTGAGCTGCAGCTCATGTGGCCTCAGACACACTTAATGGGATTATGGTAATATAATTTTGTGACGCTGACCTCGGGCCAGTGCCAGGGTTCTTCCACATCCTCAGACAAAAGCAAAGAACTTACGAAGGGTTCCAGTGGGCTGGTCCAGCTCGCACTCTTGGCACAGGCCAGTGTTCTCCCAGAGCAGAGGCAAGATGGATGACTGTGGGGCAAATGTTGGTCTTTCTAAGCGTAATACAAATGTGAACGACATCAAATGTTGATAAAACAGGATTTCAGAAAAAAAAACGATGTGAGATTTTTTCCACTGAAGTGATGACTGTGGATACTTGTAAATACATGTTTAAACTATAATTAATGACACTTTGGATGCAGAAATGGTGCCCAGCATTTACACCCTGTTTACTCATATAGTTCTTTAGCTGAGGGTGTAGCTCCCATGGAAACAGCCTTGTAGTCAGCTTGTTTTTCCACATGATTTAGCAGGAGTTTCCTCTGGTTGTGTCCTATTGGTTTAAGGAGGAATTTTATGGACTGGACACTTGAAAAGCATGTGAGAAAGGGATAAAATGATGGTACTAAATACAATAAACATCAGTTACAAAAAACTAGATGACAGTAACTTTAGTAGTTAGCAGTAAAACAAATGATCCATCTTTGATCCCAGATATTTTGATTGTTGCAGGATTTGTTTTTTTGTCGTTTTTTTTTTTTTTCAATTGATGTATGACCAAATTTTTTTTCTTTTCTTTTCCTCTTCCTTTCGTACTTCAGAAAGACCACCCATAGGGTTTGGAGGGGGTAGACATCTCTGTGGAATAATAATGGGCTCATCCTGGGAAAATTGCCCATGGAAAAGGGCCTGGCTGGAAAAAAAAAAAAAAAGAAAAATTTGGTCTTGTTTCTGATCCTTCTCGGAAACATTCATCAGGGTGCTTTCGCTGTCTGGTCGGGAGCAGCCATGCTGCAGCCGCAGTCCACTAACCGGTTGGGCCGCTCTGTCTGTGCCAAGGCTCTCGCAGAGGAAGAAGACTGGGTGGAGATCTGCATTTTAGTGTCGCTGACAATTTTAACAAAAGTATATAATCCATTTTAAATTGATTATTAATTTAAAACATGACTAACATCATAACAAAGGGCAGAATTTTGCAACTTCCAGTCTGTAGTGTGAAACAAGTTTAATTATAGTATTACTGTGTCTTAAAAAATAGGTGTGAATGAAAATAGCTCTACACAAAAAAGCTTTACTATTGTCATTTCCCTAATGAGATATACTATGTTAAACCCGCATAATTCAAATGAAAAATAGTAACAATAAGGATTTAATATTGTGGGTTAGTGTTAATTGATAAGTTACTGATAAGTTTTGGATCTTTTAGATGTTAATTCTTCATCCTCACAAGGGAAGACTATTTTGGGATTATCTGTGTTCTTTAATTTTGATACTGCATTTAGACAAAGCATTCACAATGACTAAAGAAGGCCTTTCCCCCAACTTTCAACATGATCCTCTTCAGAATTTTTGTGAAGCAAATGAAAAGAAACCCAGTTTTCCATGCAGCAAAAAATTCAACCAGCCAAAAGCCAGAAAAAATAGAAAATTACACAACTTTGCAAAGTGTTCTGAAAATGTGATAAAAACAAACAAACAGAAAAAAACCCAACAATTTCTTAAAAACTTAACCTTTAACTTTTATTCATAACGCTGTCACTCTGCTTGGATAGTGCAGTTTGTGATTTTTGTATTTTTATGTATGTATTATTTTTTCAACTTTTTAATATATATATATATATATACATTAAATATGTCATTAATTTCATTAAATTTTAGTGTTTCATGTCCTGTGAATTGATTGCTACAGTAATTTGTCTCAATTAGCAAATGGGTGCTGTGTTACTCAAAATGGCCAGTAGGGACATCTGTGGCAGATTCCTTTGCTTTTGAAAACACTTTAGAAGCTGTTTTTTTTTTTTTTTTTTTAATAGGTGTCCCATCATTGGTTCCCACCTTTGGGCTTTTGGGATTTAATCTTGTTTTGAATTCCAAATTGTCATGGATGTTATCAGCACGATTCCCTTTTTTGAAGGATGAAAACATGGATTATTAAAGTCTTTCTTTCCTTTCTTTTGAAGTTCTACTCATCACAGTCCACCTTCTCTTTGCCTCCTTAGGCCCCAAAAGCTCTGCAGCCTGACTCCAGGTTTGAGCCACAGGAGATTCAGTGATGGATGTGCCCCCGGGGCTCTCTGTGGGAGGTACTGGCTTCACACACCCTGGCTTCTCCTCACTGTCAGCGAGGAAGTTGTCTCCCTTCAGGAAGAGCAGTCACCCTGTGGCACTGAAAAAAAACAAAAAACTTTTGCATGTCAGCAGCCATGTATATGTTTTCTCAAAACAGCTGAAAAAAAGAAAAAATCTGCATCAAAATGTTTACAGGAGTCCAGGAACCAGTCCAGTTTGCTTTTCAACCATGTTTTTCTGCGACTATGGCAAGGCGTTGATGCACTGGAGAGAAGATATGGACTCATCAGCTGTCTGAACACGAAAAAAAAAAACATTAATAAACCTGGAAGAAGCAGACAAACAGTACCTGACTTTAGAGCTAAAATAACAACTTCACTGTGTAAAAAAATATTCATGTTGCTTATTACAGTACTGATTATTGTTTTACTTACATTTATTATGCTGTAAATACAAAATACATTTTTCGCTATGTATGATCTCTTCTATTACAGTTATTGATGGCATGATTGTTTATTTTTGTTACTTTACATCTTCAGTCGGAAATAAACGATGAAGCGCAGTTTATCATTTGGGATGACACAGATAAGGCTGGATAAGGTTATTTTACAGATCTGGTAAGCTGATGGAAACCTGAACGTTAAATAAGCTAACTGACACTTTTTCATACACAGAACTTCCACACATGTGATCAGTAACAAAAATGATCTTCAGACACAAAATGCTAAGAACACTATAAAAAGGGCTGGCCAATACTCAAGTTTCACTTAACAAATTTCTGAGATTGATACGTTTTGATTTATACTGTATTGTTCCAGCTGATTTGGCACTTGTCAACACATGTATATTTAAAGTCTCCATGTCACCACGGCGAGATAAGGTGCTGCAGAAAAATAAAAGATTAAGTCCAGTCGATGTGAGGAAAGAAGCGTCATCTGTGAATGTGCCTCGAATTTCAACACGTAGCTGTAGTACCTGATTGTGTTTACATTGTCCCTGATTTATTAAGGTCAGCTCAATTCTTATATTACTTGGCCGGTAATGAATAAACAATATTCGGCGTCTTGCTTGTTTCTTTAACCAGTTGTGTTTACGGGCAGCGGGGAGGGGTGCGGACATACGTCTTGTCAATAAGCTGTAGAAACGGCAGACCTGTGACCTCATGATCTCACACACCAAAATGTAAAACTGTACTAAAGATGTCTGCTGCAGGATGTTGCCAATAGGGAAGCTCTGAGTGATGCTAAATTATTGTTGTTGACAATAATATAATAAATATTTTTGAAAAATTATATTACTAGTGAAAATAAACAACCAAACTTGTTAGAATAGGGAATTAGCATTCGCTATGTCTTATATGTGAAATGAAAAGCAACAAAACTTAGAGCAACAAGCTGTTTCTGCATTTTACTTTTATTGCAAACAAATATAATACAAAAGATAAGCTTTTGAGACAATAACCACATTTACCTAAAAAAACTGCGTTAAGAAAATGACTAAAAAGAACTAGTGATACAGAACATAAAAACCAAGAAAAACAACGTTTTTTCTTTTTCAGACAACAGAAAATATGTTGATTCCAGCAAATCCTTTACAGCGACTTTCTTACCCATTTAGATGTTTGTTAGAAAGGGGAAAAAGAGGGAACAAAGTAAAAATCCAGTTCTATTAGAAACAAAGGATTCATGATATAATTTTTAAGAATTCTGTACATAACTAAATCATGAATAGAAGAAATTTTCAAATGATAAATTAACAAATTTGTACCACATAAGACAGCAACATATTCACCTCAGTTAGCTGCTGCAGAATTAAAAAAGATGTAATTGCAAATACTTATTTTCAAATAAAATTACTGCTAAAAAATAAATTAAGACAAAAGGTTAGGAGAAAGAAAGATGGGGCAGAAGGAATGTTAAAAACATACCACACTCAGACCTGATGGCTTCTGGTATGACTTGGGTCAAAAGTCACTTCCTGAATCTCATCAAGCAGGAAGGCCAAGCTGTTCTGTGGTTTCCACACTGCAACGCTGGAGAACTGAGTCTCGCTACTGTGGCTCCAGAGGCACTAATGGTATCAAGGCAGTATTCAAATGAAGCAAGCATTGCTATCACATCTAGCAACACAGTGAGGCCCCTAATAAGAAGTACATGGCACCTGCTATAGCATCTCCAACACAACAAATTGAGAAAAACAAAACAAAACAAGAAGTAGATTTGACTATTTCACTGATGTCATGTTATGGCCAAGAATTCAAATCTACTCCAGTCGTGCATTGCTTGAGAATTAACATATGTACAGTACAAAATTCAAAGAAGGCTTTTCTGACTGTCAGTCAACTGATGCTTCTCATTTGTTCTAAAAAATTACATTAATGAGAAATAAGGCCACTATAGGCATTTAAACCCCAAACATCCATGCTCCTCAAGGTACATTAAACCTTCTAAGAGTGATAACCACACTAATGACACTGATGATATTGATAATATGGCAAGAGCGGAGCACATACACAGTACATACTAATATATTTATAGCCAGGATCTCCTCATAGAGGATTTAACGTTTTTTCAACAATATAGCTAAAAAAATATAATCACAATTTCAACCAATACAAAAGGCACTGTTGTGAGCCAATCCAAAGATATATTTTCAACTATAAAAAGTAATTTTTGTGTTTTTCTGTTGGCAATGAAGGGTATATGGAGGGGTGGAGTAAAGACCACTGAGAGAAGTCTGTGAGTGTTACGCAGTCAGTGCTCGGTCTGCCTCCTCATGGTCTGGACAGTTGTGTGTATATGGGCTGCTGCTCCCAGTGCTGAGGACTGTGGGTCTGCGGCACAGATGGCACCCCAGTACTGTCAGCGATCGGGGTGTACATCGGCCGCTGGCTGGGGCTCATGTAGCTGAAGGTGGAGTACATGTTGGAGCCCTGACCAGCTGCATGGCTGTAGTAGGAGTTGGCACTGTTTTGGTGGTCTGAATAGTCATACTGTGCTCTTGTGATGGAGGGGTAAGAGGAGGTGCTGTAGTGCTGCAGGTTGAAGGACCCATAGCTGACGTGCTGCGGGGAGCTCTGCTGCTCGCTGTAGTGGCTGGGGCTCAGCTGCTCCGTCTTGATCTGAGTGGTTCTCTGCTGACCCTGCTGGCTTTGATCTCCACCCCCACCCAGGGTGGCCAAAGAATGCGGCTGCTTGGGCATCCAGGCGTGGGCTCCAACGTTGGCTGTCTGGCCAACTGCAGAGCTGTTGATAGCGTAGTTGTTGGAGTAGCCCGTCTGGGCTGTGCCGGTCATCCCGGCGTGGCTGTGAGGGGGCAGGTACTGATCGAACTCATCGACGTCGAAGCTGCCAATGTTGGAGATGACGTCGCTGCTCAGCTCACCGATGTCCACAGCGCCAAAGTCTATGTTGAGCTGGCGGCTGGTGCCCTCCTGTACAGGGCGCCCCTCTCGCTTCAGGTCAGCTTTGCTGGTAGGAAGATCTGTCTTGGGGGTTGTTGGGGGTGTTGGTGGCCCCTGTGACTGACCTAGGAAGAAAAAGAAGCAAAGTTGGATCAACAAAAGCTATACCTAAGCAAATATTTGTGTCACATGCTATAGCTGTTCAACTGTAACCGCACAGGAGAGGTTTATTGGCACAGTTCTGACAGGTGTATTTGCATTGAGACCTGTAAAACTAATTATTAACCATGAATCATTAACAGGTCTGTTCAGGGTCTTTCAGGGTGCAAATGATAACATTTATATAAACAGTGCCAAAAGACTGGAAGTTCAAATCTGGGATGTTCTTGTTCTCACCTGAATGTTCTCCTGGAGAGTGCGCCTCGCCCAAGCTGGACGCAGGAGAGTCGACCTGCTGCAGCGCTTTGAAGATCGCATTTGGAGAGATGTGAGTCGGCTCACTGTCCTCGGCTTCACTTTGGCCGTTCTTGACAGATTTTCTCCGTCTGGGCTGATACTTATAGTCGGGGTGATCCTTCTTGTGCTGCACCCTCAGTCGCTCAGCCTCCTCCACAAACGGCCGCTTCTCCACCTCATTGAGGAGCCTGGAAACCGACCAGAACAGGGTCAATTTATGCCAAAGCTCTGTTTGCTGTAAAGATCATTCGAAACGTATGCTTAAAACAAATGAATGAACAAGAAACAAGTGCTGGGTGTACGTATAAAACAAACATGAAAGCAATAAAACATTGCAACATCATTAAAAACTCTTGCGTAAAAGCGCACAGCTAAATACGTTTGAAAATGGAACGCGGGGTTACCTCCAAAGTTTGCCAAGAGTTTTGCTGAGCTCTGCGTTGTGCAAATGCGGGTATTGATCGGCCAGTTTCCTCCGTGCTGCTTGAGCCCAGACCATGAATGCGTTCATGGGTCTTTTCACGTGAGGTTTGCTTTTACTCGAGCCGTTCACGCGCACTGGCATCGGCACCAGAGTCCAGTCGTAACCCTTGAGCACTTGGGACACGGCGTCTCTGATGCACACGGGGAACTTCTCCTCTTCGCCCTCTTTCTTGTAGTCCGGACCCCTGATGAGATGGTTGTCGGACGGCCGAGTGTTTTCGGTGTCCGAGCCGGAGCCAGACGGACATGGCGAGCCCGCGGAGTCCTCGGACATGCTGGGGCTGGGAGCGTCGGAGTGACACTTCTCCTGTTCTTCTGTCATCTTCAGGTATGGATCGAGGAGATTCATGCGAAAATAATCCAGGGGAAGCGTTTAAACTAAAATTAGAAATATAAGTCCGACTTTTCTGCGTCCGAAAAATGGAGCCTGGAGACTGGAGTGACAGCCTGGAGGGCGCACAGTCTGAGTGACAGATTTCAATCCTTAAATGAAAAATAATAAAAAAGTAAAAATTTTAAAAATGAGTAAAAAATACTCTCCTTCAATCTCTCACTGGTTTGCAAAGAAGAATTCAAACCAGAAGTGATCGTTTCTGTGTATTTTTCGGATATTCTGCAGAGGAGCGTGCGTAAGGAAGCTGCTGTGTGAGGATTGCTGAAAGTCTGCAAACTCAGGAGGCGATGTCTGAATTTATGAAAACGCTCGGTGGGCGGACACGTAATTTGACTCAGAGCTCTTGCAGTCAACAGCAGAAAAAAAAACCCAGCTGAAGTGAGTGTTTTTTTTCCCCTTGTGGTCTTTAGTTTCATTTTATTTTACGTTTGAATTTGCGTTTGAAAAACTAAAACTTATAGAGAATAACAATTTGTCAACAGTTTTGTGTGTGTGTGTGTGTGTGTGTGTGTGTGTCTCTCGTTTTATTTAAAGCACAAGTTTGTCAAGTTCTCTCTTTTTCTCTGTTTTTTGATCACTTTCTGAAATATCTTCCATTAGGGTCATCAAGGTCAACCTAGACAAAAAAAATCAGCAACAAAAATCTTCAGGACAGAGAAGCTTTTTTAAAAACCTTTTTTATAACAACTTTAACACATTTTGACAATTCTTCTTAGCAAGAGCTAAGACCCTGAACAGAGACTTTAATCTAAAAAATCAGAAGTATGATCTAAATTCAATAACTATTATATGGTATTGAACTCATGCAAACACTTCTTGCTCACACAACTTCCAAACTCCTGATTGAAGCGCCAACTGCAGCCATCTTGTGTTTGCGCAGTGACCACATGAACCAACAGGGGGAGACAACAGCTCAGAAACTTAGGAGGCAAGGAAATCACTGCTCAGTTTGCTCTGCTTTGAAAGAAAAGTTGAAATCATTACATACTACACATAATTAATAACGTAAACCAGTTTACAAAGCAATAAAGGCTTTCATTTTCTTCAAGATAAAATATATTTTTTGCATTATCTTTTTTTATTTTTTCTACAAAAAATACTTCCTGATCTTAAAAAAATGTGGATTAAAATCACCAGATTAATTTAGCTTAATTATGTCAGAAAACGAAGCTTTCTTGGTGTTATTCTGACATTTATGGCAGTATAAAATGTTTACATTTATTAAGGATGGTTTGGGAAAGAGTTAATGACCAAAGTGTTGCGACACTAAAACCTCTTTTTGGATTTGTTCCAACATTTATTTTTAGCAGGACAAAATACATTTTGTTGTACTGAGATCAGAACATGACCCCTTCCAGACTTCTAATCCAGCATATAGATGGGTTCACATGAATTTACAACAAAACACAATTACAGGCGTTTTTTTTCCTGAAGTAAGACGACTAAGAAAAGTGAAGAAGCAGACCTTTTACCAGAACTGAATATTATTTAAAAAAATGAACAGATAAACTAAAAAAAAACAAAACAAAACAAAAAAAAAAAAACAACAACAGCTATTCAGTAAAATGTAGAATAATATTTGTAAAAATGTTTTTGAAAATGACCATTAATTTTCAACTGCAACGACTACAAAGTAGTTTTTGCTTTTTTATAGATGGGATGTTTTTGCACATAACTATTTGCATCATTGGTAACTAAATGTGGCAGGTCAACAAATCATTCCAGAGTGTTTCCCAGAACAGTTTTTGCAGCACTACAATGAAAAATCTAGATGAAAAATGTGTTTGCTTTACATTTACATGTATAAATCTGTAATTGGTTTTAAAATGTCAAACCATTTTCTCCAAGAAAGCTTTAACAGTATTGGAAAGACCTGAAAAGTCTTCTGAGGGATGAGTGTTTATAAGGATCACACCTTCTTTTAGATTTTATTGGTGTGGAGACTGATCCCACCATGTCTTGTGGCATGTGTGGCTGGACATTTGTAGTTTTCAGACTATGAGGGTTTAAGGAGCCTCCACAGCCCTGAGATGGGAGAGCGCAGGTTCCAATGGGCTCACATCGTACACGGAGCTCCCGCCTGCATCCCGGGCAGGTCTTGGGAAACTTCTCAGGTTGAGTTCGAGCCATGGCGTCAAGATTTTGAAGCAAACACTGGGGGTAAACTGCCAAATCATGTCTTCCACCTCCTCTGGCTTTCTCAAATTCCGATGCAAAAGTTTGAGCTCACCGCCACTTTTTTTTTTTCCTGACAGGGCCATTTCCTTTTCAGCACTTCATAAAAATATAGTCACAAATCAAGCTTTTTTTTATGCTGATATTTCAGTTTTCGTTTTTTGTTTTATGAAATAAAACATACGTTTTCGATAGAATATTTAAACTTCTTTTAGAAATAATAAATAGGTGTTGGAAAAGTAACTAAGTCACTTTTGAAGTGTTGCAAACAAAGACAGAAGTGGATTTGGTTAACAACTGACTTAACACCAATCTGAGACTTTCCAAAACTTGAACCAACTGCCCACTCAGGTCACAACCCTGGAAGAAGGAGAACTGACAAACCCCGTTTAAGGCTAACCACCTAATTCTCTCTTTTGTCGGCTTCTCCTCTGAGTTTCATGATGTTCCAACGGAAACATCTGCCACGTCGGTTTTGGTATCTGCTGTAAATGACAGTCTCATAAGGATGGACGGGCTGCCTCCTGGTGTTTGCTTTACCAGATCAGAGCGCGTTGGCCACGGGCAAGTGTTGACACATGGCATTTTGCAAAGTGTAAAGTTTAAACAAGACTTATCAGGAAGCTGTCACCTTCTGAAGCATCGTCTTCATATTCCCTGCTCTGACTCTCTCGCACATACCCGATATCCCACACGGAATCACAGCAAGCTTCACCAAAAGCTTGCAGCTTTCTCATAAATACTCATATGATAAATTTCCAAAGCACTGTGCACTGTTTTAGGGTTTTGTCATTATTTTGACTGACTCTAAAATATGAGGAAAATGTATTAAAAAATAATAAAAGTAAAATTCTAATTTCTCTTTTTAACAAACAAAACCAAAAAGTGACTTAGGTCAGGTCTTTGCCACTAAGGGAGAGCCCTCCAACTGAGAAATAGATGTATTCTAGCCTTAACTTTGTTGAGCAGTGTGAGGTAATGAGTGTGGATCATTTTTAGAGGAAATCATTACTTTAAAGTTAGACTACAATCATCTTTTGAACTATTGTAAAATATTTTTTAAAGTTATGATTATGTTGTATTTTGCCAAAAAGGAAAACGTGTCGTTTTCTAGGATAAAGTTTCTGCAGTGATTCACAGTGATTTGAAGAAAGAAATACACGTAAATGCAATTTAAAGAATAATTTTCTTAAAAAAAAAATGCTATGAGAACATTTTAAAAGCACACAGTTTTCATCAGAGTAGGTCTTTAACCTTTAACCTCAAATTAGCGACATATGGCGTGAAGGGGTTAACTTCGGCCTTATCTGCTCATGACCAGGAACTGAAGCATCATCACTGTTGACGAAGAAAATTAACAGGGAATTCATAAATTTAGCTGGTATAAAAATGCTTATTGAATTTTTTTGTCTATCATTCTTTAAAGACATCTACTATTGAAATCTGCTGAGTGACTTCAAGGCTCCTTCCATGCCTCCAGGTGAAGCAGGTGAGGCCGCTTCTGTTAGTTTAAATGACAATGGCATACTATGAAAGTAGAGTGGGACCTCTGTGGGTCTCAGGCCTCATTTTTGAGGTACCAAGCCTGACCCGTCATTAAACATGAATGACAAAAGCTCATTCTCAAAGTGCTGACAAAATGTTACAACATCTGACATTAAGCATCCTCCACAGGGATCTTCTTATCTGAGAGCATGTAACAGTCATAAATGAAAACAACGGAATAGCATGTGATGTCAGTGCAGCTGGGAAGTATTTTGTCTTTAAGGCAATAAAAAAAACACCTCATGATTCTTAAGACAAATGCAAAGTTAAAGTAGCAACCCTTTATAATTAGTGTGTTAAGTGGTTTACAGCTTGGAGATTTAGAGTGGGAGCAAATCACTGTGACTGTTTCAATTGCCTTTTTGTAAAGTAAAACAATGTTGAAAGATTTTAGTGAAAAAGGTGAATAAAAGGTTGAAGGTTGCAGGCAGGTTCAGTGTTGGTAACTTGTGAATTTTTAAAGTTCATAGTTTTTTGAGTGAATTCAAACACTTTAATAATATTTTTTATTAGTTTATTTGTATTCATATTGAAAGTTTGTATTTCCTTTTAGAAAGTTGTGCATGTTTAAACATAGAAACACTATGTCACACTATGTCAATCAAATCTGTACTAATTTGCTAAATGTGAACATAAACTTTGATTCTAATTCTGATTTTATTTATTCATTTGTTTAATTTTAAGTAGTTTTAATTCAAATAAAAACGTTGTTTTCTGTGATCCATTTTCATTTCAAGCACATTGTTTTTACAACGGTTAATATTTAGTTTTTCAGTGGGTTTTTGCAAGTTTCTGTCTGTCTGCAGGGCTGAGTCAACCTGGCTGACAGTATGAGCCAGTATGACAGTATGAAAGTTCCCACCAGCAAACTCTGGATGATGTAAGTGTGTTCAGCTCTGCTTCCACACAGAGATACCTTTCATACAAAAAAAAAAAAAAAAAAAGCTGATCCACCGAATTGATCGTCCACCCATATCTTTTTGGAATCAGGTAAATTTGAGACTCTTGTTGTCACCGTCAACTTGAAACAAAGCCTAAAAATAGCTTCAAATGTATTTCCTAACTTCCTTTTTTAGTTTCTTTCTCCTCCTGGTTGTGTTTACATCCCGTTTATTTTTTTTTTATTGCTCACAACTGCTGTTGCAACCCTGCTGAGCCACATTTGATTATCCACGGTGATACTGAACACCCAAATGTCAGGTTTTTACTCATTTCGGGCCTGATCTTCCCCCTCTTTCCTCTTGTTTCATTATCCCTGAGCCTAACCTGGCTCCTTTCAGCAGAGCTCATTTGTTAGGAGACACAATAAATAGGGCTATTCTTCATGCACAGCCATGGAGATACTCGAAATACCAAGTTAATGAAAGACTGATGATATCTAATCACCTTCCAGAGTGTAGCACCTGCATCGCAGCCTCCATCAAGCTTCTGCTGAAACAAGAATACTGAGACTGGAGATGTACTTCCTCCACTCACCACTGCTGTACCTTTGATTTCACTTGTTGCAATAGAAATATCCTGTGTGGTCAAGCAGATCTTCTTAGGCGCTCACGAATTTCAGCATTAGTTCGTAGTAAAGGGATTAATACACTCAGGGGTGAAATGAACAATGGCATATTTCAAGGGCTTTAAACTGGTGTCTGGTTACAATGGAAAAAGGCAGATCTAGCCTTGTTAAGCTCTGATTCAGGGCAAAACTGAAAAAAAAGAGAGTGGAGAGTGCAGACAGATTTGAACATGAAATCTTAGTTTCTCTTTATTGGCATAACAGGGTAATCAAGAAAAAAAAGAATTGTAAAAGCAGCTAGTAGTTTAGGATTTATGAAATTCTGTTATGCTTAAAAGGAAGAAAAAGTATTTTATTGGGTCTTACTATAGCTGCTTTCTTCACAATCCCTTAAGTTTTTTTTTTTACTTTTTTCCAAACATGAATCACAACGTGTGTGCAGACTGGGAGAGACATTTCTGAAATGCATATGTGCCAAACATAACAAAGGGACCCAGGGCTGCGTGCGTCTCCCCTCTCTCCTTCCTCCATTTCTTCCTCCAGCTCCCTTTGGGCGCTCCCGTGTTCAGAATGGGTCAAACGCAGCATGGAAGCTCCATCTAATTGGGGCGGCCCAGCGGTGGTGGCCCCGAACCTCCGGGAGCCAGACTCATGCATTCTAATGTTACTCTTGAAGGAAATTGTTCTCCATCATTTCCTGAGATCCAATATTTGAGAAGCGTGGTGACTTTTCTGGACTGGAGTGAGGAAACTAGAACTGATCTATTAGACTTGCTGCAGATTGTGATAATGCAGTCATGTCTGCAATAGCTGAGTTCTTTCTGAACTCTGATTAGTTCTCTGCGGGGTAGCAATTGTTTATCTCTTCTTGTAAAATGTTAAAGTCCCTCTCCAAACCATTCTTGATTTATTTTTAAAGTGTTTCCAGTGGTCTTATAATTATGATTATGCCATTTTTAGCCACACTCAAAAACTGTTGTTCTCTAGAACATAGTTTCTGGAGAGTGACAGCAGTTCATCAGAAATTTGCTTCTGAGTTGCAGGCAGATTTTTGGCTTGGAGCAAGCTCTTCCCCATTTCCCATCAACCCTCTGTTTACACACTCTCCCACTAGCTTGCAGCCCCTCACAAGCTCAACAATACATTACCGGTACAACAACAAGTGGTGAGCAATATTGGAGCTATCCAGCTGTACATTTTTAAGCTACACGGCAGCTCGGATGAGGGAAATGAAGATTAAGTTATCCTCAAGTCATAGTGTCGGAATGAATTACAGGGAGCTTGTGCAGGGAGCTACTACTTGCCGTAGTAGCTTTGACGTCACATCTACAAGCTTTTTCCAAAAACATTTTTTTCATCTGTTACTGATTCACCGCAATCTGAGTGAAGAAATACAGAGAAATGCAATTTTAAGCTTAATTTTCTTTATATGTGTGTATGTGTCCTCAATCATGACAAAAATCCTACAAGAATATGTAAAAAAAACACCAAAAATTTATAAAAAGGGCTTAAGGAATGTAGTTTAAACCATTTTAAAACTAAATGAACTGGTCTCGTCTGGCAATTTTTTTTCATTAGTTTCTTTTATCAAGATTAGATAAACAAAACAGATTAATGACATCAAAGATGAACAGACCCTAAAAGAATGAAAATAACCTGACTGTCAAAAGTGACTCATTAATGTGTTTTAGTTTTCAAAGACTAAAGCAGACGATCGCTATTACTGGGTTTCCAGGAAGTCTAGATCTTACTCTCCATCCTGGCGTCACCCAGCTTTTGACCCACCAAACAGGATACCAGGAAGCTGTCACCTTCTTATCGCAGCACTGTGCTCGGTCTGTAATTAAAAATCTAGAGTTACAGCACCTACACCTCAGCGCACTCCTGTGACCTAAAACTGTGACTTGTCCTCGGCTTGGTTGAAGCTGCTCACTGAGGCCTAACTCCAGTAACAATGGCTATCTATGCACAGGCACATGCAGGTGGCAGACCCCGAGACAGAGCAGATGAAGCCCGATGGATTAAGACAGGATGGTCAGCATTGGGGGTGGTGCTGCTGGAAAGTTGTGTCAGTGGATCCAAAGCAAGTCTCTTGGGGTGCCACTTAAAGTCTTGCGTGGAACAGGAAGAAAAGCGAATACCCTTGAATGTTTCCCACCAGCTGAAAGATCACAAGGAGGGGAAGGGTGCAATAGAAGGCCTGCGCAGTCCCACAGGGGGGTAGAACTTACAGTTAAGGGGCTGAGGCCAAAGGTGAGTAAAAACAACAACATAGAAAGATGAAAGTTAATTTGCAGAAGTGCTAACGTTACTCGAGCAGAAACAAGAAAAACCAAGTCATTTCACTGCTGTGTTTCTAAGCGTTGGCATTTCTTTTTCTGTTTTTATTCTTATGGTAATTAGTTGCTGGGTGTATTAAGAGAAGACACTTTTGAAATGTTCCAAATGTTTACTTTTTAAGCCAAACCGAACACTGATATGAAAACCCTTCTTTTAAGGTGTGACTTTTTCCTTGGCAGTGACAGAGCATACTGTACAGGCACCTCCTCAACAGGCGCCAGCTGATTTTTATCTTTAAGAACTTGTCTCCACTTTCCCAACCTTCCTGATTTCTGGGGTTGTGCACAAGTTCTTTTTTTTTTTTTTTTTTTTTGACAAAGCTGAAAACCTGGAATTTTATCCAAACGTACAATCTAGTCTCTCAATAATGAAGAAATCAATACCTCTGCCTTTAGACTTCCACATTTTTACAAGTTTTAAACAGTGTCAGATATTATTTGTGATGCTTTTTATATTTTAAAAAGTTGTAGGCGTCTCTAATCAAAGATGTACAGAAACTGAATCAGTCCAGTGAATGTCCAGTATTTAAATGTGAGTAAATCCCTTTAAATCTTTGTCAATACTTAAAAGAATCTAAAAACCCATTTTTAAGTTTTGAACCATTTTTATCTGAAAAAGCAGGCTAAATAACTCGTATAGGTTACTCTTTTTCACAAAGTTTTTTCACATTAGGGACAAGCATTTTTAGATGACAATAATCTCTGCATAAAAACCCGATTATGTTTTGAGTCCACAGAAACAAATTAATTGGAGGAATATTTTTTTTCCACTGAGATTCATATCCTCTTCATGGCTTTGTTAAATATTAAAATTTTCCTCTGAAAACATCAATGTTTATTAAAAGGAGAAAGTGGCACATTCATTTGTTTGAAGGTCAAATACGTCACCATTAAATATAGGAGTAATTTTACTAATCTCGTCCTATTTTTTGTGTCCCAAATTTTTCAATCTAGTTCAGGGGTGGGCAAACCTTTTGACTTGTGGACCACGAAGGGTTCTAAAATTTGACAAAAGGGCCGGACCAGGAGCAGATGTGCAGGGTGTTTTGCAATCTACCTCGTAAGAGAAAGAATTAAAACTGAATCTGGATGAAAACATGCTGTAATTTTGATTGAAAATAAATATTTTTGAGTTTTTATTTCAAAGCTGTGGCTTTGGTTCTCAATTTAGAGCCAATTGCACCAAGGGGTTGAAATTCCTTAGTGAAATATGAACCTTAGACAGTACAGAATAACTTTTGGCATCTAAACAAAGGTCAATTTAATTTTAATGCACTATCTATGTGGAGACATCAGAATCACAGGGAAAATAAAACATTATTAAAGGTAATCAATATAAATTATTCTACCGGTATGTTATTCTTTGCCCAACCCTGATCTAGTTGCACAACTTTCAACCAATTGAGCTTTTTTTTTTTGTTTGATTTCAAAAATATATTTTTACAGATTCTGTGTTTTTCCTCCAGAAATCACAGTCATATAAACACCACTGCTTTTAAATCTGTTCATCACAACTTTCCACTTTACTGTTCCTCCCACCATAGGAATGCCGCATTTCGATCAAGCGGAAATGCAGTCCATTAAATCCCAGAGCTCCTTTCGAAGCCAGAAAACGGAAGGCCTTCTCATTCACGTTGTCATGAGGTTCTTTTAACAACTGTCAGGCATTTTACAGTTGTCGTAGCGTTTTTTGCTTATCCCTTACAAACCGTGAGGGATTATATATGATGGAGTACAGCTCTGTGAAATCAACAACAGATGTGCATGCAGGCTATTTTGTCACAGAATTTACTGCTGGATTTGTAAAGTGATAAAAAGTATGTTTGCTGCCAAGAAAATAAAAAAGCAAGATTAACTTGGAAAGATTCGGATTAGCGATTAAATGCAGGCTGTTGATGAGATTTAGTGATTAAAATTAATTTCAACTACATCAAAAATATTTCTAGTTGGATTAAACAGCCCTGGTGTAAACCATACAGTCTGCTGGTAGTGTGTGAGCATGGCATACCATAGTTACAGTTTTATTCGTTTTCTGCATTTGACTTGATGCAGTCAATGTCTGATGTGCTATTTTCAAAGTGTTGCTGGGATAACTTATAAAAAGAAAGATAAAAAGAGAAACTTTCATTAATAAAACATGCTGAGGAAAAGATCTTCATTCCAATACTTAGCTATGGTCATGAGCTCTGGGTCTTGACCGAAAGAATGAGGTCCCGGATACAACCGGCCCAATGAGCTTCCCCTGCAGGGTGGCTGGACACTCCGTTAGAGATAGGGTGGGAATCTCAGTCACCTGGGAGGAGCTCGGAGTAGAGCTGCTGCTCCTCCACATCGAGAGCAGCCAGTTGAGGTAGCTCGGGAATCTGGTTCAGATGCCTCCTGGATGCCTCCCTGGAGAGGTGTTCCGGGCACATCCCGCTTGGTGGAGGCATCGGGGAAGACCCAGGATATGATGGAGAGACTTTGTCTCTCAGCTGGCCTGGGAACACCTCGGAGCCCCACAGAGGCTGAAGGAAGTGGCCGGGGATAACGTAGTCTGGACATTTTTGCTCAGACTGCTGGTCCCGCAACCCAATCCCGGATGAGCGGAAGAAGATGGATAGATTATTACAAGTACACTGTTAATAATGTTTTTTTTAAATCATTATTTTCTGCCTTACCATTTTACCTGACATCCCAAATCCTTCCTCTATTCTTTTTGCAGACCTGCACAATTTTTCCAGAACCACTCCTCATGCTTCACACTCCATGGATGGAAAAACACAAAACACGTTTTACTGTTTTATGAACTTCATGCAGAAAGCAGGAAAAGAACTCACTTGCCAGAATGACTTGCTCACACAAATCTGAGTTCTTCGACAACCAATCAGATTCACTTAAAGGCAACAGAGAACAGCACCAAGCAGCTAATTTCTTCATTTAAACTACCTCACTGGGTACTTTGATTCAATTTGTCAGTTGGTCTCATTAAACATGCAGAATAAAGAGTCTCACCACTGAGCGCTTTAGACTACCAGCAAACCAGGTCAAAGTTCATCCGAGGACGGCATTAAGTATTCATTACTTGCTTTCAAATCATATAGAGACCGAGCAGAAAACCTAAGGAGTATTTTTTCAACTTCCAGGTGCATAGAAAATATGAAAATAGAAACATATTACACAAATGGATTTGATTTAAGATGCCACCAAAACTATATGATACAGCAGAATTGTCTAATTTAAGCTTTTTATTTAAATTTCAGCAACATTGAGATAATAAACGTAACAATTGAAATTGCTTAGGGTACCTCAATGAGATGTCACACACAAAATATATTGCATTTACTGTTTTGGTGGTTTAAATTCCCGACTACTCTACTTGTTAAAAAAACAGCAAATGCAGCTAATCCAACCTCATTAGAATCCCTAGTGACCACGGTTCTGCATGAAGAGATAATCAGTGAAGCTACCACAAAATTCATGCAAGTCCATGAAGTCTCTGCATGCATAATTAGTGGAACGGCTTTTTTTTATACTTCATCACTCTTAAAACTTGTTTATTCATCTTTTAAACCCACTCAGTCTAGTGCAGGGTCACAGGGATCCTGGAGCTTATCCAGCTACTTTTGGACAGTTTGGGAGTCCATTCCAGGGCTTTCCATTCACAGCACTGAGACAATTTAGTCCACACTTAACCTGTGTAGCCTATTTAAAGCCAAAATGCCCTAAAAAACCCACGTGCATGAGGAGAACATGCTAACTCCACACAGAAAGGACTCATGTTGGATATGAACCAAATCCTTCTAGCTGGGAGGAAACATTGCTAATCACCACATTGTCATGCAACCCTACTTCACACCAATCTATTTAAAATACACACTTATTTAGGTAGCTCAAGCCTGGATTCAACCAGCAAATGCTGATTTTCTAATAATAAGTGAATGTTTAAAAAAGTAGTGAGTCAAAGGTTTTGTAGAGGATGCCAGAAAAAAATCTGTCAGACTATGACAGTCTTGTCTAAAGCAAATGAGCGAATCCTGGTGCTTACCATCAAACAAATAAAAATGGTGAAGAAACTGAAGAGAGGAATAGAGTTTGAAGCTTTCTGCATTTCTAGAAAGGAAAAAAAAAGACCACAGCATGGCTCTAAAAAAAGCATGAAACACAAAAAAGCTGCAAAAATGTTGTGCACTGAAGGTGTTTATTACAGTAATATATAACAGCCAAAGACCTGTTTGCTCTGTGCACACTAATGCCTGTCAGGATTAAGTGGTAGTTTGGTCTGTTAAAATTAAAATTAAAACTAAATCAAATGAATATATTTACTCTGATTTTTCACTTTAATTCAAATCAAGATCAACTGGTTATGCTGATGTGAAAGCATTCCCATTTTTAACTGACACTACTGGGAAACTTAAATAGCAGAAATGCTAAAATTGCAATTTTGAGATTAAGAGAGACTTTGATTTTGACCTTGATTTGAAAATCAGACTTCTCGTAATGTTGTATATGTCATTGAAATTATTATTTATTTGTATATTTTATTGTGATTTAAAACATAAATGCAGATTTCTTTCCCCATTTCACTGAAATTCCATTTTATTAATTTTTGAAGTTATTTCATTAATACCATTTTGAAGTGATTAGAGGTAACTATTTCAACAAATAGTAAAAGGGAAGTTGCTGAGTGAGCAAAACATTTTACAGTGGAATTCAATAGGATGAACACGGCCCATCTGCAACATCCTGCATCAAGGACAGCTGCTGACCACAGCTGCCCGGTCACAGTAACCACTTAAGAAGTAAAACTGTCTTTTGTAAGTTGTGAATGGTTTTTTTTATTACACTTTCATGCTTTAAAGAATTTTATTTTATGAGGGTTTTTATACAACCTTAGGGTGGCTACATAACCTTTACCTTCAATTTTGGGGGAGGTTTTATTCTCTACTTGGGAAGATTTTACTGCCAACAACCCCATTTCTCCCATCAAACATCATGTATCTTAATGCTTGGAACCCTGTCTTTTATTTGAGTCAATAAGCTGTTGTTGTTGTGACAAAAAAAAAAGGCTGCATTTTGTTGATAGTTGATTTTCATCGTCATATGCATTCTCGTGCAGAAGGATCCAAACTGCAAATGCAGTTCCTCATCCCAAGTCCAAACTCCACTTGCAGTCAAATTTTTGTTGGCGTTGTTTCAGTGGCAACGATTGCTTTTGTGTTTATGCATATGGAATGCTGTCCCACATCTGCCACAAAAAAAAAAATCTTACCTGTAGTGTTTTAGTCTGAATTTACTATTTACAAACTGCTCAGAAATCCATGTAATGTCCAATTATTTGCTAAACCTTTCAAGCCAAGTCATTATCTTTACTGGATTTGTCTATTTTTTTTCCCTAAGGACTCGTTTTGTGCAGAATCTGTTTAAGAAACAATGGATCTTGTCAAGTTTTTTTCTGCCAAGATTTGTTGGAATCATGGGTGCAAACTACAGAAAATGACATGATATTGTGACATACAAAACAACAGTAAATTAGGTAAATACTAAAAAATATATATACTTACCACGTATGCTTTTAGAATTTTTTTTTTTTTTTAAGTCAGTTGATTTAGGCATCCGTATATTCTCATGTGACAGAAACAGCGTGTGGCTTGTTCTGGTTGATTCTGCCCAGCAGACATTTAGCTTTAAATAAACATTTTTTCAAAGTTAGTTTAAAAAAAAAAGTTCTGTAATTGAAGCAAATGTTCTTAATAGAAGATGAAAAGATAGGAAAATATCTAAATTTTACTGAGTTCCCAGAGTAACGTTAGCTGGAGTTACTGGAGATATCGTTGCACTTGATAAAATATTTCCAAATGAACTATCAAAGAGTTTTGGAACTGGAAACTGCTTGGTTTGGGAGGTATTGTTGTCATACTTTTAAGAATGTCCTTTAAGGTTTTTACATTAATAGATATTATAATGTAATGTAGTGTAGTCATTCTTGTCCAAAAGTCATAAAATCTTTTGCCAGGTCACTTTGTGAATGGCTTTTTGGAAATGTGTGTTGGGACAGACAGAGTTCTGAATGTTTCCGCATCAGCGATCTGACCTCTGAGTTTTAGCCCGTAAATTACATATTATGGATCCCCGATTGAAAGAATGATGTGCAAAATACTCTCTTGACATGTTAATGTGTGAATTGTTCATTATCACAGCACCAAAGACTCATGGAGAGTAGGCATGATCCCAGTGGCGGTTTTACGGCTCCTGGTTTTAAAAAGACAGGAACGGGATGGTTGACATGGGAAGGAACCAGTTAACTTTAGCAGGCACTTGGGGTTTGATGGCTGCCGAGGAGCTACTCAAGGAATTTTGTCATTTTACAGCAGCTGTTTTTGATGAAAGAGGCCAAGTTGTGTCGTGGGCTGTCTCTGTTTCAGATAGAAATAGGATTCATAGAGAAGATGCCATCATCATGTTATATAGGACTGTGTGGGAGTACGTTGGTGGATGTAGTCTATGTGTGAAAGCCAAAAATAACCTACTTTGGGTTTTAGGAAAAAAAATACAAGCACTGGTGTTAACACTTGGGTGTGAAACACTTGCAGTCTATTAGAAATCCAATTTAAGTTGGAAAGTTTGTCCTTTTCCAAAACAGGTTTGTTTGCGTTTGAGCTTTTCATTGGCACTATGATAATATGTGTCAGAAGAAATAGCTATAATTCTCTCATATCAAGGGTAAACTATTATTTAGTAACAAATGAGCTTGGCATGGCTTCCTAATGTAGCCCAAAAAATATCATTCTTTCAGTAGAGCACCTGTTTGTTTAGGGTGCACATCACAAATTTTAAGCTAACTATCTGGATTTATACCAGAAAAAAACACAGACTTTTAAATACTTTTGTTATTTTTCTAGCTCCAGCTACTTATTTCAGTCTACTCGCTAGTCATGCAAAATCCAACCCAACAAAGGCTTGGTGCCTCATTAAAGGTCAGGGGTTAATGCTGTGCTGGGGGCCAGATGCTATTCTAAATATAGTCATTGCTGAATTTCATCATTTTACGTGAGCTGTGATGAAGATAGGTCAACTTCATAGCATAGTTACACAAGGTTTAGATTGTCTGAACTACTTAACTGAGGAAAAAAAATGTCTTATTTTGTAGGACCTTTTGTAGCATCAATGCTTTGTGGGTCAATGGCTCAGTTCAAATAAAGATTTAAAAAACTTGACATGAAAAGTTGTTATTTTGGATTAAAAGAACATCTTTTGTCAGTCTTTGAGTTTGTTGAGTTGAGTTGTTAGGTTTGAGTTGAGAAACATTTTTTTTAATTCTCCCTGTCAAGAAAAAGCTGTGCAACTCCAGAGAAAATATCAGTGACCTGGTCTCCTAAGTTCAACAGCATACATGCAGACCACCTAACCAGCTGTGAAATGCTGCCCTGATCAGACTTTCCTGTTTCCAACTGTGTGAGCCTGCATGGCTCAATGCAAAGCAAGCGAAGAGATGCTACGTGTTGAGATTCCTTCAGGTCCTGCGCCAGCCAACTGTGTTGAGACAGATTGGGTTTTTGCTTCAAGCTGACATCTTGGGTTGTCTGCATTTTGCCAAGAGGTCTGGAGAGATGAGGAAGGAAAGAGCCGCTTGGTGAGCCTGTCTCATCTCAGCATCCACCCCCTTATAGCCCTCCTTTCCGGCTGCGGCTCCTAATTGTGTCTCTAGGTGAAGTTGCAGTGGTCCAGCAGGAGGAAGGGGGCACATATATTTGATGTGAATAAGACCACACACCACAAGCAAATGCCTCACAAATCCAATATAAAACTGTAATCCCTTGGCAGATGTAAATGCCAATAGCCTTAGGTAGAATATTTCTTGATATTTGTGTTCTACAGAGCAGCAATTCCTAATGCAAACACTAGGGAGGCAGCAGGAAAACATCAGCACTTGCATTTGTATCTCATATTTAGAATAGCATGTATTTAGGGGGAGCCAAACATATGGCCTTTGTGAGCATCCATCTCATATTTGTCAGAGGGCTATCCCATTAGAGTGATGTCATCTTGTCTTCTTCACACATAAGCGAAAAGTTTCAGAGCTGGCCAACGTTGACCACAGTCTGGCTAGTTTCCTGTCTAAGCCGCATGGCAAAAAGAAGAGAGACGGGCGGTAAACATGGACACATTCATCTCCTAGCACTGTAAAATCTCAAGGGTCCAAAACAACAAAGCAGGCACAGAGAGATTTGAACGTTTTATTGTAGAGAACAGATGTTGGCAGAAAAAGAAGAATAAATAATTCTTCATGAATTAGGTTCAATTAAAAAAAGTATTTGTTCTGGACTCATATGTAAAAGCCTGCACAGGTTGACGTGTCTTGCTTTTCAGACCATTTGACTCAAACTCCATTTTTCATTCATTCTCTTTCGGCCATATTTGCTAATTGGGAACGTTCGACCACCAACGTAAATTTGTCTTATGCGTGTGCATGCACCCATCCAGCCTTCATGTTTATGTAGCAGTAATTTGTGGACAGGTGGGATGGAGGCCTGCTGTTTTCCTTAACCTTTTCTGTGGTAATTCAGAACCTGGCTAACTAGACCTTACTTAACCCCCTGACTTTAGCTCCAATCAACACATGGATATTAGGCACCATGTAACCTCTACCTTTGTGTATCCGAGAACTGGCTTGTGGTAGAAACCTGTCAAAATATCCCACTCTCATTTCTCCTCAGCAACAAGACCTTTTCAGTAATTTCCAGAAATCTGTCGAAATTGCTTAAGTCTTAAATTATGCATAATTGGTCCCTGCTTTTGGTTACTGGGGGTAGCCCGCAGTCATATGGCTGGACGCAGAAAGAGTTTGTTAATAACAGCCAAATGGATACTTACTAATATGCCTATTGCCAGAGGTTACCACGGATGACTATGTCCTAAATGTAAAGTTAATTTTCCTAAATGTTATCGGCAGTTACGATGTGTGGTAAAGCACTTGTAGTGACCATGATTATTTGTATTTTTTTTGCACAATGCCAACTTTTTTGACTTGACAGTCTTCCTAATGCTTCATTTCGTCATTTCTCAGAAAGTAAATTATTTTTCCTTTGCAACAAATCTTCTGTGGTCTTGTACAAATCTGTACTCCTGGAACTACTGTTTGACCGACTGGTTACCTTTGCCTGGCAGTTTTGTTGGAGCCTTTTCAGCTGCATGGATTTTCAGTGTAACGTCACATAGGAAGTGTGGATGAAGTTTTTTGGGTTGCATTTATTTTTAAACAATGTTTCTGAAAATATAGTCTAAAATCAAGCTAAATGTTACCAATATAATCCCTATTAGTCTGATAACGGATCTAAAGCACATACGTGATATTGAAATGGTGTCTTTTGCTTAGGTCGGCCTACGCTATGTCAGTATTATCTTTTTAGTACCTGACTCACCTGTAACCTGAACTCACTAAATAGCAATGATAACAGGCTCCTCTGCATGGGGTCACACTGCATTAGGGTGAAACAGACTCTCTCTTTGTGCTTTACCAGTGAAGTTTAGGACCAGGGATAATCAGGGGGTTGGGGGTGGAGGAGGCGAAAGCTACACCGCTCCAAATCAGCTCCAGGCAGACCAGCTGAATTTATCCCAAACTTATTAACTTTGCTCAAGGCACAAATTGAAACCAGCTCAGGCGATCATGCTCCAGAGGTGCAGAGTGTGAGAAGTGACAGTGTGATTTACAGGGAAGCCTTTGCCACTGATGTTGTATCAAGGCAACTGGTGGGCCTTAAGGATGGGAGAGGGGAAGTGAGGAGCATTTTTATCTCACTGGAAACACTCTGGAAAAAAAGGAATACAAGTTGACTAAAGTTGATTTGAGAAGGTGAAAAATATTCAAAAGCATTTAGACTGTATTGTTTTTGTGAGAGAACCATGCAACTAGATGTTTTACAGTTGCATTTGGAAAAGATGACAGGAGCTTTGAGGTTATGGAAATTGACACAGTGTAAATCCCACTTTTATATTTGCATCTTGTTTAGACTTTTTTCCTGCTTCCAACTTTTTTTTTTTTTAGTTTGGTTGGTTTAGCCATGAAGGAGTGATGTCTTTTGGCATTAAAGTCCCAATCTTGACTGACAACGATTTGAATAAAGAAATGCTCAGAAATGCAATTTTAATTTTTTTTGTATTTGTTCTCCATTGAAAAACTCCTCTGTGTGCCTGATTTTTGTCGTTGTTGTTGGGGAAATCACTTTCTCTGAGCTGAAATTTGCATTTTGAAAAAGTCATTTATTGAGGGATCTTTCACACTTCTTCTTTAAAGACTTCTGATGTGTCGGCCTTAAAATATAAATCAAAGCCAATTTGATGCTGTGATTGCAATCGTATAGTTTGCATGTGTGAGAGAGTTTGTGATGATGTGAAAGCATGCCGGCGTGCTCATCCCTCCCCTCTCCTTGGGCTTTGTGAAGCCAGGTGTGCCTGCTTCGAGTGCAGTGCCTGGGGATCCGTGAGAACACAGTCGCTGAGCCTCTCCCCCTCCTCTATCTGATTCATTTCAGCCTCTATGGCATCTTAGCAAACAAAAGTACTGCTCAGTATTGATCTGGACCTTTTCCATTTCCCCTTTACTCCCTTTGTTTTGCTCAGGTCTAGGATGGCTGCTTTAAATCAGGCCTTCTTGACGTTTGCTTAATGTCTAATTAGCCATGGGTGGGCATGGCCTTTGATTATAGGAAGTGCCTGGGGGTGGGGCAGCAAAGACTGCTGAATTTTGATAAAACACCCCAGACTGATCAATCATTGCCTGACACATGGTTTTGTCCTTAATTTTAGAGTGCTTGGCTTGGGGACATGTCATCTTGGTCACCTTCATTTGGCTTTAGAGGATTTCCTCTCTTCATGGCACTTTTCTTGGGTCATGATGCATATCTCTAAATTCACTTGCAATGACTTTAAGGTGTGCTGTGTCTGGCTCATCAAACTTGAAGGCAACAATTTGATATTAATGGCTAAACTGCATTCTTTGTATTGTTGGATTTTTAATGATTTGCACCAGGTTAATCCCAAAGTTTTCTTGCCAGAAACAGTTATTTTTCCAGTAATAAATAGATATCTTGTCTATTTTTGAGGCTATTTTGATGCAGGCATACCAAAAATACTATTGTGTTATTTTGGGACACTGGGAATTGTAACTTGTAACAAAAACAGATCTTTCTCACTGTGGCTCCATCACCTTTCAAGGTTTTGCCCTCTATCCAAAACACTGACCAGATGGCCGGAAAGTTGACTTTATTTAAATCTGGTAATTCCGGCCCTTTTTCCTACTCCCCCACCACCTCCATATGAACCTCCCCCAACCCGCACACAAACAAACACACATGTGCACATACTCCTTGCTCCTCACCTCTGCTCCTGTGACTCACTATCTTCTCTCCAAAGATCACAGAAGTGGTGTGCCTGTGGGGGTAACAGTCTCGCTTTGGAATGAACGTGTGAAAAAGTCACAGAGATGAACACAGATGGAAAATTCGAATGGTTTTGATCGAATTTAAACATTTGATCAAAAAAGATTGTAAATGGAGGGAAGAGTGCTTTTTTTAGTTTTAGATGTTTGAGACATGTTGAAATTTGTCAGCACCAGTGACTATAGCTGTAGCTTCACTACACCACCTGCTTTTTTGTCGTTTAATGAAACTGCCAGCTTACCAGCCATCTTCAGTTCAGTGGCTACCTTTCATCTGGAATCCTCCTCCGTCCTTGAGATGCTGACAGAGTGATTTTCTTTATTATGGCTCTCATTAAAATCAGGGTCATGGGTCACACATCAGTTTGGAGGATATCAGGCTGTCATTAGAGCTAATAGTGCACCATTGATCATCCTCAGTCCTTCAAAAAGGTCAGTTCTTCTGCATTTTTGGACTAAATTTCCAGCGGACGTAAAGGTTTTCTTCCAACAAGAAAAAAACAGATCAGATCTGTCACGTATGTCAGTGAGACTCACGACCAAGCCTCTCACAACACTGCCGTCCACCATGAGACCTTCAACTTCCTACCTTCGCAAGTCTGCTTTTGAGGCAACCCATTCTCTGAAAAGAGAGTCCACTTCAGTTGTCCACCACTGTGTGGCTATCCGAGAAGGAAACTGAATATAATTCCCTAACAATAGGCAGGGTGCTGGGGGAATAGGCCGAAATGGCCATTTAACAGGTGCACCTTCGTGGCCTCCTCGTGGTTCCCACACATATCACCAGGACTGGTGGGATACCCTAGAGAGTACCCCTGATTCATCATCCAAGATCAAGTAGCGATCAATTAATGGGAGAACAATTCTTCCACTGGGGGGATGTCCAGTGTCCCACCCACCCCTGCTTTGACTCAGAGAAGTGCCCATTTGCAACTCTATCTGTGTGGCTGCTTCATGTCATTGAGTGTGGTGCTGGGGGGGTGACGAGATATTATCGGGGTTCCTGTGAGAACTAGCACTGGCATTTTCACTTTAGCCAACCTTTGTTTGCGTGAGTGAGGTCTGCTTGCCGATGTAGCGATGAGGTCACTTGGCACACCAGCGCGGTGGGGTAGGGTGGGATGGTGGTGCGGTGGCTATTGTTCACCTGAGACAGAGGGATGAGAACTGGAATGGGGCGACAAATCACTTCTGAAGGTACGCTAACCCGCATTAGACAGGAGATCAAACCCATTAGATCAGGACTGTAAGACTCCATGGGAAAAAAGTCAAAAACAAGGAAAACCACATTTATTTTCTTAGATCATTTAAACTAAAAGTCAACTAGCTGGGTTTTATTTGACATTCCTTTGCTATCTTTTTAGAATAAAACATATTTGCTTTAGGGTGACTGCAAGTGATACGCAAGCATTGATCTGTGAGTGTGACTTAGCTAATTGCATTCTTGTTCATCTGTAGATAAACTCAATAGTGCACACTGATAAGTCTCAAGTGTGAATCATACATGGAAAGCATTGCTCCCTTAAATACATTTGGAAGTAAAAATGCATAGTACTTGATCCATCATAAGATTTAGGACTTAATCTGATTTGAACTAGTGTGTCAACTTATTCTTAAAATGTTCTCTTTGGATCTGTAACTGTATTCACTTCCAGCTTGCATTCAGACACATTTCTGTGTACATTGTGGGATTTATATTTAAGCCTGGCAATGTGGTAAAAGCGTATTCATAGTTTTTCCTTCCAAGGCAGTTCCCAAGTGGCACTGCAGCCACCTCTGAAAGCCCAGGCAGTGAATAAACCCAATTTATAAACAGCCTTATATAACTTTGCACCCTCAAATATCACTGGGATATATTTTTTCAAGTTTTAAGCAACCGGTGAGCCTCATTAATGTTGTGACTGATGGGTTATTTTCCAGCTAAAGGGTAGAAAAAAAAGAGTCACACCCGTAAACCTGCAAAAACTGCTGTATTTGAAAATGTAAATGAAAATAGCAGCACAGCAAAAATAGGTGCTTTTAAGGCCTAAGAGTCAAACTCATTTGTTAACTTATCTAAATAAAGGGAATCTGATTTCCGTGCTTTGTTCTCGTTTTTCACTGTACTGCCTGAGCACAGTGATTATCAGTGAACCTGCAGTTAGTGCAACTACACAACAACCAACTAGTTTGTTATCACTAGTTTGAGGCAAAGATGGAGGAGAAAACTACCCACAGAAATCTTGATATTTATAAGAAATATTATAGTAAATAGATTTAGCTCATAAATTGCTAGGTACCAGAATAAAATAAACTGAATAGAAATATTTTTTTGTTCTTTTGTTCACACTTTACTCTTTATTAAGATAAACATAATGTTAGGTATCCTGTCTAAAATGCTGAAAAATGTCAAAAATGTTAATTAATACTGGACTAAAATGAATAGAATAGAATAGAATAGAATAGAATAGAATAGAATAGAATAGAATTTTATTAATTGTACAAAGGGGAAATTACCTATAATGAACACTGACATTGTCACTAGCCAACATTAAGGTTTCTCTCTTTTAGTTTGGCCTAATTGAATTAAAGTATTACAATACTTTTTTCTAATAAATTCATTTTTATTTATGTGTTTCTGAAAGGGCAGCTTTATGGCAGAAGAAACTAAAATGTGTGGTCTCAAGCATCAGGGCTCGATGCAAACGCCCGTGGAACCTTTTATGCAACCTGGCGTCCAGGACACTTACAAAAATATTTAGCTTTCCACCCTTTTGAGCTTTTTAGCTTTCACTAAAGAAAAAGTGTTAGCTGCAAAAAAACAAAACAAAAAAAAAAAAAAAACATGTGAAGGAGAACGAAAACCCACAGGGTCAAATGTCCTCCGTGGGCCATTTTCCAGGTCTGTTCCACAAGCAGGATGGCTTCGGCTTCCCAGTCCAGCAGAAACATGTGAAAACAGAAACAAATCCCAACACGAGGACTAGCATCAGTGGTCCATGAGAAAATAAAAGGCTGTTTTAGTGCATGGACATCGTAGATCGCTCAGGAAGATTAGTCTCAGCACTACAGGGCCTTGTGTAAATCTCATTCCAATTGGCAAGGGAATTTGATTTGACTCTTGCGCTGTGAGAGACCAGTGCTCATTATTGCTGCCCTACTAATGCATAAACAGAGGTCTCAGCAGGTCCTCTCTAAGTGGTACCACTGATCAGATAGCAGCCTCTATTATTTTGTGAGGCTGCTTTTACAGAAGTTAATTGTTCTTACTTTATTGAGCAGGTCTAAAGTGTTATTTTTGCTCACCATTTCTTAAGGTCAGCTAGGAATCTTTTTAGCTATTTTGACCAAATTAAATACATTATAAACCTTTTCTCATTTTATAGTCCTCTAAACTTGTATCAAGATCTGTTTTAAGATCCAAGGTAAGAATGATCTGCGGCCGTTTTGGGTTTTTTTTTGCTCGACAAGATATTGGAAGTCTGTTTTGTTCTTCCGACTTATTTTATCCACAAAATTACAGAGCAAAGTACTGAGAAAGTATTAGTTCTATTGACTGTTTATTTTTGTTTGGCAGAAAGCAACAAAGTCCGTACGTAACCGAGATTCCTGCGTTGGGGTAATGTCTGTTTTTCAAAATATTTTGTTTTTATTTTTGAATTAATTTTTTTGTTTATCAATTTCTTTCCCCAACTTTTCAATGTAATTTTTTTTACCTTTTGAGATGATTTGTTTTTGCTTTTTGATGTTTTTTTTGGGTTTTTTTTAAATATATTTTTAATGATTTTTAATAGCATTTATTTGGGTTGTTTTTTGAGATGTCTTTTTTTTTCCTTTTTGAAATAATTTTTAGCTTTTTTAACGTTTTTTTTATTTTTTTTATTTTCAGTTGTAGTCCTAAAGCAAGAAGATAAGGACATGTACAACTTACTCAAACATGCTGGTTTACTCCAAAAGAAGAGTAATTGTATGAGGAATTTATTTGGAATTTGTTTTAATAATATTGAGTAGAGTACTTGTGCTTTTTTAAAATTATTATTGATAGTAAGTAACCAAAATTGATAGTCTGGGATATTTTTCCTGTACTGTATTGATGCCCCCTGCTTGCCTCTGCAGCTTCACAAGATCAACATCAAGGCCAGCCTCGAAGTTCTGAACAGGCAGATCAAAAATTGACAAATTTTCTGCATCATCATAAACAAAAACAACTGTTTCATACTGGATATTATTTCATACTTTCCCAAAATATTGCTCTGTAATGTTTGTGGATAAATTAAGTCAGAACAGCAACACAGCCTGGATAATGAATGGACTGCAAACAAGAACACTGGACCCAGGTCATGTTTATGACAAGGACACACTGTGGTTTTTCAGCTTTTAGTTGCAGGTCTTCTTATAGTTTTCATGAGCAGATGAAGTTAATGCCCAGGCTGTTTGTAGTTATTTGCTTTTGTAGTTATTAAAAAAACACAGCACAAAAAACAGAAAACACAAAAAAATTACAAGATATATATAAAACATATTTGTTTTTAAATAAATGCAAATACTTCAGATCCATAAATAACTAAAAGAACATTTTAGAAATCGGAATTTAAGACAATATTTTATTAATAGTAAAAAATAGATGAATATAATTTTCATTTTTCCAATTTCTTTCCTACTCACAGAATTAAAATGTTTTGGTATAGATATAACTAACATCTGGAGAGATTTCTTCACAGTCTGAAAGTGGAAGAATGTTATCAGCAGGTTGAGAGTGGGGTGCCTTTGTTTCCTTTTGTCCACCTGCAGTTTGCCAACTGGCCCGTCTGTGCTCTCAATGTGATTAAAGCACTTTCAAAGAACATGAGTTAAGATTGGTTACTAATTTGACAAAATTGAGGCCTGTAAGTGGCATGACACAGCAGGTTCTGACCCCGTGGTTAACGGTCATCACGCTGAGTTTGCCCACAGGCAGCAGCTGGGGTCACAGAGGGAGGACATGGACAGCTCTGGGGACTGCAGCGGAGCCAACCACCCACCCCTGAACCCTGTGGGGTGGAGGAATGAAAGCACAATAATCCTAGATCCATTAAAGTGTGACTGATGCCTTTCTTTTGGCTTCTTATGACTGAATATCGTGACTAAAGCGAGGAGGAGATGAACAGACAGATACACAGCAGGCTGTGGAATAGGTTTTGAAACAAACTTTGATTGTTGGACACTGACCTCACTAAGGAATCTAATTTGCTGCTGAATAGATTTTTTCCATTTGAGAGATTTCCATGTCATAAGTGCTGCTGCAAGACAAAAGTTTTCCCTATGTGTGTTATAATAAATGATAATGTGTTAATCACTTCAAAAATAAAAATAATGCAAATGTTTGTATCATATTTTCAGCAACACAGGCCACACCGGCTTAAAATGTGCACTGTTAATGAATGTCTTTTGAACTTATGTCATACATAAAGCGCACCCATCTATAAACTGCATTAAGCGAGACAAAAGAGTCAGAGATAAGTCAGTCAGTCAGTCAGACTTTGTTAACTACGTTCACAGTAATTCTAGAACGTGTTTGTAACATGCTACACTTTAGCCACATTAGAAGTGTTGGCGGCGTTAGCGTATTCACAAGTAAAGCCAAACTTTTTTTGAAACACCTAAAAAAACAAACTTATTCCACTAAAATAAACGTTCTATATGGTAACTAACAACTTTGCTAGTAACACGTAAGAAAATGTGTCAGACGCCGCTACTGTATGTTTGCCATGTTAGCGTATGTAGAAGAAAAACCCAAACTTGTTTGTTGAGTTTGCTAAATGAACAGCTTGTGATTAAAAGTATAGCTGATAGTGGGTGGTATATCCCACCTGTCATCACGCACTAATATGATATGTCTGGCTACAGATCTGGCCAACAATGAGCAGTGACGGGATTTAGGATAAGTCTTCCAAGCCACGGACTGGAATAAAAGTACTGCTACTTTCCTGAAAACCGAAATATCGGTAATTCCCTGATTTTGATTCAAATTTCTCATTTTAATTAATAAAACACAGGTTAAAACTGACAGCAATCATGCAACAAATAGTGTATGCTTGTCTCCAATATACTTTTTACTATTATAACATTTGACCGTTATGATGTAACCTCCAGCTAGAGCCTTTTATGAGAATTCCTCCCTGTTAGATCTGGGCTGTGGGAGCTACTTAAGCAGCTGTATGGCCTCATCCTCAGAAGCCCTGATAAAAGTGTTTCGCTCCCAAAATCCTGTTAAAGGACAAGCCGTGCTAAATTGCCCCAAAGATTATTCCAAGCAACAGAGTCTTCTGAGTGTCCAGACGCTCAAAAGCACAGTTCCCTTAATGTCCCCCCTGCAGTGCCTCTGTCTCGAGCAACCTAGATGAGTTCTTGTCATTTCGACAGACCCTACAGTGAGGAGAGATGCTGTAGGCTATGAAGACTGAGAGTCTTTTGCCCTTTCACCCTTATGCCCTGAAGTTTGAGGCCACAAAGTCCAGATTCTTGGACTATAACAAAATGTTTCTATAAATGTCCCAGGTTGAGAATAACAAACTCCCATCATCAGAAGCCGTTGATATAGTTTTGATACTTGGAGGAGTAAATATGATTGCCTGATCTCATTATTAGGCATTGACCCACCCTGACCTCAAACCTTGGGAGACTGGGCTGTAATCGGGGGAACCGAGGCAATAGTAGGAACCTTGAGGGGATCCAGTCTGACAGCTGAAGCCACTGATGTAGATAATGCTAATGAACAGTCAAGCAGTGAAACAAAATGGCTTAATTGTACTGGATTCATCTCGTGCTGCGCTACAAAGACGAGGGGGAGGTTACGCTCCCAAACATAGATTATTGTAATCCTTCACTAATTACCAAACCCAATCTTCTCATGTGAATACTTAGGCACATGAGAAGAGAGGCCTTTGCATTCTTATGATGACTACATCTGTTGATGACCATAGTTTTTAATTTTATTTTACAAAAAAATCTTCCGAAAAATGTGCATGTCATTCAAACAACATGTATGTTAGTGGGTTTGTGAAAGAGACAGACAGCTGTGAAGGTTTCTGTCAGCCGAGCTGAAAGCATGGACTGGTTTATGAGACCTTGCTGCATTTTGAACAGTTAGAACTATAATGTGTTTTTATCATGCTTGCCCATGCCACAATGGCCTTTGCTTCAGGCCCTTTCAGTGCCTTGAAAATGTTGCGCTTCTATTCTCTGTCTGAAGCCCCAGGAAAAAAAAAAAAAAAAAAGAAACTTGGCCAGGCCAGCCTTTTCTGGCTTTTGACAGGAAGCTCATGGTTTTAAATGTATGGCTCATACATAATGAATGAGCCTGAACAGGATGTGAGGGCAGTGCATCCAGGGAGCACCTGGGCCAAACAAAGATACCCTTTTTGCCATGGGATTTGTGCCCTGGTACCCGCTGTCACCAGCGCCCTGCTCACACCCAGCTGCAAAGCATTCAAGCCCGCTGCACACATTCATCTCGTCAAAGTTGTCTCCAAAAAGTGACACTGTCGCGCATAAAGAGCTCTCTATAAGGTTATTAATGATAAGCTGAAGGCTGCGGACAAACGTTTTAGAAACAAGTTTGCCTCTGTGCCTTAGTCGTTCTTTGTTTTAACCCATGCTAGTTTAGTCAGGATGTATGCGCCACTGTTGAATTGTCTCATAGCGGTACGGTTTCCTATTTTCATAATTTAAAAAGTCGTCACCCCTGCTAGGAATCTGTGGTGTTTCAAAATAAAATGTCCCTCTTCTTGTTAAAAAAGGAGGATCCTGGAGTTGAGCTCTGCCTATGATGCAAGTTTGTCCACTATTGTTCCAAAAACAACAGAAATGAGACTGAAAGGAATAATTAGTGTCGGGTTTTCAATCAGACTCCGTCTGAGTAGATGATAAATGAATAATATATGCTAACCGCAAGACAAAAAAAGTGGCAACAAACAACTAGACGCAACAACAATTTACTTGTAAGCATGTGTGTGCGTGTGTGCAGAGCCAGTCGACTTGGCATAGACTGACCCAGTGGCATTGTCGCAGTGTGTGCAGCCTTAAGCAAGGCAAGATTTATGCCGATGGGGGTGTGTTGGAATCCAGGCTCCTTCATCCAGCCCAGCTGCATAGAGAACAAAACCAAAAGCCCAGCTGCAGATATTAGCATGGGCAACCTCTCTCCCTCCATCCCTCCCTCCTTCTCTCCTTCCTCTCCCTCTATATCCCAGTTCATGTGCCCCCAACCCACAAGTCTGTCACATGCCCACAGGACTTTTGTCCCTGAGTCTGTTGTTATGATAATGACTCTGCTCAAAAAAGGAGAGATGTTAAAAGTTGATTGTGGGGCAAAACTGAAAGAGAGAAAACCAATAGGAAACAAAGAGGGAGCCAAATATAAAAGAATTCCTAATTAATTATTGAGTTCTACTCAGAAAGTCAAGTCTGTGTTACCAAACAAAAGCACAGTAGCATTGACATGGACACACGGCCCCACATAAAATGCTAACAACCTTTCTTTTTTTTTTTTTTTTTGTCGGGACCGGCCTGGTCTGTTTAAGTGTAAATAATGCTGAGTGTGAATACATGTGGTAATGCTGTCCATGATCTGTCCTTGTTTTGCTAGAAGCTACCATCCAGCTAAGTGGTTGAGGAGTGGCTGCAAAAACTGCATGTTGTACTTAGTATTTACAAATAAACTGAAAAGGAGAAAAGTTATCTTACTTTTATATGAGTTGCGTCAAATGTGCCTAAATGTGCTATAAAGCCTTCGATTGAGGACCTGGAGTATGTAGGAGCAGAGAAAACTAATGTTGGTACATGACCATGTCATCTCAGAGATTCATTTTTATTTCAATCTGACTTCCAAAGACACATACTCATAAAATATGGTGACTTAATGAGTTACTATGGCTACTTTAAGACAATCTCATCTGGTAAGAAGTTCTCAGAGTAAGACTCAACAAGGTTAACTCTAATGTAAACTGGTCCAAACTTTACATTAAAGCTTTTTTAACAATTCCTATCATAACGTTTAACAGTTAACATGATTTAGTTCATAAGCACTTCTTACTACCTTAGGATGACAGAATCAGTGAGACTATTCAGTTTTCTTCATGCTTTTTTACTAGTTTTAGCTGGGATGTAAAGCCTTCTAGGGAACCACATTTAGAACTGTTTGATTGTTTCAGATGGTTTGGTCCATTTTTGTCTTTGGTTCACTTCAGAGAGAGCCGTGTGTAAAAGCAAACTGAACCAGACAAATGTATACAAATTCAAACTTTGTTCGTGGGACTGAGTGTGAAAACAGCCTTTCTGAAAGCCTGATTTCTAAAACCCTTTCCTCCTTTAAGTTTAGATATTTTATTATGACATTGCGCTTGTGATTACATTTTAAGAACCTCAATATTTGTATCTTATGCCTGACCTCTATTCTTTGAGGGGCTTTGAGCCTTCAACGAAGGTAAAAAAGTGCTACATAAGTACACAATTTTTATCATTGTCCACTTCGTTTACAGTAACTGAGTCAACTTTTGGATACAGTACCATTTAATGTAGTTTACATGCAGGAATGCAACAATCACAGGAAGATATTCTGACCTTGATACATTTATATGAAAAAATTAACAAAAAAGCATAAAAAATACTTTGTGTAAATTAACAATAAAATCACATAACAAAGATAACTTTCTGTGCCCATATTTAGAATAATTTAACAAGCAGGTTTTTGTTTTCTTTTTCCTTTTGAAGGGATGCATTTATTGAAGCAAATATATTTAACAATTAACATTTAATGGCAAACATGCAAGAGTTGAAATTTATTAAATGAGTTAGTAAAAAAATATGTATTGCATTTTATTATCTTTTCAACACCTTTTCCTTTTCTTTTAGTTTTTTCTCTTAAACAGCATCACAATCCTTTTTTTTTTTTCTTGTAAAGGATTAACTATTGCATGTTAATTCTCATTTTCTTACTTCAGGCAGCTGGAATGCCACTAGTTCTGGCAGACTAAGCAAGGTATTTCAAAAAAGCTTCTGGTTTCAGGCTTCTTCACCACACCCACCCACAGAGTTACTGCTTTTTCCACTGCCCAATCACCCACTGCTGGTTGGCAGGTAGAACAACTGACTTTTGCTTCTGCAGTTCTGCTGTATTACAAGCATCAGACAGATGGCTGCTTGAAAGGGGCCTTGCTGTGTGGCCCTGAAAAAGCCTGGCAGCCTCTCACTGCACCCACTGTAACAATACTGATGGCTCGTTTTCAAATTTAATGACTAGACTAACAGTAAATGCATCCACTGTGTCACACGATGTACTTTACATTTACATGTTGGCAAGAGGGTGTGTTTATAACCTGACCGTAGATCATTATGATGGATTTTTTGCATGTCAGCAAACAAAATTTGTTAAGAGAAGCAATACATGTTTGCTGAAAATAAACATGCACAGAGGAAGGAAAAAGTACATCCAATGACGTGTCCGTCTAAATGCTTCTTTAGCAATGGTTCTGCACATATGCTTAGGTTTAATGTACAGTAGTTAGGCATTACACTTAGGCAACAAAATTAGATTAAGCAATTAGATGTGTCATTCATGGACTGTTTATTGACCTTAGATAGGTCACCAGGATAGCACAAAATTCATGTTTTAAAAGCATACCTGGGTTAAATTCAATCCATTTCCCAATTCAGAGGTATTTATCTGATGGCGTCAGCAAAGGACACTTAAGTCTTGTGAGCCAACGTTTGTCAAAATAAATTTTTCAATGCCTGGCTAGTGGAGAGTGACAAGTGTGTATTTAATAAACCTTGATTTGTTTACCAGCTGAGCACTTAAGACTATAGACTTGGTGAGTATAGACAGCTTGAAAACAGTCAAATGCATGTTGGGATACAATGTTACTTTCAATGTGTACAAAGAAGTAACAAGGCAGTGTTGAACATGCATTATATTTGATGCCAATTTGACATTTGGTCATTTCAACTGCTCTGCAACCTCATCAATCAAGTATATAAAATCGATGTACTGTTCAGCACATTTGGAAGTTCCAGAAAGTCCAAATTAGACTTACATTTAGTCCTTAAGTGTATGTTGATGCAGTCAAGTGTTGGACTTGTTCTGGTTCCTTAACATTTAAGCCACAGCGAAGAACTCTGAAATCTAAAATGAAAAACGCACATTACAGTTATTCTTTTTGGTGATAAAAAAGGGAAACTAAAGTCAAAATTGTTGAGAAAAAGAGCTGCATGGTGGCACAGGGGTTAGAGTTCCTGCCTCACAGCAAGTTCAAATCCCGACCGGGACTTTTTTGTGTGGAATTTGTATGTTTTCCTTGTGTATGAGTCGGTTTTCTCCAGTTTCCTCCCACAGTCCAAAACCATGCTTCATTGGTTGATTGGTGGCTCTAAATTGCCTCTTTGTGTGCATAAGCGATTTTGTGGCCCTGTGACATGCTGGCAACCTGTTCTGGGTTTACCCCATCAACTCACAACTCATAGGAGTTGCTGGAGCTTATCCCAGCTATCCGGGTGAGGATGGAACACGCCCTGAACAGATCGCCAGTTCTTTGCAGAGTTTCACTCACCCACACTCACTCCCAAAGGACATTTTAGAATTACATACAAACTTAAGAAACATGTTTATGGTCGCCAGAGTGCACGGAGAAAGCCCATGCATGCACTGGGAGAACACGCATCAAACATCTAATTTCTTGAAATTTTGTGAAGCTTGTTTAATCTATACATCATTTCAGGGTGACAAGTGTGGAAGTTTTGGATTTTTTTTAATCACAAAAATAAACAGCGTATGTGGTAAAAAGTTCACCTCAACAAATACTTTATAGGGTTTGTTAATTTTTTACTCAAATATGTGCAATTTGGTTGGTACAAATGTTATACTTAGCAAAGTAATTTTATATTTACGGTATGCAAATGTACTGCAACATAAGCAATTGTTGTTATTAAGGTTATAGTGTAAAAAATCAGTTGATGGAGATGTTATTTTAGGAGTTTCAACCTGTATTTGAAATCTTTACTAAGAAATCATTCTCATGGTAATCCTGTGGTGAAACACACATGTATAGCATTTAAAAATCTATGTGTTAGCATATTCAAACCCAGTTAGGAGCAGTTCATGTTAAGCAGCATGTGCAGGGCCGACCTTTAACCTACGTTTCAATCAGGAGGACAGACAAGCAAGAGGAGATTTACTGTTCTAATCAAAGCCCTGCTGACTGCTGGAAATTGACCGTGAATGACGTCATCAACCTGTCCTCACCCTGATGGCTTGATTTATAAATTTGTAGTATTCTTAGGGAAAGGGAAAACTAAAAACTTTCAGTGGTGAGCAAAGTGAAGTGTTTTAGTCCTTTTTTCTCAGGGGAAACAAGTTTTCTTGTCTCCTGCAAGCATTTATCTTAGCTTGTTCTTTCAACACTGTCTGATTGAGTCCTGCTCTGCTGTAATCACAGGCTATATACACTTGAAATGTATAAAGCAAGCAGTCACGACTGTGCCGGTAGCAAAAAACCAAAAATATTTCAAACAATTTTCTGTTTAAAAATTAAGAAACTTGCAAAAATCTGCATTTGGATGAAAACATATCCACGTAGCAGTGTGGTTATGGAGCAATTAAACCAGTATCTCTATATTTTGTGAACTTGGGGTGTCTGGGCAACATCAATGGATGTGCAAACACCAAGAATCCCTTGGAGTGTTTAAAAAGTCCAGTCCACTTTGTTTTCAAGTCCCTGCAGAAGAATATTACGGCTACTCATTTCAGGATGATGGATGGGATGTGGTTTGTTTGTAAAAACGAAAGCTTCCCAGTTGCTCCAAACAGCTCAAAACCTAGTGGATATTTCACAGATTGTTTTCTCTCTTTTTCACTTTTTCAGTGTCGATACGTTTAGGTGCAAAAAATTTGTCGGACTGATATTTCTGTCCACCTCAGATTACTTTTGCACAAATTTGTCACTTTGATTATCCTGCTCAGAAACTTTTTATTTTAACATGACTGCAAGTTATTTAAATATTAAAAGTCATAAACGAGCTGTAAATAAATCAAGAATTCATTGCACGATAGTTATGGTAGTGTGGCACCAATGAAAGAAAACATAATTTAAAACATGTCAAACATTAGATAAATCAAGTTAGGGTAATTAATCATATTTTGCTTGGTTTTGAAAGAACATATACAGTTTCAATTCCTTACTGCTGCAGTTGTGATGAATTGGGCAAAGTTAATAAAATAAACACAAGAAGGTTTGAGGTTTTTTTTTTTTGCATTAAGGTCAAAATAGCACTTTACTTGACTTAATTTTGCAGTAGTTGTTTGATGTTATTAAAGTCTTATATAGAATCACTTTTTGCACATACAGCATGTTGACAGAATATATTTGCTGCAGGAAATTTTACTGTGAACAAAAAAGCAAATTCTTAATATTTGTATTTAGTTAAGATCATGCTCAGTCATTTTAACCACTCTATGAATCTGTTTATTTAGAAAAAACTTCAAAAAACACTCTGAAACTGTAAAAACACAAACGACACAGAAGTTCTCCGGAGCTAAAAGTGTCTGATTGGGCCCTCAACAGTGATTGTGAGCTGAATGGGCTCACAAAGCCCAGATCAGGTTTGTTTAAACCAAATTAATCCAAGCGTGGAGGGAATACAGTGAAATTGCAGGCCTCCTGAAAGGTGATCTGGTAGTCCAAAGGCTGAGGTTTACATATAATAAATAAAAATAATGAAGAGCAAAATAACTTTGCTGATGTGCAAATAATCCTCTTGTCTTGTGTGTGTATGACTGATATTTTAGTTACTGTGCTTCTTTTTCCTTTGCCTTTATGAATGGGCATTTTAAGATAAACACAACAATAATTCAACTTGAACCTTTACTGACATTCTAAAAAAATAAATAAAATAAGCTCAAATGTAATATTTAAATTCCATTTGTCAAAGCAATAAAAGAATTTGGGAAAAAAAAAAGATGAATTTTGCCTTTTATATGTCCAGGATTAATTAGCGGTTGCACGAAATAAACCTTTTAGAATTTTTCAACACTGGCGTGACTTCACTCCACGTCTATTAGACAATTAGAACTGACAACCTTGTCCTGCAAGTCTGCACCAGCAGTGTGGTAATCAGCGATGTCTGTGCAAACCACAGGATGGATTTCAGACCTGGACTGTTGAGGACATCCATGGCTCACATGTGGGGCTGAACACCTCTGCCAGGCTTGTCAGATTCAGTTCCAGGCCACTGTTGCCTTAATGGATCTTGATTGACTATTTGGACAGGGAAGTGTGCAAAAGGCTGACATAAGAAAGGCTGAATTTATGCTACACCCCAGTTTCATACTGTAAAGAGACACATTGGAAATGAACACAAAAGTGAGCCAAATAAAGTTTTTTCCACCTCTTTAAATTTTAATCAGCACTTACTAGTGTTCATTGTGATGTGATAAGATGGATATTATGGATATTATTGATGGATATTATTGATAGCAGACAATCAAACTGTTATAAATGATTTTACTGTTGTCTATGGTGGGTGCTTTATCATTTTGCAGACTTTTGACAGTAATTTTGAGTTCTTTGTGATCTAAAAGCATCCAACACTCCTCTGCTTCAAAAGCATGGTTAAAAAGCCTGCAACTGATCAAGGGTGACAAAGAGTTCTGCAGAGGAAAGCCATTGGTGTAAGAAATTTAGCTTATTCAAAGTCAAGTTTGTTCAGTTTATCTTGTAAGATCAGCTAAAAATGTGAAACTGTTCCAGTTTTAGTTATATCTTTTAACACCCACTCTAATGAAAATTATGCTTTTAGTGTTTTTAACATGTTTTGTGACATTTTTCTGATAATGGAGGTCAAAGCAAAATTAAGATCAAAATTACATTTCTGAATATTTTTTTCAAATTCAAATTGTTGTGAATTGAGAGCAGATGCAGAAAATGCAGTTTGAAAAAGAGCTTATTTGTGATGTAGAAAATACAAAAGCGAGGGGAAGGGGGGCGGGATTGCCAAAGTTCCCACCACTAGTCAGAGGCAATTTTTTTAATGAACTACTGCCACTCTGCAGAAACCGTCCTAGAAAATGACAGGTTTTTGAAATAGGATAAAAATGGGATAATCAGGGTTAAGGGTGTTAAGACTGGACACATTTGGTTCGCTTAAAGTGAACCAGTTTGTTTTCTCTGATAATCCAGGACAAATTTTCACTTCTAACACATCCAAGCAGACTCTGGTCTGAGACCAGGGACGTTCTCTGACTCATTTTTTGAGGTGGTCTCAATGAGCTCTGGTTCGCTCTGAGTTTCCTCAGCCTGAACAGGCTCAGAGTGGAACAACCAAACCAAAATGGCTACCGTAGCTGGGAATTATGTTAACAGAGCAGTGGAGCAACGATAAGACACAGCAACTTATTGAAATGTGGTTGGATGAATGCAGCCTCATTAAAACAACTTTTAACTGAACACACATTGATTCTGTTTTACAGACAACCTATTTGTCATAACAATTATCAGTGTTCCTTCTTGGCATCTCCTCAGAACCTTACAGCATGCCTCCACCTCAAAAAAGCAGCAAAAGTAAGTGTTGTACCTGACGTTGATACAGACGTTCAAACTTGATCAGCGAAACATAAAGTTGAAATAAGTGAACTATTCTGACAAAAATAGCAATTTTCTTTCTCTCGTTGTTTTGTCCTGACTAATGAATGAAGAGATCTTCTATCTGGTTTTGTTTCCAAGCTTTGGTTTGAAGCAGGAAACAGTCTGAGTACGGACTAAACTCAATGTTCAGGACTCGGTTAGGACCAAATAAAGCAGATTTGGTTTGGACCAACAGACTTTTTTAGTCTGATATACTCTAAGAGACCACTGGGAATGCTTTTGTACAAGATCAATGAATGATCGGACTGGATCTTTAATGATACTGAAAGCATACTTTTAGTTCCTTAATGCTCATTCATGTTTTTTAGCTCTTCTGTAGTTTTGACACATTTTGTCACAGTATGTCACATTTTGGCTTTCTAAGCCATGTTTGTTGAATTTCTATCTGCCAGTCTCCAGTCCGGGTCACCACCACCATGTTCTTGTGTCAGAAGGTTCTGGTCATCTTGAAGCCAACATTGGATCATTGGCAGCCCCCAACACATCTGCTTTCAGTTGCCACTGCCGCCCACACCATGGCAAGAAAAGTCAACTGAGAACTAGTTGTAATTTACAATAATGACTTAGGCATCATTACATATGTTTATTCAGAGGAATTCAGCGGGATGCCCCTCATCCTGTCTGCCTGTTCTGTGGAACTTGCCGGGATGCTGGTCACCTGACTGGAATGTTCTGTCCATGCAGCGTTTCCAGAACTGCTTATTTTTTTTTCATTCCATTACATAGAGTTTATAGAACATATCTGGTAAAAAAAAAAAAAAAGGTGCTGTAAAAATTGTGGCTTTCCACTGTTGACCTAACATGTTATTTTTTCAGTACATGTACTTGCATGCTTACAGATTGCAGCTACATTACAGCCCTTTTAGTAAGGAGCAGCGGAATGACATATATAAGTCACCGGTGCCCTCAGTGATGCATGTGCGAGTCTGGAGCCAAGTACAAATCAGCTAAATTACACTTTCAGGGAAGCTGAAAAAGGTAAATTTGGAGCCTGCTCTTAAGTAGAGGTTGACAACTCCTGCACGCAATAGTAATGTTTCCACAATGGTTTGTTATTGAAGAAAAAGGAACAGGAAAAAGATTTTGAAAACTAAAATCCATCAAATTAACCATACATAAATTCTTATTGGACTTCAAGGCAGCCTGTTTTCATTTATGCAGCACATGGGTGGTCCACGATAGCAACATAATAAAAAATGCTGAGAAAAAAAAAGTGCAGTACATTGTGTTTGCTCTGCACAGCAGTGAAAATTAGGAAGAATCAAAAATATAAAGCTGTTAAGAATGAAATGACTTCTTACCAGTTTCTTAGAATTGTATTAGCAATTTGTCTCAGAGGAAATATTTCTCTTTTTTTGAGTTAAAACCTGGCTTGTAAATCCAAAGTTAACTTCAGAAAAGGTGTTCCCACAAATTTAGGAATTTTTATTTTTAAGTTTCTTTCTATCCAATAACTTTAGGAACTTTACTATTATCCCTAATTTTATGTAGTGTTTTGCTGTTAAAATCCCATTAATCTATTTTCAGTTTTTCCAGTGATCTTTCAATTATGATTATGCCGTTTTCAACCCAAAGAAAGTCTTTTTTTTAACCCTAGTTTCTGCAGGGCGGCAGTAGTTCATTAGACATTCGTCTTTGAGCAGTGGGCGGGACTGTTGGTGCGGAGTAAGCCCATCCCCAGTTCCTATTTTCCATTTACACGCTCTCCTTCTGGCTTACAGCCCCTCACAACCCCAAGCTAACATTACCGATGCAACAGAAATACTGAGCAAAATCGCAGCTATCCAGCCGTACAGTTATGAGCCAGATGCCAGGATTAGGAAAACAAAGACCTGCACGGATTTATTTGTCTACAAGTGGATGCATCAGAATGTAGCAGAGCAGGAAGCTTGTGGTCCTCTGACTGCAGTTTCTACGTCACACCTACAAGCTCTTACCAACGGCATATTTTGCCTGCTCCTAATTCACAATGATTGAAAAAAGAAATACAAAGAAATGCAATTTTAAGAAGGATTCTCTGAGTATATTTTCTCCATCATGAGAAAAAATTGGCACAAGAAGATGTTAAAATACAAATCAGCTAAATTACACTTTCAGGGATGGGAAAAAAACACACATTTCATCAGACATTTTGAACCTTACTAAAGATACATTATAATAGAGATATCTGGCATAATGATTTTTTCCCATTTTTAATCAAGAAATTAACTTTTAACAAAGTCATAATATAGAACTATCATGAGGCTTATTTTTATTACTCCAACAAGGATGGCTTTTTTATTATCCTAATGTCTTCAGATTTTAGATTTCTCAGAGAGTACGCAAAATAATGAGTTAACTTAAACATTTGTTCATACACCGAACAAGTACAATTTTATTTTATTTTATGTATAGTTAAAGCAATAGGGGTCATATTTAAATCACCCATACATTACTCATAAGATCTCTTTCAGGAAAAAAAAACACCTTAGGACTACTTTTACACTGTGAATATTATCTGTAAAAATACATCTTAAAAAAGATGTATTTTCATGTAATTTACTGAATTGTTTAAAATGTCTGGTGGCTAAATCATTAGATTAGATTGCATTACAGTTCAATATTTGTTTTTATTATATTAGATGTAAATAACAAATGTCACTAACTTTTTCTTTCTTAATAAAAACTGTGGGACTTCCTGACACCAACACTGATTGAGTCACATTCAGGGGAGTTTAAAGAATACTATCATCCGGTGATCTATCAGAGTCAAAGGAATGTCCTCTTTACTCAGGAAATGCATTCATTTCACATGAACTCGATGGGCAAAAAGGCCAGGACAAATGAGGACAAGTGCCTTGTTCTATGAATTGAGAAATGAAGTAAAGGGTACAAGCATTGTTTGGCATGCAATCAGTCTTCATGACAAAGGCTCTTTGATTGCAGCCCCAAGATTCAAGTTCAATGCCAAGGAATCAATAGACGGTGATAAAGGGGCCACAGCTGTCAGAGGTCAAAAGAGTGGGAGGGTCCAATGGATGTGAGCGGGAGGAAACAGGAAGTACATGTGATTTAAGGTCAGAAAATAAGAGGTCTCTCCCTTTATCAATCACAATAAAATAAAATAAAAATGTGACAAAAAACAATGTATTTCATGTGTTTTTAGAACACCGCAAAAAATCTGTTAATTTTTGTCAAACTAAACAACTTATTCTGTTTAAATTTGTATTCTTTTTTCTTAATTTAAAGTAAGTTTAAACGTTACAAAAATTCAACTTGCCAATGTCTACAAATGAATTTAAATATTTGATCTATTTTACATAATAAAAGTAATGATATGATGAAAAAAAATAGTAATAAATGGCTATTATTATTGTCTTTTAACTAGCATATTGTAACAACATTTTATTCAGCAAGAAGGTAGCACCTATTTGTTTGCTAAATGTTTAGAAACAATTAAGAAAAATGGAATTGTTGAAACAAATGGGTTTTAGTGGTAATAAAAGCATCTGAAGTCAAAGACCACATTCCTTAAAAGTTTACTGAAGAAGTCTTTTAAAACAATAAAAAAAAGATCCTTTCAAGTTAACTAGCATCATGTGAGAGCAGCATTTTACAATTGACAGAATAAATATTACAGAGCCCAAAAATGTCAATGCTTTCTCCTCATGCAGCTCTGGGGTGTGTGTGAAGGAATGGTTCTCTTGAGTTAAATGAAGCAATGTTATCGGACATTAATCGTGCTTTCAGAGGGGTTTTTTTTGTAAATACTGTTTAATCATGCAGCAGCCTGATGGTGAAGTAAACAAGTACTGATTAAAACTTAAGTTAAAGTAAAAAAATCAAAGTTGTGTAAAATGTTTAACATGACAGAATTGGGATTGTGCAACAATAAAAGACAAATGTATATAATCTAAGGGGAGCGAGGGGCTGGTGATCTTCTCAGCTGCTCTCACAGGGGGGATCTGCTGCAGGATGCAGAGCAGGTCATGTCCAGCACAGTGATGCAGCTGGACAGGATGCTGTGGATGTTGTGGAGCGACTACATAGGGCTCTGGAAGCAGAGATGCTGGTGAGTTTTCTGGGCAGTAATGTTGGGTTGTTGTTAGACCAGCAGAAATCTCCCAAAAACTAGATGCCACTCCCCTGTTTATTGCTCTATTTAAAACTACCGTTTTAGATGTAAAACTTTTTATTTTTTAGGGCTTTTTTATTCAGGTGGAAGCACAACACACTTATGGGAATTTATAAGAGTTCAACTTTGTGCTTTAACAGAGGAACGTTTATATTTTATTGTATTTATTTATGATGGAATTTGACACATTGTGCTATAATTGGCCTGAAACAGAGTAATGGAGTTTTTAAACTGCAAACCATGAATAATAAAATTACTTTAATCAAATTTTCTATACATTTTATTTTATTTTACCACTTCATTTAGACCTAAAAAAAAACATGTGAGACAAATTCTTGTTTAACTTTAAATGATGTGGTCCATCACTGAAAGGTATTTAAAAATAGCTCCATGATGAATCACGACTGTCTGGAGAAAAAAACCTGAAACAGACATTAACTGTCTTTGTCTGAAAGCTTGGGCACTCTGCCCACAGAACTGCTGCCAAATAGGCAACTATCAGAAAATACATCATTATTAACAACAAGCTGTAAAAGAAAATTAAACCCTTTTTAAAATGTCTTACATAAAAATGAATCATATTTCTGTATTTTTATTTTTGCTCAGAAATGAGAACTGTTTTTTTACAGGTGTTTTCCCCTATTATCATAATTGACGGAAGGGGAATCTGGGCACAGCATGCAGAGAAAAGTATGTAAGGGTGTGTGGATGTTTAGAACAGAGTTAATTATAGTCTGAACATTAATGTCTCCATTTAGACTTTTTTATTTTAACAACTGGTCTATGGAAAATTTGAACCACAGAAAATCAGCAGTTAAGGCAGTATTGCTTCACCTGCAATCCGACCAAAAATGAATACATCTCCAGCATATCCTTGCAGGAGAAGACACACATTTTAAAAAATGTAATATTATTATTTGAAGACAAGGGGAAGAATTAAAAATGTGTGTTGGATGAACTCCAGTAAATCTGTTTGGAATGATAAAAAATGTAACCTACTGTCTATTGTCTGCGTTTACCGCTGGTTTGCTTACAAACCGCATTAGGAGAAAAATAGAAATGAAAGGCTCACTTCTCTGACACCTGAAACTAGCAAACATCTACAGTTATGCTTGTGAAACTGTTTTCTTTTATTACTAACTTTTCAAAGGAGGATGTACTTCATGTGTTTGAAAATGTTGAATTGCTAATTCACAATTCAGTTATTTGATCTTTTCAAATAATCGAAACAAACTTCATTAACTTAGAGTATATTTTATTGCGCAGTTTAATTCAGTACAATTATTTTTCTTGATAAAATATTTTGCAACTTACAGGATAGAACTGTCCACCGCTCAAATGGCGTTCGGTGTGAATGCAGCTTTAGAAACACAATATTAATCTTAATTTTCTTAATATAGGTCCTCCACTATGAGAAAAAAAATGCTACTAGAACATGCTACAAACGCCAAAAAACACTATTTTCATTGGAGTCCATCTTTAAAGCAACAACAATTTATGTTTGTTTAAAACCGATAAAGGTCCATAACATAAATGTGATCTTATAATCCCCACAGCCTTCTGCATAGCAATAAGATCTAAGAGGCCTTTGGAATTATAGGAGAGCAGATGAAAATAGTGCAGGAGATGAAACCATAATCTGAGGATCAAAGACTTGTCTGCTTTGTAGACATGCGCCTGTCTGACAAAGTCTACTTCTTAAAGCGTGCATTCAGAAGGCAAAGACTGATGGCAGGTCATTACACAAATAAAATGTTAGAAATTATAAATAGAAGTGCAGGTTTCAGAGAAATGAATGATGTGAACTCTAAACATGTCAAAAATAGTACTGCATAAAAGTATATTTTCAATAAAAATGTTATATATTTAATATTACAGTCTTGGACTAAGCTGTGTGTGTGGTGATGTGTTGACTTTGCAGTTGAAAGTTCTTGTCATGGATGACCCTTGGTGTTTTCATTCAGTTTTATTGGATGATGCAGCAGAAACAAAACCTCAGTTTGAAGGGTTCAAAAGTACACTGTTTCCACTTTTTCAACTTTTATACAAACATTTTTTACATGATCGTAATTATAAAAAATGGAATATAACGTGTTTACACTTCAGGATGTAAAATTAAGGACTACTGCGACTTTTTAATGAAGAATTTACTTTTAAGAATTATAAATTCATCATTCACCTAAAACTAAAGGCCACATTTCTCATTTAGTAGACACAAAAGGCTGCCTGGGTTTCCAAGAATATGATCCTTTGCACTTTTGGAGTCTCCACTTAGGACTTTTGTCGGGCTGTTGCTTGACACGTGATTAATAAAGCTCTGCAAAATGATTACTGTTTTCGTGCTGCTGTGATTAAATTTGGACTTGGTCTCACTGAGGCATCCGAGTGTGGTGTGATTGTGTTTACAGCTGAAGTCATATACGCAGTACACAAGCACAAATGATGATACATGATACATGTTTTCAAAAAAGATCAGTTGATGTTATTGGAGAACAAATATCAATTTGTGTTTGTCCATCTTGAGTTGTTTTCCCTGAATGTTCGACATCTCAATGACTGATTACTCTGTTTTCTGATCAGTTAAACTTTCAAGTTAAGCAGTAAGGTCTTTTTTATACAGTGAAAAAAACAGAAATGAAATCATGATTTAAAAGGATTTGCAAAGCCAACAACTTGAACTTTAAATGTATTTTAAAGATCCACTCCTGTGATTTTTTTTTCCATTTCTTTATTCAAATTGTCGTGAATCAGGAGCAGTTAAACAAATGCTGTTAGTGTGATGTAGAGCCAACCATGGCAAGTCCAATGTGATGCAACCTTATTTAGACGACTAGATCCATGTATGTCTTTATTTTCCTCATCCTAGCCGGCATCTGACTCAAAACCTTAATGTTAGGTTGGGGTTGTGAGTGGCTGTAAGCTAGCAGGAGAGTGTGTAAGCAGATGGATGATGGGAAGTGGGGAGGCTTACTCCACACCAACAGTCCAACCCACAATTAAGAAGCTAATTCTGATCAACTACTGCTGCTCTGCAGAAACTAGGAAACGACAGGTTTTTATGCGTCATCCTAATTCAAATTGATCAATAGATGATCAGTGAGGGACTTTAAGAACTCAGTGGTTGTAAAAGAACAGGTGCAATGTAGCATCTTTTGAGGGAAAGGTATGTTGAAGTTAAACAATAGTTTTAAAACCCGTACACTGAAATCAACCTGTGCTAAAGTTGAATTTGTACATCAGATTGAATTCATTTTAACACCATGTGAATTTTTTAAAGGTTTATTTTTCAATTGAAAAAACACCCCAATAATTTCCTTGTTTGGGGAAAGACAATCATCAATCATAAAAAAACAACTCAGATTCATTTCTATTTTCTGCACTTTTTAGCAAAAAACGAGCCTTGGATTCCAGTAAAAAAAAAAAAGAATCCCCAGACAGACTGTGCAGCTCCATCAGCTCTCAAAGACGATCTTCCCCCACACTACTCATCAATCACTTTTGTTTTACATGATAAGTAGGCCCAAGAGGAAAGCAAGCTGGCTCTGAAGGGAAAGTCAACACTAAAATCCTTCTGGGGAGCAGCAACCTGAAACCCACCTGACACCAAAGCAGAGCACCCCCCCATTCATCCTTCCTACCCAGCAGTCCCTTGCTGGAGATGACAACCTGTGATCTGAAAGCCAGTCTCGGATGCTGTCATGGGGTTATGTTTTTGTTTTATTTCTTAGAAACACTTCATGTGAAGTTTCCTTTTGTTATTTTCAAAGAAGAAAAAATCTTTACTGACCGATTAGCCTGAGTTCTATATTGCACGGCAAAACTCAGTGCTTTAAGTTATTTTTCACTTTTACAGAAAAAATAGAAAGGTCTGCTTATGGAGTCTGTTCCAAGTGCAGTGTGATTATTCTACATTTACACTTGTATATAAATGAATTTACATAGACTCAAATGGCCGTGCTCAACCTCAGCTTAGTGTTATTACTTAATCTTTAATAATGGTTGAAACTGCAGCTTGTCCCCCTGTCCATTTACATTTGCGGTTAATACTGAGCCGCAGAATCCTTAGAAATAATGCTTTTTCAAAATATAAGCAATGCTAAAAGCTCACTGTTTATTATGTGGCATTGAGCCTCATTCAAACTGATCTCTCTCATCAGCCTGCTTTTCCTGTTCATCAAATCTGGTGCTACATGTGTTTATTCAATGCCGGTGAGAAAACACATGCAGCCTGTAAATCTTCCTGAGTTACGGGAGCAAAGTTTGGCCTGCCTCAAACCATTTGAGTGCTGGTATGAGTTACAATTGTGTTTTATTTGTTCCTGTCACACTTTAATTCCTTTTCCAATATTTAGAGGAACTGGTGAAGCCAAGTTGAATGCCGCGTGATTCGCATTAGCACAAAGGGTACTGAAGCAGTCAAAAGGGTAAAACTAGCCTAACCAGTGAGGTCCAACGTAAATCAATCAAGCCGTCTAAAGGGTGTGAGGGCAACTCAGGTTCAAAGAAGGTTAGCTAATAAGAGAAAATACATAGATCTGCTTTAAGGTTGTATTGTTTTTACCTCCCTATAGCAATGTACTGTGAATAATTTAAACATTTCTGTGACTCAGATCCATCTTTTCTTTTTCTTTTTTGCATAGACTGATAACCACCTCTAAATGCGTGATAGATGAAGTTGTGGCCACCAATTGTTAAGATTTAAAAGTTGTGGCTCCACCTGTCATGCAGCTGACATCTGTCACTAAGTGGTCAGCTACTGTACAACGTAGCCATTATATGCACACAAACTCTAAGCCGCAGAGGCCTGCAAAGTACACACTGTCCTGCAGAACAAACACCCCTCTTCCTGCTGCATTACTCTGCCAACTTCTTTGATATACAGCACTTCTATTGAGGATCATAAGCGACAGCTCTGCAGATATTAGTTTCACTTTTTTGTTCCTTACAGTTTTTTCAGCAAAAAGAAAAGAAACTGCTTGACTTTTTTTTACTCTTACTAAAATGTATTTAAAAATAGCTTTAAATTCTTAACTTTTTCTTTAAAAAAAGTGCTAATTAATGATAAATGTTACATTTTTGTTCATCGAGCAGATTGCTGTGAAAAATGTACCGCGTATGCTTCATTTCAGTGGTGTTTACAGTTTGTGGTCACAGTGCAGGGTGTCTTTTGTAAAGCGTGCGCAGCCTGGCACTGGTGGGAGGCAGCGGGCCAGAGGCTTCCACGAGACAAGCATTTCTGCCAACCACATCCATACATCTTCCTGAAAATCAAACCCTCACTCGTGTGCAGAATTACACTCATAAATTGGAAAGATTATAAAAGCTGAAGTGCGTTTCTTTCTCCTAACTATAATGCAAAGTAAACCACACCCTGATTCTGAAAAGTAGAACATTAGAGGAAGCCAGAAAATGCTGTTTGCTTCCTGGCTGCAAGGCCTTTGCACCCTTGTCAAACTTTTACATTTTCGACTGCTTGTGCTGCTTGCATTTGTAAGGGTGGAAAACTGGAAAAAGGGAGTGTACAGTATGCTGGAGTGGGGAGGGGAAGCAGTGCTCACATCTCCGGGACTTGCCTTTAAGTCAGCGCACAGATCACCTATTTTATGTTTTTAAAGAGCAAATGCAGGAAGGGTGGCATCAGCCACAGCTTTTACCAGAATCAACACCTGTGTTCAAACACAGAGGGAGAAATGACCTCTCAGTCAAAAGGACATTTGTTTTCTGGTGAGTCTGTGTGCAAGACTCTGGAGAAACACTGTTGACACTGTTTAACAACGGATCTGTGCGATAAAAAAAAAAAAAGAATCCACCACAAAACGGGATAAAGAAGGCATGAATTACAGCTGCTGTGTACTATTTTTAGCCAATTTTCAAATGGGAATAAATAGATGTGATAAAGATCACAAGCAGAAGTATTTGGTGCTAAATAGGCATAAAAATATTGTGCAGAAATGCAACTTCAAATGCTTGAGTTCTCAGATTAAAATGATGTTAAATAACTGTAAGTTTATGAAAACAAAGAGATCGCATGTGAGCATGTGCTTTTTTTTTCTTTCTTTTTTTTTTTTTTTTAATGAAATCAACCAGGCCATAATGGACCAATTTGAGTGAGGTTTTTCATTTCATAACTCCTAGTCTCCATTGGGTTTTTTAAGTCAAGTCACCTAAGGAAAGCCTCTTGTTTTGCCACCTCCATAAAATTGGGAGGGGATTTAGCTGTTTTTCCAGGCCTCTGAGCCCAGTTCAATGCATCAGGGAAACCTCAGCCGCTATTATTACCATTTTTACACATTTGCCCAACAAGCTGAATTAAACGGCAACATTATATCTTCAACTGGAGACTCGGCTTCTATAATGGCAGTCCATTTCTCACATTTTTTTGCCCTCAATCAGTGCAATAAATTGGGTCTGATGGCTAATTTTAACTGAAATCTAATCCTTGACAATAAGTTATAAGCCTTTTGGGGGCTTTTAGTCAAAAGTGTCTGACTCTGGCACAGCTGAAAAGGGACTTTAAAAAAAAAAATTTTTTTCCAAAAAGTTGCATGTTTTTTTAAAGGACCTCTCGCTCCACAAACAAGGGTCATCCAAATAAAGTGAAGTGTACCATGTCTGACACCTATGTTGGTTTGTGAATTTCTGGAGTGTGAAAGTCTTGCAGTTCTGCTTAATTTCACATTTAATTAACTTTTATGTGTTATATTAACCGGGTTCTGGAAGGTTCTCTTGTCTGTGTTGACCCCGTCTTTCTCCGGGGACAAAGGTTAGTGTGATTTCACTGTACGGCTTCGAGTCAGCGCATTAGCAGTGACATGATCTTGATTAATGCTAATCATTCTAGATTTACTGTGTATTTATTTAAAAGCACAGTTGGCATAGCAGAGCACGGCCTGTCTGTAAGAGCTCCTGTAGCAGCATGAGGAGGTGGACTGGGGGATTTGATTATATTTGCCTTGATACTCGCCTCTAGCATTGACTTGTTTGTCTAAACAGAACTTGAGCTGTCAGCAGGCATTTCCATTTTCTCTTAGGGAGTATTCAGACTGGAAAAGTCCGTTGGTCCGGACCAAATCCGCTTAATTAGCTCTGATTGAGTCCTGAACCTTGCGTCGTCGACCGAACATTTCTGTTCCGGACCAAAGCTTGTAAACAGAACCACGTGACTAAAATTTTCTGCAGTTATTGGCCAAGCATTATGAGGGCGGGGCAAGCAAGAATAATGGAAGTCCTACGCTTTGCAATCCTTGTTGGGATTGTTCACTTTTTCAAACTTTATATTTCTCTGACCAATTTTGAACATCTGTATTAATGTCAGGCACAAGATGTTTTACTACTACTTTGGTACGGCAAACACATGCAGCAAGGTGGTTACTGAGGAGGAGTTGGCTAAGAAGGTACGCTGATAAGTGTTTATGACAAATACCCTGTTGGGAAAACAGCAATGTGGCTCATGTTAAAAGAGCCTGCATTCATCCAACCACATTTCAATGAGTTCCTGTGTCTTTTTGTTGCTCCGCTTGGGTGTATTCACAGTGAAAAGTAGTCCTGGATAATTTGGGGAAACAAACCTGGTCCACTTTGAGCGAATGAAATGTGTTAAATCTAAATATACCCTTAAAATCTGTGAAAACAAAGCCTTTTTAATACATTTTAAATACTCAGATCTAGAAAGATTAGTTCCAAACGTTGTAAAAAGACTAATTCCAAACTAACGTTTGCTCAAATGTATGCTGTAAACAGTAAAATCTTCTTTTTGAGCCTCTTGGTTGCTTCATAATTCTGAGCATTGTCTGCAGCTGCTTGGCACTGAGTGGCACAGAGCTGTAGGTGTCTAAAAGACAGTGCAATACTGCCACCATGTTCATCATGTGAACTACAGCAGCACTGCTATCTACACATGCAAGGTAAAACAACAAATTCTACTAAAAAAGGAAGCTTCAACACTTATAAAATGAATACAGTGAAAGAATAGAGAAAAAATAGAGCTTGTAAAATCAGCGCAGCATCTCAAGAGATCTTACACTAACCTTGGTTGTTTAGTAAAGAAGCATGAGTTGAGAAAAACTGAGCTCTTTGTGGGAGTTTGACGTGGCATCACCACAGGGCCTCTATTCCATCTCACAGATTTCAGTTCAGCTAATGTACTATCCAATATTTGCTGGAGCCCTGCCCTTAAAAAACATGGAATAACAAAAACGCTCAGATAAAATCCCAGTGTGTATTGTATCTGCCTTGTTTACACTTATGGATTCCCTTACCACTTCTGTTAAATGTAGCCATCCATGTTATTCTACCAAGCAAGAAGAGAAAACAATTACTGAAAATGAGCCAGAGTTGAGAGGAGGCCTGTGTGTAAAATAACAAAGACGTGCGACTGTTTGGATCTGATAAGCTCTGTCGAGTGTTTCCTCTAATGCCTCGGAAAATAAACAGCTGGGTTGATGAGGTGAATGGAGGCTTGGTTTGGGTGCTAACCGCTGCCACAGCCCAGAAGCTTGTTTTAGGGGTTGGACCATTCAGATTTAAGAAAAGGGCCCCCCATCAGTGGCTCAGGCGCCGCCTGAGTTAAATGGGTTAGTGTGTGGCCATCTGAACCTGCTGTGACACACTTTTTGACAGAAGACGGCAGAGCACACATACTGGAGTTACAAGTGTAACCAGATACAACAAGGAGAGCAACAAAACCTGGAAAGTGGGATGACTTTGATGACAAGATTTTTTTGCAGTTCATACATCATTTCTAAACTTAAATTAGTTTTTTTTAAAAAAACGTTTTCTTTGTCAGCACACAGAAAATGTTATCGTCTAAATGTTTCAATTAAGAACAAGGTCTTTACTTTTTTTGTTTCAGAATGATCTGTTATGTTTTTTATTCCTAACTGAGTCTGCATTCTCAAGATATTCTCTTTATTTCCATTTTAAAAATCTCTGTCTAAAAAAAAAAAACACAGACTTAACTTTTTAAAAAAATAAGAAATCTGCCACATCTAATATTTCTGTATTTACTTGGTGCAAATAAACAGTTTAGCATAACCTATCACTTAAGTACAGGATGGGATTAGGGCCATGGAGAAAAACAAAAAAGGGCCAAAACGAATTTGGGCTTTCAAACTCAGAATTCTGAGTTATGACTTTAATCTAAGAATTCTGGCTTCAGTCTCTGAAATTTTTCCTTAATCTCAGAATTTTGCATAAAATCTCAGAATTGTGACTTTTTTCTGAGAATTTTGACTTTAATCCCGGAATTTTGACTTTAATCCCGGAATTTTGATTTTAATCTTTTTAAAGGTTTTAACTGTTGAACCTTTTGTCTCACTGTTAACACTTGTTGCATTTTACAACACTAAGTCACTTTGCTGCACTTTAAAGTCATTGTTTTTTTCTATATTTTAGCCATATTTTTGTAACTTTTGCTGCTGTTGCTCTTGGCCAGATCACTTTTGCAAAAATGAACTTGATCTCAATGGGTTTTTACCTGGTTAAATAAAGGTTAAATAAATATGCAATAAATAATCTCAGAATTTTAACTTTAATTTCTAAATTTAGACTTTTTTTGGTCAGAATTTTAAGATATAAGTCAGAATTCAGAAGAAAAACTTTTTAAATAAGTATTAAAAGTCAGAATTCTTAGATTAGTGTCACAATTCGTGTTGACCCTCAATTTTTCTTTCCCTCCGTGGCCCTAATCCTCTTCCATACTTTAGTGTCCTGCTATCCTTTACATTATAGTAAAGATAATTAAAAAAAAAACATTAAAGACACACAAAATTCCTTATTCTGATAACTTTTTTCGGTGCTACTTTAGGTATTGTTTTTTTTGTTTTCTATTTGTTTGTACTTTTTTGGTCTTTTGAATACATTCTATTTTCATAAATACTTTTTAAAGACAAAAATGTTAACAACTTTTTGCCGAACATGTTTTAAAGGGATTTTCAAGTAAAAACTATGAGAAATTTTCACTGTATTTTTACTTTTCCACATTTATTATGACATTTGTACAGACCGGTTTAATAAAATGAAGGTAAGGGTTTTCAGCCCCCTAAATGCCGACCTTATTCCCCATTGGTGTCCACAATTAGGGCCTAACAAACAGCAGCTATTATGAGAAAATGCCTCAAACCCAAACCTACTTAAGCTATGAGTCTTAAAAGCTTATCATAATTTAAAGCCATCATGGGGCAATTTGCTGTTCATGCAGATCAGAATATTTCTTTGTTTTTGTCTCAGAACATATGTGAATATTTTTTGGGGGGAGAATCCAAAATAAAAATGAAATGAATGACGATCTTGTTTCTTTGACATTATCTGCTCATCGGGGCAGGTGATGTGAGCAAGATGGAGGGAATGAGGGAAATTCACTTTGAAGCAGGTAGAAACACGAAAAAGCCCTCCTGCATACAGAAAGTCATTCATTCAAACCGCAGAAAACAAAACTTTCTTTATCACCCAGACGTGCTGATCCTCAGAGTTTGCCGTGCTCGTTTTTTTCAGCACTTCTACGGTTTGATGACACATCCAAAAAAATCTTTAACTATAGGAACAATTCAGAAAACATGCTGATTTGAGAACAGATGAAGAATAAAGGGAGCTGTCTGGATTAAGGTCATGACATAAAATGTCCCAAATGTGTCAGTTCAAAAACAAAAGATGCCAAAATTATGCATAATCCTTTAGTCAGTTTTTTTTTAAATATTATTCAGACAATCTCACTTTTATATTCAACATTATTTTCTAAAAAGAGAAGTTTTCTACTTTAAAAAAAGAAGGATTTTTTTTTCTAGCCTGGTTTGGCCTTAATTGCTTGTTTGAGTTCATGGGCTTAAATAAAGACACTTAATCACAAATGTTCAGCTGAGCTTTTTACCGGACTGTGCAATGACTTGCCAAGACCTCAGGCAGTCAGATCTGTGGACTGGAGAAAAATATATTCCCCTCAGATTACTGCATGACTCACAAGAACAACTACCTCCAGAAATGCGATACACGTATCATTTAGATATTAACACAACACTGAATTAATTCCAGGTTTTAGCCAAGCATAAGTCGTCTTAGAACAAATGTTAACAACATCGTAGTTGGGAATTTTACTATAGTATAAAATATTGGCACTGTTGAGACACTGCAAGGATTTAAGTCTGTAAACTGTTGAGCATGTAAGTGCGTGATTAAAATTAGTAAAGACGTGAGCAAGGCTTTTAAAAAGTTATTGCTGACTACTGATAATGTGAAACCCTCAGTAAATAAGTGAGGAGGTGCTCCAATCAAACATGTGTTTTGTATTTTGGCACATTTCAGTCTCCTATTTTGGCTTAATGTTTTGCTTTTTCTTCACAGAAGTGAAAATGCCAAGTAGATTTTATGTATAATCATCATAAAAACTGGAGGAGAGGGCAAATTAGTTTATATATGCTGTGGTTTTAGGGCTGGGAGGATTGAGATAAACAGATGGTGGTGCTAATCCTAAAGCTGAGAATTACACAGATAAAAACATGACTGAAACTAAGAGGCTGAATTGAGAAAACCGTTTCAAACCTTTATTTAAATATTAAACTACACCAAGGTAAAATGTTAGTGCACACTATTTTCAGCTTCTTGATTATTGGACAATTAAAAATGAGATTTCCTCACAAACTCTTTATATTTCTGGTGGTCCATTTTTACTTTGGTTCCAACACGTTCTATGTTGCAGTTCAGAGGGTGGCCAATGCTGTATGCCCACACCAAATAAACATTGTGAAACACACCTGGGAAATAAAAAGCTGTAGGAATGCATTTGTCTTCCAGGGGTAGAAAAAAAAACCTGCCACCTCCCCTTATGGCTAATTGGCTGTTAACACTGTTTTAACAAATCTGAGCTCAAGTGTAGCACTGATGTGCAAATGAACAGCCTCGACTGGAAGAGACGTCAGTTAGGTTTGGGTGTGGAGTTTCTGAGCATGACTTCATGTTGGTCAGAAATCCGTAAAACACACACACACAAAAAAAGAAAACATTTTTTTATTCATTCAATTCCCCCCTAAAAAACCCCCAAAAAGTTCAGATAAATGGATCCGTTTTACATTTGACACAAAAAAATCCAAAAAGGATAACATTAGCATCCAATAATCTATTGAGGTTCAAATGTGAGGTAACATGCATATTACAGCCTGTATTTAACACCCAGTGTAGAGTGTAATGGCTGGGTGAAGTGCTAAGTCTTGAGTAAAACGTCTCTCTTGAGTGCTGCTTAACTGCTGATGGGTCCGATCCAGTCGAAACATGTGCAACTGAAGCACACATTAAGATTTCTCATTTTCCAAATGGTTAAAGATTGAAAAATAATTTATTTTACTCTTTTTTAAAGTGTGTATTACAAATGGAAGTATATATATTTTTTCTGTGACACACTGACGGAACTAGTTTTGCTAAAGAAGTGTCAGTACTGAAAGAAAATGTACACATCACAGGAAGTTGGCCAACAGACGTCTCAGTTTTCTCCCAGCTACTTAACAAACTTACTCAACCAGAGTCTGTCTGTGCTCTTATATGGTCTCCTCTGTTCTTCATTAACATGTTGCTTTCAAGTCAATTTTTGCACAGAGTGAAATAAACATATAGAACGCAACTTAAACTGAAGAGGTAGTTTTTTCCTGCAGCCTAAAAGTTATAGATAGAAATAAATCAATCCCATAAGAAAAAAAAAACAACTATGAAAAAGGTTGGGTGCAAACCATGCACTTTCAAAAATATAAACGAATACTGTTAAAAACTATTCTCTGGGAGGTTTCTTCTTTTACTTCTTATGGTTGAGTTGGAACGTAAATGTCACTTTGAACTGATGAACTGCTTTCTGAGCTGACTTGTCTAGTAAAGATTCTCAGTTTCAGTGAAGAGGAAGAAATGATCTATGTAATTTGAGCTAATGTCTGACACCTTGTGTGGCAGCTAAGATTTTTTAGAAGACATATTAGGTCATCATCTCATGACAGCAAACCTTTTTTGGTGTCAAGAAACTAGTGTGAAACAGTTGATTTGTTCTAAACAATACAGGCTAAGTGAAAAACCCAGTTAGTTAAGCCTTACAGAGTGCAGGTGACCAACGAACATCTAAGTCATGTGGCTGGCTGTCAGGCAACAACCTGAGGCCTGGCTGATTGTTGACACCCCACAGTGAGACCTGTTGCCCCAGGCTATTAGTCATCCTGACAACCACGGCTTATGTGCCACTCTTTCTGGTCATGACACACTTGTTTCCACCTTCTCCCAACCCTCACACTATGCTTCAGTTCTGATATACGCCTAACACATATTGGCAAGAGTGACACAAGGCCAGTGAACCAAAACAAGCACCTATCAATTACTGATGAAAGACGTCTTTTATTCTTTTCTTTTTTTTTTTTTCAACAAAACCTTGAGTGCAGAACATGGAAAGAATTTTGTTTGGGCAATGTCCAAACAGAGCAATCTTGTAATGTTGGGATTAAATGGTAACGTTAACAATGCTTGTGAATTATTGGCAAACAGAAATAACATGAAAAAGGATTTGATACCAGAATTACAGCAAACATTTCCACAAAAATAATAATAATAAAACACAATAAATGGCGGCCAATCCAGCAAAAGATCCCCATATGATAACATAACTTCATAAATGGTAGCAACGGCAAAAACATGACCAAAAATCCAGCTGTGCGGTTAAAATCGTATCTAACAGCTCGCGAATCAGCTTTGTGCTTTTCCATCTCATGCACGCGCTCACGTTCCATTCATAGAGACGTGCTCAAACCGCTCCTCCTGTCATCTCACCGGCAACAGTTTCAAAACAATTAGAGGAATAATTACAACGTTTTAATTTCACTGAGGAAAACGTAGTTTTTCTTTTGTTTTTCCTATGGTGCTCATTCATTTAAAACCCCTTTTCATGAAGGCTGAAGATACATTATGTGAAAAAAAAACGTTTTATTGAAAAACGTGGTAGTTTATAAAGGTAAGGGGGTCACAGTAACAGCGCTGTACAAGTGATCCCATCATCCCATTGGGAAAAAAAATCTTTGATTGTCACTCAAACCCAATTTTTTTTTTTTTCAAATCCGAAAAATACTGTAGTGGTCCTGCCCACAGCAGGAGTACATTGTGGGAGTTAAGTTTAATTCTGTTGGTTGTTTTTACACCATGAGTGAGAGCATTGTTGCCAGACATGAGGTTTGCAATGCTGTCCAGTGAGAAAAGGCTGTCAAATATTTGAAACATCAAATACTTTTCTGATGGCTAAATGGAATGGTCACGTAACTTGTTTCCAAAGACTCCTCAGTTGTATGCTGATACAGAAGAATACTGTAGGAGTGTCAGGTCAGCACAGTTTATTCTTCATTTAGATGCATTGTTTGTCCAAGCTCCATATCTGGATATAGGCGGAGTGCCACTGCCTTTTGTTGCCCTTCCCCTATATAATGTGGAGGATTTCTGTGGAATTAGCGAGGGGTTAACCCGCCCCCCTTCCTGTCACCCGTCTGTTTGCACGCTGTCCGGCTAGCTTACAGCTCCTCACAACCCCAACTTATCGTTACTGGTGCAACAAAAATGTTGGAGCTATTCAGTGTTGAGCCAAATGCCAGCTAAGACGATAAAAACAAAGATGTACGTGGATCTATTTGTCTATAAGAGGATGCGTCAGAATGGAGCGGTGCAGGAAGCTTGTGGCCTGCTAAATGTAGCTTTTAAATGCCACCTGATCAAAAAGTCCTGGAACAAATGCTTTAGGGCATAATTTGTGTAATTTCCCAGGAAAATTAGATCACATACCAGATACAAGACAAGAAGGAGTTGTTCCTGACCTCTTAGCAATAAGGTTTGGGTTTCAGCATTCAAATATACTTTACAATTCAACAAATTTAAATTATGAGCCCTATTATGTGGGTCTACGCAATTGAGTGTTAAAAAGTTTTGACAAGACCATACACCCAGACCTTTACTGAGTGTGCAACTTTTAAATGAGCGTGATAAAGCAAGTCATGTATTTTGATTTTGTCATAAGCTCCATTGTTTATTGTAGCCCTACGGCCCTGTTGTAAACACTCATAACACTCCTTTTTAAAACAAATGTGTGGCCAATTGTTTCAGCCTGCAAGGAGAATAAATATAACCTCCACTGTTCTCTATTACATCTTGTCTTAGGAATGCTCATATATCAACCTACTCCAAGAGTCTTTGGAGCATGTGGATTCATCTTTATCTTTGTGAAAGGAGGAGCTGCTATTAAAATTCAATCAATCTGATTTATGTTCCCATTAATACACTTCATTTGCTGATGTTAAGTCTTAAAACAGCCATGGGACTATTGTGTTTTGTTCTTTGCATGTCATGCTAAAGGCCGACCTCTGAGAGGTCGCTGCACGAAAGTAAAAAACGGGGTGTTTTGCCGAGGGGCAAAATGCTCAGGTGCAAAATGATGCCTAATTGTCAAATTTATTAACCTAATCGAATTTCTTTTGCATGCCATGTTCTCAAAATTGCCAGTCAAGTTGAGCCAGAAGAAATATAAACAGTGATTCAAAATTGGACAAGGCAGGAATTCAACAGGATGGTAAAGACATTAGCAGTCTTCATTTCACTTTCATCATTTCCAGGATTGGAGGCCTCATATCATCTGTTGCTAAAATGAAACAATGATAGGGGGATAAAACCCAGGGCCACAGAAAATGCACGCGATTAATTTACAGCTTGGGGGAGTCTTAACCTTGTCCTGAGGTGACTAGAAATGCTTGCATTCAAAAACTCGGAGGTGTAATCAGCGATTAGAAAAAGGAAGCCAGACGTCGGAATATTATGAGTGGTTTCCTTTGAGACTGTTTGATTTAGTAAGCTTAGCGCTGCAGAACAAAACCCAATGAGGGGAAGTGATAAAGATGAGGCAAAAAAGAACGTAGTTAGAAAGTTGAGCACACAAATTCAATTTAAAGAAGCAACAAACTCATGCAAGGTTTTGCTAAATAAAACAGCTATCCATAAAACTGTCAACATTATTTACATATTTTACCAGTCAGGCAATAAAATAATAAATATACACACAGACTTCTAAAACGAATGTCTTCATTTCTACTGAACGATACAGTTCGGTCCAGTATTTTAAGAGTTTTCATTATAAAATGAACCCATTGAGCAAGATTAAACCATACTATTTTTGGGCTCCTATTGGTTGTAGATCCACAGAAAAATGGAATTGACTGGTGAGCGTGAAGCTTTTGTTGATTGGCGGAAGGTGAAAACAACACAAGAAAGTGGCTAAATTTCTCTTCGCTGCCAGCAATCTTCACTCACGAGGCATAAACTGCCTATTTATACTTAGAAAGATAGTTCTCATCAAACCCTGAGGCTCTCCTTATGACCAAGTTTCTCCAGCAGATTTCCAAGCATTCATAAGCAGGTGGTTTGAAAGATGAATAAACAAATACATAAGAACCCATGGACTTTGGTTTTTATATCTGTTCCTTTCAAACATGTTACATGCAATGGCATGCAAATATTTTTTGTACATAAGAACCCTTCAAAATTGTTGGCAAGCCAGCAGCAAAACACTAACCTAAACTCCATGCTGGTCTTTGCAGCTAAGCAGCTATAAACAAATCTCTGTATATTCAGAAACACATTTGAGTATGACTTATTGGTCTAAGGATGCCATGGCATATGCATTTATCCCATAATTCTCCCTTAGTGACTTTCACCAAAGTGGAAAAGATACACATTAATCATATTTATGGAAATTATCTAGAAGAACTTTGCCTGTGCTGCTTGGGCTTCTCAGCGGGTGCCCTGCAAACACAGACGATGATGCCTCCAGCAGCTGCCAAAGTAGGACAGATCTGGGATTCCCATCAAAAGGCCACTGTAAGGTTTCCATAACAAAGAGTGCAAGTGGAGTGCAATCACTCCTGCAAGAGGTGGAGTTGTTGGGGCTTTATTGAGAGAAGTATTAATGAGTTTATCCTGTGTAGCATCCATGGGTGTTTATAGATTGAAAATGAAGGTGCCACTGTCTGATGCTCTTCTGTTGTTTTCCACTTTTCTCTTTGAAAGATAAAATGTCAAAGCATGCCATTCCAAACCTGAAATTATTTTGTTTTAAAATATTATAATCCTAATCTCAAGGGAATGCAATGGTGTAAAGTGGCTCTGTGCTTCATTCTTCACTCTAGAAGAAGGAAGTGAAACAAAGTTCTCACAAGAGACAATCCAGACTGGTCAGAATATTGTTTGATCACTAAAATCTGATTTCTGTAACCAGCCAATTATGTGTTTGGGCACAAGTCAACCATTCTATGTAAAATCTGATTTAAGGTCGCAGACCAAAACCCAAATCAGTGGATTTTACAATATGATTTTCAAACTTTCTTAAGCATAATGTATAAAAATGACATTATGCCACACATATCCCATATTGTGGATGAACTTGTTCAAAATATTGGTGCACATGTAGACAAACACAAAAAGGAAACCGCAGGGGACCAGGTCATTGACCTAAATATGAGACACAGTGTACTTAGCATTTTGAGACACACTCATTTCTAAGTGACACAGAAAAACAGTCTTTATCTCTATTTATTGACTGATAGATAAGCAATGAAAAGTCCACATGCCACCAACTACTGTATTGGTGTAGAAAGCTCAGGTATTTGTAAGGAACAGCAATAGAAAGGCCCCAAATGAGGGCTGAGGGCGTACATGCAAAAGAACATTTTAAAGTCTTTTTTTAATAGTTTGATATGTGAGTGGGTCTATATATCAACCAGTTCACCTTTTCAGCCTTGGCCAGGACTCCAGGCGCCAGTGGAAATGTAGGGTGGGAGCCACTGACCGTTATGCCATAGTGCTCTGGCCCTCTCCTTTACCAACAGGCAGACAGGAAGGGTAAAATCTGGACGCTCACTAGCATGGACAAATGCTGTTTTGGTCTATGAAACCTGAGTGCCAGGGGGAAAAGCTCTATGAATGACAAACATTTCACTGCAGCATGCATTTATTAATCACAACCGTAACTCTCATTTCTGTAAAACCATTTCCATAACCCAAAGATAGAAAAAAAAATTCTGGGAAAAAAAAAAAAAAACTGCTTCAGAGTTTAAATGAATGAGGGCTTATTGCAGAAAATCTCCACTGGGGGAAGGAGATTTGGCATTTTTGAGAGTTCCCAAAACTGCATGACAGTCTTGGCAAGCTGTTTAATTTCTCCCTACTTTCTCTAAATTTAAATGAGCCTTGTTATTGATTAAAACTGGGCACAAAAAACTCAATATGTTTAGGCTACAGTCCATTCACTTTCCATTGACACTGAAGAGAGTAAATGTTTCCAAGAACCACACCTTGATGACATTTACCAGATCCAAAATGCATTTCCTAATGACATTAGTTATGTGTATTTGCACATGCAAAATGATTAAATCTATAGATAGGTGAAGGTATATGTATTTTAAATCTAAACATTGCGTAGTTTCTTACCAAAAATGGTAAAAGCAGGGACCCTTAACGTAAAGTATGTTGCAACAGTGCAAATCCATGATGGCAAAAAGATAAATAAGACAAAGAGGTAAAGCAAAAGTCTTGGTTTTCCTGGGTAGTCCTCTATCCAACAGTACAGAACCACACAGTACCTCCACGTCCTCCATGCTTTTCTTATTAGCTTGTTTCTGCACACCAAAAGAAGCTCATGAACTTGTTATCAAGCTCAACAAAAGTCAGATCATGACAGTCATATCAATCAAGTGCATTAAGGCAGGTCAATGCGCAGAATATGGAGGTAAAGGGGTAAATTAGGACCCACTCATGGAAACTCTGGATTCAACACCATCTTAGGGGTCAGTGAGACCCTCAGGGTTGTTTATCCCTCTGGTGCTATGATGGATTCTGGACATGTCTTACGTTTCTTCCAGTTAGTTTTCAGAGTTTAGAGGACAATTTTATGTTAGACCCAGGTGGCTCTTTCTTATCTGATCCTTATCAAGTTGCTCCCTCTAGTGGAGCAAGGGCAGCTTGATTGACCTCCTAGGAATGCATCATAAATGACCCACAACATCATGCGCAACTTTGTGCTTGGACAGAACATGCTAGGACCTTAAAATACTGATAAAACAAGAACAACGTGTGAAAGTCATGCATGTGTGTTCTTTGAACGGTTTTAGGTATTTATGTGTTTTGTGTAAACATGGGATACAAAAACATCAGTTTAACGTAATACCACCTGAGGGCTATTAAGTTAATTTTCATTTAACTGCATCTGGGGAATCATTAATTAGCCAATCAATCGCCTGCTGCTGTGATGCCGTGGCTGAGCTGTGGGGCGCAATGGAAACCACAGCTGACCGTATGTAAATGGGAATTAATTAACAAGCTTACGTTTCAGCACCCGTATTTGGTCTGAAAACATTCTCATGAGTCCAAGCCGGGGCAGGAGAGTCTCCACCACCCTGCTGTGGTCACATCCCATCTCTGTAGGACAGAATAATTTCACCTCATTACCTCTGCCGTGTATAAATAGAACTCTTTCCACCCACCAGTTCTTTAACAACATGTGCTCTTTAAACACCTACAATTAACCCCTTGTGACTGCAGCCTTGTGTCTGCCCCCATGTAGCCGGCTATGTTCCAAGCTCCAATTCCCAGTGGATTACGCCTCGCTCTCGCTGAACCCATACGCCCCATTTTCCACTCAGTCCTGTCTGCTACACCTTCACCTTGGCTCATGTTCATTAAACAGTCATATATCTTGTGTTGTGCTTTCCCTCCAGCATGATTTATTGGATGACTGATAGAATTTACAATGTGTCTTGACCAGCACGAAACACGTCATGACGATCCATACCTGCATCAGGGTTATAGTTTTTCTCCCTGAAACATGCCACTTTTTTTTTTTTTGGTTCACCCTCACCCTCACACACACGCGCACACACACGCACACCCCACAAAAGATTCAGTGTATAATATGTACTTTTGTGTGCACAAACCCTACTGGGAAATGTTTAGAATTGAGGTAAGTGCTTGCCACTCAAAGTATCTCTGCTACTGGATCATTACTTGAAATCCCCCCATTTGTAAACCCTTACACCCAATTGTCAGTTTTAGAAAATATTGTCTGTTTACTTTAGACTTCCTGTAATATCTTCTGCTTAAGCACTGCAATGTAGCTGAGCTATTGCCCTTAGCAACAGACTGGGGACTCACTTGCTTCCTCCCTGTAGCAAATAATTCAGTCAAGAGCTACCTCAGAAAAGGTGAAGCTCACAATGGATTTCTCAGATATTCAAGCACAAAACCACAGCTTTCCTCACCCATGAGCACCACCTATAATCACTGTGTCAGACTCCGGCTCGGCAGCGACCTCAGACAAGTTGTTTTTGGACAGGTACCACACCAGAGGCAGGAGTCACCCTTGCTAAAACCGGCAGCATCCTTGGATGTTTCTTCAGACTAATGTAGGTGAAAAAGTTGATTTATAAGTGCTAACTGTGATAATGATAGTTTTGGTCCTGATTACAATTTTTCATCAGTTATCAAATTATTTGACTACTGGTGATCTGATATAGAAGAATTTAAGAGAACTTCCTGGTAAAACAGGATTTCTGTCTTAATATCAAAATTTGATTGGACAAGTTGGCCTCCCAGAGATTTTAAATAGTTTTATGACACAGCTAGACAATTTGCTGCCCCTATTAAATTCAAAACAGCATGTAAGAGACTAACTTTTTTACATGTAAGTCTATAACTTTTATTGGACCTGACTTTAGTGAATGTGTAATGGTTTTTTGCTAATGTGAGCTGATAATGACATTACCATCCCTTTCGTGGTATGCCTCATGACTGTTTGTTTGAACCTTTGCTTTAGGGTGGATGACGAGAGAAGCAATGTGGAGAAATATTTTGTGAGGTGAGACCTAATGTGAATTATTGATATGATAGAGTTTTCCAGCAAGTTACAGCAAGTTCAGAATTGAACTAGAATGACATTCCGTTCTCTGTACTGACCTTTCAGAAACCTACCAGAGCAATCTGCACTGCTGTGGTCCTAAGAGAAAAAAGGACAACAATGACCAATGTGTGCTGGTTCCCCCCATGAACAAATTAAGCTCACAAGGCAGGCAATAATTGGCCATGATCCCCCACTGACCTCCCAAGACTCGCCCTGCGAATATGTGTCCTACTGCCACCAAGTTCTTGTGAAACCTTTCAGGCTGTACCTCATTTGTTCTCATTTGAGGTACTTTGATTAAACAAAAGCTTTGTTTGGAGAGTATGCTCCTTGATCTTGACCAAGGGCTAAACAACAAAGTGGGCCCCGATTGACTAATAATGCAGGCCAGTTGATTTTCCTTTAGTTTTGTAAGCAACACATTTATATCTAATCAAGCTGACAAATGTGGAGATAGATGGATCTTTGGGCAGCTGTAGTCCCTAAAGCACTTTCCATGTTTTACATTCAAATGGACACTTGCGGGGGACTTACTGTGTTGCCTTTAATTCTCAATGCTTTCAGAGGTTGAGTTCAACCAGGTGCCAACCAGTTATGGTTTTTGCAGGATCCCAGATAAATTCTGTCTAAAGAGTATGATCTTAATCTAATAAATCCATATTTTATCTTAAATAATTTGAGATCAGACTTTAAATGAGAGTTCAGCCTTAACTAGGAGTAAAAAATTCGAATGATATGCAGAGTTTATTTACTTTTACTTGAAGTTTCCTAATCATCTACTGAAAGGTTTACATAATTATAAAACATATAACCTTATAGGAAAATAGTAAAGAACACATTACAGTACAATAAGTGACAAAAAACAATGACGGAAAACATTTTATAAAAGGTTTATAAAAGAAACATTCCCTCCCCACCTTTATGCCCACTTATGACACTGAAACAAGGAGTTCATTAGAGAGAATGTTTTTTTTTCAATTATTATTTACAGTCAAGGCAGTTTTATCCCTTGTTGTATGAGATTGAAGAACTGGGTCATACCATTTAGAGCAGAAAAAATAATTTAACTGGATTATTCTTGGATTGATGTGTTCAAAGTTTTTCATCCCTCACAATGTTTATTTTTTCTTGAAAAATAATAGTGTTTTGCACACGACAGACATTCTGACATGTGAACTGGTTAAATCATCTACTTAAAAATAAAAAAAAATGATAATAAAATGTGAAAAAAGGGAAACAATGTAAAAGAAAGGGAAATAAATAGTGAGAAACATGATCAGATTTTTATAAATAGTAAGATAAAATGAGGCAGTGTTAGTGTTCCCTTAATCCCAGAATCTAAGAATCTTCTAAAATGTTGAGCATTTACTTCTCTGCTCACATTTTTCCTTGTAGCCTAACAGATGAGTCAAACTGTCAGGTTGCTGCTACTTTTCTGCTATTTTGATTTAAAATAAATTAAAAGGCTTGAAATAAAATGGAAAGATATAATTTTGGCATGACATGGACTAGAGTTGAAATATAACACACTGCTGTTGTTAACCTTGTTAACCTGTTAAGCTGGTAAATGTACTCTTTTTTTCCCAGGAAGTGTTCATTACATGAATATGAATGGGAGGTCACTATGGTTATTGCATGAGGTAATGCTTTGGCTGCTGTTTTTCCTTGATAAGAAACCATATTTTTCTTTTTGGTTTCCACAGCCTTCCACCCGGTCAGACGCACACTGCCTCTTAGTTTCGTGTCAGACATTGGTGGGATGATGTTAGCTTTAGTGTCTCCCCTCAGAAAATGGTGGCTGATTTAAAACATGTAAAGAAAGCAGGGAACCATTTCAGCATTTGGCCTTGCTATGGTGAAAATAAAAGGATATGGTTTCTGCAGTAGTGACAGTCTCATATTATGTATCCCTTATGAGTGTCAGGGCAATATTTACCGGACTTGATGGAAATGAATGCTGATGTGTCACTGTATCCAAGGAGCTTTGAGTTTATTTATGTATTTTGACTAGTGATTATGGCCTACACAATCACGTTTTTCAATTCTCTCCCAAGCGTAGCACGCGCACATGTTGACTTTGCGGTTTTCTTAGAGTGGCCTCTGGCTCCGGGTGGATGAGTTTCCATAGCAACTCTTTAGCCTTATCTGCTACTGGCGAAGCTATACAATGGGGTCATTCACTTTCTTGACTTTTGATTTTTTTTACAACAAGACATTTAATGAAAAGGATAGTTATGTAACATGAGCCATATTTTTAAATAAACAAACAATTTTGTTTAAAATGTTCTAAGCAGAAGGAATTTTAAAAAAAACAACTTCTCACATGTTGGCATGTTTAACCTTTTCACATTTTTTTTCTAGTTTGCAACACCAAGTCCATAAATGTGTGTTCACTAAATCCCTTTTTTGTCTGTCAGATACAGATTAGTCAACAGCAAGAAAGTTGTTCCACTTTAAATAAAAATCTACATCTCTCACACTTTGGTAAATTAACCTTCCCCTTCTTTAGAAGATTTAGCTTTAAGGGAGTACAACTGTGAGGAGGACATTTCCTGAGAATCTGTGATGACTCACTGGCGTAATGTACGGTTCCACTGATAAATGCGATTGTGGTTCGGCATCAGTGAGCCAAGGTAACCTCCAAAATAAATACAGCACAAAATTTGACATGTCATTTTTCCTGTATGTTTGAACTTTGTTTAAAAATACATAATCCTTCTCAAACGAGTAATTTATTAGGCATCAATAATGATTTTCTTAGGATTTTTTTTGGTGTTTTAATTTAAAATTAAAACTCATTTTAATATTCTTTTAATCTATTTTAAAAGCGTTCCCAGTGATCTTTTAGTTATGATTTTGCCATTATTTTAAAATCTGTTATTTCATGTGAGATTTTTCTGCAGAGCTGCAGTAGTTTATTAGAAAGTCACCTCTTAGCTGTGGGTGGGACTGTTGGTGTGGCGTGAGCCTACCCTTATTTCCCATGATCTTTTTATTTACCTTCTCTCCCACTAGCTTAGGCTAAGAGGCTCGCAACCCCAATCTAACTGGTATAACAAAAATGGCGAGCAATATCGAAAATATCCAGCCGTACAGTTTTGAGCAGTTCCAGCTCAGTTGAAGCCTGTGGAGGAATCGTAACAAAGTGAAGCAGGGTGCGTCTTTTTCCAATGCCATTTTTTAATCTCCTCTCAATTTACCATGATTTGAATAATGGTACTATTTAGAAATGCAAATGTAATCAAAGTTTTGTTGCTATATGTCTTCTGTCATGAGAAAAAAATGATATAAGAACATGTTAAAAGCAAAGAACAAACGTGATTTTTATTCGATTGGGTCTTTAAGAATGTAAAGGAAACAATTATAGGCCGAGATTTATAACTACATTTTTATTGACTCCTAAACTTTTATGAACAAAAAACGACTGAGCACATAAATGTTGTTCCCAAGCAGAATTTTGCACGCAAAGCACACTCAGAATTTGTACTTTGAGTTATCTGTCAGGCAAGCCGAACAGCTGGTAACCAGAAAGCGTCCTTTAGGGTGTGCAACAATGACAACTACAACCACTGAGATTCCCTCCTTTTTGACACTGTCATAATACTGAGCGCATGTCAGCACAGCGGTGTGAAAACAAATTAGGACTGTGATTAATGAACACCTTTAACTACTCCCAGACTGACCATGGCGATGGGACTCCCAGCAAAGTCTCCCTCCTGCCCTCAGAGCTGACACGAACCTTTGCACCATCAACGCTGATGCTCCCGAGACTCTCATCATTGCAGTGCTGACAACTCTTCGCTCAATCCTCCTCGTCAACAATTTATGAGCCTGAAGGCCAGAAAGCTTATACAGAATTGTGTGCTCAGAAACTTTGTGAATGAATTTAAAAAAGAAATCTCTATTATGAATGTAGGTTTTTCCTCCCAGATTGTCTGAATTATTTGTGTGTCTTAACACACAAATACTGGGTTATTAACACACTTAACACTGGGTTATTTGTGTGTCTTAACACACAAATAACCCAGCACCTAAATAATCAGGTTTCAGTGTATAAAAAAAAAAAAGTAGGATTAACATGTGCCAGAACAAAGTATTTCTTCAATTACATCTCATTGGAAGGAATCCTTCAGCACTTAAGCTGAATGGGATCAAAGTGGTTTTCTGTCTGTACCTGCTAAAATACATCTCTGCAAACTTCACTGCACTTTCTCCTTCTTTTTTTGATACTGTACAATAAACCCAAGTAGCTACAAAGATCTTATTTGTAATAATGTTGGGTTTTCTTCGCTGACAGCAGCGCTGGAGTTGATAGACATTGTGTGTCAGCACTCAGAGTGCCCTCAGAGAGCATTGCCGGTGGCCTTTACAAGGATGTCTTTCTGCAAATCACTCACTGGGCAAATATACAAAAATTGCCAACTGCCTGGCAAGCAGGTTGTCCATCAGTGCTTCAAGTCCCAAGGTGACAGTTTGGGAAATTATTAAACCTAAAAAAGTTCTTTTTCGTTTTTCATTGCAATAGGACGCCTTTCTCCCTTGCTTGGCTTGAGTTTCAAAGCAATCCCCATCTCAATTGTGTCGTCTGGTGCAAAAAGTTTTTTAATATTTGTGCACATAAAGTTTCTAAACATCCATAATAAAATCACACATCTTAAAAAATGACCAGAAACTTTATTAAAATCAGAATTCTTTTTGAAACAGTCATAAATGTGTGGGAACCACAACTAGTCTTGGTGTGAAGCTTTAGGGGGGTGACATATTTTTTACAATAAAAGCTAATTACTCACATTCATCACCCTGCTTATTAATGGAAATATTTTCCCTCCTGAAGGCAAGCAGTAAAATAATATAAACATTTACCCTTAACCCAACTACACTTTATTACTATAAAACACAGCAAAGTTTCCCAACCTGCAGCTCTTTTTCAAACATGTATTATGCTGTAATCTCCACATTTTACAGTAATAGGCTTTAAGTGTAATAAAGAAACACCAATGGCACATTTTGCTTCATGGGAAAACTCATAAATCACAGTGTGTTTGTAGAGTGACAAATTTATGATGTCATCACCTCAGCGCGCCAAAGCAGAATCTTAGTGTTGGCCGGGATAAACTGGATTACAGGCTAACTCTACCTACAGCATACCAGTCAAGCTGAGCTCTCATTCAACAAAGAGGTGTGCAGAGACCAATCAGAGCCTAATATGCTGCCTGAGCATTTACTTTTACTTATTTTCTTTTCATTTACTTATTTGATTTCTTTAAAAAGTCTGTGATGTCAGCAACATTTAGAGCCAGATCTCCCGCCCACCTCAACTTACCTCTGTTCCAGAAAGACAGCTTCAGAGCTGGTTCTGCTTCAACACCTTTAGGGAACCGGCCCGCATTTCAACAACATTGAGAATCAAAACTGAAGTAATTTTCTTTGAATCAACTGCATAGAAAACAACGTCCTATTTCAACTGGCTGTTTTAGCAAATTCATCAAATAAAAAATATATATGAGGATATTTACAAGTTTCACTTGAGGCAAAAAAAACACAGGCTTTGATGCGAGATATGTACATATTTTTCAAGGCCTGACAAGTAAAGGGTTTGCTGTACAACAATATGAAAGGCAAGAATGGCCCACCTTGGCCTAACTTTTTTTTGCCCATTGTCTCATAGTAACAACATCTTCTATTTCGGTACGTTTTTTTCCTCGTGATCACAGACCAAGTCTCCAGTGATCTCCTATCAGTCTGCACCTCTCAAACATTATTCTGTAACCCCCTACCATATCACAAACAAAAATCCAGGAGTATTTACTCCAAATATGGATTTATTGCTCCAGTTTTACTCACACGCAATAAAAATAATGCATAGTATTAGGCCACAAGCTTATGTTGTATCCATCACATCTTTGCATCTGATTTTTTCATGTCCACTTCAGTTATGAGTCAAGGGAAAATCAATATTTTGTAAAATTGATATTTTGTAAAGAATGAAGATGTACTTCAGACTCAAAACTTTGGACGCCCACTTTATCCTCATACAGACCAGTCTGGGGAAATATTGTCTAATATTAAACCAGTAAACTGAACTGCAGCCGCCTGCGCAGCTGTTGCCAGGCCAACCTTCTCCTCAAAATGACAGCTGATTTGGACGTTGTTCATGACCGACAACTTCAGCCCAATTTCCGCCTGAGTGTGACCACGATTAAAGTAATGAATCAGTCTACTGGCGTTTGATATTTTCTTTGACAAACTGCTTCGTTTTGCTGCTGACTGTAAAAAAAAAAAAAAAATGCAAAAAACAAAAGTAAATTCTTCGTTTATTTTCACGTTCTCACAAAAAACAAAGTTCTCATGATGATGTCGTTATCACTAAAAAACAGGCAAAAAAATGCAAGGTAGGCTGTTCTCAGAAAGTGCTGTCCATTTTGTGTTTTTCTAAATGTCAAAACATTTAATTACTTTATTTAAAACTTTCCTGGCTTATCCCAAATGAACAGTCATTTATTAAATGCACTACGAGAGACAAATTATGAATAGACAAGTGATTGAATGTAAATAAAAATAGTCCTAAATGTATAAAATGCATAAATCCCATTACTTTGGGGAAATACAATATTATAATGAGCAATCCCACCCTGGTAGATGGTTATAAATGACACAAAACCGCTGGGAAGTTTTCCACTAAACCGCTCTCCCTTCATAAGTGTGACCACTGTTCTGACAAGAAATTATACAGAAACAAATTTCTACTATTCTAAGCAGTGTTTACTTTACAACATTCCTGGTTTAAGGCACACAAGCAAACTGTGAATTCAGAAACGAGGCACGGACTCTGGACAAAATACTGACTTTTCTGCCAAGAAAATTTCAGGTTTAAGTGAAGAGTCTGCTGACGTCAACAACAGGATAGATTTTAATGCAAGTGCTATATCAGACACCTACAGGCTCTTTTGCTACAATCTGCAGACATGTTTATTTGGACATATGCCATAAATCTAGTGTGTTTTGGGAGGCAGAAGTAGGTCTGGGTATAGTGCAGAAGGCCCATCCTGCTCCAATGATAATTTGTGGTTTGGTGCATGTTCGACTGCCTACAAAGAGCGTTCAGACTGCCCCTGGGTAACTACACCTACGACCGCATTTATTTAAAATAAGCTAAGCGCTCGCAGTCTGAAGAAGGAAATATTTGTCTAACGTACAGCTATTTTCCTGGATATGAGGAGAAACCGCTTTTATTGAAATGTATTTAAAGAAAACAGAAATATAGTAAAGAAAAGATTCAGAAACCAAACCAAGTCTTTTAAAATAGATACTTTTCAATGAATAACAGTTTAAAATTGGGGAACTAGATTCAATTCTCAGAAATTACACTTTTTTATGTAAATCTAATCTGCTTTGTTCCTTGTGCCTCTTAACCTTTGACCTCCTGAAAATAATACATCGGACTAAGACAATTTCCTACCAACACTCCCTGATCCACTCACATTGTTTATAAACCACTCGATGTCAAAATGTTCCGATAATTTAGGAGCTATGCTTAGTTATGTCATCTGTTGAACCTCATGCCCCTGAACTCCGATCGGAACTGCAATAGGTCAGAGGTCACGGTCTGGCCCCCAACTTATCAAAGCTGTGTTTATTTAAAGTCTATGGACGCCAATGTACAACAACAAACAGAAAGACCACAGTCAATGGAGAATTTTGGAGGCAAATCGTGTTCAGAAGTATGGATTCTGGACTTTCTGTAGTGTATCGTGGTTGAAATGCCTGCAGTGTCACTCCTAATTCAAATGACGGCGGCTTGCTTTCCTCACAGCACTGTTTAGTGACCTAAACATGGCTGCAGGATAAAATGCCTCCCCTGGACATAAACAACTTCTCTGGACTGACATCTGAGTTTGATATAAGTGGGGATATTTATTAGCACTGCCTTCACAACCTTCCCTCATTGGAGAACTCTTTGACACATCAAATAAGAAAAAAAAAAAAAAAAACACCTGCAACTAAACGCCAAACAAAAAATGCTATAAAGACTGATATTTACAAAATCCTGACCCGATCATTTAACATTAAACAAGCGGCTTAAGTTACAAAATAAAACTGACCCAGAAAGCAAGGTCAGGAATGAGCTGGATCGCTTACGCTCAACAAGGCCAAATCGTTCAGCATTAATGGTGCCTCCCCAGAGGCGTTCAGGACTACAGTACTGAATTATTTACTCACACAGTTGTAAAAGAAGTAGACTGACCCTCCAGCGCACTGCACCGCTAAAGGTTTCACTCAACAATCTGTTTTTCCTAATAAAAGTGTTCACTAATCATCGATTAGTCCTAGTTTTAGTTCATGTTCAAACTTTTATTTTGAAAAAAAAATTGTTCTTGCACAAAACAGACAAGCTTTTTTGGATGCATAATTGCACAATTACGACATCACCAGGGTGTCAGTAGGTTAGTGAACCGTCACGCAGAGTCTTTGAAAAGGTGAGGCTGTAATCATGCTTGACCTCGCTTTGTTTTCCTACCAGTCTGGACGATGCATATCCACACATGGTGTCAGGGATGGCTCAGGTCTGGTTTATTTACTCTCATCGGTGGATCTCTGGGAGCTGTGTGTGGCCCCAGCGCTCTTGCATTGTAAATACCCTGTCAGAGGAAACATAACATTTTACAGTACTCTCTGCTGGTGACAGATCCAACCCTGGTGGTGTACAGACACAATTAAAAGGAGGTGGATTTCACACATCAGACGTGACGGAATTCACCGATAAAAACTTAACCATGTATGACAAGTTCAAATGACCAAACCTGACTGAAAAGGCCTAAGTTTTATTTCAGATTGTCATGTTGCTTCCCCTCTCATAAATACTGTACAAAAATATGCGAACCTCAGGTTGACCAGAGGTTTCACATTCTTTAAAAATGAACAGATCTTACTGTGCCAGCTGTGTGCCAGAGGTGAAAGAACGTTTCAATCTTAAGGCTCAATTTTTGTAAACAATAACTGGGAATACACCCTCTGATTTTAGAAAGATCTCCTCTTACTCTACCTGCTGGGGTGGTTTGGCAATGGAGGCAAGCTTTTATTATGCAGTGGCAAGTAACTCTGTCATTATGACAGGTTGGTAGGGAGGGGGGAATGGAGGGGCCGCTCAGATAAGTTCCCCTTTGTGAACACACAGGGAGGCAAAAACCAGACTGCATGTGGTAGAAAGGGGATCACTTGAGTGGCTCCACGGTTCCTGGCACGTGGCTCAGAGGCTTTCCTTTGGTTAGCACGCACAGCGCTCTCTGTTCACAGCTACTGATTTGGGCTTTTTTGGGGGGGGTATGATCTTCCACTATTGATTGACATAAAGTTGCTAAAGGGGAGTAATAAGTAAGAGGGTAACCACATAATTCAATTTGTAGGGGTCTATTTTACAGTAGATGTGAACAGGTTTAAACTGTCATCTCTTATTTTTCTTCCTTAAATGTATTTATTGTTACTGTAAATGTAGGTTATGCTTACAAGCAATTGAGAACTTCAACCACATTTTTGTCCAGACAACACTAATATTTACAATTTTATGGTAGGACGATACTGGAAAGTTTAGGATTATTAAAGATGGCAAAATTCTTAAAGTGAAAATATTGAAAGGTTGATATTTGCTGCTATATTAGCTTTTTCTCGCTCCACAGGGCATGCAGTACATATATAAATTAAGATGCCAATATATAAGTAATGTGTTGATGAAAATCAATGAAACGTGAAGATTTGTTTTTTGGAATAAAAAAATTAGTCATTGTTTTATGCTTTTACATACTATCGCTTTTTCTCTGCATTTGTGTCTTTCTCACCACGTATTCAAAGAGGTGATGCAACCCCTGTCCAGCAGCGTTTGCTTTACTTTTACCTGTGAGGTTTTCTGTGCCCAGCATGATAGTGGTGCTCCGCACAGACCTGCCACCCTCACCCTGCCTTTCAGCACCTTCTGGTCTGCAAAAAGGGCCTCTTTGTTCAACCCCGTGCTTGTGACGTCCACTCAAGTTCATGCTTCCATTAGCAACAGTCTGCCAAATAACCAGTGATTGTGATGAAGCTTAATACCCACTGCGTGTGTTGTATTTTTCTAAGGGCGAATTTAAAAATGCCCTAACCGCAGAGCACAGACACAAGACTACTCTTATAACCCACCGTAGTCACACTTATAGGTTTTTACAGGGCTGATTGACTGAGTGATTTAACGAGCCATTCTTGATTCCAGTTTTCAAGGGCCTTTTCAACGCTAAATCTGATTTATTTCATGTTTAAACTGACAAACTGATTGATTTGAAAATTGTTTTACTAGAAATGTCCAAGTAAAATTATTCTATTGACTCAAAAAAAAAAAAAAGTTCTAAAATGTTGTATTGTGAACGTCAACTTTGAGCCCTTCACAAGAAGTTCAGAGATGTCTAAAGCATGGAGAAGGGACAGAATTTGTTATCACTGGTAAAAGATATGAAATCAGGATTACATGGGTATAGTAGGAAACTGAAGTTTTTCATTTATTTGTATTTCCTTTATCCTCCAAAAAGTTTTCAGATCCTCCATTTTTATTCAAATCTGCAGAAAGCAAAGAGTTGTAATTGACTCAAAACTGTACGGCTGGATATCTTTAATTCTGCTTTGATAATTGATTTTTCTTTTTTGCCTAAAAAAACGGAATAATAATAATTCAAAGACCACTGGGAACACTTTTCCAATAGAGCTAAAGATTATTCGAGTGACACTTTGTAAAAGCAAAAGTTTCTGCAGGGACGTATTCTCTGGTAGCAACAATTTTTATTTTATATCGCTTTTTCCTTGTAAAATAGTATTTTTCACTTCATACCAGTGTTAATCGAGAATCTGCACCAGTCTTTTGCCTGTTTAATTGGGATCCAGTGACCTCAAACTCCTTATCACAGCTGTCATTTTAATCTGATTGTACCCGTTTGCATTAGTTTCCAGGGAACCGTGAATTGAATCCAGGCTCTTGGTTCTAACGCTTTTCTTAGGCAGACTAACCTGCTGAGCTGAGCCTGCACATATCTGGAAATAAAGTAATATCCAAACATTGCTTTTAAAATAAACATACTCAGTTGACAGAGTTGGCAAATGTTCTCCTGCACTGTTTCTATTTGAGGAAATCTAATACACATGTCTGGTCATATTTTTGTAGAATATCATACTGGCCGTGTCACATCAAAATTGTGTAATAAACTACGATGAACTCTGAACTTTTTGGTTTTTACTCAGGATAAAAAAGTTTTGGAACCGAAGCTGTATTTGTTCCAGTTCCACTTCTTCCAGAAAAGTAAACTAATATTTTGGAGTTGCCCAATCATTGAGCACTGACAGACACTGCTGTGCTGAAGCACTCAGATCAGCTGATAACTCACAGGAGTCTGCAAAACGTGAAAACTGGACCTCATCAAAATGCCTCTTCCCTGCTGTCTCCGACTTTGAGTCTAAGTGTAACCAGCTACTGTTTATTTTTGACTTTTGTAGCCTTTTCTGTTTGCTTGGTTAAGCTAACTCATTACATTTCTAGGGAAAACAAACAGCAGAAATAGTCCTATAAAGAAGGTTATTCTTAAAAGTTTTCTTTTTTTTTTTTTTTAAGAAAAAACAAAACAACTTTTTACTAAAGACGGGAAACCCAGCCCATCTGTTTTTGGCAGAATTTTGCTCAGGTGTTTTGTATTAAATACTGACCATACATGTTCTGGAGATGCATCTCTCTTTCTAAAATTGAGAAGTTTTACACAAAGTATCACAAGGTTCATCGTGTGATTTGTTTAAAAAAATCATGAATTTATCATGAACACAGTTCTGCTTATGACTAATACAACTTCAGCCAAAGTTTTGCTGGTCAAATTTGGTCCATTTACCATGGAGAACATTTTGGTTCTGCTCAGCAACTACATTCAAATAGTTTAACAGAATGAGTCTATTTTTTTCATTTTTGGAGTTTTTTTTGGTCCACTAACACATTTTTAGACGTTTTGAGTTTACTTTATTTGGAGATAAAATGGTTTCAAAACATTTGTGTGTGTAATTCTTGATTTGTAACTCATACAGTGAATTTTGTGTGAATTTTGTGCTGTGTGTAATTGCAGTTGTGCAATCACATGTACACTCAAATTTGAAAAAAACTTACAAAAACAATGTAAACACGCACAACTTGAAATTACAGCAGCTCAAAACTAACTGAATTCAAAACGACTCCTACACAAAAACATTTACTGATACACAGACAAAACCATATTCACGCACAAATCAGTCCCAAGTGCATGATGGGTTTAGAGACTCTTTTCTCCTCCCCAGAAATGTGCCTACAAAATGGATTTAAATGTTGGTAGAATGCTGGGTCATCAGAGCATTCTTATCAACATTTCCCTCTAAACTTATTTCCCTGTGTAGGTAATGCTGAGCTGACAAATACTTAAAAAAAAACAAAAGAAAAAATCGATGATGAATCTTCAACACTACTTTTTACAATATTAAAAAGACATGCTTTCTGAGACATAGAAATGTTATTACATGGGTAACAGAGACGACCGCTAAGTGGTGGATTGTTTATTTGTTTTTTTTTTCTGGAAACCTCAGAATACAGGCAGACAGAGAAGCAGAAGACACTCATGGTAAACATGAACCTAATGTTAATGTAATAAGGATTATCCTTTTTTCTTCTCTTTTTGTTGCAAATCTAGAATTATACACACAAATCAAGTATTACATGCACACAAATCTAAAATCAAACAAAAACAGGCAGAGAGAAGTAAAAAAAATAAAGAACTGTGCATACACAAATGTTTTAAGACTATTTTCTCTCCATAACTCTATACCTGATTGTGGATTCCACTGTTAAAAAGATGCCATAAACCCCACACTACCTCACACCTTTCCACAAGTCTTCACCAAAACGAAAGAAAACAAGGAGTGTGGTCAGTTTTTCCACTCTGCCTTAATTAGAAGACATGAATATGAAACATGTCTCTGCTGCTTACGAAGCACGCTGCCTCACCCAGATCAACGCAAACTGCATTTCAACAGGCAACAGCCATCTCATTGTTAAGCTGAGAACATGTAAGGTCAAGCACAGCAAAGGATTTAAACAGGAAATGTCGATGAATTATTAGTAGTCCATTGAATGAAACATAGACTGTTCTTTATTTCTTCTCATTAGCAGCGTGAGATATCAATGTCATCGCACCAATCCATTTCCAAGCTGTGGTGGGCCATTAAGCGCTCAATGAAAGTAATTAGTACAAGCAATTGAATTGAAATTACTGTGTTTTTGTAAGTTTGTTTAGCAGACTTTGAACCCCCACCCCTACAAAAAAGGTTTCTTGGGACCACACTCACCTATGTTTTTTAAGGAAAAATAAAAAAAAAAGATCCTCACGAAAAGATTGTTGGTAAAATGCTAATGTAAAATGTTGGTAAAATGTTTATTAATTATAAATAGATACTTTGATTTGAAATGTTCTTTTGTTCTGCCACAAACATCCCAATATTTTTCTGCATATTTTCAATTTTTTTGTATTATTCTGTATTTTCTATTAGTTAAGTTAAATGGTTTGTAAATACTGCAACAGACTAAAACATTTCAGTCTCGGCTTTGATTCCTTGGGATATTTAGTTTTGCAGGAACACATAAAAAATGTTATATTTTTGTTTTTGGCATGTAAATGATTAAATAACCTTATGACTGGTGAGTGAAACTGGTGTGGATTAAAAGCATCTCTGAATCATATTTTAGCCGAAGGGTGGAGAGTGTTTTCCATGCTGATGATGGATGAGACTCCAACCAGGATGGTGGCAGTAAAGACAGCTCTAATGTTATCTCACAGCACCCTGACACACCACACTTGTGAGAGTCTCCTCACCTTGGAGGGCTCTCCACATTACAGACTTCATCAATCACAGTCAAAGCAGCTTCAACAAGCGCTGGAACCTGGTCTGGACGGGCACAGCATTGGACACAAACCTGATCCCAAAATATAACAAGAAGTCTGCTTTTTTGCATCAACCATTACAAAAACAAATTTACATTTAAATCCACCATTGCTTGATGACTAAATACATATTTAACCCTTAGTAGTCTGGTGACTGTGAGCAGTTTGTCCTACTTTACAATTTGCTCTATTATTAAGTAAAACCCCATCTTTTTTACAGTTTAATTATGATTATATTATACAATAATTCATCAATGAAATGTAAACTACAAAAAAAAAATATGTGATAAATTTGTCATTTTTTATAGCAAAAAAAAAAAAATGTACACTAGTTGACAAGAAACTGCATTTATTTTTTAGAAGAAAATATCAAACGTGCACTATCAAAATAAAAATGGTGCAAATCGACAAAAAAAGCAAAGACAAGGTCGGAACAATGTGAAATGTGTCTAAAAAAAACAGGCGAACCTCCACTTAAAGTTTGGAGGATTTATTTCAAGGGGAATCACAATATAACTCATGTTTGTTTTAAATCAAAAATGTCAAATCTGAAAACTTTTTACCAATTTCCTTTTTTAATTTTGAATGAAAACTGTGGTAATGTGGTGGGGTTGTTGTCATTCTTATGTCATTGGGAACAGCCGATGTGATTGGCAAACTCACTGGTGAGTTCAGAAAGAATTAAGAAAGTCCTGCAAGCATACTATCTGTCTGTGATGAAGAAAAGTTACTGGTAATACAATATGCCATGATAGTATGGAATTTAATAGCAATCGTTACTCAAACAGAACTTCTCATAACTCACATAGAAGCAAGGTAGATTCTATGCTGGGCACATTAAACCTTTATAAACCTGCTTGTCTGCCTTGTAATTAGTCATTGGGGACGTGCATTGCCGTTTAATTGAGTCATATTATCCCTGCTGGTACCGGACTCTTTCAAAGGTCGGGCAATCAATGCAGAGTTAATGAACCCAGTCCTGGGGCTCCTGTAGACCACTAGAAGCACACGTTGAGAGGCCCCCATAACCGAGAGATCATTTAAGGGTGAGCTACTCCAAGAGGAAAAGCCCATTGGTGGCCGGATCATAGTTTACGGAGGTCAGAACAATTGGGCGAAAAGCACACCTCATCTTTCAGAGGTCTGCATGCGTAGGAACACTGTCAGCACACAAGGGAAAGCAGGACCCCTGAGGGTCAGAGCCAACGCCAGAGCCTCTCACCTTCGCTCATAAATCCTTACGTGCTGAACTCCCACTGGAGGCTGGGAGGTCAGGTGTGTGCGAGTCTTTTCAAAAAGGTCACCGTTTTCTCTTGGACTCTTGTAAGAGGGGGAAAACAAAAGAATACATTAAAAATATATACATATCACAAAAAAATACACTTCATGATGAAGGAGTGTTGCTGATGTCAAAAAGGGGCATGTTTACATCTTCCATGTATGCTGAGGTGGTTTGGCACTGCACACTGGATGTTCGACAATGACCGGATGCTTTTTTTTAGATTGTTTGTCTAAATGGTGTTGAAACCCAAGTGGAAAATGGATTTTGTAAAAGCTAAAGTTTCCATTTGGACATTTCATTTAATAAAATACGTCAAACTGGTGAACAAAAATGTTCCAACGAAGTGCAGGGTCTAAGGTTATTCTGGTTTTTCAATAAAATCTTTCTCCAAATGGTCAAAAAACCGCAGCGTACACACTGTGGCACATTGTGGTGTAGAATTATGTTCAGTAAGGTGTGCTCAGGTATCTGGCCTCTGGTTTGTCTAAGAGGTGGAGCGTGCCTCTCTGCTGGTCCAACTCTGAGGCTGCGGTTGGATAGAGGGATAAGCTGCTCTTCAGCTCGCTGAGACTGAGCTTGTGCTCTAGTGTAGCTTTCTGGTTATGTGGATGTGGGCACCAGAAGCTGGCATGGCGTGTATTATAATCATTGCGACCAGCACACACACATACATGCGCCGATACTACGCCACACAAGGACAGACAGACATTCATACACTTTCGCACCAGCTCTGGTGGATCCATTCCCAGAATATTTTGGACATGAACCAGCTGCATGTACTCTGTAGACTGTATGCAGGTTGGCCGTTTGGTTTGGCATTGCCAGCAGACTGGAAACATGTCATGTGACTTTTGGGAAACTTGGTTCCCACCAGCCGTTCTGTCTACATGCCAAACAGAGAGGATGGCTTGCAGTTCTATCCACGAGGTCTTTAGACAAAACAAGAACTGAAACAGAATATATCTGCTTACATTTGACAGGTATATCATTTTTATTATTTTTAATATTTGTCCAAAAATGTGAAACCACCTCTTATATTTGGCCTTGTTAATCCTACATGTCATTTTTCTTTTATAAATAGGATTAAAAGCTTTGCTTATCACATGCATTCAATTGGGGTGGTGACAGGGAATGAATGTTGCAAAATCTTCCCAAACTTGAAAGAAATGGTGGAAAATGTGAGAGTTTTAAACGTGGTTTAAAAATATTCTTACACTTTGGACAAACACTGGCTGAGTTGTCAGCTCTTTTTAGCCACCTTTAGCGTGTCGTCTTTTTTCCACTATTTCCACGGCCTAAGGGTCACAACATTTTGGTCAGTTAATGCTTGAAATTTTCTAAAATTGACAAAACATTTTAATTAAATAATTAGCAAGGATAACTTTATCATTAAAAAAACACAATTTTACAGTCAACCTTGCTGTAGTGTTTGTTTTTCTTGCACTTGTTTGTTTGTTTGTTACATGTTAAAGAGACAAGCTGTTACAGCAAAACTTCAACTATGCTTCGCTTTATTACATAGATTAATATTAAAACAGGCTAAAACACAAAATGTTTATATTGCTTGAGCTCATGTAGCGTAGCTTTCAAAATTTTTGTAGTTCTTTATTGTTTTTTTTTTTTTTTAATTTAAAATACAGTAGCGTGAACATTTTGTGTGAAAATTCATCTACAAAAAAAATCCAGAGATTTTTGCACATAAAACAAAAATATATAAAGAAAGACCTCATCTGACTTAAGTACAACATACATTTTGGTTAAGTGTCAGGAGCCACACAATGTTCTGTGAATGCACAATTGTCCCTCACTTTTTTATGTTGATTCAAATGCAGAGTTTAAGTAATTCACTAGTTTGGAAAAAGCTATCTTCAGCTCACTCTTCAGAAACAGGCCTTTTTTAAGAGTCAGGGAGTGACTTTAAGAAAATGTCATGCTTACTTCAAAAACACAATACCAGCCCGTCTTTCCACATTGAGTTCAGAGCAAGACAAGCCAGTGAGGGACGCCCACTTTCACAACACTGACCCTGGCAACAAAAGTAAGGTGGCATATTGTACAAACAAACAAACAAGGAAACACAGAGGATTTTTTTTATATCGCTACTGCAGGCTCATTTTAGCTGACACCTCTTTAGTGACACATTGCTTTTAGCAGGCAATGACAGCAGTGTTGGGCAGCTGCGGCTCCACAGTCACACAGGACAAAGACAGCCTTCATGTGGTGTTCACTCAGCCCTGGAGACTACTTTTCGTTTTGTATGTCTGGAAATGAGAGCATAAAGTAGAACTCCGACGCCATCGAAGTTTAGCACAGAGGTTCTTTACACATTCAACATCCACTGAAGCTTTTCTTTTCTGTATTATTATTACTATTATCCACAGATTTTGTGCATTTCTGAACTTTTCTGATGGGATAATATTGTAAATCGTTAGAGCAGTTCTTCAGCGATGCTGAGCTCCCTGAGTGGGATGTGGTTTCGGTTTTCAGCAAAGCTTGTAATGACAAAGACAAGGCCATCACCACGGTAACTCTGAATTTTCAACAAGTAGAAGTATTAAATTGTGCAATACAAAACCTTCTCTCATCCTAAAAGCAGATCAAGAGGAAATATTTGTTCCTTAATAAAACACAATTTTGTGCTCAGGCTGAACCTGGGGGCCCTGCAAAAACAGATGTTGTCTTGTCATGTTAGCTATAGCATGCAGGAATTCTGGGTATATTTCATTCTGTTTACATTCTATCAGCTGTGTCTCACTTGAGTTTGTATTGAAATTGAACCGCAGCACATAGACACAGCGTCGTCTTATTTCACCAGCCTGATTTGAAGTCTGGTCTTGAGATGACAAAATTAATTAAGGGCTAATTAAAGTTGTGCAAATAGAAGATCATATTTATACATATATATATATATATATATATATATATATATATATATTTTTTTTTTTTCCACTAAAAGCAAGCACATTAAATCCAGTGAAGGCCGGAATGTGTGGCGGACTGGAGATGTAAACTATGTGTAATCAAATGACGTGACACTTGTCACCCTTTTTAGTAGAAAATACAGCAAAAGTGCAACATTTGACCTCATAGTTCATTTGTGTGTCATGGAGACAGGCTGCATTCATGGTGTGTGCATGTGCAGACCACCGAAGACTGACAGGAATGAGACAAATGTTTAAAAATGACTGACAGGAACACATCTCCAGGACACGTTGAATTGAATCCCTTTGTTTGGACAAGAACTCATGTAGGACAAACGGAAATTAAAAATAAATACCACTTTTTTTTACCATTTTAGCTACCAAAGTGATGGATGCAATCTTTACATTTAAAATAATAAAATAAGGAGCATTTAAGAACTCCTGTTTGTGCCATGTTGAGGTTGCATTTATCTTTTTTCCTTTATATGTTTATCTTTCTATTTGTCCAACCATTCTTGTGTTTTTTGTCTTTATTTTTAGTTTTTTTTTTTTTTTTGGTGAAGTTTTTATTTCATTTAGCTTATTTAGTTTAGCATTTAGTCTTTATTTCTTTAGCTGAGGATTTTTGCAGACCATCATGTTTGGGGGCAGTCATAGCATTTAAGGGGGCATTGCCCCTTTTGCCCATGCCTACGTCCAGCCTTAGAATTAGAATGTTCTCTAAGAAAACATGTTTTTTAGACACACCTACAGATAGGTGCAAAGCTTGACCAAAGACATGGTTTTCTGAAACTATGGGTGCATGTTGCTCTTTGATGTGATTCCACGAAATTAGTTCCGGGCTTGTCTAAGATCTTCTGCTTCTCTTTTCTCCCCCTCGTTTTGATCCTGGTCCAGCTGAGACGTCTCATTTTCTCTCTCTGGAAGTGATAGAGGAAGAAGTGGGCGGAAGTGGCTAGTCAGAGACAGACTCTGTTGTGAAGAAATAGTCTGAGATTGTGCAGTGCTTAACTTTAACCAAAAAAAAACCAGACAAATAGCTGGTTTTTTGGCTGCTTCCACACACGTTGGTCGAAGCTGCACCGACAGTTAGTAGCTCATTGTGGTGGGACGACCAGAGTGCCTTCTGCTCTTTTCAGTAAGACTGTCAAACGGTTAAACTGAGCAGTTCTTTTTCACATAATTGAATGCACTTCTTTTCCCCTAAATATCTAGCTCAAATCCAATCTTGATTAAATGGAAAAATGTCACAATTTTGAGTCAAAACATGAATATAAACAGTACATTATGTGCACTCTGCCTTCCAGGTTTTCGTGGCCATGCAGAGTGGGTAATAAGTGGATGCCGACAAATTGAGCACTCCAAGTTCTCACTGATCTACCTGGAAGTCGTTTCTGCCCATCACATGCTGCCTTTCAGGGCCAACACAGTACAGTTCTTGTTATGTTTTCCTAGTACTTGTCTACAAAAATCATAACATATACTGCCTTGGTTTTTGCTACCGCAAAACCTGTGTTTCTTAAACAAACTGGTGGTGGGAAAGTGAAGGTTTTTGAACAGTAGTGAATGCAGCTGATGGTGGTTCTGTGTTGTTCGAGGCGGTGTTTGGCAGTTGTGCTGAGTTTGGTGTTGGCCTATGTTTATTCTTGTGACAGACACTGTGATGGTCCTCTGTAAGACCTGTTCTGGCAACGGCTCTCGTTGCCGTCTGTTTGCCGTAAGTGATCCTTGAAAAATAAGCAGCTGTAAGTTGGTATATGTGCAATGCATTTTCTCATGTGAGACGCTAGGAAAGGAAGGAAAACCTCATCCATATGTGGCACTTCATGTACTGCTGGCTACACACTGTATTGAACAAATCTTTAGAATAACACCATCATGTGTAATTGTTATCTTATCAAACATGCCCTTTTTTAATGTTGCTTTTTATTTAAAATACAACTGAATGGTGAGTTTTTAAACTATTTTACGAATAAAGCGCATCCAATGCCATACCATGACACTCACACTCTGTGCTTCACTGTGGAACTTTTAAGCACACAGCACTCCAAGTGCTCCATCTTTGTTTCTTATTTTTTTATTTATTCTTAAGTATAACCAACAATGTGATGCCACTTAAAAATTGAAATATAGTTTAGAAAGTTTAAATATATTTTTTTCATTAAGTATGTTCAGAAATTATTTTGCAGCAAAAGAGGATTAGATTATCTTGACCTTACTGCCTTCTTCTTTTGCAACATGAGATTGAATGTGTTACAACTGTGGGATCAGTAGAGGAACTTCACTTACCCTGCTGAGTCTGACCTTTTCATGAGAGAAATGATCCTGCACACACGAGTTTGCTACTGGCTGCTATAGTTTCATTTTCAGGAAAGGTTCACAGTTGACTGCAAGCACAGAGCGAACATATAATGCACTTGCAGAATAAAAGCGTATCAAACGGGCCTTCAAGAGCACCTTGGGTGCCATTCCTTCTCAGGCGAGGAAAACTTCTAGTAGATGACGATCTGACCTGCTGCAAGTTTCGTTTTATAAGAGATCCTGATGATAGATCTTAAACTGTTCACACCCAAATGTTGGATTTTAATCCCAACAGTTTGAAAAAAGGTTGAAATTTTCATTCGAGCAAAATAACATACATTTATTAGTGCAGAAGTTGTCCAAACTTACTGAAGCTTTTAACCTTTTCACGTCTGAATTTGTCTGATTTGATTTCTGATAATCTGACCAAAAATCAAAGTAAAGCCCTTTACAAAAATCATATTTTACACATAAGGAGGACTACTTTACAGTAAAAAATAGTGGCGTAAAGAACAAACAGACATCCATGACTTAGTTAGTCATTTTTATATTGTTGGTACAAAAACAGATGAACTGATATACCATATGTCAGATTTTGTATGCTTCAATTTCAGATTTCTGCTTTGTTGTCAGTTAGATCATTTAAAATGTATGAGTTTTAGGCCAAACATCTGCACTTCTCTCTGCATGCTTTCCCTGACAAAAAACAACATACCCTGTCATGCAAGATATCCTGAAGTCAGCCTACACAACCCCACTGAGGCTCAAGGGACCGAGCAGACAGGCCTGTCTGATAGCCAAAGATGCTTCTGAAGTCTTTCATCCTGCAGACAGACTAAATTTGGTGATTTTCTATGATTTATTAATGACCATCATCTCTTTCTTTCATGAAGAGAAGCAAATAAAGTGTTTTACAGCAATCAAACCAGATAAAGCATTCGTTGAGGCATAACATCTGTTTTTTAATCAGCTGAGAAATGTCTGATTGTCTTTTTTTTCCACCCATGCATGCGTGTGTGCTTGCAGTCTGCGAGTATCTACATGTGTATACTGGAGGAAGCAAGGCCTCCAGGAATGTGATACACCATCCCACTCAGGAAGAGAGTCCAAGTCGCACACCAGATAACACCCCAGTAGAGCCCGAGCAGTGGATGTTTAGTTAAGGCCACATGCATTATGCATGCCCACTCACTGTAAAAGTACACATGTGTCAAACGGCTCCCATCATCATCACTCCTCTCGACAGATCCGCTTCCATGCAACAGGAGTCTCTGAAGGGGACCAAAGCTCAATACTGGGGTGGAAATCAGTCATGACACTAATGAGGTCCAACAAAAATTCTGGGAGATCCAGTTAAATTCCTCTTATTCATAATTCTCAGAAGGGGTTTTATTTCAGATTGATTTCATCTGTCAAATGACCAACGCTCAAGTGAGACAAAAAGTTTTACCCGGCAGGGCGTCATGAAAAAGATTGTTGAGAAAGCGGATGATAAATGTTGTTGCTGTTGTTTTTTTAACAAAAGCAAAGCCAAACAATGAATAGAAACATGTTTATCACCGGAACTATTTTTGTAATGACGTTTTTACCAATATTTCTATGATAATAACTTTTTAGAAGAACTTGACCTTAATTAAACCAACATGACTACTTAAATGTTGCTTTTCAGTAGCAGATTTGTACTTTTTATTGACAAAGCTTAGCATGTTATTGTGGTAAGACAGCAAACACAACTTTGTGTCTCATGACACAGGATTTATTAAAAGTTTTTCTGTCCAATTCTTATTGTTTGTTCATTTCAAACTCTACAATTAGCATTTTCTTATACCAAATGACATCCAAATACAGTCTGATTTGATTGTTTTTTGTGTTCCAACTTTTTTTATTGTCTTTCAAAATTGTAAAAAAAAAAAAAAAAAAAAAAAAAGATCAGCTGAAAACAGGCTGTGACATTGTTTGCACATTTTTCACTCATGCTTGGCAAATCTGGTTTTGAAGCAGAACCTTTAAACTTAAAAAATAATTAACCTTTTTAACGCCCCCAAAAATCTTTTCTAAAAAAAATGCAGGTGATAGCTGGATCTCCAATCTTTATTTTTGCACTTACATCTGCTCCTTTCCCTCTGGTGTCACCTGGTGGTTTTAGCTGTTCTATTTTTGTAAAACTAGCTTTAATTAATTCAGCTTTGAAAGCAGTAGGTGGACCACACGGATTTTATCTTCTGTGATGTGTTCCGATGCACAAAGCAAGCTCTTCCCTTAGGTAGGTTTTAATGTGAATCCAGTTGAGCTGTACTGGGAAACGCCTCGGCAGCAAGCCGTCGCCTTTGACCTGCAAATAGCAGGAAGAAGCTGAAGTTTGACCCTCAGGGGGCCATTCCCAGACAGGGAATGTGGAGTTCTGAGGGAACATGTGTGGTTTTGATATCCGTTGTGCTGCTGAACAGGAAACAGAGGTGAATAGCAGAGGGAGTCATCTGCTGATCATCTGGAGATATTGTGGCAGAGAGAGCACCACCTGTACACCAGAGAAATCAGCTTTACAGTGTGAGAAGGCAGAACATTATCCTCTGGCAGCCCAGCAAGCAGGAAACTCTTATAGCCCTGAAACTAAACCAAGAATTCATCGTTGTGTCTGAACATAACTGGATTTGCCCAATGAACCTGTTTCTACCATCAGCTCAGCATTAGGTGGGTTTTATTTTGAAAGCAAATCTGTTGAGTATTAATGTCATTCTGTGCTAACTGCAGCATGCCTTTATGTGAGGTTGCGTCTGTTTTGGTAACAGATCGGGGAAATGCAGTGGCTGCTGCAGACAGTGTGGCGCTAAAAGTCCCAAGCAATGTTGGTCCCGCTGTGCTAGGCGAGGGGTTTTACATCTGAATCTGAGAAGATCTGAGTCTTGTAAGCCCAAAGACCCCCTACAGAGTCTGTCCCAGCCTCAGCTGTGCCTGCCTCCACAGCGCCTGTCAAAACAGGACTTTCTTCTGGTGAAGGAGCTTTGAGTGAAGCTGAGAAACTGGCAGAGGCAAAATGCCATAAACAAATACCTCTTAATGCAGATGTTTCTGTTCTAAATTGTAACAAATGTATCTTTGGGAGAATATCCTCTTGTTGATTTGAGTTTTTAGTGGAAATCAATACTTTATGATTGTGTCTGTCAAATTCAGCAGAATCATGCATCATGCTGCAGTTATGTTATGTGATCTTTTGCATTTATGGGCTGTGAACAGCAGGGTTATTGATTTCAGGCAGGCTGTTGACATTGTCACATTAAGAACAGCACACTGTATCTGTTTTCAAGGAGCTCAGCACCATGTACGCCAAAGTAAACAGTCCCGTTACAGTAAGGGAGGTGATTTAGTCAGGTTTTTGGGGGGTGTAGTATCATTTTTGTAAACTATTACATATGCAGATCTTGTCGGGATCAGGAGTTAAATGTTGGGTTGATGACAAGGCAGAGGTGGTCAGGGAAAGGGGTTCAATTCGCTGGGGAAGGACTGGTTTAACAAGGCTTCCAGTTTGGGGACAAAGCAGCAGTGTACCTTAAGATGCTGTATCACCTCGACCATCCCATGTCAGGCCACATCACCTCCTACTCCAGCCCATCCATCCCCACCTTCACTGGTGCTTTGATTCCGGGCCAAAGCAAACAGGCAGCCACTGCCCTTGTTCCCATGGTGACGCTGCAGAGTGCTGGCCTTGATAATTTGGATCTGCAGAGGGGAGACAAAGAGGCCGATTCAATGTCAGCTGCAAGGTTTGCATGCAAGCAGAGCTTTCTGCTGGACACTAGGCCTCAATGCACAAGAAAACACACACACACACACACACACACACACACGGATGCACACAAGACTTATCACATCTAATCAAGCAAGTGATATCAACACATCCTGTCACTTTGTGAACAAAGAGGCCAATTGTCAATAGTGGATTGGAGTTTTAGAAGAGTAATGTCCGACTTTAGGGGTTTAATTAACTCTATGCACTGTTGACAGATCATGCAATGCTTTCCCAGAAAATATTTTTGGAGTGAAAGTGCGATGAGATTGTATTTACAAGGTTTGTAACACACTTTAGTTTCTGATTTTCTAATGATGCTCACAGGCCCCATGCTGGACAACTTCAGTCATAACAGTTTCCTTAATTACTATATTTTACGCATTTTCAGCGCACCAGATTAAAACTATTAATGAACGGCAAAAAGAGTCAGAAAACAGGTTTGTCACATTTTATTTAACTGCATTCACAGTAATTCTAGAATCTGTTTGTAACGCACTACAAGTTACCAATGTTAGCAACTCATGTCAAGATATGGGATTCCAGTATCGATTGGTTCCTCAGTTTTCACCGGACCAATAAGGGATCTTATTAGTAATATCTGTCTTAACACAAGAGGCTCTCAGCTCATATCTGTTTGCTCAGCTGTTGGACAGGACAAGTTAAAAATAAATAAATAAATGACAGCCTACTCACACTACAAAACTCCCAAACTTGTTTGCAAAATGTAAAAAAAATGCAGACTGATGCCACTAAAATAAATGTCACTGCTACGCTGTGCGTACGCTAACACGTAAAAAAATAAAAACATTCTGACACTACAACACGTTAGCTGCGTTACCTCATTCACTATATCATCCAACCTAACATTTTGACCGAGTTCCTCTCAAAATCACTTTGACATAACTTCGCACAGCCAGAAGGAATCCATGTATAAGGCACTCCAATAAATGTTGGTAAATTATATTGAAATGGTTTTAGAAAAATACTTGACAGATTGATAGAAAAATCAATAGAGAATCAATTAAAACAGAAATGGATCAAAATAACAAACAAGCTAATTATTTGCCGTCAATATTTAAACAAACATTGTCCAAAAAGTTGTTGGGTTGAGAAAGAAAATTTAAGTAAGAAGTGAGAAACAAATTGACTTTAAATAATTACTATAGAAAAACCTTTCTCATATATCATATATTTATAGATTAAACTGTTTGTAAATAGTTATTTTAGTATAAATAATAGAAGGACAAAAAAAAGTCAATTTTAAAATGATCTTTTGACATCAAGCTTCTTTTGCAATTAAGTAGCACTCAAAGCACTCTGTAAGAGTGCCTGGGGGAAAAGGGCTGAGCTATGTGATCTGTAACTCAGACAGATTGTGCCAAATAAAACCTGAATAAATCAAAGCCATATTTCAGCATTGCCTCACAGAGATGTTAATCTGGGCCTCAGTGAGGCTCTGTGGCCTCGCCCTGGGACTGGATGTAGTGTGTTATTGCTGATTAAAATGGATTATGGCTGAGATTACAGTCTGTCTCCTCCCAAAGTCCGTTCTAAACTAGTGTAGCGCCAGCGGTCCAGGTCACTCCGAAGAGAAATGGAGTTATTGAGAGAAACTCTTTCAAACGAGCTCCCCAGCCTGTCTGAGTGTGGTTTAGCGACACAGTGGCCTTCTTATTTTTTATTGTACCACAGGGAAAAGAGGGCTTGATTGAGAAAGTACTGGGGAAAGGAAAAGTGGGAGGCGTCATGAGTGTATATGAATCAGAAAAGACAAATATAAGAGAATGACAAACATTTAACACTCAGACAGAGGCAGCTATCTGAGCATACCTGAGAAGTGCTCAGTCTATTCTCCTGGGTGGTCAGCGTCTGCAAAAAGCGGGCCTGCAGATCTGGAAAAATCTGTTCTCATGTTTCTGCTGAGACATACTGTAAGTCTTTGCACACATGATGCAGCTTAAACAGGTACTGACACGTTCATGTGAGTGTTATCAATCTATCGGATTGTTAAAAAAAGATCCACACTGCATCAAACGTCTGACCAGCATGTGATTTTGTTTTGCCTTAAACCACGTGATATTTGTTTAACCAGATTAAATAAAGATTGTAAAATAATAATAATAAGTGAGACAAACTCACATTCCGCAGAACAACCCTTTCACTCTTCAATGTCACAGTTGCAGACCATATTAAAGAAAAGCAGTCCACCTGGATAAATGGATGTCCAAAAAAAAATACTTATGGCAAAAATGTAGTGATTTGTAGAAAAAGAAAACCTCATTTAGAAACTATTGATTAGATACATTTGCAATTTAATATGTAGTTATAAATACAAATGTTAAGAAATAAAATGCAGTAATTATGTATTCATTAAATGATTGCAGTTCAAATGTTCTTAAAAATTGTATTTAAAAAAATCTTCGAAAGGTCTGGCTTATAAAACAAAATCTTCTCTGGATGAGTGACTTTGTTGTCACAGAATCGTTCCTCTTTCTGCTTTTAATTACAGAAAATTATTCACATGTGTTGAAAGGTTATTGTTGCACTCGTTATAAAAAGTTTCTGCGGAGCAGTTGATTAATTGGGCATGTCTTCTGCACTGCACTCAATCTCAAACTGACCAATTATCATAATCCAGGGCTGTTTATTTTTTCTCCATTGCGAGTCATGACAGGTTGGCTGAGCTGGTGGTTTCAGTGAGCGAGGCCCGGTGACAAGAGATGCTCAGTAGCCAGCGAGGTGCAGGGGAGAAGGCAAGGCGAGGTCTATTCAGTCCGTCATTCAACTGAAATGCCGCAGTGTCTGAAAATTGATATGTTGGCTGATTGTGCTGTGGACGCCTGACAGGGACGGGGAAAACAGACACACTATGATGTTGGTTTGAAGGAAAAGCAGTCCCAGTCGGCTATGATTTGTATTTGTTTTCCAAGGCCACAAGCAGAAGATTATGATGGAATTCATGGAGTCTTATTTTGAAAATATTTTTCAAAAACTGAAAGAGAAAAAAAAGGTATATTAGCAATACAACTTGCAGTTGTCCTCAAAAAAAAGTTAGTTTAGAACCATTTGTTGCTGCAACAAATGTCGACTGTATAAATCCTTAAGGCCTTGATTGTTTTATTTTCCAAAATTTACTGTTTGTCTTCTATTTAAATATTTGGCAAGAGAGAGCAAATGTCAGAGTTAATAAGAGGTTATCAGGAAGGAAAAAGTAATTAAACTCCCTCCACCTCAGAATGAGTCCTTTTACCAAACATGCTGGCATATTTCTCCCTTTTCCTCTGTCTAGACACGCAGGGCTGGACTGCAGGCGTCATACTGGACAAAAGAGCCTTACAGGCCTTTGGAGAACCACACAAAACCTACCCAGCATTTTAGAGCCCTCTTCCACGAGCTGTAGAGGTGCAATAAATTGGATGAACCACCACTATATATATATATATATATATATATATATATATATATATATATATATATATATATATATATATATATATATATTATAAAGTGAACTGCAGCAGAGGCCCGTCAAAGTAGAGTAGCAACATTGCTACAAATGAGCAACACTCTGCAAATGTGCAGCTTCTGTATAAGTAGCCAGATTGAGTGTAAAAGTGGCCAGGAGGGAAATTTAATTTCCTTCCCTGCTTTATCTGTTTGATAATGACCTTTTCCAGAAACCTGCTCCCTCCTGACCTTTGCTTCCACCTGTTATAGTCATGGTCTGCCTCATGTCACTCACCTCATAAAATTGACAACGCCAGATCATGGGGCGTTAATTACTACATTTACTGCTCAGGGCCTCAGCTAATAATCCTCCAGCAACATGCAGGCCTTGGCTTTAAACCAGCAGCACAACTCGTTGTTGTTAATAGCAGCAGATGTGATGTTGTTGTGGCCTTTTTCTAAACACCTCTTTTGTATAGAAACAAAATGCTAGTTTAGTTTGACAGAAAGAGCTGTAAAATGGCTGTAAAAATGATTTCTCTGGAGGAAACTAATACTGAGTGTGTTCTGCTGCTTGTGGACAATTAGTAGGAAATTGAAATAAGGTATGAATGCTGCCATTGTGCTACTACCATAACAAGTTTGCATGTTACTTCCACAATTTGTAGTTTTGTGGGAAAGTATGACATCAAACAAAAAAATACTTTGACTTCTGTTTGTCATACACAATTCTCGAGTTTTTATTTACTTACTTCTATATTTTTTCAAAACTCACCTGTTTACAGAGCCCAGGATATGGCTTAAAAAAAATAAAATCAATCAAATAAATAAATAAATAAATTGTTCCCTGAAATTAATGATTTGCTATCACAATTTAGTATTTGGTGGTTACAAGATAATTGTAGTAATATACTAAGTTATGCACAAACATTGCTCATTTGTGCGCACAAAATACTAATTTGAGAGCAATAAATACTAAATTGTGCTCACACAAAACCAATTTTAGACCCAAAAAACAAAATAGTACCCACAAATTGCTAAACTGTAGCCCCAAAATACCAATTTGTGCACACAAAATACTAAATTTTAGCTCACAAAATATTAAACTGTGGCCACAAAATGCCAATTTGTGTGCACAAAATACTATTGTGGAAACAAACACTAAATTGTGCCAACAAGATAGAAAAAATTGGCCACAAAATGCTAATTTGTCCATACAAAATACTAAATTGTGGCCACAAAATGCTCAGATATGTGCACAAATACTGAAATGTGCCCACACAATACAAATTTTAGCCACAAAAAAATGGTGCGCATAAACTGCAAAATTGTGCCCCCAAAATACCAGTTTGTGCACACATAATATTTATTTGTGCCCATAAAATACTAATTTGTGCACACAAAACACTAAATTGTGCTAACATAAAAAACACAAAGATTTGGCCACAAAATGCTAATTTGTGCAAACAAAATAATAAATTGTGGTAACAAAATATTAATTAGTGTGCACAAAATACTAATTAGTGTGCACAAAATACCTATTCGTGACCACAAAATATTAATTATGAGGGAGCTTTTTTCCCCCCTTTATCTTAGAGTTATGTACTTTTTTGTTTCTTCTTTTTTCCAGTTTGTGCATTTTTGAGCAAAAATTATTGTGTTATCCAATAATTTGCAAATAGACTTTGTGGTATAGAATTGAATTGTATAGAATCGTGGTATTGTTTTAACATTTTTTTGGTAGTTGTAGGCTTATTTCAAACCCACATTCAAACTAAAACAATGATAAAACATTTCAAGTTTGCACATCAACAGCTTTGCTTTAACTGTATAATAAATGCAGCCTCTTTCTGAAATATACTGTTACAAATTCGAATATCTGTAAAAGTGACTCTTTCAGCAGTTCATAAATTGCACATAGAGCTCCATTTCTGCCAAGAGAGTCACTATTTTTTTATCATGATATTTCCTTGCCACAGCAGCAGCGTCATAACAACTGCTGTGTATGGAGGAAATTAAAATGAAATACATCCCCCTCCACCTCACACCCTATTTTTTATGTGACTAAATCTGTGAGTTTTTGTAAATATTTGAGCAATAAGCATGGCCAGCAGGAAAAACTGTGTAACACAAATACTGTACGTGATGAAAAAGTAAAGGTTTCTTTTTCTTTTTTTTTTTTTTTATTTAGCAAGTTTTAAAATTTAATTTCATATGAGTTTGTGAGTGAAACTTAGTTTGGAAAGAACCAACTCATTCTCATTATGAATGGATCTTTTCATCCCTGACATAAAATTACAGACATCATTTGGAGAAAACTGCAGACAGAAAATCACAGCATAATATTTTGATGTTACTTATGACCTACAAACACACCATCTGCTGAAAAAGTGTCTCAGTGCTACCATGGCAGTGACACAAGTCCAACTTTGAAATCTTACGCACAAAGATGCAGGAGATACTGGCCTAAAGAGCAACCAATATGGCAGATATGCGTCTTTTAAAAACATAAAGATAGAGAGGGTTCACCTTGGACCTTGGATGTGTTCTTAATCAAATCATTTATCTAAAAATAGCTGTGTCATCATTGACATGACTAACCTTGGCTGCTAAGCAGTTTGGACCTTCTTAGTCCTTGAATGGGTGAACATCTGGGCCCACCAGGTGCTTTATTTTGACCACTTGCGGACATTTTTCTGTGAGTTTCTGTGTGCAGGTACGGTTGGGTTAAAGACAACTTTAATGTGCAAAAAAAAAAGGGACGGTTCTTGTAAGGCCACTTGTATTTTGTTAACTGTGATTGTGGTTGCCTTGTTTCAGACATCAACAGATTAAATATATTAATATGAAGTAACAGGGATGTGGTTCTTGTCCAGTTCTGGTCTGTTTGCTTGGCTCTGACTTCACATGCTCTGTGGATTTTCTTAAATAACATTCATAAAAATGCAGACTTGTCCTTTTAGAGCTTCCTGTGCATGCTTGGAGTTTCACAACACTTTAAAAATAAATGGCTTTCAGTTTTAAATTTGTAATTTGGATTTTAAAAAACTTTTGAAAACAAAAATGTTGAATCTGACCGCTGTTATTTCAGAAAATAAAAATGTTTGTTGTTTCAATTCCATTAAAAAAAGGAAAAGGGTAGAAAGATGTTGATTTTTTCCCCCTTCTCTTTTACTGAAGCACTGGGACAGCTTACAGTGGAGCTGCCATGGTCCATAAATGTAAATCAGTGCTGCTTTTCTGAGAAAGAAATCTTCGTCTTGCTGCTGCACAGGCCTCTGGGGAATATTAGCCTGATCCTACAAACATGATTCAAAGTGATGCAACAGCTCAGCAGTAACATGCTGCTGGCCGTCCACTGCTGCACTCAGATGGAGCCCTGAAGTGATTTCAGAAAGATTTAAATCTTTTTAAGTGGAACTTTTCTGCTGTTTAGTACTTCCACTAAACCAAAGTGCTTTCTTTCAGAGGCGCTGTGGTTCCTCACTCTCATGAGATCGGCGTGAAGGAGTGTATAACAGCGATCTTTACTGATTAAGACACCCAGAGGAAAGCAAATGTGCTTAAAGTGGACCTGCGACTGAACGAAATGAACCAGAAATCTGTGTGGACCTTCGTTTGCACGTACACTTGTGAGCCGGAACACCCAAAGATTTATCTGTTCAACCGTTATTCCCCTGGCAAAATTTAAAAAAAATGCTAGAATTTATGGTAACCACAAAACTTATTTTCTTGCATGTGTGGAGACCGTTCCATCGTGGATGTACAGTAAATTCCTAATGGCCTGAGTTAAAATCATTAAAGTATTAGTCATTTAGGATCTGATGGTCAAAGTTGGTGACACGGTTACTGGCAAACACTGAGCTGTTGAGTAACAGAGAACAATCTTTAACAACTCTGCATCTCTAACCACCGCAACTTTTTGCTAATGGACTGCAAACATTCGAGATACACATCAGATAGATGCTGAACAAATCTGTTGATCTGGGGATGAAATAGCCAGGTCAGCTATTATCCAAACAGGCCACATTTGTGTGCTATTAGGACCATTTATGTTCAAAGAGATGGAAACAACAAGCTGATCAGCCTGACATCGCACCACCCTGGTTTTAATCTGCAGAAAGAGCCTGTGTGTGTGTGCGTGTGTGTGTGTGTGTCAGGCCAAACTGAAAGGAAAATATTCTTGCTTGAGATTGGATAATAGCTACAAATCTGATAAATTCACTTCTGCTCACAGCTTATTAGATCTGGTGAATTTGACACTGAATGATTGGTCATTTAGCTTTGACCAACAGTTTAAGGTGCATTCAAAGGTTGCACTTTGTCTTGAGCTTATAGCAGAAACTGATTTTCCATCACGTAATGCTGTATGTTGCTGAATCATTACCACCTGTAATGAGTGATGACGCATGGTTAGAGAAACAGGGGAGGAGCATAAAAAAGTACCAGCTCGTTTCACTGTTAGAACATGCTGGAAATACAAAACAAAACACACAAAACAGCAAGTGTCTACACTGTGTGTGTTGTGTGTTTTTGTGCGTGTTGGTAGGAATTCCTCGGGGATAATCCCATCGTTAGAGCAGATAGCACGGAAGGCTTGTTGTGGGCTTTTTCCAAAGAACCGCCCACTTTCTTTGCAGCACAGGAGGCACTCCAAAATAAAAGCATAGAAATAGACTTTTTGAATTTAAGGTGTCCAAAGTTTTTTTTTTTGTTTGTTTTGGACTAGTTAAGCCATCAAGATAAACTATACCAAAAAAGCATTTGTCACAATAATTTTTAGGTTTTTTGTAACAAAAGTCGCACACATTTTAGTTATTATTCATAGTCCATAAAGCGACAGAGTCCATAAAGCGACATCAAAGTTTTTTTTTTTTTTTTCTTCTGTATCCCTTTAGGAGCTCTGTAATTTCTGGTTGTTAACCTTTGGCAAAACTCTTTAATAAGAACATTTCTAAACATGTTACAGCAATTAAATATGATGATAAATTAATAAAAGCCCAAGCTACACAGCATATGTAAAGCTTCTCTTTTCTTTTGTTTTGAGAAAAAGGTAAATTTTTGATCAAATATGAGGAGGTTCTTGTTAAAACTACAAATTAGAGAAAACTCACAGGGTTTTGTTGTGTTTATATTACGCCTTGTGGGCTCTGAAAAGATGAACATTTTAAAATAAATAAGAGCAAACTTCTTATGAAACATGATCCCCAACATTTTACATTTTTGCAGATCATTGTAGGCTACAGTCGGCTTACTGGGTTTATTGATTTAACTAGTGCAACTTTAACATAAGACGGGAAAGTTATAGCTTCACTCTTAAAGCATATTATTTCAAACACCTTCATGAATCAACAATGGCAAATATCTAAAAATCTCGGATTTTTTTCTCTATATATATACTTAGATTAGATTTATTATTATTTTCACTCATAAATAAGTAATTGTATTAGTTAAATTAAGTTTATGTAGGTACTGAACATAAAAATGATGGTCAAAGTGTAAAAAAGATGAAAGTAGTTAAAACTCAATTTGCAAAAATGTGCCTTGGGCACCCAAAACAAACTCCGTGGGTCAGAGACAGGAAGCAGATGGCCTTCCTTCACCCTCCATGTGGGATCATATACCCTCCATAAGCCTATTAACACCTCAAATACAGTAGCTGTGCTGGCGTGTCGAACATAAAACTGTGGCTCCACATCTTTAATTCAGCGCTGTTGTCTTCTTCTTTGAATACAAACAAAGACACTCTTGGGCGAAGCGAAAGCCATGACTTGTAAACTCACTAACAGTGTGAAAACCAGCTCAAAACTATGCGGTTTAAAACAGCCTCCTCCTCACCATGTTTTTGGAATCACTTCCAGCTGCTCCACAGCCACTAATGGCACCTTGGGCCCGCATTGCTGTTTTAACGCTAGCCAAGTCTCAACCCCCTTCTGCCTGCAAGAAGCTGAGGAGGTTTTAAACTACTGTTGAACAAATGATTTTAGCCCACATTACGAGCAATAAAAGACATCTTGCTGAGTATCCTGAACATTTTGTTCGAGTAAATCTTTAAATAGGGCAATATTGTGTTGCAAACTACTGACAATGTGTACATGAAAAGTTTAGTTTAATAAATTCTGTACATGTGACTGCTAAAAACTACTCATATTCTAACATAGCATGGTAAAAACTTTTTACCCAACTTTGCTGACAACTGTTAATTACGTAGCTCCATGAATTAGCATCTAGAAATCTAGTAAAACTACTCAAAAAATGATCAAAATATTTATTCCAACCGGGTCGTATGTGAACACAAACAGCAGAGACTTTTGCAACCAGCTTGCATAAATCTTAAGGAGATATGTCAACCTCTGGAGGCTATCGGTGACATCATCTGAGAGCGACGGCTCTCACAGATAACCTTTGACCTAACACAGGCATCAGTTGTAGAATCAGCTAAAGTTTACAACCTTGTTGACGAAGTAGTCAGAAAGAAAGAAAAAAAAAAAAGAGGCGCACACAGATTCATGAAATGTGAATGACAGCACTGCAGAAATACTATCAGAAGCTCACACTTTCACTGATTATTACATATTTATTTCAATTTTTAACATTTTGCAATGCTGCTTAAATAAAAATAAAATCAAAAAATGTATTTGCAGCACTTTTCTGGTCAGGCATTTTGTCCATATTTCTTTTTTTCGAGGGAGTGACTTGATTAAATCAGTGTTTTAAACCTGCCAGTCTGACACATGAATGACTGCACAGATGTTCACGCATGCATGTGGTCATACGTGCATATGTTGAAGACAAGCTGCAGTGGACGGTCAGATTGCTAATTAGTATGTGAACCCTTTTGCCCCGTGTGCAGAGCAGAAGCAAAGGCACATCTGGTGTCAATACATCTTAATAAACTTATTGTAATACTCCTTTTCCTGGACAGAACATGCTCGGACAAGAGGACATTAACAAAAAAACTGTTAAATAACCGCCGTGAGAGTGGAGCCAGATTGCCATCACAAGATCACCAAAGGTACTGCAGACTGAGGGGGGTGAAAGAGTAAATCTCTTTCACCTCAATTTTAACTCATTAAATTTCCTTTACAGTGTTTACTTTAGGTGGTAGTTTAACAATACTGTTAATGTTTATACAGTTTATGCTCAGGCGGATCATTATTTCAACCTCGGAAAGGCCACATGACAATTACGAACAGTGCAGGCAGAACTAAAGTAAACTTCAACAGATGTTTAAGGGAGAAAAATATGAAATGCTTTCTTTCAGTAAGAACTGGAGATTTCAAGGTTCATAGAGAATTAAGATCCAGCTATCAGATAAACAGTTTTTTGTGAGTCAGTGCCTGAGTCCTTTTTAACAGTTAGTAAACAGCAAGGTCATGTTGTGAGCAAAGACCTGATTAAATCATCATGGAACTGGGAGAGTAAATCAATCCACTATGTGATCAAAATATCATAGTTTGTCCTGATTTGGCTGCTTGTTATGCATAGTAATGCACGCGTTTTACTAATTTTTTTGCAAAAAGCTAAATATGTTTTCACAAAATCAAAAGCAAAGCCATATGTTGACGTCAGAACTAGCGGATGCTGACGGTAAAGTCTGGAAAGAAATCAAAGTGGTTGACACGGAAGAAGAAAGGACAGAAAAACAGTCCTTAAGCCCTCTGTCACACTGTCGACATGTTGCCAAACCCTAAATGAGAGGAGGAGTCCCACAGAGCACAGATGACCTCATACTGTCCCACCGCAGGCCTGCCATCATCTTTTGGCACACTCTACCTCTCTCCGGATGTGATGTTTCGGAAAGTCTTTGGGGTAAAAAGCCTACGGAGATGCTCTCCAGACCTCTCCATGCGTGGGATGTTGTGGTGACGCGCCCCAGAGTAAAATTTTCATACTGTGTGTCCTCACAGAATATTCATTATGCGATTGACCTGTCTAAAAAAGAAAAAAAAATGAAGAAAAAGGAAAGCTTTCCAGCATTAACTGGCATTAAACAGTTCTGTCCAGATCTATTGGATTGCAAGTGGACGCATCAGAATGGAGCGGAGCAGGGAGCTTGTCTGCTCCTGATTCACAACAATTTTAAACAAAAAAAAAATACTCAGAAATGTAATTTTAATCTTAATTTTCTCTATGCGTCATGAGAAAATGCTACAAGAACATATTGAAAACACAATTTCATTGGAGTGGGTGTTTAATAGTCAGTAGCAGGTCTTATTTCCAGTTTTAACATCTGTAGTTTTAACATAAATGTAACCTAATTTGTGCTACTATTTTTAACTTAGTTTTTGATGGGTAGTGGATCAATCTCCTTTGTAAGAAACAGCAACAAGTCTTACTAGTTTTCTTCTAAAAAGGACACACACAGGAATATAATAGTTTAGGAGCAAAACCACGGCTGCATATGAACCCTAATGCTCTTTGCTATACTTTCACCCTCAGGAGCAGAATTTATTTGACACACAGGTCCACTATATTGGAGCACAAAAACCCTGAGGAGCCAAGGTGCTGACAGACTCACGAAAAAATAAGGCGATGGATACAGAGCTTCCTCCCACAGAGAATAATCCCACCGCCGTACCACGAGGATACACATAAACACATTTTCTCCTCGTGCAGCTGCTGAACATGTGCAGTTCCACACAGCTCAGCTAAAGACACAGAGCTGGTGAGACATTCACACCTGTTAGAACCGGCAGTGGTGGCCAGTTTCCCTGTGGCAGTCATCACCTCTCAATCGCAGGGGCACAGTCCAAGCAAACAGTCCGTCAGCGGCACCTCGGAAGACTCTGCCATAAGGAATTACTATTGACAGCCTTTCCGCATCTACGCTGATGACTCCAAAAAAAGGACTTTAACAGAAATGTCTTCATTACCAGCTGGAACGAGCTGGATTTTCACAACAAACAACTCACATTTAAAAAAAGATTTTCATCTAAATGGGATTTGCTGACTTATTTTGTAGTTATTGTTGTGACAATAGCATCGTAATATACCCACACACAATATTTGTTTTAGTACAAGCAGCACTGAGATTTATTTGACCCACAGGGAGTAATGTGTGTTGTCAGTGAAAAGAAACAGAAAGATGAATGACATTCTCAGATCAAGGATTGCAGGAGAGAAATATACCGAATTGATGGGCATAAATCTGTGACGCCACCACCGGACTCAGAGGCAAATGACAGATTTACGAGTGTGCAGTGAAACAGATCAATAGAATCTCCGCCATCAGCTGAAAAATTTGTGGTTAATGTGTTGCCTGTCAGTCTAAACATCATAAACTGGGAAGTGATGCCTCCATGGCGTGTTGTGTGTCCTCCCGAAGAGTCTGAAACAGGCGGCTGCAACGCTGTGGTGAGAAAGTCAGGATGTTAAACGCCTCCTTAGCGTGAACTTTGACCTTTTTTTGTCTGCTTATCTGCTCTGAGGAGTCACAGACGAATGGATCTAAAGGGGATGAGCGGACTGCACGGTAAAGTCATCACGCCGTGATGTAAGGCAGGCACATGCTGAGCCTTCGCCACAACACTTCAAGACAAAATGAAATACTCATTTGAGTTTTGTCTCTGTTTTTTTTCTAAAAGCCACCTCCTTTCCTTCCACCTTGCCCTTTACCAGATTTATTAATGTTATTCCAGACATCATCTGCATAATATATGTCAGAGATTTACATGGCTGAGCAGATTTTGGTCTCGTGTCAAGGTCTGACTGGCTGGGCCTGACTCAGAGCTGCTGAGCCCTGCGTTTGACCCAGAAGATGTGAACCACCGATGTATCTCCATGTCCTTAAAATAACAAACTGTTTATCTCCTCTCCTTCAATTTACTTGTTTTCTGAGTGGGGGTGAAACATACTTAAAAGGCAGATATATAACCCATTGATAATTACAATAAATAAAGTCAAGCAGAAAGGAGTAACATCTGCATTTGGAATTTGCATCGACATCTGGATATTTTGTTCGTTGTTAATCTGAATTAAATTTCAGTGGAAAAACTTGAATCTGAAAGGTAATTGCAGTAAAGAGGAATTAAAAAAAAAACATTTATTTTTGTTGTGTTTTGGAATAAAAATATTCCCAGACTAACATATTTATTGACTTCTGAGACAAAACAGGATACAAGTAATCAAAAGGAGTTCTTCAGTGGCCTAAAAATATGAATTTAAAGTTCTCATTTCACTTGAACTAACAGCTGAACAAATTTTCTTTACAATGATAAGCTGACCTTGGTTATCTCACAGTTAGGAAACTGTTATCTGTGTGGACTGAAGGCCTTCCTAGGTTATCACATCCTCCCTATTTTGCTTGTCTGTCCAGCTCGGAGAAGTTTAGTTTTCTGCATGAAGGCCCTGCAGTACCGATAAACGAATTTTTGGCAACAACTGTAATCGGCACCTCTGTAAAAGGCTATCTGCAGATTTCAAGAGCTCACGGTTGATTGGATTTGCTCGAGCAACAAGCAGCCCTCACAAAGATACCTTAAGATCAAGCGGCTGGCCTAATACTTCCTCCCAAGGGCTCCTGCTGCACAATCTCAGAAGTTTCAGGGTACTTCCTTCCACAACAGATAAAGTTCACCCAAAACACAAAAAGCAACAGGAGCGGTTAGGAGGTCTCATTGTTATGATTTACTGCATGAACTGCAAACACATACACTGTTATGTAATCTGGCATGCTTGCTGATGGACCCAGCTGTTTGTGGCCGTTAGGTCAGTCTTTTGCTGCCATGCAGCTCACATCACTAGCTGGGTTGTGGACCGATCCAAGTCACCGATGACCGAAGAATACTGATGCTCAGCTGTGACCATGAAGTCTTAACCCTTTCAACTTCACTCAAGAGTCTTTGTATCTTTTTTTCCCCCCTTTTTTGCTTTAAAATAAGCAAAACCTTTACGGCTTGAATGCAAATTCCTATTAACGTGTATTTCTGAAGAGTCCTACTGCTAAAAAAAAAAGTTGAGTTGCTGCAGTGAGTTCAGCCAACAAACAGAGCGTCATCAGACCCATTTATTTCACATTTGTTAAGAAAGTAGACACAGATTTATTATAGATGCAACAACATCCATTTTAGTCAGAACACCTATTTGTAATATTTAATTCCATGTGACCCTCCTGTTATCACTATCCAAATGTCATGTAATTTAAGATATCAGTTAATTAATCAGTTCTAGTTGTGCAAGCGTTGTGTAAATAGTGTGGAAATGTATCCTTCTTTTCCTCTTTCTGCATTATGATGTAGAGTAAACAAGCTATTTTTCAAAGCCAGGATCACTTTTAAAGAATATTTATGAATCGTCTGATTTGGTTATTTCACCCATTTCATTCTAAACTAGAGTTTTTTTAAAGACCCCAAACCTCCTGCAACCGCAGTCTTGATTTGCCTGGAAAACTGTTACTGTTGACAAAAGAAAAATATACACGTTTCATTCTGGAAATAAGAGACAGAACTCGAGAGAGTTGCCAGTGAGCAGCAGTAATAATGAAGCAACTGCCCCTGGCAGGAAATGACACTCATGTCGTTCCTGGGCATCACAGAGTACTGCTGACTTGCCCAAAATCAAGTGTGCCAGTAACAACACTCCACACAGATCTCTCTATGTGTGCAAGTGAAAAATCAGAGTCTGGCAGCCGTTCCTTCCCCTCATTATTTCCATCTACTTCCCCTGTTAGAAAATCTCATTCCTCTAATGCCATCCCTAATTGCCAGGACAACCAACAAATCACAGGCTGATACTCAATGCTTGATACTGGCTGACCAGCGAAGGGAGAGATGCTCTGGAAGCATAATGGGAGATGATTTGTAGTTAAATCCAGAAAAGATGGTAACAGGTTGTCTATAGGGGGATGCTGACCCACCTCCAATAAGACAAATGGTGAAATGAGTTCCCTATAAACAACATTGGATTTTATTTTCAATCATTGAGATGATAATGTTCCATCCATAAAATAATGATTATCCAGGAGCAGGGAGTGAAAGCTTGTTTCCAATAAAAGCCGTGCAGAAGTTTTCCAGCTGGCTCCTTTACAAGTAGCTCCAGGAGAGCTGCACTCCTTAACCTACACTTTATATCAAGCAGGAACTCTGCCCATCCCACCCAAATGAATACCAGTGGATCACTGGAACATAGATTGATTGGTAAAATGTGCCTTCAGAACATCTCTTTGCCTCGATATTGAAGACAAAAACATCAGCTTTGTCAATTTCCTGTGATGGTCTGGTAGGGGAGTACACTGGCTCATCTTTCAGTAGCTCAGTAGGGTTCTGTGACCCAAATTGGGACAAAAGCAGGTTTAGAGAACAGATGAGTGGATGGATGGATGGATGGATGGATGGATGGATGGATGGATGGATGGATGGATGGATGGATGGATAAGATCATCTGCAAAAGAGAAAAATGTTTTATGCTGAAAATTCTTTATAACTTAAATTGAATTATCCTCCTTTTTTTGTACTTATTAGACAGTGATGCCAAAGGCAACTCAGTTGAACTCTTAAGTGGCAGCAAAACACAAGTACATAAAGGAAATAATATTATTTAGATTACTTTGGTGTCACCGTCATCTTAATTTTATGGGTCTGGGTTCTTATTGATAAGAAAAAGATTACCTACTCTTTCTGTACATTATCTATCATAATAACAATAATTATTTATATTGTTACTACATTTTACTGATTTTATTATGTCAATTAAAGGCAAAATTTTATTATTATAAGTATATTTAGTGTAATTTGTATTCAAGCAGTACATCGATTGAAAATGTTGTTGAGACTGTCAGCTTTTCTTTGAGTCTCTTCATGAGTAATTAAAAAGGAAATAAAAAAACAATTCGAAAAGCTACAGCAAATTTCTCCTCATTAAAAATGAGCAAAGTGTGTAGACAAAATAACTAACAAACAAAGTAAATAACAGTTCCACCTTAATTACCGAATCTATCAATAAAAAAGCCTCTTAAAAGAGTAAAATATAAAGTTAAAATTTGAAGGAAAAGCAATCACTTTTCCCCGTCGGCCTTTATGTCATTTGAACTTCACCATTGAGTGCCATCACGCTCTGCTATTTTTGAGAGAAGCCAGACATTTTTGTCGTGCAACTCAAAGCCTGTAGAGCCATTTATCCTGAAGTATAAACACTATGACAAGCCAATGGAATACTATATTATTTTATGTACTATATGATATAGTATGTATATTTGCATTGCCTGGTAACTTTTTATTTAATGTACATTCATAACACAAACATAAGCACGTCCCTCGCTGATTTGTTGCTGAATGTGTACAATCTGGTCTTGCACTTACATCAGCGCTATCACATAGATTTGTTTTTTAGACCCAAATGAATGAAACTTAAGGGGAATCTGTCACGATACCTGAATGCTTCATTTCTGTGAATTTTTTTTTTGTTTTTGGCTTTGTAGTCTGTTTTTCTGCTCACTGTGAGTCTTAATCATATACATTTGACGTTGCTTCATCTCAGGGGTTAATGCTGCCAAAGCCGGGGCCAACAAACCCCTGATTTATTTAAACTACACCCACTCCTCCCATGGAACACCGTTGTGTATACTAGAGGGTGTTGTGTTTCACTATGGCGATGCATGCACTCACCACAAGGACAAATATACAGCTAAGTGATTCTGAGTTGCATGGAGCTCTTAATGGCTATGTTGCTTGTTTTGCACAAGTGCCGAGCAGAGCAGTTGCTGGGTACACGAAGGAGCCCACCTCAGGGAAGCATAGCTGTGGGCTCATGTCCTTTCTGCTTTGTCTTTTGCCACTGTACTCAGGAATCTCGATCTGTGGAGTTATAATGAAGGATAAATATTATCAAGTGCAATCAGAGAGGGTGTTGTCTATTTGTGCTGGGGCCAAGACGAGAAGATCAGCGAAACTGAACACCAGTTTGGGCCCCGACCACGGGAGAGCTTAGACGGAGGTGGGGGACCCATCTCCCTCTTAGAGATCCTGCAGACAACAAGGAATTACCATGTGAAAGGTCAAAGTAAGAGCTAAAATCCTCGCCAGCACAAAAACTGCATCTAGACAAAGGCTAATGCAGCTCTGGAGGAAGAGGAAACGGGTGTCTACGAAGAATTATGAGGCAGAGAACCAGGACGCTTTCTGAGGGTCCTAGCTTTGTGATGTCAGCTCATTTTTTTGAAGTCTCTCATCACAAGGTGGAGAAAAATATCCTCTAATCCAAGTTCTCTAATCTTGCAGAGGATAACTGTCAGCACCTCCTCGCAGAGTGAAAGGCTTCCCGGGCTTGTTACAACACTGGCACCAGCAGTAATCACACTAATCCTGTTGTATCCGTGGTAAACAAAACCTCTCGCACAGTCATTATCTATTCACAGCCAAAGACTGTAACAAAACACATCCAGGGGGGGAAAAAAAGGAGCGAATGAGGGGATAGAAGACAGCTAGGAAGTGGAGTGTGAGAGGAAGCAAACGGAGGGAAAAAGACAGGACAACAAAGAAGACAGACAGAAAGGGGAATCACATATGATTGCATTATATAACTCTGGATGGGGTTTGCCAAAAAGCAAATATTTTCTCCCTTTTAGCAGATTTTTTCTGAAATCTTTGGTTTTTGCTTTCATATAATTGGAGACCATTAATCCTGTGATTATGGTAGAATTTACTGTAACCCTTCTAGAATTTTTAGATAAAATCAACACATTTAAAGTGAGGTAAAACAGAAAGTGATTCTTCTAAATCTATGTTCACACCGCCCTGGGGAACGCACATTTAATGTGTGGAGAAAAAAACAATATGTTTCATTAAATAATACTGAATCAAATGTGAATCTTCAAGTATACGATGTCCCTCAGGGGTCGATTCTGGGGTTGTTACTCTTTATGATTTATGCTAATGATTTTGCATCCATTTCTGCCTTTACAGTTACTTTGATCTTTGCTGACGACACACATTTCTACATTTCAAATAGCAATATCAACGCTCTTATTAAAAAGTTAAACAGCGACCTCGGATTTTTTCTGGATGGCCTGGAGCAAGATTCTCATCTCTTTGACATTTCTTATCAAGCCTCTTCCAGCCATAGGTGACGCACTTGTAAACAAAAGATAAAGAAAAAGGAGAAGATGCCCCTCCCTGCTTGTCCAGTCTGAACATCATGGTTTATACACATCCAAGAATGCGCTTTTAGTGGGTTCAAGAACACGCGTCATTTGCCAAGTGTGACTGTAGCATGAGACATATTGGCAGTTTAAAAGCAGTGGAACGTCCTCCACATGCTGGTCACCAGCTTGGTCCCACATTGCTCTGAGATCCCATCCAACTGGTACTTGCAGGGAAGGGCAATAGGGGTAAGCCTCCTCTCAGCTCCATGAGAACAGAGAGACTGACTGTGTGCAGTCTGAACGCAAATTTTGCAGCTGTAGCCTATTGCCCTGCAAACCTTGGTTGGGTCTAAATTCCCCTTTAACTCAATACATTGTGCAGTATATTGTGTGTTTGCTATTTTGTAGTGTTGTTCAAACCTACAATATCTAAAATGCAGTCCTCCAGAGAAATTTTACCGAAGTCTCTGAAAAATAAAACAGTAAGCGTAGATGCTCACTAGATTGTTAAATACAGACCAGTTATGGTAGCGAAATGGTCTTCTTGGAACGTACGCTGCACAGCTTGTCTATAGCTTTTTTTAAATTATTTTATTTTTTTACAAAAATCTGCTTGGAGAGGGTTTTATAAAAAAAAAAAAAATGCAGTAAACATTTTATAAAACACCAGCTTGATGCCAATGATACCATAAAATACCAAAACCAGAAGCTCAGAAAAGAAGAGTAATAAACAACAGCATTTCAAGAGTTTGGCATTGGCTAAGAATGTTCTTCATGGACCCATCCAACCTATTGTGTTCTCCTGCTTAACCCTAGATGCATACTTTATTTTTTTTTAACAAACGTGGCACGGTTTGAAAATAAAATAAAACACACTTTCCAACAACATGGTTTATTGCCAAGGAGCATTTTTACAGCAAATAACCTACAGAGCATGTTTTTAAATGTTTGCTTAAGGAAAAGTATGAAAAAAAGCAGGCCAAAAAAGGAGAGACATCATCTGAAAGACCCATGGCTTCAAACACCAACCATATTCTCATTCTCCATGCAGCGAGGAGACGAGCAGCTTGGAGCATTTACTGATCTGCATCCTTCCAGTCACTGAGAGCCACAGGCGTTTATTTCAACATAAAATGCACCAGACATAACTTTCTTATTAATATTTAGGAAATGGTGGACATATTCCTGGGCTTCCCAAACATCCTATCATCTTACCATAACAGTTTGATTCAATATGTGGTATTTTTGTTTTGGAATCCAAAAGCTGAGCCGTCTGGCCATAAACTGTTTGGTACTGAAATTCAAGCTCGAGTAATGAAGGAGGTAAAGTTAAGATTTCAAGGGCCAAGGTGAGTTCAGCAGGGAGCTCAGCTTTGTGCCAAAACAACCTTTATCAATGATGCAAAGCTGACTTTTAATTGCACAAAACTCATTTTGCATACTTTATGTGCAAAAACTCTTTTTCCATTTGCATCTGCTTACTGGGAAACTTGCCCATGCACATGGCATAGAATTCAAATGTGAAATCTCACAATGCTGCTCCGCTCACAGTCCCAAGTGGTATGTTCCCACTTAACTAGTAATTGTATTTTTTCTTCACGTATTTAATAGAACAACACGGCAGCAGTGCTCTTAATTCCTTCCTTCTGCTTGGAGGACAACTCAAGTGTTGAGAGCAGGGAGAAGTGCACACAATTAGCTAATATAATTCACAGATGTGCTCAGCAAGGTTTTCTTCAGCATCGCAGCACTGCGCAGCAAGCGGGGCAACGTGAGAGTTTGGCCTCTGCGCTCTGACCCCATCCTGACCTTATGGTACGTCCACTGCATATGGCGCAGCAAATTAAAATATACTTATTTGATAATAGTGCAATAACAACAGCAAAATATCTCCAGAGTGTCAGTAAAGTGTCAAATACAGTAGCCTTCTGGCATCTACTTTTTTGGGTCTCTTGGGCACGTCGGGGTCCCGATTTCACACCAGAGTTGCTCAGATTTTTCTTCCTTTTTTGACTATGAATGCCTCCCTAGAGTCTAAGACCCCCCAAATGATATTGGATCCTCAATGTGTAAACTTGATGAGTATCTGAGGCTGTTTTGGAAAGGGTTAGGTTCAAAACTTCTTCAGGGTTGGAGGCACCGTGGAGATTCAAAGCCAAACTTCACAGTGTTTTGATGTTGATAGAGTTCATACGGATTACTAAGCTAGATTTTCCAGTTATTGCTTTTCTAGCTTTATCATTAGCTGTTGATGAATAATAAAGGTTTGAAGAGTTTAACAACAAAATTATGCCCAGTTTTGCTAATCTTGATAACTTCCACCAGGTCCAAACATGAATACTGTTTACAGTGAGCCACGATGCATGTTGATTTTGTTGCTTGTTATCAAAGGGAAAGCACACACAGACAAACAAATAACCTTGAAAAATAATTTGGCCTCTGTGCTCCTTCCTTTGTATCGCTGGTCTGAAGCCTACCCAAGTGGAAGCGAATGGATTCAAATTGCTAAGTGAAGTTTGTTCTGCAAGACTGAGCTGCACAAATCATGCCTGTGACCCATTTGTGGGTGTGTTTACTGACCCTGTGTATGGTACCTCTTCACTAATGAGCGGCAAGATGGCCCAGGATGTTTCTCACCACTTTTTTGGGGTGAAATGTTTGGCTGTAAACATGAAATAAAACACTACATGCAGACCCAATAGAGCTTAATGGTCATTTTGCATGTTTGCGCTTATAGCTCTAATTTCATTTAAGTGCAATGAAGCATTTTGGAAGATTTTGTTTACTTACTGCAGACTCCCAAAGGGTGGTCGTTGGCTGGGTTTACTTTCACGGCCCTCCATTTGTCATTGTTATGCTAAACACTACCTTGGCATAGAGGAAATTGAATCAAGGAGTTGTCCAGCGGCGTTCTTTCGGCTGTCTTGTCTGTATCATTTCCATCAGCCTGATCAGAAACACATTGAGCTCCCACCAACAGAGGGTCAAAATGTCACAAAACCTTTGGCATGCAGACATTTCCTGAGTGCTGCATCATGTCCAGCCATCACTGCCTCTCAGCAGTGACGTAATCTGTAAATACAGCGTAATTACTTTACGGAACGCTGTTGGGGCTGTTGAAAACTGTACAATAATAAGCTTTTTATTTATTTTTTTCTTGCTGTGAGAACGGATATCTAGTTAACATTTCAGTTGAAACTGACATTTTGTTTAAACGGTAAAGTAAAAAATAAACAGAGATAAAGCTTTAAAACATTAATGCCAGGTACTGATTTTTTAAGCAACTAATGAAAGAAAATGATTCACTTAATCTCTATTTTGCAAATGCATAAATATAAGTCAGACTATGCTTAACAAGAATAATTTAAAGCATGAATGAAATCATCATATTGTGTAAAGTTTCTTAATATTTCCCTAATATTTGATTTAACTTGCAGGTCTTGCTAAAATACTCTAAACTGCAGTGGCGACAGAGTTACACAAGTTGAAACAACAACACACCGCCTTTGTTTTGAGTCTGCTTTAATACTTTGAAGATGCATAATGCAAATACAATATGAAACATTGAACATTCATGGCACATGCAAACTTATTGCTTTAAAAAGTGCAAACAAAACTTAGATCTTTCTTTTAGTTCTTTCTCAGTTTTACAGGACCCTTCTGTTCTTAAGGCTTTTTTGGAATGCATTCTACAATGTTCAAAAAACAGTGGAATCCTCATAAAAAAGCACCCATAGTGTGCTAAAGTAGGTTACAATTCAACGTCACCTTTGCTGTAATATGTATCAGAATGAAAAAAAAACACAGTGTTGTCAAGCACAGATATGACAGGAAGAAAATTAAAAAAATAAACTTAAAAGAAACAATTGAATGAATAATATATCAGACAGGGTTTCAACAATTTTTTCTACTTTAAAGGCGTTTCTGTTTAAATCCCCATCTTTACCCTGAGCAAAACTATTATACATGTGGAATCTTATCGAAAGTAAGACAGAAAGTTTACATCCTCATAGAAATAAGCAACACAACAGTACTCTTTAAAGGCACATTTTTTCGGTATGAAAGTGTGCAAAAACATGATTTATTAACACTGTTTAAGGAAAACGTAATTTTTATCTGAGATATGTAATCACAAAAAAGAATTTAGAACAAAAACAAACAAACAAACATTATTGTAGATTTATCCTCATTATCTCTGAGCACGCTCCTGCTTGAAAGTGACGATGAACTTCCAGGCTTCCACATAATGACTCAGGCATATCTGCTCCGGGAAGAGCTCCTCCACATCTTGAGGAATGTCAAGGTCTTTGCGTTCCATATAAGACACCAGGGTGTCCTTTAAGCTTTAGGAGACAAATAAAACACTTTAAATCAGAACTACTGTATTTGTGCTGAAGATAGCAACTTAAATATAGGGGATTATCATGTTTAGCTGGAATAGCAGGAGCACAAAGAACATTTTTCAGCAGCAGAGTCATAAATGATAGCTAGAGGAAATGCTCTTAAGGTAAAATCAATGATACAATTTGAGGTTCTGTGGGCCGTCATCCAGACACAGCGGGACTAAAGCTCAATATTTTGAGAGAACCTCTAAATCAGGGGTTCCTTACACTTTTTTGGCATGTGAGCTACTTAAAACACATAAAATAATGTGAAGTTTTCAATTTTAAGTACTCAAATACACAACCAACATGTCGTTACAACAGAAACACGATTCCTGTTAAAAAACGATGAAAAATCCATAGATGAACACATTTTTTTGGGAAAACTTGAGTGAGCCCATCACTCAGCATTTTGTGGGTAGCTGTCTTTATGAAGTAAAAGTGGGCGAGCTGTTCTTGTGGCAACTGTGTTTAGTCCCTACTAGCCTTAATTTTTGTTACTGAAAGAACCCCGGGTTCGTAGTTCATTTAATCTTTTTTTCCGCTAAATTATTTAACGCACATTACTAAAAATAATAATTAAAAACGTCAGGATAATTCTCTGGATTTAAAAAGTCATTGGAATGTATTTTTTATAGCCATGAGTTTTTTTTTTTTTAGTAATACAAAATATCAGAAATGAAAATATCTTTGAAATCTTTAGATTAAAATTTCTTGCTGGTTTTAAAAAGATGTTCATAGAAATGTATTTTTAAAAAAAGTACGTATTCTTTAAGCTTAAAAAATGCAACTATGCATTTAAAAAGTAAAACACAACAATACTGTGGTTCGAACCTGACTAGAATTGTCGTTTTTTCTAAGGACACAACAAATCACTGTCGCCACAAGCTCAGGTTGTAACGAGGAGTGTGATGACTGAATTTTACTTTTTTTGGGGGGGGATAGAAGGTTTATATATTTGTTACTTTACTTTTGATGGCCTGCAGTCTACATATAGACGTGATAACCGTTGTTTTTGTAAAGCTCTTCGAAGTAGAAAAAAACTGATCTCTAAACATCATCCGTGTCTTCCATGCATTGTAAATGAAATAGAGACATCGCTTCATATAGTGATCAACAACATTAGCTCCTCGCTCCTTCCAAATGCAAACGAAAAGGCGAGCTCAGGGAACACATTATTGGCCACGTGGAAATCAGCGAATTCGCTGTTCGCAGAGAGAGGGGGGGGGGCCTCGCAAATTGGCCACGCAAATCGCGTTCGGTGTGAATGCTCTTTTAGATCTAAATCCAACCTCTGTGGAACAACATTGACCATTTGAATTGTTTTGTGATATCTGTTCATCAAAAAATATGCATTCCAAATACTTTCTGTTAAGAAATGAAGAAATTTATATGTATTCAAAAACAACAAGGGCACTTTTGAAATGCAGCACAACAGAGTATTCTCTCTCAGACTGTTTAATATCATAACTAGGTTATACCAAATATTGTAAAAAAGGGGGACCAAATGCCTCTGCTTAATCAGAAGTTAAATAAGGAAAAGACAACTTACCCCTCCCTCAAAAGATGCATTAATTTGAGAACAAACTCGGGTGAAACTTTACCTCTAACACTACTGTGTTCTAATATTAAGTAGTAGGTTGTTCATCTCAAATATATTTAAAGAGTTTCTTCAACATGTTCACAGTTTTCAGCTGTACAACTCATTTGACATGATGGGCTATTATTTTGTTCGTTATGTGTTCATTTTTCTTAGCCTAATTAAAAAATAAATAAATAAATAAAAATTAACTCAGCGCTCTACACTCGACCTAAGGACAGGTATAAAAAGAAAAAGAGTTTAAATGGTTTTTACCCCCAGTCAGACTTGTATGTGTCCGTAGCATTGGGCATTTTGAGGACCAGCATCATGAACTCGTGCATCTCCAGCAAGAAAGTGTCAGCATTGCATGTGGAGAAGAAAGCGGTCAGCAGACGGTGCTCATCTTCACCTAGGGCCTGCTTGTAATCGTGTGAAATTCCTTCAAACGGATCCTTAAAAACACACACACAAAAATTAGATATGGAGTCACACCAATAGATATGTCATCACTACAGGAACAATAAAGTTATTTAAAATCAAACACTGACTTACCCTCTTGAGTCGCAGCATATTTTCTGACTTGAGTGAAGCCAGTAGCTGCCACAGTGCCACACAATGCTTCAAACAACACATACTCAAGGTCTGCGGGAAACGTTAAGAGCAGAAAAAAAATCTCTCATGATCAAATAAACAATTCACAGCAAGTAAGCACTTGTTTATTTAAATCAAAATATGAAGCATTTAGACATATTTAGCAATGAATTGAGACCAAAAGTTGGAAAAAAATATTGCAAAAAGATGTAACCAAACTGTCTAGACTGATAAGAATAACCGGTGTCTTATAGGCCGACCTTGAGAATATGCTGAGCCACCTGGTTTCCCATCTGCAGCACCTCCTCCAGGTAGTGGGAGAGCTGCATGTGGGGCTCTCCCCCTGTCATGGCCAGGAAGCCAAGAGCCACCTCCAAAGTGGAGAGAGCTTCACACACCTCACTGTGGGACTGCAGCTCACCAGCTATAGACACCAGGGTGAGATTCTGTAGAGACTCCTATTAGGAAACAACACCCCAATGTCACATACATGCAAAATAAATGTAAAATAGTATCCAACTAACTTATTTCTATCAGAACTTACTTGTTTGATCTTTGTTTTCACATCTTTGAAAATGATCTCATAGTTGCGTTCATGTCTGTTCACCAGTGTTGGAATTCCCTGATGTTTGAGAAATACATGAAGAGTAAGATTTTTTTTTTTTTTTTTTGGTGACACAAAATTAATTTGATTCACTCACATTGAGAGTTAGGAGAGGTTTGCCCAGTAGGAAACGAGAGATAATCTGCTGTTCGATCTTTGGCAAATCATACTCGTGGAGGGTTTCCTGACCCTTCTGGATGCTGTACTGCGTGTTTGACAGAACTAGAGGCATCACGTCTCGCTCCAACTCGTAATGAATCACATGTAACTCAGTCAGATCTGCAGGGCTCACTTTGAAGCTGGGAAAGGGGATAAGGACGACATTAGTCAGATACCATTGCTGCAAAAATCCAATCTTTTCTAACAGTGTTTCTCCATCTCATAACATGCTCTATCGTGTGAAAAAGTACTGCCACTCACATGCAAAGGTGGAAAATAGAATGTGGCATGAGCGCCCTCACCTGGTCTCTTCTCCTGTGTGCTTGTCTACACAGTAGATAAGGTCATTGTGAACAGCAATTAGGTAGCTGACAAGGGCTGTGGAGCACAGGCCTGGGCCTTGTCGTCGTGGCAACAGCACCTTAAAGTCACTGTTGAAGTCCAGGTCTTTTTGGCAGTCCTCAGCAGGGATCTTTATCTCACCTAAACAACATTTCAACTCTTGTTAGCAAATAAAGGTTTCAGCTTAAGGGAGCTGCTTTACGTTTTATGTTTACCATTGGTTGCCAGGGAAACCCTGAGTTGATTCCAGGTGGTCAAAAAGATTGTGATGCGTTTCTTGTACCAAGCTTTAAGTGAAACTACATTCACACACAAAAAAGTGTTTTTCTTTTAGACAAATAAAAATAATATACTGGAGCTTTAAATGCAGATCCATTATTATCACTGGCTTTTTTTTAATAAAATATTTTTCAGCTGTTTAATGGTTTAATACCTGCTTTTTCTTTGTCAAGAAATTCCTCAATGGTATCAAAAGCCAGCTCAGACGTATTTTGAAATTTCTTGACCAAATCCTTCTGGAGTGTGAGGATGTCAGGTAGGTGCTTCACCAGTCGGATCTCTGCTTCCTGGAAGAAAAAAAGAAAACCAACAACAAGATTAAGCATTTTTTAACCATGTAAAGGTTTATATTTTACAAACTGATTTAAATTAAAGCATTTAGAATGTAACATTTTATTTCCAATGTAAAAGTCTAACATGAAGGAAACGTGATTTTTGATCCAACGTGTTGAGCATGTTCCACATTTATTTGTGGCTTATTTACCCTGTGCAAGAACCTCCACAACACAGGCAGCTTGTCTTTCCCATCATTCTGCTCTACAATGTGTTTGAGGCTCAGTAAAGACACTTTCTGCCTGCAGCTCCACACAGCAGAGCAATGAATGAGAGAATTTGGGTGAAGAGTGGTCAAAAAGTGCTTTGGATCTCCAAAGACGAGCATTATGACTGGATTGGCAGAGATGCGGGAGTCAGATCTGATGAAATTGTTCACTTCCTTCAGCCTCCTGTCCAAGTTCTGTGGCCAAAAAAAAGGTTGACAAGAAAAAAAAATCATCATGCAATGCAAAGGAGCCAACATTATTTCTGTTAAACCTGTACTTCAGTGTTGTTACAATACCTTTAGCTGAGGTCCTATAATGAAGTTGCTCATTTCAATATCCCAAGCATTTCTAGCGTCTTTGGAGGACAGTTGGCTGTCATAAGGCACAGGCCCTGAAAGAAAAGTCATAATGATCAAAATATTATCAGTGTTCAATATTTTGCTTTTCTAGATATTTATTATTACCACTCAGCTAACACAAAAAACTCGATTTAAAATTGGATGATTATTAGCCACTAAGGGAGCTATCATTACTCTTTTATTTTTTAGGAGATCAGTACAACTAAATTAATAAGCACCAACACAGAAAGTCCCAAAAGAAGTGCAGTTTTACTCCTCACGCCTTCCAAAGTAACCACACACATTTGAGGAAAATGTAACAGATGACTTAGAATTAGGTTTCTTCTTACATTGCTTTTGCTGGTGAGGCTCCAGAAAGCTGCTGATGAGCAGGTGGACTGCACAGATGGTATCATCAGTCCCCTTACCCAGAGATCTGATCAGATGTTTCAAGTCTTTTTCCAAATGCTCAAAAAGAAATACTGCAGGGTCAGCAACTGGTGGCTTGATGATTGCAGAGATGAACTACAATTATGTAAATACAGACAAGAGAGGTTTTATTAATAAATCTGGATCACAATAATGACGTTTGCAACTGAATTATTTTAACAGTTTTTTAGACTTTTAAATGAAAGGATTTAAAATGAGCCAACACTTTTCAAGCCGTTTACCTGTTCGTGCTGGCAGAAGCCGAGCAGCATTGCCAAATGAGTGAGCATACGCAGGGTGGTAAAGGGAACAGAAGAAAGGCCCTTTGTGTCCATCATGTCTGGATTGTCCCGGTTTCTGGGGTCTCCAAGAATATGGCCTGGCTGAGTGCGATCACCCCTTTCAAATTACAAAATGCAAATTGAGCTTGTGAAAATCTAACGTGACTCATTTTGAGCGATTTTTGGTTTTCTCCAAATGTTTGCATCCCATACTGGAAATGTAGATGTTGAAATCCCTGCACAGGGGCATGGTTTTGCCCCCCAATAACAGCTCCACAGTCAACACATCGACTCGTTTGCATGGGCTGCCCACACTGCAGAGACAGAATGATGAATTTAAGACTGTGATGGAGAAGGCAGTTGCACTAATCATAAGAAACAAACGGGTGCACAAACCTCGCCGATAGTACATGGATGACCATTTGGGCAAGCTGTGGATAGTTTAAAACAGAACGTTACCATAGGCGTGTTATGAAGTGTGACAGCTAATTGGACTCAAACTTTTTCTAAACGTAAAAAAGAAAAAATATATAATTTTGTAAAGTTCATATCACTCCACACTGACAGTAAAACCTTGTGGAAGACACTTTGAATTCCTTTTGTATAGCAAATGTAATCAATTTACAACACATTGAATGGGAATATACCACTTTTTTTTTACTTACTGTACCACTGCAATGGCACTAAAGCTAGAGCTTTCCGAGCCAGAGCAACCATGTCTTCAGGCATAGTAGGCAAGAAAGATGCCTGTACCAAACAGATAAAAAGCAAGGAATTAACATAAAAAAAAAAAAAAAGATGACAGACTGGAGTTATTCCACATACTTGCATGTTGGCAGGTGTGACTACTAGCTGCTGCAGGGGAGCCAAGAATCCATTTTTCCCACAAAGCAAGACAACAGCCAGGTGAATTGCAATGTCCACCATCACACGCTTGGCCTCTGTGGCCCTGGGAAGAACAGTCAAGGGCCCAAGGTTGTTGGTGACCAATGCTTGAGCGAAAGCTTTCTCTTGTTGGCTGGCAAGGATTTTAGATGTGTGGATGTAATTTATAAGAGCGTCCAGTATCTGTAGATGCATAAAAATACAAATAAAGAGAGTTATAAAATAAAGATGTTAACACAGCAAAAGAAAGTCATAAAAGTGTTGCATTTATTCATCTGTTCTCTGGAGAAACAATATTTGTTATGATTGACCTACCTCAGGCTTAGGATGGAGGCTGGGGTTGGCGTTTCTGTAGAGGGTGGTGATTTCTCTGTAAAGGGCCAGTAAATAGTGAACTGTTTTCTGCTGTGGCAAACAATTTAAACCCTTAAAAACAAAGAAGAAAAAAAAAAATCAATGCACCAATATTAACATCTTTTTTGAATTGGATCATTCACATGAAAATAAATGACCAAAAGTCAGTGAAAGAACTTTACCTCACAGGCTTCTTCCAGCCCTTCAACTTTGCCTTCCAGCATTACTTTCGCAACAGCCTCTCTGATAGTTCTGTAATCTTCACCATACACAAGATACTGGTCTATCTGAATGGCTTCTTCACTCTGGATGTAATGAAAAAATGAATCAGATTATTTCATCCATGTCACTATACCATTTAAAAAGACAACTCTATCTTACCAAATGAAACCTGTTCTGACCCATGTTTCAAAGACTTTTTTTTGCTTATTTAAAAAAAGATGTGCCAGTCAGGTCCAAATTTTTGACTTACTTCTAAGGGGTCTGTTTTTGTACTGCAGGACAAACAAACCTTAAGCAGAACTTCATTGGGGAAGAGCCAACGCATCTGGTCTTTCTTTTGGATTTTCTGCACAAACTCCACTCCATGCTGGCTGGAGATCTTGCGGATCAAATAAATACGATACCAGTCGTTTCCACTTTGGACGCACAGCTTCATCACGGTGTCCAGGTAAGCTTCAGCTGCCCTTTGAGCCTGCCCCTGGAAGCCTTGTTTACATTTGTGAAAGCAACGGAAGATTTCATTAAGTGAGCACATTTTTAAAATGAAAGAAAAAAAAGAAAGAATACTGCAACACTAAATAACAAACCTTTGTTTCGCTGGTTTTCCATGATCAGACCTGCAGTTGTATCAAGGTCCATGCGCACTCTAGCTAACTGCTGAAGGTACTCCACAGTTGCTTCTTTACCTGACTGACTATGGGACAGCAGGAAGTCAGCTAGGAAGGCACTTTCGTCTTGCAGAATCGCTTGCTTATCTGCACTGGACCTGTCAAACATGGAATCCTAGAAAAGAAGACATGCTTAGAAATGTTGAACATCAATATCCTGTAACATTAAGTCCAGCAAAGCTGTTGTTCATTTCATATCTACCTCCAGACAGTTGATGTACAAGCAGTACAGTTCAGTTTTATCATTTTCGTCCAAAAGGTTGCTTTGCTCAACTTCAACCAGATGCAGCTTCAGATATTCCTTAACTTCATCAAAGCTTAAAAGGTAAAGTTGACCATAATTTAAACTTTTAATAAACAAGAAAACCATACAAACAGATATTTACAGATAAGTGACATTAATGCATACCTGTACTTCAGCAACAGTTTGAGAACGACAGAGCGAACCACTGGATTTTTATCAACAGAATCATCAAACGGAGAGAGCATTTTGGTATGAATTTGATTAGCTAAAAATAAAAAAAGATTATAACTGTAAGTCACTTGATAGTGTATCATTGAAATGAAAGTAAATACAAAGACAAATTCACAAATTAAAGACTGTAATATTACCTCTAAGGAAGGGAACTGTGTTTGTTTCCACGATGAGAAAAGAGAGCAAATGATGAATGACAGCTGAACAGGGTGGAGAGTTGTCCTTAAAGCACAGAGTAGACACCAAGTCTATGAAGAAAGCATTGCACTGCTTTCTGAACTGAGCATGTTGGGCAACGAGAACACTGGAAAACAAGAAAGAAAAAAAAAGCTTTTATACGTTTGTGAACTTTATTTCTGTAGGCGTGTAATGATTATTATGAAAGCAAAAAATGAAAGCAAAAAAAAAGATCAAGCCATCATTACAGTCCATTGTGTGGAACACTAAATTTTACAAAGACATGTGACCATACAATGTGGTATAATGTTCTAATAATGTTCTGTTTTTTTATTATTTTGATGTGAAGAAAAAAAAAAGGTCAATTACCTTATCTCATCTGAGGGAAGTAACAGGAAGTCGTCATTTACTGGTTCCAGGCAAAGAGGACAGAACATCTGACCAGGACTCAGCCACTGTTGGATGCAGCCAAGACAGTAGATGTGCTCACAAGGCAGGCGGAGTGGATCCTGAGGGTCTCCCATGCACACCGGACACATGGAGTGACCATATCTGATTAAAGAAAGGGAAAAAATAAATAACTACATAAATAAATGAACAGAAGACTCAGAAATCACCTAAAGATTACAGAGATTCTGATAATTTCTCAAATTAAATATCTTTAAAACCAGAAACTCTAACAGTCAAAAGAAAACTAGTAGAAAAAAAGGCAACTGTCAACCTTTAATGTGAACTATTTACAGGATTATCAAAGGTAAAAATGTAACAAAAAAGAAGACCGACCTGGCAATACTTGGAGAGAACTATGCAAAAAAACTACTAAAAAACAAGTTTTCTAAATGTTTTTGAACTGGTGCTCCAGTAAAATGTTAGAGAAAAACTTTAAAACTTTAAGTGGAATGTACAACATTGCTATTATTTACCTAAATAACCTCTCCACAACTTCCTCTTTGCAGGTTTTCAACAAACGAATCACTGCCTCAAAGGCCTGCTGAGTTTTGAGGTCAACATTTTCTTCCAGCATCTTCATTGGAAAAAAAAAACAGAATGAATTAGAGAGGAAACAGTTTGATGTTTTTTTTTTTTTTTTTCTAAATTTCATAAAATTTCGATTACTACAAAGAATGTAGAAAAACCTTTCCAAGTTTTCTTGTTTGCTCCAGAAGCAAAGGTTTTAACTTTTCTTCCAACTCTTCGATTCCCAACAACATGTGCTCCACAAATAAAGAGAGAGAAAAAATACGATTCCATCTGGATCTGCAAGACACAAAAGATGTGTTGACTTTGTCCTTTTCTTGTACAAAAATATGCTTAGATGTTACACAGCTACTACATACATTTTGTGCATTTTTCACAAATGAAATTTTGGTCTTTTGTGATACATGGGCAATATACTAAATACAAAAGTGTTTCTTGCGTTAGTCATTCGTTGATGAGCGCAGATGTTCGTCCAGGGTTTCAGCCAAAGGGACTTAATGTGAATATGTTTTGAGTTGTTTAAAATTTTTGGTCAGTTGAGAATTATGCAGTTTATGCATATTTTACATAGTTTATATGCAATTATTATGTAAATCTTACGCAATTGAGGGTGATTTTTGCGAGATGCATACACAAATTTGTGGCTTTCCACGACCATTCCACTTATGTCAACATATCTCTAACAGAGTTCTCACGCATGTACCACCAACGTATCACTTTTATATCACACATACAGCGCACATATCACATTAAATTATGTAATTGATACACTAATTACTAATTAATTGCATATAAACAGCACAATAATCACGCATTGATCATGCACAATTCGCTTTCTATGTGGCGGCTATATAGATCGGCCAATATTTCACCCCTCCAGCAGTTTATACCGAGTGGGGGTCTCCTGCTCCCCGGTCCTGCTGATCCAGGCATAGGATCGGGTCTTTTGCGAGGAGTGTCCCACGCCAGGTGAAAGGCGGGTTGCAGGAGGGGACTAGGTACAGCCAGCGCAAATGCGACCCTGGATGTTCGCCAGGCCTTTCTTGTGGATCTCTCCAACTGCAGCTACTGCCAGGGGTCTTTAAGGGGATCTGAGAGAATCCGACTGTTCAAGTAAAACAAAGCACTGCGAGGGCCCATGGCGGGTGCTGGCCAAGGTGCTAAAGCAATTTGATGTCTGCCCAGTGAAGAAAGTGAAGAAAATTCAATGAAGCGCAGGTTTACGTCTTCTTTAGTTGTTTTTTTCGTACTTCTTTCGTGGTTTTAACATGGTTCATTCGTGATACACCTGTAAAAATTTCTCGTAAATCACCACAACTCACTTTATCCACGTATATTTACGTATGACCAATTCTCATCCGTGCAATATGCACAAAATGTACGTCCTGGCTGTGTGTCACGACCTTTCAAGCTATGCTTGACTTACTCGACTCCGTTGACGAACATCCTGCTCCTCTGTCCATATTTCTTTACGCTTTCTTCTGCGCAGATTAACTCAATGGGAACCTGGACTTTTTTCACTTGCCTAAGCCAGGCTTGTCTTTGAGCATCTGTGTTCAAATCATTCGGCTCTAGGTGCTCCAAACATGCAAAAGCTGCATACACATCAAGCATCTGTGAAACAGGAAACATTGGGCATAATACAGATCATAAGAAAACAACCAAGATTATTTGCTCCACTTCACGTGAGACTTACCAGCTCTTCATTATTTCTGGCAGAATGGTTTCCCAAGAGGTCCTCGGTCACCTTAGGTTCGATACATATCATTCTTAAGAGGTTCTGCAGACGGTTCTTGAACTGGTGATAAGCAACATGGACCCATGGGAGTGATGTCAATGTCTCTGTGTCATTAACCTGCAGCCGCAGCTCATTGACACAACAGTTCAACGCACTGCAAAGAAGCTGTAAAAATGTTTTTATCTGTTAGTATCTGCACATACAAACAAATTCACAGAAATTGTATGAACTACAACAACAACAACAAAAGAACCTGCAGATCTTCAAGACGAGCTATATTCATTGTCAGGGAAATGAAATCTTGAAGGTAGCGATGATAAAACTCCAACTGCGTATTTGGGTCTGCTGCAGCTACATAGCGTCCCAGTGGAGTCTTCCAGAAGAACGTAATAAAGTCCTGCTCAGTTTGTCCTAACAAGGCACAGGAATCAGAGCTTGTAAATAAAAAAAGCATAGTTGATGACTGATTATTTCAGACCCTTACCTTCATGCTGTAGAGCATGGACCCAGAGTTCTTCCAGGTAATCTCTAATCCTCCAGCTGAAAGGCATGATGCAGCCCATATTCTTGTCATGTGCAATGTAGTTCTGTACAAGAATTGTTGACGTCTCAGACCTGTAAATGTAAAATTAGTGTTTACTTACAAAATATGTAAGTTGCAATACCCATGAAAATAAAAAAAAGCTGACACTTACCTGCGATCCGTTGGTAGTTGTGACAGTTCCAGCAGTTTATCGTCGCTGAAGATTTCCAACCAGAGCCTCTTCACTGACTCACAGCAGTTTACATCAAGCAGGAGGTCCATGTTAAGATCACGGTCGATGACTGAAATGATTTGTGCCAAGAGTGGAACAACCACAACTTGAATCCGTTTCCACAGAGTTTGCCTGTTATCAAAAAAAGAAAGAAATTGAATTAATCGTGTATTTTGGGTGCCAATTCTTTTCAAGTGTAGAAGACAGAGAACAAACAACAACAAAAATAATATGGCAGTTGTAGCAGTCTCACAGTATTGCACCTACCTGAAAGTCCCTCCTTCTTGCAAGGCATCAATGTTGGATGCCTCCTTGAGGACCCAATTGCTCCTGAAGTTGGACAGTGCATTCCCATCGTGAATCAGCAACGCTGAGTGGAGACGCTTCTTCACTGTTGTCAAAAATTCCCCTGATGAGAGTTTAGACAGAGTTAGAAGAGCCGCAAAACAGTAATCAGAAACAAAAACGCAAGGATTTTAGTGAAAAATCATCTTTACTTTTTATTTCATCGCCATCACTCAACAGTGTCAGAAGAATGGCAACTCTCTGAGTGCTACGAAAGCCACTTTCCGCTTGGTCCCTCAGCATGCCAACTGCACTCTGCACACAACTCCGGAGCAGAGCTGTTGTGTCCACAACATTGTTTGAACCCTGAAAGACACACAAGTTAGTTTTCTAGAAGAAAAGCCCAATTAAAACATAGATAGTGCCAGATAAAGTGTGTCTGAATTTAAAAAAAAAAGCAAGAATAGCTTTATAGTAAGAATATGCTGAAGAGTTTTTTTCCATATTTAAGCACAATAATATAATGTGAAATATAAAGTCTATTCTTACACTTTGGACTATGTCCATTGGTTCAGTCTCTGTTGACACTTCATCCACTTCCATTGCTACAGAAGTTAATTGCAGTTAAATCCATTAAATACATATATTATCTTCTGTAAAAATAATGCTGATTTAATATAGATTTTGTTTTTATTTTACCTTCAGGCAGAAACATCTCAGTTTCAAACATCTGGCTGATTGTCATGCTTTGCAAAGTTTTGATGTCTGAAACTATGTCTTTTGACCTCCTGAGGTCATCGATGTGGACTGATCGCCAGGGGCCTGAAAAGATTAAATAAAATAAATATATAATATACTGTAAATCTATATTTGCATGTCTAAGTCTGTGTTTGTAGCAGTCTTACCTCCATGAAAGCCAATGTAGGAAGTCCCTCCTTCTATTCTTGCTAGTCTTGAGATAAAAAAGACAAAAACCTTGCTCCTCATGTTTTCTTGAGTTATCTTGTTGATTTCATTTATTGATGAATACCTGAAATGTACAACAGATTTTAAAATATCAGAAAACAAAAGTGATAACAAAACAAAAAAAAAAAACAAAATATATATTGAATGTACTTTGCAGATGCAAGGAGGTTGGCACCCTGAGATGCTTCGTTAAAATCACACTGAATGATGAGTATCTTGTTCTGTGTTCCAAGGCTACTGCCTCCATTCTCAGCTGTGAGGAAACTCCTAAGAATAAAAAAAAAATTCTTATCATAGTCAGATTTTTCAAATTAAAAAAAACAAAACAAACAGACGAAAAAAACAAATTACATCACATTCGTTCAGAGCATGAAAAATAGAAGAACAAACAAACCTCTACTATTACTCAAAATTGAGTGTCAGGTAATGCTCACAAAACAGCTAATATCTATAACAGCTCTGACTACTTTTACTTTTCGTGAGCTCCCAGTCACCCAAAGTAAGCTCATTTCGGCCACTTGTATCCAGGACCTCGTTCTTTCGGTCAAGACCCAGAGCTCAACCATAGGTGAGTATTGGAGCGTAGATCGACCGGTAAATTAAGAGCTTTGCCTTCTGGAAACTGACTACACTGACTACTTATGGACTTCAAAGGCTAGGAAGGCAATCAAAAATCACGATTGAGAATAGCTACCTGAGCATGAACTGAAATGCAGCATGCATTTTTCGGTATAACCCCAAATCGTGAAGAAACAAACCTGATCTTCTTTAAGAAGGAGTGCTCCGTGTCAAACTGCTGGAGTGAGAGTAGCTCAATGCCATGCAACATTTGTGCCAAAGGTTCCAAGTCAAATGCAGTTAGTAGTCTGGAGAAAGTTGTCACCTGGAGTTCAAAAGTAGAATTACAGTTTGTGTTGAACCATTTGATAAATCAGAAACTGGTGTAGGAATGTTATTCACCTCTGTGAAGGAGCAGCAACGGCTTTCCTGTCTTGTGTGGGCAAGTATGTAGTCAGCTAAACAGCTGTTATTTTGCTCCTCAAAGTAGACTTTGGACAGGAGTTCACACTCTCCTTTTGGCAGGTCAGCACAGTCTAACCGCACCACTGAATCCGGTGTTGCACATTTGAGGATTATGAGTTTAGCCTCCTCAAGAAATCTCTTTTCAGAATCGGAGACTTCCAAGATGTCCTTCTGTTGCTCCATTAATTGAAGAATCACTGAAGCACAGGTGTCTGAGTGGTAGCCAATAAAGACGTCTGGTGGCTGATATCTATTTGTTGCTGCACCATGCTGGCTGGTCACAGTTGCAAATCGATTCACCCATTTCTCCAGGTCTTTAACCATCCTCTTTTGCTCAGGTTTTAGGACAGTGTGGATGTCCAGGTAGTGCTTTTCCAGTCTGTTGATCAGAGGTATTGGAAATTGTTGGTAGACCACTTCTCTTTCCTCAATGACAATTAGCCGGAAGTCTTTGTGGACTCTGCACTTAACACGGTGGGTTCCCAGTCCAAGATCCACATATTTCTGCCCTCCCAAGCAGACATAATACTGATTGAGTGCATCGTAAAGACTTTCATAGAGGTTCTGCAAGTTTAGAAGCACAACTGTTTGACCCGTCTCCATGCAAATTTTGACTCTGTTGATGTTGCGACAGATCTGGGTATATTCCTGGTCCTTTGGGAAACTAGATCCAAAAATAATTTCTGGCTGATCACTTTCTGAGAAGAAAATTTGCTGCAGTATTTGCAGGGCTGCATAATTCTTTGTTAGCACCAGGAGATACCTGCATTCATCTTCCTGTGCAACTGCTTGGATGTTTTCTCTCACAAACTCAATGGTGTTGATGCTCTCCAGATCTGGTGAAATATGCAGTCTACTAGTGAAGACAGAGACTGCATCTACATCATCCTTGCCACTGAAGTTTCTCAACACTGCCTTCACCGTCTCCTCAGCTGTAGGTTTTCGTTGAGAGGCCTTAGCAACAGCAAAGATCATCTTAATCAAGCTGTAATAGTCACGAAGGCCAAAAAAACCTTTCCCTTGTTTGTGACAAATGTTCAGGTAGGATCTTGCAAAGGGTTTGAAGAAATCCCTGACCTTCTCCAAAACCAAAATATCTGACGAGCATATACCGTTAGCACTCTCAATGAGTTCCTTCTCATCGGGGTCACCACGGGAAACAAATATGCCTCTGTTCATCTTTGCAGGGTCCAGTGCCCAATTAGAAATGCCAATGAATCCAACTTTTTTGTGTGGTAGTGGCTCATCGTCAATGCAACCCTCCTCCAGCAAGGGATGAAGAGTTTTTAGTGGCATCTTTGGTGAGTCTTCAGCCAACCCAATCTCATCCAGAACCACAACTGAAATGTACTCATTTAAGTTTTTTCCTTCCTGAAAACGTCCACATTGCTTAAATGTGTTGATGATACCTTCTGGTGTTGAGTGAGGACTGCACTGGAAGGAGACCAAATGGACTTGTTTCAGTGTTTTGTAAAGCTCAGAATGAGCAGCTTGGCCCTGCATTGCATCTGCAACTAGTGTTTTAGACAGAGATTTGGAACTTCCAGGTTTTCCCACTAAGAAAAGTGGGATTCTCAACTCAATACAGAGAACCATCATGAAGACATTCTCCTTGAGGGCACGGTTTCTTGCAATTGTATCCCCCATTGGCACAACATTTAAAAGCAAATCCTGCATGATGGAGATTTCTTGCATTATTTTTGCTGGAGAGTATGGATGTGGCAATTGTTTGCTTATTTTCTGTCTGTACTTGTCTTTGTTTTCAAGGCAGGCTTGGTAGCATACTCCTGTAGCCAAAACAAGAGACCAGAGAACAGGGTCTCTGCCTTCAAACTCTTCCTGATTCTCGTCACCATTTTGGGAATTTTCGTATTGCTGAAGCTCTGAGAAGAACATCTTGTGGTTGTCGTGGAACCAGACAAAAGCCTGCATGCAGCGCTCAACATCTCTGAGACTTACAAAGCTGCATTCATCGTTTCTTGTTCGCATGTACTTCTGTGAAGCTGAGAGGACATTGGTGATGTACTCAAAGTATTTTTGATTGATGTCTTTGCCTTTTATCACTCTTTGCACAATCTGCTGGATGTATATCCTCTCTGTGTGATCATTTAACTGTCCAAAGTCCCAGACAAGAGGGCACATGCTCGGTGGTAAAGCTTGGACTCTATACACAAGCTGACGAAGAGGGATAGAACCCAACTTTTCATCTGTCTCTTCGGCTCGAACTCGGTACCCAAGGCCTGCAGATTCTAACCTTTTGATCATCTCATCTGTGTGTTTTCTGTAAGGATTACATGCAGCAATTATGTGTAATCCAGAGTAGGACATCAAATTTTCGCCCTTTGCTGTCTTGTCACAAAGAATCTCCTTTATACTGCTGATGGCCTCTGTAGTATTAGCTTCATCAAAGAAGAGAACAGAGTTGAATCCATAGTCTTGTTGGTTGATAGAAGCAATGTTCTCTGCTTCAGTTACTTTGGCATAGATCATGTCAGAGGTTGTACCTCCATGTACCTTCACCAGTTTCATGTTTTCTGTGCTTACTCCACCTTTTTGCAGTTCACATAGGAATTTTATGAGCCTCGTCTTCCCACATCCTGTTTCTCCCATGATAATGACTGGAATTCCACATCTGAACCTCATATGGATCGCTAGCATCTTCAAAATATTGTCTGTTGTGAGTTCATATGTTTCATCTGGGTCAAGAGGCCACTGAATGCCAAGAACATTACAGATTCTCTCTATTTTTTCCCATCTTGGAAGGGAATCAAAGTCAATGTTGAACGGAACTCGTTGAAGCCTTAAGCCTTCATACAACTCTCTGGTCATGACATTTCTTTTGATCACTCTTTGAGAGGTAGGATCAATAGCATCAACTGAGTTTTGGTCATTGAGCTGAAGGTGAAAACCAATAAATGTCATCGAGGTATGGTCCTCATTGAAGAAAATGTATGGATGTGGTTCAGTTTCCCATCTTTTTCTGATTAGGAAAGGAGCTAGATCTCCATCACTAACTCCATCTAGATTGGCTTGCACTCTGCCAGGACTTTGGTCGGAGATACTGAGAGATGGAGTGGCAAAGTCTTTTGCCATCAAAATCATGAAGTCCACCACAAAGGTTTTGAATCCACAGAGTGTGTCTCCAGTGACATCAGCGTCACAGAAAACAGATGTCTCACAGTCTTTTAACTGAAGGTTAAGAAACCAAGCAAAGTTTCTCAGTTCTGCCCAGGATGGATCCATAATTCCACAAAACATGAGAAGCATCTGAAGACATTCCACGTGCGATCCCTTGGGGCCCTGATACGTGAACACATCAAGATTGTCATGATTGTGAAAGCGTGTAAGGTACTGGTATGGTCGCTGGAACGCTTCACTCCTGAACTCTTTTTCATCCATAAGTGGGTCGTTGTGGTTCACAATGTTGGGGTCTTCTTGCATCCTCATCTCTAACATCAACACCTCTTTGGGTGGTCGACAGAAAATATTTGGGAAAACGTCTGTGAAGCTGCTGTTGACAGTAGTAGCCTAAAAAACAAAAGAAGTGTAAAAAAAAAAAAAAAAGAAATCACAAAATGGAAATTGGCACTGGTGCAAAGTTTGGTTTTGTTTAAACTACCTGTCGAGTGGCATTTTTGGCTGAATTGAGGATGGGTTCCAACATCTCGATGACATAAAGCTGCTTGTCATTGCATCTCCACATCTTTCCCTCAACATCCATCAGGTAGCGCAAAATTAGCAACTTGAAAAGGAACTCATGAAGGCCCTTCTGTACCTTTGAAAGCACAAATAATTCAACTGATTTTAAACATGTTCATGCAATGTAATTTAACTAGATCCATAAAACAGTAAATTAACATAATTACTGATGATGTGACATCAAAGTGGAACATGGTGAGCTCTTTCGGTTTTGGGGTATTCAACAGATCTTGAAGAATGACAGTTTCATGGACTGCTGGTTCAGTCAAGCGAATGCATTTCAATGCTGATGACCTTTTTGCAGAGTGCTTCAGTTTTTCATATAGCCTCTTGATGTACAGAGATTTGCCTGTGAATAAAAAATAACAGCTGTCAATTTATAATTGAAATAGTGCTTAAAAGCAAATAGATCCATTGAAATGAGTTCATATACACACCAACACCAGCCCTTTTGGATGAGATGACACCAACACAGAGCCTGTCTGTAAATACAGCTGCAGCACTGGATTGGTCTGATGGAACAGCATAGTGTTTCTGCAGGTACATCTGAATATTTTGTAAGGGTTCTTGTGGCACCATATGCAGTTTGTATTGGCCAAAAGCTGATGGCAAGTATGCATGTTCCCTTTCTGAGCTGCAAATGATGACAAGTCTGTAGTCTTCTTTGCTCTGCATTTTCATTCGCTGAAAACAAATCTCAACTTTGGAGCTCACGTCATAAGTTAGGAGATCCCCATACAGTAAAGAATAGATCTTCTGACCTCTGTAGCCTGGGCTGAGGCAACGCCTTAGGAACAGCTCTACATGTTCATATGGAGTTGAGGGGTTGCACAACAAGACTTCATCATAGGTTGGAAGTTCCTCATCTGCACTGCTCATATAAATGGAGATACAAGCAGTTAAGACTTCATCGTGAGGGCAAATAATGAGATTTGGATTTCCAGCAACAAGACCATTAGGTAGCAGCCTGTTTGTGAAATTTTCAGAGGTATCAATAGACTTGTCTTCTTCACTGTCACTTTCTTGAAAGTCATCTTTGTTTGCTAGTATCTCCAGCAGTCTTCCAAGAGTTCTGATGTCAAGGATGTTTGGGAGAAACTCCTTCATGTTTTTCATGTAAGCATTCCATATTTGATCAAATACTTGCAAGCCCCTTGCTTCATTGACCTGACTTTCATCCATTTCACCCATGGCCTCTGAATTTCCAATCTCACTTATAGGCACTGCAGTAAAGGTCTGAAACTCAATGTCCTCATTTTGCTCTTGTGATTTAGTCAGGATTTCATATTGAAGGTCATGCCAGATCTCCCTTAAGTCTAAAGATGTGCAGTTTGGTTTGATAAAGGAAAGCATCATTAGAACTTGGTTTTCCACATCGGTCACATTCTGTTGACTCAACTGTTTGCAGAGGTAGACTATCTGTTCAGCTGTATAGTAGTTAAGATAGTAGTGATGGAATCTCTGCTTGTCCACAAAATTCATCCAATACTTAAGGCATTTTTCCATTTTTCTGCAGAGATCAGGAAGCTGTTCTTCAACGCTGCCCTCCACAATGACACTGGTGGCTCTGTGCAAGTTGAAATCCATGATAATGCTTGGTTCGTGGCCTCTTACACAGCAGTTTATGTGTACTTGCCAGTTTCTGAACAGAGGATTTCCAGCAGTGTAAAGGGCAATAAAGGCCTCAGCTAGCCTCTGAACACTGGCAAAAACCTAAAAAACACAAACACACCTACACTGAGAAAAAATTTAATCATGCAAAAATAACAAAACGTTGGCAGCCTATGTAAAGCCTAGAACATTTAAAACCTTTTTAGATGAGTTACTTAGAGGATTATTGATATTTATAGCAAACTTAAGATACCTGACAGATGTATGAAACACACCATTTAATTGTATTAATCAGGGCCCGTGGGCCATACTTTAAGAAGTACACAAAAACAGAAGAGTTTTTGTGGCCTTCAATAAAACATAATTGATGGTTATTAAACCAGCTGTACATTGCTTGGAAATAATAGTTTTTGTTTTGTGGTTTCTGCCGACATTTAGATAATTACACTCAGGTGTCAATGGTGTAGCGTTTTAATTTCACCACTAGAAGGTAGACAACGTTTTCTATGTCACTGCCTATGCGAAGACAAGAAAAACAGTGACAAGTGCGGTAGAAATGAGCCTTTTTTCCCCACTGAGGGGTCCGGTCCATTCCGCTATTTTGAGCATACCAATTGTTACGTCCCCTTGCTGCTACCCCTAGACCTGAGCCATGTTGGGGTCGTAACATATGGGGGCTCGTCCGGGATACGTCCCTCGTCCGGGATTGTGACCCACAAGTGTTGAGGACAGCTAGCACTTTCGGTTGGTGGGCGGCTAGCACACTTTCGTTTTGAGGGCGGCTAGCACGGTGGCTAGCGCGCCCTTGTCCTGTGTGTGGTGGCTAGCGCACCCGTGTCCTGTGGTGTGGTGGCTAGCGCGCCCTGTGGTGTGGTGGCTAGCGCGCCCTGTGGTGTGGTGGCTAGCGCGTCCTGTGGTGTGGTGGCTAGCGCGTCTTGTGGTGTGGTGGCTAGCGCGTCCTGTGGTGTGGTGGCTAGCTCGTCCTGTGGTGTGGCGCCTCCCTTTCGTTTTGAAGGCGGCTAGCACGGTGGCTGGCGCACCCTCGTTGTGTGTGTGGTGGCTAGCCTCGTCCTGTGTGTGGCACAGCCAGCGCGCCCTGGTCCTGTGATGTGGCCAGAGCACCCCTGTGTAATTTGTTTTTTGGGTTTTTTGTCAGTTTTTGCTACTGCCTCACTTGTTTGTTTTTCTTTGCTAAATAAGCCTCTGCCTGTTGGTTTTTTGTCTTTTTTGCTGTTGTTCTTCAGGGTTCACCTCTTGTTGGTTTTATTTGTGAACATGTTTGTTTTTGTTTTTCTTTTTGCAGGGATTTGCCCCCATGTTCACAAATTTTATGGAAGGAGGTGTTACGTCCCCCTGCTGCTGCCTCCACATACTGTCATGCTGCCTCACCCGGCAGGTGAAGCCAATCATCCTAATCAGCACCTGCCGGGTATTTAAGACCAAGAAGGCCACCCCAAAGAGGGCAGAAGGCAGAGGCAGAGCAGGAGGCTGAGAGCAGTGGGTTTTGTTTGTGCTGGTTTGTCTCTCTTCTGGTTCCTCAACAGTCTTATACTGCTGGGTTTTGTTATTTTAATTTGGGTTTGGGACCTTGGTAGTCTTAGTTTGCGGGCTTTGTTTCTGTTTTTGTTTTAGGTAGTTTTGATTAGGCAGTCCTTAGCAGGGAGCTGCTAACTCCGACGGCCAGCATGGCTGGGTCAGCTGTCTCCCTGACCTTTTGTTAAGTTTGGCCAAGGTTCCATTTTCCTTTGGTTCGTCTTTTTGTTTTAAACCAGCACTTGAATTATTTTGCTTTTTATGTTGTTTTTATGTTGCGACCCCATCTTGTCTACCCCTAGACCTGAGCCATGTTGGGGTCGTAACGTACCTTTTGAGGGTTTGAGTCCGCTTTTGTGGAAAACGATTGAAAGTAAAACCTAAAAATATAACAGGATTAAAAGTTCTCATGATTGATTTGATATTTATTTTTTTCGTAACTGACAATAGTATGAGCGGGATAATGCTCTTCCAGGTGTGCATTTTCAGACATAAACAGACTTCACTGAAGCAAAAGATTAATGCAATTAAAAAAAATAAAACATCGCACTAAAATGTCTAATTAATCAATCGTGATTATTTGACAGCCCAAGTATTAATCTTGTAACACTGGAGCTTTAGCTCTAGTGTTCTTTGATTTACCATGAGTCTTCAACTGTTTACGCAACTAATTCTAATGGAATCTAAAGCTCAGAAAAGCACGGATATGCACTGATACGCACACTTTACAGTAGGGAAAAGTTTACGCAAATTACAAACCAGCTGATTTTGACACTTAATTTCTGTTGTAATGATGTTAATTGCGTAAACAATTGAAGAGTTACATTAGTTCAGAGAGTTTGTGTAATTTTGTTGTCGCTGGCGAAAGCTCAGTTGTTAAAGGGTTAATATCTCCCATTTTTCAAAAGTAGTGGTCATAAGTTCTTAAACAGATAAATTTGTTTCATTGTGGGTTATGTAGCATAAATTGAACAGATCAACTCATTTGAATCAACAAACAATTACATTGTCAACAAATGGCTGTATATAACAAAATGGTGTCTGAATGTCTGGAAAATGTACCTCTGCAAAACGATCAACTTCATTCTGCCCTTGGTCCCCTTTGCCGGACATGAGCATGAGTTTGTTCTGAAGTTCCCTGAGGTCTTCAAGGGTGTAGTAGCGCATCTGGTGACTATCTTCATGCTCTTCTGGAATCTGTAGTTTTAATGCAGTGTCTAGACTCAACTGTATAAGAAAACAAAATAGAACTTGCATTAGACTTATTTTCCACAAAAATGAACTATAAATTACATAGAAAAGGGACAGCAATGTTTATTTAGTATTTACCTTTTTTGTCCTTTGCCCACTTATCAGGTAAATACCCTTCTGGTTAATAGCTGATGCTAACGAGAGAGAGGATAACTCTACTGATCCGTGACTGTCTTTCACAGTCTTTAACCACTCAAGATGGCGTGCACTGTCACACTGAAATAGATATAACCAATACAAATGTTATTTTTTTTTATATTAGATAATGCAACAGAACCTGCAGAGAACATTTGTTAGCAATTAAAATAATACCATATATCTTTCAATAAACCCTGGTCTCTGATAAAAGCCGGGTCGGCTTCCAAATTTTTTGAACACCAAAGCTACTATTGAAAGACATATGGTATGTAATTTGTCTCAATTTTAGGTCATATTGATAAAAAAATAAAAAATAAAAAAATAACGTTAGTACAGGGTTTATAAAAAACAGTGTGTATAGGCAACATTTCCTCACTCCTAAGTCGACACATATTGAAGCATTGGGTAAAGAGCCCTCCGCGTCACTCTTTGACGCTTTGGGTGCTTCTGACTCGTCGTTTTTTGACGTGCCGGCTGTTCTGATTAAATCAGTGATCCGATCGTTTTGTGGGACGCTGTACCAAGCATAGACCAAACTTCAAAAAGTGTTCGAACGCGGACTGAACCTTGGGACGCGTCCAGCACCCTAGCCCGGTCTGTGTCCAGAAACAGTATCGCGTCGTGAACCGGTACCAATCCGCGTCCAGTACCAGGTTAGGGTTGGGGTATCTGGTTACGATTAGGGTACCGGTGCAGTCGTATCGGACCGGTACCAGTTTGCGGCCTGGAGGTTGGGGAGCCTTGATTGAATTGGATGAGTCAGCGCGTCAAAAAACAACGAGTTGGGTACACCCGAAGCGTCAAAATGTGATGACTTGGGAGTGAGAACGGGTTAGGTATAGCAATTTAACACAATTCTTATATTTATGAAGTGACCCATACCAGTTTTTTGGGTAAGTTTTTGTCATTGTCAAAAGCTTTCCAGAGCTTCTTTAACACTTCTTTAAAGGCGTGAAAGTTAGAGTCTGGTTTGAGCTCATAAAGCAGAGAGGAGTAGCCAAGGACAGCATCATGGAAACAAGCAACCCGGTCCACATCCATGTCATTCTCCCCCGCAGAGATGGAAGCCAGGTCAACAAACACCTTCAACTCATTGATATCTGAAAAGTATTTAAAAAAAAAAATTATCCAAAAAAGAAAAAAAAAACACTACTGTGGTTAACAAATAGCTAAATAAGATAAATAGATATTGCGAACCTTCCAGAGCATCCTTTACCCATTTCACAAAGTGTCCTCTGAGGTGCAGTTCCTTTAGACATAGTAAGCGGGGTTCTGTAATGTCCACCAGAACTGTTTTTGCCTGCATCAACTCATTATCAATGCGACTCAGTGGCTCTCTTTGAAAGTCTGCATGAAGCTTTAAGAAGGAAAAATAAAGGTTATAGTTTACTTTCACCCATTGACTTAGAGTACAATTTTTTTCCCATAATGAATGATTACTTACAATTATTGTCAGTGTCTCCAAGACTCTAAAATCTCCTTGAAGACCAAGTGTCTCTTTGACCTTCATGATAATCTGAGCTGAGGCCACAGCTAGATGAAGTTCATGATATTGAACGATCTGCTCAATCCTGCTGTCAATCCAGTGTGTGTCACCAGTTTTGTCAACTCTGGACATGATTCTCAGTTCCTGAGATAGATCATCATGCTTTCCTTTGTAGGCACCAAAAAGCTGGTTAACTTCTTCAAGAGTTATGCTGCAATTCTTCAGGCAGGTATGGATGATTCTGTATTCATCAATACAGGGCTTGAAAATATTCTCATATATAACATCAGGTGTTGCCGTTTTGTCTTCCATTTCATCTTCAACAAGCACATCTGCCTCTCGGTCATCAGCTGCCAGGATCCTGGCATATTTTTCCCAAAGCATTTTGAAAACATAACTGTCTTGAAAGGTGTAAAGCTCTTCTGCCATTTCTCTGGTTTCATCATCCAGGTCAAAGTAACTGACAATGCCCGTCATTTCATTGTCCGGTTTGTCAAAACGGTGAACTTCCATGAAACAGCTAAGGGACATTTTCTCAATGTTGATCTGTACTTTTGCTTCCAAGTCATCAACATCAACTATAACGAAAATTGAAGAGGGAAACTGTTATGTTGCAACAATAAATGAGGTCAAAGTGCACTGTCATGATTATTTTACCTGGCATGTGTTCCTCAAGTTTGCGGCTCATAGCTAGAATGACATCCACAAGCTTCTTCTCATGGTGTACATCTTTCACTTCTTTTTGCCTGTGGTCCAAAAGCCTCTTCATTTTGGCAATGTTGCAGTTTTGTCCGCTCTCAGATAGGCAGTCTGTTCATACATAGCATAAGGCAAATAAATGGATTTTATTTTTTACAAAGACATTTCCTAACAATGAACAAAAACCCCAGCTTTTACTGCTATTACCAATCTTCTGCAGATCTAAGAAGGCATCCCGCCTCTGTAGGATGATGCTCATCAGATTGATTTTGATGTCTCCTTGAATCAGTTGTTGGTTCGTGGCTGTAAATGCTGAAATGGCCTGGACAAGTCTTTCTTTGGCATCGTCTGACAGCTTTTCAAACAGCTTCTCTTCTTTATCTGAGTAAAAAAAAAAAAAATTACTTTTTTTCCCCCCTGGATCTGTGTGAGAAATACTCCCTCAAAAATGTTCAAATATGTGCAGATGTGTTTGATCATGTAAATGTGGTGAACATCACAAATGTTTCATACCTTTAGTGCCAACAAAAAGAATAAACCTCTTAAAATACAAAAATGTTTTTACATTTTGTATTTGATGGATAATTTTACCATGTAGATGCAAAATATCTTTGGCTGCAGTCCAGGAGAGGAGGTGTTTAAGAACAACTTCTTCATTACTCTGATAATGTCCTTGATCGTCTCTTGGCCAGGACTTTTCAATAATGGTTGAGATGAGTTTCGAAAATCTCCATGTAATGTTAAAGCTTTCAAACAGCTTGCCTTCAGACTTGGTCTGCAAATGTAAAATAAAGAAAACTTTTCCACTTAATTTTGTTCATCAAAAACAGCAGCTGGAGCATAAAAGTATCAGTTAGTATAGCTACTGGAAGATAACGAAAACTGCATGACTAAATCTGTAGTAGTATGTTTTAATGTTAGAAAAGTTAAAAGACCTTACCTGGCACAAAGATGTAACAGCCTCAAGAGCACATTTCTCCACAATGGAAGCAAGATGTGGATTAGAGCTAGTAAGTTCCTCAATGTTTTTACAGTAGAATTTTACTTGATCCTCAGTTGATTCCTAAAAGCATACAAAGAAATGAGAAACAGCATACTTAGAAAACAGCTTTTCCGAGAGGGACTTGGCTGCAGACAATAAGATGGTATCAGACACCATCAGCTGGAAGTGGAAATTACACATCAGACAGATGCAAAATGTTTTTTATTATTTTATTTTTACATATTTGATTTAACATTCTAACTAAAAAAAACAAGACAGTGAAAAGGTTAACAAGAAATTCGAGTTTTTCAAGTAATGCAAGAAAACGCTGAATGCATTAAATAATGCCCTTCTTTTTTTTTTTTTTTTTTATTAAATAGCTCGTGCCTTACTTTGTAGGTTTGAAATGGAAGTTGATCATGTTTGCGCTCCTATAAAGACCCACTCCAATAATAACTGTGTTTTTAACATCTTCTTGTGGCATTTTTCTTATCATGGAGGACATAAATATAGAAAATTAGGCTTAAAATCACATTTCTGTGCTTTTATGCTGCTTAAATACAGCACATATTAAAGTTAATATTTAAAGCGAATTGTTCAAAATTTAACACTTAACAAAACCTGAATGGAGGGAAAACTGTAATACTTTTAAAACTTCAAAATTGACAATTAAAAGTTTTTTGAGAATTGTATAACCTATTATTAAAGCTTAAAGATGCCACTAAATGATAACTGTTACAGTCGCCAGTACAAAATAAAGTTTTACTGAGCAAGATAGGTTTAAAATGAGACAAAAACAATAGTCTATTTATTGCTTTCAAAATGTACTTGAACCAAAGTTGCTTATTAAGAATTAATATGGGAAAAACGGGAACTGTTGAGGTCACCAGTTAAAATAAGGTTTTTTTTTTTAGTTGAGTGATACGGGGGGACTTCCGGTTATGGTCGAGAACCCATGGTTTTTCGGCCAATGATGTCAGCAGATGTCTTTTCTTTTCTTGCTGCTTACCTGTTTGTACTTGCCCTCAAAATCTAGAGAAAATGTCCGTCTCCACAGCGCTGTCCATTCTTCATTTTTGAAGATGATGGAAATCACGTTATTCCACAACTGTGAACAAATATTGAGGGATTAAAAACAATAGCTTACTCTCAAATTCTTTGGGTAGCAGGATTTCTAAAGACAAACAACTCACTTCAAACTCAGCCTTCTTCTCTTGAAAAAAGTATGAGAAAATCCTTCTGTGAAAACTTGGTTTGAAAGACTGGCTCATCCAACTTCTCATTAAAGCCATGGCTTGAATGATCAGGTCTTCAGCAAAGTTTTGGACTGCTGGATCATTTCCTTGAGCCTAAGGATCATAATTTTATTTTTTTTACAGTTTACAAAACAACTTACAAGTATTTAGAAAAACAAAACGTTTGTAATTTATGAATAATGCTTATATTTTGTATATACCTCCTGCTTGTTACACTGCAAAAAGTCAGACACTGATGCCACTAGATTCATGCATGCCAGAGGAACGTCAGGAAAGTTCTGGTAAGATGATCCCAGCTTGACCCCTTTGCAGATCTTGTCCAACAGTTTCACTGCAGTCCCCAGACACTCCCTTCTGTAGGTCTCTGTGAAGTAACTATGATAACCAAAAAAATCAATCACATACACAAATGATAAGATGTATTAAATTACATAATTCTTTAAATAAGAAAAAACGTTTATTTTCTTTATATGCAGTTTATTGCTGTGGCAACAGATTAAATAAATATGAGAAGTCTAACTATGTTTATCTGCAAAGTGAATGCAACTTAATGAAGAATCATCTCCAGTGCAAAAAACCTTGTATGCTAATCAGATTCCTTTGTGAGTCTAAAGATCATTTGATCTAAACCCATTGTGGTTTTAAATTAAACACAAACTATGTTTTGATAATATCCACTGATAGGAAAAACTATGAATAATCTCAAAGTCCTGAAATTACTAAATGTTACTGGTTTATGAAGAAATACTTAAGCATGGAGTGAATATTTACCTATAATTTCCCTCAATGAGATTTTGTTGAATATGACTGAGGATTTCTGTTGCTGTCTGAAAAATAAAACAGAAACAGTATTACTACACACAAAAGTGCAGTTATTTTCAATCATCTTTATGTATGAGTATTTAAGCTGAACCAGTGTTGCCAAATTGGGCGTTTTTTTGCCCAGTTTTGATCCTACATTCATAGACAAAAATTGCTTTGGGGCGAGTGGCAGGTTTGGAGTCGGTTCGGCTTCTTAAGCATCCTTGCCGTTGTGAGCAACTAATAACAAAATAAACGTGTGTCCACCAATATGTGCTAGAAATGAAATTTATATTTTAATCAGTTTGATCCACAAAAATTGCTGTATTTTGCGTGTTTTCTTTTCAATTACAGCAAAGGCTGCAAGGTGAGACACCACCAAAATTTGCCTCAAGGCAGTCTGCACAATTCCATGTAAACTTGGTTGATCGTGTGCCTTTAGTTTACTCAGTGAATGCGAATAATGTAATGCTTTAGGATTTTGTTACATATTGTATACATTTTTATTACATAACCTAACTTTCCATTTAACAGGTATTGTATTTCATGTTTGTTGTTTATTTAGTGTCTGGATCTGACATTAAACTAAGGTGAGACAGGCAGAAAAACAGCTGGGCTTTGAGATATTAATGAAGATGCAATAGATTCATTTGTTTTAAGAATGCATTACTTTTTGGGAGGATTTTTACTGTTTTTGTTGCACAACATTTGGAAAATTAGGAAATTACAAAATACTTTTTGGAGTAATTTAGGTTATAAATTAATAGATTTTGATTTTAATGCTTTTATACATTTACACAGAAATTTTATTTACTAGAGTTGGATTTTTTTTTTTTAAATCCAGGCATTCTTTTACATACTTCACAAGAACATTTGCTTATATTTTACCTGATTTGAATTCATGAAAAGTGAAAATACAAGAACAGTTTCCAGTTTTATTCATGATCATTTATGCCAAAAACTCTGGTATTTGAATATTTCATATTTCAGCTCACATTTGTCCTTCAATTGTTGTTAATTAAGTTATAAAGGAGTCTGTTTTGTTTTTCTCTTAATGTTAGGCTGACCATCACTATCTGGCAACACTGAGCCAAACTCACTTCAAAACTGCTGGCAGTGATGTCCTGAGGAACTTTCTGTGTGACAACTAGAAGAACGTCCAAAAGTTCGGGGTTCAAATCCTTTGTGCACTCAATCAGCTTATCAAATGACATCAGATACAAGCAGGATCGAATTAAAAGGGAATCCACCTCCATCAAGTGACTGTGATCTTTCATCATTCTGATGAGCTCTCTGAGAATGGTGAGAGCACAAACAGTAAAAAGTTTAACTGAGCAAATTATACAGTGGAATATGAAAGCTAAGAAAGACTCAAACCTGGTTTCTTGGCTTGTCAGTGTTCTGTTGTTTATTTCTAGTCCCTGGAGTCCAGCCCAAGACAAGTCGTACTTGGTACTTCCAGAAGTTTGTGCTTCGAAGGGCTTGACACTGCCTTTGACAAGGTGCAAAAGTGGTAGTACCAAAATCCACCGAAGCATTGTTGCTTTCTTTACTTCCTTGATTAAATCTACCAAGGTTTGTGGTAAACTGAAACAATAAAATAAATAAAATAACATTGAGGACAAATCAAAATACTAAATTATTTATACTTTTTATATATCATTAACTTTCCTTAACAGAAATAAACTAAAAACATTGTACCAACCTGTGCAGAACGGAGATGATGGTTTGAGAGAAGTCTGTCCAGTACTCATGAAAGGCATCCTTCTCTTTTCTGGGCAAACAAAGTGCAGAACAGAGCCGATGGAGCTCGGCGTTATCAAGTCTGATGTGATACAGTCTACATACAGAAAGCACGATCACGGCAGCTTTCAGGGGGTCCCGAATGAAGCAGTTTTCCACATGTTTATCCCTTAACTGAGGCAGCACCTTTTCCAACATGAAATCCTTCAGCAACCTCCTTACCTGAAAATTACAAATTAGAATGCAGATATTAATTTTTTTTTAAACTGAAACCAAAATTAAACATTTTCTTTCATTTTAATTGTGATTAGAAGTTCTTTACTTGTGCTGATTAACAAAAGATAGCCCAGAAAAAAGGACTGAACTTACGTCGTCTTTCCCAAAATTCAAGGAGCTCCATTTCTTTTCTTTCTCCTCATAAACAAAGGGGTTCCCATAAACCTCGAAAAATTGGCCAAGCTGAATCTGAAAACTTCTCAAATTCGTTTCACTCCAGCTACTAAGAAGATCAAATATGGTCTCCAACATAATATCTCCTGCGATCATTCTGCCTTGAATAAGATCTTTGCTTTGCTCAGAAAAAAGTTTTTCCTTCAGGCGTGTGATTATTCCCTTGGATGGCTGAGCACAAATGATGTCATCATACTGATGCCAGTCCCCTTTAAAAAAGATAAAAACAAGTATTCAGCACAAATGAAGATCCCTGGAGCTCAAATGCAAAATTCATAATCACAGTACTATAAATGCATTTTAAATGAGTTGACTATATTTACCATCAGCAGTGAGGAGTTGAGGTTTCACAAACAAACATCTGTTGGTGGGATGCTGTGAAGAATCCAGTTTGTATATAAACTCATACTCGTAGTCCTGCTTTTTATGCCTATACACCACATATTTATATGGTATGGACTGAGAAACAACATCCGATTTTTTTGCCGGCACGCTTCCTGTCACCAAGAACCCATGTTCGTCTAAACACCTGCAAAAAAAATTATATGTCATGTTATATAAAATATATTTAAAAGTTTTTATTTAAAGATTATTTGCTAAGACCAAGGTAGTTTAACAATCAAGTACAATAAAAGATTCGATGCTATTTTTTTTGACAAGTGGAGAATGCTAAAAAGTAACACTTATAAAGACTAAAAGCAACATGTAAGGTTTTAAGAAAAAGTTAAAAATTTACGACAAAGAGGATTTTTTTGACATCAGTCAGTGGCCGCCCAGCCACATTTCAAGGTCGCGCAGTGGCAGTCCAGTGACAGCTGGGTGGCAGGAAGGCAGCAAATGGTCTGATGATTAACCAACTTCAGACTGCCACCCTCCTGCCCCTGTTCTGCCGTCCCACAGCCCAGGTGGTCGCCCAGGTGTCACCTGATTTCGTAATGGCGTCATCCTAGCCTGACTGATGGAAGCCGCCCACATTCCTGACCATGCCAACGGCTTTTTTAAATCCAGTGGCAGCATGAAATCTCAAAGATTCATACGATGCCTCCCAATCGGACAGTGGCAGTTGTATTTTTGCCCGTAGCATAAAAGACTTTTCCTAAAGATATTTTATGTAGCCATTGTTCTGCAAGTTACATCTATTACTGTGTTGTTACCTGGTTACAAACAGCTCAACAACATTGTCCTTCCATGTGGCAAGGGGTGACCCTGCTTTGATAAAAATGTGATCTCTTTCTGGATCAAATTTAAAATCCTTTGAGAGAATGGCGTGGAAGTAAATGTTGACTCTTTCGTGTGCAGCAACAATCTTGTTCTTGGTCAGTCTAACAAGTAAAAAAAAGAAAAGTGTTAAACTTGATAAAAAGCTGAGGTAAGAAAACATTTTTTAAAAGAGAAGAAATTACATCTTTGGGGGTGGAGCTTTCCCCTTGGTGGCGGTTTCCATGCTGTCCTCTTCACATTCTTTGTTATCATCTGAGGGCATTTGAAGGGGTCCAGATTCCTCAACCTCCATTTCCTCCGGGTCCACACTAGAGCCTACATTGGTGGCCTGCAGTAAAAGAAAAATATGTTTATTCTGTTCATTTCTTTTTTATATAGCATTGTTTTTAAATTATTCCAGAAATTACCTTGGAAGTTGATTCACTACTCAGGTTTTTGAGTTGATTTTTTCCTTTTTGCTTGTCTTGATTTGTGTCCTTATTTTGATTGCTCTGATTTGTCTCCTTCTCTTTCTGACCATCTTGATGTTTTTTCTTTCGTTCGTCATTGTCCTGATTTTTTTCTGTCTGTTCTAGAGGATCTTGGTTTTTTCCCTTGTTTTTCTCTTCCTTGAGATGCTTTCCTTTCTGCTGTTGATCATTTAGATTTTTGCCCTTTTCTTTGGGTTGCCCGGATTGTTTTCCCTTAGGATTGGCAGACTGAACTACTGTAGACTGTGTGGTCATGATTGTTTCTCGCTTATTTTTGGATTTTTTCCCAGCACCGTTTTGATCTACATCTGTGGCAGTCTCAGTTGCTTTATCTGCATCACTTTTAGGGGTTTTGTTGTTCTGTTGATCTGGAGGCTCAGCTGGTTTAGTTTCAAGTGTCTGATTATCATCCGCTTTTCCTTCACTGATTTCTCCCTCTTTGGGTTTATCTGTGGCTTCCTGACATTCCATCCCTGCAGATTCTCCGGCTTCACCAGGAGACTTCTGGATGAGTTTTGTGTCTTCAGGGGAGGGGCCTGTGTTGTTAGAGGCTAATGAGCTAGACCGGTCCTCCGGTGGTGAGAGGGCCTGAAGTGAATCCGCTGTTTCCTCTTTTGCATCGTCAGAGTTGTCAGAGGAGTCTCCTCCATCATCCATCCTCTTCTCTTGGTTGTCTTCTAGAGACGTAAGTGAGTCAAACCGAGTTTGTTCTTGGTCTGATGACCCGCTGCCATCTTTTTTTTTCTTGCTTTTCTTCCTCTTCTTTTTCTGCGGAAACAGAAATAAAAAGTAGGGCTTTTTTTTTTCCAAAATGTTTTATAATTCATCCACATCATGAACCATCCAAACTACCCTGGTTTGACTGGCTCTTGTTTGCTGTGAATAAAATCTGGTGTTTGAACACACCCATGGTTTTATATGCAGTATGCAAAGGGGAGTGTCCATCTGCAAACAGAACAAAACTTAAAGCAAATAAAAATTACAATTCTCTAAAACAGCGCTTCCCAATCCTCAGATTGTGAACCAGTACCGGTCCGTGGAACAGTTGGGAGTGCCGGCTGCCAAATGTTATGCGAATGCTGCTAATAAAGTTGATCAAAAGGTGGATACGTGTTTATGATTATATATATTTTTTTAAATCCAGTTTGGTGATCTATTTGTTTGTTTGTTTTCTTGTATTTATCATTGCCACCTTAAAAGTCGGACGAGACTGAAGTTTGCGTCTTACTTTGTGGATTCCACTTTAAGAAATTAAGCAAAACAAAAAAAAAAAAAACTTCAGTGCTCAAAACAACCTCTGGGAGCCAAAACTAACCTTTTTCTTTGAGATGGGCTGTTCATCATGTGGTCGTTTGGGAGACTTCTTGGCTTCCTTGTTTTCAGGGAGCTGTTCATTTTGCTGAGAATCTGTTACTGGACTTACGCTTTCCAGCGGATGAGGCTGACTTCCTTTGTCTGTATCAAAAAAAAAAAGGCCATTAGGGTTAAATTTTCCCTTAATATTGTTTATTCTTTAGGCAACAGCGCACTTTTTACACCATGCAGTTATAAATATTTCTTTAATACTTGATAATTCACCACAGTATCAGTCTATTTTTTCAACTATTTTAACAAATAGTATTAAACTCAATAATCCTAATATAGAGAACATCATGTAGTAGCATTTATGAGTTTGTTTACTCACGCTGTGCAGTGGCAGGTTGCTTAGAAAGATTGTAGCCACAGTTACTGCAAAACTTGGCTTGCTTCTCCACTATAGTGTGGCCACAATCCGAGCATTTCATCCTCAAGCCTTGGAGATCTCTACAAAGACACCAATTTCAATTAAACTTCCATCATTTTCACTTTCATTTTTACCAACAGTGGTCTCATTATTCCGTGATCAAATCTGGGCGATAACGTGGCTCGCATTTGGACTTTGAACAGCCTTGCCCAACAATTAGAACTGAAAACTATTTAATTTCAGATGGAGTCAGAAATCATGTTATCATGTTGCTATAGTTTCTCTTGCTTCTTCTGCCAAGAATGTTTCAGTCCTGTCGGGCAAAGTGAAACTTAAATCAAGAAAAAAATATATAAAAATAGATCATGGCTGAATATAATTTAAAAGAAAAAAAAAAAGCTTTAAACTATTTTAAAAGAAGAAATTCAAATAAAATCTAACCTAATCATATGTCATTGTATTTAAACAATACAAAATAGTGTGCATTGCAGAATACAAAATTAGCGATAAAACAGTATAAAAAGGGTTTTTTTTTTCTGTACGCTATCCAGTTAAAATATAGCTTTATCAGTGCTACATTGAGAAATGAAATGGTCATTTTACATTTGACAGGAATCAAAAGTGAAACTTATGAAAGATGTATTTTTAAGCATGAAACCCCCTCATTCTTCATTAAATAATTACCTTTTTCTTTGGATGGATTACAGGCCTTCCCCAGGAATTTTTTTTAGCTTTAATTAGCATTTATAAATAATCTCAATGTTGTTCATAAACATATTTTATATAAACTTACTTACTACGTTAATCAAGAAAATAGAAAATATCCGACAGTGCGGAATGCAAAACTTTTATTTTTTTTACAATCAAAGTAAAAATGGGAAAAAAAATGTGTTATTCCTATAAATTTTGACCAAATAAAATCAATGATCGATTAATGTTTTTGTTTTGTTTTTCTATGCCGAGTGACTCATCTTTACCGTCCGAAGATATTTTATGGTTAACTCATTCAACATATTTACTTTATAAAAGGCGCTATGAAGCCACTTCCTGCTGTTTTGAATGAAAAATGAGCATAAAATGATATTTTGATACCAAATATCTAATATTTTGACATCGCATATTTTCTCCTTCACTAAAAAAGGGGGGAAGTTAGCTCCCAAGCTAAATCCAAGCAGCGAGTATGCTAACTAGCTTGCAAGAAAACAATACGAACATGCGCCGCTAAGCGTAGCTTTCACCGGCGCTTTTAGTTATGGAACACAATCACGAGCAGGACAGGTGGCCCGCGGTGACATGACAGTGTAAACCCACCACGGTGGAACTTACTCAGCCTTGTCCGGTGATAGCGCGGTCTGACAGGTCTCCCAGCTGGTGGGATCTGTGCTCTATTTTGTCGTAACACAACACTCTGACGTGTTTTCTCTTCAAGGTTCTCCAAAGAAGAGCATTTAGTTCTTTGAAACCAAAACTGTCACAACACTCCGCTCTGTAAGAGTCTAGGTCATCTGTGCTGCCGGTGTATTAAGAAACTGTGTCACCGTTGCGTTAAAGACAACACCGAATTTCATTTCCGCGTCACTATAAGTTTCGTTTCATCGAAAAGGGACATCCACAGATCGAAGTTTAACCCCTAAACCAATCAAAATACAATTTTCAAGAAACACAGCGAAACTTCAAATAAATGTCATGTAGCAAACCTGAAAACTGTTATTTAGAATTACAATAAACCACAAAATCTGCGCACATGCACCCTTTTATCTTTAAAAACATATATATTTAAAACTTTTAGATTTAATTTGTTGTCTTTGAGGATTTTTTTAAACATGTGATTTCATAGGCCCCTCAAGAAAAAAAATACATGTTATTTTTGTTCCTGTTGTAGAGGGAAAATGGCATCAAGTAAAACCATTAATAAACACAAAAGTTAAACCAAGTTTTTTTTTTTACAGTCCTCATGTGACAGGCAGTTTTGAAGAGGTCAACCTGTCATGTTCCCAAACTACCAGCAGAGGGCAGACTGGGTCAGGATTTCAGGATGTGTCACTGTGTCATTTCCACACAAGGCAGCAGAGGTCACTTGAAAAAGTAACTTATACTATCTTGCTGAAACACCAATCTAAGGTGTTTCAGCAAGATAACTCCACTTTGACTTTTCAAGTTTCATTTCGTCTGGATATCGCCATGGAAACCTGACTTGCATTGAAAGTAAGGCCCATCATGAGACCGTCAGCTTTTGAAGAAATGAAACCTATTATTTTCAGAAACAAAAAGAAAACAAGATCCTCCATAAAGATATAAAAACTGTAAGGCTATAAAGAACTAAATCTATAAAAACGTACAGCTTACAGCTCAAACAATCACAAAGAAAGAAAGAAGGGGATTTCCAGAGTGAGTCTCTTAATGAGACACACAGAAGCTCGTCTCAGAGCTATTTCGCCCAACAGTTTCTATGAGAAAAAAAAATAAATAAGGGCAAAGTGGGGAAGTTGTCACTCTTTTGTTTTCAACCGTCTCAGAAGAAAAACAAAGTAAAAGATCAATGCACAAAAAAGTTAAAAGCGTGTGGAAAAAATCACTTTGGTGTACCATTAGCATACGTTTTGTACCACAGACTGCACAACACTTTAAAAGTTAAGTAATTAATGACATTACAATAATAAAAATGAAGACTGTTTAAACAGGTTTCCTTTACATCTATAAAAATACAGATACATTGCAATTAAAATGTCATTATAAAGTTGATTTCCTTCAGTGCAAAAAGTATAATTAGTTATAAACAGAAGGCTTTTTTAATGATTATTTCTTAATTTATGAATACAAGAATGCAGTTTCCTTTGCATGAATTAATGCAGCATGAAGGTCATCCATGGTGAAAGCTTTGTACCCCGTCTTTACATAAAGTCTTTAGTAATTTTGCTTGAAAGGTAAATCAGCATCTGGATTTTTCCGTTAGCTGCTGTTTTTTTGCACTGGATTTGTCAATAATAAAGAAATAAACAGTTAATATTTATGATTTGTGGGTAATTAAGGAGTTTCCTCTTTTGAATTGAACTGTCTGAACAAATACCTTCTCTATTAATAATATTAACTCAATGCAACTCTTCTCGAAATTTACATTTTACAGTTTTACCCAAAATCTTGCCATGAAAACTTCCTGAATCAAAATATTTCATCTTATTTTTTTTTTTTTTTTTTTAAGATTTTCAATGAAACTGCTTTTATCTGAGAGGAAACACTGAACAAAAGATGCGAACAAATAACAAGGATTTATTTTTGTACAAACAAATACCAACATATATACATTTTTACACATTTAAGAACAAAAGTCATTTTGTTTACTCAAAAATAGATTTTTTTTCTAATGCTTTGTGGATGCAACACCATCAATCAAAATGATGTTTGATGTCTCGAAGGCTCAACATAGGAAAGGTTTAGTGGCTGGGGTCTGAAACGAAAAAAAAAAAATGTGTTTGCACTGCAGCTGCCTTAAGCAAACAGTTATTAATGAAATGTTTGCTGGATGAACTTTACCTGCACACTACGCTGTAAATCACTGAGTTGCTTTCGTCATGGGAGTCCGTCTGCTGCATCCTGCAGGTGATGCAGAGAGGCGGGTTACTCTGATGAAGCATCAATTACTCTTAAAATGTTTGAAAAATATCTTACATGTCAGATTTTCTTTTGACTTCTACCGATGTATAGACAACATCTGACTCATTCTGAATCTCGTCTTGTGACTGGCTCTTGTCAAGCGCAGGAAAGTTGACATAGACATTTTCCTAAAAAGAAAAGCATTAAAGGATAAGGACTGTGTTTGTGTCTGTTCAGAGCAATAACATAAAAGAGAAAGAAAACAGTTTATCTGATGCTGATGATGATAAAATGCATTCTGTTTTTTGTTTTTTGTTTTTTTTTGGCAAAATGCTTTACAACACACATTTATTTACAAAATAACAACAGTCAAAGCTTGCTGCAGGCGGTGACGATAAACTCACCTGTGTGTCCTCCTCACAGTTACTTTCTGTTGTCGTCGTCTTGTTTTTGCAAAATCTGCAAAAGATGGAGATACAAATTTTTTTAAATATCATGTTTTTAAAGTGCAGTGAGACCTCACTGGGCACGAATGTTGCCTACTTTTTCATTGCTGCAACCGTAGTCGCAACAAGGAGCACAAGAGTCACAGCACTCAATATGATGACGAGTTTAGTGCTAAACGGTGTTGGGTGCACTAAGAAAAAGAACAGAAAAGTTGAGTTAGAATGACGTGATTCTCAAAATGCACAATAAGGATTATAAAACATTTTACTTTGGAAAAAGCAATTTCTTAAATGTGGATTCATATAAAGGTAAACAGGATCAAATCATCATCTTTATTTATTTCTGAATTTTTATTGTCATCCAAAGTCAAATAAGTTCCCTTTTGTGTATATCTGAGGTCATGGTGATCCAGCATTCCAATGAGGCACTTTGAAATATTATGTGCCGAGGTACAAAACCACCTTTGATATTACTGAGCGCGGGCAAGATAACACACATCCTGGCCAATGGTCAATTTTTGTAATTTATTTAAAAAAAAAAAAAAGGGGGGGGGGGGGCAATAATCTGAGACCTTTTTTTTTCTTCTTTTTTTCCATCTGCAGCCCAGAATCACAAAGTTTTATGAAAGTCAGCCCAGCCGTTACAGCAGGTAATCTTACAGGTGACTGGCTTTTATTCCAGACCTGAGCAAAAACACCAAGTGAAGTCTAAACATGAAAAAGGATGTCAAAGATAAAACTGTGTGAATATGTTTTAAATGCAACCAAACTGTTGCAAACTGCACTTTTTTAATACAAACTGATCATAATGTTTACCTTTAATCCTTATGGTGACAGCAGAGGAGTTGGAGCTTCCATGCTCGTTGGTGGATTGGCAAAAGTACTGGTCATCATCCCTCTGAGAACATTTCTTAAAATAATATTTGCGCTGCTCCCCGACAACCATTACGTTATTTCCATACTTTTTAAACCAGGTGTAATTCATCACCGAAGGTTTTGCATGGCTGTTACAGATCAGCGAGACGTTAGTCCCAGCATCTACATCTTCTGACGGAAAAACCTTCACGCTGGTGTTTTTAGGTCCAACTGCGAGAAATGAGGAGATGTCAATGGAGTATCCCATAATAAGAATAAATAAATACATATACGTAATAATAAATACATGTAATAATGTAAAAATAAATATAATGATTTAAAAATAAATAAAATGATTTAAAAATAAATAAAATGATTTAAAAATAACTATAATGATTTAAAAATGAATATGATTTAGAAATAAATAAAATGATTTAAAAATAAATAAAATGATTTAAAAATAAATAAAATGATTTAAAAATAACTATAATGATTTAAAAATAAATATGATGATTTAAAAATAAATACAATGATTTAAAAATAAATACAATGATTTAAAAATAAATATGATTTAAAAATGAATATGATTTAGAAATAAATAAAATGATTTAAAAATAAATATAATGATTTAAAAATAAATACAATGATTTTAAAATAACTATAATGATTTCACAATAAATATGATGATTTAAAAATAAATACAATGATTTTAAAATAAACAAAATGATTTAAAAATAAATAAAATATTTTTAAAATAAATATAATGACTTAAAAATAAATATAATGACTTAAAAATAAATATGACTTAAAAATAAATATAATGATTTAAAAATAAATATGATTTAAAAATAAATAAAATAATTTAAAAATAAATATAATATTTTTAAAATAAATATAATGACTTAAAAATAAAGTAATTAATTAATATAAATAAATGAATAAATACCCAATTAAATTGGAAATATTGCCTAATAAAATGCTTATTGATGGAAAAACCAACAAATACCATCTAGTTTCTTCAAACATTGTTGGTGTTTTTACTCACATTCAACATCTATCCACCTGACTTCTGAAATTGCCCCCTTATAAGTACAACAGTAATTTCCAGAGTGTTTAGAGGACATGTCTGTTAGATTAAGCACGGTTCCATTGTTTATAAGTTCTCCATCCTTTAACCAGATGAAATGTGATGGTTCTCCACCATCACAGCCACTGGTGCAGGTAAGACTCGCTGAGTCACCTTCTTTGATGACATTATTCCCCTTTGCCTCAACAAGAGAGATCCTCAAATCTAAAAAAAAAAAAACAAGCATTTTCACTGTGAAATTAAAAGTAAATTATTTCCATCACAGGTAAGAACTCTCAACAAAATAAACTCACCACCAATCTTGAGCACTGTTCCATCTTCACCAGTAAATTTGCCAGTGTCAGAATTAGTGATGAATCTAAAGGCAAATTTTCCAGCGTCACCATGCTCCACATTGTTAATTGTCAATGAGCAGTTGTGTTTTTTGTCGCCACTGTATGTAAAGCGTGACGATGTCTTGTTTAACTCACTGTCAAGAATGAAAGGGCCATCAAAAAAGTTTTCTTTGTGTCCCCATTTTACACTTGTTAGAGTTTCTGACTCAGGATAGCTGTAATAACACGGGATGATCACAGATGATCCGTTTAGAGCACAAATCTCTTTCTGTGGATATTTCACTTCCCAGACGCTGCTAAAAGCACCTAGAAAACACATGTTCATTACTTAAGTAACCCACTGGGCCCTGAAAATCCACACAGTTAAATAAAATGCTGTACTTACCACTCAGGAAAAGAAGCACTAGTATCCTTTTCATGCCTTTATTCGGCTGATGTGTTAAATTTCTTTGTTACAAAAAACCTCTGCAGACTTGCAGCAAAAATGCAAAAATAAATAAACAAAAAAGAAATAGTTTACCTCTATCTTTCTGCTCTGTTTACGTTGCCATTGTCATGACATTTTCAATCAGGCTACAAACATCACAAGCTCAGATCACAAGCAAGTATATGAAACCACACCCTTCAGAGAAGACACTTATTTCTTCTCTGAAAGCTGGTAGAGACAAGATGCACTGTGGTATCATGGTGGTGACTAAATACATGACCCACTTTCTGCTAAGCTTCATTTCATGTGCAGATTTCCTGATGTTTCCTTACTTTTGAAGTTACAGGTGTAGCTAACTAATTCATTGCTGCTGCACCAGTCATTGACCACATGAAGGCACAATTGGAAAAAAATACAAATTAAACTAAAAACTGTCACCATCATGTTTAAGACTTGAAAAAGTTTAACTCAAACACTTTCTTAAATGTTGCATATCTTTATATCTTTGCTGATGTGCAAAGATATAACCCTAAATGTCCTCCCCGTCTACATTTAGCGGCTAATGTTGAACAATTCTTGCTTGGTCTTGTACTTCTGTTAGGTTAAATAAACTCTGCAGTGTCAAAGAGATGACTTTTTTTTTCGTTTCAGTTTTATTTTTGTAAACTTACTAAAATATTTAGTTCGTCTGGAAATCGTCTCTGATAAAAGCAACATTTTTTAAAGATTTTAACTTTTCATCATCAGAAAAGATGAGACTTAAAGTGGTCAAAAAGTGGTAAATGATGGAATAAATGGTAAGCCATCAAAGAAAACATGAGCATTTTACAGCTCATTATATAATATCTGAGAGGCAATTTTTTTTTTTTGATAGCAACTTCTGCGACAAAGTTTAATCCACTGCAAAATGAATCCTGAAAATGCTAAGTAACACACAGCCTAGAATGTTGCTGTATTTATAACATGCTCTCACCAATCTCCTTTTAATGTAGTTTTTCTTTCAAAACCCAACAAACCACAAACTGCTGCTCTAAGTTTTGCTGCATTCTTACCCATCACCACCAATACCAGAGCCCCCCCTAGCACACCAGCCCCTTCCTGTTTATACTAATGAGAATGCCAACTGCTCAGGATTCAATGCACATATGTTACAGTTTTGTTTTGTTTGAACACATCTCTGTAATAGATATAATTCCAATCTCTTATTTTTATGATTTGATGTCAAAAGCCTGGTTTTAAAATTTACCGCAACCCCCAGTCCATTAAGAAATGTATTTAATTTCTCTTTGAACATAAAAACTGAAAAATAATGTCAATCTTCTGTTTAAAATGTATAAAAGCATAGTTTAACCCCTGCTACAGAAAACAGGAAACCAGTCACAAGTATCACGGTCCAATAATTATCACAGTACTCACAGTAGCCAATGATCCCACTCCTCCACTCAGTCCACTTTTTTTTTGTCCTCATCTATTTGCAGATATAACTCCAACAATGAAAAAGGCAAATTGAAAATTGCAAACTACAGCTCTTGACACCTTGAACAAAATCCTACAAACAAATGAGAATTTAATTTAAGCAACAGGGATCCCTATGGAGTGTTTACTGAATGTTTGATGCAGTTGGTTTTTCCTTTGTAGATCAGATTGATTTTCTTCCTGGTCTTCAATTGTTTCAGATATGCTGATGAGTTTACATATTCTAGCAGCATTTGAAATGAGCTGCTGTTTTCGACAGATGTTAAAGTGGGCCTTTTAAAGGGTCTGTTGACATGATCATCATGCCACAAGATTTTCCAAAAACCTTCCAGTTGAGGAGTTTCATGGAGTGGAAAAAATTCCACATGGCAAATGCAGGAGTGGGCAAAGGGGTGATACATCCAGGCTGTGGAAGCTCACCTGTCCCACAGCTCAGAACATGCAAAGGAAAATGGATGAATGCACAGATGGATCAATAGAAAGAATCAACATGTCAGTTCTATTACAAATCATAAATGTGGTCATCCTGAGGCATTAGACCCAACTTCATCAAATGATCGGATTTGATTAAATTTAGATTACAATTTGCACAAACATTAGATTTCCTGTGAAAAAAATAGTTTTCAGTGAATTTAATTATCATTTAAGTCTATTTTTAACAGTAGAAAGTAATATTTGGGTTTTTGGCAGAACAGAAAAAGTCATTTGTTTGGACCTGACAGAAGCCACACAACAACGTAAGCAAAGCCTAAAGGAAGCCTTCCAGAGGCCATCGTTTCTGCAGTGCGTGAATGAAACTCACTGACATTTTTTGCTCTCCTCTGTTAAACAAATGAGTGTTGGGAGTGGGAGGGGGAGTGCAGGGCTCTATAAAAGCGCTCTGGACAGCTGGATAAGAGCACACAGACGTTTCCACTGAGCCATTAAAGCGCACGCCGGACACAGAGATGCATCCCAAACTTCATCTCTCCTTTGCAGTGATTGCTGTGCTGGTAGTTTGCAGTCCGTCGGAGGCATGGTACAAGCAGGTGGCCGGTCCCAGCTACTACTCCGTGGGCAGGGCATCCGGTTTGCTGTCCGGGATCCGGAGATCACCGCACGTCAGGAGGGAGGAAAGCCCATCAGACAGCGGCGAGACGGAAATCAACAGCGTGTTGTCTGACTTGATTTCTCACAACTCCATCCTCAAAACCATGGTGAGTATTGTTTTTTCCAATAACTCTTATTTCTAAACATTTAGCTGTAGACAACTTTTTCCACTTGGATGAAATCAAGCAAATCCTTAAACTTCTTGTTGGTTTTAAATGGCAAGGAACTGTCCCTTCAGCACCATGTGGACGATCAGTATCACAAGATTACACGATTAACTGGACAACCTTGACCACTGATTATTTGACTAAGATAGTCTACAAGAGGAAATAACTATTTAGGATTTACTTTTTTTTTTAAAAACTAAGTTAAAAACCTTTTTTCATTACTGTAAAAACATCATCTCTGGGAAAAATTAAACCATTTTCAGTTTTAAGAGCATAAAGCTCCATAATCAATTCCAATTGTATTAGATTCATTTATTTTATCACAAAGTTGCAGCAGTAGAAATCAGAACAAAAAGACCTGCTATTATATTTTGTCAATTGCATCTTAGTGAATTTGAATGTGGCATTTTGCCATTTTTTATAAAGGCTATAAAATTTATGAAGTCTACAATGCTTTTACTTATGAAATGTTCTTTATATTTTTTCCTGTCTTTATTCTCTACAAATAGCCCATTTGCCTCAAAGACATTACACCAAACCTGCAGAGCTGCGAATTGTCCCAAGAAATCAAGGGATCATTTAAATGCAAAGCGGATGTCTTCCTCTCCCTGGACTCTTTGGACTGTGCAGGAGACTGAGACACCAACAACAATGGAGCCAAATACAAGTTATATTTAGCAACATGAAACAAGGTGTTAAAATTAAGATGGGCAATGTTCTGGATGGAAGTTGTAACTTTTTCTATGTACCATTTACCAGTTGTATTGATTTTTGGGGCAAATGCTTTCAAACACTTAAACTGCAAAAGCTGTGGATGAATGTACATGTGTGAAGCTGTAATTTCAGTAATAAAAAAAAAAGCTTGTTGAAAATGCAAAACCTGAAAGTATGAATTGTGTGGTTCTTAAAATATGGGGATTTGTTCCTAAAATGTCACTTTTTGAATGATCAAAGCAAAAAAGAAGGAATTATAAAAAAGTTAGCTTGGATTAAGAAAGGAAAATATTACCAACTAGCATTAGAAAGTACTTTACTACAATAAAAAGTTAACAAGTTTTTAATAAAAATAAGACATTTGACGTAATTTATAAACAGCAAATTCATGAATAAATAAATAAAAGTCTTGAGACCTAAAACAGCTGAAAAGCTGCAAGGTTCTCCTCAAGAATCTGATTAATGACCACATGGAGGACCACATGTACATTTGCAGTGTTTGTGGCGGTGGTGTAGTGATGGTAAATTGGCCTGTCAAAACGGTTGCATGCAAAAAACATATCAGTGATGTGGCAGGCTGCAGCATCCACATCTCCATCAGCTCCTGTAGATGAGGGAAGAAAGCAGATTATGGAGCTGAAAAATTGAGATTTTATCCAAAAAAAAAAAGTCCTAATGCATCATCAGCATGTGTATTTTAGTTCAAAGGTACCTTTATAGGTTGAAAAGTAAAATCTCAAGTGTCTTCCAGTGTGTTGGATTTTCTTATGGAAAAGATCCATTTTGTTCAGGAGCAAAATCTGTAAGATGTATCAAATCAATAAATGAATGAATCAGTAAATAGCAACAAGAAAACGTCACAACTGCAGGAGCATGACTTCAGTCTACTAAATATTTGTAAGTTTTTTTTTTTTTGTTAATCTTGCAAGACTTTCTATTTACTACTGAGATTGTAAGTGCTCTTTTCTTCACCAGTTAATCTATTGAACATCCTCAATCCCACTAATTAACAAAATATTCTGTGTTAAGCATTGCTAAAATGTTTAAGTGGGTTAATGTGAAAGAAAAAAATACATTGGGTCTCCGTATCAATAAAATATATTATTTTGTCTTTAACTAACAACAACTACAACAAAAAAGACTAGGTTAAATATGACAACAAAGTGTTTTAAAACAAGAAACCGTGTGTTTCTTCTCAGTGTTCCAAAACACAGAAACAACTAAAGACAGGAGGCAATGACCTGGATCGGTCCTGTTTCCAGACTTAAATGGTAACTGTGCATAGATTAACAGGCATCTATTGTTCAGTAAACACACTCTTTAGTTCAAGACATATTTACTTTGATATAAAAAAATGCTTTAACTTGTAATGATGATTTGCACAGATCTAGGAAAAGCATGTTACAATAAAATGCAATGAACATTCCAACTTGTATAAGATAATACGATTCAAATTTGTTTTTATGCCTCAAATAAAAAAAAAAAATACTACACTAAATTGACCAAAAAGAACTAACAATCAAAAATGGCAGTCAGGGTTAGTCATTAGCAGATTCTAAAACCATAAGAGTTTTAAAAGCATCTTTTTGTTTCACCAAAAAATTCAAAAATAAAAGAACCAACCACGGAAAAAGTGGAATGTGTCATTGATCGAGAACCAAAGATGATATCTGGATAATGGGTCATAATCTGATCGTAATTGCAAAAAATCTGACTTTAGAAATTTCTACAGTAAGATTTGTTTATGTTTGCATTAGTTTTCACATTTCCAGTCTTTTTTTTTTTTTAAACAAACTCACCAGAGAGGTTTTCTGAAAGAGTGTGTTGGTACAGACCGATGAAAAAAGTTGAAGACTTTTCTGAAGCTGACTCTGATGTTAGAATACAAGGATGTAAATATGAAGCAAAGCTTTATTTACTGGAAATTTCCAACAGAGCTTTGAAAGACATACCACAGAGGGATCCTCCATCAACTTCATATCAAAGCTGCTGAGCGCCACAACAAACAGCACAGCATGAACCGAGTCGAAGCAGTTCAGCCACTTCCTTCGCTCACTTCTCTGACCACCAACATCATACAACCTGCTCACAGATCAGGATTAAAGGTCAAGATTCATTACAGATCTAGAGCAAATTAAATGAACTGGAAGGACAACAGAAAGATCTATCTTTAAAAGCTCTGAGTTAATCCAGTTTCAGAAAGAAGGTGTTGCCAAAAGAGCATTGAACAATTCCCATAATGTTAAGTCTAGGAAAAATCTTTTTCTGCCTTTGAGCTGGCACATAGTGAAGCCAAGGGTCCTGATGACACAGGTAATGAGTTTCCATTTGAACAAAAGAGTCTCCAGGTGCAAGATTGCTCTACTTTCATGTCACTGTCAATGAGGCATTTATCCTCTGGGTCAGGAGTCAGATTTTACAAGCTGTGGGACAATAAGTGTTAACTGAACTGACAGTCGGAGTTTATGCAAAGAAGAAAAGAAAAGTCACTTTAGCTTTACAGTCACACCCAGTTATAAGTTTGATCCTTTACTTTTATAACCAGGAAAAACTATGAACTTTTAAGTAACTTCAACCAATGGAACCTTAAACAAAAACACGATTACGTAATATAGAATGTCAGAAAAATTGTGAAGCACTTAAAATAATGGAATAAAGACTCAAATGAAATGACTAAATCTTACTTATTTTAAGTGAAATGTAAAAGTGCAAAATAAAAGATTGAATGTAGTTAAATACACGTGTTTAGGTAAAAATAAAAAAAAATCTGGAATTTGAATTTAAATAATGGATGTTTATAACTTTAATTTAAATCTGCAACATTTGATTGTGAAACTAAGACCAAGTTTGACATCACAAGCAATATAATGAGGATTATTGAACAGAAAGAGTGAAATGTGGAAAAAGAAATGATGAGCAAAACATTTTTTAAAAAAAGGAAAATAGTTAAGTCACTATGATTTATCCATACGCAAGTTAATACTCTAGGATAAGCAGACAGATTGAGGTCATCAATATTTCAAATCTGATTCCTCCACAGGAAGCTGCCGCCCTCAACCCAGAGCTCCTTTGAGATGAAAAGATAGACGGAGACTGACAGGGGAAAAACAAGCTATAGTTACAGTTTCCTTAGACCATAAGTAAAAAGGTAAAAATAACATTTCAGCAAGCTTTTTCTTTTTTTAATTGAGAGAATCCCTTTGTCCACAGTTGATTTAGGAATGAAGAGACTAGCAATTTATTTATTTGGTGTTTTACATTTTGCCAATTCAAATAAATTCAGTGAAAAAAACAGTTCAACTTGCAAAGTTAGTGAGTAGGTAAACTTTAGTGTTCTGTTTGTGTGAAACGCCTAACAGATTGAGAAGTTTCAGACATGCTCTGATCTTTTATAAATCCACCTTTGGTGGCTCATACCTGCCGAGTTGAAAGGGTTATGAAAATGTAAACTGACAGATCTGTATCACAATGTCGTTTTTTCTCACCAGTCTTTTTATTCATAATTCTTTCAACACTGTGTCATTACTAAAAAAAAAAAAGTTAAACACATCTTTTAATTAAGTATGTATGTTAATAATGGTCAATAATGCCAATTTAAAACAAAAAAAAAGAACCGAATCCTAACTAACATTAATTTTAAATGTCAAAGCAAGCTTTAGGCTGATACTGTGGGTGTTGAAACAGTTCAGATCTGCCATTGTTATGAATCTTACCGAAATGTCATTTCATTAACTTGAAACTGGGTTTCAATGATCCCACAGGTCCGCACTCTGACTCGTAGAACATCCGTCTCAGTAGGAACATAATTGGGAGCGATGATGCGACTGATGTTTTCAAAAAAGCTAAAAAGAAGGGAGAGAAAAAAAAGATATGACTCTGAAGAGATACATATACAGTTTCTGATTTTAGCAATATATCCTTTTTGTTTTAATTGCATATTCCTCCATGTGTTCTGTGGGAGAGTAACTTGTGACAGCAAACTTCCTATAACATTTAGAACTGATCTGAAGCTTTAAATCCTTTAGAAATTGTAAAAGTTATTTTAGAAATATTTTTTAGCAAATAATTGTTAATAATTGGGCATGAATATGTTAAACACAATTTTTGTCATTTCAAAATAGAGGCTTCATCCACCCCAGAATCATATATGCATCATGTACTGGAGGTCTATTACATGAGTCATACTTTAAAAGCAATTGATAGTAAGCTGGGATTTAACAAGGTCAGCAAGTGTGATGGTCTAAATGGCAACACTGTTTTGATTCTTAATACACATTTTGATTCTTTTTGAAACGGTTAAATTTAAGGGTTTTCGTATTCATAAATAGATGACACATTTAATGGCTACATCGTATAAGTAAATGTTAAAATGCATCTTTGCTGCAAATTAAAAATTTATAGAGAACTCTTAATGAAGCAGCACTCGACAAATATCTTTCACTCGTCTAAAGAGGATTTGGAAAGCCGATTTTTGTAGTTTCAGCCATTTGTTCCCTGTAGAACAATCTAAAAAACACGTTAACTCATCTAACTTATTTGGAGGTAATTGCTTGTTGCCACAAAATTGTAGAGCATGTACTGACATAAAATAATACAAACTTTTTAGGGTGTTAGACAGGAACATTAATTAACTAAATAAACTATATCTAACAAGGGTGTGAAAGCTGTAAACACTAACTTTCTTTAAAAAAAACAACAACAAAAAAAACAAACTTAAGTTCAAATTCTTCAGTACCACACAAGTACAAACAGATCACTTGCAGTATTGTTTACCCGCAAAAAAAAAAAACTACATATATTTGGATGTCATTTAAAAAATGAAATGTGTATTTTTTTATGCCTTGTGTATTCCAAGACATCTACCTGTAATTTTTCCTTAAAGGTTTTGCAAACAGAGTTTATTTAAAACTCAACACTGACATTGTTACTCTGCTTCTCGGGGATCTTTCAGCTGCTCTGTATGCGAGCTCTGCTTGCTGCGATTATTAACCGGGCTCGCTTATGAGGCTTACATCTAAGGCACAAAAAAGCAAAAATATTGTTCATATGGTTGCGTATTAATAGATCAAATTTATTACAAAAGCATTTCCTGATTTCTTTTTTAAGAAATGACAAACTACTGAACAAAAAATATTTACCTGAAATATTTCAAAAATGTACTAATATAATTCTAGGGTAAGCTCAAGTATTAATGAAGGTAGATTTGTTTTCCTCTGTTAATTTAAAGAAGGACAATAAAAAGATTTGATGACCAGCAAATAGTCATCACTGGACAGCCTTGTATGTCATTAAATTTACTGTAAGTGACATTAACAGCTAAGTTCATGTCTACACGAGTATCAAAAGCCATTTTACACATTCGGGTGCCTGGGTAAGTCAAGTGTGTCACGACGTACTCCACTCCAACATTTCTGGAGGTAGAAATCAATGCAAGGTCTAACAGAATGAGAACATTGAAAGAGAGCTGGGTGAGTTTCATATAATCCCGCGGCTCCCAACTTCATTGAGTTCCAATAATGAAGCTGTCACACCTCCATCTTTTTCAGTCTGAGCACCTGGAGTAGATTTTATCTTGATAAATTGATTCCCTGTTGCCTCAGAGATAAGCCTGTCAATTTATTCAGCATTATCTGAAGACAAGAATTTCTTAAAGAAAAAAAATGGTGATTCTAGACATCAAAAAAGTACAAATGTTAACTTTTAATTTCTTTTAAACATGTTTTACTAAATAATTTCAGTGTTATAATGTCAAAAGGCTTTTTAAACAAGAGAAAGTATTTTTTAAGTAACTGTCAGCAAATATAAGAAATATGATAGTGTAATTCTGTTATATTTTTCCACTATTTAATAAATAAAAGGGAACACAAATGAAATGCATACATACTTGAGTACTTTTCCATATAACAAGGATTTTTTACATAGCTAGTTAGCTGGATGCAGAGAATAAATTGATAAAAAGAGCCCACAGACATTAAACTTTCATCAGGTCCATCAAGATGATAAACGGCAAAAACTGCAAATTCAAACAGCTCCTTTCCTGACAGGTAGAAACAGAAAGTTTGCAGGTGAAGGTAAACAGTCAAAAGGCTGTTTTGGAGCAGAAGTTAGTTAAATCAGGCAAGAAATGTGGTTTTGGAAAAAAAAAAAAAATCTAGATAAGATATTTGAGTTTCCCTCCAAAATACAAACATAATAATTAAAATAAAATTGTTAATCAAACTGAACAAAATCCTTTTTGTAAGCTCATTTATGTCTGATCTTCAAGATAAAATGTAATGTGTATATATATATATACACACATTTATGCTTAACAAGAAAATATCAGAAAAGTCATGTGAAGATATGAAGGGAACTATTGAAAAATAGCTTGCAAAATTTAAAAACAATGAAAATTTTATAGATAAAGATCAATTGGTTGAGCTGAGGTTAAATTTTGACCCTCCAGGATTTAATTCTGTAACTTGTTTGAGAACAACAGACACTTTTCGCACATCCTTTCAGTTTACCTGAAGATCTGCAGTTGTTGAAGTACAAAGCATAATTGATCTATAGCTGTTGAGTTTTTGTCAAATAAAAGAAAAAAAAAGCTAAAGGTCTGTAAAGGTATGTGATAGCTCGACACAGGAAACTCCACTCGCAGCAACGAGGACAAAAATGACAAAAAGCATAAGAATCTAACAATAAAAGTTCATGGCTAATGTTTGCAAAAAAAAAAAAAACAGTTGCTATTCCTAACAATGCCATAATTTCAATTAAAAAATATAGAATTGTGATTTTTAAAACAGTTAAAATGTTTGTGGAAAATGTATTCATTTTACAAAAAAAAAAAAAAAAAAAAAAAGGCTGCTGATTGGCTTCCCAGGAAAAAAGAAAATCCACTCTTTGATGTTGCCAGTTTCATCTACTCCACCCTATTCCCCATCCACATGGATGTCTGCAAACAGTTTTACAGTTTTTTATGTGGTTCTAATTAAGTCGCCCATTTCACAAATGTCACAAATCATTTCCTGGCTGAGTTATTCTCATCTCAGCGCTACCTTCACGGTTACACTGCAATGAAAAGCTGTGATGACGACACACTTTTAACCGGGCAATTATCCTTGACATTTCCATCATCAGTCGTAATTGGGAGGGCTGTGCAATCTAAATCACTTAAGGTGAGAATACTCACTAAAGTGCAGAGTCGTTCAGCTCGAACTCGTAACCTCTGGCTGCAGCTGCCTTCACCCCTAGGTCGGCCCACAGTGCACAGAAAGCATGAGCGATGAAGGGGTGCAGCTCTTGGTCCTCTCCCAAGCACTGACTGCAGGACAAAATGGAGCAGGCATGCATCTGGCAGGAATACAATTTTTAAAATCAGAATTACACAGTTTGAAACAAATTACTTTTGTAATATAAGCTTAAAGAAGCTCCAAGCAAATTAATTATCTTTTTCTTCCCCTCAAGTTGTTTGGATAAGAAAACTCTCGCCTGTAATATTTTGCATCAAGACTAAACATGTGTTTGTTAAGAGAAAGCCATCTTTTACCAACGTCCTGTGGATAAATGTATCCTGAAACCTGCATTCATTCCCAGATTATTGAGAAAGAGTGACATCTAGTGTAATAACAGAGAACACCAACAATGTGGACTCTTAGGGCAACAGATTACATTTCCCACCTTGTTCTTTTGATTTGCAAGGTTGATCCTCAGCGTTCCCATGCCTTGTAAAACAATCTTCATAGAGGTTAGGAGATTATCCAACACTGCAGGCTTTAAAATAAACGTTTTGTTAGTTTTACCAAATGTTGTCTCTTCTAAGGTTTTCCAAGTGTCCAGAACCTTGAAAGTAATAAGCTCCTCTTTGGAAAAACCATTGCTGTGGATGATCTTAATTTGTTTGATCACCGTACTTTTTCCACTCTCTGCAGCACCTAGTGCAAAAATATCAAAATCAAAATTTGAAGACAAAAGAAGTAATCGATTAAAAGAAAAAGAAAAATATTACCAAGTAAAAGGATTTTGACTGTGTTTATCTCAGCTTTGGCATGCTCAGTCAGGGCTTGTTCAATTTTGCTGCTTTGCATTTTTGCTCTTTTTTCCTCCTCTGAGATGTCCGGACACAATCCCAAGCAGATCTGACAGAAAAGACCAAATATTTTACTGTAAAACAAACAAAGATTGTGCCAAGACTATATAAGACGTAATGATTTTCAATTGCGATTTAAAAAAAAAAAGACATAAATTGGTTTATATAAAAAAAAAATAGAATAACGTCAATTAAAAAAAGTATGTAAAGTAGAAATCAGTTAAAGCTAAAAGCCAAAAAAGCTAAAAAAAAAAAAAAAAAGTTAGCTGAAAATCACCTTAAAGGCAGTTAGTGAGAAACCTTGAACTGATTTTTTTTTTAAAAAGGTATTTCCTCTACCTGCAGTGGAAGCAAACAACAAAACATCCCTTCACTGTCGTTATTTACTTTATTGCCCGCCTAGTCCTTTGTTTTCTGGTGGATGTGGTGTAAAGATTACAATTTCAAGATGTCTTCACCACATACTTTGTTGTATTTTTGGAGCAGCAGGACCTGAAAAGTGATTGTTAGTTTAATTAACTGCAGGTGCAAACTCCAGTTACTTTCAAAATAAAAGTATAGGAGTCCATGTTTAAGAAAAAAAACTCTGTATTTCATAACACATGTTACAATCACTGAACAATAATTGATATTGCCAGAAAATATTTGTTAATTTTGTAACAATTAATTCACACAATTATTAAATGACTTTTTGTTTCAGGATTGTCTTCAAAAACTGCAAAGCTTAAAAGATTCCCTCATAACCTAAAATATATTCCAAGTTGTATTTGAAATGAATCAAAAAGTGAACCCAAGAAAAGCAAAACAGGACAACAGGTTTCACAATGTTATTTTATTAGCAATTATATATCACAATCCAATCATTTTCTACATTTTATTAAAATGAAAGTTGTCAGTAACATATGGATCAAAGTCTACAATAATTTCAACACAGAGCATTATGCTTTTGAAATACATGAGACCATCTAAATATGTTTAGAAAGGAATGAACAAAATATATTTTTACTTTAAAATGTATGTGTATACTTATTTGTGTGTACATCATACTGCATGAATATGGTTAGAATTCATATTTATTTATATTTTTTGTGTATATTTAATTAAAATATATATAATTTTGTTACATTACACACAAACATACATTTTTGTAGCATACAACCGTCATGACAACAATGCCTTTTCTCAGTAGTGCCAATATTTTAAATTGCACTCATTAAGCATGACTTTGAGTTCTCCACAATGTGCCTTTTAAGTTTAAAAAAATCCTTTTATAATATTTTTTATAATATTTATAATTATAATATTTTTGGGTATACAGTACATTATGTTCACAGACAATCAAGGAGATCTATTCAAGTCTCGTAGTAGTTTATCATCTCTATAATATATTACATAATACAGATTGATTTGCTGTTGGGCTAAACAACAATGTCACGCTTGCTACTCAAAGCCCGTTAGAAAATGTTTTTATTTTGTTTAAGGCAAATTCCTCTAGAAGTGATAATTGAGGAACTTAAAACATAAAAAACAACTTTAGTTAGCCAGATTCTAGTAGTTGATTTCACTGAAGTGGAGTTATATAAACTAGACATGTCAGTGTCAAGTTAACAAATGTAGTGGTAGCGCTTAGAGCACAGCTTGGGCTCGCTCTTTAGTCTTTTCCTCTTCTTGCTGTTTCATTGCTTGCATCACAGCGATCTCTTTGGCCTCTTTCTTCTGGTTCCTTGTTTCAAAAAGCAACCTAGATTACCAAAAAAAGAAAAAAAAAAGAAATGTTCCCGGGGTTGTCTGATTTGTTTTGTCTGTTATACATTTAGATGGGTTTTTTTTTTACCTGTTTTTGATGATCCTTTGCACGATGGCATCTGTTGTGAGGCTGTTTCCACTATCAACCATGCGCAGAATCCCTTTCCTCCTGGGCTCCTGGCAAAAAAAGGTAGACTCCTCACATTTTCATCCCATGGCGAGACAGTGAGGCTCAACCAACAGTTGGAGACCAGTCTCTGGCTTCTGTGTTCTTCTGACCCCCTCATCATGATCTAGTGACTTAATTTGAGCAAAGTATGCCCACAGTACTCTACCTTCAGCTGCCACGGGTCTCTCACATTTTTAAGTTGTTTACCTGTGTCACCCCCCCAGACAGTGCTGCTTTCTTTCCTTCTGCACTTGCATCTTAACACAGAATCTATCAAGTCTGAGGCAAATCTCATCAGGTTCTACTCAGGACTGTGAAGGCGCAGGAGGCCGGCTCTTTCATCTAAGCCTGGTCAAAAAGTATTGCTCTCCCCCTCTGATCAACCCCCCGTGTAACCAATGAGAAACTGGTATCTCGATTTGTTGGGCCCTTCCCTGTCACCAATGTCATCAACTCTACTGCTGTGAGACTGAGGTTACCCAGACCTTTGCAGACCTTTACCCTACTTTCCATGCGTCAAAGCTCAAGCCTGCCCTGTTCTGGTTCCCTCTGTCGCTCCCCCTCTTCCTGCTCAGTTTATCAATGAGGGCCCTACCTATTCTATCAGGTCCCTTCTCAGGTCTCGCTATGGGGGGAGGGGTTATCAGTTTCTGGTGGACTGGGGGGGTTATGGCCCTGCAAAGCGGTCCTGGATACCATCAAGGTTCATTTTGGATCCTGCTTTTATTACTTGATTCCACCATGAAAATCGCTGGACTGTCTGGTGCCAGTCCTTAGGTGAGGGGTACTGTCATGGTCTGTCTTGCGTTTCACCTTCATCCTCTGTTTCTCAGTATGAAGGCAGTCAACGGAAACTTACAGCATATGGGTCGGATCCATCCTTGTCAGGATAAATTTCTGTCTTTCCATGGCAAACAAGATCCACCTGCGGACATAAAAAAAAACCACAAAAAAAAACATGCAACTAAACAACAAGACGAGAAAAAAAAAGCTAAGTGTTGTGCTAGTGTTTTGACTGTAGTTACCCTCAAATGGTCTATAAGGTCTTTAGTGACTGCAAATGGTGCACCAATCACAACTTCGGATACATACTGTAACAAATAGAATGAAGACGGAGCTTTAAGACCAAATGTAAACAGACCAAGCCTTTTTGACAAAACATATGAACGCACTCGACAAGCCAGCACGCTGAGGGTTCTCTCGTGGATATTCATGATGGGGTAGTTCTTCCCTTTGTAGCGATTCACTTCCTGCAAATTTTCAATGAAAACATCAATAAGCCTCCCAGAAGAGAATCTCACACACTAATTGTTAAGGGGAAAAAAGTGTCACCTGATCAAAGTGCAAGCCCACTATAATGTATGGCTTTTCTGCAAGCTTATGGACTGCTTCCAGGAAGTCCACATGACCAATGTCTGACAGGGCAAGAGTCAGGAATGATGGAACGTTTCAAAGAAAACAAATTTCTCAAGCAGAAAGTCAGAACGTTGTGTCTTTGTACACCAAACCTGAAGGGTAAAACTCCACTAATCAGTCTGAAGTACAGCATTTTGATCAATAAAAAAGATACATTTCTAACAAAATATTTTTCAACCACAAAAGCTTGCTAGATCATTAAAAAAATGTGTTTCATTCTTGATTGTTGTGCTTTTTTCAAACACTACCACACGTGTATTTTTTTGTATTAACACTTAGTTCTGTTAAAAATATATTTCATGCTGTTAAGGTTACAAAAGCAGAAACTTCAATTTTTCAAAGAATACGGAAAAGGTCAAAGGCTCCTGCCACATAGATGATGGTGTCTCCCGGCTGAGGCTCCTGGCCTGAGGCAAACTGGATAATCTTCTGGGACGTCTGCAGGAACTGAGACACTCCTGTCCAGGGACTGTGGCCCTTCTGAGGATTTCCAAGGAAACAGGCATAATTAGAAAAAAAATTGGTTAAACAACAATAACAGTCTATGTCAATGCTACATCACTGCCACCCAGTGTTGAGAATAGGTTATTTGTAAAAAAAAAAAAAAAAAAAGGCTGAAAAGTGAACTTTTAGACATTTGTGACCAACTGAATTCAAACCCTTTTGGCACTGAGTTATTTTTCTCCTCCAGAAAGGGAAGTGGAATTTACTTTTTGCTGGCCCTACATTTTTTTTTTTGTGTAAAAAGTGAAATATTGTCCCAAAAGCAATATTTTTTCCTTAGATGACAAACAAGTTTAGAGAAAAAAAATCAAACACAAATCTTTATTTATATAGCATCTCCATACTCCCTAACACAAAGTCCTGAACACCTAAATAAATCAAATAAAATAAGCAAATTATTTAAAAAATAAAAAAGCCAAACCAAGTTGTTTTTTTTTCAAACACTTCCAATCGACATTTTTAGCTATCAAATTTAGGATTACATACGACGGGGAGAGGGGGCATGAAGTTGAGCTTTACCTTTCCAAAATTATCTGTATGCTGCTTATAGTCCGAACTGTCCTGCAAGCAGAGAGAGTAAAATACGGTTTAAATCGGAGCTGCAGGCAAACAGAAAGACTTTTGGGATACTAACAATGTTGCTGTGGTGTGCTTTGGTCATCAGCAGCATCCTGCCCACCAAATCTGTGGTTGACACTCCCTGGGTTCTCTTGCACTCCCTGAAATTGCACAACGTATGATTCATACTTAACCGCTTTATCAGCCTCACTTAAAGAGAACAGCTCACCTGTAGCGTCCTGAATTCTTCACTTCCTCATATGTATCTTTTCCATCCACGGTTAAAGTTATGTCATCTGCAAATAGCAGAACCTCTGTCATCTATCACTTTTCCCTTGTGATTTAAGGTTAGAGTGCATTTTTGTGCCTGTGTGGGCAATACCTCCATGCACGCAGAAATCACAGCTATACTTGTCAAGTGTCTCAAGAGTGGTGACATAAGGAGCCCCTTCCACGACTTCATCCACCCATTTTATGGCTCGTACCATTTTGTATCTCTCCTCCTGGGTGAAAACAGGCGGACCCTTGTGCTTTGAAATCTCACCTACAAAAGGGAAAAAAAGAACTGTGATATACTGATAATTAGGAAAAAAATTAATGCAAAAAAAACATTTGAAGCTGTTTTCACAGTCCAAAGCAAAAGTTAGGTAAAGTAATTGCTAAAGAAAATAAACAATCCTAGATTACAAGATGATCATTCAGAAATGTGCTTAGGTAAGAGAGATATAAACGGTCAAAGTATGAATCTGCTTAGTTGACTACTGGACTCTCAATCTATCACACAGTTTAACCTTTTTCAATTTAGCAATAGTAGGAGACCTACAACTAGATGTAAAACCGGGTATCCATTAAAATGGGAAAGCTGGATAATTCTCCTCAAATCTGTAACTGTAAACTACTGGTTTCATTTTATCAGATAACAGACGAAACTTATGCCACTCCTTTATCATTGTGCAATGTTTTCTAACAACACAACCTTGGAAATGAATGTTCATAATCTTTGCTGCACGCCAGAAATAAAAAATAAAAAAATCCGAAACTGATTGCAAAGCAAAAAGCATGCACTGATAATTAAAGTTGTAAAAGCAGAGTGAGGTCATGCTGCTCCTCTGTAAAGTAACATACAGTAAAAGAAAATATCTGATGTCTTACTGTCTGTGTGCACCCCAACTATGAGGTAATCTCCCATAGCTTTAGCCTGTCGTAGCTGGTTTGAGTGGCCATAATGCACCATGTCATAACTGCAGAGAAAAAACATAAATACACCAATATTAAGTAACAGAAAAAACAAACAACCACATACAGTCGAAGGCTAGAGTTAACCAAATAAAATAATTCTTTTATTTCATCTCTTTCATCTCTCCAGTTAAGTTGTAAGTGAATTTTAAAATGTTAATTTGATTCAGTGAACAGAGTCTTTGCATCTTTCCGTCTTTGGATCCTGTTGTAGCTTCCTCTGAGAGTATGAGTTGGGTGGTCTCTGGTGTGGACGGGTATCCAAAATATCGCTTCCCCACTTCAGCACAAAGCAAGGTGTCCACTTTGCATCTTATTCATAAATAATGTCTTTTTATTTCTTCTGTTTGTGTGAAGGTCTTTCTTTTTGCTTTCAGTTTTTAAGTTAAAAAATATTTGTACTCTGTAAAGCGCTTTCCGTCACACATGTATGAAAAGTGCTTTATAAATAAAGTTTGATTTGATAAGGAAGTAAAATAATCTCAGTCAAATTCAGCTGTGAGCTTCAGCTTTTATCAAGTTAAATACATTTAACTTCAATAAGTTCTAGAGAAGAACAATACATTATTATAAAACATGAATACCAGTAATTGCTAAAAATACATTATTTTACCATATACTTTGTTTTCTGTACTGCAAAATAACAAAAGTGACCATGTTTTTATTGACAAGAGGAGTATCTGATCACTGCCAAGTATAAAAAATAATATTTTTGCCTTTTGTCATATCTAGACTAAGCAACAATTGTAACATAAATATCTAGCATAGCCTACTCTTCCGCTACAGCTACAGCTGACCTCATATTTTTAAAATCTTGACTCAACTTTAAAGTTTTATTTAATGACACCACTTTACATTATTTGCTTTTCCAACATGAGGTTTAATAATGAATTGGTTAAAAATATTTATCTACACATTTCAATATCCTTGTTTATCTGGTTAAAAATGCTTAGCTTTTTTAATGGAAACATTTAATTAAATTTTTAATTTCTGTCAAATTAAATGAGACTTTCCACAAAACGAAATCATATTAATAGAATAATAGGAAAAATGAAACTACTCGTATCTTTTTACACTTCTAAAGACAGATTTTAGCACTGCTCTGCTTTATTTGCTCCATACCTTCGTAGTATACACTTTTTGAAATAGAACTTACAAGAATTCCAAAGATATAACTTTGCAAGAACGGCGTGTCGCTTTGAGGTTCACGAGTGTGTAAACACTGACTCCTTGTGTTGTCAAACTGTGGAAATAAGATCCCTGTGTTGAGCATCTAAGGTGACAGAGTAGGCCAAGAAGAAGGCAAGAGACGGGGGAAAGTGAGGATAATACGAGATAAAAACAAAAAGAAAACCAAAGTAAACCGGATTAAACCAGAAAGGTATTTAGAGTTTAAAGTCAGTGTAAAAAGCCAAACCTAAATTTATTTTTGTTTTTTTTATGTACAGTGATAGATCATGTCCGTATCACTGTTTGATTATGAAATATTAACTAGTCCAGGCTGTTAGCAGACACCCAAACAGCACAAAAGGAACACAACTAGCAGTGGATTGAGAGGTAATGTGCAGCAAAGGAAACTCAAAGAGTTTGTGTTTAATGGTTAATTATCAGAACACTAAGTTAAACTAACCCTACACCCTTAGATCAATGAGGCTATAAAGAGTGTGTTTACTACTTTATCAAGTCACAACTTCTCAGCTGATAGTGGAAGTGAACTTTACACTTTTCCTAGATGATGATTCTCTGGAAACTGATCTTATAACTCTCATCTACGAGTGTGATAAATTACCACAGTGTTTGCCAGTGGGGAAAAAATGAAAAGAAATGTTCAAGAAACCTCCTGTTTTCTTTTCCTTCTGCTGACAAAGCAGGATGCCAGGAAGAGTATGAAAGTGTTCATCATTAGGCTTCACGCAGCAATGTTTTCTGCTGCAGGCAGTGCACCAAAACCCACACCGGGGCTTGGCAGGTGTGGGCCAAAGGGGTGAGCGAGGATGATGACCTGACAGCTGTTGACACTGGTTCTCTTTGCATGCTCATCCCACCGGCTAATACTCCGGCATCCCAAATATTCTGCAACATGCCACCGGTCCACAAACACACGGCAACACGCGCATGCCAGGAATTCTACTAGAAAAAGCAAGCGTAATCCTAGCCTTCATACAGGAAAAATTCTGATTCTGCTCAAGGCTGATATAAAAGTCAAACAAGATTATAGTTTTATCTACACAGTTTTTCAATGAACTGGAAATAGTCACATGTCCAAAACAAAAGATTCTCTTAGCCTATTTTTAATGAAATAATAAAAGCTCTAATAAATAATATTAGATTACACAAAAGCCAAAAAGGATTAATTATTGCTCTTAGTAAGAAGAGCATATTTACAGGGTTTGCTTGAAAGAACTATCGAAAAACCTTTAAAATAACCCCCTCAAAGAGTCTTTAACCTTGAAGTTATTGCGTTATTTTTTAACTATGGAGTTTTTAGCATGTAATGTAATTTTCAGGATTTTTTTAAAAATATGGTCCATAAACTAAACCAAAAGTAAGATTATTATCTTTCTTCTATTGGAAATATACTTATTTTTTCAAATATAGATACTAAAATCTAATTTCTACCCATGCCTATTAAAGCAACAGTCCTATTTACAAACTACAATTATCTGCTGATAAAATATGAACATACCAGTAATAATAAAAAAAATTATAATTAGAAAAATCTTGATGTTGGTAGGATGTAAATATATATACATATATATAAATATATATATATATATATATATATATATATATATATTTTTTTTTTTTTTTTTTTTTGCAGTTGAAGCTGTGTGATGCAATTTTGTCCATGTAAGGGAATGAGACAATCACACCAGTGACTTAGCAGTGAATGATCTGACTATTCATGAATTACTGACAATTTATAAAGAGCTCATTAAATCTCTGTGGGGTCAAAAGCAGGAAAAGATTGTAAACAACTGCAAAAACACACTAACTAAATTATTTGCTCTATTATTAATTTCTGTAGAAGGATTAAAAATTATCTTTTTTTTTATTTCTATAAAAAGTATATATATTATTATTTTATAATGAATAGTATAGTATTTTAATAGTATTTTATTGTTTGTGTAGAATAACTTTAGCTCTAGGTGTGTATTCAGATTCATTCATCTCCTTTGTCACAATGAAGACTCCATGTTGTTCTTCATGAGCGCGTTCATGTCAAAGTGACACTTTTATTTTGATTTTCTAAGTCACCTAAAAAAGAGGACACAATGGAAGGACACTTTTTGGTCGTCAAAACAAAGGTCTGAAGAGGTTATAAAGAGGTTACAAGCTCTTGGTTTTAAAGTTTAGCACTGCAAAGCTGCCCTAATCCCCAATTACACCTTTATAATATCACAGCTTGTAAGGTACTTTGCATTCGTCAGCATATTTTTGTTAGATGTTATTATATACCAGACTTTCCAGAAAAAACAAAATAATAATGATTTTGAAACCATGAACTCTTATAGTATGCATCTGTAGATGTATTATTTTTAATACGTAGCTGAATAATAATACTTGATAAAACTAAGATATAATGGATGAGTACTTTCTTTATGTCTTTTAAGAATGTCCAAGTATCTATACTATTTTATATCTGACTGCCAAAGCAAGAAACAAAAACAAATCATGAAAAAAAGAAAAACCGTCAGTAGTTAATTCGGATTTTAGGATACAGACATAATAATAATAAACATATTAAGTTAAGGAGTAGCTGTGGAACTGGGGTAGAGCGGTCGACCTCTGATTAGAAGGTTGCAGGTTCAATTCCTGCTTTGGCTTGTGTTGAAGGGCAAGACAGCGAAACCCACAATCTTCCGAGTGGTCTGGTCAGGGCTTCGCATGGCAGCTGATGGCAGCTCCATGTGAATGGGTGAAAGGGACTTGGGCCTCAATGAAGGTAGAAAATGTATAATTATACAGCAATTAAGATCTCAGATCATTTATGTTTACATTTGAATTTTAAATATGCACATAAGGAAAAAATCTTGTAATTTTCTGCTGGCAGTATCCTCTGTTTACTGGTATGCCATATTTGACCGTTTTTACTCATTATGAGTTGTGAGCAAAGGCAGTACAATAAACAACCATGTTTTAGTGCTTTTATCTAACATCAAGGCAGCAAGGAATTCTATTGGGAGTGACTTCAGAAATGTGATGTAAAGTTGTGGATTTGGGAGATCAGAACATCTTTTGACAGAAAGTTTTGCCTGTAATGAAGCATGGATATGTGATCTGCAGCAGGCCTGTCCCAGAGGCAGAAGAGGCTGACACGTTCAGACACACCAGCCTGATGCAAATGATTGAGGCAGCCTTATTGGATCCCGTCACGCTGGAAATAATCCGATAAGTAACTCACCATCCATCGCACCACACGCGGATCTTCCTCCTCCTCTTCTCGGGGCTGCACGCCGCGGCGCCGGGGGTCGTTGCGGTGTCTTTCACGGCGCCTGCGTTCACTTGGTGATGGTGATGACCGTTCTTGATCATCCTGGAAGCTTCAATGGAAGCTTTGGAGGTGGCGGGCAGGGGATCCGCTTGGAGTGATGGCTTTGGCGCAGGTGTCAGGTGTGTGCACCGCTTCGTGCGGGTCAGCCGGTCTCTCTGACAGCAGCAGGAGCGACAGAGAAGGAGGAGAAGGAGGAGGAGGAGGGGGAGCGTCAGCAGTGGCGCGATGCGTCAACACCTCCTCCTCCAAGAGCGACGCAGAGACGCAACGACGCACCGTGCGTAAAAATGTCAGAGGATCCGGGAAGCATCCAAAGAAACTACTGCGCTCCAAATCGGAGCCTTTGTCACGCTTTTAACTGCTTTTATTTTGAAAAATGTCCTCCAGTCCGCGTTTCTACCAATTTACTGGATCCAGTTACAAAGAGTCCCTGTGCGCGCTTGCGTTACAGAGATGGTTTCTTCTGTCACGTGACAATAGTTCATGTCGAAATATGAAATAGCAAATTTGCTGACTTTGACACCAACGTGGCGCAAAGAAAACTATAGATAAAAACTACTGTAGGCCTATTTTTAAATAAAAGGAGTAAATGTATACATATTGTGTCTGCGTGTTTAGAAGTGTTTTAAACCAGTACTTTTAAACCTTGATGTCCTTTTATGAGCTCCATAGTTTTTAAAGTTACATAAAACATAAAATAAACACAAAAAAATTAATTAATTAAAACAAACTAAGATCTGTGCAGTTTCCCTTATTCACCAGCAGGATGTTGCTGTGGTGAGATTAGATGGGGGTGGTTTGGCACTGGACAGAGACAGAAATTCTGAGATGCATTTTTTCAGTTTTGGATTCTGGCAGCTTGTTCTTCCAAATGGTTCTTTCTGCGGCTGTGATGAGGTCTACCTTGGGGATATGTGGGACTGACTCATTTAGTCATTTTAATCATTATCCATCTTTTTCTCTCAGGTTTTCATCCATCTTCCAGCTAGGCCTATTATTGGATCGCTTTCCTTCTTTTTGGAAAGTCAGAGTCTGGACTTTCTGGATTTAACATTCCTGGCTTTTTATCTGTCAGAGAAATTTTGGAAATGATGGATACAGTCTGCCATCACTCTACAACCATATCTTCACCCAAAGAAGCTGACAATGCAAAAAGACTAAGCCCCTCACCCCAGCTTAGGGACAAAAACCCATTAAGTATGAGAATATACACAGACAACAAATAATATGATTTATCTGACTTAAAACATTAACACCAAAACTTGTGTTATGAAAAAAAGTAAAATATATACTATCTAAACCTGAAATAAAACTAATAAAAGACAAAAAAAAAAAAAAAACTTTATGGAAAATGAATGGAATTTAAACTAGTTTTTATTGTTGTTAGGCTGGAGTAGAGTCCCACAGTCAATAGTGAAACTCATAACCATCTGTAATTATTGGTTTACTGCCAGCAGAGGGAAACCTAAGTCTACATGACTAAAATAAATATATAAAAGCAACAATTTATTTGGCCCATAGCAAATATTATAAACTAATTACTGAGTAGCACACACTTTTCATATGTATGATTAAAATCAAGAATCCAGAAGAGAATAAATTAATCACTACAAAATTAAAAGTTCTTGTGTAATTATGCATAATCGAGGACACAAGGTGAATTCAGACATTTAAATATAAAGATATTACATCATATACTATTGATTTTGATATGAATAGCTTTTGTTTTCAACAAAGAAAAACATATAGGGGTTGGGCAGGCAGATCTGCAATCAGTTTTGCTGATGGGCTGAGCGCAACATTAATTGTACAGCAGGTTATGGTCTGCGAACTGGGGCAGACACCTGCTGCAGAAGTGGGTGAAGATGAAGAATGCTGTCCTAGATAGCCCACAAGCTCACCTTAACCCAACCTGCCAAATTAATCAACTCTTCAGAGGGCATGCGAGTGTCTGGGGCACGTGTCCAAGGAGAGAGCAGGAGTGTGCTTTAAAGCACAGGTTACACAGACCTGTGGAGGCCGCCTTGCGTTTCAGAAACGGGGAAGAACAATGTCACAGTGCAGCCGTGCTGAGGCGCTGGGGCTTCAAGTTGCCCTGCAGGATGAAGTTGCAAGATGTAGCTTGTCTTTAGCCATCTTTGTCTTTGTCTGTGCAAGTTCTCTCATGAGATGTGTTTCGAATGTGCAGGGATTGAAACACTGCTGAGGAGGCTGATGTTTGATGAGATGCACTGAGCAGGGGGAGAAGGCGGGGTGGGTTGTTAGGCGCTCCACAGGGAGCAGAGATGACTAACTCACTAGCTCTTAATCTAGGACAAGCACACCTAGACATCCTTCATGACTCTAATGTTTTACTCGTGTCGGGCCAAAAATATGCCCGCTGAGGTTAGCCAAAGTGGGTCGCTCACAGCTTTTTTTGGATCACAGAAAAAGAAATTGTGCCATCTAAATGATCGCTGTCTTCTGAAACCCACCCTGGACGGCAAAAAGCCTTCCCCGCCAGTTTATTTTTACAAGTATCAAAGTGGGTCAATGACGCCACAGAACATGACAAAACCTAATTGCAACACGACTCGAAGTCATTTTGCAAAACATTTTATTGGTCTTATAGAAAATAAAGTAAGCTGTATCAACAAACATACACTATATACATCAATAACTTAGACACCTCAGAGAATCACATTGAAATCCACAGTAGTTACTGTATATGAATACATAGTACTTATCTACAGATTGAAAAAAGTACAATAATTTAATTTATAAATAGTTACAATTCACTATCGTCTGTTTTGATACAAAGTACTGCGACATTTTATTACAACTCAATACAGAAAAATAACAAAAACTAATCAATTTTCTTTAATTACCCACTTTAGTCAAATTTTAATTAACTTTAAAACACAGACCCACTTCATTGAACAAAAGGGAAAACTTGCAGTTTGTTTAAAAAGCATCATTCCAGGTGAAAAAAAAACAAACAAACAAACAAACCGACGTCTGGAGAGCTCTTAAAAACAATCGCAACACAAGTGCTGTAATTTATCCTCCCCAACTGGTTTGTTGTATTAGAGAAGAAAAAAAAAAAAAAAAAAAACGAGAACCAATAAAAAATGTAATCAGCAGAACAAATTACAGTGTTAAGATCAATTTCAAGTACATACAACACAGAACAGAAATGCTACAGCAAACGAAGAGCACTAATGACAGGTGCAGCAGCAGAGGAATCACTCATACGAATACACACATTCACAAACACTTGCACCCCTGCAGGTGTAACAAAAAAAACAAAACAAAAAAACACAAAAGTATTGCAAGAGGCCCTTGTGATAAATACATTGCAGCAGCACCCCCCCCCCCCCCCCCCTTTTTTTATATTTTTTTTTATTCAATCACTTTCAACAATTTCACCAAATTTTTTTATCTTTAATTTGGCCCATTTCACGCTAAATGCAATAAAGCTATTTTACAGTTCAATTGCTTTACACTGAATGTAGAAAAAAGGCCAATTGCACTTTCAGTTAAGGATGCAAAAAAAAAAACCAAAAACAAAACAAAACAATATCCCAGAAAAAAAAACAAACAAAAAAAACTAACCAAATAACACCATCTAGAAACTCTTCACAATATTGATTAGTCTCACATCTACTCTTCCACACCTTTCCACTGAGTTGCATATTAAGGGTCACTTTTTCACAATGGTCATTAATACCTACGGACTATACACGGGCATGTGTAAGGAAAAAAAGTCGCCGCCTCCAGAATAGATTCAAAGCTCGGGGACACGGAAAAGATTCACTCCACAAAACTGCCACGGCAACACAGACGCCAACATCAATACTGGGCTACGTCAAGAGCCACATAAATGTTTTCCCACATTTAAACAGAGCCAGTCACTGCAAGGCGGCAAAGCGTGTCCAGAAAGTGAGGATATTCGCATGAAAACGTCATAAACCACCAGTCGGATCTCTGGCATGGAGATGTACTTTTGATGGTGACTGTAGGTTTATCGCCTTTGCCAAACATGATGCTGTGGCGAGCAGGAAGAGCGAGACCTGCACGAGCCGCGTCCGCCTAATGTCATTACACAACAGCTTTCACCTTGCGGTGAAGACTTGCTCCAGTGAGGACCAAAGGGGAGCAAAGCAACACTTGGCACAGACGAAGCGCCGCTGGCATTGCTGATTGTAACTCGTTGCGCTCACGCCACATCTCTTTCCGAGTGTGGATTGAAGCCCTTTATGACTACAAAAACATGAGAAGGAAGAAAAAGAGCTGCCGTCCTCATCGCTTCGTTTTTGAAAATAGAAACATTTGATCGTGGTTTTTTTTTTTTTTTTTGTGGCCTGTTTTGTCCTGAGCAAAACAAACAGGTGCTTAGTGCATACGTAAAAGCCCTCAGCCAAACCCAACTGCTTTTAATACGAAAACAAGTCAAATTAAAGGAGCACTGCTTTCAATTTCTGTGGAAAAACCCTGAAATATTTTTTCCGAATGGAAAAATGCAGGATTTTTCACTGTTCAAAACTATTTAATCATTAAGTTATTCAAATTATCTTCAGGTTACTCATTCTGCATCTGCAATCTAACTCGTGTCAAGTTACAGTTAGTGCCTGGAATGATGACGAAACATTCCCTGTAACTTCCAGGTTACAGAGAGTTTATTTTGAAGGCATCCATTAGGTGCAAAAAAAAATAAAATAGATTAATTATCACTTCTTTAAAAAGTATTTGGAAATTCTGTTTATTGTTGCCGTTTGACTGATTTCTGTCTTAAGCTGCTCAGTGCAGTAAACTGATAATGACAATATGGTTTGGAACTAACACCGAGGAAGCAGAGGATATCACAGATGCCGATACGCACAAGACAATTGACCTTGTTAACACCATCTAGTTTAGCTCTACAGATTTGTTTAAATAGCACAGCATTGACATCTATACAGTGAACGACACTGCCGACTTGTCACTTACACGTTACGTCACGCGCTACCCCACTGTACGCGCCTAGTCACTAGGAAAAAAGCTATCAGACTTCAATAGTAAGCCACTTTTGGTACAATTGCAAAAAAGATGTCACAGGACTTTTTTTTCTGTTTTCTTTTCTTTTTCTATATTTCTAGAAAGAACAGAAATGAATCTACCAAGGAAATAAAACAAGGAGCTGAAACATTAGACAAAGATTTCTACACCTTAACAATTGAAACAGTAAAGCTCGCATAAAGACCTTCTTTCGGAAATATCTGACGGTCCTGTTAACAAGTAATTACAAAAAGTATATATTTATATATATATTAATATATATATATATATCCCACAAAATTTAAAGAAAAAACACATTTGCAAAACAATGTTTTTGACTTTTTTTTGTTTGTTTGCTGCCCTCAATAAATGAGGATATTACTTTAATAACATTCAGGTTTTTCAGATACTGTAGAAGAATCCTGTGACACAGAAATGGCACTCATCTCTGGAACAATATCTCTGAGAAGTGCTGATCGATTTTTCATTTTTACCACAAACATGAGATTCTCTTTGTTTTCAGTGCATACGTATATTATTGCATCTACCAGTCATCAACTCCTGTTTCTGTGAGCTCCGTCTAGCTGGTCCTGCAACTTGGCTACAGGCTAGAAGTGGCTGCACACCGCGTGTGCTTGGGTAATGACCTCGCTGAAGCCCGTCGTGGCTGCATAAACAGAGAAGAATGCTAGGCTGGGGAGCACTGTTTCACACCTAAGACTCTTTTCAGACAAATGTGACAAAAAAGAATTATCACAAACTCCTAATCTGTTTGACATTAAAATTTTAAAAACAATTTTCATGATGAGACCAAATATGACAAATAGTTTGTCCTCCCTTTTAGAGTCAGTGCAGGATAACAAGCAGAGAGATTCAAGCTGATGTATTAGTGATGTGTTGGACCTATTTATACTCCATCTCAAGGAATGGTTGTCCAATGTGATGTAGTAATTAATATTATTTTAGTCAGCATTTTGGACGGGAAAAATCAAAAGCTTACATTTAAAGAAACAAGCACCTGACATACATAAATAATAATAAATTAACATTCGGAATTTGTTACTCCAGGCGGAAATGTCCTGTGGGAAGCACAGACTGCTGAGTCAAAATGCTGAGGGTGAACTGGGAAGCATATAGTTAGTGTTACATTAAACCGAGATCTTTCCAAAGGAAATCCTGTGCCGTGTTACAATGCACTGACTAATTGAGCCTCGAAAATTCTCCTCTGGTCAACTCTGCTACTACGACCTAGCTTCTGCTTTGGATTTGACGATGGTTATGACGCTGGTGGCAGCTACTTTACCAGGGATGAGCGGCCCTATAACAGAGGCCATGGGTCCTCTCGCTGAGGTGACGGGGTTTCGGGCCACAGTTCTGGCGAAGCTTTGCAGCGCCTCATACTTTGAGCGCAGAGCATCAAGCTCCACTTTCATGCTGGCATTCTCGGTGGCCAATTTGTCCACTTCTTGCTGCAGCAGCGCCTTTTGCTTTTCCAACTCTTCCTTCTGAGTGACCCGCTTCACCCGGCAGCTGGCAGCGTAGCCTCTGTTCTTCAGGGTGCGCCGCCGCTGCTTCAACTGCAGGATTTCTTCTTTTGAAAGCCCCCGTAGATGCTGGTTCAGTTCCCGCACCGACATGGTCACCAGCTCATCATCCGTTAGGCTGGTGCCATTTTCCCCCGGCTCCCTCTTCACCTGTAGATGCTGGTTATTTAGTGTTAAAATTCACATGAACAATTAAAGCTTTTTTTTGAGTAATTTGGGAGAGTCGGTGAGCTTTATATTTACCTTTAAGGCTTTGTTTCCCTTGTTCGTGGTCGTCATGCCACAACAGCGTTGTTCACCTGCACTGCTGGTCGTTCTGTAGAGAGATCAATCATCAGCGATATCAAACAGGGGTTAGAGTGGTTTCAAAAATATCTCAATGAACTACAAAAGACTTTATTTCTGGAAAGGAAGCTAGAGTTTGACAACGTCCCAAAAATACAAAAAGTGGGCCATGGAGTTCAGACTTCTTCCTAAGTGTTGCCAAGTTTGTTGAACAAGTGGCACATGGCTTTTTAGTGCATTTATGACAAAGAACTAAATATATTTGTGGTTTTGAATCTCTGCCTACAGGAGAGGTTGTTCTGAAATGCTACACAGTTTAAGCCTGAAACACAACTGTCCTTACGGATAGATGCGGGTTGTCTACGGGCAAAAAATGAGCAAAGCTTTGCGGGATGAAATATTAAGGTTGTAAACCACTTGGAGCAAAATGCTCAAGCACATTGCTTTCTACGGGAATGCTGTGGGCAACAGGTCGTAGCGTACATTTAACACGTAAGGGTAAGTAAGGGTAAGCTGCAGGCATGTCGTGTGGATTTTTCTTTTTTCCACCCTCTTAAATCCTGCGCAGGAAGCGCATTAGTGCTGTTCAAGTGTTACGCGCACGCTCCTCGCACAGCTTAACTGTTCAGAATTTAGGAAATGGAATAATGAGAGTGTAGTTTGTGTTAGTGTCCTACACAAACTGTCCTATCATCTGCACACGTCATGCATTCGACATTCGTGTGCGGTCAGTAGAGAACCATTGTGCGCACTTTATTAATGACTAGAGTGTTGCATAAGAGCACCGTATGACTACATCAGTTGTGACTGCATAAACCTTGACTTTTGGATCATGACTTTGTTTCAATTCAAGATATAATCTGTTTATTTAAAAAACAACAACAAAAAACAAAAAATTCAGACAAACCTTTTTTTTTAGCTAATAAGCAAGTAACAATGAAGAAAAACCTTTTAGTTTGCCCATACTAAGCCTGGTGTAATGTAGTAAAACAAAAAATACAAAATGCTTCGTAAATGTAGCACTGCAATTGTTTGACACTTTCAACGTAAACAAACATGTATGCAGTAGGGATGCAACTATTCACTTTCCCCACCATTTGATTTAATGGTGTAGCATACAGTTTGGTTTTAAACTGAGAAACGTAGCATCCTTATTTGCCACGGCCACAACAATTGTGCATTCCGATCCTATGACGTCCCTTAAGGTTGCTGCATTACCCCTACGGGAACGGCAAGATACACCTGCAGTCCTCTTAGACTCGACCGATCTTCTCTGCGACCCTCCATGGGACCAGACAACCCCCCAATATGGGTGCATGTGACTAAAGCTTTTGCAGAAAATTAATTAAAATCTTCTTGGGGCGCGATAGTTAACTGCTTTCAGAAATAAAACATTTCTTTAGCTAAATTCAGAGGAGAAACAGCTTCTTTACTGTACCTCCAAAGTCAGCTAAAATCCCCTCACCAAAGGGACACAGGCCTTCTTTTACTGACTAAGCTATCCAGTCTAGACAGTCGCACCTGTCTTGGCCGGTACCCCGATGAAATCCCATAAATCAATGTAAAGGGGATATATTGTTCTTCAGAGCCCGGGAATATCCAGAAAAATAACATTGCACTGCAGTTTATTCTGCCATATCAGTGCTGAGGGAAGACCGGGAGAAGCTGTGGAGGCAAGAAATCTAACCTGCCGGTGTTAACACGGACATAAGGTCGGGCATTCCACCATGTGAGCTCTGTCACCGGATAAATATAAACACACCCGCACCCACAAACACACAGTTGTGGCCCTGGGTGCTCTACACCACACACTAACTGCTGTGTCAGCGACACAAACACCCACCACAGTCAGCCCAGCCATTACTTTGCCTCAGTAAGCTGATTTGAAACAGCCAGTAGTGTGTTCCAGCTGAACACACTGACTCTCACAACTTTTAGCATCAGAAAAGGAAAAAAAAGGGCCTCTAAAAGAAGAATATGAGCGGAATTACAGTCGAGTGTGCGCATGGTTTTATCTCCTCTCTACCTGCACATTAAACTAGTCAAGCGTGATGTGTGCAGAGAAGCTCGGTGTGAGGAGGAAAGAAACAAAGCAGAGTTGCTGCTCTGAAGTTCACCAAGATGGCCAGGATATTTCCATGGCAACAACAGGGTGCTACAGGTGGACTGGTCACCTGAGCCAAACAGGGAGAGACAGACGCTTGTTAAAAATGACCTGAATATGGCACTATCACACAGACTGGGGACAGAACACGAGGTCAGGCTGTGACTGGAATTTGTGATGCTTTTACTTCAAAGAAGTCCTCTGGCTCCTTATAAAAGCGAAAAGCTTCACACAGCAGATGCTAATACAAAAAGCAACTTTTTTAACGTGATATCTTCATCCCTGATGTCCAGACTATAAATAGCTATCTAATAGTAACACCTACCTTTCACAGGCCTTTGTGGTGACTAATTTCCAGTAAGCACTTGGACCACAGATGCAAAACATAATGGGATAATGGTCTGCCTGATGATGCACAGATAATGGATAGAGAGGAAAGTACCACACTAATAGCTGAAGGGAGGAGAAAAAAGAAAGAATTTTCCAAGTTTTATGTGACATTTATTTTAAGCGCAAGACTCAAAAAACTGTGGTGATGCAAAGAACTGGCACACGTTGCAGGTTTAGGAGGCAAGTTCTGTCACACAGCTGTGCAGGGTAACATAGTAGGCATAGCTTGGCATTTGGAAAACTCACCATATGACATGGAGGAAACATAGCGCCCAGGCTGCAAGCCTCCAGCACAGGCTGCTGCCAACAGACGGCTACCAATGACAGGGCATGGCAGAACAACATAGACAAGGTCCAATGCACAGCTGCTCCCCTCCACCATCAGGGATGTCATACCTCACGTAGACAAAGAGACATGCACATAGAGGCAAAAAGATGAAAACAAACTGCTGATTTTCTGTAAAGAACTAAAGGAAAAGGCCGAGAACGTGTGAAGGACTTGATCGTGAGGAGATTGTTTTTATTTGACAGCTCAAGCATATTCTCTGACACGAATTCCTTCAGGTATTTTTGAATGCTGAACTAGAAAGAGCAGTAGGGGAAAGCAGTAGGACGGAGCACATGACCGGAGGTAGAAGGTGCAGGGACACAGACGGCTTCGGTAAATGCCTGCTGAATTTTTATGAATCGCCTGGAAGAACGCTGACAAGTCAGAGCTGATTGCTTGTGGAGGAGAGACATCACACCCACAGGAAATAGAAAACGCTGAGTGTGGTCACCCACGGACAGGAATAGTGAGAGGTAGAGAAAGAGAAGAAAAAACAAAGAGAGAGATGAAAAGATTAAGAGTGGAGAAGCAGCTCTGTGCAAACGCACACTCAACACATTTAGGAAGTTTGTGTTAAACAGATTAAAAACAAAAAAAGAGGAAGATCTCAACAAGAACCAAAGCTGAAATGCCAATTAAGAAGCTGTCAAGTGGAGCTAATATGATGAGAAAGCCAGCTACCAATCAGAAACTGTCCTTTGTTCATTTTAACCTGCAAAGAGAAGCTCCTATTAATATTTGATCAGACTTACTAATCAGAGATCTGTTGTGATAAATGCTGATGTGACAGGATAGGTCTGGCCTTGAGCCTGTTGCTTGTTCTAATGATCTCGTCCCCTCTGCAGGATCTCTCTGGGGGTGGGTGCCAAGGATGGACAGCATTAGCTAGGGGACTGGTTGGTGAAAGGGAATTGAGGCTACAGCTTCCCCACACTGAGCAACTCTGATGAATATTTATCACCGTCGTTTTACTGCCTCAAGTAGGGGTGGGAGACAGTGCGAGGGGTGGGAGGCTGAATAAAGATGTTCAAGAGGTGATTCTTCAAGGATACATCCAAGGCTTCTCCATCAACAACTGTCTCAAAATGGCGGAAGGGTAAGGGGGGCAGTGGTATATTTCTGGTGATGGAGGTGGCATACAGGGTGGCTCAGGCCTGCAGGGAGGGCTAGCTCCACTTGACAACAGTGTAACAAGATTATCAAGGCCATAAGAGCAAACAAAAACCCCAGCAACCTGCCTTGGAATCCAGATTACAACAGCGCCTGCTGTCTGAATACTAAACACGACTGTAAAGGACTAACAGGATGGGGTTTGCTGAGACAGGCCAGCGGATTGAATATCACCCAACTAATCACACACATACACCCACACAGGATATTCACAGAGATCCACACACAGAGTGAAGCACAAATGAATAGAAATTGTCCTGATCAATTCGCAAAATGGGAAGCTTCCAAACACTTGGTAGTGCCAGCTTGCTAATGAACTGAATACAACTGGACAGCGGAGGTGCATGCTGATGAAAAAAAACACAGGGAAACACATTCAGCATCCAACAGTAGCTTGGTTCTCTGAAACAAGCAGCTAAATATCCACCATTAGACTCAATCATTTTACACAGTAAAACCAATTCAAAGCTTTTCATGCTAAACAAGATTAAAGGTCTAATAAATCTCTGGCTACAGGTGATACAATGTAAGTGAGTTTTTAGTGCCAAGTATTCCGCTTTTCTTAAAGAACCACTCCAATGAAAATTGTGTATTTGGTGTTTTTAACATGTTCTTGTGGCATTTTTATCATTTTTATTATTAGGGCATATATAAAGAACTTTTAGATAAAAAATAGCATTTCTGAATATTTCTTTATTCAAATCACATTGAATCAGGAGGAGGAGACAAAAAAGAGCTAATAGTTGTTACATACAAACTATTATTGGCAAGTACGCCCTGCTCTGCTTCATTCCGACTTGCAGAAAATTGATCCATGCACATCTTCAATTTCTTCGTCTGAGCTGGCATCTGGCTCAAAAATGTGCGGCTGGATAGCTCATGATTGCTCAGCATTTTTGTTGCTCCGCTAACCTTAGCTTGGGGTTGTGAGGGGCTGTAAGGTAGTGGGAGAGAGTGAAAACAAAGTAGTACTCCCCGCCAACAGTCCCGCCCACAACTCAAAGGCAAATTTTTATGAAATACTGCGGCTCTGCAAAAACGAAATCCTAAAAAACGACACAGGTTTGTTGATTCTGGCTAAAAACGACATAAACATAATTAAGAGACCACTGGGAATGCTTTTACAATGGATCAAAAATGATTGGAGCAGTACCTTAAAACTTGAAGTTACAGTGTAGATAAATGCACAAAAAAAATTTTCTTGAAAGAAATTAACATTTGTTAACCCCCGTAAACTTTTCTTAGGATTTGGTAAACTTAAATACAATAAAATGAACATAAATACAAAACTACTCAATAGCTATTCTTTGAGTTGACTTTTTCATTTTTCTGTTTCCTTATTTAAAATTATTCTTTCTGGACGTGATTAATGAAGTTACCAACTATTTTACCCTGCATAGTTTAAGTAGCCATTCTCAACAATTTGTGCTTGATCAGAGGCACTACTTTTAGCCCCACCCCTCTAATTCAAATCTGATAAGAACGCCCAATACTCAGATCTAATCATTTCTCCTGTCAGTTGAGGTAAGTCAATTATCAAGTAAGCAGCATGTGTCGGCCGCCATTTAACTGCAAATTAAAAATCGGACTCCTCTGATAGCTCTGGAAGAGACGCGGGATGAGTGGTGTGAATTTGTGGGGTGAGAAAACAGTGCGCGTGCACGTGTGTGCGTGTCCACAAATGAGGAAGGTACGAATGAGAAGAGAGGAGGGAAGCTATTAACTACTAAGTATTCAGAGCGTGAAATAAGAGTGACAAAAAGAGGGAGAGGAGGAATCATTCAGCAGCTTTCAGAGGGAAATGTGATACGCTTGTAGTAGAGAGGAAATGTATAACTAGTATTTCTGACTAGTGGAGGTTCGGGGGAAGACTCAAAGAAGCTAACCAAAATGTTATGCCAGCCTTGATCCCTGAAATTAAGGATTACATAGCAGTAAAGAAAATTCTGTACAGTATGAATGTCACTTTTACTGTCAGCAAACTAAGATAATGATCATTAATTACTATACTGTCAGTTCTTGAACAGTTATTAGCAGATTATCTTATCATACTGTGGGCAATTATTACTTTAAACTGATGTGACATCAGCAAAAGGTACCAATTTAAGTGTCTTAGAAACAGGGATTCATCTTATTGAAATATGTTTATTAAAGATTGTAATATTGCCTGAGAGGAGAAAATTTAAGAGGTAAAGCAATGACTTGATCCTCTCACAACGTTAATATAGATCTAAATTTATAAATGAAGCCCATTTGAGCACCTTAAAACTAGTAGAAAACTTCTAAGTCAATAAAGGCTAGGGGTGTAACGATTCATTTTAACAATGATTTGATTCACTTTCGATTTTGGTTCACTTTGAACAATTCGATTTACTGACCTTAATCAATCCAGGACATTTTTAGCCAAAAATTCAACCTGTGTGAATCAATGGAAAAATACCTGGGTACTGAACAGTGCACGTGAAGTTTTCCAGATTCCTTGTATTTCTTGTAAGATAATCGAGTGTAAACTAAATAGGAGTACAAACAAACAAGTAAACAAGAATTAATGCCAAATCCATTCACATTTTAGTTTCCTAAAGTTCAGCCCACTGTTTATCCACATAGAAATAATACAAACATTATCAGAACATTATAAACACAATGTGTGATCTCGTACTTGCAAAACTGAAAGCGTTTCCACACATTGGAATGTAATGACGGCTTGATCATTTTTTGCTGCTATCACCCGTTGTTCACTGTGATGGACCTTAGTCGTTTTTACATTATAGTATGATAAACCTATAATGCCTCAACCCAAAAAGTATTTTAATATCAATATAGATTTGTTGTGTCTTACGCTTTCACCTTTGAGGCTTTATGGTCCCTTATCTATTGTGTATTGTGCAATAATGTGCAAAGAGAATACAAAAAAAAAGTTGTTCTAGAAGAGTATGGAATGCTTATAAGATGGTTCTCGTTCTAATAAAGTTTTCAAAGAAGTCAGAAAAAAAAAGGTTTTGTGGAAAGCTTTTGGTTCTCTTTAAGCAGATGCTTTAAACACCACAACTAATGCTTGTTTCTTTTTATGTTTTCTTTTTTTCCAACCATAGACCTTTCAGTAGAGATATACAAAGAGTATTTACATAAGGTGCTTCTCATTGTCCTATGCAGGGCTGGCTGCATGTCCTGCATGTATCCTGCTCAGTGTCCAAGATGAGCTCTATCATCACGCCCACGACCCTGAACAGAATAAAGCTGGTGTTCATCTAAAATGTATTTTCTAAAATTCTGATAATTGATGAATGTAGATCACATTAGCCAATAGTTAAATAATGCTGTTTTTTAAGATTGTATGAAAAAACAAGAAGGAATACGGTTTTACAAAAAATGACAGAGTGAAGACCAAATACGATTTACTGTGTTTTTTTCTGGAACCCTTGCATAACAAGACTTAGTTTGCATTCGCCAATGTTTTGATACTTTCTGACAGAACGCAGTTCCATGCTCGGTGGCTCCTGTTTACTTTCCGAGCTGCTCCGTTAGTAGAAGTAGCAGAAAAGAGAAAGAGACTCTATTGGCCTTCCATGGTATCTGCCTGGAGGACTTGATTAAACAGGAAGAGAATAGCTCTTGATACTCCAGCCCTGCACTGGCAGAGGAAGTAAGGGTTGCAGGCAACCCACACGTTGGCAAAGTATCTTAGAGCTTTACAAAAGTGCTTGCATTTATTTTAAATGCAATATTGCACTGACCTATTAAAACAGTGAAGCACGTGCTAAAAGAGACATTCAACACACTCAAAAAAATGATTCATTGGATTAACTCAATTTAATTGAGGGCAGTTTTTCCATCCAATAAATATATGTAGTGTGAGCTCAAACTGTATACATTTGTGCAATGTGATGTAGTTGAGTTAGACCAACAAACTTATTTTTAATTACTTTAAATTGAAATAATTGCATATAATAAATGTAAATTATTTATGTTACTTCAACTCAAAATAATGTAATTCAATAGACTAAAATTATTTATTTTGTCTTATAAGAAGTGTTTTGTGGTCCATCAATTAAATTCAATTAAATTCAGTGAAAGTAAAATTCTTGCAATAATGACATTAAATAAAATTTGGTTTGATCAACTCAATTTTATTTTTTACTTAAGTAAACAAAAACATTTTTTGTTTCTGAAAACAGTTTTGAAAAAATACAATTTAACTGTTAAGGAAACTATTAAAAAAAAGTGTGCAAACATCTAATTTGCTTTAGATACAAAACAATACTTCAAAATAAAAAATAGAGGTACTTTTGTGAAATTAAAATGTTAAATTAAATTCAGTATAAAACTGTCTTCACAATACATTAACATACATACCATGACACTTTATCAATTTTTAACATAAAAACCTCTTTTTTTCACAATACAAACATGGACTTCAATCTAAAACCAGTTTCACACTACAAGATTTTAAGTAGATCTTGAAAAGGGAAAGAAAAAAAAAAAAAAGTAGTAAATTAATGCCAAAAACGGATATATGCAAAAGACTCAATGTTTTGTGGGATTTCAAAAGACCTCACAGGCGATGACAATAATTTGGTTGATTTAGGAGGAAAGGAGTTCTTCAAATGAGTATTTCTGAGCCTACTTTAATGAGTGTGATAACTAGAAAAGTACACACACAACACAGAGAAAGCAAGACTTGGTAAACTCGGGCACATCAATCCTGGTCTTTGTGAGCTACCACCCTGGCTGTTTTCCAGATCTCCAAGCCCTGGTCGAGCTGCTGATTTTTTAATCAGATGTATCCACATTCTGACTAAACATACCTGGTCCATGTAATCAGCAGCAAGCAGTGATGGTAGAGATGGAAAACATGAAGGGAGATAGATCTTGAGGACCAGGATTGAGCAGCCCTGCAGTTAACTGTTTCCATTTCTAGGTCGACTGATCCCAAGCAAGTTGGATCACAATGGTTGATGACAAGAAACATAATAACGATGATTCATTGATAAAAATCAGTCAGCCAATCAAGTTGTGAGAAAAATCTTGTAGTGTGCAACATTTGGGTTCAAAGCAGCCTTAAAGTTGGATCCTTTTATAACTATAAAAACTGCAATTCAAAAAACAAAGATGCTGTTTAGTGTGCAAAATTGTAACATTAAAACAACAGACACCAAAAAAATCTTGCAACTATCACTTAGCTTAAGTACTCAATACAACTAGTGCAACATATTAATGACTGTATTTCCCATGAAAAAATAAAATATTAAAACCTTAAACAATTTTAAGTTGCCTGACAAGAGGTTCTTATACCAACTCGTTTTTGGCAGCTTTACTTTTTGTAAGCCAATTCCAAAGCACTTCAAATTCCAAAATAAAGTAAAAACCAAAATGCCTCCTGCAAAAACTGAATAGTAAAGTAAAACATTTGTGCCAGACATACACATATTCAAAAGCTCTGGAGGAATTTTTCTTCACTGCAACAAAGCTACAAGAAAAGTATGGCCATGATAATGAGCATTTTTTTTAGCAAATGCTAATTCTTACCAATTCAAATGGTCATGGGTTGTTACTGAATTACAGAACAGGGAAACTGTTTTGTAATCACTCACAAGAAGACAGAGGCTCAGATGTACCATCAAAACTGCTTACGGAAATGGTTGGCATGGATAACCTGAGTTTTTACAAAGATGAATTGAAAGTAAAAAGACAGTTTCTCATAGAGTTGACAGGTTGCAATCAACAATTATACCCCAAGGTACTTCAATTTCAACTACAACAAAAACATGTTTTTTTTTAGTGTTGCATCTTATTTAGGTCTAACACAGTCCTTGTTTCATCAGGTGGCAGAGCCGCTGCAGGTTTACTTGGGACCGAAAACAGAAGGCAGGAACATGACAGTAGATACTGGTGAAATGGTTAATAATTTTCCCATTGGACAATCTTCGTCCTAACCTGCAGAATCCGTTCCAGTTTTCAAATCCATTCATCCTGCACAGCTTATCAAAGTCTTTTAAATTGAAGCGGGAATACATGAAGTCACTGTCTTCAAGAAGTGAAGATCCACTCAAACAGTAAATCCAAACTGGAACAAAACATAATTTACTGCAGAAGTCTTTGTGTGGAAATCGGGTGGGGGGCTGAGAATGGTTTTCATTCCAATATCTATTTTCTCAAGCACAAATGTCTAAGCAAACAGCTTGATCATCAGCTGCTGTATTTTTAGATTCAGCTTGTGTCGATCCAGGTTCATTATGATTTTCTGACAAAACTCAAAGGTGTACTTGAGATCATCTGGAAAACTGAGATCCAGTGCATAAATCAAGCCAAAAAGCAAGATGAATGCCATGATGACACTACTGAGGTTGGTCAAGACTTTAACACCTTCAATAATAATGCCTACATCCTCTGGCTCTTGAATCCCATCTCTTCTGATCGTGTAAACACCCATGACAGTGGCTGCAATGCTTTTCGCAATGTCGTCTTCAGTGGAAGAGGTCTGAAAAACAACAAATAACTATTAAAAACAAATTCTTCTACAGGTGGCTCAATTTTCTAATTTTACCTCTCCAAAAGTAAAAGCGACCACAACCTTGGTTCACTAAAACCTGGTCATTTAAAAGGGAACTCTGGTGTCAGGTTTTAATTGTACCTTCAAATGATCCATAAATATTGCATTCTTAAGAATAAGACATAGGTTTAAACCAACTGATTATAGTGCTTCATCTATCAACATTTTGGTGTGGGATGGGCTCTTTTAAGATGGATAATAAATTAAGATAAACTTACAAAATATTCCTTGAAGAAAGAGTCTGGATCTTCATTCAAGTAGATCACCAAACCTTTGAGAACACGCTCCCTCCTTGTGTCAATGTCATCACACTAATGGAAGGACAATAAGACATTTATCCAAATGTAAGTATGGTAAAAATTTTCTTTGCATTTAAACATGGAAAGAAAAAGAGAAAAGTCATAGGTGTCAGACTGAGAGTAGGGACTTTGAATATTGGAACTATGACAGGAAAAGGTAGAGTTAGTTGACATGATGCAGAGGAGGAAGGTAGACATACAGCGTGCCCAGGAGACCAGGTGAAAAGGCTAAAAGCTTAGGAGCAGGGGTTAAGTTCTTCTATCATGGTGAAGATGGAGAGATAAATTGGGTAGGAATTATTTTAAAGCATGACTTTGTTAAGTGTTGTGGAGGTAAAAATAATTTTATAGTGATGAGTCTGAAGATAAAAATGGAATGGATGTTTAATGTTGATATCAGGCATGTCCCACAGGTAGGATGTGAGCTGGAGGAGAAGGAAAAATTCGGGTTGGATATTGATAAAGTGATGGTGAGCATGCCTAAAAGTGAGAGAGTTGTCATTGGCACAGATTTCAATGGACATATTGGTGCAGGAAACAGAGGTAATGAGGAGGTGATGGGCAGGTTTGGTATCCAGGAGAGGAATGTAGATGAACAGATGGTGGTTGATTTTGCTAAAAAGATGAAAACTGCTTTAGTGAATATGTTCTTTGAGAAGAGGCAGGGACATAAGGTGACCTATAAGAGTGGAGGTGTAAGCACACAGACTACATCTTGTGTAGACAGCGTAATCTGAAGAAGATTAGTGACTGTAAAGTAGTGGTGGGCGAGTTTGTTTTCAGGCAGCATAGGATGGTGGTGTGTAGGATGACTCTGGTGCTTAAGAAGATGAAGAAAGAAAGGACAAAGGCAGAGAAGAGGACAAACTGGAGGAACCTGAAAAAGGACAATGTTGCATGACTTTTAAGAAACAGTTGAAACAAGCTCTGGGTGGTACTCCCAGATGACTGGATAACTACAGCTATGTGATCAGGGAGACAGGTAGGAATGTACTTTGTGTGTCATCAGGAAAGAAAGTTGATAAGGAGACTTGATAAAGGTAGTACTATGAAGGGAAAATACGAAAGAAAAATACGATTTTTACTAACCAAATCATTGATTGCCATGACATTCTTTATCCTTTGCCCCTTCAATCCTCCTTTGCTCATGAAAATCTGTATCAGCTTGCTTGAAAAGTGGTCCAGCTGGGACAAAAATTTTGCTTGTAATGGCTTTGTAGTGATCCGCATGAACTCTGCATTCACCTGAAAGATAAATGGAAAAGAAACAAAAAGATATTTTGAGAACTGGTTTCTAATTTGTCAAGATTAAATTGGATAAAATTGCTTTTTTTCCCCCTTTGCTCTTTAAGAATTGCTATATCTATATTTAAGATGTTTTTTTAAATTTCCTTTTTAACAATGACATTCAGAACTGTTGCCATTAACACCAAAAACAATATAGAAAGATTTAAAAAAAAAGCATAATTAGTACATACATATCTACTTACTTCACTTTCTTGGAACAGCGCAGGCCACCTGTTTTTGAACTCTTCAATCATTGGCCTCTTCTCCACAATTTCAAGTCGCCTGTGAGAGAAGGTTTTTTCCATCTTTGCTTTGATTATAATTTCATTGTCCCGTTTTTTAATTTCTGACAGTAGAGCAATTCTTTCTTTCTCCAAGCTTTCTGCGTTTTCACCTTTAGGGTGCAAAGGAATGTAATTGACTTCAGCCTTTCTAGGTTTTTTTATATTGGCTGCAGCTTTTCCTTGACCTTTTCGTTTGTGCTTGAAAGAGTTCACACAGATTTCTGGATCACCTAGTCGCCCAAGTTTTGTCCGATAGTTTTGCATTTTGTACTTTAAAGACTGTTTCCATCCCCAAAATCCTGTCTTGGATCCTAGCTGCCCCAAACAAGGATGGGTCCTTGTCAATGCTGCTGCCACCTCTTCACACTGATAATCTTTTGGATATTTTGTGTATTTCAACATTTCTTGGGCTAACCCATCGAGGATGATGCCTTTCAACTTTAGGCCGGGGTTGAAGTGTGTACCATTTGTCTCGTACTCTGCATTCTTTTGCTGGAGCTCTAATTCGGCCTCATATGAGAATTTGGGGATCACAAACACACTGGGCCAAGAGGACAGTTTTGACAGTTGAGTCTCTGGTGATGAATGAGGGGTTGATGTGCATAGTGTATCATCAGTGCAGGATGAGGCAATTGAAGATCTTGGGCTCTGAGGTCCTGGGCAGCTGAAAACTTCAGAAGTACTGTTTGTGTCAACTGGGAGCAAAGTGATGAACTGTTCTTCAGGTGCTGAACTAGGGCTAAGTATCACTTTGAGTGTGCTTTTGTCTTTAACTTCAGATACTGACGTTAAGTTCATAAATGCGTTAAAGTCTACATCCATGTACTGCAAGCGAAAGTCTTCTTTTAAATCAAAGAATGTCTTTATGGATGCATGCAGCTCTGATAGTGTTGCTGGAAGTCCAGAGGCCAGAGACATTTTTCTGGAGTCAGATTCATCCCCAAAGATGACTCGTAGAACAACTGGGCTTGCCATTGTGTAATACCTTCACTCTTTGAAAGAAACGGAAGAAAAAAAAAAATGAATCAGTGTCACATTGAAGGAACCCATCACACATTTTTGGAAGAGTAAGATCTAGGATCAACTTCACAAACATTACATTATCATTGTTACATTTGTAAAAGTATTATAAAGTAATCAAAATTTGAGAAGAAACTAACAAATACAATTCCAAACTACTCTTACTTGGGAACACTCACCTTTGACAATGATGAATCTCTTTAACATCACCATACGCAATCCCCCCACTATGTAGTCCACAAGGGGATATGGGTCTTCCAAGTCACCAAGCTCAATTATGGCAATCTCTCTTGTGGGTGAGGCAGACAGCTCAAAACCACCGTAATGCTCCCTATACCAAGAACATAGATCTCGTACTATGAAACACAACTTCTCCTTAATAATACACAGCTGAATGATCTCATTAAACTTTGGCAAGCCGTTCATATGTCTGTGAACTATCAGCATCCCTTCACTGTAATGTATGCCATTGCAAGTCACTTTCTTTGCAAGAGGAACTTCAGAAATATCTGGATATCTTTCTTTCAGAGCAGATACAACACTCTCATTAAGAACATCGACAGGCATGACAGATACATTTTTAACTTCCAAAGAACTATGATTGGAGGACTTTGTATAGTAGGCAATCATGAACTGGTGTTTAACAGCTAGTGAACGAGCAATGTTTTTGAAGCAATTTGTATGACGGGTAACTTGTTTAAAGAAACTATGTTTCGCCTCAAATCGTATTGTCCACAGTGCAATGAGAGGTCCAAAGCATCGAATCATATGCGGATAGTGTTCTAAATAATGATGTTTTGGCAGGAGCTTGACAGATGGAAAGAGATCAATGTAGAGCTGTCTGTGATCATGAATCTTTGCCTCAAGATAAGCTATGGTTTCATCTGTGTGGATGGGGGCAACAACCAACTCAACAATGTCTTTTAGGTATAGAATTACCTGCCATGCTGGCTCATTTTCTGGCAAAAGTGTTCCAATAATTAAAGGAAGCAATCTTATTAAGGCCCAGTTTTCATGAGCATTGCCCCCTATTGTGTTGTTAGATGAATAAGTACGCGGTATAGCATGAGGGCGATTGGTTTTGTCACTAAATTTGTAAGGAAATGCTTGGATCAATGTATTAAGGGTTTCAAGTGTAAAGTATTTTTTGGAGATCAATAAACCAATACAGCGTGCCAGTTCAGTGGGAACAATACCTTCAAAGATATCATGAAGAATATCAGGGGGATAACCAGTGCAGACATGAAAATATGATAGATGTTCTGTTAAAACACAAAGCTTTTTTACACCATAGCAATGAGTTGCATTTTCTTGAGCATGACGGACATGAACTTCATGGGCTTCTCTGGTTCGAAGTTGGAAACTGTGAGACATTACATCCTTACTCTGAAATTCTGATTTGTCTCCTGTACAAAACCTACATACAGACCCACTAACAAAGCTCTCGACAAATCCAGCAAGTCCGTGTGCTGCAAGATTGTCCGCTATGACACACTGGACAGAGCCTTTTACAAACTGACCAAGCTGAGACACAAAAACACCATGCTGCTCTAAAATAATCAAGTCCTGCAGGAGAGGTTCCAAAACCTTTGAATAACCAAAAGACTTGGCATCATCAGATTTGCACAGAACTGCTAGGTAGATTGAGGTTAGTGCCGAAGAGAAACCTGGTGGTAAATTGCCTAAAACCCAATAGACACCACAGAGCTTGTGCTTCTTACGAGATGTTCCAAGTGGGTTACAAATCTCAAAATCATCAATATAAAGATGTACTGCAATTCTCAAGTCTTCGCAACAGAAAAAATGGTTTTGCTTATAGTACTCGCCGTCTCTTATACATCTGTACTCTTTGAGAGAAATCAGTTGTTGGTTTTGGCCTCTTTGAGTTTCAATAAGTTCAAGAGTATATTTCTGAGAAAGTAACAGTTGCAGAGATTGTAAGAATGGAATATACTGAAACGTTCTTTTGCTTGACGCATCTAATATGTACTCTACTGGCTCTACAACACTAAAATAAGAACGATAATACTGTGTTCTTCTATATGCTGTAGCTAAAGGGCCATCACTTGCTATCGCTAAGCAAAAAGGATTGGATTTACATACAACAGAAGAAATTTCATCAACTACAGACTGTTCAATTTGAAGATTTCTATTTTGAAAAATCTCTGAAATTATTGTTTTTGTGACAGGTAAAGATGAAGTACTCAGTAAGTAATGAAGCTCTGAAAGGAGTTCATCAATTACTGTCTTTGGGACATGAACAATATTTTCCAACTTCAAAAGAAGACAAGCAATTTTTTCTTCAAAATAATCTGAACCAAGCAATTCTGCCGAAACATCACAATTTAAGTCGTCATGCACATAATCGGTGTCTGCAGAGTGAGTCAGATATTCTGCAGAACTATCTGACTGGGATTGGTGACCACTAGTGCAGATTATATCAATTCTAAAATCAGTCAATGAGCAATTATTGTGTTTTCTATTTTTGTGTGTATGAAAAGTACTATATATGTTTGTTTTAAATTTACAATCTAGAAAGACACATTGGACGGTTTCATGATGCCTGAGATGTTTGTTAATGTGTTGAAAAAACTCTCGTTCAGATGTCAGTTGTCTATACGAGCACACATGACACTGGAATGTAATTAATTCAGTTGACTTCTTACTTGTCTGTTCAGAATGATTTTTGTAGATGTGATTTACCAGCTGACTCCACAAAGTAAATGTACACGGACAACCTATATATGGACACGGAAAGCGATGACTGCCCCCTAAATGCCCATGAGTCTGCCTATAATGTTTTAACAACAAATACCTGCTAGATAACTCCAAACTGCATGCTTTGCATGTCCACATACATCAACCTGAAAAAGACAAAAGCACAGAATTATCACTTAAATAAATGCAAAGAATACAGATTATCAAGTGCTAAGAGAAAACTAAATCTATACTTACCATTAATAGGATGTTGTAACAGATAACTTGGTGACTTGGAAGTGATAACAGGGATGATCACTCTGCAAAACATGGAGACAAATACATTATAGTTAAATTAAACATACTAGAATAATTGGTAGAAGTTTATTTAAATTAAGTCAAAATTGCATATGACGAAGCCTAAAAATGTAAATGAACTTAATGTCATGAAAAATATTCTGGTTAAATCTGTCAAATATATGCTAAAAATCAGAAAGTATGAAACTACAATTAATATTATTTTATTAATGGACTACTTAAACATTTCATTAATAGTCTACTTATATACATATACATATATATACACACACACAACAGGTTTTTAACTCACACTATTGGTTTCAATAATTAACCCGTTAATATTTATTAACGCAGATTAATCACACGTCAGAAACGACCGTCTTCCAATTTGTGTTTTTACAATCATGTCTAAAAATACGTGCGACCAACATTTAGCCTTGAACGCACATTGAAAATGTGAGGACAGTGCAGCAATGCGCATCATAGGGCCCTGCTAGTTTGCAGTTAGTAACCAGCCGATTTAGCATCATGGCGCCTTTTAGCGATCTCTCTGAAAGTACATTAATTGATCAATTTCTTGCTCACTGTGAAGAAAAAGCCATAACCTTCTTTCAAAAACCTACTGGCTCAGAAGCAGTGCTGCAGCATGCTGTTCGTAATACGGTAACAGCTACAGTATGCTAACCAAGCTAGTCCGCCTTTTTTTTAAACTAGAAACACACGACGTTTACACTATTACAGTAGTTATATATAAAACCGTGTAACTTAATGGACTGATACTGCCTATACTATCATCAGCAAACCCGTAAATTCAAAGATACTTACCAGAACTCAATTTTATTTTCAAACCCGATGTTCGACGTACAGCTTCAGATAGTGCGGGAAGGAGTGGAGGAAGTGCAAATGAGCGCGTTGGAAAATACGCATGCGCACGTGAAGGAGGGCAAAATAAAACTCATTAATATTGTGTCAATGGATCTTAGGCTGTTTGCTATGAAATAATTTTACTTAACATAAACTAAATTTAAATATTGTTATAATGAACCACTCAATTTAAGTAAGATGAATTAAATCTAAATGTGTCACCTTTAAGAGGGGCTAGAATCCTTTTTTTGAGTGCATATATGTAATCCTTCCTAAAAGAAATAACTGTAATTAATGTCTACTTTTAGTGAAACTATTAGTTAAAATTTAACAATAAAAATTAATATTCACACTTTACTCTTTGATATATATACACACACACACCTTTTAGTATAAGTATTTATTTACTTTTACCCACAATTAGAATGTGATTTCGTCAATACCATCAGCAGAAACATTTTCTGATAAAAAAAAAAAATTAAACACATTAATTATAATGAATACATTTCTTTATTTTTTTTCATTATAATATGGTTACAGACTGCAGGATGCCTATACGACATAAAATCATGTGAAAAGCATATTGATAAAAACCTGAAGTACTAACTCAAGTATTTAATTGCTCTGCAAAATTCCTTAACCTGGCACGCCTCCCTGCTCCGACTTCATGTCGCATATTAACCTTGGAAGATGCAAAACATAACCAGATCAGAATGTACAATGAATGATATCAGTCGTGTCACCTAAAGCTCATTAAAAATTCAGTGATTCTAGCCGAGCAGCACGCTTCATTTTTGTTTTTATGGGGTTTTTTTTGTTTGTTTGTTTTTACCTTTAGCGCTGGTATGTCCTGCACACCAAATATCCAACAGGATAGTAAGTTACATGGAGAAAAAAAAAAGTCAAACACTTATACTCACATGTCAGGTCTCAAAGTGAATATTCTAAATTATGAATAAACAGAGAGTACTAATGAATGTGGCATGTCTAACTCAAGTTCCAAGAAATTCATCAAACACTCTCCTCTGTTTGGATGAAAGTCTCACTTTGAGAAGTGGAGAGGGCATATTGCAATGCTTAGCAATCATAATCCGCACTACGCTTGCAAGAGGTTTCATCACCAGCATTCCCTCCCTATTACAAAAAGGGGGGAAAATATATTGATCTTTTTCCCTCTCTTCCTTAAGGCATTTCTATTTCCCAGTGCAGCTTAAGCAGCATTTTTGTGGACAAATCCTGCATTTATTTTTCTTTCTGGAGGCTATTAATTGTCCTGAATAGGCATAACTACTCCCAAGATACCACTATGTTGACATAAAGAGATGTTGGTGGCCAGAGCGTACTCTATGCAGGGTAAAGTCTTGCCTCGTGTTTCATCAACCTCACATATCCTCTTCCACCCCATACCGCTGGCCCATTCCAAACACCGCCGACAGTTAGGAATCTTACTTTCAGTTCACCTATACGACATCAAACCTTTTTTTAAAAATTATTTTTGTTTATTAATGAAAGAAGACATAACCCTTAGAGCAACCACCCGTCTGTGCCCAAGAGCCCTGCCCGGCCTATTGCACGCTTACATGGACCATCATCTTTCCTTGTTACCTGCAGAGAAAGGCAGAGATGGGCATTGCGCTTTATTGCAAAGCTGCACTTCAGATGTAGGGCTGCCCCATCTTCCAAACACATTTCAGCGCCCTGATCGCATGAACAGAGATGATGAAATAAGTTGGATATCTGAGCAAGAATGAGCAACTTCTATCTTTTCGAGTCCTGCCTATATGTGCTCAATAGTTTCCAAGGTGACTTTTCAAATTACAGAGGCTCTCTATGGATAATTCATTACACGCGCCCTTTATAAGTGAGTACTCTAATAAGCTGTAAATCTCATCATGTCAAACACAGGGAAACAAAACACGGCTGTCTGCCCAGAAATAACAGAAAATAATCTGAAACAGGATAAAAAATTTAAGGAAGCAACACTCCTCATAAAAAAGCTAAAAGCATTTAATACATAATTTATCAATCAAAATGTGTACTTCAAATGCTTTTTAGACCCATATTTTCCCCCCTTTCCACCAAACCAAAACCACATGACCCAATTTAAGCATTTGTAAACAGGCATCAGAAACAATTTCCAGATATAACTGCTTATCGAGCAATTTTTAATGGCTTTGACATGGCAGTTGACAGCACTTAGTCTAAATGCACTCGCCTCCACTTTGTTGATGTGCATCATGAAGACGCTGCAATAAAGCCACATTCTCGACTGGATGCTGATGAGGTTATAGATGAACACATGATGGTCATCACTTGACGTGTGATGAGCGGCTCGTACGACAGCAACAATTTGGTCAATCTCCTTTTTTTAACCGGAGCTTGATGATAAACATCGACCCTTTTTTTTCCCAGCGACCAGACCTTTGTCCGGCGGTGCCATATTTCGGCGTGGATTTCGAGAAGACATCATAGTGATGATTCAGCATGATAAAAATGTCGCTCCGGATTGTAGGCTTAAAAAAAAAATAACAATAAAATATCGCTGATGTGAACTAATAGGCTGATATAATAAACCCAAGGACGGCGGGTGTTATTTAGCGCTGCCATTGTTAAAATTCAAGTAAATGAATTGTCACCCTCAGGTGAAGCGGTTCAGCATCAATCGATAGCTCGGATGTTATATCTAAACATGCATCAAAAAGACAACACCACGCAGAGATGTATAATCATCTAGTTAAAGGATATGTCACAGCAGAACCAACCTGATCTCGCTAAATCGCTGGCTCGGATCGCGCTCGCTCCTTTGCACAACGAGCGATGAAGCAGCAGGTTTGACCAGCAAGAAGCGCATGAGTTGACAAACCACAAAGAAGCGCTGTGGTATAGTGGCTAGCACACGAAATACCCTGTTAAACAAAATATTCTCTCTTTTTTTTTTTTTTTTTTTTTTTTGCAAAAGCAACAAACACTACGGCATCCGTGGCATTCCAGGACTCCGGTCTCCTGCCTTTCAGCCCCAGTTTGTCAAAGTGGCAAACTCCCCGCCTACAAAACAAGCGAGGAAATCCCCGTTCTAACCTGCCCACTAGAGATGTAGCAGGCAGCACGGCGGCGAGCTGCTCCTCAGCCGGGGAAATTCACCGCTTGACACGTGAAACGAGCCGCAAGAAAACCCACACCGTGTCATTTTTCTGCGGCTTGTGATTTTAAATATTAGCTACCAGCTATCCGAGCCATTTTTAAGCATTTCAAAGCTTAACTCGTGGACGGCTTCAAAGTAAAATCCGTAGGTATACGAGTCGTTTCGCTAAATTGCCCGGATATTTTAGTCTGAAATCCATCTTCTGCTACAACCCGCGCTAATTTTGACAAGCTAGCTATGCTAACCGCCTGTCAGCGGTGAGGCAAAGGCACGCAGACTCAGCATAACAACAGTCTTCCAGACCCACCTGACTATTAAAAGAAGAGTCCCTCTGAAGCCGTCAAACTCCTCCTATGAACCCCCCGAGCAGACGGCCGGGCATTAGAGGCACTTTGAATTCCGGTTTGACTGGGGAAAAAGCGATTTTCAGACATGGGCTCACGCGCTCCTTGTTGATTCCTTTCTTGTACCGAAGCCAGACGTCATCGTGCTTTGTCACGTGGTTTCATTCACGGTCGCTCTTCTTTGCTCAAAGGAAAAGGAAAATCTATAAATAAACGCAATTTTCCACGTTTACAATTACTTTTGAATATACTTTTAAGACCTTGTAATATAATGTAAACATTTATTTACATACATAATAATCAACAGTTTAAATGTAACTTTTAATCAAATAAAATGTATATTTACTGTACCGTCATGTTTGATGTTTACCTAAGTCCACTGTATATATTGTAACTGTACTTAGATGCACAGAAACTTTGAGACAAAAAACAAATCGATGAAAGTCAAACATTTAACAATGGCAAAACTTTTATTGTAGGAAAGAAAATTTCTTAAAAAAAAAAACATGTGTACCTTTATGGTTATTTGTTTACACCATCTGGACAACCTTCTGACCCTCCACGATTATGATCAGTGTTCAGTAACATATTGCAACAGAAAAGACATCAAAGATTTCTGTCTGGCACCAATCATTTCTTTTTGGTTCTAGGCTTACTACTGTTGAAGATGCTGATCGCCCCTGATCTGACTCCCACAGCATCTGCTGTCACTCCAGGCTGCTGAAGCACTTTGTCCAGAGTCGTCTTCTTAATAGCAGCTGCAGAAATCTTCTCTTGGTCTGCCAAATACTGAAGTTCCCTTTCAAAATAAAACACTATTTTTTAAACAGTTTCTATCTTCATTGCAACTCTCTTAGCGTAAATATTTGCGCACGGCGCCATCTGGTGTCTGAATGATACACATCACAAGGACATCAGTGTGTGCGCTTGATTTTTTTTTCTTTTTATGTTATCAACTTACCTTGTCCTTACACAAGAAGCCTCCACAGCATTTATAAGGAGACTTCTGAAGCCTCCACTCTCCATGACATGAAGAGCATGAATGGTGGCGCCTCCTGGTGAACACACATTGTCCTTGAGCTGCCCAGGGTGTTGCTCCGAATCAAGCAACATTCGAGCTGCACCCTTATGAAGGAGTATTTAAAAACAAAAAAAATTAATCAACTTATGATGTCACATACAACTAACTTCACAATAGAAAATGTGCTAAGGATTAGCCTTAATAAATAATAATGGGATTAAAAATGTCAAAAATCAATTTTGAAGAATATATTGCTTTTCTTAAACCACAGATGGTGGTAGACACATGAAAAAGGAGAACATTTTTTTGTATTGTTAAATCATGGTTGTACCAGCAGGGCTTGTGCTCCAAGTCGTACAGCCAGTCTCCTCGGCAGCCCCATTTTCACTCCACCATCAGCGAGAGCATCGACTGCCGTGAATGCCTGCAAAGACAAAAAAACACAATTAAAATGATAGAAGTACCACGTCTTTAACAGGTCTCATTTTTCATCTTTTTCTCAGGTAAATTAACTGGACAATCTAAAGCAAGGATAGGCAACCCCAGGCCTCGAGGGCCGCAGTGTCTGCATGATTTCCAGATATCCAAGCCCTACTCATGACTGATTACCTGGTTCGGGTGTGTCCAGCCAATTAGAACATGCCAGAGTATGTTGGAAAACATGCAGTAATGCAGCTCTCAAGGCCTGAAGTTACCTGTCACTGATCTAAAGGATAACTGGCTCACATAAGCAGGGCCACTGCCACTCAAGCCGGTGACGGCATCAATCAGGTCCTCCTCCACTTCAGTGCAATAGCCAACACTGGCCATTAGCTGTTCCAAAAGCTTTCCGTCCTCCACGTCCGCGTGTGTGCCTGTGGCATACACAGTGGCTCCTTCTCGTACAACCACTGGAGTGTTGGTCATGCAACGCATCACTTTTGGAGAGGTTTGATACAGCTGCAGCTTCTGAAAAACACAGCAAGTCAATATTTTATGAAAATTTGAAATATCTAACTAATGTTTGCTTGTTTTATATGGTTTGCAGTTGATAGTTTTTCAATTTTGAGCGCTTTATCTGGGCTGCAAGGTGGTATAGTGTTTAGCACTGCTGCCTTCCAATGAGAGGGCCTGGTTAAATTCCTGGATGAATCCTTTCTATAAGGAGCTTGCATGTGTGGGTTTTCTTCAGCCGCTATGGCATCATTCCACAGTCAAAAACATGCTTCGCAGGTAAGGGGGAACTCTTAATTGTCCCTTAAACATGAGAATGTCTGGTTGTCTGTCTCTATGGGGCCCTGTGATGAACTGGAACATCATCTAAGACAGGGGTGTCCAAATCCAGGCCTCGAGGGCAAGCCTCCTGCTGGTTTTCCAGAAACCCTGCCTTATCTGCTGCTGATTACCTGGATCAGGTGTGTTTAACCAATAAGGGGCTTCAATGGAAGGTTGGTCTTAATCAAAAATGTATCTTTAACCAAAAAAAAAAAAAAAAAAAACAATCTTTTTGGGTGAATAAATTGTTCCAACTTAGTTTAAATCTGTCTGTTTGCGCTTCACCTTAATCCTTTTTTATTTTGTTATTACATTTTTTTAAACAATCTGGACCAAATATTGGGATGTCTGACAAACCTTGAAGGAGAACCAAACTATGTTTACTCTGATTTCACCCAGAAGATTTGAAAACTGTTAGTACAGACTGTATGTTGTGTGCGTTTGTTGTGCTCCAATTTAACAGAGTAACATCATTGTAGCGCAGAGACGGAGTAACCTTTAACCCAATGTGTATTGTGGAAGATGTAGTGCAAAACCGACGTTGATGCCAGACAGACTCATGTCTCTGAGCTTCATTGTTTTGTTCACTTTTTCCACTGTCAGAAACCAGAAACCACGGAAAGCTACATCGCTTAACATGAGCTTTAGCTGTTATTTTTGTAGGAACTGAGAGGCTTTATTTGCCATATTCGAACAAGGAAGTGAGGGCGTCAACCACTTCTGATTGGTCGCACTGATGATGTACGATTAAGCCTCCAATAACGTTTGGCAGAGACAGTTAAAAGGGGCGGGATTCTTCCAAAATGGCAATTGGTAAATGTTTTTAGATCAGTGAAAATTAGTAATTTTCCACATTACACCTGGTCATCTCTTGCAGCACACTAGGCTCACCGGTTGAAAAATACAGCTCTAACATTAGCTGGGTATGCCCCTAATTCTGAACAGCATGTGTGTACATGCTATAAATCTGTTTTTGTTTTTTTACATTTTTGATTACACCCTGTTATTAGATTTTTGTTTACATGTAAAAACAGGTTTATTGTGCCTTCAAAAAATGTGTGATTATAGGAGATAGACATGATTTTAGATGAACTGTAAAGTTTCATTTGTGATGAGAAACCTGCAAAATTTAATGGAATCACTCACCTTTTCTATAGAGCTGATAGTGACGCCTGCAGCACATGACACAATCAGGTGTCGATCCTCAATGTCAGGCCCAATTTCATCCAGGACAAAAGGAATGATGTGAGGTTTCACAGCCAAGAACAGGACATCACTTTTGTTTACTGTCTCCTTGTTGCTGGTTGTGAAATTTATGCCCAGTTTCTGAAGAAAAAAAAGCATATAATTGGCACACATTTTTCCATTAATGATAGGGAATTCCAAATATGCACCAATAGAAATGATCCAAAAATAATAAGTGTTTACTGACCCGCAGCTGATGTACTGTGGGGAGGTCGGTGTCTGGAGAACTAGCTGTGATTCTGTGAGTGGCAATGACTCCTTAAGGGGGTAAATGGCAGGAAAATGTTTGAATATACAGACAGGGTCCATCAATATGACTGTACAGGTCTAGGCCAACAAATCACCTGCAGCAGAAAAGCCTCGCACCAAAGCGTGGGCTAGCTGTCCCGCTCCTATGAAGCCCACACTCATTCTGGCTGTGAACGCACAAACATGAACATGACAACATATATTGCACTTAAATCTTCCTTTTCTTGCCACGTGGGTGGATAAGTCCGCAACAAATAAGCATCGCGTTTTGTTGTGGTGCTCAGGAGTAAACGACGCCTTACTTCCTCATTACCCAACGATTTTTTTCAATAAAAACATGATCTATTTTTCACCTAGTTGTTTTAAAGAAATAACAAGTTGCAATAATAATAATATTGATAAAATAAAATACTTTTAAGGTGACCGGTTGATTCTTTAATAAGACGCAGAAGAATGTGAAACGAGCTTACCGTGAAGACTTCCGTCTAAGTGTAAAACCACTAAATACTGGCAGGTGAGGGAGCCAATTAGATTAAAGCTTATACCTACGTCATAAACGATTAGCCAATAGCTGCAAAGGATGTGCTGGTGGGCGGCCTGTTGCTTATTACATACAATTACATGTGGTCCAGTGACCTAAATACAGCAAAGGCTCAGACTGTTCTTCGTTTTGTGCACATTTAGGATGAATTTTTACCGTTTTTATCATGATAAAAGAAAGTTGTAGCAACCACATTAGTCTTTAAAACTGAGTTATTGGCAAATTATTCTTTTCTACCATAAAAAGATACATAATAAAAGTGGCTCATGTGGATACATGAGGGACAACATGTTATTCAAGGGAGGTATGTAGTTAGTAGGGCTATAACAATTGATTCATTGATATTTATACAATTCAACCAGATTGCTCTGTCTGAGGCAAGTTGCTAATAGAATTGATGTATACCATTGTGTAAAATTATTTTAAAAAGTTAGATAAATTGATTAGAATAAATACTGGAAAATACCATTTGGATTGAGGTTTTATTTTTACTATAATGTAAAAACAACCAATGGCTGGAATGGCAGAAAAACAATTATCACACTATCATTACAGTCCAATGTGTGGAAACACATTTTGCAAAGACGTGACCATAGAGTGTGTTATGGTATTCTAAAAATGTTCTGTTTGTGTTATTTTGATGTGAAAAAACAATTGTGGACTAAACTTTAGAAAACTAAAGTGTGAATTAATTTGCTGTTAATTCTTGTTTGTTTGCACACATATTTGATTATCTTGCAAGATATACAAGAAATCTGGAAAACTTCACCTGCACTGTTCAGTGCCACGTATTTATATGTAAGTCACACTGGTTGAATATTTTGGCTAAAAAATGTTCAGGATCAATACTCTGTTAGTATAGTTGATACTTTTGAGTGTTGTTTTTGGGTAACCTGATAAATACATTTTAAGTTAAACACTAAGTTAATTTCAAAGCTCTATAAAAAGAAGTGGATGCAGAAGTGAGAAAGCCCAAACAAAACACAGTATTTGATTTTCTGATTTATTGTTGTAATTTTAAAAATATGTTTAATTTAAAAGAAATGAAGGCCAGACACACATTTATCCCATAATTAGATGTCATAACAGACTTTATTATAATTGAAAGTTTCTGTGTATTGCTTGTTTGTAACTGTGAAATGATTTACTATTAATCACAAACATAGCCTTCCTAAACTTAAATATATGATATAAAATAACCCAGAACAAAAGAATAATACATTTCTCAAAATAACAGCAAAAATCTACATTCATATAATATTTGTTGTGAAAAACTATGACTTTTCATTTAAACAAAATGTATCATTTAATTAATTTGCTACATCATGATAATAACACTGATTTACTCAAAAAATACTGCAATGATGCTATAAACATCACACACTCCACATCACAGCAGTGTCGTGGATGCTTTTCCTCTTGAGATGGATGTGCTGCTGTGATCATCTAAGCACGGAACTTTGTGGGTTTTCAAGTGGAGGCCAGAAATAGACAAAGTCTGTGATGTGTGCAATACTGCGTCAAATGAACATTTGGTACAAAATGGACACTTTAATTAAGAGTTGGCATATATTTGTGAAGCTGGGTTCAATTGTCAGTAGGTCCTTCACATGTTTGCTTCTATGGCCAACAGGATTGAGGCTTTTCACGCAGCAGAACCGGAGATGAAGCGAATCCTTTGGGAGTAAATAAGGTCAACAAAGTATAATATGAGATTGACATTGGTAAAAACTGCCACCACCAGTTTACTGTCCCAAGGGCATTCTCCACGTGGGCAGTCCTCAGGTCGAGTGGTAGTGCCATACTTCTTATCGAAGCTGAAGATGGGCCAGATCAGTGCAGTACTGAGGTAGAGGATCACGGCAAAGAAGGTGTACACCACCACAAACCGGTCAAATGGGAACCTTAAAGCAGAGGTTCTGCCGGACACTGTCAGTACGATCACTATCACGGTGATGGAGAAACACAGACTGTACACAACCACACAGTACTGCGTGGCAATGTAGTTGGTGTACTCACTGTCATTGGCCAGAGCCCCAAAAATAATGCAGGCCACAAAAGCCTGCACCACCTTAAGCAGACCAGACACTGTGGCCATGTAGCCCACCACAGCTCCAGGTTTTGCTTGAGTCAGGAAAACCTCCACTCCGTATGGAAAGCAGCAGATGCTGGAACAAACCGTGACTGCGATGCGGTAGATTTGAACCTCCCATTCCTCATCGGACCACTCGATTTGGAGGAAATAGACGGGGTAGACAACTGAGGCGGTGATGTACATGAGTGTTGCCAGCATGGCAAAAGCCACAGTGAAGTTATCCCAGGAGATCGGCATACAGGTGTGGAGACGGGTGATGTCCAGGGTGAATACAACCAGCGTGACTGCGAAACAGAAGCACCAGACAAACATGCAGAAGGTTCCATAGGTGGCACTGTAGCCCGCACCGTGGGACACAAGAGCCATTATGGTGCAACCAAGTAGCAGTTGACACATTCGGGCTGCTCCCAAAGGTGACAGCACAGCCTCTTTGTTGAGGTAATGTCCTCCATGAGAATCCATAGTTTGTCTTTCTCTGGGGAGATTTCTTCCTGCTTGTATTCTTGCCGCCTACTCTTTTCTCTCACATGGACCTCGCCCTTTACTTGGTTTCCTTTTATAGATGGGCCTTATAATTATGAAGGTCTGAAACTTTTTTTTTTCCCCAAGCTTGATTTGTAATTAGAGCCTTGTGCTTAAGATCAGGGTACATTTATGGAGAAAAACTGCACAGCAGCTTGAAAAATAAAGTCAAAACTTAATAAAAAACGTTTTTTAAAGTCTTTAAGCATCCAACTCTGGCATCAGACAATCTATTTCTGAAACATTTCATATGTTGTGCCTCTCAAACCCGTATCAAAATGTCTCACCTAACAGTCTAGTTTAACATTAGTGCACATGTTCTTTCAAATGTAAAATTTCCATTGCTTACTCGTCACCTGCTGCATTCAAGTCAAAATAAACTCCAGGTCTGTTTTTCCTTTCTCTTTAAAGCGGTCTTGAATCTTCCAGCTGAAGCTGTTCTTTCCAACAGGTGGACGAGGTTTTTGTCCTGTCAGTCAAATCGTGCCTCTTCTTCACTTTTGGTCCTTCAGATTCCGACTGCTCTTTGTCTTGCCTCTTCTCCTTCTTTTTGGTTTTTGGATTTGGCTTCCCTCTTCTCTACCCGAACAAGCACATCCTACTCCTCCTGTTCGCGTCAGTGCGCACTGCCATGGGTGGATATTTAGAAAAAAAAATCTGTGATTGAGGCCAGGGTTAAGGGCCTTGCCAGCACTATAAATAGGGGGTCTATATTCCACAGAGGGGTGGAAGGCTGCATGTGGCTGGCAAGATGGGAGTCGTATTTCTTGAGAGCACACAGAGGCTGAGTCAGAAAGAAAGCGGCATTTACACACTGTAATGATAGAGAGGGAAGTTAAGACTCCCATTAGAGACATAAATTACATACAGGTTGAGAGCGTTGATTATACACAAGTGAAAGATTTTGCTTCCATATGTGCAATGGAGGTAAAAACGAATTAGCAGTTACTTAGGGAACTTTGAGAAGGGGTTTTAGGATGCAGTATTCCTGAATTGCAGAGGTCAAGATGTCTCCCACAAAATGTCATCACTTTGAAGCCGATGCTGAGGAAGTTTGGATGACATTTTAAGATTTAAATTCTACAAATATATGAAAACATGTGTATGTAGCTATTTTTAACTTGATTTAAAATAATTTTCTCTTGCTAATCTTTAGCATCCCAACTGAGAGTCTTGGTTCAAATCCCACATGGGTCCTCTGTGTGGAGTTTCAACATTCTATGTGGGATCTATGGAACGTCAGAAGAAACTGGAGACTTAAATTCTCCCTTAGGTGTAAATGGTTGTCTTTACGTGTACTGGATTGACAAACTGTCCAGAGTGTACTCTGCCTTCCCCCACGAGTGGCTGGTTTAGGCTACAGCATCCCCATGACCCCAAAAGGGACTAAACAGGTTTAGAAAATGGATAGATGGTCCTAGGGGAGGAATTTGCCTCACTTGATGTGTCTGACTCCAGCAAAATATTGTCATATTTGAAAATCTCTGCATGTGCTGTCATTTGTTGAGCTGTATGATGGGTAAATTCTCAGTTTTGAAGGGGCAGAACTTGCTTTATGTCATATTTATTTCTAGTCCAGCATCATTTATTGTCTTAACTCTTTGGGTAACAGCCAACTATCAGCTCATAACTCTTAATTTTGCTTTCACAATTTGTTTTTTTTCAAATCTATTTTATTTTAATTTATGGTCTTTTTTTCCCCAACAACTTTTCTTCTTGCCAGGATGCATTTCAACAAAAAAATGTTCATGATCCGTTTCTTTTCTGGTAAAATGAAAGTTAATTTTTTTTTTCTCAAATAGAGAGGATGCATTTCAATGAGCAAATTCAAACAATGTAACTGAGGCATAAAAAAACAAACAAACAAATGTTGTCTTTACAGGGGATCAGAAACCCAACTGAGAAAACCTAACAGGACGACGTTTGCCGTATGGCAGCTTGTTGTTCCAATGAGTTTGATTGAAATATACTGTAGATTGTAACTTAGTGTGTAACACACAAGATGCATGTGGTTTGAAACTGGGTTTTTTACATGTTTTGAGGGGTTATTTTATATTTGATTTTTATCTTTCTGAACATTTTCCCAATCTGAGAGAAAAGAATTTCCTAAAAAAATATTCGAGTGGGAAGTATAAAAATATTCAAATTTTTTTTAAAGGAACGACCTGGAGTTCCTCCATTTTTCCCTATCTTCTTATTAAAAAAAACTGTATTTTATATTTATTTAAATTGTAATTTTTGCTTTTTGTCAAAACATATTTACTCACAGACACTAATCCAACCTGCATTGTAGTATTTCTGTACCTTATGTGCCATTAAAACCATTTATTTAGTCAAGAGAATTAATATGGTAAAAAAATAAAGCTGCAAAAATTTACTTTGTAGTGTATGTAATGTCTTTTTTGTCTGTTACAAAGACATGCAATCAACACAAAGAAAACAACAGCACTGTATTTACAATTTACAAAGAATCACTTCTCTGTGAAAATAGCACTTATAAATATGATTTACATAACAAAATAAATATGTAAATTACCAATGTAGGTTGAGTTTTATCATTTCTGTTAAAAAATATGTTACAGAATAAAATTACAATTAGTAATACTTCTCCATTTTTTGTGTGAAGCGAGTTCCTTTAGAACACCATATATAAAGACATTACAAACATCATCGTCATTATATTAAAAACATCTCTATCATGAAATATGAGGGAGTTAGAAGAGCGAGCACTTAGAAGAACCTATACAAATACTCAAAAAATGTACAATACACAATATTTGTCTCCCTTTAAGTGTTCATTGCATTGAATTTGAAGACAGCTGAATGACTGAGGTGACCTAAAACTAATGTTTTTCCTGCGGAAAGCTGTGAGCAGTTCTGTAATGAGAAACTAAAGGGGGATTTTAGATATTTAGTGTATCTGTAAAGAAAATATTTGTATATACACTTTAGCACCATAACAAAATATGATGAAAGTCAATATAATTTCATATTTAAATCAGAAAAAAATAGGTTTTAGTTAAGTACACAGGGAAAATTCTGTGTTGTCACTTGATCAAAATAAAAATATGAGGAATTTTACTTTGGATATCTATATTGGCAAAAATGATCTTTTTTTTTCTTTTTGTTCTGGATTAAATTAAGTTATTTTAAGTTATCATCTCAATTGAAACAAATTCTCAAAACAATATATTTGAGTAGAAATCAATTGTATTTTGTCCAAATTAGATACTTTTACCAAATTGTTCTTTTAAAGCTTTCTATATTTATCACATCCAGAAACATGATTCTAACTTTACTTTTTTCTCAATTAAGTTAAAAGGATGAAAGAACAGGTCAGTTATTCACCTTACAGATGGACTATTGTTTGTGATTTTTTTAAATTAATTTATATAAAATAAAAATAGTTTTAGGATCCTGTGGAATTTTACCTGGAGTGAAAGGATTTTAAAAAATGGGAAAAGCATTATAGAATGAATGGTTTGTGAAAGATGTTTGGAGGTACATGTCATGGGAGACCAGCCAGAGACGCCGGCCAGCTTTGCTTGGTTTTAGCTTATGTGCTTGTGTGAGACAAGCCATTTAGCTGCCGCTACTGAGCATGCCCAGTAGTTTGCTGGGGTCCATGCCCTGTTGCTGGGCCATCTTTTGCACATCGAAGCCCATGTGCATCAGGAACTGAAAAACGTTCATCTCTTGCCCTGTGAACTGGTCTCGGATTGTGGGGCAGGTGGGGTTGCAGTGAGGCCATGGGCAGCTGTCGATCAGATGTACCGGGCAGGCTTTGGGTGGAGCCTTGTTGTTCCTGTTGTCTTGGAGGCTGCGGTCCCAGCAGTGCAGGGCTCTGGGTAATGAAGTGCCTTTAACCTGAACGTCGATCCAGTAGCTAGAATGCAACACAAGAGGGCGCTGTCAGCTAACAATTAGAAAGATTTCAGACCAAAATCACCCTCATGGAACCAATGTGGTTTCAGAATTAAATCCTACTCACTTTCTGGTGATAACTTCATGGGACAGGCATGCTGGAGCAAACATGGCCCTGTTGAAAAATGTTGGTAAGAAAATCAGTAAACTACTTCTTCTTGAATGAGAAAGGTGTAGAGAGTTATGGCCTTACGGGACGTCTTTGAGTGTGTTTCTCAGCTCAGTACCCAGATTCTGGATGTAGCGCCACTGGCCCTCCTGCACAGGTTGCCCTGTTAGCTGGATATTGTCGACAGTCAACTGGGCCTCATCAAAGAGCCACTGAACCACAAATACCGGGCCTGTGCAGAGAGAAATGTAGAATATATGGTGTAAAATTATCACACAGAAAGCTTAGGCTCATAAAAATCGCATAATTGAGCAATTATGCTCCCAGCCTCACTTTTAATTGAAGGGAAGACTCTATATCCAAAGAAGCAGTTCCATTCTTCTCCTTCGTGGGTTTGTCTGCACCTCTCTGGCACCACTGCGCCCCAGTATCTGATAGATGTGTTATATTAGTTTCTTGATTTCTTCAAAAAACAATATTTATTGTTTTTTTATTAAGATTTCATACTTGAAGCCTCTTTTAATGGTCTCGGTGGGGGCACAGGCGGCAGTGTCTGCACAGTCTGTGCACTGGTACTGCTTGTTGTCCAGGAACCAACCAGAATCAGAAAGGCCTCGCACTTGGATCCCCTTGTGCCCCAAGCCCTCCAGCAGTTCAGCGACGCCATCCACATTCAGCAGAACCCCTGTGCCACCAGCACTTTTTCCGCAAAAACAAAACCCACTCTGATCAGTACACCCACAAAGAAAACCTGCAAGACTTTTTCCAAAAAAATGCCAGCATACCTGCTTCCTGCTAATAGGAGAACTTTGGCGTTGTCCAGACCTTTGTTCAGCAGATCTTTCACAACCTCTTGGATGATCAAGGAGCCCATGAAGGCATAAACATCTGGTAAAATCAAAAGACTGTGAAAAAAAGCCATCTTTTTGGTGATTGTCCTGAATGTGCGTAGCTCAAATGTCATACTTTGCTCTGTTTTTGCTGTAGCGCCGCTCCACACGTCACTGGAGCAGTATGGAATGAAACTGCACAAAGAACATAAAGTTAAAGCCGCCTGCCCTGTGATTTCAAGCATTGGTAAGCTCACAAACACACGTCAAACTTACACCATGTTTGCATTCCACCAGTGAGGGTTTTCCTCAGGCAGCGGCGACAGGATCCCTGTGCCTGCAGAGACAGAACAACGTGTATCATTAGCCATCCTGACTTCCACTCTAGACACAGTCTCCTTATATTCATCAGATGAATTACAGTCATTACAGTCAAATGATTGATGGAGGCCTCTGTGTTCCTATAGTAGAGGGCGCCAGGTAACCCCTTCCAGCAGCAACTTTACGACTGGGTGTCTGTAAATGAGCTTGAAGACATCCCATCTTTTTTAATTGTCGACATTAAAGTGACCTCTGTTTTTTTTTTTTTTGTGAGACAGGCCCCAGGTAGAAATTCCCATGCACAATTTGACTCACCTGTTTTTGTTTGGGGCCACTTGGATGAGCTCATAAACCGCCTCATGGTCTCGTACCGACTGTCACAGTTTTCCTTGTTGAAACAGTACCAGCCGCCTGGATGGAGAGGAATAAACAACATAACAAAATGCATCTTTTTCTCCCCGTTTCAAGTTAAAGGCCATTCCTACATTGTGCATAAGGAGAAATTGAATAAAACTCAGTCCAAATGATTGACCTTCAAGGAAAATAAGCCACCGCCTGCTTCCCCGAGACTCTTTCAGGTAGTATCTGGAAGAAGAAAAAGCATAAAACATTTTAATGACATTTCAGGACTGACTGATTACTTAAAAAACAAAGCTACATAAATATGATTTATAAAAAATGCAGGTAGTTTATTTTTTAGTGCCTGCATAACAAAGTATCCACAGTTAGTTCATTTTAAATGACACTGACAGGTTAAACCCTCACTATTTCTGCATGACTGATGATGACAATGGTAGCATGCATGAGCTCATTGCTTTCATGTAAACACAGATGCCCTCTTTACTTGGTTGATTGCTATCTGGAAAAAGTAGCAGAAAACAGCAAATATAAATCCACTCATGAGAACAATGAGCTTGTGTGTCTACCTCGCGCTTGGGAAACTGCTGAAGTGATCAACAGGCGATAGAAATCAAGCTTTCCCCTATGCTCTTTGTGCACAGCAGAATGGTGTTTGTTAGAACAGGTCATGGACCATCATCGTGTCCTCAAGCTTGTCATTCTTTATTCCTGACATATTGCACAGAGTCATACTTTTTACTGAAACATGAGGAATGAAACTCTTCTGCATCATTTTGCCTGTAAAACATCTTTTAAACTTCAGAAGACAGCACTAAAATGACTAATCCATGATCAGTTTGGAGTATTTTTGCATAAATTGTTGTGCAAACGCTTTATGCTACTTTTTTTTTCTTCTTTCACTTTGACATATATTCTAACAAACCTTTTCCAAAGATTCCTAAACAGCTCAGTTATTGTAAGAACCGACTTGGCTGAACTTCTGTATCACTCGCTCAAACTCTGAGTCATGCTTTGGCTTCACTTGATGATTCTGCTTTACTACTGTGGGCTTCAGTTAGTGATGCAGGCAGCCTCCTCCCACACAACAAAGTGGAGGCATCCTCCCAACGTAAATATGTCAAGCCAGAAAGGTGCTGCATCAAAGGTAAAAAATCCAAGTAATGAATTGCAATTTTTCTTTGAATTTAAGGTTACATCTTTGCAACTGTACAAAAAGAATATTTTTTTAATCCAAATATGTCATCAGATAGATTTGCATCCGATGTGACAACCACCACACTGAAGGAGGAAGGCCAACTGACATATTTGTCCGCTGCTCCTGTCCTCATGCAGAGTCTCCTGAGAGATTTATGGCACCAGGAGACGGCTCTTTCTGGATTACACTTTGAGGTTTAACGTGAATTAGACACAATTTCGAACTCATAAAAAACAAATAGCGTCAGTCTGAAGCTCAATCCATAGTTGATCCTTTACTTTACCACACAATTATAATTTAACCAACTTCAAAGAGAAACTTCTCCTCTATTACAAACTGAAGTTGTGTCAACATTAAGTAAAAGAAAAAAAATATATACAAATTTCCACACACTTTGGGAACTTCTTCTATTCTAAAATACAACAGAATTGCTTTGAAGAAGGTTTTTTAACTTTAAGTACTGGTTGAAAAATGATGTCAAACTAAATATAATGTTTGTTAAAGTAGACCTTTTCTTTTTTTTCCCAAAAAGGACTAATCTAAGAGGTGGATTCCTGTCTGCAACAAATGTTTTTGCTTGTCCTTTTAATATAAATGCAGTAATTGTACTTTTATTGTATTAAACTTGATTTCTTTCCTTTAAACTTGATTAGGACTCAAGTGCTGAGCTTTGTATTTTGTAGCTTTTACAGCTTTGCATGGGTTTAACAGCTTGTTGCTTCTAAAACTGGACAAATATTTTTTCTTTTTTTAAATAAGTAAGGAAAATAACATAAAAAACAGGTACAATACTGACACCAACGTGTGTGTGTGCCTGCAATCTTCAAAGAGGTTGGGGAGTGTAAAAAGGCAATGGGCGGAGTCTGAAAACTTCACTCTAAACTTTCTGCAGACCAATTCCTGCATTCTAATCTAGACCAAAGGAAATGAAGCATCATTCAAGTGGCTCTCCACAAATTTCACGCTTTGTTGACGCAAAGCAGCTGTCCAACCATCCTGACTGAAGCCGAGGCAGTGTCTTGTCACCTTCTTCTCTTTTGCGTGTCTAAATCCTGACAGGCTCTATGAGACCAGCTTTTCTTTCTTTTAGTTGCTGGAGAAGATGACTGCAAGGACCGCTGCGTAAAAGCGCCAAATATCTTCATTACGCACGCGGCACAGCTGACCCTGCTCTGACCCGTGGCTTCCACTTGCCACTCCACCATTCTGTTGAGCCAAATCATAAATTGGTACCTACCCCGCAGGACTACCGTCGTTGCAGGTGACGGATGTGTTCTTCAGAAAGTTCAGCTTCATGTCGTAGTCAAGCTTTTGCGCGGAGCACGGATAGAGCGACTGCGCGAGGTTTTTCACTTGTGTCATGAAGTTATCCATGTTTTCCTCCACTGCCGTGAAATCCAGCGGGAAGCTCTCCGTGGTGTCGCCCCGGTCCGCTCGATGAGTGGGAGAAGGGGGCGCGCGCCGTGGTTGTGGGTTGCGGCCACCCCGGAACCGCCGCGCGCACAGAGCGCCGGACTGCATCAGCACCAGGAGCAGAACTGATGAAACCATTCTGGTCGCTCTCATCTTCGACACTTTTTCTGCCAGTGAAAGGAAGTTTTCCTGAAGAATCTCAAGAACTTTTAACAATTACGCACACGTTTAAGGACGCGTAAACACTTGTATGTTTGCAATAATGGAAATCTAACGTCACTAATACTTAGAAAGCTTCCTTAAAAATGTGGGGGGAAAAATTAAAAAGAGTGCGCACGCTGCTCTCTTCTCCCCTGCCTTTAAAAAGACTGACTTCGGCGCTTCTGGACCAAGCGCACAAGCTTGAGCGGCAACTGTTGTGCCATGCGCTTGTATTTTATTCAAACTTTCCCCCCTTGTGTGTCTGCCCAGCCAATAAGAAGAGCGGGGCTGGGCTCGGGGTATGATCAAGCGTGGCAGACTGGAGAAAAAAATTCCATACGTTGGTCCTTTTGATCCACGATGTTTTATTTGATGTGGTGGCTTTTATTTGCCTTCAAATGCCCATTTCCCATTCCACCATAAATTTATGAAGTGAGAATACCCATCTTGTTACACACTTGTCTGAGAAGCAACTGAGGGTTTTGACAGTATTGGACTATAAAAAAGGCAAGATATAAATAAATTGTAAAATTACTTATTTTTGTGGGTTTAAAAAAATCCTATTAAATCTGTGAGTATCACAGTAAAAAACAAAATCAGCAACAAAGAAACACAAAAAGAAAACTGGGCCCCCTAAGATCAAAGCAAGCAGCACTTTCCTTCCTTATTTTGCTTCATCCATCCCATTTTTCTGTTCTATGTATTTTTGGTGAAGCAGGGCATCCTGATGGGCAGGCAGCCCTCACGCAGAATTGCTTCATTACAATTGAAGACTTCCTTTGAACAGCCTCTCATTTAAGGACACATTTAAGACAAAATGCAGCCTTTAAAATGTAAGGTTTGCCAAGGTGATGCTTTCATGATGGTGTTAACTCACCTTTCTTGGCCTAATGAAAAGTTCACTTTTCACGGAAAAAATAGTTATTGCAGTAGATTGTATTAATTTAATTGGCGTTTTCTGAGCTTTTAATCTAAAGCTTCAACTGTGTGTCATCTGTGTCATTATAAGGCAAGAAAGTGTGGTAAAATTTTTTTTTTTTAACATCAAATCCTTGTTGCAGAGTCCAGACTGATCAGATACACAAAGCACAAAAAACAGAGTGGAGTACAGCACACTCCTGTCATAAAACATCTTCTTCATCACTGCACCGTCTACTGGTTTTCCTAAACAGAGTCCAAACAGTTATGAGCCAGGTAGGATGGATCTGAAAGAACCAGCAGGACTGATGGTATTCATTGGGAACTTCAAACACATGCTTGTGTAGATTAAAACATGTGGTACAGCCCAGGAGGAGAAGCTTTGTCACAGATTGAGTCGAGTCACTTTGACCCATACCTCTCTGTTTTATCACACGTCATCTTCAAAAATGTAACCCTGAAATCACTCACAGATGGACGCCGGCCTCTGACACACTCACTACCATGAAGATGCCCCGGCTGGGAAATGTTTGAACAGCAGATGCTGGCAAACTAAGGCATCCAAATCTGTAGGATATGGATTCTTATGCAAGTATGAAACACTTGATTCTTCTGCTACTGTTGTGTTTTTCCCTCCCTTACTCTGTTCCGTGCACCTTGTTTGAACTCCAAGCACTAAGCCTTTCTGGCTTTTGTCGGTAATTCTCTTTCCCTCATTTTCTTTGTCCCCCATCCTCTTTGTGTCGCACAGATGCAAATTTAACCATGCAAAGTCTGAATGGATTAATCCTAAAATTAGGTCATTTGAAAATGACCCAGCTGTTCTGATGGCAGTCCCTCAGAAGTGCCCCCGGAGCCCCCCACCCCAATTCCAGGCCTCCTGTGAAAGTCAAAGCTTGTCTTTCATCTACGATCAGTTGCATGTGCCCTCACAGATCCACAGGTTTTACTGCTTAAGTCTGGGCTGGCAGCATTGATCATGTGACCACTGCCTGCCAGGCATGCAGACACATCGCAGCCCTGCGAGCCCCATCTACGCAGACCAGCAGCTCTGCTGGCATGTGCCCATCGTCCATCTCCTCAAGACCGTCAGGCTCTGATTTGCACATGTTGTTGTTGAGAGTCCACTCTTGATCGTCAAATCCTGGTAGTGGAACTGTTAGGTCAGGTTACATCAAAGAGATCATGAGGGATCAGCCTCTTGAAAGGGACAAGCTCTGGCTCACATCATCAGAAACAGGTGGAGGTCCTCACTGCGAGAACAAAGTAGAGATTGCCAACTTTAAAAAGTTTGTTTTCTATAGACAACTTTCTTCAAGCTCAACTTTAAATGGATTTTTTCCTCCCAGGAAGAATGCAGAAACATAATTGCAGCAGCATAAAAACAAAAGCAGTAAGCGGAGGACTTTGGAACAAAGTTTCAGCATGATATCAAATGAAGGTCACTCCAAAAAAGCCTTGGACTAAGTTCCACAAAGTATTTTAAAGTGGAAATCTCTTAAAACCAAGGACTACACCAAGGACTAAGCCAGAAGGAAATGTGTGTGGTGCAATTCAGGGGTCAGAGATTACTTAACACTTTCCTATTATTATTATTATATAAAAAAAAAAAAAAGCCTGAACTTTTTTTTTTTTTTAATTTACTGGTTGTCATCAAGAGGTTTTATTTAGTAGCTGGCTGTTATTTTAGAAAGCTTTGGCATTTGAGGGTATCAGCCCCAGTGGAAACATTTAGAGCTTGAGCTTCTGTTTTGTGTTACCTTGAGGCAAACCTTTGTAGGAAGATGCCCTTAATTTCACGTGGAAGCCTTTCTTTAAAAGCCAAAACAAACTTGTACGAAGACTTTTTGGTGGTAAAACACCATTGAGCTCCTTTCATGCGCCCTCACCATATGTTCCTGATCTTACCCAGAGAATCAGTAAACAACCTTGATCCTGACTGAAGTCAAGAGGTGCCATCTAAGATATGGACGTAAACGGGGAGTGAAGGGGAGCAGAGGAGGCAGGAGACATCTGTCGAGCAGGCTCTCCGTTTTGCAAGAGGAGCATGTCTATTGGTTTCAGATGATGTCCTGTTTGATATAAATGAAACCTTTAAAGATACAGTAGAGCAGCTTGCGATACGGGTCGGTTTGGCACTTATCAGAAAGTTCAGCTGACAGCTCAGCTGTTTGTCGTTGATGGTCACAAAGTAGCTGCTGCTGCCTGTGAGCCCTTCTGTCACATCATTCATGCTAAGTAAGATGGATGCGTGTTTGTGTCAGGGTGTGCAGGAATGTGTTGGTTCACTGGAGGATGATTGAGGTGAAGCAGGCTGTGTTGGAGGCGCTGGTGCGTGAGCACGCGTGCAGACGTCCTCCAGGAGCTTCCCATTTATGTCTGGTGCTTGAATCATCGCGGGGCAACGGTCTCTACCAGGTAGAGACAGAGGAAGGAACCGAGACCAATTACCTTTCAGAACCTGCTATTATTATCATCAGAGAGGCGGCAGCCCTCCTGCCCCGTGCCTATTCCAATCCGCACTGAGACAGAGGATGAACCGGGCTATTTAGTCAGAGAAATGCTGGCTTACGCCACAGATATTCCAGAGGACACGGAAAGGCCTTCATTACAGGTCATCAGAGTAGCGCCTCAACATATTATTCTCTTTCTGTCCTTTAACCTGACAGTCTCTGCAGGGAAGCTCTTTTGAAGTCCACACCCTGCTGTAAAACATGCTCATTATTCAATTATGCAGGAATTGTATTTGAAGCTGTTTTTTTAAGATGAAGTCTATATTGAAGCAGCAACTTTTCCCTCCCAAAAAAGGAGAAGCAAACACCTGAAAGGATTAAAATACCAACACTCACATTTAAAGCTAAATAAAATATTTCTCCCAAAATAGTAATGATCTTGGTGTTTAAGGAAACTCCAGATGATTCGGTTCAGTTACACTTTTTAATAAACGGTTTCAGACGTTTAGAGTCCTGACAGTCACCAGCTGTCTTTCATGCATCCCAATGACATCACTTAACTATTTCATTACTTTCTTTTGCTTCTTAAAACCCTGGGAGTTTTCCTACAGGAATACAAAATCTTTATTTTTTTCTTTCACACCCTTTATTCTAATAGGAAAGACATTTCAGAGACTTGATGTGTGGCATGCATATGGGGACAAATCAAGCATCATCAGGGTACTATCTAGTTTTTTTTTTTTTTTTCAGCTTGCTGGGAGAAATAAAACATGTTTTTGTTCACCAAGAACTTTAAAGAGAAAAAAACTCCTTAGAGCAAAAGATAAAGAAAAAGTTTTAACTTTCCCTTAAAGCTTTTCCTCAGTGGGGTGAAACAGCACTGATAAATTACAAGGTACCATCTAAAGTGTTTGCTTTTGCAGAAGGAAACTGCAGCGTTGGGGTGGATATTTATAACCACTTTCTCTTCCCTGCCCAGCATCAGCTTCACAAGGCGACTGCCTCGTAACCTGTAGGTCTGTGGCAGAGCTGTTTGGTGCTCCCCACATCACAAGGGATTCTGCGTTGATGCCCCGGGGATAAAGAAGGAAGTCTGCTCGTCCTGTGACTAAACACTACTGATTTTCTTTTTTTTTTTTTTAGCAAAAAAAAAAAATTCAGAGGAATGGAGGGAGTGTTTATTTATTCTCAGCCGAGAGGATGTAGAAAATGACTGTGTTTTTAGTAGCTGAAGTGGGATAAGATGTACATAAGTCATGGTTTCTCAGAACGAACTTCTCTTTGATGCATTCAGATGTAAAAAACTGATTTCATGGTCAGGTATTGTCATAAAAAACAACGACTAAGTCAACCAACGATTGTGATTTATTTTTTTCAAGTCTTCTCAGCCATTTAAATGCGTCATCCGTGAAAGACTTTTGTGGTCTTGAGGTCACCTGTGGTTGGCTTGTTGTCACTTCCTTTCAAAATAGAACTTATCTGTTTGGGAGTATCCCAATAACATAAACCTTCCTGTGTCAGGAAGCAGTGGTTTTGTGGGTAGAAGAAAGTGTTAGTCAAACATAAGGTATTAAACGCAAAACAAAAAAAAAAAAAAATAGGACATGTTGTGCTGTTTTTGTGATGACTAACAAGCCAACCAACACCTTTCGCTCTTCTGTCAAGCTGTGATCTGTTTGTCCTGGAATCTGTGGACAAGGATTCGTTTTAAACTCGGTGAAAACAGGGCAGAAGACTATAAAAGGGATCCATATCCTGTTTAGATTGCTAATTACTCTATTTTATTTGTTTTGTTTTTTTTTATGGCATAACTATGAATGCACATAAAAGAGCAGAGCTGAATTGTCGTTAAAGCAGAGACTTCAAAATAACAGAAAACATCAGGAGAACAACACGAATTCCCTCAAAATGAACACTGTTACATCTGGAGGACAGGTGTTGCCCAGTCTCTGTTGTTCCTTAGATGTATTGCTACAATACAAATTTAAGGGTATGCAAAAAGCAAATCGGTTCTGATGTATCTGGTCCGGGGAAGTGTCACAGAAGTCATACTTCCAGCTCTAAAAGAGTGGCAGGTAGTGCTGGGAGAGGACAACCGTAACGTGTGTGAAGCATAACCTGCTCTCTGGCCCTCACTTTGAAACCAGATGAAGATCGGCTGCAGCCCTGAAGTCATTACACCTTCAAAGGTAATTAACACATGGCTTTTGTTTGGGCCCGATGAGCCCCAGATTGTGTAAGTACAGATGGTCCGGGGGGCTGACAACAGATACCAAGAGCAAGGTGAGCTTGGATGTGCTTTCATGTCAGCAGGGCGTGCTTGACCTCTGGCCTCCTCTTGACCTCAAATCTAGGCTGTCAACACCACTTCCTTGAGTGCCCTGTAAAATTCAACATGTGGACATAGACAGAAGGTCTCTGGGCCTCGGCTCAACCAGCAAGTGGACCCAGCTGGCATCTCTGCTCTGCACTACTTTTTGCCAATTATGCAAATGAGGGGTTATATAAGATCAAAGTGTTTTAAAATCTATTTTTTAACTGAAGCCTTGTGAGTAAAACAGCAGCATTAGCTCATGGACACTCTGCCAGAGCAAGATCTGAGATCCGACATTGATTTCTCATCATAAAAGGGTTTATGAGTGCCTCTGCTTTTATGTTTTCAAACTACTTGGCACTTGGAGGTGCATTACCTAACTCATCAGGTGGGGAATAGCAGGTTTTTTTTTCCATTTTTATTATTTACAGTGTCATCAAAGAGAAGGAGGTCTGCTTTGACCTTGAAGCCACACAAAGTTAGATATGGAGGCCACTCATAGGAGCCACGCTTCCCTTTAAGTTCTCTGATCTTTCCCTCAGTTTGAATATCGCAGAGGTGATGCGTTTCATCCTGTGCTGAAAGGCATTTTGAGTCACCTGTTATCAACAAACCACAGCCTAATATGTGTTATGTGGTTTCATTAACTGGACTTAAGAGGAATAAACTAACTTTTGCAACACTTGCTGCTTTTTATGTTCAAATTAGGATGAGGTAAATACCGGTTTAGTGCAAACTAAAGGAAACTGCTCGACTGGTTGTGTCTGGAACATCGTAAATCAACCAATGCTATGTGGTCTATCTGCAAGAACTACTTCTAAAGAGGGCAAAGTTGCTTTAAAAATGAGTTAAAAAAGAAAATTTAAAAAACAAAACTGTGTTTTCATAAAATGATTGGAGTGGGAATTTGAAAAAGGTCTGGCTTTACAAAAAAGAAACAGCATTTGAAGTGATACTAGCTTGAAAAGCATTAAAAATGATGCAACAGAGATACGAAAATGCAAAAAAATGTGAGTACCTAAAAATACAACAAAAATTTCTAATCCCATGTTTGCTATGCCAAATATACTGACAAATCTAAAAAAAGAATTTGTTTATTGTCCCATTAATCATTTAGAGCCAAAGAAAACCAAACAGTTTTGCGTTGTCTTGGCTAAACTTACAAAAATATATGTTTTTTACACACTGCTTTATTCTACATGCTCTGAAACACATAACAAATCTTTTAGAAATATTTTCAATAACAAAAAAGCTACTCATTTATAATTAAGATAAGTGATTGAGAGTCTTTCTGACTCCTTTTGGATTCATTCTAGTTACTTATATAATATACATTTTCATTGTCAATAATAAGATGACTCACATCCCAGTATTCTACAGATGTGTTTTCCTACAGTAATAGTGTTGTAAAGTGTGATCTCTGGGATATTTGCATCAGTCTCCGCTAAGTATTAGTCACACTGCCTTTCATTTTGTGTGACCGATAGCTCTAACAGTTCGACCAATGAGCAATGCTAAACTCATGGCAGACAAGATACACCAGGATGACCTCACTGCAGAAAATATGTCAACATATGAACAGACCAGAGAGCTCAGTTTCAAGATAGCTAAACAGCAGTGTACATGTCATCAGATCAGACAGCTTTAGATCTACAGCTTGTGAAGGTCTGGAGGCATCAAACACACACTGATCCCCACAGTTTAATAAGAGTTACGCAGAGCAGACACATGGATCTGTGGGTCAGCAGCCTGTCTCAGGAGAGTGTTTGATGATGGCGTTTTATTGTTTCACAAGGCAAGATCTTCAAAGCTCTCCTCCTGTTCTCCGCAGGGCACCCGGGCAGCAGCTGTCGGAATACACTGCTTTGTGTTTTTCTACAAGAAAAGAGGTAGGTCAAGCCCACTCTCACAGCAATGTTTTTATTGGAGGGCAGGCACTCAGTGGATATCATAATATTGTTGTTCTGCCCTTTTGTGCCGAAGAGCGGGGAGCGTGTGAATCCTGCCGTATGAGACGTCACCACTCTCGGGTGACGCTGATCAAATAATAATTTTGGGATGATTCAGCAGTATTGGCCATGAGAGCGAATAATGTATATGAGTGCAAATGCTACAGACAAAACAGGCCACCGCTTGGGGTTTTAGGCCCTCTTTCATCCTATTTCAAAGTAGGGTTGAACTTTTTAGGCTTTTAAGAGCGGCTTCAAAGTGACCGGATGTTGCAAGTCAAAACCAGTAGTGCACCTTGACTTCAGGAGATGGAAGGTAGATACGAACAAAGAGAAATGTGTAAAATGGTGACATCTTGATTTGGTTTGGTCCATGTTTGGTTATTAGAGTAGCAGAGTAGCTAACCAAACCATCTGGAAATGTCCTGTATTTCCAGCAACTCCTTGTTTGAGGGTATTCTTTGTCAACACAATAAAAAAAAGAAGACTGGTGATCTTCTGTCCTTAAAAAAAGAGATCTACTTCCTCTTTTTCTGCAAATTTACTGATAAAGCATCTCCTAATATTTTCATGTTTTTGTTTCTTCATCTTTAAACTATTCATAAAAATACTTTTATCAGTTAAGACCTTTTCACTAAGATAGTCCTGCAGATTTGCTATGAGTACCAAATTTTCTGACTTTCCTACTTTTTTTCCATATTTGATAAATAAAAAGAACTTGAAATGTTTTGCAGATAATAGCTGCTTGTTTGTTTGCATGAAACAATCTCTGACCAGAACAGATTTAAAAAAAAGCACAAACACATCCTGCTAGTACTAGCATTATCAAATGTTCATAAGCATCTTCTTCTTTCTCCCAATCACTGTTATCAAACCTCCACACTCCAATCCAAATTCTATACAAATTTGAAAGCATCTAATGTTGCAGCTCCTATTATAAGCAGTTTCCCATTGAATTACCATGTTAAAAAGTCAAACTCAACATCAAAAGTAGACACATATTTTATATTGATTTAAAATCATTTTAACTGTCTGGAATTTGTTGGAACTGTTTTCACCTTTACTGGAGTTCAAATTTGTGCATATATATGTATATGTATATATATATATATATTTGCCCTTTAGAATCTGATTGGTGATGCCATAGAATATCAGTCCATTTAATTTGTGCTATGCATAAAACGCAATGCGTTTTTCAACAAATCATGCTTTAGAATCCCATTGGAATTTACTGTTTAATTCAATTCTATATTACTGCAAGGCATAGTTCATGTGCATTCACAACAAAGATCAAACATACCAAGGTTTGTTGGCAAATAATCTCCAAACTTGAATTGGATCAACTGAGTTCAGATGAGCTAGCAAGCTACCCAAGGAAACAACATTTGATCCAACAAAAACACTTCAGTATGAATGTTCCATTGGCTTTTAAGACAGGGGATGTCGCCGGCGACACCTAAATAACGCACGCTCCTTGAGATACCGTAACTCTTCAACTGTTTATGAGATCAACTTGAATTAGCTGATTCTGTCGTGGAGAAAAGCAGCTTATCACATTAGCTTGGCATTGATATTTAACGTAAAATGTTGCATCACGACGCAAAGACGCTTGTCTCCACGACAGAGTCAGCTGGAATCACGTTAACTGAGTAAAAGGTCGAAGAGTTACGGCGTCATAAGAATGTAAATACTGAAGCTAAAGCTCTGGTATTAAAGGGTAAACTTTCTTTGCTTTACTCCTCCATCAATTGGATAGCTGTGAGAAGCCAGTAATGTGTAACAAAAACACACTACTGGTAACAGAAACATGACAAAAGAGATGACCTGACAATAACATAACTGAAAACCAGACACTCAAATGCACTCAGGGAAATTACCTGAAATGAAGACAGCTGTGGATGGTCAACTTAAAGCGGGTGTAAGCTTGGAAACAGAACATTACGGGAACAAAAGAGGTAAAAGCCAAAAAAAAACCAAAAGCAAATCTTCACAATAGCCCATGTGTTTTCAGACTGTAACTGAATCACAACAGCGTTTACCTGCAAGTGAACCAAGTTTCTTGCTTACAGGCAGACCAGGACACCTTTACACTTGCCAAACAAAATAAACTATCTAAGGAAGCAACTCCAGACTCACAGGACTCCAACAGTAAAAGTGCACAGCAGGAAAAATAATATTTGTGCTTTTGCAAATGCAAATATTCAATGTCACTATTGCAACTGGCCCACTTTTTTGTGGGAAGTTTTTTCGACACAAGTGGGCAGGATTTGGAGTTTAAATCTTTTTATGAAAAATTGCTTTAGATGAAGACACCTCCCCTCCCCACTCGGGGTCAAATCTACTCTTCACTTTGTATAGAATGAAACGGTTTGATCGTGGATGAGAGTTGTCATGAGCATTGATGACCTATAAGATGCAGTGAGTAACGATGATCTACAACAGTCTTCCTCTGATCTGCTGTACTTTGACCACCCTGAATTGCTGACTTTCTCTTAGGCGGCTTTACCACTCCACCCTCAATGTTCCCTCTTTACAGGATGTCAATGAAAAACTACCTCCTCCCCCTGTTTTCACAGTCAGCTGAAGAGGCTTTTTTGTTGCTGAACATGAACTACTTTTTTCTTACTTAACTGCTTTCCTTAAAATCAGATAATTTCCCAAATCTGGAAGGATATAGGCTAAAATGACAAACCAACTTGCAGCAAATCACAGCAGGACACCATGGACACCTCATTCTTCCCACAACTTGGCTCATTTTTCAGCCGTCATTGTCCAACATGTGAAAGGTTTTTGGATTTTAAAAAGACAGCAAATTAAAAAAAAATCAATAAATAAACGTTAGAACAGCTGTATACATAATAGAAATACTCGTGCAATAAATCCAATTTTTGCTGTTTATTATGATCTCTGCAGCAGGATCACTCACTCAGGGCTGGGACACAGAGGTGGAAAAGGCCTAGCGCTCAAACAAAATGCTGTCACTTTGATCATTTTCTGCAGGTCTTTGATCTCAGCACTCTTGAAAGGGCCAATAATGATGTTTAATTGATTATGTAGCATGAACAAGCTCGGTTTGGTCTTGTATCAGTCAGTCCTCCCCTTTTTTTCATGTGTTCTCTCCAAAAGATCACTTGCATGCCATATTGCTCCTTTCCTTTCTTCTTCTAAAAACAAATAAAGAAGTCAAACATCAAAGCCGTTCTTGGTTAATAAAAGAAGACCTCAAATATTTTCCATTATGTTTAACATGGTTTTGGGTTTCGCCAAGCAAAGGAAGAACAACAGGACAGAATGAAACGACACCTATTTGTTGTGCTCCGTTTTTGCGCTACAGAGGTTAAGCAGACCAAACTTCAGCTTGTTCTTTGATCTTGTTGGCTCTAATTATTCAACGGTAGAACTTCTCCTCTGAAAATGGAGTCTCCCACGCCCATCCCTTGACACACTCCTTTTTCTCCTCTCCTCTTTCTGCCCACCTTCTTCATTATGATACCAAGAGTTACGGGCTAAAACAACAGTCCTTCAGAGGATCGCTTTCCTGACTCTGACCTGCAGTGATTACTTCCGTGGTGAAGCCAAGCAGAGAAAACTGTAAATGCAGGCCTTTGATATCTATTTGACAACGGGAGGGAGAGCCTGAAGGGGGAAACAATGATGCCCCGGCATCTAAGCATATGTGAACAGTTGCACAGACAAGGCACCGTTCGGCAGCAGCAAAGACAAACAGGTTGGACTTTCTGATCAAAGCCATACCACAATAAGACAAAATCAAACAGGCTTTTATTAGGGCCAATAAGGAAAATTAGGGCATTAAATGAAAGCTGTGGTGTCAATTTAGGTTATTGAACATTTAACATTTGAATAAATGTCTTCTAAATGACTTTGATCTGTGATTTTGCTGTCTGGTTTTGTTTTTTAAATATTGGGCAAAGATTCTGTGGCCAAAACGTTTTTTTTTATACTTTTCTGACAAATTGTTCAGTCTGTAACGGAATAAATCACTTTCTGAATGAAGTGTTTTAACTCTTCAAACAACATATTTCTGAGCTCTTTTTTCTCTGTCCTTCAGATTAATTGTTCACATTTCCATCCTTTTGTTGGTTTTTGTTTTTTCTTATCTTTTGATTTATAAATGTTCACATAAATGTTCCTGATTTAAGCCATGACATCCTTGAAATACAAACTAATTATAGCCTAAAACAAATGCCTATATACTTACACAGAAAGTGTTGAAAATGGATTTTACCTTAAGCAAAATCTCCCCACTGAGGAACAAATAACGAACATTTTTTACTTTTTTTTTTTAAATGAGCATTTGAAGGACACAAGTCTCCAAGTCTCTGACGTTTTTGTGACCCCAGAAATAAAAAAAGCCTTTTCAGTTTGTTGTCTGCTGGACAGCAGATTAAAACAACCAGCAGCTTGCGCAACAACCATATTGGCAACAAAAAAAGACTTTTCCTGAGACTACACATACCAATTTGCAGCATATTTCCAATAATGGGTTGCAGATGAAGAAATTGTGACACTAAACATTTGATAGCAGTTCTAGCAGAAGCCACATGTTGAGTTCTATTGAAAGTTTAGGGGATGAATTAAAGGATTCCATTTAGTAGACATCAAACCGCCTCAATCATCAAGTAGTGAGACGTCATAGTGAATGCCTTGTGTTCCAGCAATTGTATTTTGAAATATATTTCACTTTAGCGTCACAGTTCACTTTCAAATTTGTCCAGATAGTGGAGTTTAATCACATCTGTAAGAGTAAGTGGTTAGGATCCATTCTCATAGGCATAAAAATGTAAACATCTGAAAATATTTCTCATGAGCTAGAGCTGTCGTCAGTGTTGATTAACCGTAAAGAGTTGTTCAGCAGTTTTGAGAAAGTTAGAAACCAATAATTTCAGCTTGAGTGAGTGGATTTAAAACTTCTGAGAACACCAGACTGGTTCCAACACACTGACACAAGCATTTATATCTGGAATTACTGTCGACATGCTCAATAGTTAAAGAATAGAGCAATAGTTTCTTGCCTTTTCAGAACAGAGGGGATCCAAAATGTCAAAATAAAGAGTACAAATTGCTTTGTACAGTTTAGTTTATTATAGACAAAAAATGTTCAGTAGTAATTTAGATTATAAAATTGCTTGTTTGTGGTAAATCTGTCTACCACACATAATCAATTACATACTTAGTTGTAACCAAGACCAATGAGCTTTCGAAGGTCACCACAGACAAGCTTGTTTAACGGAACAAGATTGGGATGAATCAATCTTCAATAAGGAACCAGCTTGGAGAGAAGAGATCAGCAATTATTAAAAATGCGAAGAAATACAAGATCACTTACGCTTACTTAATGCAAAATCTCACCTCGTGTGGAACAAATGATCTTGAGAATGGTGAGAAAACAGCCCAGGACAACACAGAGGAACTGGTCAATAACTTGAAGAGAGCTGAGTTCCACAATAGAAGAGGTTACTGTTGGTAACACACTATATCGCCGTGGGTTCAAATCCTGCAGACCTCCAAAGTTTCTCCTGGTAAATCAAGTACATTTCCAGGCCCGTCTAGACCGTCTGGATGATCCAGAGGAGGACTGGGAGAATGTCATGTGGTCATATGAGACAAAAAATGGAACTGTGGAATAAACGCCACTCACTGTGTTTTTGGAGTGGAACAAAGTCTGAGTTACATCCCATGAACACCATATTGACTGTGAAGCATTGGGATGGAAACATCATGCTTCGTCTGGTTTTTTCCAAAGGAGACAGAACATTTTAAAGAATAATAGAACCATATATGATGATATTTTGATCAAAAACGTGACTGGATGAGAATCTGTTAAAGTTCTTATTGCCCTAAACATCACAGATCTTGAGAAGATCTGTCTAAAAGAATGGAGCATAATAGCAGCTACAGCGCGTGAACCCGGTGAAGACCTACAGGAAAAGTTTAACCTCATTTATTGCCAACCAGGGTTACATTCTGTCAACAAATGTATTTTAATTACCGTAAACTCAAAGTAAAATAGGAATGATCGCATGTGAAAACAAACGTATCAAAGCAGACTCCTTCCATTCATTTCTAACCTTCCATGATTTTCCTGCCTCAAAAGAGGTGTGCCATCCAGTCTGCTGTTTCAAACAACAACCTCAGGAGGGCGCTGCAACTGCTCAGGTTTCTGCTTCAGTCTTGACTAGCGACAGCAGGCCTTCCTGGGTCCTCTCTGTTGTTTTTTGACAACGAGCAACTGAATGACTCCTGTCAAGAAACAACTGATGGTGTCAGTTTGCTGCAGACCTTTCCTTTTATTGCTCATCGCCTTTGTATATGCAGAAGAGAGGATTTTCTGTATTTGCCTGGCTGACAGCTCCGCAGCTCTTTCATGTTTCTTCTGTATTTAAGTGCGATTAGTCATGTGAGAGATGAGGTTTTCAGCTGCTGCCTCTGAGATCCTAACTTACGCCCAAACCAAGATAAACTCCAGTGTGTCCATGGCATATTCATCATTTTAACTTCTGTCATTTCACTTCAAGTGTAGCAGGATGAAAGACACCTAAAAAGTCAGACCCTCATTCAAAGAGATTATATTAGGTTGTTTCGGTGATTTATAAGTGGCAACATTTCAAATTAAGGCCTACTTTTTCCTCCTTCCTTAAACAGTGGTGTGTTGTGTGCTGTCTTTGAAATGTAAATAATCTGACCGCTCCCATGGTTACACCTCCCATGTAAATAGCCTCAGCGCCACAGGCCCTCCACTGATACGAACTTTGTTTAGGAGTAGAATCAGGTCAAAGAGAGGGGACCACTCAAGGGGACGTAACGTTCAAAACCCCTTTCATGTTGTGGAAAAGTGATGAACTTCGGTTGTAGTTTATTGCTGGTGTGATTTTTAAAAGCATCCCCTTAGCTCTTTGAAGTGAGAACTGCTCTGCTTTTCCTCTGCAGTGGTTTCTCTGCACTGCTGCCTGCACATTTATCCTCCATGATTGGATCCCATCAAATACTTTTTTTTTTCTTCAACAGGTGTTTCACCAACTTTGGTGTGCTGTTAATGTTTCTGTCCCCTATAAAGTTTAACCGAAGGCACTTTTAATTTTTATTAGAAGGAGAAAAAAAAGGAGCTTCAGAAATGTGGGTTTTTTTTATTTTCAACCATGTGTGAGATTTTCAGAAACACATGAATGGTCTAGCGAGAAAGGATGATGCAAATAAAACAAATAAGATTCACTGATAATCATGCACTGAGCATCTCACAGGTTTGATTGTTTCATCTATTTAAAGAAAGTACATAAAACTTTCATCTGTCAAGTTTTTCTCATTGAAAAAAATGGTTGCAAATTGATGGACAAGAAACAAAAAAAGCTATTAATTCTTTTCAGATGATAGCCACCGGAATACTTCTAACAAACAGGTTTGACTCAATGTAGACACAAAAAAATGATGGTAAAATCCAGCTGAATTCTCTTAAAGCATCATTTTTCACAAAAAGCATAAAAACTGAAATGTGAATTAACATGTGGTCAATACATTTTTTTTTTTTTAATTTCAATTAGAAATAGAGTTCAACAAAGTTTTTGTATGTTGCTAATCAGATATTCAACTATTCTGATGCTATGGTAAAGCTCAAACCTAAGAAAAGGTTGTTAGCATTTGAAAGTTCGTTCTTGTGGTTTCTTTCACGCTATTTTTTAATTAAATACTTTACAACTTTAAAGTCTTCATTGCAAAAAATGTGTATTGGAAAATACTTTATGATGAATGTAATATGAACCATCATTCTATCGAATGTTTGATTAAAATTCTTTAGAAATTGGCTACTAATTATATATAATGTGGGTTAGGGTTATAATTTTGATGACCCTATGTGACTCAGAGGAGAGAGCAACGTTTGGGGGGTTGTGTACAATCCACAAGTGTTTGCCCCTATAAAAACCTGCACTTTCTCTCTATAGAGACCTTAAAAATTAATTTGCTAAGGCAAACACTAAGTACCTAAATGCAGGAACTTAAGTTTAATCAAAGAAACTTGCTGCATACCACACAGGAAACTAACAGAACATTCTAACATTAGTGACATTGTGAGGGCTTCCTAATTAACCAAATGCCAACAGTTGCATCCATGTGAAAGTAGAGCAGCCTGCGATAACCAACAATCCAAGACTGTGACACAACTAAGAGACACACCAACAAAAAAACGTAAAAAGAGATTTTTTTTAATCCTGTCTTTGTCATGCTGGGGAGGAGCACACTGACGATGTCAAGTTTTTCTTAAAAGTTTGTTTGATGTACTTTGCCACTGTCATGTTCAATCAGGATTTTTTTTTAACTCAACTAATATTTTAAATGTAACTATTCAGCATCTCTTCTGTGCAATCACAGTGCAAATAAAAAAAAAATACTAATATAAGCTCCAAATCAAAGCCATAGAAATAACACATACTGCAAAATAATTCTTTATTGTTTTATATGTTTAACCAGGACTTGGTCTTGGTCTTATTTCTGCTCAATGCTGAACATTTTTTTTTTTTTTGCTTTTAGTTTTGGACACTAAAGTATTAATAAGAATTACATTTTGACATTTTGACTTTTCTGCAGGTATGGAGATGAACACAATGGCCTCTACGTGCACCACCATCTCCTCTGAGACATGGACCTTTTTTTATTTAAATTCTTGGCTGATGTAAGGGTAACCCAGTAAAATTGTCAACACGTATTTTCTTAAATATTTGTATTTGCAATAATGTTTTGGAGGCTTAATTGATGACTTTGTACAAAAATCGATGCTTTCTTTGAACAAAAATTGACTGGAGGAGACAACGAGATCACAGCTCATCTCCTTCCTTTGACAGATTTTGAATGCTTGCCCTGATCCCACTGAGCCTGGTGCTTCATTATGTTTTTATGGCACATTCTGGTCAAACTTGCACTGCAGTCACACACATCTGACCCTTTACAATGACTTCTAGAGACAGTGGAATCCTTTATTATCCCGCCGCACATTATTTTTGACTGATTTCGTGTGTCTTTTCATGTTTTATTTTCAGGCTTCAAAAATAGTGCAAAATGTCTTTTCACCTAACACATAAACAAGTTTGTGGCTCAAATGTAACTTTGTGGGCGGGAAAAAGAAGGAAAGACAAAAGGACTCACATTTTTCCGATTTCCCTCCAATAAATGTTTGGAATTGGAACCTTGGCCTCTTATGTGGCTTGAGGATGCTGGTAGTTCTCTGTCTGTGGTGTGCATGCCCAAAGGCTTGTTACAGTTTGAGGTCTTCTGTTCTGTAATGAAGTGGTAATCTGTCACAAAGAGGAGCTCCCTCAAATTTGGCATTCACTGTGTCAAGGGTCTCCCAGAAAAATACATTTTACTCCTTTTATTTTTTGTCAGATATATGACATGTGTGTGGCCACCACCTCTGGGTTTATGTGTCTGTATGTTTGACTTGATATTGAACCCTGTGGCGCCGCTGTGCTAAAAGAACAAATATAAATTGCTTCTTGTAGGGCAGCTGGCAGGGATGCTCAACCCAGTTGAAGGAAGTTGTGTTCTGCTCGCCTTTGGTGTGTTTTGCAGCAAATTTTTTAAGGTTACTGCAGACTCTCCAGCTGTGGCTCTGCAGGACCATCAGAAAAACCAACAGCAGCGTTCGAGTTACAGGCAGAGGGACTGAAAACACGATCCACTCTGCAGCGTGTTTGAAATGTTAACTAAAGAAAACAAGCTGGCTAATGGTTTTGCATTTATATATTTATTTTGGAGGCTTTGAAGTCAGAGTCCGTGTTGCATGTCAGGCAACCCCTAAAAAGAGCCTAACTGTGAGTATATAGATACATAATAGCCTTTAGCTCACCTCTGACTTTGAAAACTAACATGCTGTCAATGGGATATTTATACTACATTTATGTAGTTGTTATGCCTAAAGTTTCATTTTGTAAATACTTCAAAATGTTGGGTTGAATTTGTTTGTTTCAATCAGTCAAACAAAAGATTATTAAATAAGATAAACAATAGAAATATGTGTCTATACATAGATATATCAAACTTTGACATTACTTCATTGGAATAATTAAAATGTAAAAGACACGTACACAATGCCCTTATAATTACTCTTAAACATAAATGGACATATTTCTACTTATACATGCAGTACATGATATTAAATCTATTAGATGTGAGGTTGGTCAAAAAAGATTTAATTAATTGCTTGAAAAGGACACACTTACACTCCTATTCTGCGGTACTTACCATTTTTTTTCATAATTATTAACTCTGTTTATTGCATCTAATTAAGTTATTCATATTTTATCAGTCCAACTGCAAATCATGTATCAAATCCATAAGTATTAATCATCAAATAACAAAGATGCAGTGCTTCTTAATTACAGAAAGACATGACAATATTCCAGAAATCACTGTTATATATTACCAATATACAGGATGTCAGAATATGCAATACAATTTAAATTATTCAATTGAAATTCTTCAGCAAACCCATAAAGGACTGAAATGTAGGTAAAAATGAAACAAATCAACAGTAAATTATTTTTTTAAAAAGCATTATAAATGCAAATTTTCTTCAGTCGTATTCTTAGACTGCTCCTTTTAGCAGTAGCAACAGCAAATCAACCATATCTATCTTACCATGTTCTCTCCCTTTTATTCACTCACACCAAATACTCATATTGATGTAATAGTATTAACATTTTAAAAAAAAATCAAACAACCTGAACTGACAGGAAGTGAAAAGTATAGTTACTGTAACACCAAAAGAAGATTTTTTTTAAAACAACTCAAATAAATTAATCTAATTATTTTAAAGTCTGATTTTAAAGTCTGATTTGATCCAAGTCACAAAACGAAACCAGGTCAAAAGCTGGAAAAAAAAGGTATTTAGAACAACATTCTGTTTTTCACACTGTTTCCGTTTGTTCTACTTCTTAAAAAAATAATGCGTACAGAAAAAATCTTTCAAATTCTAACTTCTGCCACTTTGAAGTTACCACTAATGTACAGAAGAACAATCCATTTATTCGTGATGCTTTTGTTCCCAAGAACTCTCAAGTGAGGATAACATTGGGAGACAATGTGGATTTCATATTCTGCTTAAGGAGACTTTGAAATGTGAACTAGAAAAGTTTGGAATCAATGCAGGACACTTCACTTTCTGACCCACAGACACTGCAGATGTTGACAAGAAAATCTGAGACTTCATATAAGTCTGTGATGATAAAATTGAGTTAAAAGGGTATAAATCCAAAGTTGTGATTTATAAAATGTGTAAAACTTACAACATTCGAGCATCACTCATGCTTTTGTCCAACACAGCTGTCTAACACCATAAAAACCTTTTTCCATGGAGTTTTGACTTGTTGTTGTGGAGGTTTCCTTTAGGTCTCGTGTGGATGTGTTTGTCTTTCCTGGCCTGTGTCGGTGTGCATGTGTGTACATGGGGGGGCGTTATTATTGCTTCTTCTGGGTTTGCGGCGCAGTCCTGTCTGTTCTGTGGGACATCTGTGGGTTGCGTGATTGGCTTTGTGGCTGGGTGCACTGTTAGTGAAGTTAAACAGACTCAGTCACGAGCAGTACCAGACGCCATAGGCACAAGTGGCCTTGTCTCTTTGAGGCTTTGTACATGCACATTTGGAAACACCCCTCAGCGGAAAAACACAAAAGTACGCTCATACACATCTGAGGCACGCTCAGTTATAGGCACAAAGCAAAATCCTGCTGGAGTTTTGGGAATCCTTTAATGTTTGCTGTGAAAATGCTACACTAAATGACCTGTAACATAAATGTTTTGTGAGTCCCCTTCCGTGTGGGCAAATCCTCAGAATGCCGTGACTGTCTTGAAAATAGATCGAGCACATCTTTTTTTCTGATGGAAGCAGCGGATAAGTGCCTTGTGTTTTAACAAACAACATTTTGTGGATCTACTTTTAAGATTGTTTTTCGGTTAAAATTCCATTTTTGTGACAAAAACAAACATAATTTTTGTTGAAGAATACCCAAACAACAGAAGAGCACCTTTCTTTTCTTTTAGCACTAAGTAGTTAATGTTTAAATGGCTTGTAGATCTATTTTTCTGCAACAACTTTAAGTAATATTTCCAAGTTTGTCAGTTTGATGAGCAGTTATTGAGGGATTTTGACACATTTTGGTTTCATTGAGAATTTTGGCATTTTCTACTCATCTCTGAAGGTTTCATCAGAACATTTTGCTGGGCTGAGGTCTAGATTTGGACCATAGAGGATATCTGACATTATCAGAATCACACAATTTTGTTTTACTCTGGTGGCTTTTGTGTTTTTGAAGTGTACTGGTGAACTGCTCAAAAGTTCTCAAAGTTACAAGTTACATCTGAAAAGGAGTGTAGGTGAGTCTTGCAGGTTCCTTGACGCTCGTGTGGTCACCTTAATGCAGGGATGTCAAAATCCAGAACTTCTCCTGCTGGTTTTTCAGAAATCCTGCTGATTATCTGGATCAGGTGTGCTTGACCAATAAGGAGATTTAATGGCAGGTTGATTGGAAAACATGTAAGACACCCTAAAGTAATCGTGAAATGGAACACTGTTGTTGTACATGTGGTGTTTTGTGAAGTATTTTAAAGGATTTTTAAATTTTTGAAAGGTAAGTTATAAGGACTTATGACATATGAGTGATGTTGTCGTATGGTGTGCTTATGCCACACTAGTCCTTAGTGAGGGCCGCACTCTTGCTCATTACTGACCATGCACAAATACTGCATGCCCTTGGGACACCCGTAGAATGCAAGCCTGGAGCATTCACTTATCACTTGCGTGGCACTAAACAGGCCCAGGGTTTGGGTGGGTTGCAAAAAAAAGTAAAATCTTACCTGTCCCCCACTGCATGCCTGTAGAAAAAAATGGGCATGATCTTGTTTTGGCTAGGGCAGGGATAGGTAACCCAAGAAATAACTGGACCATAACGTACCACTCCTTATCGTACTGTAAAGGACCGGACCAGACTGGTCAGTGGAAACGAGGTTTATGATTTCTAAAATTTCTGCGGGCCACCTATGTCCACTATACAAGTTTGCTAATTCTTTTGCCCAAAGACAGCCAGCATCCACCTGTAAGGGCAGATGTGACTGTAAACATGGGAAAATTAAGTAATCAAGTGTGTAAACTTAATTACACTTATGACTGTGTTTGCTGCGGAGCTTCACATTTAGCAAATATTTGCTGAAAATGACAGATTTCTCTGACCATAATTAGCAGAAGCAGTGTTTTTTTTTTTGGTCACACTGTAGCGTTTTTCTTTTTTTTTTATACCAAATTGGTAACTAAAGCTACTTTACACAAATTAAACACACCAATTCAACTATCTAGAATGGTCCCAGCCAATATGGTGTCTTACTACGACCTCACAGGCACACATCTCTATCCATTCCAAAGACCTCATTCCTTTTCAATAAGATTGTAGATGGCCGAGCTCTCTTGTGGTGTTCTGAAGGAAGATGTGCCCCGTGGTGGGAGATGAAGTGACAGAGACTGGAAAATGTCATGTTTCAGATTAATAATCTGACAATTTTCTTTTTCTCTTTTATTCTATATTAGGAAAGCTGCTTTTCATCATCTCACTTCAGCTCTTGATATATTTTAGATAATTTCAGAGCATAGCGGGATAATGGAGACCAGAGTATAAACAGGCCGGAGTGATGTTAAAAAGAGAGGAAAAACTTGGGGAGATCAAACGGACCATTGTTTCACTTTGATGTTCGTCTCTGAGCTGCTGTAGATTTAGACTTTTTTATGGGTCTTCCACAAAGGTATTTCATGCGTTCTTCCTGCCACCTACAGTGTTTTAATTTCATTTTTCAGTGGCTTAAAAAGGCTGTGATTTACACAGCACAAAACAGATTTTCAAAAAATCTGCCGTCCAAACTCTCATTTTCTCTTGCCACAAAACAACATTATGATTTCTTTGGAGATCTAGACAAAAAAGCAAAAGAAATTCTGTATGATGGGAGGCTTGGCTCTTTTGGCGAAAAAGGCTTTTTTATGTTACAAAAATCAACTTTTCATGAGCCTAAAAGAAAGTGCTGGGAATGCAAAAAAAGAAAATGTTTGATCCTCAAAGATCAAACCGCTTTTATTGGTGAATCCAACACTTGAGTTTGAACCTGGCAGAACATCACCTACTGCAGAAAAGTGACCTCCATCAAGGCCCTTTTACTACAGATTCGGCTTAGCTGCCAGATCTTTTGGCTTATCCAAACATGGAGCCTTCTGCTTTATCTTTACTGTGAAGAACTAATGAGCTGACACCAAAAAAAGCTTAAAATTATATGAGACATTTATGTACAAAAGCGCAGGATTAATAGCATTCTTGTGAAATAAGATGGAAACGTCTGTTTTTAATTTGGGGGCATTATGTCATGGGATCACACTTCACCTTTGAAGCTGTTTTACCTGAGTGCAGGGGAGTTGCTCTCCACATGTCAGTGTTGTTTAAGTAGTTGATGGATGATTGTTTTACTTTTTCTGGCAGGTGGCAACTTGGAAGAATTTTAAAAGGATCCCCTGGGTTATTTTTAAGTGTTGGATAGCACTGCAGCAATCTGTACAGAAGTCAGGATGAATGACGATGAAGTCACAACAAAGCAATAAATGGTCGCAGCCTAATCTTCACATGCAAAACAGAAAATGTCTTCATTATCTCTGTCTGTGCAAATTCTGACATCAAAGTCAAAGAATAAACAAGCAAGTTTCCAACCTTTTTTGATGCTAAACATAGATTTAAATGTACTGCAATAGAAAAGAACTCATCTTTTAATTCAGGGAAATTTCAAAAATCTTAAATAAATTATGCAAAAAGATCAAATAAAAAGGATCAAAGCCAAAGCAGAAACTTAATCCCATTTCACTTTGTCCAAAAGATACGTCTTTTTACAAACTACAGAGTTGGAAAAAGACAGAGACCCACTAAAAACCACAGTAGTCAATGGCATGTTTTACAAGACACAAAACACTTTGCAAAAGAAAGAATAGGATAAAGGATGTACTTGCTTCAAAGGTCTTACTGTAAGTGTAATTTTCAGAAAGGGCTGGGTTGCCCCCGTTCTGTAATTAAGTTCTTCAAGTTGGGTTTGTCTGGAATTGAAAGAACTATTGCTACTTCTCAAAGAGGATGTTTTTATATGTCTATGTTTGTCTGTGGTGGAGGATAAAAGGGAGATGTCCTCCTCCTGTCTCCTAAAAGATCCTTTATCCGGGTAAAAAAACAGTAGACTGGCGTTTGAACTTGTCTTTGGTGCGTTCCTGGTCCTAAGATGGTCAACTGAGATGGTTTCATTTCCATTGTGTGTTGTTTTCTTTAGAAGGCAGTAACGATAATGCCAGAGATGTTTGTTCATCTGAAGCTATTTATATTTTGTGTTTGCCTAGACATGAACTGGTATCATCATTAAAAACTAATCAGACGGATTTTTTTATGTTGTTTCTTTTATATGTATTTAAAATGTGACATTAGCTCTTCAGAAACCTGGAATGACAATCTTTTTCAAACAAAGTGAAGATCTGATGACAGCACTCAGGACTAGTGGACTGCAAAGCATTATGTGTGGTTCTGTGGTTTCTTCCTCAAAGTACAGCTCCGAGGCAGATCTCAGAACTCAGTCTATAACCCTCAGTCTGCCTCCAAACAACTTGCGATGCTCTGACATCAGATCTGGATGTTTTGCAGGAGGAATCCCATGGAAGAAAAACAATCATGGTGATAAAATAAGACAGGGTTTGATGATTTTCCTGGAAGTACTGATTCATTGGAACCAATGAGCTAAAGCAGCTTTGCTCTCTCGTGCCTTTTGCTATTTTGTGCTGCAGACATTATGTCTTCCTGAAGGATAATCTGCAAGATTCTTCAAAGGCACTTAAGATGGATAATTAATAACAGAAATCGGTCATTTGAAATAATAGAAGAGGGCCTTTGTGTCTCTTTGGTCTGTTAATTACCCCATATAGGAAATGGCTTTGGAGCCATGAGGATCAGATTTGTTCAAACTTTATGCAAAGATGGGCCGGATTTGTTGAGGTGAAAACATTTAAGGTCCAACAATTCGGCCTGACATTCTTTGAAGTATTTCAATAATGCAAATGACCTATTTGATGAATATTTTATAGCAACGGTAAACTTTTCATTTCATCACGTAGAAAACAAATACATCTAAATATGTTTTCTACTAAACTTACTGTCAATTTTTCATTCCCAGTTAGCTTGTAGCATGACATGTCTGGTAATTCCTCCTGCTACTGAACTCCATGAAAACAGCCAGTCTCTTAGCGTATTGGGCAGACAGAGTTGTTTCATATTTCAATGAAAAAATATGCCAGCTGTCCTGGGAGTGGTTGGCTCTCGGTGTCAACTTTCCCTTTTTAATTTATGGTTGACATTTTAGAAATGAGCCAGAGTCTCAAAGAAGTGCACCGTGATAGTGTTGCCACAGGCTTACAAGAGCTTAAAACCATAATTATTGGGAACTGGAGGTGAAGTACCCAATATGCAGGAGATCAGGCTTGGAGACAGAAACTAAAACATTTACTAAATAAACTGAAACATGACGGCCAACCTTGCCGGTGACTCAAAAATTAAGTTTCTGCCCCTGTGTGGAGGGATTTCAGTTTTTAAAGTCAGACAAAAAATAGAGTAACTTGCACTGTTTTTTGTAAAACTGGAAATACCGTCAACCTTTTCTACCACCCGAAGCAGTGCCACCAAGCATGGTATATCTCACTGAAATAAATTCTCCATCAAAACAACAACGTTAAAACCAGCATTATGTTGTGTTTTAAAAATTAAAAACTTTCTTTTATTATTTTCAGCTTAGTTTGCAATATTTATGCCTTTTCTTATTTTCTGGAGAAAAAAAAGTTGCATCATGTTCTTTCAGTGTAGAAAATAAAAAAATTAAATCTAAACAACCTGCTGATCATTATACATTTCTCTCACAGAGGGTTCAAATTTGACAAATATAAAGATTTGATTTATATCGTGATTTATATCATTATCTCCTGATATGAAAAAACGGTATTGTGATATTAAACAATTTCACATTACCCAGCCCTACTGTTCACTGTATAACATTTGTTCCTGTGTTTCAGATGTGCAGCACATTCCCTAAAACAGGCTGGGGTGGGATCAGTTCAATGCAAGCAAATAAGACAAAATAAATCAGGTATTTGGTTAAATTTGGTTAAAAAAAATCACAGATTCAAACAAACATCATTCATAAAAGAATTTTTTGTAGGAGTTGTAACAAAGTCCTTGTGTCCTTCTGGATTCAAAGTCGATCCAATAATCCTTCAGTTGTTTCTTTCTTCTCTGTGGGTGGTCCAAAGAAGAAGCCGCGGGATTATTTTAGGATAATCTTTTGATAACAGTTCCATATAGGCCTGCTGGGAGAACCTGTGTGAATGAATTGATCAAGTGAACAAAAGATCAGACATCTTCATAAAGCCACAACCTGCCACCCCAAAAGCTTCTGGCATCTCCTTTGATGACATTGTGGATTTATCCACACTTCTAATAAATACAATGAAAAGACTGTTGAGCTGTTTGAGTGACTGGAAATGAACTGAATATAGTGGATGAACAAAAAAGAGGTGATTAAAAGAAGACTAGAAAATGAATAAAACAATGAATATTAGTAATGTTAAGGACAAGCTGCTACAGTAAACTGAAATCAAACATGAGTTTTATGGCTTTGTCCCTTTGCATTGACATCAGGAATGAGGAATTCACACTTCCTTCCTTTATATGGTCAAAATTCTGCTTGGTGTGTTCTGATGGGCAGGTGCAAACCACCACTCAACCTTTGACTAGAAGCAGCTCATGGTGGATTGCAGTCCTCAGTCAAAGCACTTCATTCTGTCTTCAGTCAAACCTCTTCACAGCCCCGAATGTTTTTTTTTGCCTAAACAGGGACAATAGACTATATTTCTGCGTTTCTATGTGTCTGTCAGCTGCCTTTGATTTTTGCCTTCTTGAAACTGGCCGTGGAGTTACCACAAAGCCCTTTGATCAGTGTTGCCAGGAATAGGACTTGTTTATCTTGTTTATCTGATGATGGGTTCTTAATAAGGGGGCCTGTATTTAACAGGGACATGCCTTGATGTTGGCCTTGATAGCTGCAGGACACGGAAAGAGGAGAGGGCCGGGGCTCTGTTATGGTCGGAGGTGAAGGAAGGACGATTACAGATGTGGCTCAAAAGCATCTGAACCTTGTCTCTCGCAGCCTCTTTCTTCCAACACTTATCTGACCCATCCAGATGTCCCCTCTTCATCATCAAAAAGCCCAGCAATGCAACATCCTTTCTTTTTCCCTTTCAACTCGTGCTGCTCCTCTCAGAGACTGACAGTTATTAATCTGCACACTGATGGGCTTTCCACACAGTTTGTGAGTGCAGGAAGTGGCACATAATCAATGAGCCTCTCAACGAGATGTTGTCCCGCTCTCATGTTCGCTGGCTTGTTGATGGAGATGTGAGAAACAGTGCGATGAGACAATCAGGCCACATCTCACATCACTAGCTTGGCGTGACCTTGGGCCCCTGAAATGAAAGCTTTCCTCTCCTGCACAGCAGCTGGACTCCAGGGAGCCTTCAGAGGGCCTGTTTATTTATGCAACAATGTAATCAGGGGCTCCGCTGTTACTTGACCGACCCTCTGCACCTTCCCTCTATCATTCTTGTCTCAATTTTCATCAGTTCATCCCCCTATCATTGAAAATGTCTCATCCAATGTGAACTTTTCAATGATTACAGTTAAGGAAATGCACTTTTTCTGTCTTAACTCTGGAAAAAAAACAACACATGCACTCTGCTGTTGCTTGAGTCAGGGAGAAAGAGCGTGTAATGTCGTAACATGATAATAATTTAGTTTGTTTTGTTGTTTAAATCATGAGATTCCTTTAGTTAAAAGTGAAGCACCAGTAAACAAGCTTACACATGTGGCCGCAATATTGCGGCCCTTCTGTCCAGAGGAGTTCTCTGTGGGAAAAGGGGGTGTTATCCCTTCATTTTCATTCAGCATTTTACCACAGATGTCTGTTGGAGCCAGCAGAAGTGGGTTCTTAATCTGCTCAAATGCTCACGTATTAAAGGCACTTACAATAATGTCCAATAATGCTGAGAGTTTCCAGTTTTTACATCATCTTGCCTTTCTGTTTTCTCACAAGTCTTTGATCTTAGTCATGCTCTTGCATAAGTTACAAAGCAAGGCAGTTTTTTTTCAGTTTTTTTCAAATCTGAAGTGTTTTGATTCTGTGCTTTAATATTTGACTTTGAATAACAGTTTGATGCTCATCGCGCTCTCTCATTGAGAGCAACTTCCAAATGCTTTTCCAATCTCTGCGGTCTCTTATTTCACTGTTTGTCCCCAAAGACAGACAGGCGGGATAGCTTTGGGCTGGGCTGACTTCTGAACAACACCATCTCCAGTCTGCGCTGCTCTCCACCGAAAGACGCATCTTGTTTTTCAACTGGTGGTTTTCCTAAGCCGCAGCATTTGATGTGGGCTCCCCTTAATCACACAACATGCTCTCTAAACATGAAGTACATTCATTTTCGCTCCACGACTTCTGGGTTTGTCGCTGCTTTGGTGAGGTATTGTGCAACAGAGGAGCGGGACAAGCAAAAGACAGCATCCTTGATCTCAATGAAGTGGTTTTGATCTGACCAATCCGATAATTAGGCTACTGAAGAAAGAGCAAACCTCTAATCCTTGATTAGACACATGTTCTTTGTAGTCCTGGTGTGTCCACATGCCTATCTGATGGGACACAGAGCAAGAATTAAACCAGATGCAAGCCTAACATTAAAATGAAGATGCTTTGCTCTTTGAGGCTTAAAACTTTTAATTTTAGGCTGTGGCCCTGATGCAGTTGTGTTTCCTCAATCGTGCTGAATAGAGGGTTCACTGGCTGGAGACCTGGTGCCAAGCTCTGGAGTCACTGTGTCATTGGCATGCACTTTGTGGGTATAAGGCGAGGCGCGTTGCCACGCCAAGCATGAATCTGCTGGAGTCCTATGTGGGGTAGAGATGAAAGACTTTTTTTAAACCCCCTTTTACCCCTCCCTCCTAACCTCTCCTACCCCGCAGAGCTCTGACTGACAGGGCAGTAGGTGGAGAACAGAACTAGAATAACCAGACTGGTTGTTAACATATCAGCCATTGACGAAGCTTCGAGGGTGTCACATGAGATCAAAGCACAGCACTCAGTCCAAAAGCATGACATTGTCTTGCACAACAATCTAGCTGTCCTCCAATTCAGCTGTCACTAAATGAGGAAGTGGTCACGAGGAGCAATGGAGGCCTTTCACGGTCTCCTAATGGGCTTTGATGATGCAGCACAAAGACAGAGATATAATGGTTCCATGCAAAGTCTAATGTCGTTTTTTTCATGTGTTTATCATCGCCATTACACTAAGAATGACCTGATCCGCACCTTTGTGTATTTAGTAAATGATGGTGCTTGTTTGACAAATAGCTGCTTCTAAGCAAATTGTGTTTCTTTCATTCTTTTTTTATAAAAAAGCGGAACATTTTCCCGCCCTTTCTGGGATTCTTGGGTGAATATCACCAATGCCCTCTGGGACTTCTTTATTTTTCAGTTTTTGTTTTTCAGGCTCTCTGCATTTACACCCAGCAGCTCTTTGAAGCTGTTGCCTGGGTGCCGGTTGACAAAGGAGCCTCCATCAGCTGGACTTAAGGATGGGGTGGCCAGGGTTTGAAGAGGGGACTGGTGAATAAAGAATCAAAGTAACTGGAATGGGGCCTGAAGGTGGAGGGATCAATGTGAGACTGTGAACAACGTAGCCCAGTTAAATATGGAGCTGGAGTTCACTGTTGGCATTGCATTCCTTTTCTTTCTTCTTCCTTGTTTATACATTTTCTTCTGTATTCATATTCTTCATATTTACATGTCAGTAAATATGTCACCAACTCTTTCAATGTTTGAATTTTTATGTTCCAGAACTAGACGAAAAAAAATAAAATAAAATGGGTCTATAAACTTTATCGTCAGTAACGTGTTGTACGAAGCTCTCCAAGTTTTTCAAAACTTGAATCTTGGAAAAATGCAAAAATATCTACATTTTGCATGATTACAGATCATAACGTCCATTGTTTGATGATCATTTGTCTGTATTTTTCATTTTTCTCAGTCAATTAGAGTTCGTTTAGCATCTTTTGATTGAAGAATATTTTTTAAACTAATGACATTTAAAAGGATAGACATCTTCAAAAAGAAAGCTGCCCGCCTCGTTTAAATTTTTGAAAGAAAAAAACCTTTAACTGTATCATAAAATTAGATTTAGATTGCTGTTCTTTCTTTAATTTCAACTTAATCGTTTTAATTGGAACGTCTTTGCTAATTAATTATTTTATTAATTGTCCTATTTTATCATCCTTTCAATCAAATAGTTGTCTTTTGTTATGGATCTTGGTTGTTTTTTTTGTTAATAATAGAAATACATTTAAACAATGGCAAAGTGAATTTGATGTTGCTGCATTCTGAGAGATTAAGAAACTGTGAAGCTTGAAAAATTCTTCACTTTATAAATTGAAAAGCAGTAAAGTAAATGTCAAGGTGTGTAGAATGTAGGTATGTAGTATGTTAATAGTATGTAAAGATATTATTTATGCTCTCTTTGTGAGAAGCTGAATCAACCTTAAAAACTGTAAAGAGATAGTCGTTCTTTCAAACAACTCTATGGTTTTCCGACCTTTGCTTGTTGGTATTTCTCAGAAAGGATCCACACTTTCCTTAATTCACCGAGGCGATGTGAAAGAAGGCCTGCTGCTTCTGGGCCTGTAAAAGTTTGTTCTCAGTAAAAGCGTGTCACCGCCGTCTGGCTTTTCCAGTGTCATCAACGCCATACATCTTTCTTCCCGCGCCGCTGTGATTGTGACCTCTTCCTCTCTGCGCCTTCTGTCGGCTTAGCCACGCACAGCAAGGAGTGCTGATGCCACTGCAGCCCTTCACACCACCACAGTGGGGGAGAGAAAATATGTGCTCCCTCGGCTCATCAAAACCCTGCAGGGACCTTCTGGTCCACTGGAGGCCAGTTCAGGCAGCAGTCTTTGGTGGTGCCGACACAGCAGTCCCCTTTCAACAAGGACATTATTAAACCTGACAACATGGCATTAGACTGTTTTTCTTTCCTTTTTTTAACCAGCTTATTGCTAAATGGCAATTGTGGCAATTAAAGGCAACACCAAGGTGCAGCTATTCGTGGATTTCAAGAGCTTTGGGAGAAAGCAAGAAAGAAAGAAAGCAGAAAACTAAATCCAAACTGTGGGTGAAAGTTTTCTGTCAGTAAAAGAAAGTCAAACAAGAACTGGCTGTGCAGTTTTAAATCACCAAATGTTAAGGACTAACTAAATAAAGCCCCACAAGCGATGGAAAATGTAAAAAAAATGAAGTAAACTTTAAAATGTCTTGTTCTTTCTGTGATTCTGGTCAGCTTTATTTGTTTAATCTACTGTAGTATCATTTTCTTTTAGGTTTTCTTGCAGATCAAAGACCAAAGTGACTTGCAAACTGTGCGCACAAATCGGAATCACAATTTTGGATGATGATGGTGGATCTGCAAACAACGCAGTGGGGTACTCCCAGGGCCTGCAAAACGAAAAAACTTTCTAAATCACAGAAAAATGATTTTTTTTAAATCTATGTCCAAAATAAATGTTAGGTCATTCTCTCACAGCCCTACTGTGATTCTATCAGACTATTTTTCACATAAAAGTTTCTAACCAATCAGATTTTAGCCCTCACTTGTTGCTAGGTTAATAATACAAGTCTGCCTTACACTCATAGAGTCAGTGCTTCCGCCCTTGATCACTTCCGGTTTTGCGGGCGACTTTCCTTAAAAAATACAGAAAAAGACACATGCATGGAAGTTTTTTAAAAAATCAGAAAGAAAATTTGAAGTTTAAAAAATTCAGAATCTGAAAACGTCCATACGGAATAAACATATTGACTTTGATTCAACCAATCAGAATTTAAGTTAGAGTCTTTGAAGATTCACAAAGGCTTATGATGACATAATCGCCTCTGACTGGATGGTCAAAGCTGGAGCTACCAAAAGCTAACTTCTGTACTTTGTTTCAGGCCGTAGGCAGTAGCTGTACTTGATTTTTGTCAAATTACTTGCTGTTTTGCAGCAAATAATAGAAGAAGGGGGAGACATTGATATAATTGTGGATTTATTGCATAGGCAATTCTTAAGACAGACTTTTCCAGAAAAAAATTGACTTAAGAAGCCGGCCAACCCCGAAGCTAGCGAACCTGTCTCAACAGGGAAAAGGATTTGTCCGTTACTTTCAGCCTTCCAGCTGTTTTGTCTGGCAAAGGTAACAGGGTTTTGTGACAATGTTGAGCGACAAAGAGGCCTACCTCTATGCCACCACTGAACTCACAATTCTTCACGGCAGGATTTCAGAAAATATAATTTGCCAGACAAAAAATAGGTTTTAAGACCAAGATAAACCAGTGTTTATCACCCTCCTCGACCCCCAGAGATTTCAGGAGCACCAGGAAAACTTCCCGCACACAGCTCTCTCCAGCCTAGCACTGTCTCAGCTGAGAACAGTTGTTATATTTGAAGCGGATCCTGCTGATCTCCTGGAGTTCATCTTTAAATAAGTTAGATTTGCTGTAAAAAAATGATTTAAATAAAAATGCTTATTTTCAAGTTTAATGAGTTGTCACTTGTGCTTTGATGTTTGCTGCAGTGGGAGGAAACTTGCACGTGCAGAGTTTTCGATATTTCCATTTATGATGGAATTGCTCCATAAAATAATATTCATATATAACAGGATGGTGTTAAACATAACATGCAAAGGCCGCCACTGACACAACAAGGAACTAGGCCCAGACAGCATGAGCCAAAAGCACAGCACTGAGCATTAAAAGCATTACATCAACTCTAAACAACAAATATCTTTGGTTTCACATACATTTTGCATTCTGTGCAAAAAACCTTTTTTCTGATCTATTTAACCCGTGTCTTATTCAGTTTGCCATGTAAATTTAATTGAATTTGTCATTTAACTCTAATACACTTCCAGAATGACTGATGTATTTCTGTACTTTTCACTGTGTATATTTTGGGGTATTTTTCAAAGTCTTGTTAATCTGAAACATTTGTGGCATTCAATGATCTTTGATCAAATAAGCTTTAATTTTACTACTAAAGATGCTTTAGTCACTCTTTTTTTCCTGTAGTATTTCTTTGCAAAGAGAAAAAAAAACCTAACTTTCGTGTCTTGAGCATTTTGTTGCGTGCAAAGTGGAAAACACAGGTAATGTGGCCAATCTGAGCAGAGCGTTTTGTTGCCAGGTTGTTTTCCACTGTAATTAGCAGATCAAAGCATAATGTTCTGTGTCACTTGTTTAACTCACCCCATGTATACACAGTCATCAGAGTCTGTTTAGATCATATAACCGCAAAGCTCGCTCCTCCATGGATTACTTTTGAACATACATCTTCCCATTTTTTTTAAATTTATTTGCTCGTGCGCAACCCCCAAAACAAGGCATAGGATCCACATGCTGAGGGGGCCACACTTTACGAACCACCAGGGTCGGCGAATTCCTACAACTGGAAGAGGTCACAGCACAGAGGAATAAAAAGAGCATAAACAGTCTGTGAGCCATCAATATCTGCCTGGGTGAGATGGAGGGATGCAACTAAAACATCTGTCTCGCCAACGCTGTGGAATAATTAGGCCTTATTTATAGTCAGTGCAGTAAACAGACCCACAACTTATTGTGATGAGGTCTGAAACAGCTGGTTTGAGAGGAAAAAAAAGGCTCCTCGTTTCTCTTGTAGTCTCTGGTTGCCTTCGCTTGTGTGAACCTTGTGTGAATGCACATTATTGTTTGTTTTTCATTCAGGGAAATGTGCAGAAATCGAAGACACTTACTCAAGACTTCAAACACACAGTGAAATAACAAAAGGAAGTCTGGCAATCAAGCATGGCTATGTTTGTCTGCCTCTATCATTACCACATTTGTAGGGTTTTTCCATTTCAAAAATGATGTCTGTAACCGTACGAGAAAGACTTAAGGAGTTTACTCAGCTGTGGATGAACAAGATCCACTTCCCCTTCAGGTGACAGAGATGCAGAGATGACAAAAAAGGTATTTTCTTACAACCCTGTTGAGCATTTGACCTTCCTTTTGACACTGAAACAATATTTCTTCAACTAAGAAAGAAGAAGGAAGGAGACATGGAAGCTGTCAGCAAATACAGGCTTTCATAACCTCAGTGCACTTCATGTGGTATTTTTTTTAATCCTTACATCAGCAGCTCAGCACCCTGGATCCCAGTTCACATGCAATAATACTAATATTTGTGACTGTAAGCTGGATATGTATGTAACACAAAAAAGTGTCTTATCTGTTTACATTTGATTTTGCACAATAAATTGAACAATATTTCTAGTACATACACATTCACTGACAAAGTCAACTTAGCTTTATATATATATTTTTGCTTTGTAATTTTGGTTATGTCAAACTTGTGCAATGTATTTGAGATTTTGAAATTTTGACAATGATAAAAAAGGTTGAGAATATAAGAATAAGTCTATAAGATTTTTCTTGTTTTTCACTACAGGAAAACGAAATTTTTCATTTTCTGGATCTCCTTTTAACTTGTTTTAAAACTCTGGGTTATAGACTATAGACATATAATACACTGAATAATTCTGGGTTTCCTTTAAATTCTGTAAAAATAAAAATTACGCAGGACAATAAATCTGTCAGGATTATCCAAAAACCATTCCCTTGAGTTTTTGCAAAATTAAAATTTGTTAAAATCATCCATCCATCTAATTTCTTAACCCACTTTATCTCATTTGAGCTTTCGGTACTACCAAAGTCCAACCTGGCTAGTGTTGAGTGACGCCGGGGTACACCCCAGACAGGTCGCCAGGCTGTTGCAGGACCACACAATCACATACCCATACACACTCACAGTCACGCCTAAAGACAATTTAGAGTAACCAGATGATTTATCAAACATGTTTTTGGACACAGGAAAGAAACCGGAGAGAACTTCACACAAAAGTTTCCAGCTGGGATTTGAGCCAAGATTTTCTCCCTGTGAGGCGCGAGTGCTCTGATAAAATCGAAATTTTAAAATTAAGTTTACAAAATATAATGGGGACTAAAGATTTTTTTTTTTTTTTAGAAAAAATGCACTTAAAACTCTAATTATGTTTGCATTTGGTCTAAAATCTGACTTTTGAAAGACCAACTCTGATAAAAAAAATCATGCTTGGTGTCTTGTGGTATTATTGTGAGGACAGAATATATATATAAAGAAAATTAAGCTTAAAATTGCATTTCTGAAGATGTTTTTTTTCAAGTCAATGTGAATCAGGAGCACATGAAAAAAAAAAACATGAAAAAGCGTGTAATAGTAATAATAATTGGCGGACTAAAAGCTTCACTCTCCATTCCATTCTGATGCACTTGTGGACGACTAGAACCGTGTACAACTTTTTTTTTTTTGTCCAAGCTGGCATCTGGCTCAAAACTGTATGGCTGGATAACTAACAATATGGCTCGCTGTTTTTGTTGCACCATTACTGTTAGGTCAGGGGTGTGAGGAGCTGTAAACTAGCAGGAAGGAATGTAAACAGATGGATGATGAAGTGAGGGTAGGTTTGCTCTGCGCCAGTGATCCCGCCTACATTTCAGAGGCAAATTTTTATTGAACTATTGCTGCTCTGCGGCATATATATATATATATATATATATATATATATATATATACATATAATATATACATATAAATAATTATTATTACATTTCTATTATTGTGGCTAAAAACAGCATCATCATGATTAAAATTACACTTTTAAAATAGGTCAAAAGATGTCTGAAATGGGGACTTGGAGATTGCTCCCTGTGCAGCCTGCCTCTGGTGGTCTTTTGAGGAATTGCAACCTTAGGTAGTTCCTGGTTTTCCCTCAAACTGGGAATAAAAAAGTGGGCACTTGGTGTAGACTTAAACTTTTTTTTTTTTTAGCAAAATCATATTCCAGATCAATTTTGATTGCAACACAAAGAAGGAAAAATATGAAAGATGTAGAGCACATTTTTTGCTTATATTTTAGTTTTTGGTTTGTATTTTTAAGTGATTGCAGGTCGGATATTTTTATTCCAATTGTGTAGCATACAGGGGTTATTTCAGAGAACTGCTAAAAGTACACATGAGTTGGATTGTCGGTGTAAGCTTTGCTGCACGTCAGCTCAAATGTTGAATATGTGGATGTCAGACTTCATGAGGACAGTGAGATGCTTTGTGTTGCTGCGCTGTTGGATGTAACCACACCGCTGAAACACTGAAACGCCTCAGTAAATCACCTGTTTCCTCTTTTGATCTCTTCAGTTAGCCAGCAATTGTAAGTCAGCTAAGTCCTCATTTCCACTTGGCTCCACAGCTCAGTGATTCGGGTTCCTGTGGCTGGGGTGGCAGCTCTCTGGTGCTGTTCGTTAGTAAGATCAACCCCAATCGGGAGCGGGAGGGAATGGAAAAAAGATCAGGGGACACCTGGCCTTTTCTCTTTGGGCGCTCACACATGTTACGCTTGTGCCTCCTGTTAGAGTCAGGATACAGGATATTGCCCTTCCACTGATGTGCGTCCTGAAGCTCCCCAGTCTGTTTAGTGTCAAAGCATCCAACAGCTCCACCAGGATATTTGCTTGCAACAGTCGGTGCTTTATATATGATGGAAGATTAGATTTCCAACTTAACGTCTTAAAGCATATTTGCTGACAAACTGGGGCCTCTTGGGAGGAAAACACTTCAGGATATGGAAAAGCTGAGAAAAATCTGTCAAACTGAGAAAGAAAAAGATTAACTTTTTAGCTGCAACCATAAAAACTTTTATTTTGTAATTCATTTTCAAAGCGGTCTTTTTTCTTTTCAGTATTGTTGGACTCGTGTTTCATCAAAGTTTGAGTGATTGAGTGGTTTTCTTACATGCCGGTACTTTGTTTTATGCACAGAGAAGTAAGCGGCCCCTTTGAAGTCCTTTCAAATTTATTGTTGTTTTTTCCAGGAAAGACTTTTCTTTTCTTTTTTTTTTTTAAATTACAACTCATTGGGAGTGGATCTACTCCTTTTGCTGTTTTTGGAGCAAGTTTGCATTCTGAAAATGAACCTTACCTTTCTTTTGTGTCAAATGAAGGTAGAGCTATTCTGGGAAAAAGATATGCCCTTTAACTGCCTTCAAAGTTCAAAGGTTGCTTGTTTGGCACCTCGATGAAATAAAATTGTCACAGAAGAAAGCATGGTTTGATTTGGAGACATCTTGGAACTGGTTGTGCTCTACAGTAGTGTCCATACATTATTCACGGTTCAGCTGAGTGATGTGGAGCCTGATGTGAAACGGGATTCCAACAGGTCTGGTTTATTTCAAGTCTAAAAAATAAAATAACAAATTATCATCTTTTAATCTTTTGTGAAAGCATTCCTAGCAGTCTTTTATTCACGATTATGCCAAAATAAAAAAGGACATAGTTTCTGCAGAGTGGCAGTAGTTAATCAGAAATGCGCCTCTGAGTTGTGGGCTGAACTGTCCGTGCATAGTGAGCCCACCCCAGTTCCCATCATCCATCTGACTCTCCGGCTAGCTTACAGCCTCTCACACCCAAAACATAACATTACGGGTGCACAAAATTGGCAAGTGATATTGAAGCTATCCAGCCATACAGTTCTGAGTCAGATGCCAGCTCGAGCGAGAAAAAAGAAGATGCACATGGATCTATTTGTCTGCAAGTGGATTCATTGTGGAATGAAGCGGAGCAGGGGGCTCGTGGCTTTCCAATTGTAGCACTTATGTCACAGCTACAGGTTTTTGCCAATGGCAAATGTCAATGGCATTTGACTAAAGAAATACTAGAAATGCAATTTTAAGCTTTATTGCCTTTATACTGTAGTTCATGAGAAAAATGCCACATGAAACATGTTAAAAACACAAAAAACACATTTTTCTTTTGAGTAAATCGTTAAAAGATTCACTTTTAATTCCACACTCTCCGTGTTTGTCCTTACACTCAGCAGCAGCCTGGTGTCAATGTTTTTTCAATGTATGTTTGTGTGACCCACAAGCTGGGCAAGGAGCCATTTCAGAGACAATCTCTTCACTTTGAACTGCACCAAAAAGGATTAAAGCTCATGTTTGCACAACATAATGCAGAGGAAGCAGTTCAACACTGCATCCTAACCTCTGACCCTCACATCCTGACCTCTTCTGCAATCTGGCATGAGGCCTCGTCTATATGAAAGCCGTCCTCTCGGCTAATTTAAAGCTCCCGGCCGCTGTGAGGACAGACAGCGAACACGCTGGATGAAACACAAGACAAGCTCTAAAACTAACTTCTGCTATATTGAGCTCCTTGTGGGTGCCAGATTATTTGTTGTTTTATGATGCTAAAAATCAGACATTGTATTTTCTCATTTAAATGAACTCAAGAGGAATGGACGATGCTTGAAGTCTCACTACAGAAAATTTTAACCTTCACATGGTGTCCAGAAAGGTTGTTTAACAAGTCTCTCAATGGCCTCACACTGTGCCTCCTGCTACCAGCTAAAGAGATTTTGGTCATTACTTCTCTAATTTTTAAATATCACCAAACATGGGGCCTTTCATCATTTCTAATATGTGCACAATTTCTTCAACCTTGACTGACAAATCCTGCAAGAATTTTACACCAATTCCTTTAACGGCGCCTAAAAATAGAACAACATTGCAGACCTTAGACCTCTGGACCTCTTTTGACGTCACCTCGGACAAACTTTGATTTTATTATTAGACGTGAAATGATTTCATTGAGTTTGAAGAGTGTTATGTAAGGGGATTACCCTGTTTTTTAGGGACAATGTAGGCCAACACACATGGAGGGAGGTGGAGAGCGGAGGGAAGTTAAGGTAGGAGGGTAAATCAGTTAAGGTCGTAATGTGGTCCAGAAATAACCCAGCTGCAGGCCTAATTGGACATCTCTCTTGTTCCCCATTTACCTCTTCAGCTGCGTGCCAAGGTCTGTGACCCTATCATCCACCTCGCTGGTTCCGGAAAAATCCTTTCCGCCCCCTCTGGCTTGCAGAGCTCCAGCCGATACACAGGGCGCAGCGGCAGGCCATCTCCAGCCTCCAACTGAAAGCTAAGCGCCACAACCGTTTAGGAGTGATTCCAGGAGAGAGTCGAAGTGGCGCGAACTGCCAGGTATGTTCTAATCATCCCCAGCACGGGCCCCGTGGCTCCTTAACAAAGCTTAGCTCAAGAACCCCAGGCCCCTTCCAGAGGCCAGGGGCCTCCCAGAAATCCACATGCCACAGCAGTCCTCACAGCCAGTGGAGATGCTGTCTCTATTTGTGTTCTCTTCACACACGCGCCAACTTCAAGTAAAACACACGTTTTCTTTGTTGTTTCAAAGGTTAGCGATGTTTCATATTGAGTTACACATGGAGCATCTTAGAGGAATGCACTTTGTCTGTGTCCCCTGCAACTTCTCCATAGTTATGCCCATGAGGGGGGCCACAGGGGCCTCTTGTCTCCTGTGCAGTAATGCATCACAGCCTCACATCCAGCACAACAGTCAGGGGAGCACAAACATTAAAAAAAGAGAAACTCATGTTTAAAATATTTAGAAAATGTAATTACCATCTAAAGAGGAAATGTCTTTATTAAAACAAGATGTAGTGTGAAATTTAGTGAATACTTTGAGATTAAAGCGGGAAAGATGCTCTTTAATTTTAGAAATAAAAATCCAAAATAATCCTAAAATGAACCCTCTGGATACTCTAGACAACTCAACCAAAAGTAAACATTTCTGTTGATCACTTTGCACTAATTAAGAACTTAAGAACAAATTCAGTTTGAGGATATCTGCAGGAGTCAGTTTGTGTTGCATTTGCATTAGCAAGTCAGAAATGCTCTTGACAGTAACAATTGCCCTGGTGTGGATATTAATTGGTGTCGTAAGGCAGTTATGTAGTGATGCAAAAGGCCTGGTCCCACATGCACAGAAGCCAGGAGGTTGGAAACAGATGAGACTGGTCTTCCTGGGAGAAGTTCCTCACTCCAAAGCAGCTCAAATGCATCTGAACAGGCTGACGACACTTCCCCGCCTTTAATGTAGGAGCAAGAAGAGCCGCGACTCTTGTGAAGACCCCACCCCATTCTTGTCTTAACCGCTTTCGCATGTTTAATACTGCCTTCAGATGTCATTTGTTCCATTAAGACGCTTCGGAAAGTCATGCAACAGCACTCTGATTCACCAGAACACATTTCAGTAATGGGAGCAACACATTTCTTTATTCATTTCCGCATATTTTATAAGACAGATCAGCTAAGAAACGATGATTAAGAGCATTTGTTTAATTATCAATATAATTTAAATCCCAAAATTCTTTCAACTGCTTTAAAAAGTTGCTGGAACAAATTCCAGGTGCCTGCCCTTAAGCTTGGGCTCTTGACTTCCAGTTGCTTCCAGTTTTATGCGAGCACAGTGAGTCACTCACGAGCCACACAAATAAATAGTGTGAGGTGTTGTGCAGCTATGCTGACTCATACCGAAGGCGCTGGTCAAAAAGCAGTGCCGATGGAAAACCATCAAAGCCGCTCGGGTTAGGAAACCCCAGATTACCCTCTCCTTTGCAGGCCCAGCTCCCCCTTCCGCTGCCATGAAAGTAGAAGGAGCGCCTCTACTACTGGCCGATTTCTTTTCTTTTTTTTGTTTATTTACCTTCAGAATTACACCCTGCTCCTCTTGGACCATGTTCCAACGTGTTTTGTTATGTTTCCTTTCAAACAGAATATCTATGCGTGTGGTCCCTGGCAATGTTTGGCGAACACATGCACACATACGTGCAAACACACTCCCCTTCAACTTTCCCCCTGTGCCAGAGGTCCCCTTTTGCCCTTCCCCCTACCCCTAACCAAACATCCCAGGACAGCAAAAGGGAACTTCAAAGTGGCCGGAGGGGGTACTCCTTTTTTCCTGGCACTTGTCATCATCTAAGGGACTGGCTGCTCTCCTTATTACTCTAATTGCTTCCAACTGCTCCTGAAGGCTTTGATGAAGGGCGCCATGGAGCATGCTGGAAGCACCTGTTGTTGCGCAAAGGAGCACAGGTGGCCCTTATTGGTGAAAGTGTCGAAGCTGCGTGGACACTCTCTACTTAAGAATGACTAAACAAAAACAATAAATAAACACAGAATCATTTCATCTTAAATTTTGGTAATTGTGAAATTACAGGTACTGAAAAAAATATGCATAAAATAAAATGCAGGATCATGTTGGTAGACCTCTAGCTCCCTCTTGTGGTTGCATTAGAAATCCAGAAGCTGCAGTAAAAAGAAAAGAATAAATTAAAGGAAAGCTTTTGTCAAAAATCGTTAAACAACTGAATCTACTGTAAGAAACGAATATTAGTAAAATCCATGTTTTATTATCTTTTTAGCATTTATTTTCTAGACTCAATAAAGTTTTTGTGTTAAATCTAGATTATTTTGACACTGAATGTTGTTTCCTGCTAAAGTCACTCTGTTGTAAAGTTTGTGCTGCTGCTGGAATTGGGTAGCCTATTTGTACGGTGGCCCTGAAGTCCAAATCACACCAACAAATCACTCAGGGGGAAAAAAAAAATCATAAATAAATACAAATGTCTAGAAACCAAAACAAAATTCTATTAAAAAAAAAGGAGGAAATGTAATTTAAAACAAAACATTTAAGGAAACATAAATAAATTCCAGAAGTCAAAGTGAAATTTTAATAAAACGTAAAACAATAATAAAACCAGAAAATGTAGAAACTTTGGGACATCGCTACTTAGATGATTATGTTTGAGTTTCTTCGAATGCTTTTTCCTCATAAAAGTTTTATAATTAGTATGGAGTAGTATTGCTTCATGCCAAATAATTTTCAGTTGAAATGATGGACAAATGTCATCATTCAATCAGTGATGTCCCACAGTATCTAACTTTTTTACTTTTTTATTTTGTTTCATTTTTTTACATTTCATTTTGATTTCTGCAAGTGACTTTTGTTTTCTAATATGTTTTTTTCCCCTTTTTACAGAAATCAGAAAATGTTTCTAAAATGTATTTTTTTCTTTTGTTTTGTTTTGCGTTTTTAATTGTCATTGTGATCTTCAATATGATATTGCGTTCAGTGATTTGTTGATGGGATTTTCACTTCAGGGCGACTGTATTTTAGTCCTATTTGTGGATAATTAAGATAATTAAGCGTGTTGGGCTTCATACCAGTTGTGGTAAGATCTTTTCAAAATGCTCAATATCCACTTGGTCACAGTCCTCAGATCCAGCTTGTTTCTGTGATCTTATAGCAGCCTCTGTAGGAAAAATGGGTGAATATTATTAATGTGGAGAAGCAATATACCAAGTATAATACACAAAAAACAGTACCTTGTACAAAAACCCTTAGCATATCTGCCATGAGCAAAGCAGCTTCACTGCTTACTGTAAAACAAGATATGATGACTTGTCACTCATACAATCGCAAAGACAAAAAATGTCATCAGGGGTTTTAAACTCACGTCTGGTTTTGTCCTCCTTGAAGAAACTAGACAGGATTTTGCTAACTGTTTCCTGTTTGTCAAAGCAAAAGTATATTTTTGCCAAACCGAAGAAACGACTTTATGAAATAAGCTGCTGACATACCCAGTTAAAATAAGTATACCTTTGTGTCTGTTAATCGAATAAAAAACAAGGACATTAGATGAGTAAAATAATTATTTACAAATAATAGTCATCCTTTTATTTTGAAAATATGTCCTGTTTGCTGTTCTGTTTACAGAGAAAATTGTCTTGTAAGGAACATTTTCCACGATATATTAACAGAAACTACCTTAACGAATTAATTGAAGGTCTTTTTGTGTAAAATGCTCGGATATATTTGTGAATTTGAAGAGACATGACAATTTAAACAGGTCGAAACTAGGAGAAGACTATGATTTTTTAAATGAGTAATAAAAAAGGAACAAGTGAATATAAGACGAGTAACAGACACAAGAACACATGTTTTAAGTTGCAAAATGTACAAGTTCTAGTAAGCATCAACCGGGAAACAACAATGTTTTTGTTTTTCAATACCTTTCTAAAGAAAATTTCGTCGTCTGTGTCCGCCATGTTTTTACGTTTCGGGTGAATCTTGGCGCTCTGCTACGTGATTGGCTACTGAGATATCTACGTCACACGCACGTTTGCGTATGTAAACTACCTAATGGAGAAGGAAATGCTTTTCTCAATAATCTGACCAATCTTGGTTCATCTTTACATTTTTTTAAAAGTTACTTTTGTTTTCAAATTATATGTAACAGCTAGATTACTTAAAAGCTTAAAAAAACAAAAAAAAAATCGTAAAAATAATTTCATTAAGGAATTCGAGGATTCTGCAATTCTTGTTTTGTTTATTTTCTTAAAATGTAAGGCAAACATACTTCATATACATTGACAAAATATAGACATACATACATTCACTACTACGTTTTTGGATTGTTTGGTTTTTCTGATTTGTTCAGATATTTAGCTAATTTGTTATTGCTGCTGTGTCCCTCTGATCATCTTCATCATCTAACCACTGAGGATCCTCCAAGATATACCCCAAACCCATTGAACGCATCGGTCAAGGTTTCTCAGAGGCTGTTGCTCTCTCATCCTCCAAATCCTCTTCAGTCTGCAAAAGAAAATTCTACATGAGGCAATGACAGCATAGCTATACAGAATGAATCATCCTTGATGCAAAGTTAACATATTCTCTCATTGATTTTCTACACACCTTTGGACACACAAACTGTTTTATTTCCACCTCCAAACCTCCGATCATGTCCATGGCAATCCATGGCACTGTCAAATGACAAAATATCTTAAGAACATTTTATGTTACAAAATGTGCATTTTTGTTTTATCTGTTTTAAGCCTTAAAAAAATATTGTCATTAAAAAGACTTACCAAGTCATGATGCTGTGAAAGTAATTTCTTGTATGATTTTGGCACACACCACAACAGTTCCTTTTTTGACACTGCCTTTTCATTTTCTGACAGAAATGAAAAAAAACAAACATTTTTTTAAATTATTGTCGCTCAAGAATGATAATTCTGTTGTTGAGTGTAATCATTTTGTGTAATCATCAGAGTTTTACTTACTGACATCCATGTCGGAGACGCAAATGTGAGCAACTCAGTTCTTCAAAGTTGGCCTCCCAAAAATGAAATATAACATGCTTTTATACACAGCAACCCTCCCCTTTGTTTTTATGGCTTGTGTCAAGGTTAACAGGAAGACATCCGAACCTGTTTTATCTTCCAGGAGAAATCTAAAAAAAAAGAGGTTTGCAATTTGTTGACAATTGTAACATAAAGGTATGCCAAAAATGCCAGTAATCTCTTCATAACCACCCACTAAAGTGGTAAAGTGAAGAATTTACAGAACTCTGATCAGAAGGTGTTGAAGGAGAAGAAAGTCCAAACCAGAAATCTATGAGGAACAGAATTTAAAGATAAGAAATTATAATGAAAATGATGGGAAAACAGGACACTGCTTCTCTTCCTTGAAACAAACACACTTCCTATAAGACAGATTTAGCAGGTAAATAAACAAGGAGAACTTAAAAATTCAGCTTCTGAAGGTTGACGTTTATTTAAAAAAATTAAAAACACTTACATTTTTTAAAAGACTATTCATTTTAAAATTGGAGAAGAATGTTTGGATCAAATGAAGGCAAAAAGGACGTCTATCGTATTTTACATTTTGCTACAAAAAATTTTAGTGGTAAACCAGACAAATCATATAAAAAAAAAGATACATTTACAGTGGCAGAAAGATGTAAAGAATTGTTTTATCAAAGAAGGATTACAAAATTTAAAATTTTGGTACACAAAAACCTTTTTTTCATTAGATTTACATCCTCCACTACACCTTGGAATGTGATATGCAAAGAGATTTGTATCGCAAACGCGCAGCAACATATTTGCAGCAGGTGTGTAACACAACTCATTGTGGGGCAAAGTGTCTAAGAGTAGCTTTTTCTTTTTTCCCTACGTTTCCTCTTCCATGACACCAGAAGTAACATTTCATCAACATAAATGTATTTGATGAATGTGTCCAATATCTTCATGGGTCAAAGTTGATGGTGGCCAGTCGTCTGCTCTCCATCGTAGGCAACAGTGACTTTTCCTTTTTTCGTTTAGGTAATCTCGTATATTTCAAAGCGCTTACTAATTCAAATTCATTCTCGTCTCGTCCAAAGTAGTTCTGAAAAAATATTTAACTAGTTCTTGCTAAAAACTCTATTATGTTTACAATTCAAAACAGCTAAAGTTCTGTTTACTTTTTTAAGCTGCTGCAGATTATTCTCTAAAATGTACTTTTCAGTCAATTTCTTAAATAAAGTTTAAAAATGACTTTATTTTCTCTTGTTAATGTTTCGTGTCAAGTTTTGGTTTTGTAGGCATTTCCTGTGCCAATGCCCTTTTTTGGATTTGTTTTTTACATTTTGATGATTCATATCCGGTAATTTAAAATTTAAATATCTTTTTGTGGCTTTGGCTACCACCTGAAAGACAGTCTCAAGGGGCGTTCCCTGTCTGGCATAAAGGATAGGTGTAGACATGTAAATGAAACATTTTGAGTTAAATTTACTAAGCACCTCCTTTATAGATCAGCTATTTTAGTACTTTCTTTCTTGGCACTGTTTCGTTTTGTAGGATTTTCATTTGACAAAAATTGTGTGTGGAGAAAAGCAAACAAAATATGGACTATCAATCAAGCAGAAAGTCTTTGTATGTAGATCTGATCTCCCGCTGTAGACATTTTTGTATAGCATGTAGCAGTACAACAATGGAAATATGTGCTGCTCTGTGTAATATTGCATCGATCCGGAGAAAAAAAACGACTGAATCAATCAGTAGAGCAAAAACTTGAGGTACAAATTTTAGTAGAAGATTTTTTGTGTTCATAAACTTTTGTATTTATGTATGTTACATTCATTCACAGTACGATCATCGTTATGTTGAGCTCACTTATTTGTTTCGGAGGCAGACTTGTTTGTTTTTCAAAATAAACATTTTAAGTATTAATACACATTTTCCAAAATGTTCTAAAATGTGACTGAAATCCTCACAAGTTCACGTTGCAATAACTCTATGACACCACTTGCCCATCCAAGTAAAAATGTCAGTCTGGTTAAGATAGATGTATGCTTTACTGATCCAAAGGGAAACTGGTGGTGGTAGTGCAACACGGTAAGGCATGTTGCCCAGTGGTTGGCAGCAGCAATGCAACTCTGGCGGCGCCAGTCGCTGTTGTCTTGCAGTGAAAAACAACCGTATAACTTGAAATTGTTGTCTTTTTCGTCAGTTTTGTTGAACAGGAATTTCTTTAAAGGCAAGGTTTAAAAAGAATATAAATAATATCTGTTTGAACACATGCAGGTTCATGTTAAAGGTTCTTGTCTTCCATTCTTCTTGATGACATCTGAGCACGTTATTTATCCTTTTTTTCTCTGACACAAGTCCACACGTTTTCCAAAAACTTCATTTAGTTCAACAACAAGAACATTGTTTCATTTATTTTAATTTGCGCTGCATGACAAACTACAAAAACCTCTGATTGTTATTTTACATGTATGTTGTCAAAATCTAAATGTAATTTCATATGCTGACAAAATATTGTCTAAATAAAGCAACACAGTTTACAGATGGTATGTGAGATTTTATTCTGAAGTGAGCTGCATACGTTGCCAAGATGTGCCACTGACGTGCATGATTTTGTTTCTGGGCTTCATGCCTTTCAGAAAGATGTGCTATCACAACACAAAAAGGTCTGAAATCTTTTCATCTTAATAGGGCTGGGTGGAGATCAACAGGAGAACATGTTTGAAATGATAAACTAGGAATATTATCTGTTAAGCTTTCTTGGCAACATTGAAAATACTTAAAAGTGTTTGGTTGCAGTCAAGTCAAACTTATCTTGTCCATAAGATAAGTCACTTTTGCAAAATTAAAATTACAGAAAAAACATTTTTTTTTGCTTTAAACATAAAATGCACATTTAATACGAAATATATATTAATATATATTAACATATATTAAAATAATTTATAATACCTCGATGTATTTTTTTTCTACCTTCTTTAAATAAATAGTTTCATTTCTACGGAAGAGAAACACACACACACACACACACCTGCCAAAAAAGGTCCAAAATAATTTTTCTGGATTTTTGCTTTAATCGTAAAGTTCTCACTTTTTTCTTGAAAACAAAAAAGTCGGATTTTTTGGGCTCTTTTTTTATGGCACTAATCCTCCTCCATACATTTCTAACATAGATTGTACAATGTTTTATTGTATTAATATTCTTTAAATAAAATAACACTTTAATTAGTTTACAGCAAATGCTTCAGCTTGCCTTTTTGCAAGTTTTAAACATCAGGACAAGACTCATGAATGACACTGTTATCAAAAAACCAGTTTGTTTGTTTGCTTGCTTTTGTCAAGACAAAAAAAAAACACAATCCATACTCTGAGGGCAATTTGTCCCAGGAATAATTAAATTAGTAAAATTACCAACTTAAAAATGCTTGAATCTTTGAATCCTACAATTAATAGACCTCATGAACTCTTTACATGTTTCAGTTCAGACTTTTGCTCTCATTCTGGCTTTGAGTGGCACTGATGAAATGAAAGCTGACTGATAAGCTGCTCAGGTGTATTTCTGAAGAAACAGGAAACCGTCACGCAAATTCCTTTCTGAAGAGTCCAGAACTGCAACAAGGAAACAAACAAACAGAAAAACAAAACCGTTTGTCATCTCTCACCTGCCTGCTGTGTTTGCAGTGTAACCTGTTTGAGTGGGACATACCTTAAGTCTCTTCAAAAGTGCTGGTCTTTCCTGAACCTGAAGCATCTTTTTGTTCAGACTGAAAGGCCTGCTCTGTGATGGAGTCATGTTTTCTGCTGTCTGTGATGCGTCTCCATGGAAGTCTCAGAGGTGAAACACAGGTGATACTCGTGAGGCATGAAAGGGGTAAGATGGACCACCATAACGTATCAACACTGGGATTTTAAATATTAAAGACAGTCATTGATCTGATGTCCTGATTGCTTTTTTTCATGCTGTGTACAATTGCAGCTTTTATTTTACTAAAAACACGCCCCAAAATCCTGTGGCCTGCTCAGGGGCGGTGTTTTCTGTTCATGTGGTAAGTGTGCCCTCCTTATTAGACCTTATTGGACTATTAGAAAATTAAAAATGAGTGTGGATTGTGTGGGCATCCTACTAGTGCTCTACGAGCACTTGGGTATCACCTGCACACCCTGTGCATACAGCATTCATGCAGGGGCAGTAGGGGGGGTAGCACCTGCACTTTACAAATGACTAGAGAGGGATAGGCAACTCCAGGCCTCGGTGGCTGCAGTCCTGCTTGTTTTCCAACATACCATGCTTTGGCATGTCCTCATTGGTTGGACACACCTGAACCAGGTTATCAGTCATGAGTAGGGCTTGGATATCTGGGAATCATGCAGACACTGTGGCCCTTGAGGCCTGGAGTATCCCTGCACAAGAGTGTAGAGTAATGGCACTGTATTACAGCATGACTAGAGCATAACTCGAGCGTGACTCAATCCCAGGGAGTCTGATTATCTTGAATCTTGATGTGTATCAGATTTTGTATTCTAGCCAAGTCTTTCATTCTTTTCTTAAAGGAAAGAACTATAAATCACATTGATCTAAAAGTGCATCATTACAGTTAAGTTGATTCATTACAACTTCACCTGTTTGGAGTTATTTGTGGACTTAAACTCCTTAGAGTCTTGAAAAACGTTTTGCCTGCAGCACTTTTCCTTTATGACCTCATCTCCTCTTTGCTTTTACAGCAGAGAAAACAGGATGTTGATAACAACAAGAATTTTAGGAATGAGATCCACACTAATGTAGGCCTGACACATTTAGTATTTCAGCTGAAGTGCACTTGCTGGATTGGAGCCAGGAAACACTAACATGAGCAGTTTATTGGAAATTACATCTAAAGCTGTGTCTTCAATTCTTCTGTACGGGTTTGTTTTTCTTTACCAAAAAGAACTCTGTTAAATATTATTTTATTTGGTAATAAGAAGGAAGGAATCATGATTTGCAGCTAAACTATAATACTGCCATTTACTGTATATTAGATTTATTTTTTAACACCCTGTTAAATCTCATAACTGGGGAAAATCCATTTAGATTTTTAAAAAATGGATGGTTGCTTATTTATAAATTAAGATTTTGAAAAAAAATGTTTTATAATTTCATTAACCTTTTTCACATGCATCCGCCTGTTCCGGTATGTATTCTTTGTATTTGCATCGTACAAATATATAGGGGGATTTCATCAATTTTACCACAACTTCCTCTACTTTTAAAACTAATTCTTTATGCATACCGCCTACCATAGTTGCCATTCTTTTTTTTCTTTTTTTTTACATTTCTTTATAGAAAAACAACTAAATTTCAAACATCATTTAACATAAGAGATTTTTAGAGAATTTGAAAAGTTGTGTAACAATGCTGTTAAACTAATAATGTATTTAAATTCCTTAAAATAATTATACATGTGAAGACATTTGTCTATTATGATGTCACATTGCAGATTTTTTTTTTATCAGCACCATTAGCAATATACATTTTTAAAAAGTTCTTAGGCAACTAAGAAAAGGATTTTGGTCATGTTGACATCCTCATAAAATACATAAAAAAACAAAGTCCATCAATATAATCATATGAGACTCAAATTACACAAAAGAATTTATAACACATTTAAAAAGTAAGAACTAAACCACAAGAACATTTGTACAACTGTTGTGTCAAAAATTTAAGTTTCTTTTTTAATCACAAAAATTTTTACATTTTCGCACATTATTTCCTGCTGTTGTTGTCATTTTGTCTTTAAGCTGAAAGTAGAGCTAAATTAAATCACATTGCCGTTCTTTTTAACAAATATTCAGTACACAAGAAGAGAAAACCCATCACACAGTCGATGGTGAAGAAACATGCACTGGATGTCCACAAGCTCAGTTCTCCGTGAGATGTTTCAGCTGCGAGATTAGGAACAATTTATCTTTACCCTCCTGTGGGAAAAAAGAACAAAACTTCAAATATCAAAACTAACACAAAAACCTGTAATTTCTAAAAGTCAATGTTAATGAAGTATTTCTTTCAAATCCCTTTTGAGGTGACAGCTGTAGGTCTTCTTACAACCTCAAACTTATTTGATATGTTGTTTTATTTTGTTGCTAGCTCCTAAAAGTTCTTCAAAAAAGATATTTTTAAATGTGGCTGTATAACTACTATTCAAACATAGACAATCACATCTCCTTAGGCCAGGGGTCTGCAACTCATGGCTCCAGAGCCACATCTTTTTTTAAAGAAAAAGTTAACAATTTTAATGCAAAATGCTTTTGTAGTTTTAGTTCATTTGTAATGAGCATGTGAAGAAGTAGTTTCTTCAAGGGAAGCTTTCTTTCCTGTTGACTAGATCGCAAAGAACAGACAAAAACAAGAATTTTCAAAATAAAATCCTCAAAAAAGAAAAAAAAAGCAGATTTATTTGAATCTGTATTATCACTCAGACCTTAGACACAATGTAATAGTCTTGAGGTCCTACAAGGTCAATATAAATGTGATAAGAGGATGAGTTTTCTTTTGGTGATTTGCTTTATGGATTTATTTTGATTCAAATGACAAACTAAAAGGATTTCCAGTAAGATTTGGTTTGGTTTTCCACTGGGACCAGCTGAAATATTTCGAAACCTGGACTTTCTAAGCACACTCCTGCACCGAACATGGATGACCCAATAAACATGAGATTACTTCCTACTTATCATCATTTTGTAAACAAAGATTCACTGCTACAGGCTATGAAGCAATGCTGTTTAATACAAAGTCTGGCAAGCTCAGCAAATCCAAACTCCCTTTGACATTAAGTAAAACATAAAAAGGAAGCGTAAATAAACACTTACATTTTCAATCTGATTTTCCAACAAACGGATGGCTTTTTTCTGTCCATCAACAACTTGAGTTTGAAAATAAATTATAAATCTGCAAAACAGGTTGAGCAAAACGTCAGTGAAGTAACAAACTAAATAATGAAATAACTTTTTGGGAGAGATGATCATCTCTTCCGTACTGTTGACACTAACAGAAGGACTCCAGTGATCAGGAACAGGAAGAGCTGGTTTTCAATCAGGGAGTTGTAGGCCCATCTGAGCGCAAACAGAAATGAGTTGGAAGTCTCCAGATCTTTGGTCCACTGCAGCGACTCAAACATTCTGGTTAGATTTCTGAAAGGGCCGCATGTTGATGAAGGTTTGATCCTGTTCATGAAAGAAAGAAGGGTTTTAAATATCTAATGAATCACACTTTAAAAAGCGACTGTGGATTTATTGAAGACAAGTTAGATTTTTAAGGTCTGTCCTGATTAGCAACATGGTAAAGGTGTTTCTTTGGTTAAATTAAAGAATGGGATTAAGTTAAGAGTGTGAACATGATCTAAATCTTTGCTTTCTGGTTGCTCCCTGGTCTCCAAATCTTCTACCACAATCTGTTCCTCTATGGATTCATTCCTGATTCTATCCATCCTCATCACTTCCAAAAAGAGCATCAACATCTTCATCTCCTCCAGTTCTATTTCCTGTCTCTTTCTCAAGAAATAACGAAACAAATCAGTCTGAAATCACTGCAGCTTTAAGTAGAAATACTAGCTTCACTCACGTTCCAATTGTGTATCCTACAGATAAGGCAGCACCAAAAAACGAGGGAAACCACAGAAGTGTGATGAACAAGGACATCATCTGTGTCGCTCTCCATGGCTTCCTGGAAGCCTGACAGTTGAGCATCAGGCTGCTCTGTAGCATGAAAATCCAAAACATACATTTGTTGAGCAAATCAATAAACAAAAATGTTACATTTATAATTTTGTATACTTTTCTAAAACACAATTATCGATGTAAATGCATGACTTTGCCTGTTATGAATGTTACTCTTTTGTTGCCAAACGTGGCGCCTCTGGCCGAAGCAGAGAATGTAAATGTGAACTTGTTTTCTTAACTCAGTGAGTGGGACTTGAACTGTACTCACTTTCTTTATGTAAAATAGAACAAATAGTTTGATGATTTGAACTGCAGGCAGCAGAGGTCCAAACAGAACTCCAAGCCTGACATTAGAAAAATGTTTCAAGTTTGTGTTTATGACACATTTTAAAAATGCAGATTGAAGATTGTTTAGTTACCAAGTGAGAGTTTGTCCATAAATGAGCTCAAGCACGTTGCGGGCAATGTCAAACTTTGGTTTTCTCTCCTTTTTTAGTATTTTCTTAGAGAAAAGCCTGCAGAGGAAAAGTTAGTACATTTTTTATTGGGGAAACTACAGGAGCAAGTCTGGAGTTTTGATGAAAAAATAGTTACCTCCAAACAAACTCGCCTAGGAAAGTGTGAAGAATCGTGAAGATGAAATCCATCAGGATCAGCCGATAAAGTTCCTGCCCCACAAAATTCTCCCAGCACTGTACACGGCAATAAAAATAGACTCAAATAAGTAAAGAAAAAAAAAGAGGTTTGTGTTTTTTATGAGTTAATATTATTGTTTACAGTGCAGAAACATTTAGCACTTGGAAAACAAAGATGTCTCCAAACCTTAAATTGATGAATTTCAGCAATTCTCCACAGCCAGCGGTAACACAGCACTCCAATAAGACTTGTCTTCAGCAACAAGTTCCTAAACAATCCAAATGAAAGTAACTTTCTACTCAAACAAAACATGGAAAAACTGGGGAGGAAATAATTAAACCAATAGGTGTTTTGTTTTTCTGTGACATTCAATTTTAGTTGCTTATCCGTCACAATTTTATGCCAATAATATTTGATGTAAAACGTGAAGCTGAAGTCATGTGACAGAAACATGGATATTTGAGTGCACTTTTCTTACCTGAAGATGGAGACATAAACTCCGGTGCCAGTTGACTCGTATCTCTCAAGCCAACCACACACATTGAAGATGCCAGGAAGTAACAGGTTAAAACCTGAGACTACACATGACAGAATTAGCAGCTTGGCGTCTTCAGGATCCTGATCAATAGTTCTCTGTTAAAAAAAAACAGTTTTTCATCCAATTATCAATGTAATAGTACTGTTACTATTCAACTTAAAGCTAAAAATAAAAAAAGTCTGCTTTTTGAGGAGAGATTATGAAGAAGGTTGCAGTAGATTTTGACCTAATGTTATATTGTTACATGGTTATATAACATTTCAGATGGTTATGACTTGATTGGAAAAGTAAAAAATTAAAAATGAAAAAAATGCATATGTACATTCACACATGTAAATGATGCATTATGATTACTTTTAGTCATAAATAGACATGTTTGTACTTATAGATGCTACATTTTGATTCTTTTGAATGTGAAATTTGTCAAAAAGATTTGAAACGCTTGCTTGAAAATGAGTAGAAGGAGGTGAACGAATTTGATCGATTTATTTATCTTTTTAAATTTTAGAAGGGGCAAAACTAGTGAACACGACTGAGCCAAGCATGAGTTCTTCATTTGTAGGAAAAAAATGCTTGAAGTATTTTAAAGTTTCTGTAGCAGGAAAGAAAAAGCAGAAGCAAAATGTTGTAGTAATATTAAAATGTGCAACGCAAAAAGGAATGCATGAAAGATGTCATGTTGTCTCTAACCTCTGACAGAAAATAGACCCCAGTGGCACTTAAGAGAATGCTGGTCAGACACATGCCCCAGGCGATGGCGTGGACTAAGAGGCTGCAGCATCTCTGCATGCAGCTCTTCGTCTGTTCTCCACTCACCGTCTCTGACAGCTGTTCCTGTTGGAAAATCAGCTTTTGTGACACTCATGTGAAATCAGACTATCAACACAGAAATTCAAGTTAACTTTGCACAAAAAATAGGTAGGTTTTAGTGTGAGGAGAAAAAAAAACACCATCAGACGGTTATTTACAGGTTCCTGTTTCTTGCATCCTCCTACAAAACTCATTACTTTTTGGCTCCCTCGTTTTCACGTGCTTGTTGAAAGAACCTACTTTGATCTGAGTGCTGATTTTCTCACACTGAAGTCTGACGGAGGACTTCTTGCTGACTTTGTGATCCCATGAGCAGAAAACCTTTTCAGCCTGATTTCTGCTGGACTTCAAAACGTGGAAACTTTTCCCAAAAGATTTGGAGATGCTAGAATGAAACAGCATGAATTTAAGAACGATTTTTAAACATCCACACCATTTGATTTGAACAAATACACTAATGAGGTTTAGTGTGTCCCACCTGTACACCAGGATGATGCAGATAATGAAGAAGGGGAATATAATTGTGCAAAAGTAGGCAGAGGGTATGCTGTAGGAAAACATCTGGCAGTCATCCGGGCTCTGGACTTTCTGAGGACCGCTGGACTTGAAAGAAGCAGCTCCACAAGGTTTGATCACGTCGTTTGAGTAGTAACCATAAAACATCAAGCTGTGGGAAAAGCAACCCTACCAAAGGAAGAGGTGGAAGATCTTAAGGTGGAAGAAAATGGACCCATAAATAACGGTAAAGAGAGAGTGCTGCATCTCACTGTGCCTGTGAGGAGCTCGAGGCCTGAGAAGGTGTCCGGCGTGCACTGATTGTGACGGGAGAGAGGGTGGAGGACTTGTGGGAAGACAAGGAAAAGGCCGCTGGTAACAAAGAGGGGGAGGTTGAAAAAAAGGAGGGTTCGGAGAAAAAGGAAATAGGAGAGCACCCCTGATCCGAAGCGTCCGCTCAGCTTCTTCATGGGGGAATACCACAGTTTCAGGGAGCTGCAGATGTTGAGGCAGCTGAAGGAGCAGCGGCGCCACACCTGAGGAGAGAAAAACAGGTGTGCTACTAAAAAAAAAATGAGCCAGCTTTTATTTTGAAATAGAGGATGAACTTACGATTAAAGCACATGGGTGACAGTTGCAGGTGATGTGTTTTCTGATGAATGAACCATCTGCCGTGTTACTGAAAGCAAGTCTCCTTAAAGGAAAAGGTTTTATAGTTACACAAATGTTGACTCTTCACACACAACACTGCTTTCATCGCTTCTCACCTCACTTCCCTCTTGTCTTTGAGGCTGAGCGGTGCAGTCTTCAGCTTGTGCATGGCGTCCCTCACAGAGAGGCCCTTGAGGTCAGAGACCAGTGCCTCTTTGCTTTTCTCACTAAAGCCAGTGTTCAAACCAAACTGGATGTCTGCTGCTGCATCTGTGGAAAAGCAGAAAAAAATGACGCACTGAAATTTTCATTCTATTCAACCACTATTGGCATCTTTCAGTCACATTCACCTCTGATTTTCTCCACATCTGTCTGCTTGATGGAGCGACGGAACTGTTGCTGAGGCTGATGTGAGCGTCTAGCTCGCACTGAAGTACTCGCAGTATTATCTGCATGAGAACGCATACGTTTGAATCCAGCTGTGTGGATAAAACTATCTTCAAGGGTTTTGAAAAGTTTTGCTCACCAGGAGTGCGACTGGGCGTTGAGGAGAGCATCCCCAGTGCAGAAGCTGAGCTGTCGTTCCTCCGTGGAGATCTGATCGACTCCCAATCAGATGTTTCTTCAGTGCTTGTGGACGAGTCGCTATCTGAATAAAAGCCGTAATAACATTGCTGATGCTACCTTTTTATGAAAGTACTTTCCTTTACTTTACATTTTAATTTAAAAATTAAAGCGTGTCAAACTTGTCGAGTCATACCTGTGCGTTCATTAATAATCTGCATTATTATTGGATCAGGACACTTCTGACCACTGACTGCAGGCTCTTTAAAGAGCTTAAAGGTCTCATCTGGCTCCTCTGTTTCTTGAAATCTGCAAGGAAGGAAATTAAAACATGATTTAATACTTTTCCATCCCACAATCCTGACAAGCTGCAATGCAATTTGTATAAAACAGCATATTTTCTTGATGGAAAGCAGCATTTAAGCAAAAAACAGATGCTGTTCTGATTCCTCCTGATAAAAAGGCCTCTGAAGTTGAATATCAAAATGCAGCCACGATCTATGTTCTGCCTGACATAAAAATATGATCCTATATTCATATAGGATTAGATTAAAACAGCAAATACAAAGAAAAACGTACTTATAGTCAGAGTCACTGTCAAAAACATCAACACTGGCGGTCGCCCTGTGTGCCATCATTGCATTCTCGCTCTTGTCATTCGTCAGCCTTTTAGCAGAGAATAGGGCAGCTGAAAGTAAACTGTCATTGGCAGTGTTTCCTCCCAAAAATGCAAAGTAGCATCTTTAATAAACGAAGGGGGAAGTTTGTTTTGCTTCCTGTGAAGTGTTTTTTTTCTCTGAACACATCCTCTTTTAAAACTCTTTCATATGAGACATCAGCTATTCAATCATTCTCCGTCAAAGTAAGAAAAGAAGAAACAAAAATGAACTTTTGCCAACAAAAGAGACCATATCAATAAGCCTTGGCCCAACATTGAACACCTTCTCTTTCTTGAAACAGTTTTGTGAAAGTTATCCATTTTGTATAAGGCAATTGCAGCATTTATAGTGTTTTTTTTTTTATTGTATACAGTTACTACTAAAAAAAATACATGACAATCATTTATTTTGGTATTATTATTTGTGCATTAATATACATTTGTCTATATAATTATTTTGAAAAAAATCCTGCTTTGGATTCTGCAGACAAAATCTAAGTTTTTGCTGCCCTCTAGTGGTTTAGTGTTGTAAATGCAATGTCACAAACAAAAATTCTGTTTTGGAATTTAAAAAAATCTAATAAAAAAATCAAATACTACCAAAAAAAGTATATATATATATATATATATATATATATAATTCATTTTCTGAACCGCTTTGTCCCACTCGGGGTCACGGGGCTGCCGGAGCTACTCATGTGCGAAGGCATGCACACTCACATCCACACCTAGGGATTTAGAGTGACCAATTAACCTATGAAGCAAGTTTTTGGACGGTGGGAGGAAGCCGGAGTCCCCGGAGAAAACCCACGCATGCACAGGGAGAACATGCAAACTCCACACAGAAAGGTCTCCCTTTTGGTAACACTGTTACATGTCCCCCAGCCAGGACTTGAACCGGGAACCTTCTTGCTGAGAGGAAAGAGCGCTAACCACATATATATATATCGAAAAATGTAGCTAATGGATAATTTTTTTAGGCATTTCTTTGATGTAATTGTGGAATGAGGGACACAATGATTTGAGTCTATTCTTAATTTAAGATTCGTTTATTTATGTTAATGTTGAAAGTTATTAGCATTGCCAATAATGCTGGGAATGTGTAAAGCAATTAAGATCTATAATGTGCAACACCGAAATTTGTTGAAGGAGTGCTAAAATGTGCCTTAGCAGCTTTAATTCTATAATTAATTAATATAAAACAAATTATAATATAAATACTTGAGCTTTCAATTCAGCTGTCAAGAAAAATCCGAGGTGTCCCTGAACGCGCCGCAGGGGGCGGTCTTTAAAATAAAAGTTTTCAGGAAGTTTTTGTGACAAGTACCGACAGGAAAGAGCTCACGGGTCTTTCCGTGTGAACTGTTTGACACCTGTTGTGTCGGAAAATGGAGCACAGCGCTTATGGGGCCTCTTTGGCTGGCGGTACCTTTGATTTAGAGAGCTTCGTGAAAAAGCCTCAAACTATTTTGCGCTTCCTGAGCTGGGTGAGTGACTCATGGGAAAGTTAGCATCTGTTAGCTTGCACATCTGTCGGTTTGCGGTGACATATGTACGTCTTTTGGGGTTTAAAACACACTTTAAATTGCTTGTTTTGATATTGTTAAGTGCCGATAAAAGAATACATTTTGTGTAGGGTTTATTTAAAGCGGATAAAATGAAAAATACCGATAACCTGTTGGTGTTTTTCGTTACAAGCTAGCCCTATGATCTACCGTGCATCCATCAGCTGACCCAACCACACCTGGCAACATGCAGATTTATATTAATTTGATCATTTACCACAAAACTAGGTCAACTCGTTAAAAAAAATATAATAATAATAATAATAAAGACATAAAAAATAAACTGTGACGCCGCTGTCCCCAGCGGTTACTGCCAAATACTGAAACGATACTAATGCAGCGTCATCTGTTGCTCCCCGCAGATCTGTCACTTCTTCACTCTACTGCTCAGCATTTGTGTCAGCATGATCATGTAAAACTACCACGCTTTACACGCGTTAAGACGCTTTAAAAAGACCACATATGCCACTTATATTAGTCATTTAAAAATATAAACTAGCCAGACAAAATCTGCTCTCAAATAAGAAACATCAACACTAAAATAACATGAATTTCTTGAGGATTCTTTCTTGTAACTCTGATCTTACAGATGAATGAACTTCACATCCGTTCTATAATTGTTTGTATTCACTTTTTTTTTTTCCATGAAAACTTATTTTGACAACACAATTATAGTGAATGTATATCGTTTACAGAGAAGTCGAGTTTCTGGTAAATGGCAGGAAGCCACATGTTTGGGTTTTCAAAATAAAAACCTCCGTCTTCCGTTAATCTCTATTTTAATGAATGTGAAAATCGAACTTTTTTGAACAATTGGGATACTGAACAATTTCTTTTTACTTATGGGAGCAAAGGTTAATTTGGTAACTTTGCAGAAATGTTGAGGGTGATTTTAAATTATTAGAAGGTTCTACTTGTGCGAGATAAACATGTATTTATTCGAATAAATCGTGGCATGCCTATTTCTTTGTAGCTACCAACTATATATGACAGCATTGTTGCCATCACATTTTTATGTATACATTTTAATGTTTTCCTATTTCTAAAAAGAATTAACAAATCAAAATAACAAATCATATGATCTCTATTGATTATTTTATCTAGTCTTCCTTAGTCAGTAGGAGCCAATATTGTTTTTAATGACCTTTGAACTCTGTTCTTCTGTAAACTTTGGGTTATGGGACAACTCTGATGTGGTTTACATTATGTTAAATCTCTTAGAATTAGAAGTAAATGTTCAGCCTCATCTACTGTGCTGCATATGTTCTGGGATGATGGGATGTCTCCCTTCTCTGCAGTTATTTTCTATCGTCGTCTTCGCCACCATTACGGCAGAGGGTTACATTAACCCCACAACGAAGGAGGAAACCAAGTGCATGTTCAACGGCAACGACGGCGCTTGCAGCTACGCAGTGGGAATCGGAGTAATTTCCTTCCTCGCTTGTTTCATATTTCTTATACTTGATGCTTACTTTCCGAAACTCAGCAATGCTAATGAGAGAAAATACATCGTAGTTGCAGATTTGGTCTTTTCAGGTGAGTTTACGATGAAGGAAGAAGCCCAATTGCCCTGAAAAACTGTGAAAAGTGAAACAGCGGATGCTGTCAGCATATGTGCTCTCACTTCTGTATTTTCTTACTTCAAAAACAACAAAGGGGTATGGACTGTCCTGTGGTTTATCTGCTTCTGTTATCTGGCAAACCAATGGGCCAATACCACAGAGACACCTGTGGCGGCGGATGCTGCTCGGGCGGCCATCGCCTTCTCTTTCTTCTCAACTGTCACCTGGGTGAGACTCTGTTTATCCGTTCAGGTTTAACCCCCTAAAATCTTGTAATAACAAAGTTGATCAATGAACGGAAACTTCTCCCAACAGGGTCTGCTGTTCTACTTTGCATATGGAAGGTATCGCCAAGGAGTGGAGGACTTTACCCAAGATTACAGGGATCCAGCCAGTGACCACACCACTCCATACCCACCTGCTCAGTTTGGCAGCGGCCCCACGGGCTATCAGCAGTCGCCCTTTTCCCAGGGTCAGACTCAACCAGGAGACTATCAGCCCCCATCCTATTAACTGATGGACTCAGATGCATCACTCCAATCTGGGGTTTCCTTTTTTAAATAAAGCGTGCCAATGGTTTATTTCACATTTCTGAGCTTTTGGGTTTTTTTTTTTAACACTCCCAGCTTGTGCCTTTGCTAATTTTTTGGAGCACTGTTTTCTAATATACTGCATCACAGTTGCACATTTGATGGATCCTACTGCTTTTGTTTGTTTTTTTTTTTGTTTTGTTTTTTTTTTTAGGTTTAAAATAAAAAAGTAAAAGTTTTGGAAGCAGTTTTTATGATTATTGGTAGGAAAAAAGAAAATATATAGGATTGTGATTGTAACAAAATACTTGTTGCAGGTCTTAGCTATTCACTTAAAAAAGATTACAATTTACTCTTAAGGAAATTTATTTTGTAATGAAAATCAATGAAATGTAATTTTTTTAAATGAATGTTACTATTCAATTTGTGCATTGTGTTGATCTCCAGCACTTCCTCAATGTTCAGCTGGAAGATTAAAGCAAATGAAAGATTTGATGGCAAACATTTATGAAAACAATGTGTTAATCTACTGAAAATGCCATGTCTCTATTTTTTTTTTTAATCAACCACTAGGAAGAGCATATTGTGCACTGAGGAGTATTTAATTTCACCTTGAAATGTTCATTTTCGGACGCTGTCCCTTTATATACTTAAGTATTTTGATTTCTGTGGGACATTTTTTTTCATCTAGTGAGGTTTAAAAGGCTTTTTTAATGCAGTTTATTTTTAATTTGTACAAATGCATCATTTGTGGTAAGTTCTTGAACCATTTCTTACCTTGTACTGTCCTGTTAAACACAGTTGCATGACAATCGCATCTTTTTACACTGCCTTTTGCTTTTCTTGTTCCTTCTCAGTGTCAACAGGTTTTACCACAAAGTGAATTGCCAATTTTACAGTGTGTTCTGTGGTTGCCAAATAAAACGACTCTGACTTTCTTCTTATTGGTCAGCTCATGGTTTATATCCTTAGAAAAATGAAACCTGATCTCTTATGTGTACTATGTGCGGTCCTTTGGCTAATATTTAACTTAGTTGTGTTGGTTCTTAACAGTTAACAATCAACACAGAGTTGTATTAATTAAATGCATATTGTTTGGGCTTTAAACGCTTTTCTTTTTACACTTATAGTTTTAAGCAGTAACCAAGTGAAATGTTCGTTTATGTTATCAGCATTTATTTATGCTTACAATTTGCATTTATGTTTACATTTCCATTATGCATTTACATGTACATTTCTAAAGCCAAAAAAATAAAATGCACGGTCTGTTTTTGAAACAGTGTACAGACCCTTTCCAAAAATGTTGAATATCATGAACAAGTGGTTTCATTTCCATATTTCTAGTCCAAAAATCAAACTTTTGTGGAGCATGAGTTTGTGGCATGGACTGTTTTTATTTGTTCATGTCTTACGTCAATTAGGGTTCCACCTCATAAAACTTACAGAAACAGAATTCTAAAATCTATTTAATCATCTTTTTGAATGAAAAAATGGAAATGAACACACTTCTCCACGATATTTTAATTTTTTGGAAAAGATTTGCACTTTATTAAAAGTACAAAATTCCCTTTCTCCATGACTGTGTTTCTCGGGGGTCAGATTTCCGACAGAATGCGAAGGCACCGTTTTGACAACTCCTCGCGCAGCTATGACGCAGCGCTTTCGTCATCGGCGCACACAGGAAGTGATGGCCGCCAGCTGGGGAAGCGCAAAAGAAACACAATGATCCGCGAAGTAAAACCGACACTAAAATGACCTCCGAGCTGCTGACTGTCTCCGCCAGCCGAGGGTCAGACATCTGAGGTGAGTGCGGGGCCCTTAAAGGCCCTTAAAGGGACCGCCGTTCGTGGGGAGATCTGCGTTCACGTCACTCCACAGCTGAAGACCTTCCTTCATTGATCAAATAACTAGTCGGAAAGTTCATTCCTGTTTCTCAGACTTCAGTAGTTTAGTTGTTGGAGCATTTCGACAAGCTGCTATTAAATACTTCTGTTATTTGAATTAGGTTGTAAAAAATTAGGTGCAAAACTGTTGAATATTGGATTTTCAACATAAATCCACATTCCAGTTTTCTTCCTTTATGATTGGAATACGTTTTGTTAGACTTTACTTTCTGGGTAATTTAAAGGAACTCAAATTAGTTTTAAGTAACTAACAGTGTTTTTGAGTGTAAAATTGTCAATTAGTGACCTAATTTCTTCATAAACGGCAAACTTTCGAGGTTGTCCTTCATTTTTTATAATTTTACACTTCCTGTCAGCCAGGATTATTGCAATAGTAACTATTTATAGCATTATAAATCATTAAATCTATTTTTGTACCTTTTTATTACAAGGACGTTTCCTTTTTTGGTCATGTACACAAGGCTTAAAAGGAAAAATAAGATTCAAATTTGTATTTATGTGTCTGTTCCTATTAGGATAAATATAAAATAAACTATGTTTTTTGGGTGCATAAAACAAACAAAAAGAAAACAGCCTTTTTTATATGTATTTGTTTTGATAACTTTTTTCAGGTTCACATGACTTCCTTTCAAAAATAAAAGACAGCCTGTGATTCAGGATCATCTCAATGCAGCAAATGTACTGAAAGATAATGTCAGCAGTGAGGCAATAAAAACAAACGCTCCTCTCTCCCTCCGGTGGTACCTCACCCCAAGCTCAGGTCCTCCACCAGAGATCTGGGAGCTTGAGGGTTCTGCGCAGTATCTTAACTGTTCCAAGCACTGCACTTTTCTGGACTGAGATGTCTGAGGTCTTTCCAGGGCTCTGCTCCAGTTTGGGGGTTACAGCCCCGAGTTCTCCAATTACCACGGGCACCACTGTCACCTTCACCTTCCAAGCTTTCTCCAGTTCTTCTCGGAGTCCCTGGTATTTCTCCAGTTTCTCATGTTCCTTCTTCTTGATGTTATCATCACTTGGTACTGTCACATCCACCACAACAGCTGTCCTCTGTTCTTTATCCATCACTACAATGTCTGTTTGCTTCGTATTCTGCACACATGTTCCTCTATACTCTTCCAGCCACGTAGTTGTGGCGTTCCATGGATGCGTTCCCGGCCAGCATCTTAACACCCTGCAGTTATGCGCTGGATTGTTTCAGATGCCTCTTTGCACAGTCTACACCTTGGGTCTTGTCTGGTGTGTTAGACCTGAGCCTCTATCGCTCTGGTGCTCATGGTTTGCTCCTGTGCTGCCAGGATGAGCATTTCTGTGCTGTCCTGTAGGTCAGCCATTTCTAGCCATCGGTAGGACTTCTTGATATCAGCCACTTCAGATATGGTTTGGTGGTACATCCCATGCAGGAGCTTGTCCTTCCATGAGGATCTGTCCTCCAGCACCGCATCCTCTGCTGTCCATTGTCTGAGACATTCACTGAGCATGCAGTCAGTTGGGGCCTTGATCTTTATGTTTTCCTGCATCTTGGATGTTTCTTCCTGATAGTGGCTTCTACGTTCACTTGTCCTCTGCCTCCTTTCTTGCGGCTAGCTTACAGTCTCAGGGTGCTGGATTCGGGATGGAACCCTCCATGTATGGTGAGGAGCTTTTGTGTCTTAACATCCGTGGTCTGTATCTCTTCATTTGGTCATCTATTTAAGTAAAACAAGTATAGTACAAGTAAATTTAAGCATAACAAATATCCAGAACAAGTAGAACAATAACAGGAAGACTGCCAGGGGAGGGCGCACATGCAACAAACTTTGCAATAAATTAAAAATATTGAAAGACGGACAGCTTTCGTAAGTATATACACAGCTTTTTTTTTGTTTACACTGTTAGAAATGTTAAATAAATAAGAGTTCACAAACATCTGTCTAAATGTTTTAGTTTGACTTGTAATACCTGTTCTCCTTTAACTGTGAGTGAGTTGAATAAACGCTTTTTAAAAGTCACTACTTACTTTTGACTTTACAGAAACTTTTTAAAATGAAAATAAGTAACAGAATTTGCATATATACTGTCGTAACATGTACCTTCAGTTAACTGAAGGCCCCTGGCGGGTTGTGTCATACTAACCGTTTCTTTTTTGTAAACGTCATGTGGCTGGTTGAAGTTTAGCCCCCCCTGCCTTTTTGCCCCACACTAAAACAAGTCCTGATCCAGGTTTTCCATGTATTTGCCCCGATGAGTGATAACTCTGGGAGCGGGGTTTGTCTGCCGTGGTATTTGCACCTTTGGACTGAATTATAATCCTCTCAGTGTAGGTAAAGTTCACAGGCTTTGTTCTGAAAATGTGGCGAGTCATGGTTGAACTGCAAACTGTCAGCAAGCAGAAGGAGAGGTCACGGCTCAGGATTGACTTTAGTGGCTTTTTAAAGAAACTTGAATGCCTTCAGCTCAGTCTACTAGCAGGAAGAGGCGAAGAGGTAAACCTTTCACGTTTACTAGAATATTCTGCATGTGTGGGTTTTAAGTGCTGATTGTGAATCAGAAATGTGGAATCTGACTGTGTTCCTTCACCTTGCTGCCATAATGGCTCTTTTTGAGCCAGAGGCCTCCAGATATGAAAGAGTCTTTCAGCCTTCAGTCAGCGAAAAAAAACTGAAAAGGGAAAGAGCAAAGATTGAGGTCAAGCTCCTGAAGCAAACCCTACAGGTTTTTGGAATTTGAATGCAAAGAAGTTGTCTAAAAAGTTTTACACAACTTTAAAGGTCACTTTTTAACAACAGGCTGCACTGCTGTAGCGTTTTGTCCAAGTTGTTGACATAGTCAAAAGGACGCATTCATTAGTTGTTTGCTTATCCAAATAAAGTTGTTGTTTGGTTTTTTTGTTTTATTTTTTTACACAATATTTTGAAGCACCATGCAACTTATGATCTGGTGTTGTTCCAAAAAAGTTTCTAAATTACTACATTTTACTATAGTAAAGAAAATATTCTTAATTTTTGTTCATAGCAAAAAGACTTTGTTTTTTTACGCATAAAGCTGTATTAAAAAAACAAGCTACATTTTACATTAAAAAAATCCCATCCTTGTATTGATGTTAGATTGCACTGGATCCTAAGTTAAATTCATTATCTTAGTTTTGATCTTAAAAAAAAAGCGCTAGTGGATGTTGCATTTGCTGGCTGGTGGAGTATTTCCGGATTTACCTGTTCCCAGTCACTTTATGACATCCTAGCTTCCACGTAGACACTAGCTGATTTCCACTCCACCAGTCTAAACCTGTACTTTCCCTTGGTTGGTTCAAGGCAGACGATACATCCTCTCTTCAGTTTATTTTCTTTACCAGAGGGGGGGAGAAGAAGAGGTAAAATACAGTTTATAGGTGAATGAATTTCCTCCTGTCAGGATTCAATATTTTACCAAGGGAGAACAGTCTGCCAGTGTGGAGTATGTAAGTAATTTAATCTGTGATATGGTGAAAGAGATTGAATGGACCTTTGAGATTAACCTGCTTTTCAAGAAAAGCTGATAAAGAATGTTTGTAATTAATATAAAATTGAAATTTGAGATTATTTATGTAATTGGATTAAGGTGTCTATCAGTACTTTTATTTTGCTTTAATTATAAGCAATAAAATGATAAGTTCTGCTGTTTAGGAAGGAATTTAAAGTAAAGCTCTTCGTCTAATTACTTTTCACTGACAGTTCATGGAAGAAGGAAATCTAAATCTTGACACCAGAGGGCGCCCTTGTAAATGATTTAAATGTGTCTTTCTTTTGCAGGTCCCAACAGGCCTCCGTCCTCCATGCCTGCTTCCCCAGGCTTCACCAAGCTAGATCAGAATGATCCCATGAACCCTCTTCGCATCTCTGTAGGAGACCTCCCCATTTTGGCTTCCATGGGCAAAACCACAGACCCACGGTTCCGCCTGAAGTGGAAGCCCATCGTCTCCGTGGGCATCATAGTTGGACTGGTTCTCCTCCTCTTCATGCACTTCAACTCGGGCCTGCGGTACCGCTCAAATGGCTTTCAAAGCTGGAAAAGCAGTGGCAAAAATTGTGACAACTTGCAGGCCGATTCTCTTTACAATGACACTTACCCTCTCAGTCCGCCTGAGCGCACTCCCCAGGGCACCCGTTACCGCATTGGGGTCATTGCAGACCTGGACACGAACTCCCGCAGCGACAAGAAGCTGACGTGGTTCAGCTACATGCGCCGGGGGTATCTGATGGTGTCGGAGAGTGGCGACAAAGTGGCCGTTGAATGGGATGCGGACAGGGTGGTGCTGGAAAGCCACCTGTCGGAAAAGGGCAGGGGTATGGAGCTGTCCGAGTTGGTGGCGTTCAACGGGAAGCTCTACAGCGTGGACGACAGAACTGGTGTTGTGTATCTAATCGAAGGAGAGAAGGTAGTTCCGTGGGTTATCTTACCTGATGGCGATGGAAGTGTTGCCAAAGGTCAGTGGCACTGACAAAAAATCTAATGTCTTATTTTTACTTAAAGAAGTGTTCATCCAAATATGTCTTTTGACAGGGTTCAAAGCGGAGTGGCTGGCTGTGAAGGATGAGCACTTGTATGTTGGTGGTTTGGGGAAAGAGTGGACCACCACTGAGGGGGAGTTTGTCAACAACAACCCCGAGTGGGTGAAGGTAGTGGGCTTCAGGGGGGACGTCCAGCATGAGAACTGGGTTCCCAGGTACAAATCCATGAAGAGTGCTATCGGGATTGAGCCTCCGGGTAAGACGTTTGGCTTCTAGAAACAACCACCACTTCAAACTTGCCTATTAATCCTTTTTCAAACCACAGGTTACCTTATTCATGAGTCAGCTGCTTGGAGCGACACCCTTCAGCGCTGGTTTTTCCTCCCCCGCCGCGAGAGCAAAGAGCGTTACGAGGAAACGGCAGACGAACGCCGCGGCACAAACCTCATCCTCAGCTGCTCCCCTGATTTCAAATATATCAAAGCGAGCCGAGTGGGTCCCCTGAATCCCACTCATGGGTTCTCCTCCTTCAAGTTTGTCCCGAACACAGACGACCAAATCATTGTGGCTCTGAAGTCAGAGGAAGATGCCGGAAAGATCGCAACATACATCACGGCCTTCACTCTCGACGGACGCATTCTTCTCCCTGAATCCAAGATCGGAGATGTGAAATATGAAGGCTTGGAGTTCATCTAAAGCGTATGGAGATGGGGGAGATTAGCTGTCGGGACCACCGCACTGTGGTTTTAGTTTGTTTACAATTCAGACACTGTTGAACTCACAGCACTTTGCGTTTCCTTTAAAATGCATCACTTTAACCTTAAAAAGGATCATTTGTGCAACAAACCTAAAGTCAGTCAAGATGAAACGTTTTTGTGAAAGTGAAACTGAGGTTCTGTCGTACCAGCATGCATTGAAGCAAGTTATCTCCTGGACAAGCCAGATGTGGGCTTCAACAGTACTGTAGCCTTTCTTACATTGAATGTACAAAAAAAAAGGAATTTTTTTGACTGTGATTTTGTTTTCTTTCTGAAGAACATGACACTCTTAGGGTTTAACCCTTCAAGCTGGATAATTTTGAGCAGACCTGTTCTTAACTGAAAAAAATGTTCAATTAAGCAGAAATTCCACCAAAAGCTTGTTTGGCTCCATCTTGTTTTTCCAATGGATTTACAGTAAAATCTTCATTTCTCAATTCCCGAGTCTTGCTTTATTATTGGGATAAGTATCGTTTTGTTTTTTGGAGAAGTTGTGATGATTCTCCAAAACTGTTGTGTAATGACTTTTTTGTTCTACTTTAATTAGAAGTGAAACTTAAAAATGTGGAAGTACACCAGTGCAGTGTCCATATTTATATCCCACACTTTATGCAGATGGACACAGAGGGAGCAGCGTTTGCACTGTTGGCCTAAAAAGAGGAGATCCACTCGAGGACAACGCTTCCTACAAAAAAGGTAGATAGATGTCTTTACTGAAGCTAACTGTAACATTTCTAGCTTTGTGGTGCAATCTGTTGCAAATTTTTAAATGCATATGTTCAAAAGGCAAGGAGAATGTTATGGTTAAAACAATTACCCAGTGAATCCTTTGACCACAAGTGCAAAGAAAAAGCTTTTTTTCTGTTAAAAGTTTGGTTTTCCTTTCAGGTGGAAATGCTCACACTCCAAAATCTACACTTTCTTTGGCCTTTTCTTCTTCTACATGTCTTTGCAGGAGGGTTCAGATTTGATATATTAAGTGAGTCATTCAAAATGCTTTTTTTCTTTTCTTAAAATGTGTTGTAGAAAGAGTTTTAAAGTGATGTATGACGACATAATTATTGTTTTTTGCATGACTATGTAGATGTATTTTGGAAAGACTTTGGTCACGTAAATGGGTGTGTAATGTGCTTTGTCCTCACTTTGACCTGTGTTTGCATTTAGAACAAAATGTTGAACCACAGGAAGGAGACGTGAGGCTGACTGGCTCTGAGAGCCCTGCAGAGGGCCGCGTTGAGGTCTTCCATAATGGCAAATGGGGAACTGCGTGTGACGATGGCTGGGGTATGAAGGAGGCTCAAGTGGTGTGTCGCCAGCTCAGCTTCCCTGGAGCCAAATCTGTTATCACAGGAAAGAGCTACAAACTAGGTGCCTTTTTCTTCTAATAATCCACCGCCAGATGGTAGAAAAATTCTGTCAATCAGAAATTGAGACATGCATTATTGAAAAATCTTTTTTTTTTGTCCCAATTACAGCATCTGGACCCATTTGGCTCGATGACATAACCTGTAACGGCAACGAGAACAATCTAGTGTCTTGTAGTTTCAAAGGCTGGGGAATAACTGACTGTAGTCACAAAGAGGATGTTGGTGTTGCTTGTGAAACAGGAAGTAAGTTTCTGTGATTTGCAGTGTTGGCAGATTCTCTTTTTTAATTTTTTTAAATGTTAATTCCAATGACTGTGTGATTTCAGGCAATACTTTGACCAACAATACATCAACACACTCTATAGACCACAGCATCAGTCTGTCAAATGACCTCGGTCAGCTCTTTGACACTGCAACAAACTGTGACTTAACCATACTTCTGCAGAGTCCAACTGGAAACAAACAGGAAGATGACGTGCCAGAGATGGTTGGAACGGCAATCTGTGCACACAAGACTATTCTGTCTCTTTTCCCACGCTTTAACGTGTTTCCAGAAACAACTAACATCACCGTTGAAGTCAGGAAGCCTTGTCAACCCTATTTCTCCTCCTTAATCAGGTATCTTGAACAGTTTTGGGGATTTTGATCATATATTTTTCATCAGAAAACATTGCAATAATTGTAAACATGGTTCTTATAGGTACCTTTACACTCGTAAGATTGATGTGACCTTCTCGTCTGCACTGTGCCTCCATCAAATGGCTTCTACTTTTGGAGTAAAGCAACTAATGGAAGATGTCAGGCGTCTGTTCACTCAAATTCTCCCAGATGACAGCTCCTTTTACACCCATGTGTCCATTTATCAGTATGCAGTAGAAACCAATGACACCATCTTTGAAGAAAACCTCATTCAGTATCTGGCCTGGAACTACCAAAACCTGACTGGCTCTCCAGCGTGGAATGACCTTCCAGTAGAGCTCCTTCAAACCCTCCTAACTCGCTCAGATTTGGTGGTTCCAGATGAGTATTTTGTCCTTGACACTCTGGAGTCATGGATAACCCAGAGGGCTCTCTTAAACAGTTCTGACACTGTAACAAGCCTGTTAAGTGGCATACGTTTCCCAATGATCTCAGCTGAGAAGCTCTTGGAGCTGGAGTCCAGCTCTTCTCTCTACAAGATCTACAAGAATGTTTATCGTGAATTTACCTTGAAGGCTTTTAAATTTAATGTCCTTCTCTTCAGTAATCTGACCAACCCAAAAATCACAAAGGAAATTGGTAATTACAGTCCAAGGATCTACACCGCACTTCCGTGGAGTAAAGTTCTGACAAAACCCAGTAAAACCTCTGCATATCAATATGCAGGGTCTTATGATAGTTCTTATGACTATTATGACTATCCCACCCCTTCTCCTTATATTCAAAGTGTGTTCACAACTCCTCTTCACAACAGTTTGATGTTTCAAGACAAAAAAACAAACTGGGAGGCAAATGTAATTGAACAACAGAGTGATTGTTCTAGGAGAGGTTTGAGGTGTGAGTCGGTCCCTGTGGCCGTGCTAACTGAGCAGAGGTACAACAGGAGACAAAGCAGCATCCGCTTTAGTAACCGTCTCCTACTGATGTGCCAAAACAATTACATCTTTCAGGTTCAGAGCTTCAAAGACAACAAGGCTTACATTTTAACCAATGACACCCAGGCTTCTCCCTACCCCTGTGTCAACAACAAGTACACCTATATATTTGTTGTCAGACCAGAATTAGTTTAATCGGGATTCTGGGTCTCCCCTGGTAATGGCATAATTACTTTGGAATATTAATAATAAAATTGCAATTACATACTGAAACCACCACCAGGTTAATTTCACTACTGTGATTCCATTTGATTCAACTCCATGTCTTCTTTTTCTGTTTCTTAATGTACTTTTTCCTTTCCTGCATGTTTGGTAAATAAATACAGTAAATAAAAAAAAAATTATAATTTCTTCCTGTTGTCAGTTCATCGTTTTTACACAGGACACAGACCCTCTGTCCAACTGACACATCAGTTCAACTGCTCATTAACACAAATTTCTAATCAATTACATGGCTACAACTAAATGCATGTAGACGTGGTCAAGACGGTCTGCTGCAGTTCAAACCGAGCAGCAGAATGCAGAAGAAAGGTGATTTAAATGACTTTGAACGTAGCATAATTGTTGGTGCCAGACGAGCTGGTCTGTGTATTTCTTTAGGGTTTATTATTGATTGACTTGTTTATTTCAAGCATAAATCGAGACAAATAAACTGAGACAATGATATACATTGATTTAAAGAAAAGAAAAAAACAAACAAAAACGACATGCTTAAGTCACATTTGTAACATAGTGGTAAATAGGTCTTGTAGAGCTTGATTATTTGCTTGAAAAAGAGGGGGAAGAAGCAAATATATATCATCCCACCCCTACATAGTTACCTCATTTCGTAGTCTTGCATAATTTTCATAATCTGGTTCTGATCAGATCTAGTGCAGATTTTTCATGTAACTAAAAGGAGTGCTTATTAATTATTCTCAAAAAATATTATTTCATGAATTCAGTAAACAGTAGCATGAATCACACATCATGTAACAGTTATGTAATACTAATTGATGATCATTAAAATACAATTTTATATGAATCCATGCTTATAGTTTTCAAGTAACAATAAATTAGATTATCATGTGAAAGAATTCTAACTTTTTTCACTTTTTTTTCTTCTTTTGTAAACATTATTGATTCACACTTTAGGTAACTAATATTTAATAAACATTGATTATCATTAGAACACATAATTACATTAATCTAGTAATCATTGGTATACATTTCAGATCAAGTGTAGAAAATCAATAGTTAATCAATAGATTGTATTTACATTTGAAGCAACATTTATGTAATCATTATTGCACATTTGTTACTCATTGGTTGTGATTTATTATAATGGATTATTTCTGCACATTCAAGTTTACACGTCCACATATTTGAAGTTATTCAAACACCAGTTGATCTTTAACTCTTCTTATCTTCATATTGTGAGTTTAGATTTTCTTTATACTTTTTCTTGATTTTTTGGATCTTGGAGCTCAATGCTTAACCCGTTCCAAAGTTTAGAGCCGCACACAGACACACTAAAACTTTTTTTTGTGGTTCTTATCAATTTGATCTTGAAGCTCCTATATCCCCTCAATTTGTAGCCTCCTTTATTTTCTAAGAACTGTTTTAGGAAATTCAGTGGTAATGTTTTCCCACAAGCTCTGTATAGATTTTCGGTAATGCAAAAATCAACAAGGTCATACAGTTTTAAAAGTATGGATTGATAAAACAAATTGTATGATCAAGATACCCGGCTTTCTTTACAATTCTCAATTTTGAAGTGAAAAGAGAGGACGTAGTGAAGTTTTATGAGGATTACCTCAAATTTCTATACAGTAGATGAAATATGGTAATATTAAGGAGGAGTATAATAAATATCTACAGTTGTATTCTAACATAAATTTTGATTTATCTATGATTGAAATACTGTTTAAAACTTTAGTTTGTATGTGTCTGATGTGTAGCTTCCAACTTATCAATAACAATCCCTAAGAATTTGATTTCTGTGACACTTTCAATTAAGGCATTATTTATTTTAATTGAAATCTCTGTGTTGGCCTTATAATTACCAAAAAACATCAGATTGCTTTTTTCAAGGTTCAACGATAGTCTGTTGTAATCCATGCATGATTTTATTTTGTTTAACTCCATGTTCACCCCATGGATATGTTCCGTTTGATTGTCTATAGAATAAAATATATTTGTATCGTCAGCAAATAAAATGAGTTTTAAAAGTTTTGAAACATTGAATATATCATATATCTAAATATTGAATAACAGCGGGCCTAGAATTGATCCTTGTGGGACACCACAACTTATCTCCTTGACCTCCATTAATCTGGACAAATTGTTTTCGTCCTGTTAAATAGCTTTTGACCCAACTTAGTGCTGGTCCTTTTATCCCATACCCTTCCACTTTATCAAATAGGATGTCATAATTGAGAGTGTCAAATGCTTAAGTCAATGAAAATTTGAGCTGCATATTTCTTTTTGTCCAGAGCGTTTGTGATTTCCTCCACAGCATCAATGATCGCCAATGAGGTTGATGTGTTTTCTCTAAAACCATATTGGTTTTAATTTATAATATTAGGTTTATCTATAAATTTAGCTAATTTATCATTGAATTTATTTTCTAAAATTTTTGAGAATTGTGGAAGGAGAGAAATTGGTTTGTAAACAGGTGTTTGCCTGTAGGAGTCACCTTTGCAATTTTCATTTTGTTTGTGAATTTCCCAGTTTGTAGTGATAAGTTACATTTACGTTTCATTCACTTCAGAGAGGAAGATTGAGTGTAGGATTCTTGTGATGGGTGGAATATTTTCTTTGCTGGTTTTGCACTTTGGAATTTCTGCTGCCAACTCTGGACCCATGTTTACAAAATAGTTGTTAAGGGTGTTTGCGGCTTCATTAATACTATAGCTTTGGCCCTTCTCATCTGTAAAGTAATCTGGGTATGTTTTCTTTTTTTGTCTCTTTTTTAAATTATACTATTTTATATTTCCCAAACTCTTTTCACATTTTTATTTTCATTCAGTAGATTATTGTAATACACTTTTTTACAGTGCCGTGTTATTCCAGTTAGTTTTTTTTTTTTTTATATATAAAACTTGCATCTCTTGTTTGTTTATCCTAACATCGTTAGAACGTTTCCTTTCTTAGGAGATGCAGTTACCTTTAAAATGGTCTTTCTGTTGTCCTAAAGAGTTTCATGGTACATGTGAAAGAGTTTGATCATTTGTATGAAAAAGTTTGATGTTATGTGTGAGAAATACGGCCTCTAATACATAAAAGTATAACTGTACTCTATCCTATACTATACCTACTAGCTTGCAGCAAAAGGCTTCAAAAACAATGCATTGTGGGAAACAGTGTCCTGATCAGAAACGGCTGGTCCTCAATGAAGGAAATCTGTATATTTGTAACTCTTTCTGCAAATAGTGAATCACTGATATGTATTTACACAAATGGTTGTGTTAACAGAAATCAACATCACTGAGATTACTTTATCTTTAGATACTACTTTACTTGAAACATTTAGTTATTTTATATTTTTCTACTGATAATCATTTATGTCTTAATGCTAAACATTTATTTAAAGTTTTAAGCTAAACTTTTATTTGTCCATTTTATTTTATTTTATTTGTCTGATTCATTTTTTATTTATACATTGTGCATGTGTTACAGGTGTTTACTTAGAATTTGTCTTAAATGTTCCATGTATGTTTTGAATAGTGATTCTAAAGTGAAAGTAAACTAAAGTTATTAAAGTTATATTATTTATTATGTATTTTTTAACATTCTTTTGACAGTCTTTTTATCAGCACATTTAATTTAAATACAGCATCACTTCAAGAAGATGTTACATTTTTTACATTCCATATGGATTCTCTGCATTTTATGTTTCGACTTCCAAGAAAGAGACTACTGCCACTTCTTGTTGTCCACTTAAAGCACTGCTCATCAGACCAAGAAGCATTTCTTTCCAATCTTCTGTTGTCTACTTTTGGTGAGTCTGTGAGAATTTTATCCTCAGTTTACTGTTCTTAGCTAGTAGGAGTGGCATCTGGTGTGGTCTTCGCCTGCTGAAGCTCATCTGCGTTAAGTTTGGACGTGTTGTGCATTCAGAGATGCTCATCTGCAGAGCTTAGTTGAGTTCACCAGTCTGGCCATTCTCCTATGATTTCTGCCTCAACAGAACTGCCTCTTAATGGATATTTCCTCTTTTTTGGACCATTCATAATAAACCTTAGTGAAATTCTCACATCAGCTCATCTAGCACCAACAACCATGCTAGGTTCAGTCATTTAAATCACCTTTCTTCCCCATTCTGCTGCTCGGTTTGAACTGCAGCAGACCGTCTTGACCATGTCTACATGCATTTAGTTGTTGCCATGTGATTGTTTGATTAGAGATTTGTGTTAACGAGCAGTTGGACTGATGTGTCCAAAAAAGTGGACACCGAGTGTCTGTGCCATGTGAAAATTATTTATCGTATTTATTCACCAAACATGCAGGAAAGGAAAAAGTACATTAAGAAACAGAAAAAAAGACATGGAATTGATTCAAATGGAATCATGATAGTAAAATAAACCTCAGGGTGGTGTGAGTTTTTTATTTAAATTTTATTATTATACCAAAGTGATTATGCTAGTACCATTATATTACTATTGTCGTTTACATAAGACCCAGAATCTCGATTAAACTAATTCTGGTCTGACAACAAATATATAGGTGTACTTGTTGTTGACACAGGGGTAGGGAGAAGCCTGGGTGTCATTGGTTAAAATGTAAGCCTTGTTGTCTTTGAAGCTCTGAACCTGAAAGATGTAATTGTTTTGGCACATCAGTAGGAGACGGTTACTAAAGCGGATGCTGCTTGGTCTGCTGTTGTACCTCTGCTCAGTTAGCACGGCCACAGGGACCGACTCACACCTTAGACCTGTCCTTGAACAATCACTCTGTTGTTCAAATACATTTGCCTCCCAGTTTGTTTTTTTGTCTTGAAACATCAAACTGTTGTGAAGAGGAGTTGTGAACACACTTTGAATATAAGGAGAAGGGGTGGGATAGTCATAATAGTCATAAGAACTATCATAAGACCCTGCATATTGATATGCAGAGGTTTTACTGGGTTTTGTCAGAACTTTACTCCACGGAAGTGCGGTGTAGATCCTTGGACTGTAATTACCAATTTCCTTTGTGATTTTTGGGTTGGTCAGATTACTGAAGAGAAGGACATTAAATTTAAAAGCCTTCAAGGTAAATTCACGATAAACATTCTTGTAGATCTTGTAGAGAGAAGAGCTGGACTCCAGCTCCAAGAGCTTCTCAGCTGAGATCATTGGGAAACGTATGCCACTTAACAGGCGTGTTACAGTGTCAGGACTGTTTAAGAGAGCCCTCTGGGTTATCCATGACTCCAGAGTGTCAAGGACAAAATACTCATCTGGAACCACCAAATCTGAGCGAGTTAGGAGGGTTTGAAGGAGCTCTGGAAGGTCATTCCACGCTGGAGAGCCAGTCAGGTTTTGGTAGTTCCAGGCCAGATACTGAATGAGGTTTTCTTCAAAGATGGTGTCATTGGTTTCTACTGCATACTGATAAATGGACACATGGGTGTAAAAGGAGCTGTCATCTGGGAGAATTTGAGTGAACAGACGCCCGACATCTTCCATTAGTTGCTTTACTCCAAAAGTAGAAGCCATTTGATGGAGGCACAGTGCAGACGAGAAGGTCACATCAATCTTACGAGTGTAAAGGTACCTATAAGAACCATGTTTACAATTATTGCAATGTTTTCTGATGAAAAATATATGATCAAAATCCCCAAAACTGTTCAAGATACCTGATTAAGGAGGAGAAATAGGGTTGACAAGGCTTCCTGACTTCAACGGTGATGTTAGTTGTTTCTGGAAACACGTTAAAGCGTGGGAAAAGAGACAGAATAGTCTTGTGTGCACAGATTGCCGTTCCAACCATCTCTGGCACGTCATCTTCCTGTTTGTTTCCAGTTGGACTCTGCAGAAGTATGGTTAAGTCACAGTTTGTTGCAGTGTCAAAGAGCTGACCGAGGTCATTTGACAGACTGATGCTGTGGTCTATAGAGTGTGTTGATGTATTGTTGGTCAAAGTATTGCCTGAAATCACACAGTCATTGGAATTAACGTTTAAAAAAATTAAAAAAGAGAATCTGCCAACACTGCAAATCACAGAAACTTACTTCCTGTTTCACAAGCAACACCAACATCCTCTTTGTGAGCACAGTCAGTTATTTCCCAGCCTTTGAAACTACAAGACACTAGATTGTTCTCGTTGCCGTTACAGGTTATGACATCGAGCCAAATGGGTCCAGATTCTCTGATTGGAAAAAAAGAAAAAAAAAAGATTTTTAATTATGCATGTTTCAATTTCTGACTGACTGAAAGCGTTTTACTACCATCTGTTGGTGAAGAAATAGTTTCAAAAGATTTGGCTCCAGGGAAGTTGAGCTGGCGACACACCACTTGGGCCTCCTTCGTGCCCCATCCATCATCACACACAGTTCCCCATTTTCCATCATGGAAGATCTCAACACGGCCCTTTGCAGGGCTCTCAGAGCCAGTCAGCCTCACATCCCCATCATTTGGTCCAACATTTTGTTCTGTATCCAAGCATAGATTAAGGTGAGGACAAAGCACATGTTACACAACCATATACACGATCAAAAGTTTCTCTCTAAAAGAACTGAACTTTTTTTTTTTCGACACAGATAAAACATGTGAAAAACTGTTTTAGATGACTCACTGAAAATATTATAACGGGAGGCTCCTGCAAAGACATGCAGAAGCAGTAATGGCCAGAGAGAGCGTAAATTTTGGGGTGTAAGCATTTCAACCTAAAAACAAAACCACAAAACTTTTAACAAAAAAACAGAAAGTTCACATTTTTGTTTAAAGGACTTGCTGGACTTGCTAAAGTATGTTTTGCTTGACCAAAACATTCTTTTTCTTCAGAGGCGAATACGTATAAAATTTTGTATTTACCTTTTTCTTGACTTTTCTTAAGAAGCGTCGTCCTCGAGTGGATCTCCTTTATTCAGATAAACAGTGCAAACGTAGCTCCTTCTGAGCCCACCTGCTTGCCAAGGTGCGGTATAAATATGAGCGTTCCATTTGTATACTCCCACAAATGTACTTGAGTTTCATTTTCACTATTTAAGTAGTTTGTTAAAAGTCTTCACACGATTGTTTATGGGACTGTCACAACTTGTCCAAAGCAGATCTGGACTCAAATAAGACTCAGGAATTGAGAAATGAAGATTCTCTGTGAAGACGCTGAGAAATCAAGCCCAAACAGGCCTACCGTGGATTTTTTTCCTATCTGAACAACAAAAACACGTCTTCCCATGGGAATCATACCCTGGGGTTGTGACCTCTACCACAAGGTTTCAAATTTGATCAAAATTGGGGGATTTTAATCAATGCCCTCATCCAAGCTAATTGACAGCACCCTACTAGATGTCTCTCACTTGCATTTCATTTGAGGATCACAACATTGTATTGCTGTAAAGAGAAGCAGAATACGACACCAGTTTGAGCCAGGAGGAGCACAAAAACATGTCGGCTCTGTGGAGATACTTTGATGAGAGATTAACATGGCAAAGCCAAACTGCATTATGTGCAAGCCTACCATTTTGAGAAGGGAAAGGACAAAGCTGTGTTTAAAGTACCAAATATAATTATGCTTTCACAAAAAAAAAAATCAGCAAACAACATCCAGAGTTGATTAAATCAACATAGGCCAAAAAATATTCAGCCCATGCTGCACAAAACATTGATGAGAACAGGAAAAGACTCAAGTCAGAAAAGGTAGAGATGAAGGTTTTCACCAAGGAAAGCATACTTTTATTCTTTAGGTCATAAAAAGACAGCAAGAAGTAAGAATACAGTTCTAAAAAGTACAATTTAAGACTCAGTGACACTGTTGCACTTTCATGTACTTATTTTTTTACATGCCTGCTGGATATTTTCAGTTGAGCTTCTCTTTTTGTTCAGTCTTTTACCTGGTAAAAGTTATCAATTTTTACTAGTTGGTAGTTGCACTGTTATTACTGAAATGTTCAAGCCACAGTGGCTTCCAAAAGTATTCACACCCCTTGAACTTTTCCACATTTTCTCACATTATGACCACAAACATAAATATATATTATTGGAATTGTATGTGAAAGACCAACACAAAGACTACATGCCTTTTTTGTTCAAAATTCCTCTTCTGTCAAATTTGGCTTAGAAACCTATTCCCGAAATCGACAACTTTGCCCCATCAGAAATCTATCCACCAAAGCTCACTTCTTAACTGTTTTTCTGTCAGATTTGTGCCACTTCCTAGAGCTTGTAGTACAGAGGAGCTCAGTTTGTGGTTTCACTATAGCTGTTGAACAGTTTTAGACTCCATGGCTCCATTTAAAATCAGTCTATTGAAAACTAAATTTGAATCATGATGTAGAGTGGAGCAGATTTGGAAGAAGCACAAGTGTCAGGGCTCAGACTCCCAGTTCCACCTCCATCCACCAGAGGGAGCCCTCTCCTGAGTACTGATCCCCCACGTCTCCACCAGATGTCTCTCATTACGCTCATCAGCCTCATCAGATATATATGCCATGTTTAGACTTTGCTCTTTTTCTGTTTAGTGTCACTAACAGTTCTGAGTGTTCTTTCTTGCTTTTTTTTTTTTGCCTCCCTGTGTTTGACCTCTGCCTGCCTCATTGATTTCCTGTCTTGGTCCTTGCCTGTTGACTCTTGCCTGGTTTTGTCTTCGTCCTGTTTCACCCTTGCCGGTTTTTGTCGTTAATAAACTTAAATTCTGCACATGGATTCACACGCCTCCGCGCCTTTGTTACAACAAGTTAGGAATGTCATTTTAAATGATAAGGGATTGCTGGCAGCAGTATCAAAGAAATATAAGATGTCAAAAACAAAAATTACTTCTGATGTCACCTCAAACCATCATGAGCCCCATATTATGTTTATGTGTACATTAGATCCTACAGTGTTTAAAAAATGTGGTCATATTTCTATTCATGATCAATAGCTGTCTTTTTTTATGTTAATTACCCTCAGCATATTTAAGCGTCTGGTTTTCAATTAATCTTTGTCAGATTATAAATTCTGCTCTGATCACTCACCTTACTGGTTCTCCCGTGTTTTTTGTCATGTTTAAGTTTCTACCACCAAGCCCGGTCTCCTGCATTCTGGGTCCTCCACCACCACTTCTTTGACACATTGGAGCACATTTTAGGGATGCGGACTTCCAACGAGCTCACTCCTGATTAGTGAGAGTGGTTGCCATGGACCAACACATAGCAATCACAGATTACTGACCATTTCTGGCAGGCATGGCCCTGGGCTGCATTGTACCCTTGGCGAAAAATTATTCTCCCCCACCCCACCAGCGGCCGCTGCACCATCACCCCCGCCCCACCCCCACACCCCCAACTTAATAACCAGTTGTGATCATAGTTTAAGAAAAAAAAATCACTTCCCAAGCAAGGCTCAATCTGGCAAGTTTCCACCATAAGATTGGCAAAAGGCCAGGTAGGTTTTAAAAGAGGCATCTTCAAGCAGTTAAACGTCAATGAAACAGACATCTGCTTTGAGCCTGTTTTTTCCTCCTCCTTCCCATTTTTGGCCTTAGAGCTGTCCCTGAGGGCTTGTTTTGCTGCTTTTTCATCCTTATAGTCTTAAAGCAGCACTAAAAGTGGCAACACCGCACCAGCCACCTAGGTCGCCTATGCCTAGGGCTGAGCCGGATTTCTGGGTTCAACTTGGCGGCACCACATAGCCAAAAAAAGAAAAAAAAAAACAAAGGCAACTGGATTGATTTTATTTTGGAAGAAAGACATTTTTTCAGTCAATGTGTATGTCAGGAACTCCTTCTTAAAACAGGGCATCTTTGAATCAAATTAACGCGTTTTACTAGAGATACACAGCAAAATGCTCCCAGGTTGAACTTTAGTGATTCTGTTGCTTTGATTCAGTTGTAATAGAGTCCACATCTATGTGATTATATTAACAGTCAACATCAAACTCCTAAATAGTTTCAGAAGTTTACTTTTCCATGTCAGGACTAGATGCTCATCTGAAAAAATGATTGGATATTTGAGCAGGGGACAAGGGAGATGTTAGCATGGCGCTGTAAACCATATCAAGGAATTGTAAAAAATAAATTATTAGTCTAAGCTGTTTCCCACAACCTGAAAGCATGTCCGCCAAATCAGTCAATAACAAGATAAAAGAGTAATGGGTGACAAGGCTGTTTCCTCCGCATGAATCATAAAACTACCAAGAATTATGTTTTCACCACACACCAGACTGTCTGTATATCTTCATGCATTTTTTGCTTCAGACAACAAGGAGTCACTCTTTGACACACAGACCAACGTGCCTGGGCAAAGGTACCACGCAGCACGCAATGACTCACATGCTTTTGTAGAAGAACTGTCCGTCTGTAGCTGAAGCAAGCCCTCTGGTTAGTGCAGATCACACGACCAGTATTTGAAGACCACACTTTCATCATTTCTCTTCAGTTTTGGACAAAAAGCAAAGGTCAGAAGTCAAAGAGAAGAGAGAGAGTTTGGTGTGAGTCAATCACAGCTATGCCAAGTTCATCAGGAGGAAAATTTACTTATTTCATCACAGCATCAGTGTGGTAATGTGGAGTTCTGCTGTTTCCATGTGTCATTCTTTTTATTTGACAAATAATTTTGCACCACAAGCCATGAAACAATTTTGAAATTCCATTGGTTGGCCTCTCTGCACTTTGACTCCATTTAGAAAAACTTAATCACTACGATTCCAAAATTTCCCAATCCACTTTTGTTGCTGAAACAATGCAAGTGCTTCAAAATTCTAAAAAAAAATCTTATATATGTATATAAACTACTTGTTTCTAAGTTGGTGTATTCACATCAATTCCACTAATGTGATATTTCCCCCACTATGAAAAAAGAAGTGGGTTGCTGTTACGGTTCATGTACTATTCTATACTACATTACTATATTACAGGAAGATCAAACACTTAATGAACTTTATATAGTTTAAACTCCTGTTATAGGTTATTTCTTTATTTAAATTTAATTCAGAAATCAATAAGGTTCAAGTAGAGTGAAGTAAATGCACATGTTTTTTAAGCAACAACCTTGAAAGCCCGTTCCAATGAAAATTTAGTTTTTTGTGTTTTTAACGAGTTTTTTAAAACATTTTTCTCATGATGGAGGACGTAAATTAAAAAAATTAAGATTAAAATTGCATTTCTGAAAATGTCTAAGTTCAAATTGTTGTGAATCAGGAGGAGATAAGTATGTGTTACTATCGGAGGGCCACAAGCTCCCTGCTACTCTCAATTCCGATGAACCAACTTGCAGACAAACGGATCCATATTTTCCATATTTTCCTCGTCTGAGCTGCCACCTGGTTCAGAATCTCTATGGCTGGATAGCTGCAATGCTGCTTGACATTTTTGTTGCACTGATAATGTTAGGTTGTGGTTGTAAATGGCTGTAAGCTAGCGGGAGAGAGTGTAAACAAAGGAGTGATGGGTAGTGAAGGCAGGCTTACTCTGCGCCAATAATCCCACCCACAACTCAAAGGTGTATTTTTATTGAATTACTGCTGCTCTGCAGAAACAAATTATTATTATTGTTTTTATTTATTTTGGCTTAAAACGACATAATCAAAATAAAAAAAACACCAGAAGCGCTTTAAAAAAAGATGAAAAGATTGGAGTGGGACTTAATCAGAAAGTTCTGGGTATTATCAAGATCCTACTATTTACCCTGAGGACTTCATCATGATTTAGATTTTTTTTTCTGGCCTGTTTGTTTCCTCGGTTTTTCTGCAGGAGTGTATTGTTATCACAGCTTTAAATGTCTAACCAAATTGTTTATGAATAGCTGCATTGTTGCCAGTAAAATGAGAGGAAATACCCTTTGGTTGTCTTTCAGAGTGGTCAGGCCATGTGCAATGTGTGTAGCTAACTGAGCACAGGGGTGGAGGTCAGAGGATGTGGGTCACTGCCACAGCACCCACCAGTTCCCACAAAGAGGTCCTCTTTTGTAAGTCTTACCGGGCACTTTCTTTGGAGTATTCCTGGCTTTGCAAGTCTGTAATTTAGAGGCTGGAGGCCATTTTTAAGCCCCTCGTGGCATTTTAGAGGGTAATATAACCTGGGGGGCTGCTTACTGTGCATTTCACTAACAATCCCACCATCTTACAACAAATTGAAACCAAATGTTGATATAATAATTTGCTCCAGGGCAGTGCAATAATGTGGGAAATAGCTCAGAATGATCATGCTGTGAGGTAATTTGAAATATACTCAGCAGCTGGGGATACGGCAGCAATTCAGTGCAAAGGAAGCCAAATGTTTGGACAAGGGGCGTCGGACTTTGCCAAAAAGGAGGTATCTGCTGTTTCTGCTCAGCCTCTGGGGAATATTTGAATAGGATGAAAGAATTTTCCCCATTTTATCTGGAATGTGTCACTTCCTGTCATGCGTCTGGATCTCTGGCACTAAATCAACATCTGTGTTATAGTCTCCTCTTCTTTCTGGTAAGTTGTACTTTGACTGCTAGTCACACCAGCTTACATAATGCCAAACAATTTGGGAATTTTCCTTCAACTGACTGCCACCACTTCTTACTCATAAGCTTAAACTGATAAAGACTTTCTCTTACTCTCCCCTTAGCCTGTTCTAACCCAGACGTTTGGAGCAAAACCAGTGGAAAAGATATCAGGGGAAACTGTTAAAACCAGTGGAAATATTTGTAGTAGCCAAACGACTGGCCAAAGATGATGTCAGGGAGCAAGGCAGCTATGTGGTACTTATTTTCTGTTTCCCTCATTTTCAGCAACACTTATCACAAAGTCCCATGCCCGGCCTGCGCTTCATCTCCTTTAAGCGAGAATTAACACAGCAGTTGAAGATTTTCAGATTGTGAGCTGACTCTTCAACATTCTAGATTTTTCTACATATGCGCAATTGGCGGACAAAAACTGATTGTATCATAGTGTTTTTCCAAGGAGGTAGTTTATGCTGCAGGGATTTCCACCCCGCTGAATCCATCAAGTTAGACCACATGACGTCACTGCACTCCCTTTTTTTTTACACATTCTTCCTTAAAGTTCATTCATTGTTTCACTACTTACTGAAAGTGACAGTACACTCATAAATACTGATGATTTTATGGCGTAGAATGAGTGTTACTCAGCATGAACGATGTTGTGATTTCACATAAACACTTAAGCTGCTATAGTTATAATGTTTGGGAAAGGCTGATGAACCTACAACCTCATTGCTCCAGTTTTAGCTCAGTGTTTAGATGCCCAGAATCATTGGTTTACTCTATAAGTATCATTTCTGGGCACAACAGACAAGGTGCCACAAGAATAAGATGAACTTTTTCCCTTAAGAGCCCCAAATCAGAGCTGCAACAACAAAAAAAATGGTATTGCTTCATATCTACAAGAAATGTTAAAAAGCAAGATAACTGCTTGAGTCATTGTTGCAAAAAATGGTTTGTTTTAGAGAAACTAATGTTGAAAGGAAGACAATTTTACCATTTCATAAATTTAGTTGTTTAATTCACAATTGTACTTAAATGAATAAATGAGAAGATAACTAATTGTTGGAGTTTGACACCCTAACTTTTTCAAATGATCTTGACATCCTTTTTTCCCCCAAAAGCTCTGACAGCAAACTTATACCAGCTGCTTTTAAAAGTAAAAAAGCAGCGATTTTGGGAAAAATACATTGGTTAGAAAGTATATAAGGTCTGTTAAGAGAGATTAGCTATTGCTAAATGCATACATGACTAATTAATTTGTAATTCTTTAAAATGTACATTTGTGCTTTTGTCTAATTTTTACTTTGATTATTTTTTCCACTTAAAGGCAAATTTCTATTTTTTTGTGATTCACTTTTCTTCTTCATCGTGGTTATTCAAAATACTTTGATCGCCATACCACCGTTTAGGCTCAGTTGGTAAAGCAGATTATGACTAAAAATAAGCATATTATAATGTTTTTTTTTTTTTTACTGCCAGAATTTAAAACCTAAAGTATATCAACATGCGTGTTCTTTAAGGTATTTTTTTAGAAGTACTGTCGCTACCAGATACTACCACAGATGGAAGAAGTTTGGTGCGAAATGTTGAAGTGGTGCAAATCTTAAAAATCTAACTGCAGACTTTCTCAGCTTTACTCTGATAGATGAAAAAACTTGAGCACAAACCACAAGGTATTCATTTCTCCTCCATGATCAATATTTATTATTTTTATCAATAGTTATTACTTCCATGAATTAAAGGGGATGTCACCCATACATCACTACCAGTTCTGTCCCTGATAGGTCAAAGTTCACTTCAGTTCATTTTTCAACAAACTTTCAATGGCCACTGGTTTTGTCTGTAGAAACTTGTGTGGGGACACATTTCCAGCTTCTGCATCCGGAACAGTCGTGATTGCGCATCACTACTCAGTTTTTAGTTATGGTTGCCGGTTCTAATGGTTGAACTTTCTCATGCTTAATCGCGGCAATGTGTGGATTTGGTAGTGACGTGTGGGTAGCATTCTTTCCCAAACACGAAAGTACGAAACATTGTAAACATGTTCACAAAGGAGAAAGTGGTAATTGTGGTTTGAGACCAACCAAAACATACATTTATAGGAACAGAGCAGTGAAAACCAAAAGGCTTAAGCAAAATTTGCAGGATTTGCACTTCTTTGACATTTCACATCAAGCTTCATCCCACTTGATGGAGTACGAGCGCTAATAAACCGTACAAAAACAAAAGAAGAAGAATCCCCCTTCCTGCCGCTCACTGTGTGTCCAGTGTGAAGACCACCTGCTGAATGCGCATTTGTGAAACCACGAACTGCATGTTCTTAAACACACCACACAAATCTGGTGTGAATGCAGCTCGGACGGTGTGAACGCATAGCTTCAAGAAAGCTTTGTTTTAAAAAAATGACTTTAGCTTTAAGATAGTGCTGAGAAAACACTAATAAAGGTGACACAAAAGGAGAAAAAGCTTTTTAATGTTACTGAAGTCATGCCTTAAGCAAAAAAGAAAAGGAATCAGATGTCAAACTGAAAAAAATGGTTTTAATCTTTTGACATTGTGAAGATAACAGGCTACAAAACTTTTTTTAAAATATATGCATCTCTTTTGAGAGATGCAGAATTTAGGAGAACAACTTTCTAACTTGTAAAAAAAGAAAGCAAAACAGACCAAATGTTGAAGTGTGTCTCAAGAGGCTGAAACAGCCCCCCTCCCTCTGCTTGTTCCGGTAAAAACAATTACCTCCTCCTAACAACACGTGTGTGTCAGACAGGCTGACGGAGTTTGCTGCTGCATGTGAAAGCTTGGGAGCCCCTGACCTCCGGGCTCACGGACAGCGACGTCATCCGAAGGGGCGTGGTTTGTGGTTCTCTGCCCTGTTAAAAGCGAGCCCGCACCGTCTCAGTAGCGGTTGAGTTTTGAGGTCTGCAGTTCCTGTCAGGAATAAGCTTCTGCGTCTCTTTTCCTGACGTCTGGGGGGTCCTGTCTGCATTTGAAGCTGGAGTCACTTCTGCTTTAGTTGCATCAGTTTAGAGACAAAGAGAAGACCGTTCCACCTTAGTTCTCATCCCACCGTCTGCTGAACTCCAAAGATGACCTGGACGACTACCAGCTGTTTGGTCACTTTGGCCATTCTGCTTCTCTGGCGGGTGGAGGAGATTGCAGAAGCGTGCAGCTGCTCCCCTGCGCATCCTCAGCAGGCTTTCTGCAACTCGGATGTTGGTATGTGGACATCTCATTTCACCCATTTTCCACTAAACCCCACCAGCCAACTTCTTTTTTTCCTTCCTTTTCTTTATTCTGGTGCTTTTATTTTTCTATGAAAAGGCTGCATACTTTATAGTAAAGAAAACCAATGCCTACTTTGTCAAATTGGTCTTTTTACATCATCATTCTTATTTTCTAATGATTTATTATTATTATTATTATTCACATTTTTTTTAACTCTGTTTTTGTTGTATTGCTGGTTTTCCTTTTAGATGCTGCCATATTTGTATAATGCATTTCCAGGATGACATGTTGCATGAATGTAGCCTTTTTTTTGTCGTGGGTAAAACCCACATCCTCAATTCTTAAACCACAAAAATTAAAGCATGTTCCTTTCTAAAGGGTCACCATATAAAATGGGCTTTCCAGCAATGTACAACTTATTGCTAAAAAGCGCTATTTTTCCAAATAAGATGGTGACTGCAAATGCTTTTTTGTGCCAACTTTATTTTAAAAAATTTTCTACTTAACTGTCTTAAAGCTTTTTGCTAAACTCTCTGAATGTAACAACAAAAGTTTTTATTTATTTTCTAATTACTCCAAGGTAACTCCACTGTTTGGTTTTGGAGCCAGTAATGAAACCATTGTTTTTTTTTTGTTTTTTGTTTTTTTTTTAAATTATTGTTTTACGTGTGTTTTTAAGTTTTTACTTATCTGCGTGCATGAGAAGGAAGATGTCTGTCTCTCTCTCTCCTTTTAATTAACAGCTTTTGATAGGCAGTTTAAGGAAAATGCAGTTTTTTTTAAATAATCAAAAGATTACATATTCTAGATCAGGGATAGGCAACTTCAAACCTCGAGGGCCACAGTGTCTGCATGATTTCCAGATATCCAAGCCCTACTCATGACTGATTACCTGCTTCAGGTGTGTCCAGCCAATTATGACATATCAGAGCATAGTATGGAAAACATGCAGGATTGCAGCCCTCGAGGCCTGGAGTTGCCTATTCCTGCTCTAGATCGTCTTCCACAGGAAGCATAAACACAAAATCAAGCATTAAATCCGTCCATCATTGCTACAGTAGGTTTGCTTTTGTTGTGAAGACATTTGAACCTATTTTTATTAAGGGTTTATTTTTATTTTTTAATGAATCACTATGATCATCTTTGTGACAGCATACCAGATGCAAAGTATATCTGTAAAAATTAGCTCTGGATGTATCGTCACTCAGTGAGTCAGATGGTGCAGACTGCAGAGCTCTGACTAAAGCACCTGCAGTCCTCATTTATTCAGTGACCCTAAGGTCAACCTCTTGCATGACCTTACCACCTCTGCTCCTACTTCAGCACCATGGATAGACACAGGAATGAAGACGGCAGATGCTTTCCCGAACATTATTTTATTTTTTAGTTATTTGATAAAGGAAAAATCATTTTTTGAAATGTGGACTGCAGCAAAAAAATGTCACAAAACCCAGACTATTTTCATTTTACAGGCAGACAGCAAGTATGACTCATTTCTCTTACTCAAATGTGTTACTTACTGTCACAAGGTTTGTTTGGCAATGTAAGAATTAAGAAAAACAAGGTTTGTTGTGTGCATGTCACTACCCTTTAGTTTAAGCAATGTGTTTTATGCAGGACAAGTAAACTGAAAGGAATTTAGCTTTAACAATATTTACAGTTTCACACTTTCTGCTGACTCCTGGCTAGCAGTTGCACTCCCCATTTCCTGCAACTTTCGAAATTTTGTAAAGAAATTTTATGTTCAAGATTATTTTGAAATTGTGTTTTAAAAAAAAAATAAATAAATAAATAAATAAATAAATAAATAAATAAACTTTTATCTTTTTTCCCTCCTAAATTAAACAAGAATTGCATTTTTTTTAATCAAAATTTCCCACCTTCCTTGATTTGTTTAGTATATTGCAGTATATCCTCCTGGTTTGGTATCTTTGTGCCGTTACTTTCACATGCCCTACTTTACCGTTCTATTCTGCACTCTCAAGCAAATAGAGATTATCCCTAATCCTCTGCCAAACAAATTTAAGGTTTTCACAGCACCTCAGTGCGTATCAGAATAAGTGAAGGATTCCTTAGCCAAACATTCTTGGCTGGTGTAGATTATCCCTCTTCTGCTACTCCATATGGACTTGGCATGTCCATCACAGTAATGTAATTCTTCTGGCAAGAGCTGACTCATCCTTCACAGAATATTATTTGCAGATCTTTGCTTCCTCTGTTCTGCCAGCTCAATGTAGCCCTCACTTTATACAAAGTTCTCAAAGCAGGACGTGTACTATTTCTGGGTTTGTTCCTGTTCATAAATTGTTACTTTGAAGTTTAAGCACTTTTTTTTCAGTTTATAGCCAGAGATGATCTGCATACGAAACTTTAGATGCAATGGCCGGAGCTTGAGATAGTTTCATGAACATCTGGATAACATTAACTCTCTTACTAGTCTCCTCTTAAAAACGTCTAAGCTTTTTTTCACGATGGTATTTTTGTTAATTTGCACCCTTTTATGCAAGTTGCTAATAGTATTTGGTTCGTCCAGAACTGTACTTTAAACTTTTGGACTCTTGAGAGATGTTTGTGAAACATATTTTTCCTCTCTGCTCAGGCTTCATTTTCATCTTGGATGGCTTTTTCCTACTTGCAGTTTTGTTTCCCCTCCTGAATCTTAAAGCTGACTCTTCAGAATTCAACAGAAAAAAAGGGAAAGTTGGGGGAAAAAGGAAGTGGCTCGCAGAAGTTTTCATGTCAGCAAGTCTATCCAGACAAAGTTAGGGCTGCAGAAAGATGCCTGGAGGCAGAGGAGAGAGTTCTATTTCAGCTTTTCAAAGATTACTGACTGGCTTATTCCTGTGCCGACCGAGGAATAGGCAGCACACATTCCTCACTCAGATTACAGCTGGTGAAAGTCTCGTGTGCCTGTCTTCCTGGCACATGCTGGTTCTTCAGCTCAAACGTGCTGCGGCTTACTGAACCATGCTCCATGCGGGCAAGGCCAAGATCATATAACATAAAGAAATAACAGAACCCGGTGTCATAAAGATGATTTCTATATGAACTTTTTTTGCAGTTATCAGAGCAAAATTGGTAGGGCGGCAGGAGGTTGACGCTGGCAATGACATCTACGGCAACACCATCAAACGGATCAAGTATGACATTAAACAGATTAAGGTACAGCATCAGATAGATTTTAAATTTCTAACAAATTTGACTGAATGCAATGTAAACTTGCTTTCATGTTTGAATAATCAGATGTTTAAAGGCCCCAGTCATGACATTGATGCCGTCTACACTGCTCCCTCATCTGCATTGTGTGGGGTGTCTTTGGACACTAATGGGAAGAAGGAGTATCTAATCACAGGTATGAATTTCTTATGAGTATCTTGATGTCCCTTTTTTTTTTTTTTTTTTTTTTTTTTTTTTTGTGTAATAAATGTCATTTCATGTTTAATTTTGTGCTTTTTACTCTTTTTAGGGAAACTGGAGACTGATGGGACGATGCATGTCACCCTGTGTGACTTCATTGATCAGTGGGATGCTATGACTGCCACCCAAAAGAAGAACTTGATCCAGCGCTACGAGTCGAGCTGTGACTGCAAGGTAAAGAATTCAACTTTTAACCATTCAAGTTAAGCTTTAACCTACAACTCAGAGAAAAAAAAAGTGTCTTCATATGAATTTTTTTTTCTTTAAAGATCACCTGCTGCACTTCCATTCCCTGTGTGCTCAGCAGCCCAACAGAATGTCTTTGGACCGACTGGGTTATTGAGAGGACAGTCAAGGGAGAACAGGCTCAACACTATGCTTGTATCAAAAGGAGCGATGACTCCTGTGCCTGGTACAGAGGCAGCACACCGCCCAGAAAAGAATTCCTGGACATTGAAGATCCTTAACTCCATTCTTGTCAAAATCTGGGGATGTATGCAGTTTAGTTAACATGTTTCAAACAAACATTAAAAAGATGCTGGTGGTTTGTTTTTTTTTTTTTTGTTTTTTTACTTTTTTGTTGTTTGTTTTTTTTGTTTCTATTTTCAGAAAGTTCTGGGAGAAATGCTGCAATGGAAAGAAAGTTTAATGATTGCATTTCTTATATTTCTAATAATCTATGTATTAAGCACTTGCCACCACTTTGTACCATAGGAAGCACCTACCCAGCTGAAATAAATTATTATTGAAACATTTCTCACTCCTCTTAAATTCAAGTTTATTTTATTAAATTCAGTTAAAATTGCTTTCTAAAAAGGTTATTGAAAAATACAAGCTACTATCATTTGCTCAGATGTTGTATGCAAATGCTTCCATTGAAAAAAATATATATATTAATTTTGATCTTCTCTAGTAAATAAAAATGCACTTTGACAGCAAACGTCATTGTTAATAAAAAATGTTAAAAACAAATCCCTTCACCTGCCTTCAAAATAGAGATTGTCCAATTCCTTTAAGTGGCACCATTTTATTTTAATTAGTTTAACAGTGTTGGCAAATATACAACTGTTTTTTGATAGTCAATGTAGTGACACAAGCTGTAAGCAATAATTGTTCTTGCAGAGACACTGAAATTATTGTTATGCAAATGTTCTGAGTTTAACGGGACTGAAAAAAGCATGGTGTGTTGTTTTCATGTGGAACTTGTAAAATTATGCATTGTTTATTTTTGCATGCATCTGAAAGACTTTTGTACATTTTACTATTAAATTCCAAACTCTGTTTTGATCTGTCTACTGCCTGTCACCTTCAATACAAAAGGATGGGAAAACTAATAGAAAATTGGACAATAACTGGATTTGGAGCAGTGAAGCTCAACTGGAGATTTGTGTCTTGGTAGATCCTTCACGCTAAACATACTAATAATGAAAGTGTTTGCATGGAATTTTTAAATTTCTTTAAACAAGTTTAAAATCGTTATTTTCTTTAAAATAAAAATGTATTTCTTTACTTTGTTTTCTTGTTATAATGCTAGCTTGTTAGCTTTTTACATTGCTGTAAAGGGCTATAAATTGCTTTTTTTTGTGCAAAAGCAAAACAAACAAAACAGATTCTACCTAGTTAGGAGTTCTTGGTCAAAAAACCAAAAATTTCACAAGAGGTACATAATGAAAAATGATTAGGAACAAGAACCAGGAAAACAATTTACTGACACTTTTGGTTAACTGCTGCCATCTAGTGGAAATAATGCAATATAACACTCACATGTCCACGAGGCAGTCCATGTGCACAGAAAACGGTTTATAAAACAAGTCTCTGGAGGGGTAACCATGTAGATTGGCTTTTATCCAGTAATAATAATTCTGCTATGGAATGTGGAACTTAATTATAGAGACAAATGACCCTACATTAATATTAAAACTTAATTAAATATCAAATTGTGCTATGTTATGAGATTTGCCAGTAAAAATGAGGGGAAAAAGACAGAAATACTAAGGACTTCTAAAAGAGTGGTTGAAGCTTTGACAACAGTAAGGCATTTGTCTAATAGTTGTCATGCCGAATTTATCAAATCATAAACAGCGAAGACTGGAAATCACGTGTGGTCCTCTGCCAACAGTTCGACGTCACCATCAGCGTCTATTGGTCACACGCTTCCATTTCAACGTGACCGGGGCCTTGATTCGTCCACACTTCCTGTCTGTCAACGTAGGCCCCGCCCTCTCATAATGCAGCATGGGCGAAAATACCAGATTCAGTAGAACCAGCTGAAAAATCGGACCGCTTAATTGGTATTTTTTTTTTAGCTGATTGAATTACAGGTGAGTAAACTACCGCATCCGTTCACGTAAGGCGTGCGGGTTTTGCGTGTTTAGACCGGCGTCGTTGACGTTGAATGAGGAAAATGTTAGTCGGAGAATTCGTTAGCCACCTGGGGCTCTGATGCTAACCCACATTGCAAGCTGTGGCTGGCAGACTCGCCACGATAAGCTAGCTCGCTGGCTAGTTTGTCACTTCTACTGCATTGGGTTCTCAGACACTAGCTAACATCGAGACCCCTCAACGGATTAAAACCAAATAATCTAGATTTCCGGTCTATTTATTGCGTTACATCTTTCTTGCTTAACTTTTAAACCCCAGATGTTGACAACTGTTAGCACTTGCGTTAGCATTTTAGCATGTAGATGACTGTACTGATCTCACCTCATCAGTATTGAGCGTGTAAAGGGATTTTAAACAATATAACTGACTACACTAAACTGAGGACCATACTTTGTTGTAAAAGTAGCAGCAGTTTTCAAGTCATGCGAATGTAGACCGTGTTTTGCTTCCATGAAAACTAATTTTTTTGAAATCTCAATTATGATTATTGTTGACAGCTACATAATTTAAGTTTAGCTTTTTACAGTTTTTATTACTCAAAACTGAACTATTATTCCTAAATTCTATCAAAATAAATATCACTCATACACGATTTCCTTAAGTAGCTTTAAAGAATCCCATCTGTTTGTAATTTTTTTAAGCATTTACATTATCACACGTTTGAATTTACCACAGAGCAAAACAATATTTTCCTTTTTACCTTTTATTAGTTTTATTTTTGATTTATGCATCATCTTTTTTTATGCACATCTTTACATTTCATTTAGAATGTTTGCCGTATTTTCTTTAACCATCTTCAAGCAGGTATATAACTGTTAAATAAAGTGATAGGAAAGGTTTAGGGTGCTAATCTCCTGTTCTATAAATAGGAATCTTTGTGGAAAATAGTTTGCATTAAAATAACAGTAAAACTGAAATTTTACTTTTAAAACACAATGTGACCACATAAATGTGAAACACTGACACAGTTTTTAATCATAAAAAACAGCAATTGCATTTTTTATTACAATGTTTTTTGTTAAATAAAGCTAAACAAATTAACTGTATTGATATTTTTGTGTATAATATAGTGTATCCTTTCTTTAGAAACTTATTTATTAGCATAGAGTATCCATACATTGTTTTCTTTTGACTCAAAGGGCATCAAAATATATATATATATATATATATATATATATATATATATAAACACTGCATTCGTTTTTGTGTACAGAAAAATATTTTTCTGCTCTTTGTCATTTGTTCCTCAAGTCTGCAATCAGAGCTTTATGCGTAATTGGTTTTAAGGAAAAAGGATAATCGAGTTAGAGGTAATTGAGAAATTCAAGAATCAAGCGTTAATAAAAGCGTTTAACCTTAAAACAGTGATTCATAAATCTCAGACATGGCATGCTGAATGTTCAATATTTTTGCAAAATTTTGGGGTAAAAAGCTTTAGAGCCTTGTCTTTATTTCAGTGTGTTCATGAGGTTCAATTAAAACGTGTACTGATTAAACAGCATGTAAAGCTGCATGTTTGCATTGCTTCCTCGTTCAGCAGTTGCATCCCTCCAGATGGCTGTGTGTCCCTGTGGGCTTTGTTCTTATTTGTATCAGTATCAGCAGCATGAGAAGGTCAGCGTGCCCTTGTGCATACAATACATGCTTCGTCCCTCTTTGTGACGTCACTGCCTTCTCTGACGAACACATTTCTTGGGGACCTGCATCATTATACTTCTAAAAATCAGCACGATGCAGTGTTTCTACTCCCCAGAAAGTTTGCGTCGTTGATTAATCTTATTTTCGAGAAAGGGGCATTGAATGAAAAGTAATCACCACTGCATTCAGTTTGCAGAAAAAACAGACACTGTTTTCCCAGCATACAGTGTAATCAGGCTGTTCTGGTAATTTATTAGTATCTAAATAAAAAATATGAACTTCTCCACTTCAGTGCCCATCCTTTTCTGACTTTTACTGTGATATGTGGCAACGACTGCGGAAGCCCAGCTGGCCTCTCAGAAACGCTCCTTATTGTTTGTGCTGCAGCATCAGATCGGGTTTGATGAGGCTTGTGCCGAAGACTATTCAAGCTTTGAATGTCAATTAAATTTAGCTAAACTTAACTGTGAGACAGACAAATATGTGAAAATGTGTCACATTTTTTGTTTGAACAGTCAAAGCAGACAGTGCATTGATTATATCAGTTTTGGGCTTCGTGACTTTTAGAATAGTTTAAATTTTAGCTATCTTTTCTCTGTGGCCAAGTATCAACAGTTCCAAGAACTGGCACCAGTCTGCAGCCCGGGATTGGAGAACACTGATGTAAAGGAGAACAAATGTGTATCGAAAAACGTATCACATTCTGAGAGTAGCAGCAGTAACGGTTCAATACTACAGATACAAAGAAGATTGTAAAAAAAAAAAAAAAAAAATTGATGGTAAAGTAAATTTATCCGTTCCTGGTAAACTTTGTCAGGTTCTCTTACTGTTGTGAACTCTACTGTACGTGTGATGCAAACACACGTTGCTTCTACCAAGTCAGGTCAAATACAGTTGGTTAAAGGTGAACCACAGCGAGGAATGTGCGCTAAACATATTAGCCATTTTTTTTCCAAGCACTGCAAACAATACCTGAATAAATTAATGACAAACCATAAAGAACAAAACTGTCTTAAAGGACCAGTAAAAAAAAAGTTTCTCTGATAAAAGGCATTTTCATTTATTATTTAAAATGGTAATATCTGCATTTTATTCATTAAGGTAAACGAATTAGACTGTAACGTCTCAAAGTTAGTTGAATCCTTTATGTATTGATTCTTAGATCATATATTGAGATGTGTATTGAAAAATGTGAAAAAAGATGCACTGTGGTCCGCTCTGGGTGGAGTAAGGTGTTAATCCTGCTGTTTTTACATTATAGATCAATTGCAGTGGTGTAGTCTTACCATCCCATAAAACTCACTGGCTCACTTTCTCTACAGTGATGTTCCCACGATGCCGATAGTGGATAAACTCAAAGAGGCACTAAAACCTGGTCGAAAGGATTCTGGTGAGGATGGGGATCTTAACAAACTGTTGGCATCTTCTGCCAAGAAGGTCCTCCTGCAGAAAATTGAGTTTGAGCCAGCCAGCAAGGGTTTCTCCTATCAGCTGGACAGCCTCAAGAACAAGTATGTCATCCTGAATCCCAGAACTGAGGGCGCTACGGGGCAGAAGGCTTCTGAGCCTGCTCAGATAAAGAGGCAAGGTAAATCTGGTAACATTGATTTAATTTAAAGTTTTCTGACTTGTAGCAGCTATGAGTGCTGACTGTTTCTCTGCTTTTTCAGTCTCTGAGAATGTGGTCGGGAACCAGAGTGACGGGATCCCCGCACCGCAGAAGATGCTCTTTCCAGCGAACAAGCTGACTCTGAAGTGGGAGCGCGTGTACAGGGTGGGAGCTGGCCTTCACAACCTTGGAAACACTTGCTTCCTCAACTCCACTGTTCAGTGTCTGACCTACACACCACCACTCGCCAACTACTTGCTCTCAAAGGAGCACAGTCGCTCTTGTGAGTACTTGCATTTATTGTCATTTATTCACATCAGAGTGACAGTAAGATCTAAAAAGCATTTGTGGCCTTTTTGTGAACTGGTGTAGTTTATGGTCTGCCAAGTGACTTTAGGTAGACATAAATGAAAATAAGAGGGGGTTGAAAATAGATTTGGTTGCCTTATTTCTTATCCTTATCTTATCCTTATTTTCCCAGCCTTTTTTATAGCTTTCTATTTCACCATAAAGGAATTATTATTAAGTAATCATTAATTATGTTATTAATTTCTCCTCCATTATCTATTTTCAAACAGTTGTCACTGCCATGAGTGAAAAGGGACAACATCCACACGTCACTACCAAATCTGAGTCCCTGATTTAACTGCTTTAACCTTCAAAGGCGCGTTCAGTGGTGGCGCATTTTGTGTGTAGAGCTCAAAAACTATTAAACTTCCTTTAATACAAGAACAGCCTCGAAAAATAAACAAATAAAAGCAAAGTTTTTTTTTTTTTTCTGGAATGATATTTTTTGTGCTTAACTGCTGACCAAAACTCCAACTTCAGGCGTTTTTGGTTTAGAAGCTTTTTTGGCAAGTATGACAGTGTCTGCGATAAGAGCTGTCTTTAATACAACCCCCTACAATGTTAATCAATAATGATGCATTAGGACTTCAGTTTTTATACCTTGCATGGATCGCCTTATCTGTAGCTCTAACCCATCATATATGCCTACTAATTATTATATTTAATACATTTTATATCAAATTGCACCCTGATCCTCTACAGAGGAACTTCTCTGATGGAAAATGAAAAAAAAAAAAGTAAAATAATTTATTTTAAGACTTGATTAAAGCAGAAGTTTGTGTGTTGTTTCTTTATTAGTGACTTTTATTTCATCGTTTGTGTTCCAGGTCATCAGTCAGGCTTTTGCATGATCTGTGTGATGCAGAACCACATCATCCAAACCTTTGCCAACACAGGCAACGCCATCAAACCCGTCTCCTTCATCAGGGACCTGAAAAGTAAGAGCACTTTAAGATGGTTTGATTTTTGTCCTAAGAGCTTCACCCATTCTTTTGAAAGTAGTCCATGTCAGGAGCTGGTAGCCACTTTTTAACCCCGTGGACAGCTGGGATTAATTGTGAATTTCACCTTCACGCTCTGTGCTGTACTGCGTACTTTCTCCCTGTGTCCTGCTGCAATCGTATGCGCCCCCTCCATCCTCTCTGACTCCCTCTGACTGCAGGTTTAGAAGAGCAGCTTTAGCACAAAACTAATAAAGCCTTCTTCTGCTGCTAAGTCTCCTTTCACATTAATACAACTGATGGTTGCAGCTGGAAGCAATGGAAAAATGCAAATAAAAATCCCCACAGATTTGTTGTTGGGTTTTTTTTTTTCTACCTTCATTAAGTCATCCCCCTCGTCCTCACTAATTGCCTGTAGTTCGTCATAAGTGCATCATTCTGTTTTCCTACTATGAGGTGACTCCATTATCCTCAGTGAGTAAGGACGCAGTGCTGGGAATGTGATGATCGCATTAGAAACATGCCTCCCCATTAGGAAATCGCATCGGGGCAAATGTTTATAGCTACATTAGCCCTAATGCGAGGCGTTTACTGTAAATGGGACACAAGGCTGCTGGAGTTACAAACCATAAGCTTTTTATGAGTCACTATTTGACTGCTTGGCTATCATCTCTGAAACACAAAACTGAACTTTTCTTGTAATCTGATCTTGTCTAGAGAAAATATAAAAATATTGCTAATCATGAGCATATTGCTGTGTAGACATTTTGGCATGTTGGTTTTAAAATTATCAGTATAAAATCTTGTTGTTATTTAAAGTACAAATGCACTATTTATTTATGTCTCTATAATCTTTTTATGGATGGAAAGCTTTTATTTTGTATAATGGACTGATTAGGTCTGATTTAAAAATGAGTAATGCATTTGTTTTAAACAGAAATTGCCAGACACTTTCGCTTTGGGAGTCAGGAGGACGCTCACGAGTTTTTGCGGTACACCATCGATGCCATGCAGAAAGCCTGTCTCAATGGTTACCCCAAGTAAGGCCCTGACGTGATTTCAGATGAGACATTTAAAAGCTGCTCTGACTTAAACAGAAAGATTTCTTCCTGTTTTTAAGGCTGGATAGGCAAACGCAGGCCACAACACTGGTCCATCAGATCTTTGGAGGTTACCTCAGGTCAAGAGGTATGGGTTCATTTGTTTCACCCTCACTCTGAAGGGTCAGACGCCTTTCTTACTACTAGTGATGCATCAGAAACTCCAAATTTTCTGATGATTATCAAAACGTTGCTTAGTATCTAACAAAGGATTTTTCCTTTCCTCAGTAAAGTGCTCTATTTGCAAAAGTGTGTCAGATACTTATGACCCTTACCTGGACATTGCTGTGGAGATACGGGTATGTAGTGCATTTTACATTCACTGAATTTATTCTTGAAATTCTGAGTAAAATGGATTATTTAAAATAAAATAAAGCGTCAAGATAAACTTTCTGTTGTTTTTCAGCAAACTGCAAACATCGTTCGAGCCTTGGAACTGTTTGTTAAACCAGATGTTTTAAGTGGAGAGAATGCTTATATGTGCGCCAAGTGAGTTCCTTTTTCATGACCTGACACTATGCCACCTGGAAGAATGCCGTTTTTTTAAAAAACGCTAATTAATTCAAATCTTTTGGTTTTTTTTTTTAAAGGTGCAAGAAGAAAGTGCCGGCCACCAAGCGCTTCACCGTCCATCGAACATCTAACGTTCTGACCCTGTCGCTGAAGAGGTTTGCCAACTTTAGTGGAGGAAAAATAACAAAGGTTAGCTGTTCAATCTCACTCCAGAGGCAACGAAGGGATTTACATGCCCACCAAATATTATATCATTATCTGTTTTTTGGAGCATTATATAGAAGGGATAATCTGGTGCCTTTAATGCAACAGCAGCAGTTATCTGATAATGAGATATCAGATGAGGATGTAGATTTCTCCCAGTAAGACTGATACTTCATGTTATTTATCCACCTTTAGTTTTATCTTGTAATTAAAGGTGGATATATATTTTGTACTTTTATACCGGCAAATGTGTTAAAATGAAAGAGATGAGTCACATGACACCCCAGAGTGTTGCGTATCCAGGTGACAAACTTTTCTCCTTCATGAGGTACTAATGAATGGCAGCAAAGGGTTATTTTTCCTACATTTTAGCTTCCACATTAGCGAATCTAATTCCAAGACCACTACCAAGTATCACTTCTTTGAATAACAGATAGGTGGAGCTTTTGAAAGGAATGTAGTTCAAAAGCAATGTAATTATTAATGTATGTAAGTTGTCCAAAATAAAAAAGAACATTGACGCTTGTATTGACCAGCGCTGTTTTGTTAATTGTATATCAATTGCTAATTTACAAATATCATTTTTAAAATGTTTTTAATAATTTAAACAATTTTTTTAAAACAGGTTTTTTTTTAAAAAGAAACTTTACTTCCTGCTCTTAATATTTGTCCTTTTTTTAAATAAAGGATGTTGGATACCCAGAGTTTCTCAACATCCGCCCCTACATGTCTCAGAGCTCTGGCGATCCTGTTATGTATGGCCTTTATGCTGTCCTGGTGCATTCTGGGTACAGTTGCCATGCTGGCCACTACTACTGCTACATCAAGGTATGTTGACCACTTCAGTCTGATTAAATAATTTAACAATTTCCTCTTTAAAGGCTTGTCAGCTGTCAATTTTTTTTATTTTGGCTACAAATTTTATTTTAAAAATCTTTTAAAATGTAGATTTATGTACAGGAATAAACAATTTAGCTCTTATTAAAACAAAGCTTCTTTATCAAGATTTTCTTCTAATTTCTATTCATTCTAGGCAAGCAACGGACAGTGGTACCAAATGAATGATTCAGTGGTGCAATCCAGTAACATCAAAGTCGTTTTGAACCAGCAGGCATATGTGCTTTTCTACCTGAGGTAAGTTGGTGAGATCAAAAAAAGATCTGTGCACTTCCTGTACTGTTAAAGTGACCAGAGTCTCTATGTAATGAAGGATCCCTGAAACTAAGAAGAGTGTGGATGGACAGACAACCAAGCCAGGAATGATGCATTCTGGGAAGAATAATGCATCATCAGAGCAGATAAAGAGAGCTAATCTGAATGGGCCTCTTTCCTCCCCACAGGTCACAAAGGTAAACAAGAAAAAAGAATCAATGGATTGACGCTTATGAGGGGATCTATTTCAGTTAAAGTTATCTCTTTTTGACAGAAACTTGAGCCTGCACAGCTGAGGAAGATTCAGTCCATGGACGGCGGCTTGGGTTTCCCCATTTCCAGAAATGGTGGCAATGCTCAGCCGCAGCCAAAACTCCCCAACTGGACGAATTCCACCAACGGGCCACCAAAGCTGGGGGGCGCACCCACGGTTATTGAGGAGCCTTTCAAGAAGGTGAAGAAGCCCACACCTCAGAGCCAGGTGCAGTCACGCAGCACCACTCCCACCCCTCCCAACAACGGGGTCAGCAGGATGGAGGGGGATAAAAAACTAGCCGGTGAGAGCAGAGGAATGGCAGCATCTACCTCATTCAAGTCTTTGTCTGACTCCTCCTCTGCTGACACCACTGAGTCAAAGGTACAGTCCAGTTCTTCATGAAGGCATTTTAGTTTTATTCTGTGGAAGAGAAAGAGCAAAAGCCTTATCAGATTTTTGTCCTCTTGTGGCCAGGACTCCATCGGTACCAAAAGTGCACCAGCAGGAGAGACTCCCTCCACTCCTCGGAAGGGTTCCAGCAGCCCGGCTTCTCCTGCCAGAAGCTTGGATCGCTCACAGAGCACAAAAGAGCAGAAGATGACTAAAGTAAAACCCCCAGCGCTCAATAGCATCACATCTGAAGCCACCAACACCATGTCGCCTCCACCTGCCAAGAAACTGGCGCTGTCGGCCAAGAAGGTCATTTTAATTTTTATATTTGACCTTATAAAAAAGTATCATTCAGTTCCAACAGTCTGTACTACCAAGGAAATGTTTGAGTTTCATGTAATGCTGTTTCTCCAATGTGCCTGTCTAATCTACCATGTAAGCGCTTCTTCTCTTTATTTTCTCTTTATTTCTAATTCTTCTATTTCATACTTTTCTCCTGTTTTTTTTCTTTTTTCACTCCCAACATAATTCCCTGCCATCCTTTCAATCCCACCCCCTTCCCTCCTAATGATTTTCTTCCTTGTTTTTGTTACAATCATGGTTATTTTCTTTAGACCACCAAGTTTTTATTTTTGTCGATAACTGCAGGCTCCCAGCCAGAGTCGGAGCAGCACTGATGTTCTGTCCTATTTGCCACACCAGCTGTCCCTTGACCCTCTGCATCGAAATCAATTCAGTTCCTTCACCAATGCTGCGCCCAATCATACACACGGGTATCTGCTGGTACTTTTTCTCAGATTTTTTTTTTTAGAGGCAAAAAATAGACACTTTTTAATACATTTATTGAATTTCTTCCCAGGGTCAGTCCATTCCATTCGCCTAAAGCTCAGTCACTATCCTCTGCCCATTTCTGTGGATCCGTACAACAGCCGAGCCTTCTCGTTTCCGACGCCAGCCCGTCTCACAAAACCAATGGTTTTCACCATCCAAGTCCAAAGAGTCCCAAGTCTTCCAACAACCCAAAATTAATTACTCAACAGCCAAATGGTTCGCCCCAAGCTCTAGAAGTGAGTCAGAAGCAGAAGAAAAAAAAGCGTCGGCATTCTGAGGCAGAGGATAAAACTGAGCCAGTGACATCCTCTGCTCCCGCCACACCGCCCAGCGCTCTGGAGACGACGAGTGAAAGGAAACGCAGGAAGAAAAAGAAAAAGCGAAAGAGGGAGAGCGAGGATGAAGAGAAAATCAAGACGAAGGAGAGCGCCTCATCGAGTCCGGAGGAGGATTGGTGTCAAGGTGGCTTATGGAGCCTAACATCTAAATCAGCAGCAGAACCCTCCAAGAAAAAGCACCAAATATCTGCTGTAAGCCCAATACTATGTGAGTCAACTGAGTTTGAGCAGCACAGGGACTTGGTGAAGAAGAAGAAAAAGAAGAAGAAAAAGATCGTTCAGGATCTGGAAGAGGTTCTGCAGAAAACATCTGAAAGCTCAAAAAGGTTTGCTTTTTTTCATTTATGTAATATAAGGCATTTTTTGTTTCTATGGCAACCAGCTGTTTAAGTTGCATAATAAATACAAAAATAATGCATCATTAATCAGGTCATTAAATGCACTCAGTCGGGTTTTTTTCCTCCTAAAAAATGTAGTTATCACATTAACTTTTTGGTTTTTTTTCATCATTTCTGCAATTTTTTCCCTCACAGGAATCTTGAGATGAACACCACATACTTTTGTAATGACACACAAGATCCAGTATTGTTGAAAAAGAAATCAAAAGTAAAAAAGAGGCTAAAAGAAAAGGAGCGCCTAAGGAAAGAAGGCGAGAAATCTGCTGCGCCTCTGGCCACCTGTGAACCAGACGCCTCAGAGAACAGCAGAACGGGCAAAGAACACACAAGTATGTGATCAAGATGTCATTAAAGATACGTGGTCTTGTTTCAAGTTAAACTCAAGCTTTGAATAATTTAAAGCAATGACATTTCAGTTGATTTCTGCTTTTAAATTATTTTATGTTCTCTTTCCTTTGACAAAAGGGGATCCAGCATCTGTGGTGATGTGGGACAGTCAGATAAAGGATGTTTCCAAACGCAGTCAAGCTGATGGGAGGACAGCAGCAGACGCTCCCATCCATGTGGCCTGGGATGGGAAAAAGACCAGCAATGTAGTTGAAGAACTTCTCAAAAACTCCTCAGATAAAGCTTATGGAGCAAATGGTGAGGAAAAACTGATGTTTTCATTAGACTTTGGAATACAGAATCTGTTAATTTTTTTTATTTGAGAATATAGTTTTAGATGAATATTCCTTTTTTTTTTTCTTCTTATCTAGTCCTCACTTGGGCTGGTGAGGTCTCTGCTGTCAGCCAAGATGCCATTGAAGATGTCCGTAATGCCAAGTTTGACACTGTGATTGATGAGTGGGATGAAGATTTTGATAGAGGAAAGGTGAGACAAAGAAAAATGACACAAAAGCAGTCATGAGAATCTTGATGACACTTTTTGATGTTTTTGTTTTTGTTTTTCAGGTGAAAAAAGTCAAAAGCTATAAAAGGGAGAAATGGAGGAGCGGCAGCAACTTCTTCCAGAAGATCCAGGACAGGCGGAACAAGTGGTCTGTAACGCTCGGAGGGAAGAGGGGGTTTGGTGTCCGACGGTGAGAGAGCACAGAACGCTGCTGACCGGAAATCTGGAAATCGAAACCAAGCTGCATACCAACCACGTCTCTTTTCAAAATCTTTGCAAATGTATGTGTGCCAAATGCAGGACGCTGACAGTCTGATGATCTGTGAGGGTGAACAGAAACATCAGAAAATGTCAGTGGAAAGCTCAGAAACCTTTTGAACTCTGAACATCACACGGTCCAGTACATCAAATATTCAAAAGGGAACCCGTGATCATCTTGCTTAAAAACTGTATGTTTGCTTTTTTTAAGGCTCAGTTTTTGGCCCCCAAAATGTTGAAATGGGAAAAAAAATAAAATAAAAAAACAGTTGTAAGGAGTTAGCTATAATTTTTTATTTTTTTACATTGTCAGTCTGAGGAAGCTGCTGCAAAAGCAGCAATCATAAAGGGCTCTATATGAATCCTTCCTTCAAATTTATTCATATAACGCAAATGATAATGAATGATGGATTTAAAGTTGATCCTTTTTGGTTAATTTATTATTTTTTGCTCATTATACTGTTAGCAAAATCTATTATATGTTTAGTTATCCATGTTTGTGTTGCTCTTTACCAGCCTTACTACACTGTGCATTAAAAGTAAAGGTTTTACAGCAAATCTCAGGTGGTGAGATTTGTTTTAAATGCAGTAAGTGATCAAAGGAGTTGTTGACGTCATTAATCTCCTATCAAGAAACTTAAATTCCAGTCTTTCATAGAAAACAGTATTGATTCCCATCTTTTATCTTTATGCAATGTTCAGACCCTCCCAGAAACTGGGCCAACACTCAGGTACCCAGATTCCCTGTACCTCACCTTTAGCTCTTTCTATTTGGGCATCCATGTTGCATTGTGTACATTTGTGTATAAACTATTTTATACAAACTATTTCAGGAACCACAGGATCATCCTCCATCACTTTGGGCACATATTTGTAGAATAACGATCAACAAAAGCTTTGTAGACGACTGTACAGTCCATCTTCTGCTTTACCTGTATTGCTGTAAAGATGCATTTCTTTTCATCCTAGAGATGTTGCCTTGAATTGGCCATATAAAGTGTAGAATTAAAGGCTATAAATATCGAATTTTAAAGAAAATACAGACCTTACATGTGCTAATAATACTCAGAATAGTTGATGGATGTTCACTTGAGAATTTTCTTGAAAATGTATTTGTTTTCATGTAAGCCTCTCCCTGGGCTGAAGCTGTCTGGCAGTTCAGGTGTCGAGTTTGTTAGGAAAAGGAGCCTGTGATCTGTGGCGCAGAGCTTCATCCAGGGGCAAATGACCGCTCAAAATGTTCTCATGGAGTCTTGTATTTCGCACCAACTTTTATGATCAGCAAAGAGAACTTTCACAGTGAAAGCTCCTCTTGCCTCAATATAGTTACCTGCAAAGGTGCAATAAAATTGTCATTTCTTTTTTTTGTGTGAGTTTCTGTGTTTTGTCCTGTTTAAAGGTGCATGGTTTAAAATATTAGTATACGTAAAGAAAAAAAAGAAATTATGAGCTTTAGGAAATGCTGGTTTCATATCTCTGACATTTAAAACTATGGCAAAAAAGCAGATCATTTACCAACCTCACAGGTTTGTCATCAGGCCTTTTGTGGCACTAGATACGCTTTTTGAAATACAGGTTATTTAATCTCAAGAGATAACTTCTAAAGGTGAGTCTAAGTGAGACATCCTGTGGGATGGGAATGCATGGTGCTAATTCATTGTAACTATTGTAATAGAGACCATGCACATCAAACACTGACCTCAAAAACAGGATTTTCCTGCCATGTTAGAACAAAAACAGCTGATTTCCACTAAAAGTGGCTGAACAGCTTTTATCTAAATGCATTTAAAAAAAAACTTAGAATATATCAGTGTTATTACAAAAGACACTCCTTTATATGAATATGAAGATTTCAAGTCAGAGCTGATTGTTAGATGTTTTTTCACAAGTTTAGGACGCCATTCAGTGTCTAAATTAAGGCTTATGTTTTTGACAAGTTTGTTAAATCTGTAGGTTTTTTTTTTTTTTTACAAAATTAAGAGTCAACCCATTAACTAGACACTCAAGTTATTGGAAGTTTTAAGTCAAATTTAAGTTGAATCTTTGTGGACTTTTTCATGACAAATTATACAAGAAGTGAGGTTTTTGTTAATACGTCAAAGTAGTTTGAAGTGTTGTTTATATATGTTGGGTGTCCGAAGTCTATAGTTTTGCATTGGGAGCCAAATTTGTTGAGGTGAAAACATGTGAGGTCCAATAAATGTACCTACATTTTTTGTATCCTTATGTTAACAGTGAATGCTATAGTTGGCCAGAATGCCAGGATCCAAACTGGACTGTTTCAAAAGAGGCCTAACAACTGTATATTTAAAAGACTGTGGCACACACCTGTTTCAGAGCAGTATTTACTATAGTTAAAATGGATTCATTCATTAGAGGGAAGGTTTCTTTAAAGAGCTTAGTGAGGATTGGGTCTAAAAGACAAGTGGAGGTTTTGGAGGATGTAATAACTGGTGCTATTTCCTTTTTATCTACAGGAGTGAAGCGGTCTAATGTCACAGAGGTTTCTATGGATCCCTTCATTTGTAGTGCTTCAGCCTGCTCTGATGATAACTTATCAACTTATGTCTGATATTTGAGATGTTACTATCAAAAAATGTTATGAAATCTTATTTATCTGTCAGGTTTTTGAATTGTCCCTCAGTCACCAGGTTCAGGTTCATGATCAACAGCTGTTTTCATTTCTGTTAATTACCCTCAGATCCATCTGGCTGCAGGAGCCTTAAATGGGTTTTGGACTTTTTTTTCCCCCCTTTGTTCCTCAATTTCCTCCTTCTAGGTTTTTTTTTTTTTTTTTTTAATAATTTTTTTTTGTTTTTAGGGCATCTGGTATCTGCCCTTTTAGGGAGGGGTACTGTCAGGTTTTTGATTTGTCCCCCTGTCACCAGGTTCAGGTTCATGATCAACAGCTGTTTTCATTTCTGTTAATTACCCTCAGATCCATCTGGCTGCAGGAGCCTTAAATGGGTTTTGGACTTTTTTTTCCCCCCTTTGTTCCTCAATTTCCTCCTTCTAGGTTTTTTTTTTTTTTTTTAAATAATTTTTTTTTGTTTTTAGGGCATCTGGTATCTGCCCTTTTAGGGAGGGGTACTGTCAGGTTTTTGATTTGTCCCCCTGTCACCAGGTTCAGGTTCATGATCAACAGCTGTTTTCATTTCTGTTAATTAATCAGTCTATTTAAGTGTCTGGTTTTCAGTTAATCCTTGTCAGTTCATCTGTTCTGTTCTGCCCCCTTATTGTTTCTCCCATGGTTTTTTGTCATGTTTAAGTTTGTTTATTAAATGTTTAAGTGTCGGCCCCCAAGCCTGATCTCCTGCATTCTGGGTCCTCCACCACCACTTCTGTGACATTATCGAAGCTGTTTTTTTTTTAAATTCATAATAAAGCAGTAGTATTTTCTAGAACAAACTGAAAGGTAATTAGAAAGTGATATGAAAGCATGGGGTTATGAGGGAGGACACTCAGCTGGCTGATCTCTATAACATGAATTAAGACAAGATCCAGTGTGCGTGCTTGTGACAGTGAGCGGGCTCTTTTATGGGTTAAGGCAGAAGCTGTACGTGAAAAGTCCTCATCTCAAACAGAAAGTCACATGTTGGAGGAGGAGAGTCAGAGCAGAGGAAGAGGAGGAGAGCAGGTATCCGGATCGCCCCGGGCGCCCGCACAGAGACATCCCCGCTGAGTGACGCCTGCACCGGCAGAACCACCAGGATGGACGAGGAGAACCAAGGTTCGCCTTTTTTTTTATTTGTTTGTTTGTTTTTAACCAGTAATCCTCCAGACTAAGCTCTGCTTCAACCTTAACCCGAGTGCACGTTTTTAGCACGGTTTGTTCCAGAGACTGCTCTGGATGAGCTCCAAAGCAGGAACGGCTTGTGTTCAGACTCGCTTTCTGCTTATGGAAGTCCGAGACGGTGCAACGCCACGTTTAGCTGCTGTAGAAACAAGTGGCTAAAAAAAGACCCGCACGCTGAATTATTGAGCACATCTGCAGCCCTGACAGCCCTGTAAACTCTGACACAACAGCAGAGCTGTCTTTAGGTGCGTTGACACGTCAGGATGGATCTGCAGTGACCATCATTTCACATCTTGACATCACGCATGATGTCAGATGGTGATGAGCCAGCTGAGACTGTCATCCTGTTCTCAGTTATTCAGCATTTTTTTGACTTTCCCTTTGCTTATTGCTTCCCAGAATAGATCCTCCAGCTTTGGCCTCATTGCAGAGAATCAGTTGATGGTATGTTGAAAGAAATCACTCCATTTAAAAACTTTAGATTTAGGGTTATATGATTTTGTAGATGGCAAAGAAATAAAGCTTCCCCTTTAGCTCTGGACAGTACAAACCTTTCTTTTTTTATTTAGCTGGGGTGCTCTCTTTCACGAAGCATCTGAGGCATCAGTCGATGATTATGTAATTATCGGAGATTGGCAGTGAAAGGCGAGATGTGGTGAAGCTGTCAGGACATTAAAGTCACACTCACTGTCACTGACACCTCCTTTAGCAAATCCACAGCCAGAGGAGAGGATGAAAGTACTGTAATGCATCTAAATCCTTGCAGATTTCCGTGTGCAGTTGAAATCACACACGTTTGGTTAACCAGCATTCATAACCAGGCATCTATTTATTTAGTTTATAACATTTGGGAGGAGTATCATGCTGTTCTTTGCACTTTGCTCCTGGGATGTTGCTAGGAGCTGCAGTCCAAAAGCTGGGATTAACAGGGTGCGGCTATGTTTGAAGACTCAAAGGCTTTTAGTTACACGGTGTCTAAATATCTTTTTGTGTGTGTGTGTTTGTGTGTGTCTATACCTGCACCTGTCCTTGCAGCTCAGTTTCTCTTTGCATGACAAAATGTGCACACATACAAAGTGGATCTGCCTTATAGGCGTGGTGCTCTACATCCGCAGGTGCATGTGGCTTTTGTGGTTCTGAGTAGCGTTCCTCTCTCTTGGTTAGATCCCTCCTCCCTTTTGATAAAGTGATTGATGTGAGAGGCACGAGCGCTCACGTTGGCCTGCAGGTTGACGTCCTCCTGCTGTGTCTGTCTCTCGGTGATGATGAAGATCTGAGTTCAAAGAATGCTCAGCAGCAAATCCCATTTGGTTCAAGATAACTTCAAAAGCAGCTTGACAAACCATGCCTTAAGCACTGAAGCACATTTTAACCAGTGATGTCAGATAAAACGGTTAAAAATAAACACTGGCCAACTTTTTTTTTTAAATTACTAAATCTTCTCTGCTTATATCAAGAAGCAAGGAAAGAGTGCATCAAATATTCAGGAAACTTGCAATGAGAAGTCTCCTAAATGCATCCAGTTTATGTTGTGGCGAGCGTGTTCAGCAGTGTGAGAACTATTGGCTCCTCCCCTCCCTAAACTGTTGTGAGTCATCAGAGGTGATGCTGCTGTGTGGGAGTTCCTCCAGCATAGACATGTGATCTTTCAGCAACTCTGTAACACATATTTGTCTGATTTGAGCTTAAAACTCAGGGAGAAATAGCCCAGAATAATTTTGCATTCAAATGTCAAATGTTAAAGGATACATTTAAGATGTTTTAAATGAATTAAAGTTAAGTTTTTCCAGACGATAAAGAGTTGTTGCATGGTTTGTCCACACAGTGGCAGGCCGATCTCAGAACATGTAGAGTGCTGCTCAGCATTTAAGGCAGAAAATCACACTTTAGACTAAAGGTGGGCAAACGTTTTGACTCGTGGGCCACACAGAAGGGCTGAAGCTGGAGCAGACATGTGGAGTGTTTTGGTAATCAACCATATTAGAGACAGAATTAACATGGCATCTGGACAAAATCCTGCTTTAAAACATTTATCCATAGTTTAAAATAGAACATTTTTCAGTTTTAATTTTAAAACTGTGATGTTTTTTTTTTTCCTTTTTAGGATCAATTGCACTTGTGGGTTGATGTTCATCAGTGGAAAATTCAATATTAGAGAAATGATGCCCGTTGGAATGATCGGAAAAATGACTGTTCTACTCGGAAAACATGCAGAAACGTCAGGAAAACAACAAATCCTTCAACACCACGTGAACGCAGAATAATTTTCTGCACCTAGAGAAAGGTCCATTTTATTTTTAGTGCACTATTTTAGTGCACTATCTATGGGGAGACACTGGAATTAACACATTAAATTATTATAACCTTATAACATTATTAAGGGTTATCAATAGGATTATTCTTCCAGTTTGGCGGGCCAGATTAAATAGCTTCTTGAACCACATATGGCCCCCGAGCCTCAGTTTGCCCACCCCTGCTTTAGACTGATGTTCAAACTAAATAAAGGTACTTGTTTCTCTTTAAGTTTTGGCATACCTTTCAGATTGTCCATAGCATTAATGTTTATTGATTTTCATTAGGAGTCAAACTAAGTCATACTTCCAGGTGCACAATCAGCAAAAAGAACTAAAACTACTAAATTGTAGTTGACAACTACTATCGACCTACAAGTCCTCATAAGGTGACTGACGTCATGTATCCGATTTCATCACCTACAATTTCATGTGTTAAGAAAAGTTTGCTGACTGAGTTTGCATTCATCCTCCAGAAGTTAATAAAGAATATGCACTATGCAAGAAAAAAAACTGAGGATAAGCATCCCAGCTGACTCTGCTGTGTCCCATTCTCCCTCCAGTGACAGAGCTGTTCTGCACGATGTGCAGCTGCAGCATTTATGGGAGCAGTGACTGACATTGCAGTTCACACGAGGGTCAGTTTGCAGCGAGTCCTGAACTAAACTAAACTGGGTTATTCTTGTTAGATCTGGAGAGATTCTGCAGTTGTCCAATCTAATGGAAATGAGGTCTTTTTAAAAGCCATCTAACTCAGAGGCTGAGCAAGTGCGTGATTGACACAGAGGATTGAGTGGAAGGAGTGAGTGATAACTGACACTGACAGTGAAAGTCAGCTGTTAAGATGTGGGAGAAGCTGTGTGTCTGAGATGTGGGGTAATTTGGAGTGGAAATGCCAAGAGACGGTAAAAAATGTCAGATAAAAAGTTTTATCTTTGACTTTTTAAAACCGGCTTTATTTACCTTTATTTACGTGTGCATCTGTCTGTGTGCTTTGCAGACGACCCCAGCATGTGTTTGTGTTGCAACAAAAACACTGAGTCATAATCAAATGAAAGCCAACAGTTCAGTCTTTTAGCCGGCAGCACATCATTTTTTTCTTAGCTGTTGCCAAGCAACAATGCAATCTTAAATTTTTTATTTTTTATATTTTTCCTCTCTCTCTCTTTTTTCTTTTAGACAGCTTTTGAAGTAGCTAGAAGTTGAAAGCCGCATTTGGAGGATTTGAAATTTTTGCTACTGACAGAAAACCCAGAATTCAGTAAAAAGCCATAAATGTTAGCATCTTTTCATCCATCTCATCTTCCACATAGATGATTAATTGATGTTTTAGGTCGAACCTAGAGTTCAGATCAAAAGGAAGCAGAAAACAGAAGAGGACAGCGGGAGGCTGAGACGATGCTGCAAAAAGGGGAAAGCGGAGATAGCAGAAGTGTTTTTAGCACCCCAGCAAGTTGCAGATTATAAGTGAAGGGGAAGAGAAAGTAAGGAGTGTGTCAGAGATGTGCAGAGGGAGCGGAGAAGCCATCCGGGTGTGGAATTAGGGGAATCAAAGTGACTCCAGAACCAGGACCTCACAGCAGGAGCCTTTCCTTTGACAAAAGGGGGACTATCAACAGCCGCAGCGGGGAACCTAGGGCTCCACAACTTCCCTTTTTGACCGTTTCATTGTTCAACGTTAAAAGAGGGAGTTACGCTTGTGAACATAGAGGCAGATTCCACGCTTCAGCTATGGGGACAGTGAATGAACTCTGTGTGTCCAGCCTTCAGACATTCTTGTGTCCGGCTGTGCAGACTCTGCAGCAGGATCCTCAGGGTAAAGTGAAGTCAGATTTGTCAGCTTTGAAGTGTGTGCTGCCTTCAGTTTATGTGTTTCAGCATTTGAATTCTATCAAATGAAATCATTTGCTTTGTTTGGCTTCTGGTGGGACCTGTTGATTCTCAGCACACTTGTGTTACCGCTAGGACTCACACATGAATCAAACAAACAGCTGAGCAGAAATAGCAGGAGCTTCTCACGGCTTAACCTGGCTCATGTTTAGCATAGTTTAAATCTCGCCCTGTGCACGCATGTCAAGGGAGTGGAAGCTAATACTATTAGCAGATTTGATATCCTCATGAAACTTACACTGTCACATTAACAGCTTAGATTCTAATAACACTTAAACGTATTTAATGAAAAAAAAACGACAACCTTAAACTCCTTTTTTAATTTGATCACAGAAGGAGAAGAAGCATCGAATGCAACCTGCCTTAAGAATTTCGTTTTTGTTCTTCCCCAATTCTGTCATAATGTAGAGCTCAAGTCTGCGTCATTTCAAATATTTTCTAATCTGATGCAATAGTTGGCATTTCACCACTGGGTGGAGTGCCACGGGGAGTCTTCATGTTGTCGTGACCTAAACAGATTTGCAGGGCTGTTGTGAATCAGCTGACTGAGTGCATACCAAAAGGAAGCTCTGCTGGCTCAGTCATTTCTAAATACCTTGCTCAGCATCAAAGTGTGCAAAAAGAGGATTTTTCTCTCTGAGTTTTGGATATTTCACAAACAGTTGTTCGGATTATTCTGAGAATACAAAAAATTGTCATGAAAAGATTTTAGGGACTTTTGTGAAATATCCTGGGCTTCAAGAGGTTTTAGAATGTCTCGATGGTTTGTTTATTGAGTTTGTGGCCTTTTATCATGTATTTGTATCCCTAAGGACATAGCAGGCTGTCCTTAAACTAAAATGTATCATTCCATTTTATTTAAAAAAAAAAGTTTGACTAAAAACGTAAATCTCTAATTTTACCAAAATAAGATTAAATGAGGTCTTTTTCTAAAATGACTTAAAGAGTCTGCTTCAACTGTAAAATTGAACTCTCAATCGCTCAAATGTAATCTGCTGAAATGCACTATTGGCAAGACATATGTCAGTAGAATTATTATTTTGTATTCCCGTGTTTCTGAGTAGGATTCTCAAATGCTGCAGCAGGAAAGCATTACTCTCCCACCTCCGTGTCTCACTGTGGGATCAGTGCTCTGTCCCTCCATCTTCAGAACCTGCTGAATCTCTTTTGGAGTTGCTGGGATGCTGGAGACTATACTCTGGGCCACACACTCACATGCTGGGGTGTTTTTGCTGTGAGGCAAGAAGACTGACCACTGCACCACTGTGCAGACCCTTTAGAGAATCTTTAACAGTCCAGTGGGAAATATTTATTCTAGAAGAAGCAATAAAAACATATTTCAAGAGATGCCTGCTGATGCCTGAGACTGTTGCTTTTTTTAAGGTTATGTTGTATTACCACACTTAATTTTAAACAGAGCACGATTCTTGAGCATTGCAATGCTGCAACATCCAGCCAATTCAGAAACTATGCAATGCTCGGAAATGCCAGTGTTGCATTTCTTTCCATCTAGCTTTTCAAACGGCTTATTACAGTTTTTTTTTTCGTACATTTTGCAAGTTCAACGTTTCAGAGAAATCTTTCTCATTTGTTAGGAGAATTACATTCTTTATATTTGCCTGTGTTGCTGTGAGCCCACCACCTGACCATCAGACAATAGTGTTTGTTGTGCTATTGCGCTGTAAGCGCTGAAATGTGTGTTTCCAATCAGGAATTACGCAAGTAGTTCATTTTTGATTCTTTTAGTAGCTGTCCGAATGTTTCAAATGATCTAAAAAAGACTTAAGCTAAACCTTAAAAGTGCTTTCATAGGAGTCAACAGTAGAAATGAAGGGAAAGCTAAAATTGTCTGTATAACAGTGACGCATTTAGACCATTTGCAGTCTTCTCTTTCACTTCTCCTTTTCACAATTTGACAAATTACCAGTACAGAGTTTTTTGGCTCCATTTTCAGCTGTAAGTTTCTTTTGGCTACAGTTTTGTACGCACAATGTGAGTAAAGGAGAACTCTACCATTTACAGCTGCTTTTTTTGGCCCTCTAGCTCACTGATATCAGCTGGTACGAACTGCTCTGTAATGCAGGTGCAGTCCAGGTTGGTCCAAGTAATCTAATCCAGATTTTCAGGGTCAGTTAGGAATATTTTTAGTGTAAAAACAGAAGCAAAACTGCACCAGTAGCATATTTGCTGCGTCAGCTAGATGAGGGTGTGGCAAACCATGACATCAGATCTATGTTTTGGTGAGGGCTGGGGTTGTTGATCTGTAAGAAGCTTTTCTAGGTCATTTCCATCATCACTCCTGAAGCAAAAGAATAAAAACTTGGTTTTATTTTTACTGTCTCTAAAATATTTTACTGAATTTTGAAAGGTTTGCACTATTGATTCGTACATTTACAGTATTGAAACATTTTTAGTGGAGGTTAGCTTAATTCTTTAAAAACAAACTCTCATAAAATTATTTATAGAGTATTAAAAGAATCTCAGAATGTAGAAGTGCACTGAGCTGGATAATATCTATTATTTTAGGTGTTTATTTGTTAAATAAGTACATGTGTTTTAAGTGGCTCTTTTTCCTGCAGTTTGTTATGCCAAAGCCACAAACTATATTTAAAGAAATTGTTTAAATGTTTAGTTTCAATGGTAGATGGTGCATACTTGTATAGTGCTTTTCTACCATACAGTCACAGTCCAATTCACACACTGATGGTGGCTCCGTTGCCGAACACTGGCTCCAACTTTCCACCAGAGGCAATGCGGGGTCAGTATCTTGCCCAAGGACACTTTGACACATAGGCGTGAATTGAACCTGCAATCTTCTGATCAGGAGCCGACCGCCCTACCCACCAGGAATCAGAGCTTTCTGGCGGGAAAAACAATGTACATTACTGAGCTAATGTAACTTTTTCAGCACAGACATGCCACTGCTTTTTTAAAAAAGATGTCAATGCATTACACACAACTGCCTAAATTGGTATAGTACACTTTAGGGCACAAATGGTTACAAAGTTAAGACTTGTAGTACGTTGTTTGGAATTCTTAAATGCTTTCCTTGTTCCCACAAAAATCAGTGAAGCAATATCAGAGCTAAATGTCATCCCCTATTTCAGGTCTCCCCTCCCTCTGATCCAGAAAATTATAGTCCAGAGCAATCCAAAGGTCTAATTACCACTGCCTGCACCTACAAATAGAGTGCATGGGTTTTGAAACCATCTTGTGCAATGATACATGAGGCAGAGCTCCAGGCATGGCTAATGCCAAAGAATGTCTGCTCCATGCGTGATGAAATTTGTGGTCGCTTGGAGGATTTCTCTTGTCTGGTTGTTTGAGTGTTTACCAAATATTTTTCAACCACCTTATTTTTTCACAAAGCTTAAGGCAGAAATAATTACCAAAATAAAAAGGAACCTTGGGTTCCTTTTTTTTTTCTTTAATTTACAAAAAACACAACTTTAAAGTAAAGCCAGATGTAATTTTATTAATAGTAATGTAGTATTTCATTAAAGTACTTTACTATCTAAAAAATGTATAAGGACAGTTTGTAACATTTTTGTGTCTTTTGATGATTTATAGTGTAAAAGTGGTTTAAACACAGAGAAAAGTATTTTAATTAATTTATATATTTTTATATACAATAAAAAAATCTCTTGTCTGTCTCTGGGATGAAGGTTCTGCTGTAGTTACTACAAAGTCCCATCAGAGGGCCCTGTGGACATCTCTTTTCATGTAGAGGAGAAGGCATGATTTGTGTCATCGGGTTGTCTGGTATGAGTAAAAAAAAAAAAAACAACCCAAACTTGTACAACTCTTGTTGTTCATCTTTCAGCATATCCTGTCCGGGGATGCTACAGTGAATTAGCTTTCATCAGTCCATACATTTAGTTTGCCAGATAGTTTTACTCTGGATGCCCTTCCTGACACAACCTTTATTTTATCAGCACAGGGAGACCCAGACTCAGGCCCCGCTGTGACTACATAGTTGGGCAGTAGTGTGAATGGTCTTGCCTAGGGACCCACATTGGACCAAGCTTACTGCGCCTCCTGGAAAACAAACCTTCCATGCACCAGTACTGCATGCAGCCTACCAAGCAATCCAACCGCTTTTATTTAGTTCCACTTCCTGCTGTTTTGAAAACATGCTAGGGTGAAAGCGAAGGTAAAAACGGTTATTCTTGGTGTAGCTTTACAAAATGTATACATTGATTTGTAAAATCTCAAGTGAAATAAGTATGATTTCCTTGACACCGTGGATTTGTAATCATCTTACTGTTGACCTCCATTGTGATGATAATGAAAACAAACCTCATTATGGCTTTTGTTGTTTTTAATTGGATTGAAATGTCAGTCAGCAGATATAGCAAGCACTGATTGCTTTAAATTAAATGTATGCAGATTTCATAAGTTAAAGGGGGCTCCCCTGCTGTGGTAAAGTATAAAGAAAAAGCTCTGTCTTGATTTTTATCACGTCGAGCACAGTATGTTGATTGCCGCCTGGGAGATGAACCAAGATTTTGACTCAAAACACTCAGATTCACAGCCATGCATTTGTATTACTAAAAGTTTAGATGTGTTCCTGTTTAAATGTAAAAGTAAGTGCATATATTTTGCAAAACATTTGAAGTAAGTATAGAAAGTTAGATTTTTTTTTTTTAAGTCCTTTCACTTACGTTCCTGAACACAACTATAATTTGCCCAAATGACGTTATTTGATGTTGCATAAATATTCTGTCATACGTCACCATTGTTTGAGAGTTGGCCTGAAAGTGGAAAAGGAAGCTGCAAACAACAATAGATCTGGTGTGTTGACAACAACTCCCGATCTTCTAGCTAAAAGGTCAAACAGTTGTGTGGTCTCATTTGTTCTGGGTTCAGATTTGCAGGGCTGCTCAGGGGAATGGATGAACCAGAAACAATGAGCTGAAAGTCCTTTTCACACAGCCTACATTGTGTAGTTGTTGCGTTTGAGCTCCACAACTGAAGCATTCATGGCTAACGGCACAGAGACGCAATGTGGCACTTTAAACCCTCGACATGAATAAATCTCTTCTATAAATCAGCTGACTGAAACAGGCAACAAAAGCATTTTTTCTTTAACCTGTCCTTGGTCTTGGCGAGATACGCATTCCTCTTGATCGTTCTCTGTTCATCTACAAGCAGGAACAAGTTTAAACCTTTACAGTTGTGCATGTATTATACAAACGGATAACTTGACTTTGAAGAAAGCTTTTTAAAAAATATGCAGCCTTAAGACACAACTTTAACTGACAATGTGATGGAGGCTTTTGCAAAACACACGTTGTTTTCCAGTAGTGTTTGTGAAACACTGCTGACCATGTCAGCCACAACAGAACGTGTACAACTTACACTTAAAGATGTAAAAACTTTTGAAAAGTTCAACTTTGTGTGTTTGAATCAATATGAAGCAGCAATACCAAAATTTACTTTAAAACAAATGGCAAGCACAGTAGTGGTGTAATCATGATTTGGGATTGAGTTATCTGACTTTTGTTTGTTTTGAATTCCAAAACAGTTGGGTCATCTCTTTAGCAGCTCATACTTGAATCTCACAGACAGATAGCTATTCAAAGCATGCCAGCATTTCTTCTGCAGATACAGCTTTGTTTAGAGAGCACTTTTGGCACAACAACAATAATTAAGTGCTTTCAAGTGGTAAAACACAAAACACAACTGGTATAAAATCAACAAATATACACAACCAATGATTTAACATAAAAACAGTGATACCATTTTTAATGGTAAGTTTTAAGGTGATTTATTTATAGCTTACAATGGCACCTATTTGAAATGCAAAGGCTGAGTGATGGTGGATAAGGAAAAAAAGTGATATAAAATGTGACTGTGATATAAACATAATCAAAGTGTAACGGAGGTGCAGTGGAAATTTAAACTTGAAGCAGTACCTAATAATGTTAAAAAATAGATTTTAAGTTTGTTTGCTGTCTTTTTTGCAACACATGCAGCTATAGATAAGAGGATATGACTTTTATAATAGGTATCCATTATTTTCCTTTATTAGTGTGCATTTGCACATATGAATTTTGTTAGTTTAATTTTTTTTCCCTTTTGTTTTAATATCCCAACTTCTGCTTCATTGTTCTTTGGTCTCCAAGTTTTGTTTCCTTCTCTGATTGTCTGTGGCAGTCCGTTTTCTGCTTGTGGTAAATTAAAGTTCAGTCAAGGTTTATGGTCACAGTCAGGTTTAATAGGATGTGTCATGTGACACCAGCTTTATAGGGGAAGTAAAAACTGTTTAATTGTCCAAAAATCCTTTTTAATTTACTTTGCGACACGCTGTCTGCTCTCAACGGATGTGGTGAACCCTGAGCCCCTTCAGCAAACGTTGGCAGCAACTGTTCTGACACTTTCTCCCTGCCCCCACTGCACCCTGTCCCAACGACTGATGCGTCAGCGTGCACAGGCATGTGTTTACGTGCGTGCTCAAAAGAATGGCAACAGCGCCGTACTTTTTTGCCTGTTATAAAAACAAGACAGACACCGGAAACTCAGGAAATCAACATTCAAAATAAGATGCAACAGAGGATGTGACGCTATCATAAATGGTATGTGAATGATCTGCGGCAGGGATTTTCAACCATATTACAACAGTTTACAAACTGAAAAATGTTTTTAGTGCTTTATGTCTGTCACCATTAAACCACTTTTATAAAAATAAATAAATAAAAATATGTACAGAATTAGGAAACAACCAAGAAATTATAATAAATACGACAGGGATTAAATCGCCACCCCAGTCATCTTTTAAATCCATTTTAGGTGTTCTTTCATCATGAGAAAATGCCACAAGAACATGTTAAAACACCAACAACACGATTGGAGTGGGTCTAAATAATTATTGTAATATTATTAAATTAAATTAAATTATTATAATTTGTTCAATCATTTACATATTAACAATTAAAATTGTTTGAAGTATCCCATTTAAACAACTGTATTTCTTAGAGTATGTTATTTAAAAAACCCGCATAATGTATTTAAACTAACTTGTTTTCACATTTATTGTGAAAGGCAAAACAGGAAACAAATTTGTGTCAAACTTGACTTGACAGAAAGTCGGAACTCAGGAGGGAAAGGCTGTTTAAGTCCGCTCGATTTCTTTAAACCACTCCCTGTCGATAGTAAGGCAGTTCTTACACTCGGTGACTTATCAGGTGTTTTATTTAACCGATAGAGTGTTCAAAGTTTCAGAGGCGAATAGCTGTCCTAACGTTATTACTTATTCAGAGTTCGGGTCTTGAGAAGCGGAAACTTGGTTCTCCGGTGGCTGCGAAACTGCGAGAAGCAGCATGGTGTTGAAATCGGAAGACGGAATGGGTGAGTGAAATAGTCCAGGAAAGACGTTTTTATTCGCACAACATGTCAAAAAAAAGGTTGGGTGGCCGCTTAAAATCAAAATGAAACCCAATAGCTGTCGAATTTGTTGATGGTAAACGCCACAAAACGAGCGCGTGAACTATGACGTCGCTCGGTAATCGGTGTTTTTTCAGGACTCCTATTTATTTATTTATGTATTTATTTATTGAGACTTGTAGTTTTCTCCTTAAGCTTTTACACAGCTTAAATCTGTCCAAACCCTAACTAAAAAAAGAAAGTTAAGCTCACCATTGCATTTGTTGTTGCTATTTTTCTTTAAATTAAAGTGCTTTTAATTTGCCCTTTTGATAACATTAATATATAAAACTTGTTACAGACACTTGATGCACGAATAAATTCTTAAGAATGCCATATTAAAGTGTCATTTCCCCACTGAATACTAAGCAACAGGTGTGAAAGCAGGCAGATCCGCCTCCACACAAACGCGTAAATATGCATCTGGTGGTTCATTTTGACAGCTGCTACTATTCATATTTTGATTTTTGGGCCCCCAAATACTAGTTCTAACAGCTATTAGTGTCTTCATTTTTTCAGTGTTTTATCTGCAGGTTGGTGGGTTTATGTGGCAGTTAGGCTGGAGGCTGCAGCTTTTTAGGGGAAAACAGAGGGTCTTTGTTCTCCAGCTTGATGCTTTCATCTCCCCAGCTTGGTTGGCCTGCCAGCATTAGTTGGCACCCTTGACTTGAGTCACTGTTAATCACGTTGGAAAACCTTAAACGTCTGGCTGACTGATGTCGTAGGAAGCTGCAGCGCCTTTTGTGTTCTGCAGGACCCACAGTTGCGCTCCTCGTGGGTTTGTGGGGCTGCTCTGCTTTTACCATCCAGAGCAGTCGATTCTGTGGAGTCGATCGCTCTGTGCCTCTCGGAGGTGGGAGGTTTTGGAAGTTAAAGTAGTTGTCACTAATGGATTCCTAATGAGAGGCGCTGAGAGCTCTAATGGGCCGAGCAATGCAGTGCACCCTGCCCAGCACTAATGCCCTGGTAGTTTGATAATCTTCATCATCTTCCCATAATCATATTTTATCCTTTTTTTTACCCTCCACAAGTAGCATTTGTTCTGTCCACGTAGGCCCATTTTGTGTGGCTGTTTTTTTGTGATGGGTGGGGTTACAGCAGTACGTGGTTAAATGCATCATATCAAGTGTAAGATGGAGCAAAAAATGACCTCTGACCTGTTGCAATATGATATTTTGTTGAGGTAAGCAAGATCAAAATTATACTTCGTTTGTTTAAATGAACAAAAAACAGGGAAGACATCAGTAATTACTTTTTATCCCCTTTTAATGTTGCATAAACATTCCAGATGTCTCACAACAGACTTTAATAGTTGTTTCGTTTTTTTTTCTAAATCTTCATTTGCGTCAATATGAGCTTTTAATTTGGAAATTAGAATGGAAATTGGCCATTTAAGAACTATAAAATTACCTTATAGCAATTAGCAATTATAGCTTATAGCAATTATAGAATTACCTTCTGAAATAAGATTAAACTGCTTTTAACTAAATGTGTGAATAATTATTGCAGAATAATTTGACAGTGACTTATTTATATTCTTTTTAAGGTTAATTTTGTTATTGTGGATTTTTATATTCTACAAATGCTACAATGAAGTTTAAAATAGTATCTAAATACATAACATTATAACTCACTGTTACTTAAGGATGTTTAATTACCTGAGTCATTGTCGGTAAGCTATAAATCTCTGATCACAAGTTGATATCTGATGTAAAGTAAATGGTGTGGTCGATTCGAGGTGGGATTACATAAATTCGCTTCCTCCCACTCCCTTTCAAGCAGTATATCTTTTGATGCCAAGTTTTCTTATGTTTGACACCTTTTTTTTCATATTAATGTAAATCTATGATGATTGATTGTGTTACATTTGTATTATTCTTACTCTTGCCTGCTTGAAATCTAATCAAATCTAATTTTTATATACATATTTCTTTCACACGTTTTTATTTACTTATTTCTTTTATTTCACACACAAAAAAACAACTCGGCAGGAAACCAAGCTGGTGGCTTTGTGCACCACAGGAAGTGGCATCTAAAAGTCTGCTTTTAGGCAAAAACGGTTTAAAAAAAAAGACAAAAAATATTGATGCTGAAGTTGCATTAAATAAAAACTGAAGATGTTAACCATTTGTGGACCTCCAAACTTTCCCCTCTTTTGTTTTGGGATATATTTGGTTTCCTCTCATGGCGGATGTTGTTAGTCCTGATAGATTACTGTCCTAGAAGACAAAGACGTGTGTTGTGAGAAGTAAAAGCTCCTCTGGTTTTTAGGAGAAACCCAGGCTGGAGTTAAACCCCATGTTTGATTAACACTAGTGAAACAGAAAAGGGTTTATTAAAGCAAACTGCTCTTCTCTGTTCGGAGTTATGAACTGGATGTGGTCTGCATGGATGTACAGGAAGTTTATGTTGTTGAACCTTGTGTGCGTTTTCTGTGGAAAGGAACACAAAGAGGCAAAGCCTCCGTTTTAGCTCCTTCACATCCTTTGCTCCAAGCATTTCTGCATCAAAACTTCAACAACAAATTCACTCTAACTGAAACAATTATATGTTTGTGTATTTACCCTTCTTGTGTCACACTTCTAATGCAGTCAGCATTGTGTAGAAGTGATTTTTGTGTAGCAGCAAATATATTATGAATGCATTTTTGCATTTTTACTCCTACAAAACAAGACATGCTATCTTTTATTCATTAATAATAACTCATCCAGTTTACTTTATTTTGTAAGGATCAGAAGCCACAAGTTCTGTTTCTTTACTCAGTCAAGTGACAAACAAAGCACATTTTTTAGTTACTTGGTTTCAGATGACCAGATATTACACTCTCCAGCTTGAAGATCACATGATATACCAGATCAGTGTTTTTTCTTTTCAGTATTTAAAACAAAATGCAAAAGCAGCCGTTAAAAACTAGACACACCCTTACTGATGTGATGTGGTTTTCTTTTTTGTTTTAATGACAAAAGGACATCTTTATTGTTTGTGCTCCAGTTTTTGTGTAGCCGAGCCACTTTCCATGTAAAACCGTGTGGGATAAAATGTATCTGCCAGTCAGGACTTGTTGTATGACATAACCTGCAAATCGAACACGGTGACAGTTGCCGGTCTGAGCTGTGTGTCACAGCGAGCGGCACGGGGCTCCCGCCTGACTCAGTCCCGTCCAGGCAGATGTGGGAAAGTGCTTACGTCTGCTGTAGACACACCCAGGGTAGGCGCAGACTCTTGCTGCGCAAACCCAGTGTAAACATGAACGCTCCAGACCCTCGAGGGGGAATTCTGACAACATTAAGGGAGATACTCAGGCTTTGTCTGAAGAAAAACACGCTGTTGTCTTCAGCACAGACTCCAACATAAAATTAGATTTACGGTTATCATGGCAGTGAGACCGGCCTCATGACATGTCAGGGTGACTAAGAGGATAGAGGGAAAATCTGGTTTGCATAAATGACTCAGCAGTTAGTCATCTTAGAGAATAGTCACAAAAATCTGGATATCAGTAAAATCTTTTTAAAAAAATAATACTATTTTTACTAACCTCTTGAAATAACTACTCAATATAACACATTTACATTGAACTTAAGAGTACTGGTTAAATATTAAAAGTAGTTTTCCTCTATTCTTGTCGGGGAGCAGTTGTGAAGAGCATTTATATATATTTGGCTTACTTAATCTGATTTTAAAGGTCAGATTTTCTATTTTTATATTTAAAAAAATGTTATATTTATTTTAACGAAACATTTGTTCCATAAATGGCTTTACATTTACTTCCAAAGGTTTCATTGCTGACAAGCAATGAAAAAGAGTGAAAGTTTGCTAAAAGTACTCAGAATTATATAAATTAGAATACAAATATAAGGTGATAGAAACTTGGCATTGAGATTTAACTTCAACCTTAAGTTGATTAATATTTAGTCATTTTAAAATAGACCAACAAGCCCTATTGTTTCTCACTAATTTTATGGTAATTTGGGACAAAGAATTACTAAAAGAGTAATGTAAACACAGAAATATCCCACAGGTTGCTAAAACACTGTATATTTTTTGGACTAAGAAGTGCAAGCAATGGGAAGGTATGCATTTTCTTTTGCATTTTTGTGTCTGCCATAAGCAGCGTAAGGATTCACCACCGGGTGGCGCTCTCATGTTTGTTGTAGTTGCTGCAAAAAAGCATGTGGAGGGGAAGCGGAGGGAGAGAGGCAGGGAGTAACGGTCCTTCCCGAATGGTCTGTGTCACTGTCGGCGTGCTGAGAGCAGGCTTGGTCTGATAACTCTGCTGCAGCTGGGAAAACTCCGCTGGTATCTTCCGTGGTCCTTCCTGGAAGATCAGGCTCCTACCCTCCTCCTGACATGTGGATATTTGGCATGCTTGTGCTGAGCGGCAGGATCTAACAGCAGAGGGAACGTCTGGCTCTAGTTTTTTATTTTCAGTTTTATTTTATTTCAACGTGAAGACAGAAACTTCAGGGAATCTCTTGTTCAGGTCTGCACCTTGATAATGAATTTTCCCTCTTAATTGATTCTAAATCTGAAGTTCACAAATTGTATCTCAATTGTGCGAGTCGCTTTTCGCAAGAATGTTGATTTTATTTAACTCTGACTTGCTCCATTCTGTACTTTTAAATTAAATTGGTTGTTCAGGATTAACAATGACAATAACCTGATAGCTTGTGGCTTCATGTGACAAATAAAGCTGGACTGAGTGACACCAGAATAGCCAGAGAACTGATGCCAACCAGTGGGATGCTGAAATTTGTTGTATGATTTAATATGATGGCATCTGCACATTTTCATTTTCATTTTCCAATGCAGAAGTTGTATATTTATTCTTTGATATTTACATCTAGGATCAGTTTCAGGAAGCAGGAATTGTCTGCAAACTTGTCTGACATTTGGGCCTCATAGAGGGATGAATCTGACACAAAGTGGGGACTGTGATCGTCCCACCACCTCTCCCACTGTCCCTGTGTTCTCCTGCCATTGCCCCCCCTCCATCTCCCTTGCCACACACTGGGGTCCTTCTCCTCCATTCTCAACTTCACCTTCTTCCACCCACTACTCAGGTCCATTTGGCTGCTGAACTGGTGTTCAATTTCAAGCTGGTGGCTTTTCTGTTTGTTGGGATGGGGGGGTAGTCTTCGCGTTGTTGCAAGGTTTCTGCTTCAGACATGAAAATGAAGGGGGGTAGTTGATGTATACAGCTCTCTCGGGATTTGACTTCATAATGAGATTTGGTCTTAGATGATGATGTGGTCATATTTTAATCCACATTTTTATCGCTAACGGAGCCACATTTTTCAAAGGGGTAATTTCTCCAAATATTAAATAGATTTGTCCTGGGAAGGACTATTGAACCTTTGTTCTGCGCACACTATCGTGAAGTATGCTGCTTTTTGTTAACACCGGGACGGTTATTGGTTCTGGCAAGAGGTCGATTGATTTAAGCCCTCAGAGACCACGAGGGAGTGGGGTGGGGGGCTGCTTTTAGCAAATTTTTAGATGAATTAACTGTTTCATAGAAGGAAAAAAATGTATTCTGTCTTCTGCACAATGATCAAGATGTCTCGATTGACTTTTTTCCATCGATGGGTTTGACTTTTAACAAGCAAGGCATTGGGTATAGTAAAAGCGAAACGTTTAAATCAAAAGACGTGATGGCGATAATAGTTTCATTAATATTTTTACCTTTTACAAATCATGTACTTTAAAGGTGCGGCTTTATTTGTGCATTGGTTTGGAAGTTGTAATCTTTTTCTTTTGATTCTTGAGTCCTGAGACGAGGTTCTTAATTTGGGTCATTTACGGGGAGGGGGCAGAGTGATCTTTTGAGTACACAGATTTGTAATTGCCTCATTTTTCCAAGGAGAATCCTTTGGTGATTTAAGTGGAAATTAGACGTCCCTTTTCTTTTTTTTTTTTTACATTTTTTTCCTGCAATCAGGAAACACATTAGTAGACTGTGCCGCTGTGGGAGGGGAAGCCTTAATTAGCACCTCCCTTGACGTCTCTCGCCTGGCATTTATAAAGGCAAATATTAACAAAAGGTGGGATTTGTGGCTAAACAGAAGCAAAAATTGACCTGAATGTTTGGTGTTGAAAGATGTTGCTTTTTTCCCCCAAAGGGGTTAAAGTACGGCTTTTTTTATTATTATTATTTAGTTTGAACTTGTTCAGTTGTCCTTCAATCTCAGGAACTGAAGCACGTTGCGTGTAGTCTAGATGGGGTTAAAAGCTCTAATTGAAACCATAAAGAAATTCCTCAGATAATCTTTTAAACAATTTGTCTGGAGTTTGACCTTGGGTCTCTGTGAGGATGCTGAGCAGGAACTTGCATTTTTGAGTTAATGAACAGCATTCAAGTTATAAAGATCTTAAAACAAATGCTTGACACATTTCACCTCCTTTTGCTCACTTTCATCCACTTTACAAAGCTTATGAAGGTGCAGTAGTCTTCAAAAAGTGAGAACAAATCTTTGGCTTATGCAACTCTGAAAAATGACACCTCCTCAATGACACCCTCTGATACAATCGGGGTGAGGTTGATCCTTTCCCTTATGTGAACTTGACTGGCATCTACGCCCAAAACATCTGAACCATTGTTATCAATTGTTGTTAGAAATATAAGCTAGATTTTTTGGAGTACAAGCTGTTGGTTTCTACTCTTCAGTGATGGGAGGGAACGTCAAAGTTACGGCATGAACTTTCCCACTTCTTTTGTGCCAAATTATAGCTCTTTTTACACCATGTCTTTATTTCCATATCTTTTTTTGTGGCATTTCTGCATCAAGAATGCTGTGGTTGTCATTTTGGCCTCTTGTTTTGAGATTTGTGGTGTTGTTTCCCTCAACGACATCCAACCTGACATTATGTTTCCAGAAAAGGGAGATCATCTCTACTTTATGCTTCTCCTCCATCCTGTTGTTTCTCCAGTAGGTTCATGTTGTTTAAGGAGATTCTAGCAACTCCTGTCATATTAGTTCTTTTGTCTATTAGGTTTCAATGGATACTTGGTTCACCAAGGTTGCCGTAAGCTGTGAAGTATACGGTGTAAAATTTTCTCTCAGATTAGTTGTCATCCTTTTCATGCTGTCTTTAAACACACCACGAGGACAACACGGCTTCTTATTGATCCCCAGCGCCTTTCAGGACTTCTTTTTCTCTGCTTTTGTTTATTGTGTTAAAAAAATAGAGCAGGGTGTTCAGTTCTAATGGGATGATCTGCTAAGAACTAGGTAAATTATGTTTATTAAAACCTGTTTTTTCAGAATAACGTGCACTTTTTTAACTGTTTTATATCTTGAGAAGCTCTTTCTTATATTGTCTCCTTGTGTTTTTGTGTGTGTACGTTCGAATACGCACTCAGCACAGTAAAGGCCATCTTTTTTCCAATGGCTGGCAGCTGGTGTGCTTGGTTTATTGATCGCTGTGCCAGGTGATTGCTAAGCTTTAGTCCACTGACTCCGTAATGCAGGTTTTCCAAGCTAATCACTTTTAAAGGGTTTGACCTCTTCATCAGAAGTGGCCCATAATATTGTTTCAGTACTGCTGATGCAAAAGCGTTGTGTTGTGTTTCTTGAAGTGGCAATTTCAACATAAAATAGGGATGTGCAAAGCTTTTCTAAGAAAAAATGAAAATGTTTGGTTTGCGTTTATGTGAATTGCTGATCCTTCTGGTCTCTATTGCTTTCAGTACTGGGAAGAGTTGCACTTGCATAAGCAGTTTCAACTAGGACACACTACTTGCCCCTTAGTAGTTGGCACAGGTCAAGCTAATTATAACCATCCATTGTGTCAGGAGCTCTGTCAGGTCTTTTGGACTCGTCACGTTTTTCCTTATGGAGCTGATTCTGAAAGCATTTTGGTTGAACTAAACTCACGTTTTTCATGTTTTATTTTATATAAAATTGCGGGCCAACAGGAATAGTAGTATTGTCATCAATTCCAGCTCACCTTTACATAGGTTACTTCAGGGATAGATGTGCTTACAGGTTAAGACTGTTAGTGTTTCATCTTTTCTCCTATTTTCTTTCCAGTGCCAGATGACCTCACTCCAGAGGAGCACCAGGAGCTGGAGAACATCCGCAGACGTAAGCAGGAGCTTCTGCTGGACATTCAGGTAATGACAAAAAATGATGTGTAATTCCATGTGTGACTGTAAATACATAGAAACGAAGAAGAGATTAAAAAACATACGTTTTATTTCTCAAGAACACAGGTTATGTCTAATGATTGCTCGTGTAAACAATGGAATACTCAACTTTAAAGACAGTTTTTTCCAGTTTATAAAAGTCATTTCCAGTCAAACATCCAGTTCCAAAAACGCCGTCTATCCTCAAGTGTTTTCCTGTGTTTTTTTGTCAGAGACCTTTACTGTTGCTTTTTTGTCTTCTGAAGATGTAAAACTGAAGCGATGTAGTGATTCGTCAAACCATTGCCATACCTCTATGACTGCTGGCTGAGTTGATTTCCAACCACATCCGGAGATTCAAATCAGTTCAGCAGAATTTCCCTGAAGTGCTTTATAATTTTCATACATGACAGCAATTTTGTTTTATTTTATTGTTTGACTTGTTGACAGTACTAAAATGCTGTGCGATTGTCGTCTTGTAACCGTCAATATTTGGTAAATGCTCCAACATGGACATCCATCGCAGTGGCATTGTGATCTCAGAGGCAGGATCCAGCCCCTCACCTGTACTTACTCACACCGCCCCCAGCCCACTGCTGCCCCCGTCTTTCCTTTCTCACCTTCTCTGTGCTCTGCACAGTGACCTCTCGCCTCTTCAGCGACTCCCACATTGTCCTTCTTAGGTCCAGCATGTCAAGCCCCCCCTCCATTCCCCCTTTCTATTCCGTATGAGCAAAGCCTTTGTTTGTTGGCGCAAGCATCTGAGGAATGTGTTGTGATTGAGCAGGCCTTGAAAACACAGATGTTCCCTTTGTGGTTCGCTCTTTACTGAGATAGCTTTGTGCTCAAAAAGTCATAGACTAACATTGTAGCAGGGTGTGAATGAACTTTTCCCACATGACCACAGCCAACCCGAGTCTATATACACATATTTTCTTGTGCTGTTTACTTAGAGTTGTTCATTTTCACCACACAGTCTTCCCCCTCTTCCATCTTCGATGCCAGTCTGGCACCAGAAAGCCCGGTTCATTAAAATTTCCTCCAAGGCCATTAATCACTGAAATGCCACCCAAAATATAATCCACTTACATGCTTTCTCACTTCATTTGTGTCGAGGTTTTCCACTGATGTGCTCTGTTAGTGCAAAGACAAACCCTGGTAGAAAAATCATTGTTTCAGAGGAGAAAAAGCTGAACTTTAGTTTAGCCTCTTTGACAAATTACTAGTTTTGATGCAAATCAAGAGCAGATAGATATTAAATAGGTGATTCAGCCTCTGCTTTTGTAGTCAAATGGACCTTTCCCTTTTTATACAAATATCTGCTGTGTTGGTCACACCCTTCCACTCCTCACTTTGATGCGACTGCACACAAGATCCAGGCCTTTTCTTGAGATGCTAATAGCGCCTTTGTGTTTATTTGCCTTGCAGCGGTTGAAGGATGAGATAGCAGAAGTGAACAGTGAGATCGAGAATCTGGATTCCACAGAGGAAAGGTGAGAAAACCCCAAAAGTTCCCATCCCGTCTCGATGTTTTCCTGTTTTTGCCTAAAATGGCTTGTTGCTTTTCCATATATTAACTTAGCAAAGTGAAGCTGTCAATTATTCATGTTGGATGGCCATGCCGAGCCTTCCATCACACCAGATCCCCTCCCCAAATTGACTTTGCTTTTAAGGCATTTTAAATGTTTCATCAGTCACACACCCAATGATTGGAGGCCTCATTGAATAATGCAGTGGGCGTATAGACAGAAGCAGACAATAGATGTCTCCAGAGAGGGAAAGCTTCACTCAAGTGAATCCTCTAATATTCTGCAAATTTTTCAACAATCTCTCACTTATGGATTTGATTGTTGATTCACATTTGTTAAAAATTTTCCATCCATGTATAAAACACAGTAACTGCTCGTCTCCACCACCACTCTTGAAATAAAGACTCAAGCACAAATCAAAGCTGTTTTTGAATGAGAATTGGGAGGAAATGGGGGTATCTCATCAATATGAAGTGAAGATGTAACCATAGCAATGGCAGACTATAGGGGAGCACTTTCACCCCTGAAATACTGAGAAGTGAAACATTCCCATATCCGTCTTCGCCTTCGAACATCACCTAATCAACAATGCCTTGTCATCATAAGCCAAGGTTTCAAAAGAAATCTCAAGCATAAAGATTTAAGGTGAAGATGTTCAATTTAGTGGACTGATTCATTTGAACAAACATTATTTTTAACTGCATTACAATTAAGTTTAATAGAAATGATCATACATAAACGGTGCATTAAGCAGTTTATCTAGTTAAAATCTAAACTTTTGAATGACCTGCATTTTCTGATACCAATTTACTAACAGTTAAACACCTTTTAAAATATTTTACAGCCCTAATATCTCATCTTTAGGTATACTTGTAGCCTCATTTGGTTTCTTTTTTTTAATCAAAATTATTGTTATTCTTTGATTTTTGAAAAACATTTGACCATATTTTTCCTCGCACAAAGCATAGTCATATTTTACTAAAAAGCACTGATGTAAATTTTAATCTCACAGGAAGAATATGCAGAGGAACAAACAGGTAGCTATGGGCCGAAAGAAATTCAACATGGACCCCAAAAAGGTAACTGTTGTTTTTTTTCTTTAAAAATAATTTCAGTGTGATTTCATAACGGGCTGTTGACCTCGGCCTTGGCGTTTTTCTTCAGGGGATCCAATTTCTTATTGAGAATGACTTGTTGAAAAATACCAGTGAGGACATTGCTCGATTCCTCTACAAAGGAGAGGGTCTTAACAAAACAGCCATTGGAGATTACCTTGGAGAGAGGTATGTGTTTTTTCTCATTTATCTGGCCACTTTTGCCTGTTCTTTAATTTTTTTTCTCATTTTTTTTGTTTCCCACACCAATAAATGATAAAAAAGGATGATAAAGTAGAAAATCTGCATATTAATAAAACTTGCTTTTTTATTGCATTGTCTTACACTGGTAATTGTTTACATGTTTAGATCAGCCTCTAAAGTCGATGTGTGTTACTCAACAGGCTGTGCTTTGTCATTTTATGCCTTCTCAAATCTCAGGAATGCATATGAATAACAAAAAGACAGCATTGTGGAGAAAAGGGATCATTTCTGCAGCTGTAGTTCAGGAAATACTAAGTGTGGTGCTCACCATTCTGCTCAGGGACCACAGGGTGTGGTCTTCTGTTAGCTTAGACCGGGAAATGGAACTGATGGGCGCTCTCTGTTGGATTCTTATCAAGCTTTCAAGTGTTTGTGATTGTGTGAGGAGGGGTGTTCGCAGCAGGCGAATCTTGAGGGTGGTCATTTGTCCACTGAAAATGCTGGTGACTGGATATGCCTCTAAACTCCTCAGAGCCGTCCCATGATCCCTCAGGGCAGATCATTTGCTCTGGAGGACAAAAAGGTCAGGGATGATCTCATCATCTAGATTAGATGATAAAGGGAGGCGGGCATGTTTTATTTTTTTCATGGCTTTTCTCTTTTTTTGCAAAAAAATTATATAAAAAATAAATAAATACAGGCCTATATATATATATATATATATATATATATATATATATATATATAGTATTGTTTTAATGCTTTTATTTATTTGTGATTACATTTAAAAATAATAGTTTGCCTACATTCTTTGATGATGAAATGATTTTGGTTTGTTTACTAATGAAAAAAAATGTTTTTGTTTTTTCTTTTTCTTTTCTCCTTCTCAGAGATGATTTCAATATCCAGGTCCTTCATGCCTTTGTAGAACTTCACGAGTTCACAGACCTCAACCTGGTGCAGGCACTGAGGTAAAACATTTTGGATGTTCTAATCTCTATTTGGATTCATATGCAGATCATGCATGATTTCAGTCCGTTTTCAGAAGTTGTCACATTTGCATTTTATAAAGATGCAGCTGTGAGTTTCAGTCTTGTGACCAAGATTCAGTTCAGTGGAAGTGAGACTAGCACTGCCAGTAAAACTGTGTCCCACGACAGGCAGTTCCTGTGGAGTTTTCGGCTGCCGGGAGAAGCGCAGAAAATCGACCGGATGATGGAAGCCTTCGCTCAACGCTATTTCCAATGCAACTCCAAAGTTTTCCAGTCCACAGGTACAGCAGTGATGTAGTGCAATGCTGATAGAACTGTGTGACACAGAGGTTTAAAGTAGGATTTCTTTACTAATGAAGTGTCTGCTGAGGGAAAGCGCAACAGTTCAAACCTGTTCAGAAGTACACTGAACACACAACAACAGAACTGTGCAAGTGGATGAAAAGTATAACTCGTGTTTACTTTTTAATAAACAAATAAACAAAAGTGCAATGGAAGCTCAAAGATCTATTAGGAGGTCAATGAAAGTCACGTCAACTGCTTTATTTAGCAGACACAAAACCGTCGGAATGTCTGGCTTTTGAGTAATGCTCCTCACAGATGGTCTCGCATGGATCCAGATGGATATGAATATTGCATCTCAAAGCCTAACGGTGTTTATAAAGTGCTGCTGTGTCAGCCGTCCTAATGCATCTGTGTATGCACGCGAGCAGCAGCGCACGAGCACAAACATGCATGCATATTTCACTGCCCAAGTGCATGTCGCCCACTCTCCTCATTAAAAAATCTATTTGCTCATCCCTGCTTCGGTGAGGTCTAAAAAGTGAAGAGCTTTTAGCTCAGCTAATTTCCATCTATATTTAAAAGCAGCACAGTTTGCACAGTTTTGCTGTTCTGCTGCAGCCCTTAGCACCCTGTTGACTTTATCTCTCTGACCATGTGTTGTAGACACCTGTTACATCCTGTCATTCGCCATCATCATGCTAAACACCAGTCTTCACAATCCAAACGTGAAGGACAAGCCATCAGTGGAGCGGTTCATCTCCATGAACAGGGGTATAAATGATGGAGGAGACTTGCCCGAAGAGCTCCTCACGGTGAGTTGCACTCAGAAACCCGGCTGTCCCACCTCAAAGCGTATTTTGGCTTCAGTAACATCTCCCTTTTGCAGAATTTGTATGACAGCATCAAAAACGAACCGTTCAAGATCCCAGAAGACGACGGCAATGACCTCACACACACTTTCTTCAACCCAGACAGAGAAGGGTGGCTGCTCAAACTGGGTGAGTGATAGAACTGACCAAATTCATCCATTTTTAAAGACATACTAGCATAATCTTTTTGGTTTTTGAAACTTTGGTTTATTTAGGAATATTTACAACAGGTTTTCTTAAGGTCAACAGGTTTTCTTAAGGTCAACAGATTTTCTTAAGGTCAACAGATTTTCTTAAGATCTTAAGGTTTTCTTAAGGTCAAGAGTTTGTGTGTAAAAAAGTTTATGAGCTGGTGGGACAAGGTGGACAACATCAGAAAGCCTCCAAGCTTTGATGTTTAATGGATTCTAAATTTGATCTTAAAGTCAGACCACCTCATGTGGAGACATTGAATAATTAAAGACATATTTATTCTCATTCGTTAGACATTTTTGCAGATTTAAGCTGCACACATTGTCATTTAAAAATGTTATTTGTAAAGAAATGCAAACACTCTGAGTAAAGGTTAATTTTGAACATTTTCCTCTAAAAAAAAAATCACAGCTTAAATGCAACGAGTCTTTGACTTCTGTTTCTTCTAACATTTCTTTGTACTGTACAGATTCACAGTGAATGAGTTTTCGAAGAGAAATGAAAACATCCCGTCGCTGTGAATTTCTACAATAAGCTCTTAAGGAGCCCTTTATAAAAAAAGAACAACCTCTTGTTTAAAGATTTGAGAGAAACAATCACGGTGGAAGGTCATTTGTTTGAGGAAATGGCCACATTTCATGCAGTGCTTTGTATTAGCTTTCGTGGTTTTTTTAGAGTAGAGCTCCCTCTTGTGGACAAAATGCGTTGATAATGAAAGCTGTGAAGCACTGCATCAGAGTCCAACTGGATTATCGATCGCAAAAGAACTGTGGTGCCCTATTTCCTTATCATTTAATTTGATTTGTTATGTTTTCTTTTCCTCTTCGTTTGTTTGTTTGTTTCCATGATTTTGGCTGTTGTCTTTCCTCAGGAGGTATGTACACCTGCTCTTACCCAATGCTAGTTCAACTCAGCTCTCAGGTGCTTTTGGTGGTCTGCCATGCTTTTTTTCCCCCTCTTCTTTACATTTTAAACAACGCTTTTTGGTGTTTTTTTCTTTTTACATTTTGTCTCATTGATTCATCGAAACTTGTGTCATGGACTCGGTGGTTTATCTACTCTCCTATTTATATCTCTGTCGGGTGGTTGCTTGGTGCATTTTTCTCTCAGGAAGTCACAGCTTTGTGACCACTCTACAGAGCAGCTTCACCTTGTTTTGCCCTGTGCGCTCAGATGTTCTCTCTGTGATCTTCCTTTTTTTGGAAGCTGCATTACACCTCCTTTCCATTCAACAATCATAACAAAGGATGTGCAGTTTTGATCATGCACCAATTTTCCATTGGATTAGCTTGCTGTGTGTTTGCATGGAGAGGAAATACTGCACTTTTTCATCAGCAAAGTTCTGCGTTCATGCTGGAAATGGATCTTATTGGTAAAAGTGTGGCTGTTGCCTCTGGTGGTGCTGGACTGGATTAAACTGCGTTGACAAATTTCTCAAAATTATTTTATTTCGCTTTTTAAATAATTGGACAAAAGATAAAAGAAAACCCAATCCAACCCAGAACCCCTGCAACAATCGTCTGCGACAACTCTGTTCCAGACATTGTTGCAGGAAAGCTTCATCTCCTTGTGACAGGAAATGATTGAACTAATTTCAGTTCTGAAACAATCCCTGTCCTCTTTGAGAATCAGCTTCATATGTTGGCCTGCTTCTTTTTCTTTTTTCTTCATGTAAATGAGTCGATGTGTGGCGAGCCGCCGCCATCTTCATCTCTGTCCCGTGTTCTCTGGTGTGTGTAGATACTGGGTGTAGGTAGAAGTGCTCGATCTTTCTGTGACATGACAGAATATCATATACAGTGCCACTGCTGTTATATGATGTCGTGAGTGTGATCTGTCCAGAAGCATCCTGTAAAGCTTGTGTGTTGGAAAATGGGTTCACCAGGCGGGTTGTTTCACTAACACTGGTGGTGGGATCATCTCGTCTAGACGAGGCATGTGGCAGCGTGCCGTGATATTAAAAAACAGAGCCTCCAGCCAAGTAGACTCTGATATTTTAGTGAACCCAAACAGGAAATCTAATATTGAAACACCTTAAGAAGAGCCCAGCATCGGTCTGTAGTTGAGCTTTTTTCCTTATCCTGTTTTTCTGTCTCCCATCCTCCCACATTTAGCCTTTCATCTGTGATCAGATTACCCCTCACAGGAAGTAGGAGTGACAAAGAGGCCAAAAGGTCAACCCCCAATCAGCGAGCACCGAGTTAACCAAAGAGTCCCCAGTGACTGTCACTTGGGCCAGGACTTGATTCTCAGTTCCCCCTTATGTTGAAAATTCAGTTCTCATTCATTCATGTAAGCACACATAATTGCTGCTAACTAATTTAATGTAAGTGCTTCAATGCATTTAGTGAATGCGAAGGACATAGATCTGCAAGGTTCATATTGATCCTGGCTTTTCAAATGTATCCCTCTGAGTCAGCAACAGAAGAAATTTGGGCCAATGAGGCTATAGTTTCCAGAGAGAAGATACTTTGTTCCATGTTCTCGCTCCGGATTTAGGCAAACTTAATTCTTTTTAAAACTGAAACTAAAGGGAAAAGATCCGTTGTTTGGCATCTGTCAGGCTGACAGTAGGAGAAGAGGAAGATGAGTGAAAAGTGGGAGTTCTGTGGAAGCGTCATCCGTCTCTGTGGCCATTCATCTGTCTGTCTGCTGCGCAGCCTGGTGCTTTGGTGCTCGTTTCTTTCCTGATCTTCTTTGTCTCGCTATGGGGTTTCCTGATGTTGGGTTTTTATTCCACAGGAGGACGAGTTAAAACATGGAAGAGGAGATGGTTTATCCTCACAGACAACTGTCTTTACTACTTTGAGTTCACAACAGTGAGTGCCTTTTGTCTGAAAATTCCACCGCAGTATCTCACATTGGGCTGAATAACGTTCTTTGTTTTTTTTCCTACAGGACAAAGAACCTCGAGGAATCATCCCACTGGAGAATTTGAGCATCAGGGAGGTGGAGGATAAGAAACCTGTTAGTACAGTTTCTTTGATATTGTCCTAGCACTTTCACATGGGGGCATTATAGCGTGAAATCCTATACTGGATCTAGGTGAAAGCAATTTAAAGACGCACTCCAATGATGCTTTTAACATGTTCTTATGGCATTTTTCTGATGATAAAAGACATATATTTTGAAAATTAAGCTCAAATTTGAGTATTTTTTATTTTATTTATTGTAAATCAAGAACAGATGAAAATATCTTTGACTAGGAGCTTTTTTGTGATGTAGAAAATGTGGAGAACAGGCAATATGAACTACTGCGGCTCTGCACTAACTGTATCCTAGAAAACAACATAAAAACAGCAAAACTATATTGGGAAAATATCCATGAACAGTTGGGACAATTGGGATCATATTTAAATGGATCAAATAATGATTGGAGTGGGACTTTTCAAACTAAAGTACTTGTTATTTGGTCAGTTCATCAAGTTAACTTGATTGTAAAATGGAAGAAGTTAGGAACAGTTAAAAACAGACTCTTTTGCCTGTATCTGTGGTGATTAAAATGTATATCCAGAACCAAATCAAATGAAAAATAAGCTTTTTTGTTAAATTATTTTGGAATAAAATGGTGCCCAAGTGTGGGTGTGTCTCTGGACATGTGACTGTTAAATCTCAGTCTCCAGAACGACCTCAGTGTTACAATAATTGAATTTTTGTTTGTTCTGCTAATTTGTCCTTTTTTGAATTGCCCTATTTTGTCCTGGTGCTGTGGTTGGTTGGGTTTTTTCTCAAATGTTCTGCAGATGAACTCTTTTTCTGTTTAGCTAAACCCTTGAGTGCACAGGAGAGTTTATCTGCATTCACTTTGTGATTTTTAGGGGGGATTAGAAGTTTCCTTTCCTCCAAATTTAAGCAGATTATTTCAAACGAACAACCCTGATGTTCAGGCGCTCACGTAACCATATCAATGCTGGGGTTTTGAATTCGTGCCCGTTTTCTGACTCCTTCCCATTTTCTGATTTATTTATTTTTTCTTCTAGAACTGCTTTGAGCTTTTCATCCCTGAAAATAAAGACCAGGTGATCAAAGCGTGCAAAACGGAGGCAGATGGACGGGTTGTGGAGGGAAACCACACCTTCTACCGCATCTCAGCCCCCACACCGTTAGAAAAAGAACAATGGATGAACAGCATAAAGTACTTTGATTCACTTCTTTTTCTTGAGTCTTGAATTTTAAACTTTCCTGTTTAAAATTTGTGTCAACAAAGAAAACAATAAGCTTCATTTTACTGATATCAGAAGAAACCAGAAAAAAATCATTGCTTGGTGTTTTTAAAGATAAAATTCCTGTTCTTTTGTCTCTGTTTGTAGTCACTTGGAAAGCCGTTGTTTTTATAATCACACCATTTTGTGATATTTCATGGATGTATTTCTTCTGTCCTCAGAGCTGCTATCAGCAGGGACCCATTTTATGAGATGCTAGCCGCCAGGAAGAAGAAGGTTTCATCCATGAAGAGGCATTAGATCTGCTTCCCTTTTCCGAAGTTGCACTTCACAGAACAGGAGGTCTGGCTGGGCTCACTCTGTGGGCTGATGCAAAGGCCTTGGGTTAAGGCTTACCTCAGAAATTTCCAAAGACAACATCCCAAGTCTGGTTTTGGGCCTCCACGCAAAAGCATCCGGAGGTTGTTGATGAGTCAGGGGTCAAAGCTTCCTGACCAGAATGTCTTTTCCACTCAGCTTTGTATGTTCTGCCTGAGGTAGAAAGGGAATGTTGCTGTTTGAAAGCAGCAAAATCCTCTTTCAAGATGCAAAAAAAAAAAAGTCTCAATCCCCAGCATACGTATGACACTGTACTCATGCAGTCCCCTGTTGCACACATCATTTAAACTCAGCAGGTCTGACCGGGTGTGGCACCCCAACCAAGAAATTCCTCACTTCACAGGAAAGCTGAAAGCTTTTCCTGGCGTGCTTTAACTTGTATTGGAATATGTGTCTATTTTTACAGCTTTATTGTTCAATTCTGTTGATTTTTCTTTTTTGTTAGTTAGCTTTTGTAAACAAAGATGGTCTTGCAGTAGAAACTACAGAGAGGTTTTTTTCAACTGCTTTTATAAAGAAAAAAAATCTGTTACAAAACGGTTGCACTCAGGAGATTGCTTTAACAATAAATAAATACAATAAATACTTAAACCCCCTTTTAACTGCATGATGATCATGCAAGAAAGGATGCGCTCAGCTTGTTTGAGGACCGAACTAATTTGTGAGTGAGAAAACGCAGAGGGAGCGTCTGATTGTCAGGACAGGCTCTAAACATTTGGATCAGAGGCAAAGAAATTCATTTCCTGAAGTACTGAAGATGCAAGATGAGGCTTGGATTTTTTTTTCTTAAAACTGAGATTTGACTCAAACGTAAGAGTCATCTTGTGTCAAACAGTCAATCAGATGAAAACTAGAGTTGCTGCACACTGGTTGTTATGTACATAAGAAGTGGGAAACATTGCTGCTGGTTAGCAAGCATAATTAAGTTTTTTTGTTTTTAAGTAAACATTTTTTCAATCTATCTCAGTGATATTTGTACTGTATGCTTCAGCCTGTAAATGTTTAGCACTGGTGACAAATTCTAAAGGCTTTAAAGATTGCAGCCTGTAAATAAGTGGGCTGTTCTCCAATTAAGGATCTTTGAGGGTAAACAAACCAGAGCTTCTTTTTGTGTCAGGAATGTACCACGCATATTCAAATTAAAAAGGATGACCGACTTATTACTGCAGCAGAGATGCAATGATAAAATCTATATTTTGTATTTGATCACCAATGTTTTTCTGCAAACATGTTTTTCCCTCCTGTTTTGTCTGCACTTAATTTCTGTCTCATCTGATCTTACCATAAAAATCACTTCCAGTTTGTTCTATTTCTGTTTGCTCTTCCTCTCCGGTCCTTTCTGTACACAAGCACACCCCCAGCGAAGTAAGATTACAAAACAAAAAAATCCTTACAGTATTGGTTTATTTATCAAAGTTGTACATATTTAAATGTAAAGTTAGTATTTGTTCTGATTTTTTTTCCATTTTATATTATAACCTTTAATTTTCTTTTTATCAGATTTCTATCAATTCCATTTAATCCATTTGAAATAAAATGTCATTTGTCTCAATACTGACTCAGGTTGTGTGTAAAGAGGTTGTCGCAATGTCGGAACCACTCCAGCAGAGGGCAGTGTGGAGCAGATCTACAGTCTGGTCTAACTTCAGGAACACTGGTGACATGTTGCTACAAGCAGAATATTTAACGTGCTTTTTGTCTTTATTGCAGTTTTACCAAATTAATTCCCATCAAGAATATGCTTTTTGTTGCCTTTTTTATGTCATATATTTAGCTACACTTCTCAAAACATAATTTCAAGTTTTTGCAGTGCAAAGTTGGTGCAGCAGGAAAACCATTGTTTCCAAGTGCAAAGGCTATATGTGATATTCAGTAGTACCTGGAATAATTAAAGATCATTTTTCCATACTGCAACAAAAATTACAGTTCCAACTTGGAGATTGATTAAAAAATGTATTAAAAGTTTATAGAAGTGCATGCTTTCAATGTGATTGAACTATTGTGGTTTAAAATGAAAAGAGAAAATAGAAAATTCAAACAAATTCATTCAAACATTTTCATCAAAAGAGGAATTCTTGGAGGAAAAAAAACACCTTTTGTATGAAGTGCTCTGCTATAATTCAAGCTTGTTTAAAAAAGTTTTTATCATTAAGAGTTTACTGCAACACTGGGGTTAATTAAGCAGCCTTTCATTTCCATGTTGGTCTTATTAGACCTAAGTGCTGGATTTGTTTGGACTTGCCAGATCTTATTTTTAGTTTGCTCTTTATTGTATCATAGGAAAATATTTACAGGTCTCAAAGGGTTATTGACTTGGGCTATTTTTTCCTCTCAGTATTTGCCTCTCAGGTAAATTCACCCGGAAGAAGTCAATTCCTGTACCATGGGACCAATTTACCTTAAGAGAACAACTAAGGAAAATGTTGCTCAAAACTTACACTGCACTACTACTGCAAAATGCATTTTCTTGCCCATTTAATTGTTTCTTTATGGTGTAGCAATTACTTTAATCTGTGTGTAAAAGTGCATTTAGGCATGCAGACGGCTTCTGCAAGCATTCAAACGAAGAGGAGGGTCCTCCCAGGAGCTCAATGAATTTCAGCAGTCATAAATGTCTAGGCAGCTAAATACTGTACAGTTTAAATCCAAATAAATTAAACCTTAAAGCAACTGGGAGTGACAGCAGTAATACGGGACAGAGCAGGCTCAGTGGATGGTTTGTTGCATAGAAGTCCCCAACCCTGTGTAGTCACTCACTACACACACTTGGACTTCATGCAACCATCCCCACGGATATATAAAGACACTTACAGAGAGCTTAATGCTTTTGTTGGCAAGATGCTGTAAACCATGTATCAGTAAAAGAAATGCAAGTGTTTGATTCAAGGGTGTAATCATGGTGCTACTAGATGTTCTCTGGTAAGTAGATCCACACTTCTCCGTGTAACGATCTTAGAGACCAGTCCGAGTTTGTCAGTTGTGTGGAGTTTGGATTGGAAATGGTTTATATCAAGCAATCAAAGCAAGAATAATGCAAAAAAAGAAAACAAGTCTAACAGAAGTTTATATCTATTCAAAGATATATCAAACACAAATTAATTAGTCATAAAATCTATTGGAAAATATGCATACATACACATACACCAGTAAATAATTCCATTAGGTAAACATACTAGCTCTTTGCGTGACACAATGAGACCAATAACTATTAAGATTGTCAAAAGGAGTTCAATAATTACTTGAAAGAAAGGGGGAGGAAGCAAGCACAATCACACCCCTGCTTTGCTTTTACTTGAATCACTTATTTTACCTACATTTACATTATCTGGATTTTACATTCTGATCATTATACTTCACCAAAACAGGATTCAGGTCATTAAAAATCCAGAATTATTAATAAATCACAACAAAATGACCATAATGATTATGTAAAAAACATCATATTAAAAAGAATCGGCATAACATATGCAGAGCAATTATTAAAAATATGCGCAGATTATTTCTTTTTTGTCATAAGAAAATAATATATAAAATAAAATACAATAATTTTTTTTTTACAAATTACATATTTGATAATAATCAAGAATCATTCATTTAAATCACATTTTGGGAAACAAACTGGAGTGATATGATCATAAGCTAATTAATCATTTTCAATAACAGATTTATTTATTTTATTATTTTTTGTTTCTATTTTATGTTTCATTTATTTTTTAAATCATTTTTTAGTTGGTCAAAGCGCTGTAATGTCTGCAGACAGTGTTTGTCAGGGTCCTTTTGCAGCTGTTATCAGTGTAGCTGAATAAGTTGAGGTCAAGTTGTCTGCAGGTCAGAACTCTCTGCTGAAAATAAGGGTCACAGTTGACTTTTAGAGATAATGGTGGATCCCAGGCGCCATGATTTTCTTGAAATGAAATTTGACTCTTGTATTTATTTTTGCATTTCTCTGCTTTCGTCCGTGATCAAGCACTTCTCAAAGTCTTTCATGTGGTTGATATCCAGAACCTTGGACTGAAAAAAGATTCTGCAGTTTTTCACCCCAAGTGTTTTGAATTTTGAGTTGGTATAAAAGAAGGAGGAGGGTAGATTATGATGGAATATGGTGAATCTGTGTTGGGTGGAGGGAAGATTGTTCTATGGGAGAGATGGGCCTCTTAGTTCTAGTGAAAGAAACTCTGAACAGGCCAGCATATGGATTTTGGACATCTCAGTGTAGACAGTTTTAAAATGACTCCTTCTTGTTTCAAGTTGACTGCACATCAGTGCACAAAAACAGGGTCCATACAGACACTGATTAGAGAGTTTGGCGAGGATTTTTGACTCCAATCTGATAGAAAAGTTAAGGCTTTAGGTCTTTCAGCCAACATCTGCATTTGACCTCATAAATGTGCTTTTGGACAAACATTCCCACAAACACTCTCAAACTTTGTGAAAATATTTGCAATAGTTAGTAATTGCATACGAAACCTCATGGATTACACATTAAAAGTGGCTTAGATTCACATGAAAACAAAGAGACGGAATTGTCCTTAGTCAGAGACGGAAAACGCATCTTAGCATCAGTTACAGTGTTACAAGCATTTCTCACAAACCATAAAGTAGTTCCTGCCTGCGTGTAAATATTTGACACAATAATCTGAGATGAAAGGTTTAATTATAGTTTTAAAGGTGGAATGTGGAAACACTGTGGCTCTTGCAGTTTGGAAGAACACAAAGTTCAAGTTTGAGGAAGACTGATCTCACAAAAATGTTCGACAACAAGTATGACAAATTTAGTTTCAATTAGCCTCTGGTGAAATACTTACTGGAAGACACAATGTGACATGTTATTTTGTACTATGATGAGAAGAAGTCTGATTTCATTTTAGAGTTATTACAAGGGTGTTCCCACAAATACAACACTGAGCAACAGACTTCTACTGTCAGTAAGATTTTCATGTGTGGATTTGTTGTACAATTAGTGCGTCTGATCATTGAGTAAAACTTGTTAGAAGGTTGTGTTTTCTAAATAAAAATTTTTTTATACCTCTGTTTGTAGATTATAGATAATCTGCATGGATAATACAGATACGTAAAGACTTTTTAATTGATTTAATTCAAATTTGATTATAGAAATGATCGACCCCTTGACATCTGGATTTATTTTCAACAAGAAAAAAAAATTGCTTTCAAAGGAGCCTTTTTGAGTCAATAGAAGCACACTTTTTAGCATTAATTTTCTATATTTGCAGTTATTTGCAAAGCAATGGCCCCACTTCAGTATAGCTCAGTGGCCTTGAAGCCAATCCATTAACAATGTTCTGGACATGCAGCTGCTCTGAAATTCAAATGTACAGAAACCTTCACAAATACTACAAGATACACATTGTAAATACTACGCGTCTATATGTTTCTATAGTCTCAGACACCTAGTCTCTGACTGGAACAAAGAGGTATGTGTATTGATATCTGATAAGATTATTTGCTTGCAGGAAGCAGTTATGCAAACGTACATGTATGTTACAGTGTTTGAAGCCAATCAGTTTCAGTTTGTTCTTCTGCTCACTATCACTATTACTATCAATGAACAGAATGTACTTTGAATGAATGTGAGATAAAAAGCAGGTTCTTTAGTATTCATAGTGATAAGAAACAACATTCAATTTATCTGTGAACTTCCAGGAAAAAAAGGAAAGTTGCAAAGTCTTGGGTGTTTCAAATACTCCATTGCTCAAAATAAAATAAAACGTCAGTTCAGGTCTGTATTTTTTGTATTGTATCCTAAGGCAGGAGCTAAATGGTTTCATAGCACTTGGTTATCAGCAGCAAATGGAGCTGTGCATCATCGCACTGTAGGCAGCTTGCTGTTAGTTTTCCTTCACGTTTCAGTGAGTGATAGAAGTTTACTGAGACTAACTGTTGAGACTGAGGGTCTTTCATTCCACCAGATAACTCTGGACAGTATTTGAGAACAGGAACCCTAAAGGAAATCTTCTTGTTTTATTTAATAGTTTTGATTATTTATACTGATCCCTCTCTATGTTTCTAGAGTTTTCCAGCTTTTTTTCTGTCAGATGCTGACTGACATAAGTGACAGGAAAAAAAAAAACAAAACAGAATTTTCATAATCAATTTAGAATTGGATCTAACAGTAACCATCACTTCTTCTACATCTTGATGTAGTTTTAAAGACCTTAAAAATTTAGATCTTTTGAATGCTGCTCAGTATAGCTATTGTTAATTATAATATGGACTATTATTTCTGTTTTAAATGGAAACAGAATTTTTAGCAGAATCTTTTTCATTTGATATCATGTTTAGTTTTTATTTCATATTATACATTTTCTCGTCATGTATTTACATACATACATATATATATATATATATATATATATATTGAAATAATGTCATTTTTTTTTTACAAGCATAGAGTTTATGTTTGAATATTGGTGCTCCTTTTTTGAAGCAACCTCCAAAGTCATCCAGCAGGTGGCAGTAAGTGATAGGGGCTTGCATTTTTCTTACTCACCAAGAATTAAGAAGAGTTTTGCATTTAACATAATTTGTTTATCTTTATTTTTACCTTCTATCTTATTAATTTTTTATTAGGTGAATCCCTAAATGTTTCATTTTTTTTAATTAGGTCCATATTTGTTTGTTGGTGAGAACATCACAGAATTCTGCCTTTGATCTTTCTGTTTGGATTTTATCTTTTTGTTCATGATTTCAACTCTGTTTACCTGTATTTGAAAAACCCTACTTTTTATGTTTTATTTTTTTAATAAACCAAAATTGTCCTGAAGCTGTATGAGCATTCATGTTGAACAAGCTCACTTTGATGTATTTACAGCACAAAAGCAGCAGGCAAAGGTCATTATTTACAAGTGAATATGTATCATATTCAATGGTGCCTGGAAAAGCAATCAATAGAAATGACTTTCTCAATTGAACAAACATGCAGGAAATGACAGAGCATAACTACTACACTGCGGACATGCTATACGGCATTAAACTGAATGGTTTGTGCACCCTTTGCTTTTTTGTTTCCTAAATATGACATTTTCACTTGTGATAAGTGGATGGTGATCACAAAATCTCTCCTGGAAGAAAATCGACTATAGAGAGTTTTTGGTAACTTTAGAATAAGGGTCCCTTTATTAATCTTAGACAATGCATAATTAAGCATACATTATTTTACATAAAGTGTGACCAGTCACGTCTATTCATTTATTTGCAATACTAAGTATATTAATTAATATATTACTTATTAGCTAGCTAATGTTTAACATTCAATTTCCTTACTGCATGACAAAGCAATAATAACATTTCCCCTTTGCAAATGTTTAGCATTATGCATGCATTGTCAATATGTTAATAGCTAATCAATGCTTAATTATGCATTCAATAAGTTTAATAAAGGTGCATTTATTGTAAAGTGTTAAAATATCTTGTTCCATGTCAATATTGAAGCAAAAAATTCATTTTATTCATAATTTAAGTTCTCAGTCTGACGTGTACCCAGTTTTTAAATGGTATTTGAGGGAGGTAAGAGACTCAAACTAAATATGAACGGGCATATGAACAGTTTTCAAAGGCATTAATAACGATAATCTCTAGTTAAAGCAATCTATCACTACATTTTTCAAAGGGATGTTTTCATTGCTGCACATTTTATGGAAAATAAAACTGCAATTAACATAAAGACTTTTCCAGTGCTGGGCTCTTGCAGGAAAAGCTTTATTTTTCATCCTTAAGCTAGGCATCAGGAAATCACAAGAGCGGCTCCAAGCTGTAAGAGTGAAATTCTTGGAGTGACCCTGCAGAGTCCACTTTTGAACTCAGTAAATCATTCCTGGAGAGGACTGAGAATCCTGCAGCATGGGCACTTTAACAACTCTGCCATGAAGAAGGAGTACAGTTTCCAAAGAAATGTCTTCGAATCCTGCTGGAATGTAAAATGTGTCGTTAAATGCCCAAGGAAGAACCCATTGGAGATAGAGGGCGGCTAAGCCTTTTCTGAATCACATATTTGCTTTTACATGCTGAGTTTGGCACGCTTCATGGCACATGGAACACCTTGTTCTTCAGCAAAGAGAGCTTCACATCCTGTGCTAATAACATATCATATTCAACAGCTGTCTTAAATGTCTGAGTTTGTCACGTTGAAACCTGTTTTGCTGAATGGCAAAACCAGGTAAGACTTTCAAAAGGTTTTTGATCATTTGTTTGTCAAATAATAGTGGTCTTAAATTGGATGCAAATGAAAAGAACACTAAAAAAATGCACAAAATGTGAGAAAAGTTATTTTTAAAATGCATTTGCAAACTACATATTCTCAATTGCTTGGTTTCTAAATGAACACGGGGGCCTGGAAAAGTAGCATACATGGGAAATTGCTTGTAATCACATTTGCATAAGTGCATTTGAGCAATATTTCACAGTAAAAGTGGATGAAAATGATGTATGCAAGAATTGCAGAGTCTGTAAGAAGGCAATCCTGACTGCTGGGAAATGAGAGGTATGTTGCTACGGGAGGGTAAAAAAAAAGTAAACGGTGGCGACTGTGAAGCAGCAGAAGCAAGTCTCTGTTTTTGAGTTCCTGCACGGCTCTGCCTGGCTCATACTTGAAAGAGAACGTGTAAAAACATACATTTTTTTTAATAAAAAAAGGTTTGTTGGTGCAAATGGGAATGTGATACGGTGCAGGAGAAACTTCATCCATCATGACCCAGAAAAAAGTTCAAAGCTCAACAAGAAAAAAAACGAAGCACGGAACAAAATGTCCCCAAAGGGGATGTATTAAAGTCACGTATTATTTTACAAATGCAGGATTGGGTGGCTTAGTTTAAATGTTCTGCACTGAAACATGCAAGAAAAGTCAGCCGTGGCTTCATATCAGGCCTGCCTGTTGAGTTCCCCGCTCTGTGGTTGATGTTCAGCAGGAGGGGGGCTTCGTTTGCTGTGGCTCTCATAGGCCAGGCGATCCTGTCTACTCCAGTAAGTGGAGACATGTGAGACCAGTCAAGCTCCAATTAGACCCAGACCATTTCCCAGAAGCGCTGGAATCCTCCCCCCCCCCTGCCTCTCAGCACACCGCAATGGCAGAAGGGTGCACCCCGTGGTGTCCAGGCCTGACCTCAGCTGGTTTAAAAAGAACCTTACTTTCTGCACGTGCTCGTACGCGTAAAGCAAGCAATCACCGTGATAAATAAATGAATACATAAAAACAGAACATTTACATGTCAAACTCTTCATGGCTGCACATATTTGCTTCATCACGCCTAGTGGTTTTTAGATTTGCATGCTTTTAAGTTCATATTTTGTTGCAGTTCGGTGAAGCGCCCTAACCTTTGCAAAGTTTTATCAGCTGTTGTGCTTGTTTTTGTAAAAAAAAAAAAAAAAAAAATGTTTGTGCAGAGAGCTCATAATCCCAAATGTTTTTAGGTCTTGCATGCGCCACCGTTTCAGACACATCTTGCAGAAGCTGTGCATATATGTGTTCCTTCTTCTCTGAAAACCCAAATCCTGCTTGGATCATGTCAGGAATTTCCCCCTCTGCTGAGGAACATTGAGTTTTTCCTTGGGGCACGATTTCTGAGAAAGAAAAGAATCAACAACAAAGCTCATGCACCTCCCCCCTCCTCCTCCTCCTCCCACCACCACCGCCACCACCGCCGCCATGCCCTGTCCTACATCTCTCCGTGATGCACTATCTCTACAAAGCAGTCAGCTGTTGGGAGTTAAGAAAATATGTGATTATCCTTATGAAAAACACATATTTGCAAAATATTAAAAACAGCTTTATGCTAAACAAATAAAAGAAAACATGTTTATTTAAATTATGCAACTTAAAATTAACTTGAAACCCCCCCCCCCCTCCAGAAGTACACAATCTAAAACTTTTGACATTTCTGTTACATAAAAGCAATAAGGAAATACATAGTTCAGGGGGCTTATCTATTTCGCTACAGTTACTTAAGTTCAAATAAAACCACCTTTATGACTGTTATAAAGCATTTTTTAAGTTAACGAAAAAAACTTTGCTAGAATATCTAGATAACGACGGGGAAACACTTAAGTCTTGTTCTAAATGCTTGCTCCTGACTGGAAACCAGAACAAGGAATTGAATTTTAAGAACTCGGCTGGTGCTAACAGCTCTCACAAAGATTCCATTTTCTGGAAACAAAAGTCTTGCAATTTTTGCTGATATAGGGCAACATAGTTACTGTGAACAAGACAAAAGATTGTTTGTGCCAAAGGGAAAAGGGGAATGTGTGTGTTGTGCACATTTCTTGAAATGTGGGTAGCTTTTATTCTGGGAAAAAGATCTTTTTTTTTATTTTGTATTTGTTTGGGTTGTGAAAATAAGCATGTTATGTGCAGGGATTTTTTTTTTTTTTGCTTCTTTGTTCAGTGTAATAACATACTGTCCTCTTTGTTTGAGTGTTGTGCAACATGATAGTTCCAGGCAGACACACGTTTGATGAAAAGTGAGTGAATCTGGAAAAGCAGGAATAGTTTGTGGAACAGGAACGTTGCTCATGTGGAGGAAGGAGGACGGGGACAGAGTGTACCTTATTTTCGAGATATTTAAGTTAAGATCATGAAAACAAGGGAAAAGGAGTGCATGGTTCCAAGAGTTTCCTGTCTAGAGGGAGTGCCCCTCAAGTAGGGGACCAAAGGAAATGCCTTTGCATGGGGGAGGGTGATCCTGAATCCAGAACTCCTTTGCAGTGCTGAAACTGATGCTCACTGCAGAGAAAAAGTTGAAATGTGGTGCAGAAGCCCTGCAGACAAACTCCTACGTCTGTTCAGCATCACAAAGACACAGAGTTGCTGTTTTCAGAGGGCGCAAACCTCAGTGTAGGAGTTGTTTGAAGCAGGGCAGATTGAGAAATGTAACGACAACTAATGAAAAAAAAGTCCAAATCAAGGAGGAAGTTGGCATAAAACGTGCAATTGTTTGTTTTTTCATTCAAGGAAACAATTACTAAAATGTCAGAATATACACAATGCAAAATCTCAACCCTCTGGACTAAATCCATCTCTTCTGAGCTTGGAAATGAAGCTTACTTGGTGATGGTTAGTCCTTGGCTGCGAGACTGTCTGACACTTCCAGCGCTGTGAGTTACCACAACTAAAGGGGGGCATTTTCCAGTGTTTCCATGTGCTAGTCCAGGGGTCTGCAACCTGCGGCTCCAGAGCCACATGCAGCTTCATTGTGGCTCTGATTTTGAAACAAAATGCAAACAATTTGAATAGATAGTAGGTCTGTCAGTGAAGTTTGATCATTTTTAATAAGAATTTTTAACTAACCGTAGATATTAACAAATTTTTTGTATTTCAACCTGTGCTGACATCAAACTAAATCAAGAGGCCTTAACATTCCTCCAAAATTCACACGTCAGATAACTAAGCAAAAAGTTAGATCTACTGTCAGAGTAGTTTTTTATTTCACTTACTTATACTATCATTGTATGTATTGTTGCTGTTCAGAGGCAACGTTCTTAAACTATGATTAGTAATCTACTGCAGCAGGATCTTTTTTGACACATGACCTATTTTATTTTGAAAGGAACTTGTACGTGCTGCTGTCAAAAGCAATACAATAGTAACATAACACTGTTAAAATTCAATAACTGTAAATATTCAAAAGCTACATTTTGAAAATAAATGACTTAATGGCCACAAGAACAAAAATGGTTTATATTTTGTGGCTCTCACTGGTTGTGGTCAGTTAGAAACTGGACCAAATGGCTATCATAGTGTTATAGGTTGCAGACTCCTGTACTAGTCCAAAGTCTGGGTAAATGTAAGGGGTTTGGTAAGGAAGGGCATCCACCATAAAGCTAAAACCAAATCACACGTGTGAATTGTGGGGTGGTTCACTAAAGGGAGGAAGCTGAAATGAAAAACGAACACCACGCTCAACACATCCGCACCAGGAACTGTTTGGTTCATGGTGCTTAATTAGCTTTACTACATACCTTTATTGTTTTGACTGATAGAGAACATTTTTGCCAGGTCAGTCATAAAGACACAATGAAGTCATTTAGGAAGGGGAGAGCGAGGATCAAAGGTTTCCTCGCACTGAATAATCTATTATTCTGGGTCCTTTTTTCAAAAATCACAGGAAAAAGAAGAAATGGATGATGTGGAAGTCTGGACTCAAACCCATTAGGCTGTGTGGTTCCCCTTAGTCAGGTGTTTTAGACAATGCAAGGCATGAAAGACAGCTAACTTTGCAAAGACTGAAAAACACGGATTTGACGTGATTCTTGAGTTGCAGGATTTCCTTCTGGTAAATCCATCTGCCCCTCTCCTTGCACACTCGAACCAGAACTCATATCCTTTACTAAAGAGCAGCAACAAAACTGATGTATGTGTGACCATCACACTAAATTTATCTGAAAATGTCAGGCTTACTGGCATAGCACAGGCTCCAATTACGATCAGTGTGTTACAGAGGAAGTGTGTTTAGACATTTGAATGTGTCGATGCAAATAGATAACCTGAATGTTATCCTCTGTGGATGGACTTGTGTTAATTACATACACTCCCTGCCTCTGTATGCTTTGGCGTTGCTCCTCCTCACTTGCAAGCATTATATGAAGGTGTTCTCAGTAAACAGATGCTTTAAAAGTAGCAGCAACATATATATTACCATCTGATGACTTCAGGCAGCTATTTCTGGGATTTGTGGGAATCCAGGTCCTTTTTTGAATTTCCCAATTATGTCATTGGCTCCCTTTGTCTACATATGATACTGATAAACGGCCAGTCGCAGCAGAACTGAAGCAGCAAAGAAGGGCATGCGGCAACACACCAGCCATGTTATCTGCTTTAATCTAAATTTTAGCTCCAGCTTAGGATCTGGACTCTGGATGAGAGGGAGGAGATGGCGGATGTTTGTGGAACAAGCAGGCCTGTTGGCGTTACCTGACCTTCTTATTATGAAACTTCAAACTCAGATGTGAATATACCCATCAGCTGTTACAACCGTTAGAAGATTCAATCATCAAAGTTAGGTAACATTTGGCAATAAATATGGGATCTAGCTTAAAATAAATAAGGACTCAATAAATAAGGACTTTGCATATTGCAAACAGTTAAACTGATGTGTTTTCAACAGTATTTGTGAAATCAGCTGATCCAAAAGCCTTCTTCAGAACTAAATTTGTATTTCAGCAGCTGCATCCTCTAACTGCTACGTCTGAAATCATTGCATTGAGCCTCCGCTCCAAGTGTCTCACTGACTTAATTTTTTAAAACTAAATTTTATCTGTCTTCTCTTGTAATTCTTCCCTTTTTTTGTTTTAATCAGGTCAGTAATGTATATTAGAGCATTTCATTTGCACAAGTAAAAATATGACTGTACTTTCTCAGTTTTCAACCTGTAACCATGTATCAGGCACTTATGCCAAACCTATTTCCTAGTAAAGCTATAGTCAATGAATTTCACAGAGCACTTTTTTGTCATAGCTTATTTGGATAAGAGCAATTGTTAAAAAATGTCATTCCACAAAAAAAAAAAAAGAAAAAGTAACAGATTATGTGTACTTCTTCATTTCCTGAAAACAAAGAATGAAACTGCAGATCAGCTGAGAAACAATGTGTACTCTTAATACGAAACTGGTGAGCGTGGTGTAGTTTGCTGAGTAACAACTTCAGATGCCTTGTGACTTGAGCGGAAAAGGATGACACTCGTGACCTAAAAGCGCATTGCTGCGTTTTCTTCTTTGTATCTAATTCCCAAATGCAGTACGTCAAACTGGCTGGATGACATACACCTAAGGTGCATGCTTCTTGAATGATGCATGGTTCACTCGAGATAGTACATTTGTTTTTGTGCATATCCTCTGTGTTTCTATCGCAGAGGAGTTGGGGATCAGACTTAATTATTCTTTTGGATTAGGTTGGAAAATACCAAATTAAAGTGTAGAAGCAGAAATAATGATCATCTTAATGACGTATTCCATCATAAACAAACAGATTCAGATTAAAGAATGATTAAACAATTTTCCTTTATCAAAGGATTTAAAACCAGTCCTCACTGTGAGGCCTCACAACACAAAAAGCATTCACGCACGCTTACAAAATAATATATCGATTTATAAGATCGAGCATCACGGCTCATATGAGGGTGCCTGTCATGTATAAGCAGATGGTTGTCTAAGCATGAGTAGTAAAAGTTAATTTGCTCTCAGTTCTGCTTTTATCTCTTCCCAGAAGACAGCTGTGGTAGCCATAAATGGACGCCATATGCTACACAGTGAGGAATTATAAATGCTGCATGTGTTGCGTGAAACCTTAAAGGTTTGAAGGATGGCTTGGAGTGTGAAGTGGGGGGTTAGGGTGACTGTAAAAGGTGAGCTCGAGCTGAGGTGAGCAAAAAAGATGCCTAGGTTCATTTTTTAGAAGCTATAGATGATACTGCGTGTTGGTTTCAAGAGATGAGTGGAGCTCCCATGAGTGGAGCTGTGAGACTGTGATGTGAGGAGAATATAATAAAGGCAGTAGACAAACAGAGAACTGAATTAACTAAAAAAAAAAAATGGAAGAAGGGTTTCACATGCTTGTTGTACAATTAAAGATGTGGCCGAGAATGCCCTCCGAAAAGATGAAATACGCGTTTCCCAAATGTTGAAATGATGACTTCTGTGCCAGGCATGATGGAAAAGCATAATCTTCAGAGATTGCGTTGAGTTTGTAACAGCTTTCTGCATAATTGTGACATGATTGATAAACATTCTCTTAACTGACATACTAGCTTTGTTGTCATTTCCTGCCTTAACGTCAGTAATACAAAGACAGAAATGCATCCTTTTTTTCTGACAAACACAAAGAAAGTCAGAGCATTAAAGCTTTTTTTTTTTTTAAGAATAAAGCTTTAATGCTCTGACTTTTTTTGTGTTTGTCAGAAAAAAAGGATGCATTTCTGTCTTTGTAATACTGCCGTTATTGTGACTATTCACTGTAGAGCTGAAGTGAGGAACAGTTTATCTTTTTTGAGAATAATGACCTCGCAAAAGTATTTTAATGGCAATATGAATAAGCCTACTGTTTGCATTTTATGAATCCATGTTTGTTTTTTATGAACATTAAGCTGAAATAGTTATAATTCTTAGATCTGATTTTCCCTTGGGAAGCCAGATTTAGATGCGCCTTCATCTATTTTATGATCCTTTTATTTTTTGACAGTTCAATAAAAAGGCTTCCTCTTACACAGAAACATTATCCCAGAATCACTGCTTAATTAAATCTTGCCATTCTTCTTCAGAACAGAAAACACAACTAGAATACTTCCTGATAAAAATGATTTTAATAAAAAAAAAAGACAAATGAAAAAAGAACAGGGTAGCAGTTTGATGTTAAGAAAAGAAAAAGCCAGACAAACAAGGATTACAAGAAAGCGGTTTCAGAAGTTTCCCCACAAAATTGATTTTACTCGAACAACAAAGAAGCTTTACAGTAAATCAACTGCAATTGAAACTCTGGCATCTGAAGCGGACATGATCTGGTGTTAAAACAAACAAGACTGCAGGTAAAGACAGCAAAATCAGTGACACGAGGCAGAAATACAAGGTTAACAGGAATTTAAGCACCTAATGCTTACCTAATGGAGCAGGAACTTTCCCACATCTCAGTTCATATTTAAGCGCTGAGGTTACAGTGCAGATCTCAATCAGCGAAAGTTGGCTCGAATCTGAAAGCGTTAATAATTAGCAATGCAGAACCTTCCTTCTACCATTTTTCCCATTTCCTCACATACACACTTAATGAAGGTTGGGAGTTCTACTTTCTGTTTGCTCAGAATAAAATAGAGGTGAATTATTCAAACAGCCACATGTCTGACTCACAGAAAAAAACATTTTTAATTTGCACTGTATAGACTGCGCAATGACCTAAATGCAAGTTTTTCAGCAAATTCGGCCACGCGGCGGCATTTGAAAATGCTGGGCTGCAGTCATATTTTCACATGCTGAAAGGTTAACATTTTTGGGTGACTGGACGATTTTAGACATCAGCGATGGCGGCCCAGGCATATTTGGATGACGGGCGGTAGCATGCGGGTGGCAGGAAGGCAGCAGTGCGATAATTGACTGATAGGAGGGTTCCGAGGTCCGACGAAGGCTGTTGACGGGGGCCGGGGGCCCTGCGATGACCAGACATCACCATGGATCTAAATGGGAAAACGGCATTGATGCTGCACAAAACTCATCATGGCGTTGATAGCTCCACAGCGACTCTGAGATCTGCGTACTGACGAATTCAGTTGATGCTGAGTAGAATACGAAGAAGACAAAATAATGTGCTTTCTTGAGATTCTTGTTGTCTAAAAATGTGTCTATTTAGTAAATCGATAAGATTATATTAACCATGAGTTTGAGAACATTTCTAAATGACTGTGAGAAAGTCGAAAGAGGCTTTTTTCCATTTCTATGCCCCCCTTAGTCTGACTATTGACAGCATGCAACTCAGTTACAAAATTACTTGAAGAAAACAACCTTTAGTTGTGCTTGAAAACAAATGCCAACATTAAAAAAACTGTGCTTCTGGACTGCACGCTGTGTTCAGCACTGATGGATAACAGTGTAGGCATCAGGAAGGTCACGTTCAGTAATCTCTGACGGTCAATTTCTCATGGTGTTATGTGAAAAGTAGAATTTTCTTGGAAGGATCCACTTCTTGCACAGTCATCATTCTGTAATAATGATCATAGTGGTTTCCGTGGCTGAGCGACCTCATAGCTCGCGTGAGGGAGGTTCTCTTCTCCAGCCTGAGTGAACTTCGTTCTTTTCCTTTCATTGACTGCTATAATGCCCCACTGGGGGATTCTGGATGCTAAAATGATGCCTCATGGTGATGACAGAATAGATTTTCTGGAAACAAGTAAGTCGTTACAAGCTTGTTTCCCCCCTTCCCTCAAACCAGCTGGTGGTTTGTAGCACCTGACTCACCTCTGAGGATGCAGATGGTTCTTACCAAACCTGCGTCAGTCCTTTTGTTCAACTCCTTCTTTATGTTTGATGCTGAACAATTGCTTAGAAATATTTTTAAGAGTTTTTATTTTTCAAGATGTATGATTTTTCTGGGAATTTCTCTTCCCATTTGGAGGAAAACAAAGAGGCCTGAGCTGTTCTTTGGTACGATCATCACCTGAGGCTGGCAGTGCTCATGCGTGAGTCAGGGAGGCAGGAAGTAGATATGAACGCTCTGTTCTGATCAGTCATGCTTTTGCCAACTGAGATAAGCGTCATGTGAAACCATCTTCCTCTCAGAAAATCTGTAACACAAAGTTACTGAAAGGAAGATGACCATAGGATAAAAAGCAGAAGATAAAACTTTTTTGTCATCAACAGAAAAAAAACGTAAAATGTTGCTCAAAGCTTCACTCAGTTACAAAGATATGTGATCATCATTTGGGTATGCAAAAAACTCATTTTAAAAGTTTTTCTACTCTTTAAACAGGTGCTATTTTTATTCAAAGAAAGCTTTCGCTATGAGGTCGTTTTGAACAGCCTGTCAGTGTGTTTTGTTGTAATATTTTGTCTTCATGTCATTATTCTTTTCATGAGAAATATGAGTTTTTATACAGCATTTAACCCAGAATCAATCTGGATTTATCTTTTTTTTCAATTGAAGTTTAATTAAAACATTTAAATCTGCTATAAAAGTTACAGAAGACCCCAAAAGAGACAGAAATAAAACCATGGCAACAATGAGAAAACAAACATAAACTCTGTTTCGCCTTAGTCGTGCGCCCTCTGTCGAGCACATGTGGTAACTGCATGACGCACCAGTTACAAGGAATTTCTCAGAAAGCGCTTACACACGCTGTCCCCAGACACACCGAAAACAGTACTTTAACGGGCAAAACACAGAACAAAAACAAAAAGAACATGTTCAAAATGAGATTACACTACCAAACTAGATATTCAAGCCGCATTTTTGTGAAGGGAGACACGGTTAACGTGAAATAGGTGTTGCTTGGAATTCAGACGGCTTTGTTTAAGGGGAACTGAGGCGGGGTGGAGGGAGGGAGGGCACTTCTCGCTGGGATCCTAAAAGAAGAACCCTTCCTGTCAATCTGCGCGCTTACTGGAAGAAAAGGTGGGCGGGGCCTCTCCTCTGAGCTGCTGACGCCTCTGCATAAAAGAGGCAGACTCATAGAGCAGACAACTCTTCACAACTGTGACAGAGAAGGACAGGAAAAGAAAAAAACAGCAAAATCTATTTATTTTTCACCATTTGATTCGTCGGATTATTTCAGGTTGAAGTCACACATTTTGGAGATTCACTAAAGGTGTGTACCAGATACTTTTTTTTTTTTTTTTTTTCTCTTTTGCGTTTGATTGTGAGAAGGCTATATTAGTTAATCCAAACTTGCATTAATCATGTCTCAGCTGTTTGACCAGTGGAGTTAAACTGTTTAAATAAGCCAGTCGAGCATGGAAATTGCGCAATAATAGTTACTGGAACTAAGGTTTAAAAAAAACCCAAAGCTTTTTCTCCCTATTTGTCTACAGAAAAGCAGTGATACCAAACAAAAGTTGTGTTATTTTTTATATATTGTGTTCAGTGATGCTTTATTAAGATTTTAAACTAACTTTTTGGTGCTTCTTGTCTTCTCTCTAGGTGTTTCATCTCTTCATTCCTGTTTCCACATCATCCCTTCATCTCTTGCGTGTCTAGCCACCCCCCTGTGAGAACTGGGGTGCCTAGAAAGTGGGGACAGCGCCATGGTAACTCAAAGCAAGTGCAACTCCACCATGAGCAACAAATTCCTGGACACCAAATCACGGGTGTACCACTTCAAGACCTTCTCCTCCAGAGCGCAGTACCAGATGGTCATTACGACATACAAAAAGCTTTTAGACTGTGGGTTCTACTGGAGCAGCATCACCGGCAAGGAGGCCAACGCTTTGCTGGAAAAGGAAAGAATCGGGACCTTCCTCATCCGGGACAGCTCTGATAACAGACACCTGTTCACCCTCAGCGTCAAGACGGTGGTTGGCCCCAAGAGTGTGCGCATCAAGTGTGACTCGAACGCTTTTTACCTGCAGACGGATGCAAACAACACTCTGGCTGTTCCTCGCTTTGACTGTATTCTCAAACTGGTTGAGTTTTACATGCCCCGTGTCACTGGGGGATGTGTGATCTACTACATTCACAATGCAGGGGAGAAGATCCCTCTTGATCTCAGACGACCTTTTAGCTGTAACTTGTCCACCTTGCAGCACCTGTGCAGGAGAACAGTCAACAGTCATTCAGACATTTCTTCTAAAAAAGATGAACTTCCTCAGACTATTAGAGATTTTCTGCAGGAATATGATGCTTCCATCTAGAGCTGCTGGACTGATGCCATGACAGGGATAAACCCAAAACAAACAAAGCCAGCAAAGAGGCGTGAGGACCGGCATCGGTACACAGAACCAAACTCTGTCCAGAGACCTGGTGACACGTGAGCTGCTCTGACAGAAACGGCTCAAAAGCAGCCCTGAGGTGTGGTGATCACCCATAACTCCCAGAAACTGAAGCCAGACTCACAGTCAGTCAGCTGTCTCCAAGACGACAACACCGCTAATTCAAGTGCTGTGAAGCCGGGAGGCTCACAGCCAACTGGGACTGTGTGGAAAAAAATGGCTGAGAGTTTTACGGAGAGAAGATGTGGCTTCAAGGGCTGCTATAGGAAGAAGGGGATTATGCCAAACCTGCCAGAACAAGACACCAGTGTGTTGACAGATCAAAATGACTGAATCTACAAGGAGACAAGAGATATGCCATCTAGTCGAAAATGAAAGACTTCCTCCTGATATGTGGCTGTATTTGTGGCACAGTCACAAATGCGTGTATCACACTTGGTTTATGCCTTTATTACACAAGGAGAATAATCTTTTGCTCTCCTTAAAACCATGTTTACATCATAAAATTTTGAATCTGTTGTGCTGTCTTTCATAAAGATGGATTCTTGCCAGCCAACGACCTGGCTGCGTGAGCTTGAAGTTATCTGAGAAGTTTGACGAAGCAAGCAAACTGATACAACTTTGCACTTATTTATATCTGTGTGAACATTTCCTTAATTTATAATAAAACAATATTGTTTTGTACAAAATGACAATTATTTCATGTGTTTTCTTTCATCAACAAGGCTGTTAGAGAAAAAGCAAAAAAAAAAAAAAAAACATGGCTCCTGTTGCGTTTACGTCATTCATTTGATATATCTTACCACAGAGGTCAGACCACAGACTCAGTGCTCTATGTTCATGATTTCCCCTTAAATTTCACTCACTTGCCACCATCTTTAAACCATATGGGAAACCACACGTTTGGGCAGCTCTGCTGCTCAACACAAATATGTAATGATTTCTTATCATTCATCAAGAACTTTTCAAATTTCCCCTTCGTTGATACGTTTCCTCTGAAATACACTTGGACGTACACTCAGCAGCCACTTAAGGCTTAATGTAATCCTGTGCAGCCTAATGTAGTCATGCCATGACTCACAAGATCTTTAGTTTATCAATATAAATAATTAGAAAGTCCAAAATATGCTTTTTATTTGTTGCTGATTGAGAGTGAAGTTACACAATCACCATTTCAGAGGTAGATAGCTGAATGAATGGATCAGCTGATTACAGCATAAAAGCCTAGTTTCAGTCATTCTTTATCTGCAACAGATAAGCTGCCACAAACAAAACAGACCAGATATGTTACTTTCTTAAAGGAGACAGAGGCTTCGATAAAAGTGTGGCCTAATAGCTTCACACATGAACCAGCGCCGGATTCAGATTCTCAGAAGGTCACACCAACAAAAGTACACAATACCTGCACTAGAATCTTAAAACGTTTGTCAATTTAAGAAGCTTAGGGAAACAAGTTACAAGAATTAGGCTGTTGTGCTGTTTCCTAACTGGAATTCTATGTTGATGGAGAATGTTTAGGGGGCAACAGGTCTCACGTGTTCACTTACTGACATCAGGTTTTTCCTGCTGTGTTTTAACCTTTTTTTTTTCCTTCTCCAGACAGAGACAATTTGAATTTTCCCGTTTTAAACACTTCCTGGTAATGTGTTGTAGTTACTTTTGTGAGGGTAAAGGAAAGTGCAAGTGTTATCCATAAATTCATTGGAACTATTGCGCTCATATTTCACAGTGTCATGTGAAAGCGCAGCAACCCGAGTGGCGTATTTTCACAACAAACATCAACTGCCAGCTTTAAGGTCACTCACTTGAATCAAAAGTCATGTTGAAAAATAAAAAAAATTACTGTTTTATTTTAGAACAACCATCATTTACCCATCAGAAAAAGGAAAATAAAAAACTCTGTCTTGTAAGAAGTAATGCTTTTCTTTTTATTTAACTCCACGTGGAGCTTTTTATGTTTTGCAAATATTGGACAGGAATGCCTAAAGGGCATAAAATCAGCCTCACCTTCTGCAAAGGACTGTTGATAGTGCTGAGGTTGCTCGCAGCGCTCTGAAGAAATTCTCTGGTAGTTTCTGGTCACGTGATTCTTCAGAATTGGCTTTGATGACTATCCAACCATAAACATGCTGGCATGAGTATAGTCTTGCAGCCTCAGCCCCTGCTGCAGCTGAAGCAGTACTGAAACCCTTGTAGCTCAGTGGTGATTCTTAGGAATTGCCCACATTGCATTTGCAGTTTCAGTCAAGCCTTTAGACACTATCCAATAAATAAGACAATTCTGTTTTTTTTTTAAGCTACTGCTTTATATTTTTTCATGTGGAAATATTCATGACATATAAAACAAGGATGCTTTTACTTTGAAGGAACTCAAAGGATGGGAAAATCCACTCACATCAGTGTCTGACTTGTAATGACAAGTTGGAGGGGAAATTTATGAACTTCATGATCTGGCTTTAATGTACCAGTCAAAACATAAAGCTTTTCCAGTGAAGAACAAATGAAAAGAGTAAATCAAGTTGTGACATGTTTGCTCTAATTAATATTTCCACGTCTGATTCAAGTTACAGCTGGTGACACATGGAAGTACAAAGAAATTAAAGGTAACAAACTATGATGAATCACAAGGCAGCCTTTTGTTTCAGTTTGGCATCTGTTTTATTCCAAGTCGACCTTAGAGAGTCGTAGTTAAACAGTGTGTTTTAAAATTCATCATTAGCTTGGAGCTCTGGAAGATCGATTAAACTGCCACTGCTAGTAACCCGAGTTTAGAGAAAATGTGGCCTGCATAAGAAGTTTTTACCCCAGGGACAGCAGACGCGTGAAGTGGAACCTAAAGCTTTCCAGTCCAACATAGATTTCAGGAGGAGTACTCTTTTTTTGTTTTTGTTCATGTTTTTGCTTTATTCATCTATTAATTTTTAATATTTTTGTCCAGCATAAGCCCAGCAGCTGAGGGTCAGAGTAACAGAATACTTTCTCCGCTATACTTTGTTCAGTTAATTTAAGATAACACGGTCCAACAGCAGGTTTCTAAACTGAGTGCTGCAGATTTTGATTTTTCTAATGAAGTTAAGCACTTTTGTATCTATGGCATTCATGCCACCAAAAACACAAAGTAAAGGAGAAGCTGGAATTTTCAGGTTAAGCCAGCTTGATAAATCCACACATGTGTTTTTTTTTCTCCAGAAAATGTTGTAATGAAGTTTAACATACTCAGCATTGCTGGAAACTGATGCGTTTACTTTTTTGTTGTCTTAAAGTGGCAGAGAAGGGGAACAAGAACTGCCGTGTCAGTTTCTTCTAAGCTATTAGGATGCACCTGTTTAAAAAAGAACTCTTTAATAACATAGAGAAATGAGGACATGCAGTTGCTATAGCAGAGGTGTTTGTCTGCCTGCATGTTTTGCAGGTTTGAAGCTGAAATGGCCAACTGGAGTGTGTCAAAGTCACTGAAAAGTTTGATTAACACCAGGTTACCTCTATGCTTTGTTTTTAAAGTTAACAACTGTTGTTATGTGGTGTTGCATAGATTTTTTATAGCTTCAGTTCATGAAAACGAGTAACAATTGTGGCACTTTATTAAACACAGTTAAATTAAAGTTGGTTCTGTTGATGAGAACTCCTGTTTTGTGTTGAAACGTTTCAATTTTAAGGAGTTTTTAAAAGTGTAAAAATGTTATGCAGCTTTGCTAGACTTTTTCTTTTACATTTGTATTTTATCACGTGACCTCAGAGCTTTTGGAGCCTTTGACTACATTGTGGAGAAACGGCGAAAGCCTGATTCCCGCTCCTCTTCCCAGTCTCAGTCTGTTTACAGTTCTCAACCACTGGTTGCCATAGAGATGGAGTAAATGAGCTCCAGATGCAAGCCGTCCAAGCAAAGCTCGGAGAAGCCGTGAGTCATCACAGCCCACAGACCCGTCCTTCTGCGTTTCTTCTGCCTTTCTTTCTGAACGCCATATTTACTCTTGGAAATCCACGCCTTTGTGTTCTTTTGCTCACAAACCTGGTTGCCATGATGACACGTCCCCTGCATCTTCATCTTTGTCCATCTTTTAACTCCCCAAATCTTTGTCACAGCTCAGCTTTCCTTCTTCAAACACGGTTTTCAAAGACAAACCGATAAAACAGGATGAACACAGAATGTTGCAAAATTAGATCAAGTCTGTGAGGCGTTTTTATGTCATTAATGTTGCTGCAGATGAACAACTCAATCATAGTTAAGCCCAGATTTATGCCACAAATTAGACTTCACAGCCAGGATAACAGCAGGTTTAGAATGTTTATAAAGATCTTTTCTTTTCAGTTGAAAATCTTTTATACCCCACAAGAGACTGATTTTGCAACATTTGAAACATGTTTTCTCTTAAATCCAATTGATATATTTTGCAACCTCAGGAATGCTCCTTCCCCATGTGGAAGAGTTTAAGTATCTTGGGGTCTTGTTCACGAGTGAGGGAAGATCTGAGCGTGAGATCGACAGGCAGATTAGCGTCCACCATTATGCGGTTGCTCTAGCGGTTTGTTGTGGTTAAGAGAGAGCTTAGCCAGAAAGGAAATCTCTTAATTTACCGGTTGATCTACGCTCCAATACTCACCTATGGTCACTAGCTCTGGGTTATAACCGAAAGAGCGATGTCCCAGATACAAACTGAAATGAGCTTTCTCTGATTCCACTGATCTTCTGCATTAACCTGCTGGTGTCAACACAGGATTTTTACGAGGCTTGATTAAATCTTTTCAAGTAAAGAAAAGACCTTATCTTCTTTTGCTTCTCCAGTTTTGCCTTCATATCATACACGTCACAAACTTTTTTTGTGATGTTTTACACGAACATGACAGTTTTTCCCTTTTTCTAAAATACCTCCCCAGAATTCAAAACTCAGTTATTTTCTGTATTCAGACAGGTACAAACGTAAACAATGTCAGACGAAGAGAAATCCTGGACGCTCCTCTCTGTGCTGGGAACTCCCTGTGAGTCATTGTAACAGAATATGAAGCTGGGTGTTGTACCAGTAGGCTGGTCGAGACAGAAAGAACATAGTGCTCCACAAGACATTACAACTCACGTGCAAACACAGCATGTGTGGATCAAATTAGGGGAACAAATGAGCCTAATAAGATACATAAAAAGTTCCCTATCAATCAACTTTGACAAGATTGTACTTTCTTACGCCCTATCTAATCTTTTCTAATGGAGAAATGCATTTTGCCATCTTTTGGAGAATCCCAGAAATTACATTTTCTTTTGGATAGCGACTCTTTTTGACTGCTTCTGTGTGTTGGAACTGGGCGTGCTTCCTTTTGTGTTGTCAGGAACCTTTGTTGAACTGTGATGCAATCAGTTAATGGGATATGTTTGTGTGTGTACTGCTGTAATGATAACATCCGTCTGCGTCGTGACAGGGTGACAAAGCAGCCAGAAGTAGTAGGGATTAAGGCTCGTTATCAATACCTTTCGCCGGGATCTTCATAGAGAAAATTCCTCATTGGCAAAGCAGAGCTTAAGCACTCATCCATTACATAAATTAAAACAAATTCTTGATAAAAAACACATGGAATAAAAAAGTTTCCAAGCAATGCCCTTTTTTTCCCGCAAGCTCTTTGTAGGTAAGAGTTCAGAGCTTGTTTGACCTTTGTGAAAATACCTACAGGTGTTTATCTGGTTGTAGAGCACTTTATCAAGCATTCAGCAGATGCATTCATCACGTGCAGTAACATGGGCCTGTTCCTTAGAAATCTACGCTCAAAAGGGAAGGCAGGGCTGCCTTTGTGTTGCACCTTTCCACCACAAAGGTGGCTTACAGTTGATGGATCTATTTGTAGATGCTTCAGAATTGATGTGGAGAAGGGAGACTTTGGGTGCTGCGTCACAAACCCGAGATTTTTCAAACCGTGGGTTTTCATCTGTACCTGATCCATCACAATTTAAAGAAACACTTTTAATTTTAATCTTAAAATTAATTCTAAATATGTCCTCCATCATGAGAAACAATGCTACAAAATGCCAAAAAACCATAATAATCACTGGAGTGGGTCTTTAAAGTTTGCCTGAAGGAAAAGCTCCTCCGCTGTGATGTGAGGAACTAGAGTGTTTGAGTCTAGTTGCTAAATCACTCCTGCATGAGATGGCCTTGTGTCAGGCATACTTAACAGAGGCTTGACTCCTCTTCTGCAGCTATGATGCTGATGCCTGCATGCTTTTAAGCTGATCAAACATCTTTTTTATCCCTGTATAAAACATGCTGTAAAGAAAGCAGTGTTCAAAGTGAACTCTACCTCATCTGCAACAATGTTACTTTGAAGGAAATTGCTCTACATGTAGTTTTTTCCATGTAAGTGCAAAGCTCGCTTGTTGATTTCCATGTGACTTTCCAGTACAGTGTATCAGCTGAGTATTCCTGCTAAAACTATCAGGCTCCCAGGCTTCCTGAATGCTCATTAAATGTTCATATCTGAGCGGTTCAGTCAATCAGGAGCGACTAAATTCAAATTACGTAATTCAGCCAAACTGTCATACTTTTATTGTATTTTAAGCTGGATCTGCTTCTGTGCTGCCAACTACTGTGGTGTAAATGCAAAAGGAAAAAAAGGACATGAAACAGGATAGCTGCGTGTTTGTGCCAGCGTGCATCAGCTGTAAATAAAAGGTTTTGTCTAAATAGAACACAAAGCTGAAGACTTTTTATCAAACAACGAATGATAGTGAGTACAATATGTCACGTGGATTCACACATGCACAACTTTGTCTAATATGCACAGCCATTATATGAAAAGAATCAAAAGAAAACAGAAATACAAGGAAAACCCAGCAGTGATTGGAAACATTGTTGGCTCTGTTCAAAGGCGTGGTCCATAGCCATTCCTGTCATTTTTTCAAATAGTGTTTTATTAGTCTTTCAGATACAAGTTCACATGGGTCTTTTGCTTTTGTTGTACAGTAAGTCAATAGAAAGGAATATAAAGATAAGGCTCAATGTTTTCACAGCAAACGTCAAAGCAAAAACAAAAGGCTGTTTCTAATTCCTCTACGGGGCATTGAGACAGAGATTTTCTCAGGTTTACAAGAAGAAACACAGAGTGAAAGTAAAAAATAGACATGCTAGTTAAAACAAGCACGCATGAAGAAGCTGCAGAGTGAGGACACTCAGACCTCTTACGTCAGAGGAAATGCATGAACAGCTCACTTCCATGGAAGTGAAGGCAAAGAAGTGAGAGAGATGACACTCTGTGCTCATTGTGTTCTCTTGTGTGTCAGGACACACTGATTTTAAACCCTGATTTACTGGTTTTTTTGAAGTTCCACTGAAAATAAATGGCAAGAAAGGTCACGTTCAGTAAAAGAAATAAAGCAGTGTTATGAAGCTTTCAAATTCTCTTAACCACAGAACTGACAAGCTGTCACGAATGAATGGATTAAATAAAGGTTTGTCACCGAGAGCTTTACATACTGACCTGTCATCCCAGCTGTTTCATGCAGATTTATGAGTTTCTTCTGCTGTTCAGTAAGGTTAGGGACAAACGTCACAAACCTTGGTTTTGAAACTAAAATGTGATCTTTCCAATCCAGATTAGAAACTAGAAAGTTTTGAGTTTGTTCAAAAAAAAAGGTCAAAATCTTCCCAAAAGTATCCCCAGACAGGACATGTGATTTTTGTTTCGCTCACGAGTCAGAAAACAAACAGAAAAACAACACACGTTATGGCTGGTCTCGCTCCAGAGCCAAATTTTGGAATGTAAATGAACAAAACTATTATATTCAGAGTTCAGGTGGTAAAATACATTTTTATGCATCTGTTAAGAGCTTTTTTGAGGTAGTTTTAACTTTTTCAAGTTACTCTTAGAGATGTTTGTTGGTCCAAACTAAGTCCCCTTGGTCCTGAACCTTGCGTTTGGTCTTTATTCTGAGATTTCTGTTTTGAACCAAGGTCGGCAAACAAAGCCACTTAACTAAAGATCTCTTCAGTCATGAAGTTGAGCTCTCACTACAAAAACAGACCCCTTTAGAAATAAGTAAAACATTCTTGAAATGTACTTTAAATTAGTTTTTATTTGATTTATTTGAGATGCAACATTTAATTTTTATGGGGTTCCTCATTTTAGATTTATAGCAAAAAAGAAAAGACAGAAAAGTGGAATTAAAACAAACAAATGAAGAGGAACAAAGAAAATACAAATAATGATACAGATCAATTATTTAATCAACATAAACACACATACTGAGACACACACATAACAGCTCGCACTTTTCCCTCTCATCTCAATACAGTTTTATAGAACATATTCAATCAAAACATAAACCTAAAGGATCCTAAAAAGGAAAAGAGAAAGAAAAAGGGTTGCGTTTAAAAGTGAATTGTAAAAAATGAGATTGTCTTCAAGCTGACGATGAGAGCCAACCTAACTGCTGATACATATTGGAGTGGTGTGTCATGTAGGGGCAGCGGAGGATCAAACAACAAACGTCATTGTAAAAGACATCCAGAGAATGTAGATTGAATGAAGTTGTATCAAAATAGATGATGTCCACATAGTCAAGAGGGAGAGAAGTTGAGAAATTTTTCCTTTTTCTGACATGAAAATTAAAAATTACTAATTGATAAAGTTTAAGACAGTAGTTATGTTTTTTGTGATGGACTGTATTTGTGTTTACAACATAGATCTGATTCAAACCACATATCAAGATATACGAACATCTTGGCTCTTTTAAGCGGAAAGGAATCAGAAAAGTACAAATTTAGATTTGATCCTTCAGTTTTCATTTTCTTTTTCAGGAATAGCATATTGTATGCGCTTGCTTTATTCAGAATGTCTAGAATGCTTGGTTTGGAACAATGGATTATAGTATCATCTGCATAGAGTGGAATATCACATTTTGAGCAGCAATTTGGCAAATCATTAATACATTTGGAAATTACTGAGAGTCCAAGAGAAGTACCATAAGGAATATCGCTATTTATACAGATTAATTTTGACTGGCTGCCCCTTTATGACACACATTGATAGTGATGATGAAGGTAAGAATTGAACCACAAGATACACTGTATTGCCAATAGTATTGGCTCACCTGTCTTGATGAACATATGAACTAAAGTGCCATTCCATTCCTAACCCATAGAGTTCAATATGATGTTGGTCCACCTTTTGCAGTTATTACAGCTTCAACTCTTCTAGGACGGCTGTCCACAAGGTTGAGGAGTGTGTTTATTGAAATTTTGGACCATTCTTCCAAAAGCTCATTGGTGAGGTCACACACTGATGTTGGCAGAGAAGGCCTGACTCTCCACACCAAACTCTGTCATCCATGTCTGTCTGGACCTTGCTTTGTGCACTGGTGCACAGTCATGTTGGAAGAGGAAGGGGCCCCAAACTGCTCCTACAATGTTGGGAACATGGAATTGTCCAAAACGTTTGGGTATCCTGAAGCATTCAATGTTCTTTTCAATGGAACTAAGGGGCCAAACCCAAGTCCTGAAAAACAACCCCACACCATATATTCCTCCTCCACCAAATTCCCCACTTGGCACAATGCAGTCTGAAATGCACCGTTCTCCTGGCAACCTCCAAACCGAGACTCGTCCATCACATTGTCAGATGGAAAAGCGTGATTCATCTCTCCAGAGAAGGCATCTCTACTGCTCTAGAGTCCAGTGGCGGCGGTCTTTACACCACTGCATCCGACACTTTGCATTGCACTTGCTGATGTGTGGCTTGGAGACAGCTGCACAGCTATAGAAACCCATTCCAAGAAGCTCTCTGCGTACTGTACCCAGGCCAATCTGAAGGTCACATGAAGTTTAGAAACTGACTGTAAAAGTCAGTGATCTTTTTGCACTTCAACATCCGCTGACCCCTCTCCGTCAGTTTACGTGGCTTACCAGTTTGTGGCTGAGTTGCTGTTTTTCACAAACTGTTTTGTTTTGTTACGATTGAGCAGACAGTGGACTGTGGAATATTTAGGAGCAAGGAAATTTCATGACTGGATTGGTTCACAGGTGGCATCCAATGACAGTTCCACTCTGGAATTCATTGAGAGCGGCCCATTCTTTCACAAGTGTTTGTGAAAACAGTCTGCATGCCTGGGTGCTTGTTTTACACACACCTGTTGCCAGGCCAAGTGATTCGGACATCTGATTGTGATCATTTGGATGGGTGAGCAAATTCTTTTGGTATTATAGTGTAGATGGAGCGGAAAGACCGATTGCTAACTATTTATCTAAAGGCAAGAAACCCCAAAAATCTGTCAATGGGGGTTAGAAAAATGGTCGGAATTGTTCATTTTAGAAATAAATTCTAGTCACTTAGACATGTTTTCTCAAAACTAAGATTGGTTTCTGTTGAATAACTTCAATTGCAAAATAAATAATTAACAATAAATAACTTCAAAGGATTATTTTTTTCTTGCAAAATAGAATAGAAAAAGAAAAAAATACAATTTCTTGTAAAATAAGGGTCCTTTCACTTTCTTACAATTCAGATTTTGCAGTTCTTTTAGTCTTCCTGTGCATAAAGATGAGCCTATGCATTTTTCTTAAATGGCTTTCTTGCAGCCAATTGCACACAAAGCACAGTATTGTTTGACTGCAGAAGTTGATGGGAAGAATAGTGGAAAGTCATCCTGAAAGCTTTTCTGGAAAAGCAATCATGACTAAGCTTTTTGGATCGTCATAAACAGCAACTGATAAAAAAATGGTTACAAATTAATTTTGTACAACAAATGATAGCAGCTCAAAAATTACATTTTGCTCTTCCCACATATGAGATAGTTTTTGAGAGTGTAGTTCTGGGAGGTTGACTCACGGGTCAGTCTGGACAAGGTCAAATACCTTGTAAGTTGGTTGAGACATGTTTAATGAATGCAGATTTGGAAAAACTGCAAACTTTCCACAGAATATCGTTCTTTCTATTTCAATTCAGTGTCTTATCAAGTCGCACTACCAGTAAACACTTCTTTGTGTGGGATCTTACCCAATATCCCAGCAATTCCAAAGATTTCTGGTTTAGAAATACTTTCTTTAGAAAATATGCCAGCCTTCTTATCCGTCTGCTTTTCTTTTCTTTTTCTTGAAAAGACTTCTGGTTTGTTTTGCAAGTTTGCAGGATTTTTTTGTGTTAAAATAAAAACTGTAAAATGTAATAAACTGCGGCTACAATAGAATAGGGCTTAACTGCTGGGCTGAGCTACATTTCTGGTTGGGCTTTTGCTTAATTAGCAGGATTTTAGAATAAAGTTAAAGGAGAAGAACAATCCAATCAAAACAGGAAAAGGTCGGGTTTGGAAATCCGATCTTTCCTCTTTCCGATACCTGAATTCATGTTCCTCTGTGAGAGTGGTTTCTGAAAAGTATTTTGTAAAAAACATTCGAGATTTTTCATAAAACAAAGTCAATATCATATTGTAATCTAATCATAATCTCGTATACCCCATGGCATTTGATTGCAGAACATGCTGACATCAGACAAACCAATGTTTCCTTTGGAGGCGACGACAATCCCAAAGCTTAATGGACAGTTCCATGTGCATTACAGTCAGTCAGTGCTTCACAAGCCACACCGGAACCTGTTCCACAGCCTGAAAAACATCTAAATTCATCATCTGTCCATTTTGAAATGATTCTGATATGTTAACAGAGAGGACATTAGAGCTGGGTTGCTCTGAGAGAGGTAATTATTTAATTTGATACAGTTCAGTTAAATAACATAAAAAATCAGTTATTTTTGGAAATGGTCCTTGTAGCATTCTAAGAAATCCAAACAACCTCAATGGGCTTCTTTCTGTGCCATTCCTTTGTCACAGGGACAAATTCAAGTGCCTTCTCCAAGTAAGCAAAATACATGTGAACTGAAGGTACAAACTTCCAGGTCCTCTCAAGCACAAAAATAAAGTCAAATCAGCTAAGCTATCTACCTGTGTACTCCAGGTCGGGACAATTCCTATTTAAAAATGTCAGAACTAAAATAAAACGAACATCCCACATCATGCAAACAGTGGCCTATTTAAAATTGTGACCTTGTTTTAATAACTGGAACTGGAAAGACTGAGAACATAACTCTTCAATCTCCTTTAAAGTCCAAAGTTGGTCAGTATTTGATATAGTTGCCTTCAAAAATACGGAACTTCATTCAGACACTTGGACTATAACAGTCTCACACAATGCTGTGGAATTTTCCTTCATTCTTTGTTATGTAACTGGTGGAGTTGAGTCAGGTTTATGGACACACTTGCTTGCACACCCTCTTTTCAGTTTTGTGAAAGTTCCAGTCGACTGAGGTCAGGTTTTCTGATGACCAATCCTATAACTTCTCAGTGGAGATGTCTCATCCAAACTTGAATTTTCTAAGACCTTTTAGCAAACAAACAAATGAAATAGTTTGTTTCCTCCAGATCCTGTCTGGGTGTTTCCACTGAGTTTTCATTAAATATGTTTTTGTGGTTAGTTTTTTGGTTTCCACAAAAAAAAAAACATGTTTCCTATTAGGTGTTTAGATATCAGTTTAATAACTGACTTGATTAGAATTTGAGAAAGATTATTGCAGGAAATATTTTCAAAAACAGGTGTTATTACATGTTAGTGCACAAATGTTTAAAGACCCACGCTGATGAAAATCGTGTTTTTGGTGTTTATAACATGTTCTTGAGCCATTTTTCTGATAATGGAAGACGTATATATATATATATATATATAAAAACATCTTAAAATTGCATTTCTGAGTATTTATGCATTTAAATCATTACAAATCAAGAGCTGACAAAAATATGCAAATGGATGGGCCAAAAGCTCCCTGCTCCACTCCATTCTGATGCATCTACTTTTAGACGACCAAATCCACATACAGCTTAGTTTTCCTCATTCGAGCTGTTACGTGGCTCAAAACTGTACAGCTAAATAGTTCCAATATTGCTCACCGTTTCTGTTGCACCAGTGATGTTAGGTTGGAATTGTGAGGACCACGCCCAGATTACAGAGTTGACATAGATAACTCTGTAACCCCTGAACTACTGGGCGGCTGGCTGCCGATGGTACTTGATGTAGACGGCCGCCGTCCAGAGACATCTACACATGGTCCAATCAGAGCTGCTGCTGGGCCGGCGATTGCGGTTGCCACCGACCTGTAGTTGCATGGCTGTCGCCCAATTTCGTTATGGAGTCATCCCTGCCTGTCACTGGACTGCCACAGTGCGACCTTGAAAAGTGCCCGAGTGGCCACTGACCGATGGCAACTGTTAGAGAAAATTTCTAAAATGTAAACTATTTAATTAAAATCTCTGCGGCGTGTTTAAATGCGACTGCCACCTCCCCATTACTAAAAATGCCGCCTGCCAAATTTGCTGAAAAACAGTTTTTGCTAAAAAAACTGCGTATTTTTCAATAAAAGACCACTGTGGATGCTTTTAAAATGTATTAAAAGACAATTGGAGTGAGACGTTAAAAAGTAAATGTGTCTTTATGAAAACTGTGTGCAAACCTCTCTTTAAAAATATACAAAGTACCAGTTTGAATGTGAACTATTCTGAATTCCATTATCAATGCTTTGCAGGAGCTCCTCGCCGTTAATGGGTAACCAATTATTCAACACAGCCAGAGGAAAGTCTTAATAGTGAGATAGCTCATAAAAATGTTGACTGTAAGACTGTTCCTGCAATTTGACTCAACACTGGTGACTGTAAGATGCAGTTCATCACCGTTCCCAACATCTACACACACTCATATCCTGCCTTAATACTTTTTTGTCTAAAACATAAAAAAATGAAATGAATGAAATCCTTCCTCGAGCTGTCTGTGGATCCATAAAGTGGTTGTGGTCATGAAACTTTAGCTAACGATAAAGACAACCCCAATGTACAGCACACGCTTGCAAAATAGCTTTGACCAGAAATGTACAGTTGCCCAATTTACATAGAAGGAAGTGCCAAAATTGTTCCGCAGATAAAGCATGAAACAGAGGCTGAGTGACACTGAGATGTGCAGCTGCACGAGAGACAGCTGTGGTCTATTTATTCACAGGAGAGCATGAGCGATCACCTGCTGTGAGTTCATGGCCACAACTGAGAGCTTTTTTTTTCTCGCACAAAGTGGATCCTTTTTCCAGTTGATGTTGTGACACCAGGCCAAAATATGCAGCAAGAGTCAACAATGAATCTGCCCTTTAACTGGAAATGGACAGTCGTGTTTTGATGAGCCATGTGAGCGTGCTCCAACCTGACGAAATTCAGTAATTCCTGCAGAACGGAGGTTTTGCCACTCCTTGTGAAGTCAGTTTTCACAATGTTGACGTAAAATACACGAGCTTTAAAATGATGCTGCAAGCCAAAAAAAAAAAAATAAACCTAAACTAAAAGGCAGTGAAGTGTAATCTGAATCGCTTTTAAATGTTTGTCATGGGCCACAAAAAACACAAAAGCCATGTCTGGAACTAGATTAAGCTTAAGAGGTTAGATCAGAGACATGACAGGTAAATGCAGCCATTAGAGCGGCGTGCATCATGAATGGAACAACTGTCTTGTGAATGAGGTTGAAGAATAAAAAAGACCTCCAAAGATAGAAGAATGGGAGGAGCCAGAAGGAGGGGGGAGGAGACAGCAGTTGCTGTCTTAGTAACAATTCAAGGAATTGATTTCAACCTCTGAGAAGTGTGACTCATCCTGTGGTGTGTCAGGAAACCCTTCAGATCTTTGTCACAACCTGCGTGACTTGAACAAATACAGGCTCTTTTTTTTTTGTGAAATTTTCACACCTCTTCCCTTTTTTTCAAAGAATTCTCAAAACCCTCACATACCTATCAGTGGGCATGGCCGCCCCCTCTTTTCTGCCTACCCCCTCACACACGAGCAGTTCTCCACCAAAGTAGTTTTGTTTTACTTTGAAAGTCCACCTGTAGGATTATGACACCTTAGTGATCTTAAGGCGGGAACAAAGTAGAGAAAACGAAAAGCTGTTTCAAAAAAATCATACTCACTTCCTCTAACTAAGATTAACTGAAGATGAACTTTATAAATACTTTTTAAAGGTTATTTTGTTATTATTATTTTTAGCTTTGTAATAAAAAGTGTTTTCTTTATGAGTCCATGAGTCCTAGCTTAAAGTTGTTGCTTTTCTTGGTTTTTCCTTGGTAAACAGACTTCTTTAAAATGTGGCTATTTCAAATAAACAGTTATGGGGAAATGTGCTTCTCTCTGTCTCTGGTGTGAGAACAGAGAACTCTCTTTTCTTTTTTTTTTCCACTCACAATGCTGATAGGAAGTGATAACTTGAAGACTGATGACTGTTTAGGAGAGTTGAGACCCCCAGTCTCTGAGCTGTGGTTACTATACCGACACCCCCCCAACTACCACCACCAGTCTCAGAGCCCCAGCAAACTGCTGTCAGATAAAAGAGTTTCCTCTAAGCTCTGTCTTTCTTTTACCACAGCGCGTCATGTTTTCTCAGATAAGGATGAGTGAAGAGTCAAATTGCTTTATTCCATCGTTGCGTTTTGTGGTGGGTTTTCTTGCTTTTTTGAAATAAAGTTACAGTAATTTTGTGAAGACTTTTTTTGTAGAATCTACCCATGAAGACAACTTGACTAATTTGGGATTTTTGTTATTTAACAAATCTTTCCAGGCTGACTAAAAGACAAGATGGATAAAAATAAAGCCAAATGTTCTGACATGTACTGAGAACCTCTACTTGATTCCTCCCATTTAATTACTTTCAGTTATTGGTTTTCTACGTCAGAGGTGGTGATTCTGTCAAGCATAGATCATTAAGTTCACACGAATCCTCTATGGTGATAGCATCACTGAGCTGAGTATGAAGATTGTTCTAAAAAAATAAAAGACTGCGAATGTAACGAGAGAAGCTCTCCCTCGTCTTCGTGTGGTGCGTTTGCGGTTGAGAGCGCAGATAAGGAACAAAGGAAGCAGCACAAGAGATTCAGTAAGATGAACTCACGAACGGCAAACTGTAGGAAGTGAGCGCAAAAAGTTTGAGGTTTTAGACTTCAAAGACGACAAAATCATATATTTATGCTAATCTGAGTCAGGTGAGCTGTGTGAAAGAGGCCCTCCTCTTGTTTCCAGGAAGAACGGGTTGTAAAAACTCTGTTGTTATCTCTGCGCCTCAGATAAGCATAAAAAAAAGGTTTCCCATAAACTGAAGATTTCCAGCATTACAAACCAGCTAACCCTTGAGAAAATAAATTAGTGAGGTGGAAAAAAAGACACACAAAAAAGATGGGAAAAGAATAATCCAAAGTGAGTCTTTCTGTTTCATAATCTTCAAGATGTAGTCATTCATGATGAGGCCTTCCTGGAAAAATTAAATCTTTGGCCTTATTTGAAAGCCAAATTACTCCACTTCCATTCAAATGAGCTTTTATTCCAGTAATTCAGAAACAACATGAGGAAAGTTTCCTTTACAGAGGACCAAATAGCATATTAGGACTATTCTGTCTTTATTTTGTTTTTTAAACCTTTAATGTGCATTTGGGGGAAAGATTCTGTGTAGTTTATTTCACGCTGGGGTGGCCGTGGTGCAGCGGTATGGGTGGTTGGAAGTTTACAGATTCGATTCCCATCTTGTCCACCCATGTGTCAAAGTGTCCTCTGAAGCCCGCACCATTCTGGTGGAAAGTTGGCCCCAGTGTTTGGCAGAGCAGCCGCCATCAGCGTGAGAATGTATGGGTGAATGGGACTGTAACTGTCCAGCACTATGGGCCTTTGAGAAAGGTTGAAAAGAGCTATGCAAGTATTCATCATTTACTTCCCCTTCTCGAGTTGATGAAACTTTTTTTGTCTACGATTGTTCAGATACAAAACGTATGATGCCAGCAGTAGGAGCTGGTCCTGCCATGGTAACATGTGATGAACCAAATGTCTTAGCCCTCATGCCAACCAGCAGACATTACACAGCCCTGTTTGGAACAATGATACGTCTAAAACCATACACGCTGTGTCTTCCTGCTAATTTGTCCACCCATTAAAAGAAAAACATTAGAAACAATTGTTTACATTCACCTTAATTTGCACTTCTAACCACATTGGGCGCACTGTACACTGATTAATTGTGAGATAGGAATATCAATCGCTCCAGAAAAAGGACTGAGCCACATCATCCACGCCAAAGTTGAACCTGTCAACCATTGATCCACTCCTTGTTAGGAAAATGGACCAATCGTCTCTGTAAAAAAGTCCTTTTCTGACAAAATGTTTTAGCTCACTGTACAGCTTGTTCAATAGGAATCAGATTAGAATATTAAAAATCTATTTATTGTCACTGTTGCGCAACGAAGATTGTGATATTAAAGAATATATAAGGTCAGTATTTAGTATCGGGTCGCATCCCACTGTTGTTTTAGCTGTTTGTGTTTTGACAGTTGAGCTTTAATGTCTTTAGAAGTTCTACTGGGCTCTTCGATTAACATTTTTATTATCAGTTGTTTAATGTTGATATCAATTTTTCTCTTGTAGCAAATCTCTGGTCGTGTGGACCTTAAACGTAAGAAAAATGTATGCAGCTGCAGTCTCATGAAGATCAAGCCGCTTAGACTACCTTTAACATGCTTGTTTGTTGCTAATCTTCTGAGATTTCCATGTGGTCCATGTTCAAAGTGGTACATCACCTTAGCATGCAGCACATTGACAAAAAAAAAATCATCCTTTACTGATTTATAGCTAGTTCAAAGACCCAGTCAATCATCTTTTGATCAGATTTTTTTTCCCCATCTACTCCTGAGTCACAACTATTTTAATAAAGAAATATTCAGAAATTCAATGTTTTGTTTGAATTCTTTTTACATATGTCTTCCATCATGAAAAGATGCCACAAGAACGGGTTAAAAACACCAGAAACACGATTTTCACTGGAGTGGGTCTTTAAATACTCGTCTGATGCTGATTAGAAGATACTTCTTAGTTTCATTTCTCTATAATCAAATATTTTTAAAACATTTCTCAGAGTACAACCATTTTGTCCAGCCCTGTTTCATTATTTGGATTTTTTTTTCTGAAAATTCCACTGGACAACCCTGTAAAACCAATTTTGGATTCCAGCAAATTTCTGCTGGTTGCTAGTTTTGTCTTTTTAAAAATTGTTTCAGTTCAGTTGTGGTTTCTTTTAGTAACAAAAGGAACCAACACTAATATCCAAATGTTGCAGTTCATTTAGTTTTGAATCAACACATCTTCAAATATCTTTGGCTTTTAAAGAATATTTGATGATATAAGTTCACCAAAACCAGCTAAAGAAACAGGCCAGTTGGTAAAGAAAATATATTCAGCCAAAGACAGACACTAAGCACATTAATAGTCAACACAAAAGAATGGCTTGAAGTGGAAGTGAAGCAACAACTTCCTCTGCATGACTGTTTTATTAGTCAGAAAAAAGCCCATCTGAAGGTTGAGTGTTTTCCCACTTTTCGTCCATATGGACACAAGCCAGTTTTCTCTCTGCTCAACATTTAAGAAATTGTTCTTAATGTCAGAATTACAAGTGAAGGGAAATGTATTTATATTAACTGAACAGGAGAAAATAAGGAGATTCAAACAGTGGAGAACAGGTTAACCCTTAGTAGTCTCAGAACTCACTGTTTAGTTTTTCTAATTACAGTGATAGACGGACACGTGACGCCAGCCCCCACATTAGTATAGTTTTTATGCAAGAACATAAAGGTTTCAAAAAGTTTTTAGCTTTGAAACTTTTGTCTTAAAACAAACACACAAGTTTGAATACATAGTTATGATATCCATTTGAGTAATTGTTTATTGGAAGTTCAACTGTTTTCTTTTTAGACCTTTTTCACATTATTTTGTCTTTGCTTTATTTTAGATTGATACATTATATGTTCTCTACGCATGCCATCCTTTGCTATAAAACAAAAAAAAAAATAGTTTGATCTCTTTTTTTTGTAAACATTTTTTAAATTTGCCGTTTTTTGGACAGTTTCAGGTTCATTGTGGCATGTTGGTGTAATTGAAAAAAAAGTAACACAAAAAAACGGTTTCAAAGATAAATTATCAGAGCAGATTAATAAAACCATTTAAAAAGGCAGGACAAAGGTTAGTCAGCAAATGCTACTTAGTGAGTCTCACTGTAATGCATGATCCGAGTGCCTCACAGACATGAATGAACACAGTTTCCATGGTGAGCAGGTGACACAGCATATGTGGCATGTAAATAGGTTCAATGGTCAGGCTGAGAGGGTTTGGAGACCGCAGCTCCTGAACCCGACTGAGTTGGATCAGCTGTGACGTCAGCCGAGGCTCAGAACTCAGTCATCTAAAACCAAAGAGACCCTTTAATATTTACAGCTAGGTAAACATTAAAAGACTGACCATGTGTGTTTAAATTCGAGCCAAACTGCTTTCAACATCAGAGATGTGACTCATCCTTTCACAAAAATGAGCTGTCGAGTTTTTAAGTTACAGGAGCCCCTGGGTGGGTGAGGGAGCGGTACAGGTGAATGCACTGTGAAGCAGTAAGTCAAATCCTGACACTTCCATATGAACTCCATTGTAGATCAGGATCATACAAAGAAATTACTCAGTTCACCATGAATTTGTCTATTCTAAAGCAAGGGAAAAATAGACTCAGTGAAAACCAGTTTTAAAACATGAGGCACAGTTGAGACACAGCTTTTATAATTATTTTTCTCTGGAGCATTGTTAGATTCAACTTTATTTAAAGTTTACTTTTGTGTAACCTTTGCAAAAAAAGAGTAATTTCAGATACTATTAACTTTAGCAAAAACACCATTGTTTTGTGTTCTTTGTTGACTATATGTTGTTTTCTAGCTATATTTTTCTTGAAAATTACAGCTTTTCTCCATTGTCTTGGTTCTTTGATTTTTTTTGGTTGTGTGTGTTCTTAAAAACAACAACACAAAAACCTGATAAGAATAACAACGATCTGTTAAACAAGTGCGCAAAGATTGTTTTGAATGAACAATTCACAATGAACAGACTCCATTTATCGTGCTTGGTGGTCACTGAAAGAAACCCAAGCCCATGTGGTATGAGGTAATGCTGTAGTGTCTGCACTCAGCTGCACGAGTGGATCAAATATCGGTGAGGAGGTCAGGGAGAGACACTTTCATTTTTAATCAACTCACACATCCTCTCTGTCTCTTTCTTTCTCTCTGTCACGTTCACAGAATATTCTTTTATCCTTCTTAAAGGCTTTGAAGTTAAAAAAAATCTCAAATTTAATTGTTCAGCATCGGTCAGCCACATAAAAGAACATTTTCTCGACGTTTGTTCTCCTAAAATCTGTGAAAGGGACTGTCAAGCATCGCTGTCTGCCTTGTACTCTTTAATGGCAAATTCCGGAGATGTTAATGCAGCTTGGATTGGTTAATACTACATGGGTGCTTTAAAGCAGCACACGCTGTGCAAATGAAATTCAATTGGAGACCTTTAACATGTGGGGAACCTTTACAGCATAAAAAAATAATCAGGCAATTTAGAAGCATACCAGCAGGGAGAAACTCTGTCAAGAAGATGTATTTAATCACCAGCACTTATGGGAATAAATGGTGTCATTCGTGAGCACATTTTGAGCTTGCAGGATTTTGCTACTGACTTCATGTAAACTCTGTGTTTGGTTCGGCAAATTACTAGATTTGGAAGTGACTAAAAAGCTATTAAATTTAAAAATATATTTTAAAATTTCCTTTGGAGATGGATGCACACTGACGTAGTCTCAGTTCAGTTCAAAAATAGGATGATTTGAATAAGTTTGTCCATTAATAAACCGGGAAACAGACACAGGAGTAAAATGCAAATAGGTTACAGAGCAGCAATTAAAATATAACTGTATGACTGACAAGGAAGCAAAAGAGAGAACTTTTACCACATTACTGGGAAAGGAAAGAAGGAAATGTAAAGGTCTTTGCATTGGCCATGCGGTTTCTCTATTCACCAGAATTGACATTACAATGAGGATGTATCTTATGCTAACAAAACTGAGTGTGCATTTGCTTCTCTAATCCTGTAAAGTTTCATTGTGCTGAATTCAAATAATTAACTGTTTTTTGGGTTCCCGCATTAGAAGCATTAGATATCAACTTTAAAGTAACATTCCCCTTAAAATTCAGTCTTAATTTCAAAAACAAGAAATGACAAGTTTACAAAAACACAATTGGCTTTGCAACAATGGGTTCTTGTGATTTCAACTCATCAACTCAGTTTTTTACCACTTGGTAGAGATTAAGCGACTTGCCAAGAAAACAAAAAGAAACTATAAGCTGTTGCCAAAGGAGCATTTTTGTAGGACTTGTGCCTGCAGCTTAGTTTAGGCTGGCATGTTATCCTGGAAAGTCACATTTACATGAAAATGATCCGTCCAGCTGGGATGCTGGGAACTTTAAAGCTTATCTAATGGAAAAGTAGAAGTAGTTTATTTTTGTTGCAATCCATTGGAAAGACATTGATCAGGATCTTCCCTGTTAAGTGACTTTTGAATTAAAATGTAAGCCGAAGGATTTTGTGGTCTGATTTCATCAGACCATTTTCATCATTTGGAGCCAGACGACAGTCCAAGCCGGTATGAGTCAACGTTTCTATTGCAACTACTATCGTGAATCATGAGTATGCTTGTGCAAAGTCTACATCCCTTCCACTGAAAGCGGGATTGGGAGAATCTGTCAATTGAATGTTTAAGGTGGGGGCCACATGCTTTTAATGAGGCATCTGATTGGTCAGTTTGTAATTTGATTAACTTCCGATAAAGAAATAATATCATTTGAAAAAATTAGGATTAACAAGAGGATGTTAAGAACAAGGTATCAAATTAAAAATGGTTATTTTAACAAGTAGAATCATAGCTGTTTATTTCTTAATAAAAGTCTATGAGATTTTGGCTTCTTGGAGACAGCAGGTACTTCCTAGTTGGAATGCGAGGGGGGAGGCGTCACTCAGTCCAGTTCTCTATATACAGTCAATGGTTGCCACAGTGAATAAAAAAATAATTTAATTTAGATAAACATGACCAGAAACACTTTTGAGTGTCTGTATTTGAACCCATTTCAGAGAACTATCACTGAATTGTCTAAAATGTCTACACCTCTGATCCAGTGAGCATGTTGACATGAATAAACACAGTCAGTTGCATGGCTAAGATTTGGTTTCTTTGCTGCAAACCAGCAGTTGCCTCTGTTGAGAAGAAATGTCATACAGTTAGGCATTTCAGACAAAGTATAAAGATACCAAAATAAAAGTTTGCAAAGTATGCCGTTAAAAAAGTGTTCTACTAGTGTTGTCCTCGAGTCAGAGAAATTTACTGTCTGCTTGCATGGCGGTTTAATGTCTCAGATGGACTGCTTTTGTAATGTCTTAAAGTAGTGCAGGGCTGGCACATGGGAAATCAGAGGTGGATTCCTACCGGGGCCCGGTCAGCTAGCTTCAGTGTGGTTCCCTCCACGCTACTGCCTAACAACGTAGCCACAGACGGACCCGATTCCGGGTCACCCCTGTGCCGGTCCCCAGATCGCATAAAATGCAGAGTTACGTCCGGAAGGAAATCTGGCATAAAAACATTCTCACAAGTGTGTGGAATGGTGAAACTTGATTTGCTGTGTTGACCTCTGATAGGGAATGTCGAAAGGTGCACAACAACAACTTTGAATTGTCAGAAATAAAGAGACGTACAAGTAATGTTAGGAGCTGATACCTGATTCTGTGAGGAATTAGACTCAAGGTTTTTTACTATAATATGTGAAGCTGTAAAAGCTGGAAACTCTCTTGTAGTAGAATCTAGATTTATTACTGTTGGGATTTTTTTATTGTTTATTATTTTTTATCCACATTAGCTTGACAGGCACATTTCTACTATGAAAAGATGAGTTGGAACAGTTTTTTATAGAAATGTCATCTGTCCTCTGGTCAGTAACGTATCAGTTATCAGGTAAATAACAAATCTGAGAATACGAAGTAGACGGATGGGTTGATTAAAAACAAAAAAACAAAACAGAATTTTCTGTTTTTATGATCTCACCATTAACGTGATGAAATAGATGTTCTGTGGTGTTCTTTGAAGACTAAATCTACTCAAGACTGAAACAGAAATCCTTTTCTGTCTCATGTGATTGTACTGCAAAAATGTTTCTGCCTCAGAAAACTTCCTCATTGGGAATTTCTTGTGAACCAAGGTGCCTGCTTTTAGTGACGAATTAATGAGGAATTTTGTCAGTTAAAACAATTTATGTGATCGATTGGACAACTTCCTCTTTCGTAATAACCAGGTTTGATGTTTCACAGAAACTGTCAGTGTCATTATCAGACAAAAGGTGGCAGACATATTCATTAACTTTTTTTTTTACTTTTTTACTAACTTTAATAATCAGTGTGTGACTGAACATATCTGTGATGCCTCACTTTGAAATGTGTGTCAGTAGGATGGGCTAAGACTGAAATGGGTAGACACAAGATGATACATTGTCTTATTCGTCACATAAAAAACATTTTCAACATTGGAAGGTGGATGAGCAATAATGAAAACAGTAGGGATTTATTTTTGTGAGGTTTTTTTTGAGAAATATAAATGCTTCTAACATTTAGAAAATCTGAACTAAACTTCATGAGCTGGCATCTGACTCAAAACTCTACGGCTGAACAAAGGGATGATGGAAAATAGGCAAAGGGTTACTTTGCCAACTGTCCTGAACACAATGGAGAGATGAATTTCTAATGAATTCCTGCCGCTCTGCAGAAACTATGTTCCAGTAAACGAAACAGGATTTGTTTGCTTTTGGCTAAAAACGGCACAACCATACTTAGAAGACCACTGGGAATGCTTTCACAGTAGATCAAAAAGATAATTGGAGTGCGCCTTTAATCAAGCCTCTGTGGGGGTTAGGGGAGTTGGCAGAACCCCATCAATGAGCTCATGTTGGCCCGTCCCGTCTTGTCTTGACTTTTGTTTCATCTCTTAAAGGCGTTCAGTTTGACAATATTTAAATAGTTTTGACCCCTTTGTTGATTCAAGATTACTTTATGTTCTGCCAGACTGAAGAACTAAAGCATTCCCGGTTATCCATCCCCTTTGTCTTATTTGTTGTGACATGGGAGTAAGATCTACGGGAATCAGCACATACTGCTTATCAAGCCCAGCAAACATAGCAGAGGGCAGATGTTGGCTGAGTAATTGGATGCAATGCCTAGGAAACACGGTATTGTTTATATTTAACACTTTATGACTCAGAGCCCCTTGAAGAAGGAGGATACTGTTCACCTCACACACAGTAAAAGGAAAAAATTGTGACTCCTGTCCTGCCGGCACATTGAGGGATCAGACACAGACGCAAAGAGACATTACTGAAAAGTAACAAAGTATTATTCTACTAAAGTCATTCAAATTCAACAGATCAAGTTTTCTGTTTACAATGTGTCTGCACAGAGACCGCAGTTATGACCTCCAGCAAACCCAGGTTTTAAAGTAAACTGTGGAAAAATTGGGTCACCTTTAAAAAAAAAAAAAGACCACATTTCAATGAACAGTTCAGATAATGTTCATGATCTTCATTGCACGGATGGGTTACTGACCTTTTATGTGTGAAAATGTGAGGACATTTTCATTGATAAGATAAGAAGTGTTTGCATTTATTTCCCTGGAGGGAAACTCTCTTGCAGAGAAGGCACATGACCTCATTGTAATGGAATAGACTACCAGGAAGCAATGCCAAACACAAACTCAGCTTGGCCTGACTGGAAGCACTGTGCTATTTGTATTTCCTCATATGACCTGCATGTCACCTCAGTGGCATAATTTAGTGATCAGTGAGATGACAGTAACACACAGGTAATACAACTCCAGTCCAGAAAATGTTCTGTCGGGAAGGGAGACGAAAAAACAAAACAAAAACACACTGACAATGTCTGCAATGACAGCGTCACTGCAGACAAGATGAAGCCATGGTGGAGATCTCATTCATCTAGTGTTCTTTTTTTTAATTGTTTGCTTGAATTTTGCCATTTTCCAGCATTTGCCACAACTGACATAAAAATTTAAAAAAGTATTTTAAACTGCTGATTTTATTGTGCAAAAGCAATAAGGGGGAAGTGCTGAGACTTTAAAGAGCAACGATTTCCAGTTAGACTACGAAATGCATGAAAAAAAAAAATCAATAGGACTGCTGCGAAGCAAAGACATGTTCACAGGAAAATATGAGTAGGTATTAACATCTAACAATGCTTCCCAAAACTTACTTTGTCTAAGTGATCAGAGGGGGAAAAATAACTGCTAAGTCTTGGAGTCCCATTTTTTTATTCTATTGTAAGGCTTCTTTGCCATCTATATTACACTAATAAAACTTGCCCTTTTGCAGATGTATATTTTATGGCGCACAAAATAATTCCAAATGAATGTAATTACACCTTAACGCATTTTTATGAATGAAAAAGTGCATTGCATTAATAAAACCAAAACCTTTGTGTTTATCCCAAAATTAAATGTTACTGTCACATCCCTGAAATGCAGCATCAAAATTATTGCAGTTTGTGTCACAGCCAGTGGTTGTTCTTAATGAAGGACTGTTTTCAACCATTGACTCAAGTTAAGATGCTGGGAAACTGAAGAAAGACTGACACCTGGTGGTCATTCGTGGGCCTCCTCAGATCAATCACAGCTGCGGCTGGAGCTCTGCTGCAGACATTAGCATTCACCTGGATGAACTATTGCTTGTCGACAGTTTCTGCATTCATAATGAGTTTGTGATAAGGCTTAAGGAGGTCTTTGCTTATTAAAAAATGGTTGTGTGAGTTATTTTTTTCACGTGTAAATTAGTTTTGTGCCCTCTCCATGGTTACTACCTACCAGGAATGGGAGATGTGCTTTGTTTGACATGAGAAAGTCATTTTAACTGCTATTGACATGGACATGATCAATTTGGTCAGACCTTCATGGATCCAGTAGAATGAATCTAAAAGTAAATCAGATTAAATAAAAACAGATTAATGGAATGACAAAAAAAAAAGCATAAAAATCCACTTTTAGGAGAAATCAGTGCCATCATTTATTTTCTGTTACATGTTATGTTTACAAATCGTCATGAAACATATGAATGACATTTTTGCCTACAGAACAGGCATGAAGATAAAGACTGGTGTGGAATTCTACCAGTTTATGGTAGAGTATGTAGAAGTCAGAAAGAGATTATTTTTTGTCTCTCTCTTGGGAGCAGGTGGAAGGTAAAACAATGTGTGACTGGAAGATTCAATTTCATCTGTTCCTCAGGAGGTAGAGCTTGCAAGATCAGTTGTTTTAAGTCCTGGAATTCCAAGCTATTGGTTTAAATGTGCTTGTGGAAGGCACTAAGTCTTTTTTACATGCTAGAAACAAAGGTTTTTTTTAATAGAAGGGCATTTTGTTCATCACTTTCTATCACTCTGTGTTTAAAAAACTACTTTCACCAGCTGAAGAAAGTAGATGAGTCTTGAATCATTGAACTGGATTAAACCCTGAACCATTGATGTACTGAAATGACATCTTATGGCATAGAAAAAAAGAAAAAGACATCAAACAAAATTGTGTTGTTTAGCTTGGATCCCCCCCACGTGTACTTGTCATAACTGATTCTACAAGTTGTCCCACATAAAAAGATCAGAGAGAACTGTAATGTTCATCATAGATCACATTGTTTGATTTTTAAATTATGTATGTTTCATGGTGCAGAAAAAAATGATTGCGCTCCAAAAAACAAGCAGTAAATCTGTCCCTCACAGACTTGTTTCGTCTTCTATCCTCCACTTGTTATCTGGATTAATGGCAGAACTGGTTATCTGTGTAAAAGATGCCTGTCTACACCATGACCAAGACCAAACAGCTGTCAAAGGACACCAGGAAAAAATTTGTTGACCTGAACAAGACTGGGATGAACCAATCTTCAATAAGAAACCAGATCGGTGAGAAGAGATCAACAGAAAAATGGAAGAAACACAAGATCACTGACGATCTCCTACCACCAGAGGCCCCACGGAGAATGTTACCTGGTGGGGAACAAGTGATCATGAGAATAGTGAGAAACCAGGCCAGAATTACGCAGAAGAACTGGTCAATGACCTGAAGAGAGCTGGGACCACAGTAACAAAGGTTACTATAGTAGCATTACGTCGTCATGGATTCAAATCCTATGATGCTGGACAGGTCCTCCTGCTTAAGCCAGTACATGTCCGGAATCGTCTAAAGTATCCCAGAGACCATCTGGATGATCCAGAGGAGGATTGGGAGAAGGTCATGTGGTCAGATGAAAGAAGGATTGAAATTCTTTGGAATATTCACCACTTGCCCTGCGTCCCAAAATCACTATACGCACTGTGGAGCATGGAATTGGAAATATTATGCTTTGGGGCTACTTTCCTCCAGACAGCTGATCCATTTTAAGGAAAGAATGATAGAGGCCATATATGGAGAGATTTGGGGCAAAAATCTCCTTTAATCAGTGAGATCATTGACAATGAGGTGATGTGATCCCAAACACATCATCCAGGTAACAACGTAGTGGCAACATTCTAAGCATTTCAAGGTTCCAGAGTGGTCTAGCCATTGCCTGGACCTCAATCCAATTGAGTATCTGTGAAGGGAATTCAAAGTCTGTTTCTTAAAACATCACAGCTCTTGAGAAGATCTGCATGGAAAATGGACCAAACTAGCAGCTACAGGGAGTGCAGACCTGGTGAAGTCCTAATGTTTGACATTACAAAGGAATGAGAGAAACTTTTGTTGTTGACCAAATACTTATGTTCTGCACCATCGTACAAATAAATTCTTTAAAAATCCAACAATGGGATTTCCTGAACTTTTTTTTAATTCTGTTTCTCACAGTTGAAGTGTATCTATGCTGAACATGATAAACCTCATCTTTTTAAATGCAACAACTTGCAGAATGAGTGACTGAAATTTGTCCCACTGTGTTTCCACGTTGGGAAAGAGCTGCTCATCGAGGGAGTAGAAAGATGTATGAAGACATTCAAGGAAGAAGAGATGAAATAAATGCACATCCTTGCAGCTTCCAACCAAAGTTAATGGGATGGCAAAAGGCAAAGATGTTTAATAAGCAACACTTCAAAACTTCAAATGTATTGAAAAGATCAGAAATATCTACAAAAATTAAAAATAATCAGCTCCCAAGCATCTGAAAGGATCATAAACTCCTCAGGATTTGAACTATGATTGAGAGACAATGATTTTCAATGGTTATTAAATGCAGAAATATAAAGGCTTTGGATAATTGGTTCCTCTGAGGATCTTCATAAGTAATCAGACAGAATTTTTTTCTAGCTTTTAAATGTAACCCGTCTGAGCAGAAGGCTATAATTTGAATGAAGCCATCATAGTGCATTGATTCCTTGATGAGCTGTTACTAAATATATGTGTAATCAAAAGTCCTGGCTGTTCAAATTTTGTTTTCTGCCCTTTCAAGTTGGAAGAATGAGTTTTACAGCTTTTAACGTCATAATGTTTCATTATCTGAAATATGAAGAAAAGGTCTAATTTAAGTTTGGGTTGAGACTTGTTTTGTTTTTTTTGGTTTGTTTGTTGCTGGTTCTTTGAATGCTACTAATTATGTTGGAGAGGAAGCTGAAAGCCCCCATTGCTTTCCGAGTTTACTCTAATTTGTAAGCCTCAGGTTTCTGTCAGCATCCTCAGCAACACAGAGGGTTTAACGGGAGCATCAATTCACCTCTGTGCTGTGTATTTTAGGGGCTGTCGGAAATGTTTCTGCAGAGTCCAGCTGAACAAAGGCCCGATTTGGGAAAACGGCAGAGCTTATGTTTTTAGGCAGAAAGTTTCATGTAAATATAGGTGATGTTGAGTAAACTCAAAGGCTTTGTGTTTAATCTGATGCTGTTGAAATCATGCCGCTCATTTCCAGACTGGGAAGCCTGTTTTGTACATATGGTTCCCAGCATGCCCTCTTTGCGTTATTTCTTGGCTTCATTTAACCTTATTAGTCTCACTTTTACACAGCTTGCTGGCAGTTTGGAGGGCTTTTGGAAAGACGCTGCACTGCGGAGATAAGAATACGTTGACCGGAACAAAAAGAGCACGTCTGTGGAAAAAAAAAAAACTCAGTAAGGACGAGGGCAGGAATGATGGAGGAGAAAACCCATTTGTGTTATGAATCCCAGTCCACTCTCTCATTTCCTCTCTCTTTAGCCTTCAAACAATGCACTACTTCTAGTTTTGTTTTTCTGTGCCTGTCTGAAATCATACAGACAAATATCTGGATGCACCCTTCATATTCAGACACATATTAGATTAGGAACCATTTTGGATCCCTTTTCTACCACAAACTGATTAAAAAACCAGAAGCGCCTGATAGAATTTTGAAAGTTTTCCAGTACTGCTCACATTTCCTCATTGAACAATGTCAAATCAGGAAGCAAGAGGCTCTGTTCTTTGAACAACAAATGTTATATGACAAGGCTTTTTAAGCTCGCCATTCCTGAAGTAATTAGAGGAATCTTTTTTGATAGCTTACACGACCATTGCACTTGAAATTCTAGCTTTAAATCTCTGTCTCCTTGTGCTTGAGCCATCAAAAGCACATTCTGCTTGGACCAGGAAAGGTTTCCTGCAAAAGCAGCTGCTCCCTCCCTATTTAAATGTGAGCCAAATGAGGTGAAAATCATGCAAAAATGGATGTGTGTGGTTTGGCAAAAGGAAAATGTCAGGTATGTGATTGAGTTAGGAAATATTTTTCTTTTTTTTTTTTTAGCACTTTTGAGTTTGCTGATGCATGCATGCAGAAAAGGGTCTCTAGAAGTGCCAGGATGAAATTGACTTTTTTTTTTTGTAAAGAAAAAGATGTATAAAAAAATGTGGCAGAGGATAATAAAATCATTCTAATAGTACAGTGTTTGCTTTTCTTGTATGTATATTGTGTAACAAAGGTGAAGTTGTGTTATATTAAAACATAGTGTCCTGCTCTATGACAGTCCTTTTTGTTAAAAAAAAAAACACGTTTCAAAGCAACAATACCTGAAAAAACATAAACCACTGCGTACCCTTGATGCATTCTAAAACACAGCACCATACTAAAGTTGGTTAAATTGCTCAATTTTATTGTATTTTTTGCCATGTAGTTTCAGATAATGTCGTCTCTGCTACTTTGAAAGATGGAACAAAAATGTAGCAAACCTTTTGCAACATCTTCAAGGCTGTTCACAAACAAATTTTTTTATCCATGCAACAGCATTTCAGCTCTATTTTCCTTTTGTTTTGACTTTTTTTTTTTATAAACAGCCTTGGTGCTGAGCTTCCATTTTATGGTAAAGTCAAACTATTAATTTCAAACTTTTTACTTCTTCTAAAATGTAAGACTGTTGTTATTTTTTTATGGTTTTGCATTTAACATTCAAGCAACTGTTCTCAAACCGGGGCACAAAAGGGTTCGACATCTTTCTGGGATCGGTCTCCTGTCAACTCAAAAATGATGGCATGACTCTGAAACGGGAAGCAGCCTCCCCTGAGGTTCTCCCTCCTTCTGACCACCTCCTCACCCCCTTCAACCTCACAACTTTGTCTAACTGGGAACAATGTATTAATCAGCACAGTTGCACTGACTTTCACTCAGTAGTAATGCAGGAGACGTTTTTTCATGTAACAGACTTTACTGTCCTATGAAACGGTTTTCGCCATGCTAATTAGGCTTCAAAAACCGAGCTCAGACAATATCATCAGAACAAAACAAAAAGGAGAAAAGTTTTCTTCTATTTTCAAAAAACCTTTTCATGGTTAATCAAAAGAAAAGCAGGAAAAACAAATTCAGCACTGCACGACTTACAGTTTCTGCACCCAATCCATTAAATTCTTTCCTTTGAAACTTTCATAACATTTGACAACTTGACATACCACAAAAGACCAGCAGTTTGGACTCATGTATTTATTTGAAGCTACTTTATACAGGGTAGAAGCAGTCTGGCTGTAGAAATGGCTCACACTTTGCATACAACAAAAAGAAAATATACATGTTTAGAAAAGTTATCATAATAATACAAATAAAAACATTGTGGATTATTTAAAGCAAATATTGCCAATGAACCAAAATATAAACATAGACATGTAAAAAAAACATTAAACTCTTAAGTTTGTCTCTCAAATCCCCATTACTTTAGTTACTAGTTATATATTACTTCTTCATGATTAACACTCATTCTGTAGATTTTCTACAGTGAGAAAAAATTGGAAAAGATCCACACTATTGTCAATTTCTTTGGATTGAAGAAGTGACTTTCGTGCGTTTGAAACTTTCACAGGGATTGATAGAGAAGCGACAGGAGGTCTCAATCACGGTCCTTGGAGACTGAGTCCCATCTTGGTTTACGAGGCCACTCAATTCTGAGACTTCAGCTCCCCACAGTGTCTAAGAGCACAAGAACTAGAAGAGGTCTAAACAAGGCACAGATTTAAACAGCTGTCTCTGTTTGAGAAAAAGAGATCAACTATTATTCACACTGAAAATAGATTTATTGATGTTTTCTCTGGCAAAAGTGGCAATTTTTTTAAAGTGTGAAGCAGTCATTTTCGGCAGAACATTCATTAGGTTTTCACATTAAATGAACGGTAGATATATATATCATCATGTTGTGCTGCATGTTTTGACAGCTTTCTTCAACAGCTTCAAGGCTTTCAGGTAAAACTTGAAAAATAGTTTTTTTCCTGCATTCTTGGGAATTTAATTTGTAGTTCAACATCTCATGAGCCAAAAAAATGTTCACTTTATTGAACGATAGAAAAAGGTTAGTCACTATATTAACAAGAAGCATGAACGTGTTTTTTTTTCATGAATAAAAATGTTCTTCAAAACTTGAAAGTATGAATAAACTAATTAATATGAAGACCTCAGCAGAGCATTTTCATTGTGTTGTCACTCTGTGGTTTTTACTCAAGGGCAACACAATAACACAGGTCTTCACAGAAATCGGTTTTACACTCACTCGTACCCTTGAGGCAGTGACGTATCCCCCAGTCTAGAACACTGGCGCTTTATCCATTATAATGATAGACTACAGGAGGAAAAAAATCAATGACTTGCTTTAGGTAAAATCTGATTTTTTTTTTGTTAATTCAGAACACCTTTTTATTTATGTCATTACATGATTTCCACACTTTACTCTGATTTTAATTCATAGGAGCACTTTTACATAAGGGCTACTATCATATTTTGAGTAATCAGAAAGATTATAGTGTAGTATTCATCCAAGTATTGCAGTAGTTACAATTTAAAACACATCATAAATAAGACAATTCTTGAACACAATAAATGGCAAAAACAATAGCAACAAATCTTGAAACACAATAAAAATATATAGTTTTTAAATCTTATTTAAATAAACAAATAAATAAGCACTTAAATAAATACAAATATAAGTAGCTGAGTTCTTGTCATTACATTTTTTTTTTTTTAGTATTCCCTCAAAAATACACCATGCATGCAAGTTCACTTTGGTGAACTTTACAATACCCCACTGAATTCTAGATTAAATACTACCAGTTGTATTAATAAACTCCTTATTTGCAAGTTGTTAAATGTCAGACAACACTTATCTATCAAAGATGATGCTGCAGTTCACAAACTGTTGAGTTTTGGATCACTGATCACACCACTGACCAGAGAAACTGCCCAGAATGAAAGCAAAAGCTTCTTAGGGCAGAGCTACAGTGTGAGACAGGCGATAAAGACTAATATTTCAACGACAAACCGGAAAAAAAAGACTGGTTTAAAAGATCCCTGATTGGCAATGAGCCTGATGGTTTAGAAACAGTCTGCAAGAAAAGACTTGCAGACCTGTCTCACAGGAACTGATGAGGAAAAACCTAAATAAATTCTTAAAATGAGTCCCGAGTCAAAATTACCACACTCTGTCAAGCACAAGGACATGAACCAAAGAGTAATGGCTCGGCACCAACTTCTGCCACTACCGATTGAATTATTATGTTCCATAAAAGTTTAATGGGATTTCTGTAGGTCTCATAAATAAAAAGAAGGCTATGTGAGACTGTAATTTTGCCCTGTTTTATCGCCCACTTCAGCCGGTTCCATCTGAGCCGGGATTACTGGCTGCAACGCAAACAGCTGAGTGGACACAAAGGCTTCTGGTTTGGTCTGTGATTAACTGGCCAGAGCACGCTAAATCACGTTACAAATCACATTTAGACAAACACACTTTGAATGCTCCAGGATCTGTCATAAACATCCATATCAACGCTTTCAACATCCGGATGACAAAGCAGAATATATCTGAGATAAATAAAGCTCTGATTCACATCACAGGTTGGGAGAGTTTGTAGTTCTTTTAAGGCTATTTCCTGACCCAATTTACAGAGGCGAACATCTTTTCAGATGAAATATGAACCAAATCACATTTGAATTTAAATCTTTCCGTTCAACAGAAAATGCAAACAAATATTGTGAAGTCTCAGAAAGTGTTGTTTTTGTCCCATCAGGTAGAAAATTATATATTTATCCACATTTATAGGTAAAAAGCAATGATAGTTTTTACAGCTTTTAATAATATAACCATTATTTTATGTAATATTCAATTATTTCAAAATGAGGGCAACACTTTAGCAAAGTGGAACTAAACATATTCTTGTTGCCATACAATCAAATTGATTAATTATTTAAAACCAGAGCACTTTTACATGCAACAGTAAGACTTTTGGCTGATTGAAATGTAGTGCCTCTGAAAGGCTAATTTAGTACATTGTGCAAACCAAGAATTGACTGTACTGACGCTTCCGATTATGTTGTTATCTCAGAGTTTAATTAGATTACAAAGGCAGAGCCACATCTCCTCGTCTCCTCCTTTCTTCACCCCCTTCAGCTGATCCTCCACAATTGTTGGCCACATCTAACAGTTAAAACCAAATATTAAGTTATAAGAAAAAAAAAAAAAAAACTCATGCAGTGCTTGTTAGAGTCGTGGGAAGGTAATAGCGCAATCCATCTTTTGGGAAGTGCTTAATGCTGTACATGAAGAGGGTTCTGTTCACTTGCAGTGAGCAGAAAGAGGCTGTTTCATTGCTAGGACACAGGTTATTACACTACTGAGTCATTAAAGAGGGAGGCAGGCAGAACATGCACATGTGCCGTACAACGGAAAACAGCTTCCAGCCGCCCCAAAGGTGCAACTCGCTCTTACATCCACCCCGTTTTCATGACAAACACCTCCGCCAGTAGCTTGAGCACAGAACTGAGTGCAAAAGAGGCGCAAACTAACATTTAAACGTTGCTTTAAAAGTCAAGCGCATGCAGACGCCTCCTCCTCATCAGCAAAATGCTACCATTACTCAAAAGCAGTGAAGTGCAGCACTTATTTATTTATTCCCTGCCTTTTCTTCTTCTTTTTTTTTTTTTTTTTTAGCAACTGGTCTGTTAGGAATTATTAGAAACCATACCCCTGTTACTGTGAGCTGTGGTCCTGTGGTGGTTTGCTCCACAGAGCTCTGAGTGAAACACACCGACGCACTAATGCAAGCCACATTTAGAAAATGCACAACACTGGAGAGCAGGATGCTGGCATCCTTTGTGAGGTGCGAGAGCCCCGAAACATGAAAAAGAAAATATTGACACCACAACAAGGTTGGAGCATACAGCGTTAATACAATCAATGCTGGAAAAAAAAGAAAAACGTGTGCGGCTGTAATTACCCTGTGAATCGTCGGCTTCGTTTCATGTGACATTATAGTAAAAATGGACAATGGAGAGAAAACAGCACAAGATGAAAGGCAGCGGTCTCATCTGCCGACAACAACAATGAAGAAAAAGATGTTCAACAATATAATTTAATCAGATTCTTCGTCTTAGTTTGTGTTTACCTACAGGCAGGTTTCATGACATTATGTGGGATTAACCTCTTGTTGGTCTACTACCATTAATAACACTTTATGAACAATAACAAATAGGTCACAACCACAAAAAGAAGGTTTGTTTTGTTACAGCATGGCGATGGCTACACCCGAGTCATAGTGCCCCTTCATTTGAATTATTCTAGCAGCCAACATGAGCAGGAGGCCAGTCGCCACCTCCAGGCTGTAGGAGAGCCAAGCCGTGGCCAGTGACCAACCAAATGACACCTGCACGAAGGTGAGGTTTTCAGGGGGAACAATCCGCTGGAACTCCTCCATGGCGAGATTGGAGTATTTGATGTATGTGCTGACCCCTGACAGGGTGGAAACACCTGTGGACATACAGACGAGGAGATTTATACACTTAAACCTGCAGCAGAAGTGTGGAGCGGTGACTTTTGAGCTGCATAATCTTGAGCTGCAACCCTCATTAGAGAGCAAGGAAGAAAACCTTTAAAAGTGACAATAGTGCAAAGAGGTCACTGAGCTCAAAGGTGCAAATCATCCAACTAATTATCTAGATAAGAACGTTTTCTGTGTTTGAGAGAATCAAAACATATTCCACAGAGTATTCATGTGATTTTAAACCTAATCCTTCAAACCGCACATTTTGGCTTAAATAGATTAAATATTATCGTTAAAGTTGGGAGTAAAAATGGTCACTTTTCCAGGAAAAAAAATGTTTTAAAGGTTTGAAATCCAGCATAGGAATTACAACTGGCAAAATTAGGATAATGTTCCTTTTTTTTAATTTTTACTCTGATTCAAAACTTTCCTTTTGATTTAAAACACTGGTAATGTTAGCTCGGGGTTGTGAGGGGCTGTAAGCTAGTGAGAGAGTGTAAACAGATGGACAGCGGGAAGTAGGGGCGGGCTTGCTACACGTCAACAGTGCCGCTCACAACTTAGAAGTGAATTTCTGATAAACTCCTGCGTGCCTCTCTGCAGAAACTATGTTCTAGAAATAGCTTTTTTTTTTATTATTTGGGCTAAAAATGACATAATCATAATTGAAAATCCATTGGGAACACATTTAAAATAGATCAAAAGATGATCAGAGTGGAACTTTGATCAAAAAAAAGGCTGTTTCAAAATCCATGAAGACTTCATCAACTTTTTTGTGAGACTTTAAATTGAGCTTAATTTGTAATTTTGCTTTTTCTTGTTACAAAACAAGAAATGGCTGTTTTTACAGCAGATTTGTTGTTTAAATATTTAAAGGATCTTGCTGTGATGATATGTTTAAAAAGAGGCTTCAAACACATATGTGAAGTGACTGTGACAACACTGAATAATGGACATTGTTTCTCTGCTCTATTGCCTTGTTTCTTCCTCCCTTGCATGCATATTATCCCAGCAAAGTGCCCACAAATTGAATTTTGTCATTTACATAACAGTGGGAGCTTAGAATGCATTTAATTTCATTTGTTTCTTTTTTTTTAAATTCTTTCCTTTCTATAAAGCGTCTAGCTTCTCTATTAACTTAAAGGTGAGCCAAGAACAACATCACCAGTTATTGTCATCAAAAAGCCTGAAAGACATGACCTGAGTCATTAACTCAAGTATTCAAACTGACCTTTTTGAGGTACCGTGAAAACAGAACCACTTTACACATCATACACACAGCAAGACTGAGGACATGATCCTGAAAATCACATCAGCTAGGGTAAAATCCACAGCTATAAGCTTTTTTCTCTTAACTAACACAATTGGTACAAGATAGAAACAGATAAATTATCCACAAATATAGGGGAAGATTTGATTTCTATACAGAAAGAAAGAAACAAAATCTGAGATCAGATCTGTAAACATTTTTGCCATATAAGCTTAAAGATATTAAGCACTGACACTGCAAACAGACATGAATCCAAAATGTCTGATGCTAAACTATCAAATTAAAAAAACAAAAACAGCTTATTAATAACCCTTTAAAAGATGAAAAAAAACCAGCATTGAAATCCATTTTCTCTGTTTGTGACAAAGCAGCAGAGCTCGAACGGGGTTCTTTTCCATCAGGGTTTGGTTGAGAAAACAAATGAAATGAGCTGTCAGCTCTGTAAAACTTTTGAGGCCTATTAGGAGAGACAATGTCATATATAATGAGACGTATTTCTGTGCCACACTCGTGAATCTACCTTCAATCATGCTAAAACACTGATTCAAACTTCTTCTGAGTTCAGGCGAAATCAAATTTATGCTGTGGTCACTGCAAGGGTCCAGCAGCTGAGCTCTTCATGAGGGAAAAACATAATCATTTTCTTTTTCTCTGTAATACTAATACAAAAAACAGAAGAGTTTTGTTTACCAGATCATTTTTACTCAGGGTACACAGCACCATCAGGAATTTTTTTATTACTATCTCCAACTAAATTGAAAATTCAATTCATGTTTAACTAAGAATTGAAGGCATTTGTGAAGGATATTCACTTCTGAGGCTAAATAATTATTGATTGATTTTTACCAATGACTCAGTTGCAAAGAAATGATTTATATCTTTCAGAAACAGAACTTGCTGTAGGGAACAAACAACAGAAAAGTCAGGCTCCTTCAATCAGCTGGAGCAGTTTTGTCCCTCTTCAGTTTGATCAGCAATTATCTGACACTGTCTATTATGTCATTATTCACACTGCGAATCCTCTCTGGAATGGAGTCAAAAATATCGGTCAGCTCAGCGGGAATCAATTTGTGATGTTGATCCATGTTATGCTAATTTCTCTTAAAAGTGAAAAAAGATTAACACTATTATTTGGTAAATGACTGCTGCAAGCACTTTGAATCCTTTTTTTTACAACTATCTACTAATGTGTTTGTGAAGAGGATGTACTAAGGCATGTGTGAGGAGGACACCTTTCAAAAAGTTAAAAAATATATCTAATTTTTCTAAATATTACAAGTTGCTCATCCCTCCTTTTCAGAAAATTTAATAACATGCAACTAAAATACCTCTATTTGCTCTTAAGAAAAAAAATCAACGCTAGCGTTTCAATCTCTACTCATTGATACGCTCTGGAGCAATAATATATCATGCAGACCAATATTAAATATGCATTTGCCTACCCTACAACTGTTAGGAAAGATATAATTCTTTCACAGTTCCAATTACAGTTTTCTCATTCGATCAGGTGAATATGCTCTAAAAAAAGACTGAAATTAGAGACAAGTAGAAAGAGGACATTAAATTGAAATGTTATGGTTTCCTTTCACGTATAAATGCACCCATTTATTATTTAAATTGCACGAATCTACCCATGGCTGCAAAGCATGCATGATGATTTTTGGCTCAACAACACCACTGAATGAACTTACTGCAGACAAGGAAGTAGCACGCTGATGCGGCCAGCAGCTTGGGACTGCATGCCAGCGAACTGACCAGTCCAAAGATCCAGCCCAGCACCAGCAGCACCAGACTGAGAGGCAACATGATGACCACCACTCTGTGCAAGCCTGCAAGCATGCATATGGATTAGTGCTGTCAATCGATTAAAACATTTAATCAGATTAATCACACTTTTGGATTGTGAATAATCTGATGAATCACAATGTTTTACTTGGTAAATTTTATACTATAATACGCGGCTTTTGAACAAGAAAAAAAAGAAAGCCAGAGAACAGTTTTCCTTTATTTTTATTGTCTGAAATGTTTTAATTTGTGAAGTGTTAAGATATCCCAGAAATTTAATCTGTGTGCACAAAACACAACAACAGTACGATAAGCAGAACTCTAAAGACTTTTATATCTGCAGTTTCACTCCAGGAAAACATAGATGCTGAAATACAAACACGAACAAACATGTTTTCTGCACTTTAAATGGTCCGGGTGAATATCTAAATCTGATTGGCTGCTGGGTGTTGATGCGCACCTTAAAAAGTAGTTCTGGTCACATAGCCTAAATGTTCTGTATCGCTGCGCACGCTTCTATAAAATAAACTTTTTGCTTGACCTTCTGAAAAAAAACAAGCGGTAAGAGGTGAACTTTCTCTTTGAATTGATGCTTTACTGAACCTATGGCGTCAATCAGCACATATATCGCTTTCCTCTGTCGCTGCAGTCGCGTTCCGCTGGCCCAGCAACACATTCTCGTGCTACCATGACAACGAGCCGCACCGTGCATGAAATAGTCGGCTTTTTGTGAAAAAATAACAACATTAATTGCTTTTGTAAGTGACCATGACATAAGTGGAATAGTGGCGAATAACATGAAGTGGAAGACCGTCGCTACTGATGCAATTAATCTGAGTTAATAAATAATAACGCGTTACTTTTTTTAAATTAATCACATGCGTTAACATTGAAAGCTCTGATATGGAAACAAAAGATGTGATTTTATTAGTGGGCCTGAAGTGAGCTGTGCACAGTACTGCTGAGTGCAATCATTTGGATAAGCAGCTGGGATTTCCAAATTGATTCCCAGTATCTGGGGAGCGACTGGCTTCCACTCCTATTGTCAGTAGAGTATAATCAACTCACAGACCTGCAAGCCTCTGTGACAGCAAATGATTTATTCCTTGTTTCTTTCCTCAACATTGTGAACTGTTTTTTTAAAGCCCCGTGGACTCTGATCTAATCTACTAAATAGAGGGATTGTCTTATTTAAAAATACAAAAAAAAGATAAACAGATATGAATCAGCTTTAAAACATTGTCTCCTGAATTTATAGAGAGAAAAATGATTGGAACACTTACCAATGAGATGCCTCTCTGTCTCTGACAGACTGGACATATTCGCTGTGAAAGGAGTGATGACTGAACTCTTATTTGCTCCTGAAAATGTCAAAAGAAGATTATATGTTACAGGACCTGTGCTGAAGCAGGGTCCTTTGCAGCCTTGCTCTCACCATGCAATGTGGATTCCATTCAAAAAAGTACAGTATTCTACCTAAAAATGCACAAGAAGCTGTATGTTCAGCACATGTTGCACTTCTATTAGAGAGCAAGTTAAGCTTTGTGTTGTCTCCGTACTTGACATGTATTGATTGAACTGTAGATGCCACCAGCAACACATTAAAACACACCTCAGGCTGTGCAGAACACTGGCAGAACACATTGCACCCAAGTCAAAATCTCCTGAAAAATAGCTTTGCAGTCATGCACACTGTTTGTTTCCTGCAAAGGCGGATGGAGGCGAGAAAAGCAAAAGTTACAATAAACAGATATGTATTATTACATGCAGAAGTCAGATGCAATTTATCTAGGTTTTGATAAGTGAGAATATGGAATTGCTTTTTCTCCAACTGTTTATCTCAATATCAAAATCGCAGACATTTGTTTTACACCTGGGTTCTCCGAGCTCTGACAGCTGATATTAAACAGTAAAAAATGAAAGCAACACCAGAGGAAAAAAAAAAAAAAGATGTGGAAACAATGCTCATGTGGTGCACGGATTTTCCACAGCATGAAACACATTGAAGTTCATTTTGAAAACAAATCCATGTATGTGATTTATTCCAATGACCCCCTAAACAGCTGGATTGAACGCAACAGTATGGAAATGTAAAGAGTGAAGTTAAACTGACAAACCTTCATTGATTCTCCATAATCCAGAGTGCGAGCTCAGGTCATCAGGACCCGTGCAGTTGGGTTTATTTACATCGATTATGTACCAGTAATCAGTTCCAATTGCAACAGCCAGAAGGATGAAGCTGAGCATGCCGGTGAGCCCGGCAGTGAGAACCACAGGTCCGTACTTCATCAGTCCGCAGCGCAGAAAAAACCTCTTGAAGGATTTGTTTGTTTTTTCCTTAACGCAGCAAACTGTGAACACGCTCCACGATGCGTAAAAGCTCTCCAGCGAGGCCCTTCCTTGTGAAATGTTGCCTCTTCATCATCAAATTCTGCATTGAAGAAAAGAAAAAGGAGGAAAAAAACAAATATTTAAAAAAAAAATCACAAATTTCAGTTTATTAAAAATGCTATTATAAATTGGGGAAAAAAATACTACAAACTTAAAGAAAATGTGGCTTTTGTGTGTCAGTGAGTCTGGGAGCAACTGCGCCTCTGATAGGTTCTTGTGGCGCTCCGAGAGTAATTCTCAGCGTCAAGAGAAAGAGGAGAAAAAGACGCGCTTCCGGTACGGAATTTCAAAATTAAACTCTAGTCGCAGTTACAGTTTGCTGTGTGGGGTGCGCACGGGTGTGCTTTTATTTTCTTCACCTTAAGGAAAAAATACAAGTTCTCACCTGGGATACAAACAGTGAATACATCAATGATGTAAAATTAACAGTTTTAATAGTGCACTGGCGCTTCAATCCCCAGCGCTTGGAGAGGCTCTGTCACTGGCGGACTTAGCAGTTTGGGGGCCTCGGGCAAACAATAAGATAGGTAAGATAGAACCTTCTGGAGTGGCCCTATCTTACCTAATCATCTATTTTTAAAAGAATACTTGCCTGGGGTACAATGTCTGTAACATGTGTCATTTATAATTTATTTTATCTGTAAGGCTTTACTATAGAAGGCAAAAGACACAAAAATACTTGTCTTTCTCCTTTTTTTGTCTTTTCTTCCTTTTGAGTTCCTTTGATCCTGTTCTTTTTCCTGTTTTTTTTCTTCTTCCTGCTTTTTTGGAAGCGCAGCAACACAATTTTAGGCTTTTCTTTGCTTTTTTTAATTTTTTCGAAGCTGGTTGATTATCACTTTTTTTCAAACTCTTGGAAGAGTCTCTCTCTGACGGAATATTCCATTGCTGAGTCAAGGGCTGCCCGGGGGCACAGTGGTTAGCAACGTTGCCGCACAGCAAGAAGCCCCCAGTTTCAAGTCCCAGCTGGACTTGAAACAGTGTCACCAGTGGGGGACTTTTCTGTGTGGAGTTTGCATGTTTCTCCAAGGACTTTGGCTTCCTCCCACCATCCAAAACATGCTTCATAGGTGAATTGGTCACTCTAAATGTCCCTAGGTGTGGATGCTAGTGTGCATGGCTGTGTGATTGTGGCCCCTGTGACAGACTGGCGACCTGTCCAGGGGTGTCGCCTGCCTTTTCCCATGGGTGGCCAGGTTAGGCTCCGGTGACCCCAAAAGGGATTAAACGGTATAGAAAATGAATGAATGACAAAGTCGAATAATGATGGGCACAAAAATTATTTTAGAAATATCTTGTGTTCATCTCGGGCCGCCAAAAGTGTTAGGGGCCCCAGGCAGTCGCCTACCTTTGCCTAATAGTAAGTCCGTTCCTGGGCTTTGTGTGGGTGTGACTCCTGTCCAAATTTCAGCGCTGAATGCAGATGTGCAGCATTGGAAACATATGGAATCTGAAAAAAGCGCTCAGTTTTCTCATTTACAACCGTACAATCCTTCACCCTGTCACACTTGTGCTCCACAAAGGTCTGCCACTCAGAAGCACACATGGACACGGTCACATCTGCCAAACACACCCTTAAGTTGCACAGGGGAAAGTGAGTAAGGAAGGCAATTTTCAATTGCTGCTGGAAATTCTCAATTGGTTTGAGGTGTGCTCTGTGGGCTGCACAGGATATTTTCAGTCCACTCTGCTGCAGCTTTATGTCTTTGCTTGGATAATAAATCTTTTATGCTACATTCACTATTTTTTAAAATGTATTTATGATGTCGTGGTGTCTGCGCACAGCAACAGCAAAAATAATCTTTCTGTTGCCTAGTAGAGAAAAATGTCATACAAGTCCTGATGTAAACACAGGTGTTTTGAGGTGTTGGTGGTGACACTTGACATTTTCATGTACTATGTTAATTTCATCCCAGACTTTTCACGAGTGGCGGAGCTAGAACATTTTACATAGAGGGCAGAAGGGGGGCAGAAGACTTTGGATGGGTCACATATGTAGCAGAGGAGATGGCCATTACAAATGAAAGGATCAAAATACACCTTTCAGACAGCTTTCCTGTAGAAGAAAATAACTTGAGGGGCTCAAGATGTCGTTTAAATGTCATTTTGTTATTTTTGCAATGATTAAAGAAGCTTCTATTGTTTATTTCTTGACCATTGTCAATTAAAATATCTAATATTGACTCAAAAATTGGGGGGCAATACTTTTTGCTCGAGGGGCAGGTGTCCCCCCCCCCCCCCACACACACACCTGTAGCTCCGCCTCTGCTTTGCACTGCAATTCAGCTATTTTTTTTCTAAAGAAAACAGATTAAACAAAAATAACTCCCATGCTCTTTGATTAGACAGGTTAGAGACACTTGAGACACATGCACAATAACTGAAAAGTGGTTTACACACTAGTCCTGCAATCATTTTACACAGATATTGTGTTTTTCTGCCTTGGGGGCCATCTACAGTAGTAATTTCAATGAGAAAATTCTGTTGCAGCAGGGAGCAGCTTGTGTCTGCAACTGATCTCAGAAAACTGGTTATTATTTTTTTTTTTACCAACTGAGGGGGAGGATGTGTTGCTCTTGACCTCTGTGGCTATCATCACTCCCTCAAGCGTAAGGCATTCTGTTTAAAATTCAATCATTTGTCTGATTTTTAATGTAAAAACAACAACCCCCACACTCTGTACATGAACAAATCATCTATAATGATCATAATGCTGTCACGAATTGCGTTAAACTGTGTGCAGACACCGTAATGCAAAGTCTGTGGCTAAATCAATGGATAAAATCTGGATGTGAAATAATAAAGTATCATTTTATTCTCTAACCCCATGAGTTGGTGTCAGATTTCTCTTTCTAAAAAAAACATCTTTACTCCATGGCAAAAATGTCAGCTATTAACATATCCAAATATCAGATTTAATTGGATTTGTTTTTCTAATATACTTATACAGTAGAGTTATCTGCTATGAGAAATCACGAATTTGCTCATTAAAAAAAAATTAACATTTTCTTCCCTGGGAAAGAATGAATTCAGAATATCATCATAAAAGGCATTTTCCTCTTCTGCTGCACTATTCTTCATGGGCAGAAAAAGCTTCTTCCTGGCAGCTCATTCAGGCCAGATTTGTGCAGAGCATTTCTGATTGGACAGACTGTCCTCTGGTCTTCTGCTCTTAAAATGATTTTGGACAAACTCCCATCACTGGTTTAACTGTATAAAAATCTACTTACCAAATCTAAAATAACAAACCGATGACTTTCATAATTTCGCAAAAGGATGAAAATGATTCCATTGTGGTAACTTCTTTGTTATTTATGAGAGAATAACCTCTCTTCGGAGGTAATAGTTCAGAAAATGTGTTAAAATGTCTTTCTTTGGGATCTTTATTCTTTGACAAAAACATTTTAAATATATTTGGATCATGTTTTCTCTTCAGGTCATTGTTGTGCCTTGGAAAGGGCATAACCTTTTTTACCATTATCTCGTCAGACACTCCAGTTCCCTCCTGATCCAAAGGAAAGTGTGATCTTTGGGTTGTTTTTCTCTGTTAGCCGCATGTGAGGCTGGTGATTTATCAAGAGTCTTCTACCCTCCTGTAACCTTTTACACACCTTTTTCAACAGAAGTTGGTCGTATCCAGACAAAGGATGCAGGGATCAGTGTCTTTGATTTTGTTTTTCTGGGTTTGTTTATTTTGGTCAAACAGAAAAATAAAAGACAAAAATGAAAAAAATATTAAGGAAAAACACTAAAAAATTGTTACCCCTACAAACTTTATTAAAGCAGCCACTGGTAAGGACTGTTTCTTTAATTTCCCTTAAGATGTCTGTCAAAGAAGAATTAAGAGGATTGTTTTTTAAATTGCAACATCAACCAGCTTTATTTTGAAGGGTGATAACTTCTGATAATATGAAAATTGAAAGTTGACTGTTAAATTAAATGAGCAGAAGAACACAAAGTATGTCTTTCTGCATCCCTTATGCACAATGTGGGAACTGATGCTTAGTGTCATTTGGGTTTCAGGTTGTTTCATCATTTGGATCATTCAGAACACTATAGGTGGTTGAAAGCAATTTCACGTGTTTTAAATTAGTGCACTTATTTCCTTTCCCTTTCAAGCAATTCATCAAATAAACCAATTTTATTTTTAAACGATGAGTCAGTAAAAGAATTGCGTAAATGAACAAAACAATGTTTTTGTGCCTCTTCATCTCTTTCATTTAAATCTATCCACAATGTACTAACATCTCCTAAATAATTTTTGTTTTGCTTTTCTGAGAAATTGGCTTTTTTTTCTATTCACAGTAAGGTTTTGATTCTCCATACTGAAAAAGCAGAACTGAAATCAAAATTGAGTTGTAAAGATTCATTCACATCAGCTAACTCTTCATGTAAAAACCCTTGAAATTTCTCCATGTAATAGATAAGCTGGTTTTAAGGACCATATTAGACTGTTTCACAGAACCTTAAGCACATCATTTGGTTTGGAAATTTCCTAATGGATCGTATCAAATGGTGTCAGAAGGGTGAAATTCTCACATTGGGCAAATAAAACCCCATCTGTGAAATATTGAACATATTGCTGCACCATCTGCAAAGCGGCACCGGGACACATCGCAGGCAGAGTTTAGTCAAGCAGCCTTAAAAATGCCCCTTTGGACAAATAAACAGAAGTTTTTAGTATTCTATCTTTGCATGGTGTATGTATAAGATTTGCTTTCTTATAATTACATATACATGGACTCATCGGCCGCTTTATCAGGCACACCAGTCCAACTGCTCATCAACACAAATGTACAAACAAGAAATGTATTGTTAAAAAGACAGTCTGTGATGCTCATGGTGATTGTTTAGCCATCAAAAGTTAAGTTTCTTTTATCGAAACGTTGACTTAAGCAGCATAACACAGACTCGAGCCACTCAAAAATACATGTCCACCAAAGTGTCTCACCAAAAGCTGCAAAAACAGAAACTGTGTTTAAACAACTAGTGAAACTTTTCAAGTGCAGCACTTTTACACATAAATATACATTTATGTGTATGTACAAAACTTGTGATTTTCCAGTATTGTTATTAACGTCTCTACATTTTGCTTCTGGCATCTGCACCTGCTGCTGCGTGATCAGCATATCAGCCAACCTTCTTAAAAAAAGAGAACCCACGAATCACTTATTGTTTTGTGTGTTTTCTTGATTTGATAATACTATGTTTCTGAGATAAAGTCAACCGGATGATACGTACACCGTGGAAGCCAGTGAAAATATGTGACAGCAACGTGATTCTTTATGACAGGAGTGCAACAGAAAAACAGTAGGTGTTATTTGGTTCCTGTCTAATCTTGTTACTCCAGGAATCAATACTCCTGTCTTTCTCCATCACTGACCCTGCCTGTGAATTTCTGAATACAGCTCTTATTTGTCAGAGGAGTGGCTCTAACTATTTCCCTCCCCGAGTCCCTATTCCCAGCATTATCGCTCACGTCTTTCTTAGTTTGAAGTTGTTGGTAGAATCTTAATATTTTTTCTCTCAGCTGTTTTTCCAGAGCTAAAGAGTTAGATTATTGTGAAGCAGTTTTTAGGGGTTGTTCCTTTCCATTTTTTCTGCTTTGAGTTGGCTTGGTGTGGTGGATATCCTCAAGCAATTTAGTTAGCTAAATGAGCATTTCAGTTCAGAAGCCCCATCTTCTTATTTGTGGGAGTTTAGTGAGATATATATATATATATATATATATATATATATATATATAGATATATATATATATATATATATATATATCTATCGCACTAAACTCCCACAAATAAGAAGAAATATATATCTATATATATATATATATATATATATATATATATAGATATATATATATATATACATACATACATATAAGTGTCATGTTATATCAAGAAATGTGGTCTTGTAGTTCTGACCTAATAATAACAATGTGCTAAATTCCATGTAAATTCTTTTTCAATGATTTCTTTTAAGGGCTTTAATTTTTTTATTGTAAATGCACAAAATAGCGCATATTTGCAGTTAGATGGAGACGCAACAAATACATCACTTTACTCATTTATCTTTTGACAAAAAACAGAGCAGTTTGAATGCTCATTAAAAAGATGCAAAAATATGGGTATATTTATGTAGATTGAAAAAAATAATTGGTTTATAAAGTTTGAACCATGAATTATGAAACCTAAATTATGAAATTACATATTCAGAACGTTAATTTTCACCCAATGCAAAAAAAAAAAGTGTCAAAGTCTGAATTTGTCTGGTGATAAATCTTTTAAATAAACATTAAGAGCTCAGTGACTTTGCTAGTCATTTTGTGAACAGCAGATTTATAAGCTGGTGTGTGTCACTGTTATTAGGTGGTGCATTCAGTGTTACTGTGTATATTTGAATGCTTGCTTTAGATTAAATTATTAATGTAAAATAAAATCAATCAACTTCTAAAATTATAAAATAAAAGATAAGAAAAAGAGATGTGAAAGACTTATTTAGAGGTAAATAACTATTCTCTGAAAGTAGCAGCGATACTCCTTTAAAAAGTCAAACGTTGCTTTACATTTTCTAAATGTTTGTTTTTAATTAATTTTATGTTTGCCAAGACATCAGCAGGGAAATGCAGGCTGACAGCTTTCTTAATAAGATGAAGAATAGAGGTGAACACTGCCACCTAGTGTTCTGAATGAGTAAAAAACCTTAAGGTGGTCTTTTCGACATTAATGAAGGTATTAAATTAAACTTTTTTATGGGCAGCAAGGAGGCATTAAATGAAAGATATTTGTCTCTTTAAATTAAAGTTTATATAATATATGTATATATATTTACTAAGCTGCATGGGCATACAGATCCCCTAGAGGGACATCAAAGTTAACATTTAAAAAAAAGAAACTAGTATTTCTTATTAATTTTATTTTAGTTTTTACTTTTTTTACTTTTTTCCCTTTAGGAGCTCTTTATGTGCAAAGTAAACCTCTACAAAAGCTAAAGGTCACTTTCCAGTCCAATCCAGAAGGCGGTAGTAGATCCCTGGCAAGTCAATCTGCCAAAAATATTCTAAGAACTAGTTGTAGTTTGTAGAATCCAACAGGGAGGAATACGTGTCAAGAGTATGAGATAATTTGTTGTGTGTTTATGATTTATTGAATATATATCATAGAAAGAAGCAAAATGTTTACAAAAATCATTAAAGAATATTGATATTTGCACATTTTCAAGTTTGACTCCAGAACCAGATTTAGCATATTCTAACTTTTTATATAGTTAACAACATAAAAAAAAAAAAAAAAACTTTCAGAAAACAATGACTTTGAATCATCTAGGGAGTGAAAACTAAAAATAATCTAAAATTGGCAAGACTTTCTCTATAGAGCGGACACATGGTTGTGTGTTTGCTGGAGCCTTTTTGGACTCACTGCCAACAATCTGTCTATCAATCCCAGACTGTAAAAATCAAGAAAAAACATTTTCAAAATAATGTAGAAACTACTGCAATATGCATGGATTTTTTTTCCTCCAGAAAATGACTAACAAGAGTGTACACACTTCATAGCTTTTGGTAAGTTACGTGTTCTGCACATCAGTAATCATGCTAGTAAAGCCTTTTCTCACACCCCTTGTAATTCAATGACTGTTGATTGAGTAATCAGTTAAACACAAACCGCAAAGTGAAAGAATGAATCAGAAATGAGAATGACCTGATGAAGGCCGGCTAACGTTTAACAGAAAGGTCAATTACAGGGTTCAGTGTGGATTAAGGCCCCAGGCAGGACACCAGAGAAGCACTTCACAGAGTTCATAACATTTACACAAATATGTTTTCTACATGTGCTCCTCCTCAACGCTTGTCCCTGATATGAATTTAGCAAGATAAACTAAGAATATTCACTTGCTGGTTTTCAAGTTAGTGGTTTTACTTTGAGTCAGCATGCTGCAAAGCAAAGTCAGAGAGTTACTTGGGTCTTAATAGTTGTTAGAAAAGAAGTTGAGATCCAGATGATTATGACTCTCAGCAGACATCAAATACATGGAACATGACTATAAATGAGCATCCCGGATTTTTTATGGCATCCCAAGAGTGCACAAGTTGGTTTTTTTTCTACTTTGTACTTTTGCTCCAATAAGGACATTTGTAAAATTGATTTTCCCCAAAAATAACTTTAGAGGGAAACTTTGAGGTTGCAGGCAACACAAAGTGTTAATGGCTAAATTAGATAAATAAGTTTTTCTTTTTTCTTAAAAAAAAAAGAAAACAAAGTGAATCCTCAGCAGTAACAAGCCAAACTGCGCAGTGGAACTCAGATTTAAATGACTCATCTTTGTGTTAGGCTGATAACAGCTGGGAAATGCTTCCATCGTATGAATAGGGTTTTTCAAATAATGCAAGGATGTGTAAATGTATATTAAAATGGTGTTGTGGTGTGTTGGTTTTTTTCTGTTTAGAGCATTCTCCTACGACCCGTTTATAAAATTACAGATTTCCACAGAATGTATGTCATTTGATCTTGGCATTTGTTGTCATTTTAAAAACATCTAACATTTACAAGTAAAAATACCCACATGACTTCCTAAAGTGTTCACTTCATCCCAATGAAAAAGAAAAACAAACAAGAGAAAACATGGGATTGGATTCCTATAAAAGTTCTGCCTGTTGGCCTGCCGATGAGACGGCTCTTGCACCTACGTTTAGGCCTTTTTTTTTTTTCTTAAGAAACCAATCGAGACGAGATCAGTACTCCCAGAGCGAAGATGCGTCAACAGATACTCCATCACACATGAGCGTGCCGCCCTGGTCTCCACGAAGGTATTTTCCATTGGATCCTTTGATGGCGACACGTCCATGTTCCAGAAACTCAAGGAAAAAATTCTCGGACTTTTCTCCGTCTGAGCACACGAGGCCGTTGCTGGAGATGTACCAAAACTTGCCGTTCACACCTGTGCAAAGATGGTAATTAGAACAATTTCAGTTAATATTTAATGCATTTCGTAATGTCCTCGTTTTGAGAGTTTAATGTTTCAAACATGAAAAGACTGACTTTTTATAATGTAGGCGCCATCATTGAAGATCAATGAGAAGATGTCATAGACGGATCGATTTGCATTCAGGGTGTTAGAGTTCTTGTGGTGACACACAAAGCCATTCTCCCCGCGAAGGATCAGCATAGGGCGGTTAATGAGTTTCATCAGAAATAATTCGTCATCTCCTGCAGAGACGGAGACATCATTTGCTGTGCGTGCGCAGACAAAAGAACATTCCTGTCTGAGCAAGGAATACTATTTTTAAGCCCCTTTTATCAAACACTGCACTGAAAGTCTCAGGAGTCGGCCAAAAGCACACTCACCCACTGGATCACTGATTGCAGAGAGCTGTCCATTCTTTTTTGTACAGACATACTTCCCATTGCTTGCTTTGAGTGCAACTCTTTGTCCTCTCCACTCAATGTCAAACATGGTGTTGATCTCTCTGGAAACAAGACATGAAACAGCAGAAAAGGGGTTTAATTTTAGAGGAAAATGTTTATAATGGACAAATAAAAGAACTGATTGTAGGATTTCGATTGTATGTCAATACACACTGATGTGCATAACAAAATAATCAATTTGATTGAACTGCCTCGTATCTCTTGAGTCACAGGTTCTTGGAAGAACGTGTTGCTTCTACTGCTAATTTGTGTCTATAAGTTTGTAACCAATGTGGAACAGCAAAAAATATATAACTTGACCCAGTTTGAAATGTAAAAATCTAAAAAAAAATCTTAAAGTATTTTTCCTTTTTTTATTTCTCTAACTTAGCTTATTTAAAGTAAAAATTTAAATAGTTTGATACTCTATTTGTAATTACAATAGTAACAAACGTCAATGCACCAATTAGCATCAGGAGGGCTAAATAAACAAAGAAAAGGCAGAACATTTTTCATAAACGGTTGGCACATCAGTGATTAAAATCAAACCTAAAGCTACAGTTCAGCTTTAAAAAGATTAAATTCAGAAATTTGCTGGTTTATGCTGTTCTCTATTCCAATTGCACATCAGAAATGAGACTTCCTTGGTAAAGCTACAGAAAAGGCAACACTGTTGAAGTAACTGGTTCATGCATAATCTCCATCATTTACTTTGTCTAGTTAAAGTTTTTTTCCTCTCCAATAAACTTTAAAAATTCCTAAGAAGTTATTATAAATGATAATACAAAAAATACCCAGTTACATTTCTTTGGGTGACTTTTTGCAAAACGAAATAACTTACTTAAAAGTTACTTTACTGCACTACATCTTTTCCTCCACCAGAATATAGTTAGAAAAACAATACCATCATTCAGTTATAGATCTATTGTGTCATTTTTTCTGCAACATTTTATACATTTCAGGCTGTAAATCAAATGTGTTCAAACCATTACACTTGAGTGTTAAGCTGCTTACTCTCAATCGAGTAATTAGTTGGATGAGTACTTCTTACTTCTGCTTAAGTATTGCTATTTTGAAGTAACTTTTACTTCAGTAGTAGCCCACTCTTGTTGCTGGTAGCCATTTATATATATATATATATATATATATATATATATATATATATATATATATATATATATATATATATATATATATATATATATATATATATATATAATATATATATATATATATATATATATATATATATTAAATATATAAAACCATTGCTTTCATATGAACTCAGGATATTTACATCATTTAGATTACTGTGACAAAATTGTGATAGCAGAAATAAAATGCACTAATAGTGTAAATTTTCAATTTTTTATGATGTTTGAATTAAACATGAGGTTCAGAACATCTTACCCCTGAAATGCACGGTTTGAAAAGATACAGTAATTTAGAATGATGGGAGGTGAAAGTGAGGTTGTTTCAGGAATTAAAATATTAATACCCGTAAAGTTCTTACTTTACTTGAAGTGTGAAATATGTATTGGATGCTGCAAGAATAGTATAATAATGGCAACTATTAAGAAATCATTAATTGCAAAACAATGTTTTTGTCTTACTTTAAAACTTTAAAAAAGCAATTACTTTTATTAAATTAGCATTTTGCGCTTCTTCAAATACAAAGCTACTTGCATGTTAGAGGTAGACAGTGGAACAACGTACAAGATGTTTTTTTTTTAATGTTTTTATTTCTCCAAAGCACAACTCACACTTCTTTGGCAGTGGACTGGATCTCTCCATGGGTCACTAAAGTCCAGTAGGATCCTCCATTGGTCCTGAACAAAGCTTTTTTGCTCTCCTTATCTATTTCCATCTGAAAGGTTTCCATGTCTGTCTCCACATCTTGGTTTGCAGAAATACTCACTCCTGTTAACAAGGGCAAAGAGAACATTTATCCTGGCATTTGTGACGAGGTCATTCACAGATAGAACTGAAATTCATTTCCTTATAAACGCAGACAAATAGACAACAATAGTTGCATTTAACCCTTCATATTTGTTCATTTTTTATCATTTTTGTGTCTGTACCTTGTAGCTCAGCAACATTTATGAAGGTTAATATGGAATGTGGAATGTTTTAGTTATTTCTGTGTCACGTCAAGCTATTTTTATGAATTAGATTTACACATCGACATCTAGGTTAGTGATTTGTGTTGTGCTTGTTTGCCACAAGATTTCAAATGACATTCTTTTTGTAATTTGGTGTAAGTCGTGTATTTAAAAAAGAAAGTACATTGACTTCAACAAAACATTAAATGCTTGTGATTATTCACCAGTTTCTTAAAGAAACATTTGTTTTTGAGGGTTCCAGTGAATAAACTAATGACATCTTCAGACTCAAACTGCTAAATGTAACCAAATGAATTCCTTCACTGTTTTGCCAATGTTTTGTTTGTGTCTTTGAACTCAACAAAGAATCGAGCTGAGATCTTTGGAGGCACACAAACCAGAACCCACCATGACTCTGCATTCCTCTTCAGAGATGCAGGTCAAGGACTAATGTGCAAAGCGTTTGATTGATAAAGCCCCACCCTTCATGTAGATGATTGCATCTTCTGAATCGCTGCCTGCGGTACCAGTGTGGAGCTGCTTTAAACAGAGTGACTTGTGTAACATGCAAAACCAGGTTTGACTCATCATTCAGGTGACCAGCCCATAGACGCTGCATCAGAAATGTTCTACACTTTGTATCCAAAGCAATCAAACAAGAAAGTATAAATGTAGTTTGTCTTTCCAACTTAAGTGTTGTTTCTACTGAGTGGTAAGATTCGGTACGCTTTATGCATGGTGTTGACCGATTGTGTCGCTTTGCTTTATAGTAGTGCGACTATCTCAAAAGCAAAGCTATTAACAACCACTTTTGTCATCTTTGACTATTGCCAAGAATGACAAGAAATGTTTGTAGTTCCAGTGCTGATCTTTCGCTGATACACAATAACTCCACCCTAACTGTCCATTCCATTTTTCTATGGACCCACAACCAACTGAGGTTCAAAAAGGGTTTGGTTTGATACAGTTTGATGGGTCTATTTTTAAAATGGAAATGCTCAAAGTACTGGACCGGGCCGCTCAGTAGAAATGAGATTCTGGTTACTCCTTTGTCCTTTACATGCAAATGTTTACGCTTTCAGTCTAGTCTACATGTACAGTATTAATTTTAATATGGGTGAGATTTGTCAGGTGGAGGTGAAATCACAGACACGTAGCTTGTAACTGAACCGTGTCTGCTGTAGCTCAAATTAGGTGCCACAGAAATATCCTTCAACCTTTCTCTTAATCCCGTTACAACCCTAATCCCCCTCAGTCAACCCCCCACCCTTCCTGCTCGTTCGCATACTTTAATTCCCTGAGTGGTGAAATGCAAATCTGCACTGCAGGGCCTACTAAGAAGCTTTTAGTACCTTGTTCCTTAAAAAATAAATAAATAATATAACGTGTTGCTGCCACCAGCACTGAAAAATGAATGTTTTTGTTCTCTTCTGTGAGTTCCAGCGTGCACAAATATTCCCACAACATTTCTCTTTTTAATTTAAAAATTGCTTTATGTATAAGCATACGAAGAGCCTGCAGTCAAAAGTTCATTGTTAGAATCTCTTTAAATGCGTTCATTGCTGAACTGGCTTACAAATGATTGTTTTGGTCAAAGCCCTCAGAATTTGAGCGAGAGCCATTCTATACATTTAATTGAATCCTGAAGGCTTTAAGGCTTTTTAGGTTTCAAAACAGGGACAGGAAGGAACTTTGCTCCTTAGTCTTCCCCACACTGCTCATTTAAGCTTTACAAACCACACAGGCTGAAGCAAGACTGTAGCAAAAGTTATTGACTGAAGTTGCTGGTGCTTTTGGTCCCAATAATTTCCCTGATCAATGGCTGCAAAATAAGTGACACCACTATGGCCCGAATCATTTGTGCACAACTTAATCTTCAATGGACACACAGTGAAAGTGACAAAGCCCATTACCACAATGACCTCCACAATATTACTGTCAAGCAGTCTGGATCCAACATGCAAGGAAAGATGGTGAAATCTGGTTATGAAGTTGATAAAATGAACAGGTTTGCTCTTTTCAAGATGAAAAAAAATCGCAAACTCCAAAAAAACGCTCATATGCATTACTTTAAAAGACAAAACTACTAAATTAGTCAGATCATAGTTTAAAAAGCATTCAAGTTTTTATTAAATTTGATAAAAGATAATTAAGTTTTAAAAAATATATACATGTATTTCATGCTTCAAGATTTTACTCTGTAACTAAAACTTTTTTTAATAATGTGTTTTTGAAAAGGTTATTCACACCTTACATGCGACCAAGCACAAAAACGGCCAAACGTGCATCCAAAATGCACATTGCTGCATTGACCGCTCATATTTTTACCCTGACTCTAACCCCGCCCTAATGAAGTGTGAAGAAGAGTCACGTCCTTTTAAAAACCTCAAAAAAATATTTTTCCAATGGTGTCAACATTTTGAAGGGATTCCCTTGGTACACCTAAAGTAAACTGCGCTGTGAAAATGAGAAGAAACATGTTTTAATTTTCTAAAGTTCTCGTAAATTCCTTCTTCCTGTCTGTCAAAATGACCCAAAGCATGAATGGGATTCGCGGAAAAAAAACGCTTTTTTTTTAAAAAAATGTACCAATTACCTTGTTTGACTGAGACAAATCTTTTATTGGCAGCTTGAAAAACTACTTGTGGATGACTTTCTTCAAGATCAAACAGCTCATCTTTTCCAGGTTTGGAGCATCTGCCGGAGCGCAGCGTTCCTGTGGGGCCCACAGGGGCCAGATATTTCCCATCGCAGTCCTTAAAGGCCAGCTTCCCTGACTTCAACTCCAGTGTGAAGCAAGTTGTGTTTTTGCTTTCCTTAACTAGCTTGCCATCGTTGCTCAGAAAACGGCTGTCGCAAGTCTTCAGGCTGTACTTGCCATCCAGATATACCAATGTGACTAGGGAATCGACCCCCCAGGGAATGTTGCTGTCCACTGAGATCTCTCCATCCGAGGCAGACAGATGGGCATAGCGCTTACGTGCCACACTTAGCAGGCTAGCCTGGGGGTGCAAAGCCAAATGAACAGCCCACAGCTCTTGTTCTCCAATGACTTGGGCGAAGCAGGACAGGTAGTCTGCAGAGCCTCCGAAGTAGCGCAGGTAAGGTTCTGATTGGAGTGCCCAGCGACCATCAGACTGGGGAACAATAAGGAAACGACATTCAGGATCCGGTTTCTCTGCCCCACATGTGATCTTTCCATCCTTGTCAGAAGCCAAATAGCGTCCCAGGTGGCTGCGAAGAAACACACCTTGACCATCTTGCTCATCCTGCTCTAAGGTCCAGATTTGTTTCTTCTTCATGCTGGTGCCTGAAGCATTTACCTTGAAGCCAAAGGCCTCAGCGGTCAAGTAGCGGTTCTCATAGTTGATCAGACCAAACTGTAGCTTTAGAGCCTGGTTAATACCGTTTGTGGGCATGCTTGAAAAGGCCGCACGCTAACACTGCAAACAGAGATGTTCAGGACCAACAATCCAAAGGACAATGAGAAAAAACAGACATGCGACTGAAAAGATAATCAATAAAAAGCTCAGCAGCTCCCGTCTCCCAATTTGTCAAGTGTCTCCACTTGCGTTTCCTTCCCTCCTTGTCACTTTCTTTCCTTTCCCAGAGGACATGCACAGGCACTTGCTCTCAGTTCCTCAGTGATTTAGGATTAAAATCAGCAGGACACAGCACCTCAATCCAACAAGCCGCTGACGTCACATAGAAGTGCACCAACTGCAAACCTCCCCTCCTCCCTCTGCTTGTCCAGAATACCATCTTCTTTATTTCATTCCCATCCTTTTATTTATCCATCCTTTCTGCTCTTCGTGTGATTTTAAGACTCCTGTTTTACTGCAGCTCAAACGCTCGTGCAAACAAGTCGTACAAGTTATCACCCATGCTTGGATCTTCATACTAGTGACTGCACTATCCAGCTCAAGGATTATCCTGGCTTTGATCTGCTGGCACACCACAGTAATTGGAAAATGTCCAGAGAGTAAAGCTGTCTTGTTTGCACCACACCGATCCTTCGTTCAAACTGTTCTAAAAAATCTTTTTAGGAGACCTGTTTCTGCAGAAAACACAAGGAAAAAAAACTGTTTGATTTGAGATTTCATTTAAAGTTTGAAAAAGTGCTCAACAAAGCATTACTTTCTCATGTCATTGGGCAAGAATTAATGCATGGTTCTGACTGATTTAGAGTTTTTTTTTTAATGAAAGTCTTTATGCCAGCATGGCCCTGAGCTGATGGATAGGGCTTGCTAGCAGAAACATTTAGTGTGCTTCGGGCACCAAGAAGAAATTTACATTGGAGAAGTCTGCATTTGTCTGAGAAGAATTTGAATGGCCGATTTGAATGCACCCAGATTTGCCTTTTCTCTACTTTCACTGTCCTTGAATCTAAACCTTCATATTTTCCAATGTTCTGCTGACTCTGATCTCTTTCTCAGTTAGTTAATAATAGAGGATGGGCCTCCATGTCCCAGCATAACCCTTGCCACAGTACACGCTAAGATCAACCGTTCTAAGAGCATTATCACCCTATTCTATGGTTTTCCACTGATGTTGGAGATGTTAAAACCAGGAGGAAGTGAACAAAAGTGGAGCACAGTTCAAAGAGGCATTAGTTCTTCTTCTTAATCTTTGATCTTAATCAGCAACTTTTAAAGAAGTCTTTGGGCGCTCTCTTCTATTACCCTTGACAGTTAGGAGTGATTAGCATGGTTATCCCAGACCACCACTGGGGGTTAAGGCTAATGTTAATCTAAGGGCAAAGGTTGGCAGACTGACTGGAAGCTGTTTATGGAGCACATATATTACTTCTAAAGGGCAACATTTGTTGTGGAGGAGGCTTTTTGTAACTCATTTATCTCTTTTTTTTTTAAATCTATCACCTTAAATGTAAATTAGAACAACTTGTGTTTGATTTGCTTGAATCACTCTTTAACCATGAAACATTTTATCTGAATAATTTCTAAAACTCGTTTCTGTTAGTTTCAGGTAAGCTACTTTTTTTCCAGTTCTAAGGTAATGAAGTCCATTAGCTCAAAATGGAAAAAAAAGTGAACAGCTAGAGGTTAAAAAGAAACTAAAAAGAATTTGCAGTTTCAGAATTAAAAATTAATTCCTTTTCAAGATCCAACAGCAGTTCGTCAACCATTGAAAGCTGGTTCTGGTCATTCCTACAAGTGGTCCGATTTTTTATGTATTATTATTGTTAATGTTTTTTCTTGAATCTAACAAGCAAAAATTCAAGTGACTCCAAAACTACCTGAAGACAAATGATCAAGACTTGAATAAATACGGCCAGCACAGTCAAAGTGGTTTGAGAAGAACTGCACAGAAGAGTGAAAGTAAAACATCCCACAAGTACCAGATAATAATGGGAACTTGGACAGAACTTTCAGAAGAAAGTTTCATATCTATATTAAAATTTAAAAAAAGCATCTGTGTTTAGCTGTTATATCTGTTAAAGTGGCTACTTTGAGGAATTTAACCCCTTGTTGTCTTGACAGACAAAATACTTTTCAAAAAGAAACTGGAACCAATGGAGGATGTAATGATCACCACAAGCTTGGTCTTGTTGGATCCTTTTGTGAGTTTTAAAATAGTGCCGAGTGTATTTTAAATCTAAACAGCACAAATTCATCTTAAATTAAACTCTGTCCTGTAGTTTGAAATTCTGCGTGCTTGTTCCTGATGACCACAAGATGGTAGCATCATCTCTCTGCACCATGAAGGTTCAGACGCCGGTTTCCACACGATGGAGGAACAGTAGAGGGCAATGTTGTCTGTCGATTTGAACGGTGTGGTCGTCAGTCATTATTAGATTTCTTGTGATAAACTTAGATATGCTGTGAAGTAGGAGTTTCCTGGCCAAGTGCACATAAATAAAAAGCTGAACAGATTTAGTGCAGGAAATTGATTTAAGGTCTGTGGGTGAGATGATTCCTGGATGTTTAAGTGTCCTTCTTCCTTTTACAAATAGAATCATTTACTTATATAATATACATATATTAAACCTGTCCTTTATATTCACGTTTTAGTTTATCTTATGCGCCATAAATAGAAAATGCTTGATTTCCTCGATTCCCTTTAATCTTTTGATTTCATTAATTTTCCTGCAATCTTCAATGTTTTTTTTATTTTCAATGTCCATTTGAAAGGTTTGCAATTAAATGAAAAACACACAAAAAACAGTGAAGGTCATTAGTAGAAGAGGTTAATCAAATACAAACACAAGCATGCAGGTGCACACACGCATTCACGGATCAAATGGTGAGCTGGGGTCTGTCCTTACAGGCCACGAACACGGATTAATGTGCCTGGCACGGTTATTTCATTTATAACTGCCCGAGATCCTTTCAGATAAGACCATTTTTCAGGTTGCCATCCATTAGCACCTTTAGACTGCATCTATTAGCCTGCTATGTTCTCAGAGCCCCATTTAAAGGGCCAACAACCTTTCTTTTACACTTGCGCCATTAAACACTTTGAGAAGAGGTTTAATATTTCCTCTTTGTAAACTGAGTGGAGCAATCTCCCAATAGACAACAGTGCAAATGTTGTAAATTAGCACAGAAATGACACTTTTGTTACACCAGAGGTTCTGCCTTCAGAACAGTGAAATCACTGTTTGTTTGTTTACCTATTTTCTGTTAAGTTTTGCCCAATCTATTGATTTTTTTTCTTTTAAACTTTTATTTTCTAGAAGAAGGTTGTAAAATTATATTATTTAGATTTAAAGCTTTAGTTTTCCTATTAAACGTACATATCAAAATGTCCTTTATTTGCTCTTTTGTTCTCCCGTTGGACCTGGCAGCTCTAAAACCAGCAGAGGAAAACGGACCATGGGACGCAGACGCAGTAAAATGTAAAATGGCTGCCTTGGCTTGGATTCTCCTTCCTCAGCTACTCGGTGCTCACTGACCCCATTAATCCAGGTGTTCATTCATCTACAGGCCACAGACTGCTCCATCCTACTGTGTTTGCACAGCGCCAGCACAGCCGTGGCCTTGTCATTTGTATCAAGCATAGGAGGTCCTTTTCCTATAACAATGTAATTGGGATTGCCAATAAGCTCTGTAGCAACCATATAAATGAGACTTGGTAAATGTCAAGGCTTTTAAAACTTAGTTGTAATGCCATGTTTGTTTTGCAGGCTGTCATTTGTTTTAAGAGTGACCTAAACTTGTCTGAGCAGAAAAGATGCAGAGCTGCTCATGCCGCACAAGCAGGCAGTGTAACTCAATTTGAGGATATTGCTGTCAGTTCGATGCATTATTGACAAAGACACCACATCTGTCAGGCAAAGCAGCCTGTAAATAGGTGAGCAGTAAAACAGGCCAAGTTTTTCATTGATTGGGCTGCAGACTAGTGGACAGAGATCAGCTGTGTGCAGACTAGACTCCTGTTTAGATGCAGACATGATCTGCTGTAAGGGACAGGAGTTCTCACATTAATGTCATCCCTGGCTTACTGCTTCTGACACCAGGTCTAATATGAGGCCTCAGCTGCTTCTGTTCTGATAATTCAATGTGTCCTTCATATAAAGAGAATTATGGTAGGGTCTAAAATGGCAAGCAGGAGTGTGTGTATCGTTAAAACAGCCCGATTTGTCTCCAACAGTGTACTAACTTTAAGTTAGTTTGTTTAAATCTGTTTGTATTTCTCTGTGTGCAGTTTCTTTGTTTCCATGCTTACAATTTAACCACAGACATAATTGAACGTTTTTACACTGAGGTGTGGTCAATCAAAAGAGGCTAAAAAACAATTTTCACACTAAAGGCACAAGAGACAATAAGAAAAACAAACCAGAAGAAACAAAATTAATGTTCACATTGGTTGAATTTTACAGTTTACCCATGTGGCGGCTCAGTGGGCCCTGGTCTGGGAGCCCGGCAGGTGGAGTTCCTCCATCTGCCCTACAGTACGGGTGTGTGGGGGGGGTCCTGGCCGCGGCTGCTGCTTCGGCGGGGGGTCTTGGTGTGGAGATGGATGGGAGCTCTCCCTCTTTTTTTTTTTTACATTCCATCATCCACCTCAGCAAAATATGAGCTCTCACCTTAACGCAGGCGTGACAGAAAGAAATACTTTACGTGTGTTGGTTTGTATGCATAAGTGTGCATGTGAACTGTAGTGTTGTGTACATGTTGGCACGTTTGTATGTGAAGACTCTTGGAGCCAACAAGTATGTTTGTAACATCTGAGTGTGTGGACAGGCCCCGCCCATTTTAGACTAACATTCACACCTGACTGTAATGATTAGTAACTTCCAGGCTATTGTTGCCTGTAGTTTGATGATTCTACCACTCCTCCCCTGCAATCAACCTCCAATTTCTCCAACCCACCTTTTTCCCCTTTCTTCTGTTTCTTTCTTCTGCCGTTACCCCCCTCTCTAACATCCCTCTATCTTCTTCCCTCTTCTTCTTTTCCTCTCGACCCAGCAAAAAAAAGGACATAAACATAATCAATATAAATAAAGTTTATGAATTACAAACGTTTACTCAGTTACAAATAAAGGCCTTGTGTGTCCGAAGATTTATAACCCCCGATTGTAACAATAAAATCTGTCCAACAAAAGAGGCTCTCAGTTCATATCTGTTTGCTCAGCTGTTGGACAAAACAAGTTAAGATAAGAAAGAATAATAATTTTACAGTATAGCAGAAAATATACTGAAGATGTATTCTATATTTGTAATTTTAGTGTAAACTTTTTAAAAAATATGCTTGTGACAAAGGTGAAAAATTTCTTGAAATAATACAAACATTTTTTAGTTTTTTACTTCTTGACCACTTTATGTAAATTATATTCCTAATTTAGTAAAACACAATGAAACCATTTTTTTAAAAAGGTTTTCTAACAAAAAAACAAAAAGTTGTGATGTGGAACTGTATGAAAACTTACTTTCCAATACTACTTACTACTGAATAAAAAAAAAGTATTGGTTCATTGGTCATTTGCCCTCACCTACCATTTGTCCTGCTTCTCATGGAATATTTAGTTCTTCCTTGGATGCCAGAGCTTTTCTTCTTTCAGCTTTTTTAATCACAGCTGAACATCTAAATAGTTGTAAAGCCAACTTTTATAACAGAGTTGTTACTTCCAGAAGTGGATGTAAATTTGAAAGGATTGGGCTAATTTCCTCTAACACTGACAAATGTCTCTAACATACTTTAAAACCGACAGGGGTTTTCCCCACACAAACTTATGAAGAGATGCGTGCAGTTAGTCGCTCTACCCCTCCCACACATGCATTTGCCTCAGACTGTCTTCTGTAGCTTGTCTGACAAATTGAGTACATTTGTTCAATGGAAAACATTTTTATTGAGTGAATGCGTCTTCTCTGTGTCTCCTGTTGTTTCTCATTGAGAAGATCCCCCCCACCACTACCCTCCTTTTTTTAGTAGGCTAGATTGTTTACAGCAGGAAGTGCCTGGCATCCTCTCACTTGGCATGGGGAGAGAGTGACTTGGCTGCTGCTGGTAGCCCAACATCGCTCGCAGTCCCAGCGCCTGCTTCAGTGTAATTCATGTGCTTCAGGGAGACATCCTTAACAGAATGGAGAGCAGTTTTCTTCATTATTCCGTCTGCTTTCCGTTACGGCCTGGCTGGCTTTTTAGGGCTAGTTAGAGCTCATCAAAAAATAAAGCTGATTAAACTGTGTATCTTATTTCAATGTGCAAAATGTATAGAAATGCTGATAGAATGCAAAAAGGCCTTGAAGATTAATTTATTTTGTACTAGGTTTACAGCAGCCCTCAAATTCAATGTTATATGTTCCATTGCACCATTCTTCTTATATGACTTTGGAATCCTACAAGTAATCAAAGCATTGATTGTTTTGTTAACAGTGCTGTAACACACTTTCTAAAACAAGGACTTTTGGTAAAGTGCAAACAGAATTTTCGCCATCTGATCCTGGAGATGGATGCTGCATTGTCCTAATAGTGCTAGCTCCTGCATAAGTACACCGATTGGTTTCTGCTGTAGTGCTAAGCCGACTGGGGCTGTTTATGCTGAGTAAGCTTATATTTTCTTGAGCATGCACCACCTGTCAGCAAGCACCGCAACTGTACAAGGATGTGTCGTTTGTGTGTACCATGAAGCAGGCAGGAGCTATGAGCCAGAACTACTGGCTAAATCAAGGCGTTCTTTAAGGTCTCGTACCAGTAAGCTATTAGCGGCAAGTTTGGTGACTAAAGACCTTTTGGACGCTGTAATTATTTTCCAAAAGAGCTTGTATATACTTCTGTCAGTCCATACTGTAAGTGTAAATGCAGTTTTCCCAGGAGAAGCTACCAGATCCTCTTACATTGTCCGCTGCACATCAAAGAGTTAAGAGCTGTCTGGCTCTGCAGTCATTAAGCTCTCTCAGATGCAGTAAATCAACTGCAACAGCTGCTCTGATCACCTATTAAAACTTCCATAATGTTCTTTGTGTACAGAGTGGGGCCTGTAAGCTGACACTAACCGACAGGCCCCAGAAAAAGGCTTTGCTGAGCTTCTAATCTGCCTCCTATGGATGTCTCATACAAAGATGAGGTGGATGAAGATGGATGAAAAAAGGGAGGGGGGACATAACATCCACAAGCCTTCAAGCATGTATATGATTTATTACGTTAAATTTAGCTGGACACATACTATTTTTTTCAACATTTTCATTTTTTTCTTTAGAAACTGCAAGCACTTCTCAAAACAACTCTTGAAAACTATATCTTTATGCCATTTTTTTTTTTACTACTCCACCTTTTGACCTATTGTCAAAGTGTTCCTGGTGGTCTTTTAACTATGATTATACCATTTTTAACCAAAATTAAACCGAAAAAGAACATTTTGTCATTTACGGGGCATCGTTTCTGCAGTGCAGTAATAGTTCATTAGAAATTCTTCTCTGAGTTGTGGGTGGGACTGTTGACAAGGAGTGAGGTTGCCCCAATTTTCCAACATCCATCTGTTGGCATGCTTACCCGTTAGCTTACAGCGGCTCACAACACCAACCTAACATTATGGTAAGCAAAAGTAGAACCATCAAGCCATACGTTTTTGAGCCAGATGCCAGCTCGGATGAGGAAAACAAAGACTGACAATCCATGTCTAGTCGTTTACAAGTGGATGAAGAAAAAGAAGACAACGAAATGTATTGATATAGTACTTTTCACAAGTAAAAACCACAAGACGCTCACAAGGCATGGTTAAAAGGCAATGCAAATGTAATAGAAAATAAATAAATAAATAAAACATCATAGAGAAAATGCAATAATAAAACAAGTCAAAGGCACTCCCAAGCGTTCATCTCGCCTGCATCAAAACAGAGTGGAAGAGGGAGCTTGTGATTTGCTGTAGCTTCTACGTCACACTGAAAAGCGTTCCCAAACAGAATTTTTACGTCTGCATCTGAGTCACAACAATTCAAATAAACAAACAATTTAAATTTTAATTGTCTTTATACATATATATATATATATATATATATATATTTATGTGTATATATATATATATATATACACATAAATATATATATATATATATATTTATGTATATATATATATATATATATATATATATATATATATATATATATATATATATATATACATATATATACAAAATTGTTTGTGAGTAAGTCTTTAATGACCTTGAGAAAAATGCAATATTTCTGCAAGCATCAGTACCACAGTTTGCCAAAGAGGACTCAACCCTAGGCAATCCTCTCACTCTGGTCAGGAACGATAGGAAAATCAATAACAGGACTACTTGCCCATACTACTGACCGTCTTTACAGTATCAGACTCATAGGATGCCTGTCTCCATGGAGACACAAAAAGGGCTTGAGACTGTCCTCAGGTGAATTCTCCATATGACTCCACCGGCTGAAATCGGTCCTTTTAAGGTTTCATTTTCTCCCTTGACCACATCTTCCTGTTTCTATTGTTCTTCTGCTTTCTCTCACACTGTTCAGCAGAGCTCTCTCAACCTGACTTTTCTATCTGTGTCTTTCGCTCACACACTTTGTACGTCTCTCCCACTGACAGGCTGTGAGGAGGAAATTCAACAGCAAATAAAAGGCGAAATTGGCTCTGTATAACATCTGTCACAGACAATTCAGAGGATGGATGGTGATCTGCCCCTCGCTAAGATTTCAGGGATGTTTGTCAGTTGATCTTATAGTGCATCTCGTGCATGCTGTTCTGTTTCCTCTCTTTCTCTGGCACCCCCTCCCCTCCACCTACTGACATCCTTTTCTTTTGTTCCCCAATCAAACATGCAGATTGTTTTTCACCATCTCAGCTTTTCATTGACTTACAGACTATATATGGATACGAATCAGGTACATGCAGTGTTTTAAGTTTGTATCATATTTAGAACTCCAGCCCCAGTGGATTTCCATGAAGACAATAAGATGCGTCTCTGATTAAAGCACGGATTTGCCGCTTCGTGTCTTGACAGGATCTCCAGAGGCCCGCCTTAAAGGCTTTGACAAGCAAATATCTAAGCAGATTGTATATTTTTAAATAGTTTGATAAAGTTACAAGAAAAAATAAAGCAATGCCACCCAGTGAGAGACATGGACATGTTTTAAAAGACACAAGACAGTGCTATTAAAAAACCTTTTTATGCGCACCTTGATATGTCTTCAGGGATTAATGATTTCTTTCCCTGTATCCTGATAATGCAATTCCTCTGCTCTCATACCATTATAAGCTCTAAATTCACTTTCATTATGGTTGAGATGCTGAGAAAGATATCAAATAGATGTATGCACAGTTTTTATCACACTGAAGTGAAGGAGAATGTACAGCTATACTGTTCTGTCGTTTCTAATTTAAATTTAGGGTTTATTTCCTGATACATCATTTAAGAGTTTCTTTTTTATTTGTTTTATAACAAAAATAAAATAGAATTTCATTCATAAGTTTACAGGTGTAAATGTAAAAAAAGAAAAAAGAAAAAATTAATATATATTAATATATATATATATATATATACATACATCTGATAAGCTAAACTTTCAAAATGTCCACCTTGAGAATTTTATTTTGCATCAAAAGAAAATAAAACTTCATATTAATTTTTTCTTTTTTTTTTTTTACATTCACACCTGTAAACTTATGAATGAAATTCTACAGTACAGACCATGACACATATTACACAGGCTCAAGGCAGCAGCTATTGTACTGTGATAAATGGACTGTCTTCTGTCCCTGTAGCCTTGGGTTGCTGCATTGCTCCAATGGGAGCTTGGGGATACTTGGTGGCCTCTGTCCTAGGTTTCCTGTCTCCTGATTCAGCACCAGCTGTGTGCACCAGCAGGAAAAAGAACACTCGAGAGGCAAAAATAATTCACTGGGGATTCATGGGGTGGCATGAGAACAGATAGCACGTCAGTGTTTCACAGGAAGGATCATTGTCTGGGATCACTGTGAATGATGTCCCCCCAGAACAAAGATGCATCAGGCTTTGGAGGAAACTCTGACTATGATGAATGTTTTGATATACTTTTCTTTTTATAGAAGTTAAATGAAGAAACGCTGTATTAAATATGGAGATTTTTGATTAAAAAAAAATGTGTGGACAATCTCCGATTGACTGACTACACACCCTGAAGCTACCCTGGCACTAAAGGAAACTGAGCTTTATGGCAACAGTGGCAGGCGTGCCAGCGCAGTCATGGTAACGACTGTGGTGGGCTGTCAAAGAGAGCTGCGGGAGAGCTGTGTGGCAGCACTGTGTGGTTCAAGCGCCTGCTCTTCCCATAATGGAACAGCTGTTTTGAGATGTGGTGTGCCGAGGCGCTGGAGCACAGAGTAAATAGAGGAGAAGAGCAATGTAAACAGAATGGGATGGTGGGAGCAGCGTCTTTGCTACTGTGAAGACATAAACACTCCAGAGAACTAAATGGAAGAGCTGTCAACTCAAGAATGCGCAACTACATGAGGAAGTTTAGAAATACTGTCAAAGATGCTCAAGCTGGATATCTTCCTTTTTTTAAATTCATAATGGTAGAGCTAATTCATAATCTGAGAATGAAAATAAAACATGAACAAAAAGGAAGCTAACATCTTCCCGAGGTATTTTATACGCTCTGCTTCTTTCAGGTTACTTCATTGTTGAAGTTCTCTTATGTTAGATTCATTTTGAGAATAGGGGTGTGGATTGCATGAAGGATGTTGGTGCAAAGATAGAGTGAGGTCCAGCCAAAGGCTGTAAAACAAGATGGATTAAGTGGTGACATCATCTGTTTTTATGGAGCTGAAATAAAGCCCAATATAACGTCATTCAACACCAGCCTTTCCACAGATGGCCAAAAATGGAGGACCAACCAGTTGTTGAAACATTTCAAGTTAGGCCGTTCAAGTGACATTTCAAATATGAAATAAAATGATTAATTTAGTGGTAATAGATGCAAATTTTTGACACACAAGGATGTTGGATTTTAGTAACGTTGTGTATCTTTACATCAAAGTAAATAGACAGTGTCTTGCTTCTGTAACAAGTCACCTGTTGGTCAATAGTGGATTCGCTTTTTAAACTTGCTTCAAACAGGAAGTTGTCACAGTCTACTTGAGTTGGAAATAATAAAGGTAGTTGGGGAGTGAAAAGTAGGTGTAAAACAGTAGTTGAAGATGATGAAAATGATTAGACTTATCAAATTTGACCCCTGACCTCATGTTCTGCAGGATGGTCAGCTGTGTCCTTTATAAGTCAAAGGGCATTAAGTGTATATTACAGGGGAAGTAGTTCATTGTTCACATGTGTTCTCTAAAGATAATAAATATCAATTGCATTTTGCTTTATGTTTTTTTATATCATAAGATAATTAAGATGTTATCTCACTCTGTCTGCACTGATGTCATCGCCACTTAGCTTATGTCTCCTTTTTGTGGCCTGAAATGTGTCCCCAGTTTCCATGGACAGACTCGATGTGACAGTGGTTCAATTAGTGCAAGTGTTCATTTTCAGATCAGAAGATTGTTGGTTTGAACCACGGCCCCCACCATGTGTCTTTGGACAAGAAACAGGAGCCTGGATTCCCCCTGTTGCAATCAGGGGAAAGCCAAATTAATGAATAATTTAGGTGGAATTTATTCAATGTTCATCCCATATTTTTATGAGTGCTCTAAATTTTTAAAATTGTGTTTGTTAATGTGTTTTTCCTTTGCCTTATATGCTTGATAATCAAATTATTAGAAAGTTCAGTTATTTATTTTGCTTTGTTTTGTGTTTTTAAGTTTGTTAAACTGTTTCCATGTTCAAAGTGCACTGCCCCTGGTGTGCCTGAACATTCTAGAACTGATTAAAAATGCAAGAAAAAATACAAGAAATCACTTGAGCTTAAAATATATATAAAAAAACACTTTCTGTGGTTTGCACAGCAAAATGTCACCAGTGTAGCACATGCTAGAATAATTACGCATTAACTTCTAACCTTGGTCTTAATCTGATTTAATTTTGGGTACAACAGATTAATTAAGCTAAAAGCTCACTCCAAGAGAGCCAAAGATGTCTCTTTTTAATTATTATTATTATTATTGAGGTGATGCAGAGTGTCTCCAGCTGTTCTGCAGTGGAAAGTGGGACTACGAGGAGAAACCCGGACCGCTTTTGAGACAAAGTTGTAATTTTTCCAGCTATTTTAGGCCTAATAGAGAACTGTGGACAGTGAGAGAACAACTGCAACTGTTGAAACAGTATAGCATTGTTTGCCACAAAGGAGACGCATGAGGAGACTCATGCAAGTTGTATAAAAGTCCAGATTTACATGTGCAGGTCAGTCTGAAAGCAAAAAGTGACAACTCATCTCACTGAGTTTGCAGGGTCAACTAAACTAGCTGTTCTATCTTTTTAAATTTTAAAATATTCTATTCAATGAAATAGTTGTCTGCAACGTTTAATCTTCTAGAATAAAAATGCGTTTAAAAAATTGCTGCCAACTCCCTATCAAACATCTGTGTAACTTGAGTAAACTTTTTTATTTACTTTATGAAACTGATCTTAAAAATGTCATAAAAATGGCAAAATCAACATCTGATCGTTCTGAAAAGTTAAAACGGAATTGGAAAAGTCTTTACTATTTATACTTTTGTAGCTGCCATATTAAAAAAAGAGGGAAAGTTTGTGCTTAACATATGCGGTGAATAGCCACTGTAATCCTGTGTAAGGATATTTTAGCATAACTTATAGAAAATCTTTACCAGCCACGATGATGAGGAACATGGAAATAGAGTAAAGATGGCAAAGCTTATCTGCAGCGAGCAATGCACTTCGTAGCTGATTATTTGACAGCATAGACACAGAATTCTGAACAAAATAAAGATTCGCAAGTCTAAGAGTAGTTTTTAACCACATGTTTGTCATCCACATATGTGTCATTAGCAGTATAATTCTTGTGCCCATTTAGAATTTTTTAAAGTGAGTTTTATGCAAAAAAAAACCAAAAACAAAATATTTAATGTTCTATTCATCATAATCAGAAGTAAAATGAATTATAATCAATATTACTATATATTATTTTATTCTGTCATTTTTCTTATGAATTAAATATAGATTTTAAAAACTTTAGAAAGATGCTGCAGTTCTCATTTTTATATGAAAAAAAATATTAATACGATAATCACATCAATAAGTCAATTAATTAAAAAAATTAAATATGTTTAAATTAGCACAAAAAACCATATATATATTTGTTTTTGCATGTAAAGGGAAAAAATGATTTATTTGTTTTGCTAGTAAAGAAAGCTTTCAAAATGCAATTAAAAATCAATAATGTATGAATGAAAAAAAGTAAAAGAAAGACGCTAAACTCGCAATAAAATATGTATTTTTTTTACATAAAATTTTTCAAAATTATCCAAAAAACAAATAAAGTTGAGGAAAAGAAACAATGAATACAAAACAGTTTTAAAACAGTTTAACAAATTCACACACTCGCCAAAGTTCATTCGCAAAGTAAGGAGCTGTTAAATTTGATTTTTTTTTTTTTTTTATTATTAATCAAATTGACCAAAATTTGCTTTTTCAAAATGTTTTCTGTCATTCAAACTTTGAGGTTAGGTCATGGTGAGATTACTGTGAAGTGTCTGGAAGTATGTCGTCCTCATGTTCACTTCTCGAATATTAAATAGAACGTTTTCTTTAAAGTAAAAGCCCCCCTGTGTCTGCGTGCTTTGTTCGTCCCTCTCTTTTCTCCCAGCACCTTGTTAAGACCCAAAACCTCACTTCAACCTTTTTTTTTTTTTTTTTTTGCATCACCGCTACAAACCGTCCCACACACACTCTCTCACACTGGGCTTGCCTGTCCCTTCTGAGCCCCCCTCGCAGTCAGGGTCCAGACAGGGTCAAGCAGGGGGCGAGACATTTATGAGGTGTAGATATTTGTGCAGGAAAACATTCCTCCTGTTGACACAGAGGAAAAGTCTGGATGCTGACCAAGCTGAACCAGATGCACTGAAACATGAGGTCGGCTCATTTCTACGTGAAGTGTAAAGTAACAGAAAAACTCCAGTCGGCTAAAAATCTTTATTTATTGAAATAATAGATGTTTACATAAACAGAAGATTAAATATACAGGTGAGAAATATTTAAAATTAGTCTGCTTAATATTCAAAAAATGCAAAAAGACTTACGTTTACTGAGTAAAGACAACTGAAGTAAAACCATCTCCAAACACATTAGGCCTGACATTCCAGCACTCTTAACAATGTCCTCAGCTTGAGTAATGAACTGTGTTCCTCTTACCCCCACACTGCCGATGCAGGGAGAAGCATGGAGCCGTGGCCATAGTCAACACAAAAGGTTGTGCTGGTAAACAGAACTATTTGTGTTTATTGGGTCGCTACCGGAGATGACTGATGTTCCCATTAGTCCCTCCCTGGGCGGAGGGGGAAGGGGTGCCGTTGCTCCGGCTGCATGCAGGACAAAAAAGACCCCAGGGCACGGAGAGAAAGGTCACTGACCCATATTGTGCCTCCTTCAGGCCTGGCCATTGGTCATTCCTGCAACTAAGCTTCAGAAAACCAGCTTTGTCAAAGTGATGTGCGTGTACACAAACAGACGCTGCAGGTTAATGATGGTGCTGCTGAAAAGAGAATTCTACCTGCTGCAGCTCCAGGCTCTGATGTGGAAGCAGACAAGGTGCCTCTGGTCCAAAAAAATGTTTTTTTTTCATATGTATAGTAAGGTTGTTAATACTTTTTTGTTCTTAGTTTAAAGCTGATGAATATAAAGTTGAACAAGCCCTGTCAAAATGTGCACGATGTAATGCTCTTTACCTTCCACTAGAGAGCCCCCTACTTATCTTTTTTTGCGTTGATGACATGGCTATAACAAAAGAAAACCAGGTGTAAATAGAAAAAAATGGTTTTTCAAATATATTTATTTATTTAAGAATAATATTTTTTAAACATTTCAAAAGACTCACCTTAAAAAGTGTTGTTTTTTTTTATTTTGCTCTATTATCTAACAAAGAAAATGTAACTTTGTAAAATAAAATTAAATGACATTCATGCAAATCGCCCTAATGTCAGGCTTGCCATAAAAAGACCCAGGTAAGACTTTTTCTTCTAGCAGACTTAACTGTAGTCATGTACATGCATTTACAACTAGGACTTCGGATCAATGCTGTCAGAAAAAGCTTGTTAAGTGCACGCCTTGCCTTCAACTGTAGGATAATTCACCTGCTTGAACTCGTGTCAGTGTTTGTCACTGTGTGGCCCCCAGATGGACAGGTGACCCACTGTGTCCCCCAGCTCTTTCTATGACAGCTGTAGGAGCTCCATCATCCTCATTGTGCTTGAATGTGATTTAACTCGTTTTGGAAATGAATGATCAACTTGTTTTTGCTTTTGCACAAAAACATATTCCCTTTAAATAAATTATTTTCAAAAATATTGTCATAATCTATGTTCTTAAAAAATATTTAAAGCCTAATTGCTTTTAAAATAATATTATAGTTCTATTATTTTTAGTTTTGTGTTATCCTTCTATTATTTAGTATAAATAGCAAAACAACAATTTGTGGTGACAAATATATACATACATATATATATATATATATATATATATATATATATATATATATATATTATATCCAGAAGGCTCTATTTGATGCTGTGACAGATAAGTCTTTATTTACTAAAGAGCTCAAAGCTCACATAAACTCAGTTCAATCAGTCACACTTGCATAAAGAGATTTGAATCAACAAATGAAGAGAATGTGGCAGAAATTTTGGCTCTCCAGTGAATTCCAGTATACAAAGCCTTGCAGTGGAGTGGAGTGCATGCAGAATTTACATGCAGTTAAAATTTAGATAATAAAAAGGCTTTCACAACAAAGCAAAAGCTGCTGTTTCAAAAATATAGGAGAAAAAAACAGGTATTCCCTTGAAAATAAATAACGTAAGAAAAAAAAAGAATTACATTCAAACTTAAAAATTAACCTTTTGCTATTACCCCAAAAGAATGGATGACAGAATTTGCACCTGATTTATTTAGGCAAGTTTGTTTCAACATTTTGAGTAAACATTATCATTACTCTATAGCTAAAATACTCAATTTGAGTTAACTATAAATAAATCTTATCCCACTTGTTTGTGTAAAAAATACTTTTGCAGTACAAAAACAGCATACTATGCTAAATATTTAATTTACTCTCAATTATTTTAAAAAATGATAGCTATTTTTTTCGGCTTTTAATTAGACAGATACATGACAGGCATGAAAATTGTACCATCCTTGAAAAACCAAAAGGCAAAAAAATAATCTGTTTTTGCACATAGACATACATTATTTTCATTTTAGTACATTTTTTCCTGACTATGTTTAGCTGTCAATTATGTGCAAAAGCTAAATAATTTGGTTACATAATTTTCAATAATTTAAAGCATTACTATGAGGGTAGTATTGGTACAATTTTCCTATAAAAACAAAGTAAACGTACTATCTAACATATATATAAGTACTTTTAAACAATTTGACCCCCAACAACAATTACTCCTCCTTCAAAACAAATTGTCTGACGATGGGAATTGTGACAAACGCATCAACAAATGTCTTTAATATGTTTTTTCTATCTAAAAAAATTTAATTTCTGAAGAACACACTAACAGAAATGTTGGATGTACTTTAATTATTATTAATCATTATTATTTTTATTTTTTTGTTCAGATGCTGTCATATGCATTACTTTTACATACGTTTTGCTTCAAAAAAAGTCCTTAAAATCCTTTAATTTTAGTTGAGTTTTGAAAAACGTTTGCATTTTTTTACATCTTAAAATTTGTTAATCATAAATATGTACGTACAAGTTGTTTGAAATGCATTTAAACTTAGTAAAGTAAATTGTTACTTAGTAAAAATAATGAATATGCTGCGTCTCATTAACATGAGCAGGTGGACAAACACCTCTGAGAGATAAGACGTAAATGAAAGCACACAGAGCTCCAGGTGAGAGGAATCCAGTGTTGTTTTTTATTTATTTTTACTAGATGGCCTCTAAAAGACCGGTTTTATTTAGGAAATGCAAATGCGACATCACACCAAGAAAAACAGTGTCACATTCCTATAAAGCGCTCTTGGCATGAACAAACAGCAACACTGACAATAAATAAACGTTGGCAAACAAAATAAAACTTTGTGAACAAAAAATATGCATGATTGCATGTCAAACAAGTCTAAACTAGGAGAAAAAAGAATGTACTTGGCACAAATTAAATAAGCTTCAGTGATATATAAATTTTTGTTTGTTTTATTAGATTGCGCAAACATAATGTGTCCATTGCTTTGTGAGTCTGATTGTCCTTCACAGCTAGCATTGAGTCAGTTGTACTGTACAAAATAGACACAGATGGCTAATAAAACTAAATATTTCATTTGAATTAATTGGTCGTTCTCAATATCTCCCTTTTGTCAATAGCTTGACCTTCATAGTCACATTTCCAGGTGTCTTCTTGGTGCATTCATCTCTTAAAATCTGCAGGTATGTGTGCGAGAGACTACAGTCATTACGCTAAAATATATGCACATAGAGACGGACGAGTTTTTATAACTTAACAGTGATTTCTGATTTGAGTTCTATACAGGTGCTTAGGATTTCCCATTTTGTGAAAGAAAAAAAACATATTAAAGACACTTTGGTATTTTGTAGGCCATAATGTGCCAAACTTTTGCACTCATTGTTGTAATGCACAATAAATATATATTTGAATTAATGACCCAGTCTATTTGTAGTTAAGATTGTAGTGATGCTACCCGCACACACAAATATGGCGTCACAACTGTGTGTAAATTTATCATTTCCTTTGACCTGTGACCTCAGCTCCAGTGGAATCTAATGATGAGGCGATTAATGAGAAGTTAAATTAAAAAAAAAAGGCGTTTTTCTTTTAAATTAGTAACACTAACGTAAAGCAAAAAAGCACTTTTACAAAAAGCCACTTTACCTTTTTTTTGTCTTTTTTTTATAACAGGATGAGCCCCTCTCTCAGAAAGGGAGTCTTGTCCTTTTACAGTCTAAATCCATCTGTCTCATGTGTGCTCTGTCTGTCTCAGCAGGGCATAAGCAGTGCAACACTAACCTCCCCAATCCTGACTCCCCGAAGCAAAAGGGGGAAAAAACAATCAAACAAAGCACAATACAATGTAGTCCACACCCATATAAAAATAAATCAATTGCAAACATGGAAAGATACATCTTGTATGTACAATAATCTTCTATATAAAATAACTTTTATGTACATATAGACATACAGACAATACAATAATTGAACTGTACAACGCACACCTGTGCATTTCTAGACAGGTGAGAGGTACTGAAGTGTATGGCTTCATTGTGAAAAGTTCAAAATATTTACAAACTACGTTTGCACCTTTTACGTGTATTCAACTTCCCTGGAATGAAAACTCTTAGAGGAAGCCCAGCGCCTCGCTGTTCATTTCCATTCGTTTTTTTTGGTAACCCTACATTTCAAAGGATTGGTCCAGCGTAACTTTTTTTTAGGCTCGTCGTAGTTTGCACCACCCAGTGCATTCTAAGCTTCGCTTCTGAGACATCTGATGGAAGCGTGAATCTGAAAACCCAGCTGTGAATGTCTTAATTAGAGAATAGTTACTGAATTTACTGAGGAAGACCCAAAAAGTTTGCTTTTTTTTTGTTTTAGAAAAAGGATTTAACGAGTCTTTGCCTTTGACTTTCACAAGAATCAGGTGTGTACAGTGTCTCCGACAGCCCTGCTTTGGTGCTGACAGCGTCGGGGCTCATCCATGCCATGTTTTACCCATGTCATGTCTGTCCTTCAGTAGTGTCCTTTCAGATGCTCAGCACATGACGGAAACCCCTTCAACAGTGACCAGCTGGCCCGTCGTAGGGTCATATGTCCCAGCCAGGTAGTAGAGGTCTTGGGGGGCACTGTTTGACTTCTGATTACCAGTCAGACACTCGTACTCCTCCCTGCTCACCACCCGACACTTATGAGAGATTGTCTGGACATCATTCTCATCCTCATGACAAGACTGGTAAAGGGCATGCTGGAGGAGAACAGACAGGGTTATCTGCATCATATGATGAAACTAACATGAAAAATAGCGTAATGGAAAACAGTGTTTGTAACTTACCTTGCCATCTCGAAGCCTCTTGCCCATCTTGGTCTCCTCAGGATGATAGAACCACTTGACTTTGACCACCATTCTAGAAGTCCAGGATTCCCAGAGACTCTCAATTTGACCTACATATGGGAGGTTTGGGCGCCCATCTGAGAGGAACACTGCGCAGTCTCCAACCCTTATAACGTCCCTGCCTCGTACAATGGCCTTGTAGAAAAGCTTTCGGGCCTTGCCTTTCAGCCCACGCCTCTGTCAAAAACCAAACACATAGACAAAACAAAGATAACTTATTTTTTTATCAGATTTGTTGAAATTGAGTATTTTATGCTGAAAGAACCTAAAAGCTTACCTGTGTAGGGTTTCCTGACCATCTCCACATTTGTCGGCCTCCCAGAAATGAAGGCATCTTAGTTCTTGGAATAAACGAAGTGTCATCTTGAAGCAACTTGGGTTTCTTCACAAATTCCTTGTTTGGTCGGGAGCTGGAACTTATGCATTCCTTCCTCTTGAAGGACTTGCTGTTGGAGACATGGTCAGAAGGGCCTCCTTTGACACTCGGAACAGCAACGGCTTTGGCAACAAAGGAGTGCTGTTGAGGTCTTGAAGAAGTAGACAGTTGAGATGATTGGAGGAGGCCCCTGTGAGAAGACAGACAAGTCTGTAGCATCATTGTTGATGCGTCCTCATCTTCTGAGCTGTAGGATGAATCATTGTCGGATGAGCACAGGCTAGAACTTGACAGAGACCCTGAGGAGGACGAGCTTGAGGAACCGGTGGAAGAGGAAGAGACAGAGAGTCGAGATAGAAAACGGCCAGCCGTCCTGAGTCCTCCTGTGGCTGCAGCCATGGCAGCACTCCTCCTCCCTTCCTCCTCGTCATCATCAAGATCAGAGTAGGAACTGTGGCAGTCTCTGTGTGAGCTGAAACCCAAGTCACCATATTCCTCCATTCCCAAGGAAGAGGAGGGTTTTCTTTGCGGTGTGGTCCCTTTCAGGAGAAGCTCCACCTTGGATGATCCACTCTTTTTGTTGTCTTTGACTAGCAAGACTGGGTGGGAGTATGACTGTGTTCTTGGAATGGTACTCACACTAGATGATCCACCTCTGCACAGCAGAGCCTTGCTGTTTTTTGTCTTGGGAGAAGTCACTCCTTCATGATCTAATTTGACCAGGAACTCTTGACCAGACTTCCTGCCACTTGGTAGGTCATCTTGTCTGCGCTTCTCACAGTAGAGCTCATTTTTGATTCCCAGAGATAAACCTGAGCCTGCTCCGGTAGACTGATTACAGAAGGAATAGCCATTTGCAATGCTTCGGAAGGAATCCACCTCAAATGAGGTGCTGCTGAAAAGGCCTTTGGATGGAAGGGAGGCCAGTGACGGGGTTTGGGTTGAGCAGAACAGGGCATCCTCCTTCCTCCTCTGGGGTTTCCTGGGTGCTCCGTTGAACTGAAACAGATTTTCATTTGTTCTCTTCTTGGTGTTGGTCAGTGAAGCCCAACCCGGGAATGATAAAGGAGTTTTATTGGTACTTTCTGCCTGCTGCTGCTTTTGTTTTTTTCCAGAGCCCTTTGGTCTCCCTGTCATGAAGAGAGAAATCATATATTTTTTAACTGGGATGATTTTATGAAAAAAAAATATTCTGAATGATAAAGTTTTAACCTTTCTCTTACATAACTCCCTTATTGATTTTTTTTCTCACCTGGCCTTCTTTTAATTGCGGTCAGACTCTGGTTGTTGGTTGAACTTTTTCCTGAAAGTCTGTCTGTAGGCCGACTCATGGGTGCCTGCTCCAGACTTGAACTGTTTTTGTGCATCGGTCCACTGGGTACCAACAGGGCAGGAGATGACTCCCCACCTAGATGACAAACAATTTAAGATCATGAGCATAAACCGAAAGGGACAACATAATAAAGCATTTAATTCCCATTTCAGCAAAGTGTGGAGGCACCCACAGCGAATCTGGTATCCTGGAGGCAGGAGGCGGATATTGTGAAGGGAAATCTTCCCTCTGTCGCCATCATCAAACTCCACCATCACTCCTCCCTGTTTTCCGTCATCACACGGACCACCTATGAGAGGCAAAAATGTACTTTAAAGTGTGCCGAATCGTGAACCTTTGTGCACACAGCCAAGTTATGTGAAATCCCACCTCTGCGAACGTAGCCGGGATACAGGCACCGCGAGCGTTCGCTCCAGTAAGCACACACCCGAGTTCCTTCACCAAGAACAGTCTCAGACTCTGGACGTATATCCAAAACCTGAAACCCAAACCAAACCATAATTAAGATTCATTACAGGTCCAATACAATGAACACATACATTACAAACAGTCTGAGAGCAAAGGAGCATTGTGAATGGGCAGTCACTGTGCCACGTTTCCAAGCGGCACTTATCTCATGCCAATGTGCCAGTCAGGGCTGAAAGGAACGGAAGCCATAACGCAGTAAATCCTGACTTGCTGAGTAATACTAAAGAGGGCCTGAATAGAGGGTTTGTGATTGCAGGTTGCCAGATCCTTTCTCTAACAATGAAGGCAGCCCCAGCATCCGCCGCTCACTAGGGGCTCTTTCAGGTTGCTTTCATTTACTGTTGCCATGGTAAGAGACCCCTTTGACTGATGAAGTGTGGATGTGATAGTGTGGTTGGGCGATTGGGGTGACTGAAAATTGGGGTATGGGTGGCAGCGTCAAATAAATAGCTTTCTTTAAGAAAAAAAACAAAAAAAGAAAGGAAAGGGTGGTATCTTTAAAAGCAGGCGGGATGCCAGAATTGTTTAGATAAAGGAAATGTTGACAGAAATCCAGCTAAAGTTATAAAATGATACAATAATATGCTTTATAGTGAAATAAAATGAATGAAAGAGATAAGTTTGGCCTCTTTACTGCACTGATTTTACATGGTTAAACAGGCACTTCAATAAAAAATGAGGAGAAATGACTCTTGACAAAATACAAACTTGTATTTTAAATGTCTTGGAAAAAAAAACTCAAATTGCTTGACTTGTGACATGTTCATTATACACTTAAATGCATTTTCTATACGTTAAAAAATCACTGAAATTGATTTATTTTGTAAAAAGAACCAATGTAATTTTTGGTTTAATTTAATTTAAAGTTTAAAAGTTAGACTGGTATTTATTGATATTATTCTAGAATAAAAAAAAAACTGATATATGTTCTTAGAATAAGTGCTAGTTTTACATTTTATGAGGATTTAAGATGGGCAAAATTGTACTAAGATGAGATTCTGATTTTGTCATTTTTCTCCACTTATTACACTGGTTTCTCGGTCACTAAAATCAAAATGAACTATAATTAGGTTCATAAAAACTCAAAAATACAAACCATTTGACTTAGAACTAGCAAAAAAATATTATTGGCTGTATATTTTCAGTTTGAAGTAATTTCATTGAACTTTTATAGGTTTTTGTGTAACTCATTGTTTCTAGATTTAAGTAAAATGTACTTGCTGCATGAGCTAATTTTACTTTTTAGTGATTTTCTTCTTAAAATCAGGGTTCTTTTTCTATTAGGCCTATTGGTGCAATAACTACAAACTTGGTTTAAAGACATTTGTAGTTCCTTAAACAAATAAATCTCAATAGTTTGTTGAACGATGTTTGTTCACTTGACTTTAAATGACCTTAATAATCCCCAGAGACTGAAATATGTTGTTAAAAAACAGAACACAGGCTGCAGTAAAAGATGGTGAGTTTATACTGAGTGATTAAACTCACAGCCTCTTGTAGCAGTTGTTCCAGTGAATAGATTCTTGAGCGATTTCCTCTTTCCCCATCAATGCTGATTTTAAATCTAAAAGAAAAACAAGCACAGAAGAGAAAAAGATGAGGTTTTTAGGGGTCTGCTATATGCCGTCCTAGATCCCACGTCATGGGTTCCTCCCACTCTGCTGCTGTTATTGCCTCTCTGCTCCCAAAGCAGGAGCAGCGTGGTGTGAGATAATAGAGACCTGTTATGTAAAGAAGGGAAAACGAAGGAGCTGCTGATACACAAACTTGATTTATACACAGTTTCTCTTTTTAGGGTTATCTTTAAGAAATGTTTAATGACAGATCCATGACTTCTATTGTAACGTATCAGCTATGCCATTATCACCGTGCAGCTACAAACAGGAAATCCATCCCAAAAGGCTGCAGAGCTGCCTGACTGCTCACTCACATGTCTGGGATCTCCAGGCTGTGGACCCTGGCAGCGTAAAGCAGCTCATCCTCCTTGGAGATCAACACCTTCAGTCCATCAGTTAAAAGTTCTTTGGTCAGGACACAGTTTGGAGCTGAAATGGAAGAGGTAGACACGGATTTCACATTTAAGCAACACAGAAACACACATCAGCTGAAAGCTCTGTCAAAATTGCACTTTGTTTTATTTTTTTTTCTACCTTCGGGGATTTTGTTGTTTTGTCGATGGCTGCTGTCATCTTCCTCAGAAAAGCTGCTACCATCCATCTGAAAGCCCTCATCCGCCGCAAAGCTTTCTAAGAGACGGCTCACTGCTCGCCCCTTTGACTGGAGAGTATCAGTGAAAACTGAATTTTAATTAAACAATACATGTTTTTTGCATGGGTGACACAAATAAAAATATTTTTGTTTTATTTATGCCTTTAAAATTCAATTCTGTCCGCTTGATATTTTTCCAAGCGGAAAAAATTGATTTCACCTTGTTTATAGTTCCTCTCAGGATGGTGCTCTTGCGCGTCGCCCTCTTCAGTCGCTCACTCGTCGTTGGGAAGGTGGCCAGTCCCATGCTTCTCCTGAAACGGCTGCCTCTTGTTCCAAGGCTCCCCCATCGGGGTTCCTTAGATCTGGTTCCACACGATCTTCTTCCTCCCTCCAGCCGTTGGTCTTGATGGTTTTTGACCGCAGTGGCCATACCCAGCCGACAGGTGGCTTTCTTCCGTACTTTGACTTCGCCCTCTGTCCCAGACAAATTCTGGGAGCCTGCGATTCAAAAATAAAGAAACAGATTTAGACTGAACTTACAGGAAAGGAGGAAAAGGAGAAAACAGATGTTTCCCCTGAGGATGTGGGGCAGAATGGTGGACTTATTGTTTTCAAAGGGCAGTCTCACCATAAAGCTCCTGTCTCTGTTTCTTGTTCCTGGCCTTTTGGTTGGCCTCCAGTTTCACCACAGATGAAGGGCTGGGGCCTGTCACAGTGGAGCAGGTAGTAACATCTTTGGGGGACTGGGGCCTGTAATCTTGACCTTCATCAGTCTCATAACTGTCTTCCTCTTCTTCTGCTTCTAATGGTGAAGTAAAGAGTAAGCGTTTATCTTCTAGACACAAATGCAAGTCCTAAAATTCTGCGTCAAATTCTAAGACGTTCTCATTTTTACTGCCTTGCCTTGGTCAGAGGAGTCACTTTCTGCAGAGGAGCTCTCCTCCTCCATCGCTTTCTCCCTCTGGCTCCCATGAACCTTTGCCTTCTGCTGACTCATCTGCGAGCATCCTTGCGAGAAGGTGATGTGTCCGTTTGCATGTGCACCACGCACCATTCCAGTCCAGTTGTCTTGGGGGACACTGTCCACGCTGGCTGCTGAGGGGAGGGCAAAACAAGCGTTGACCAGCGAGAAACAGAGAACAGCATCAGCACAACCAAAGCACTGAATAGCAGTGTTTACCTGTATCACTCTGTCCCCCAGACTCCCGCCTGGATTTGGCTTTGACTGAATTCTGGCTTCTGAACCCATTCTTGGGGTTGGAGTTGCAAGGGAAAACTTCCTTGTCCCTGGGGCCTGTTCCTGAGAGATTCTTTTTAACCTGGGCCTTCTGTTTGAGCTGCGCTACATCACCAGCCAGCTTGGAGCTGAGCACGCTGTGAAGACTGCTTTTCCTGCAGCCTTTTATCTGCTGCAAAAGAGAGAGATGAGAGACGGAGAAAGTGAGTTACAGCAGCTTTAGAGTCTTCAGAGTGTCAGAGGGAGAGAGTACTCATTTGCACTCACACACCAACAAGGAATAAATTGACAGAGCCTCAGTAAAAAAGACAAATATGGAAAGAGGAGAGTTGGCTCGTGAGGGTAACAACGGATTATGTCAAATGCAAAAAAAAAAAAAAGTTGTGATTTTTACTTTTAATTGCAAAAAGAAAGCAGGACAAGGACATAGACTGACCTGTGTGCTGCTGAGTCGCTCAAAGCCTCGACTAGAGAGCCTCTTCTTCCTTCTCTGGCTTTCTCCGCCCCCTCCGAGGTCCTCAGGCGACAAGCCAAGCCCCGCCCCCATCGACCTGCCAGTCAAAAACAAAAAAAGGCATTTATCAGAGAAGAATGGGGATCACTTGAAAGAAAAAAAAAACAGGGGGTAGGACGTCATAGGAGAAAAACTGAGTTGAGTCACCTCTCTGTGGGATCTAATAACTTTCCTTTCTTTGTCTGGTGAACAGCGGGCCTAAAAAGGACAAAGAAGGCTCAGTGTCTGAGCAGCGCACTCGAAAAAAATTAGGATCTAACAAGAAGCCAGGGAGTGTTTGAGGGTAGTGTGGTATATTAGGCACTACGACCTTATCAAGGGAGTGTGTTGCGAAGCACTGCATCCCTTTGAAGGATACCCTGACTGCTTTGAGGACACTGCATTTGTATTCAGCTGCGTGATGTTCTCCACGAGTTTCCTGACTGTGGTACACTCTTTTTTTCCCCACATTGAACTGCATCACAGGCAAACCTCTCCAAATGCCCTTGAATTTCCCTCTGGCAGCCAGTCCAAACAGCGCACCGACATGAGCCAGGATATGCTCCAACTAAAGATTAACCAAACATCTCTTGGTGTGCAGTTAGGACAAAACTGGAACAAAAACAAGTTTGTAAGCAGATCCACGCTCAAGATTTTGTTTTGCATGTGCATCATTTTGTTTGCGCACTAATGTTTTATTTTTTTCTCTAAGAGAATAAAACGTGAATACAGAGCGTACATTTTAAACAAAACAGTTGTTGTAAAATCTTTTTTAAAGAGCATGTTGAGCTCAGCTTTCATGTAAACAGGAACTGTTTCTATGCAGGATTACAATGGTTTCGAGGCAGACTTTTTTTTTTGTTTGTTTCTTAAATAAACAAGCTCCATTATATCTCAAAGACCTCATGGTTTATATTTCCAATTTAGTCTCATTTGGCAAGATTATAAATTGTTTCTATCATTTTTGAAACTAAAAAGGGAGAACATGCCATAAAGCTAACTTTCAAATGTCTGCTTTTGCAACTTTCTCCTTAGGACCATTTTTAATTAATGGTACTGGATTGGATCACAAACAGCCCTAAGCAATAAAAAATTAAACAAATAAAGTGCCACTCCGAAAATGTTTTGGTCTATTTTAAAAATAGTTTCTGTAGGTTTTTGATTATGATTATGCAGTTTTTTAGCCAAAATTAAAAAAATCGGTGTGGTTTTCTAGGACACAGTTTCTGCAGAGCAGCAGGGGTTCATCAGAAATTGCCTCTGAGGTGTGGGCGAGACTATGGCATGGAGAAAGCCCACCCTCATTTCCCATCATCCCTCTGTTTAGACGCTCTCCTGCTAACTTACAGCCTCTCAAAACCCCACCGGTCCAACAAAAATGGTAAGGAATGTTGTTGCTATCCAGGCGTACAGTTTTGAGCCAGATACCAGCTCTGACGAGGAAAACAAAAACATACATGGATCTATTTGTCTGCAAATGGTTGCATCAAAATGGAGCGGAGCAGGGAACTTGTGGCCCACCCAGCGTATTTTCCACATCACTGCTACAAGCTTTTTTTTTCCTGATTCACAACGATTTAAATAGAGAGATACTCAGAAATGCAATTTTAATCACAATTTTCTTATAGATAGATAGATGGATAGATGGAGAGAGAGAGAGAGAGAGAGAGAGAGATGTCTCCCATCATCATAAAATATCATAAAAATATGTTAAAAACACCAAAAACACCATTTTCATCAAAGCGGGTCTTAAAGTAGAGCTTAGGACTTCAAAATCGTACCAACTTGGAATAAATTCAACTTAATCTTACTTTAATGTTCACTCATTGCATTTTTTACTGAATAAATCGTATTAGAAATATAAATAGGTACTTTTTCAAGTAGTTTGCCATTTTTGTGTGCGTTTGTTTTGTAAAAAAATACAAATAAACTCTAGCTGCTAAATAAATGCCTATGAATGTAACTTTTAGCATAAATTAAGTATACATAAATCAAAGTCAACCCCGATGGAGCAAAAGGTTTATTTGCCAGACAAAAGATTGCTCCGGCTAAATCAAACCTGACTTCATGCTCAGATTTATGGTTTGTTGGTTTTATTCTCCCTGATGACAAAGGTTCTGAAATAACACACAATAAAATGTCTGGCCTTGTCAGTGTTGTCCTAATTCATCCGTGTATTAGCAGGAACTTCCTAAGCTGACAGAGGATACATCTCATAATCAATGTGCACTAGTGTATGTGAAGGAAGAAGAAAGGCAGAGGGACTGTCTGCCCACTGACAGACTGAGTGACAGAGATGCCTGTGAAGTGTGAGTCGCTCCTGTGAGGCAGATCCTGCAGCGTTCTGCCTTCCGCCACTGACGAACGTAATGTGACAGAGTCCCTCCCCTCTGTGGGGGGGCTGGTAGGGCTGAGCGCATTCTGACTAATTAAAGCGAATTGATTAGCTGTGTTTGCAGCCAAGCAGAACCTGCACACACACATAGAAAAACAATCTAATGCATGAATAAAGGCTAACAAGGCCTGCGTAATTGAGTCATATTGCACAAACAAGGAGCTTCTAAAGGATTTTTCACCTTCAAACTCCTAAACTCTAATAGGAGTTTATCAAAATAAAAATAGCAACCAAGATGCTTAATGGCTAAACTCAAACCTTCTGTCCTTACACTTGCATTAGCTCTTGTTAGTGCTGCAGCAAATCCCAATTCTGCCTTATTTTCTAAAGCATTCTTTTCTTGTGTGCACCTCGAAGATAGATCAAACTCAAAGTTTGGAGCAAGAAACCTGGAGTTTACTGTATTTTGCACTAAACACCTTCAATCCGCTGTACTTCACTGAAGGGACCTGGCTTGTTACCCTTTCATTTGGGTGTCATTGTCACCGAGCATAAGCATCTCCACTCTGATTAGCCCTGGCTTGGCAAGAGGGCAGGGGTACACGAGTGGAAGGAAAGTGGAGGTGACAACCCAGAGGGGCAGCCGGGAACACTGGATGCTTGTCCAGATTTCTGAGTAAGAAAAGCGTGTTGGGAAAGAAGAAATGCTGCAAGGTGGCATGTAGTGCCCCAAGCTTTCTCAAACATTGATGACAATGCTAAATGAAGCCTGACCTTTATCCCCAATGACCCTCTGGCTTATCAGGCCCTAGCAATCACTTCTAAACAGCTGTGGTAGGTTTGTACAAAAAAATACAAATTAAGGAAAGAAAAATTGATAGATTGAAACTTCTCAGTTTACTTGCATGGACTTGTATCTTCTCTTTGGTTTCTCAAATTCAGATTTAGATAGGGCTCTCTATGTAAAATTACATCTCAGTTGGATGAAGTCTGCTTGTTAGCTCTCAGACTCCAAAATAAAGTCCAGGGAAGTTCACATTGAACCACAGCGGCGCTGCGGAGATTTCTTGTCCAAATGAATCAGACTTCAGTTATCAATTGCTGTTCGTTTATGAGGCAAATACCAGAAAACATAAACGAGAAAGACTACGTTCATATTCTATTAACATTAATGTCTTTTAGCTTAGAAGAGTTCAGAAGAGAAATCGGAGAAGGGTTCATCCGTTCTCCCATTTCCTGTTTTTGCTAGTGAAAAGCACTCCTTGTATGCAGGCAGTACAGAGGGGCTTATCATGCAAGACTGAACTGCAGCCAGCAAGCAGTGACAGACTAACAAATACTCACTTGACTTTTCTTTGGCCCTCAGTTAAGGACAGTGGACCTGTGGCGAGGGTGGGTTTCCGCTTCCTCGGCCGACCTGGCCCTCGCCGTGCAGGGCTGCGCGGAGTTTCCTCCTTCCTGCATGAATAAAAAAAAACAAAAAAAAAGCAAAAAGACTCAAAGGGTCAATTTAAATAGAAACCACATTGAGAGGATTCAATTCGATTTATTATTTTCAGATTTGAAGACACAAAGTCTGGGTAAAAAAAGAGTTATACTCACTGATGGTCATGTTTCCTTTGAAGTTTGACCAGTTCCTTTTGCTTTTCTTTATAACGCCGTTGTATGTCAGCTAATTTGACACGCATTGCAAGTTCAGGTCCATCCATAGCCTCCATATTAACTTTAGCTGGGCACACCTGAGATATACAAAGTAAGGTATATTACTTATTTAGGACGGAACCATCAGAGTTTTTTTATCAACCGCACATTTTTAGTCTTTAAAGATCCACTCCAATGATCTTTTTTTCTGTTTTAAAAGTATTCTCAGTGGCCTTTCCATTGAAATTATGCCGTTTGTAGCAAAAAAACTGTCATTTGCTGCAGAGCGGCAGTAGTTCATTAGATATTTGCCTATGAGTAAGCAAGCCCACCCCTACTTCCCATCATCAATCTGTTTACACGCTGTCCTTCTAGCTTACAGCCCCTCACAACCCCAAGCTAACAACACAAACGCAGACAAAAATGGAAAGCTATATTGGAGCTATCCAGCTGTACAGTTTTTAGTCAGATGCCAGCTCTGATGAGTAAAACCAAGACGTAGATGGATCTAATCTTCTACAAGTGGATGCATCAGAATTGAACGGAGTAAGGATCCTGTAACCCGCAAATTTTAGCTTCAACATCACTACAATCTGTTTTTTAAATCATTTTTTCTGCTTCTGATTTGAATAAAGAAATACTTAGAAATACAGTTTTAAGCCAAATTTTCCTTGTACATGTCTCTCGTCATAAAAATAAAATACACAAGGCTATACTAAAAATACCCAAAAAAAAAATGTTCATCAGAGTGGGTCTTTAAGAACTAAAGAATCTGGATGGGGTCAAGATGCAGGCTCACTGGTTCATTTCGTGGAGCCCAGCTGCATTTCCGGCGTAAATTGAAGATCCTGCGAGCCGGAAAGTGTCGTCCCAAACCTACGCTGATGCTGTCCTGGGATCCCAGCTCCAAGGCACGAGCTGTGGCCAAAGTAGCAAGGCTTTGAAGGTCTAACATAAGCAGATCTTCTTCTGTTTGGAAGGAAAAACAAAAAGCAGTTTGTACTTCAGCGCCTCGGAGCTTTCTGGATAAAGAGACAAAGCAAATTCAGTAAAAATATTGTAACAAATTCCAGTTTGTATGTTGCTTTTGAGTGGAACTATATTGTTGTAACACAAATTAATGTTTGTTGTAAATGTTTTTGCTGTTAGCTCTTAAGAGTCCGGAGCTTTCTGATCTTTTTTTTTTATTATTATTTTAACATGTGCACAGTTAATTTAACTTATATGTTTTGGCAAAGCATGGAATCCTTTTGAATACAATCCCATGTTTCTTTTTTTCACATACATGTTTTTGATTGTATTACACAATAATCCCACCTGAAACTGCCCAAAACACTCAAGTCCGAGTGGTAAATTCTGTTATAATATATATTAAAAAAAACAGTTGAAGCTCCAATAAACTATGCATCCAGTTCCAAGGATCTAAGTCAAGAGGTGACATAATTATGTTTCATAACCCTTATATTGATTTTTAACTAAAAATGTCAATGCTAAAAACTTTTTGAATCCTTCATATTAAATGTTGCATAAAAGCAATGCTAATGGGGGGTCGATTTTATTCCTGCATAATGTCAACAGCTAATATGATTGGCAAACTCACTGGTGAGTTCAGGGACTACTGAGGGTCAAAGACCCAAAGTCAGACCTTTTATTTTTAAGACAATTCCATGATAGTGTGTAAAAGTACTCAGGGAAACTTGAGGCCGTGAAGGAGGAGGATGCAGCTTATCATTTTAGAGGTCATATCAATATGGATTTACCAGATGCTGCTACATTAATGGCCATCTGGGCCAAGTGCTTGCTTTGCCCCTTTGTCTTTGACCCAGCAACAGAATGAATTACAATTGCAGCTTTGCATGAAGCATGATTTGTCAACAAAATGGCACTTTTTCATCTCAAATTGAAGAAATATGCTTATTTAAGCTCGTTCTAACACTTGCAAAGTCATGAATGTTGTTCCACAGCTGTCAGCCGTATCACATCACAAAATGACATCCTTTTTTTTCAGTGTTGGCTGATGCCGTTTTTACAGGAGGCCTCTTTTGGGAGCCGTTAAATGCATTAGGATACTGTGGTAAACACAAAACATCCTCTGCATGAATTAAAAAGGAAAAAAGAAAAAAAAAAACATGTGATGCTTTGAAAAACAACAAAGCTTTTAAAAGCACTTAAAAACAATGGGGTCTAATTAGCCAGGCAATTCTCCAAGGTGTTGAAACCATCCATTGCTTTTGTGTTTACACACCAACTAACAAGTGGTGTTTGGAGGGGAGATGGAAGACCTTTGCTGTGTTGCTTTTGGTTTAAGTGTGCACACGTGTGGACAGCTGCAGGATGGACATTTGTCTCTTTTCAACAACCTTCAGGAGAGGATGCTGCTTTCAAAACCTACATTAAAAAAGAAGCAGCAAACCTGCATGTTGAAAGCCATCGGAGGCTTTTCAAATTTGCAGCCGCAGAAATTTGTAAATAAAACCTCAATGAGGAAAAGGTCTTGAAGAATGCTAATCTATCAGTAAAATGGGAAAAGTGGACTTGTGGGCACAGCTCAAGAGTGTCTGTCATGCATCGTCCCTCACCCTGACTGTTCCCGTTGGTGCGTTTCTGCTGCTGCAGCTCCAGATCAGCCAGCTCGCTCAGAAGCTCCATACCCTGGCTAGAAGTGCACTGCAAAGGAGCAGGTGAGGGGGGGCTATAAGGGAACAATGGAAATGGGGGTACATCTGTGCAAAAAGCGGCAGCAATGAGCAGTTCCAGACTCCAGTAGCAGGGCACGAGAGGTTTATGCGGCTCGGGAATGGTTTCATGGATTGAGCTGCAGGCCGAAGCTGAGGCAGGGGACAAACACACAAAATCCACCGAGCCTTCAACGTGGGTCATATTACTCCCACAGTCCTTTGCTACTTTGGAGAGTGGACACTGCAGCTGCAGGGCTGGAGGGGATGCTGGGTCAAGCTCAATGATGGCGGGCAGCTCTGGCTCCCGCTCCCCTGGTATGTTGACCTTTTGATCACGCTCCACCTGAACCTCTTCACCCGCTGCCACCTCGTCATCCTCCTCCTCCAGAGTTATTACAGCTCCTGGCCTGATAGGCTCCTCTGCTGAAATGGGAACTGTACAGGAAGCCGTCTCACAAGCTGTATTCTCTGCTGGGGGACAAACCAGCACACCAGTGACGTCTGAACCCTGTTCATCTGCCTCCTCTTCATCAGGCACATAGTTGGCTGCTACCACTGCAACCTCAACCCCCTCTCTTGTATCCAAAATCCTGTCAGTCACTGCTTCTTCCTCTTCTGGCTCCACTTCCTTGAGTGGTAGTGGCTCTGGGAGGGGCATGACCACGACTTGGCAGTCTAACTCCTCCTCCAGGCTAGCAAGGGGCTCAGGAGCGTGCTCTGAAGGCTCCACTTGGACCGCTTCCAGGTCAGCTGGCTCAGCCAGTTGAACATCCTGTGGAGATGGTCCACGTCTGAAGCCCATGGCAATAGCAGGGTATGTATATCCTGGAGGCAAATCTAAAGAAACAGATCAAAACGATCAATCAATCAGGTAAAATCCTTTTATTTTTACATTTAAAGGTTGAAATTAATACTTCATAAATCTACGCCAGGCCTTTTTTCTTACTACTGAGACTTTGAGGGGAAAGAAAGATTAAAAAGTATTGAAGTCCCACTGGCTTGATCTCCCTGCAGAAGCAGGGGTGGAAAATGTCGAAGAGCTGTGTGTGTGTGTGTTTGTGATATTTACAGTGAGCTACACCTTCAGTTCATCAAAAAGCATAAGCCTCCTTTGCCGTGTAAAAGACGTGACACAGACATTAATGAAGATGCAGAGAGCTGGGCCTGTGAGGTGAGAGCTACCACTGCAGCCCGTCTTAGCCATTACCAAGGTAACAGAACTGGAAAGCTCCACAGCAGACAGACACCATTTTCTTTGGCTTGTTCTGTTTGAGTCAAGGTTTTAGCAGCTACTCACATTTTAGAACAATATGTACAAATAAGGCAAAGAATTCATCTAAGATTAGTCATTGTTTTCATGTATTATTTGTTTTATTGAATAAAACTATTCATTAGACAGTAAAACATGTTATTTGCAAACTCCTTTTCTGCTGCTATACTTTAAAAGTCTTCAAACTGCTTCATGTCGACAGCCATCTCTATGACTTAGCTTCAACCCGATTTTCTGGATGATGCTGTAACCAAAGCCACACAACGCCCAGCATCAAAGGCAGCAGGGAAGCTATGAAGATTTTTTTCTTCTTAAGCTTACCCGGCTCCAAAGACTCTGGGTAATCTTGTGGGGGCTGTCCTTTGCCTCTCTTGTCTTTGGATTCAGCCCCCTTAAGCATTTGAGGTGGCGCAGGACTGATGGCAGGAGAATGAGGGACTGCTGCAACGGGGCTGGGAGCGGGCCGCGGTGTCGAAGGAGTGCTTCTGGGATGCTGCCGCAGGGAGGGTGATTGGTAACAAGGGGACATGTGAGTGGCACAGGCCCCAGGGGATGAGGCGTTTCTCTGCGGGGGGTTGTAGGGGTAAGCCTTGGCAGGTTTGGACATTCGCGGCTCTGAGATAAGTTCCTCCAGTTGATCTGAGGGCTCATTTGGTCTCTTCTGGATCTGTTGATTAAAAATTCAATTGATTCTTATTTAAAAACCGCAGCCTGAAACAGCCTATTCCTTGATTAAATTAGATTTAAAAATCAATCACTATAAAAACGTATGACTTCATGAAGTTTGACCTGTTCACTGTGAGGAGCCTGATGCTGCATGCTATGTGCTGCTCTGTGAGACTGCTGCTGAGTCTGAGACGGCAGCTGGGACTGTTGTGACGGGTGACTCTGGTTCTGGTGCTGAAGCTGCTGATGCTGCTGGATAGCATACAGCTCCTGTTGCCGTAGAAACTGCGATCGGGAGTACACAGCAGGATGCTGCATGTGGGAGGGTGGGCCCCGGGCGCCGTACACAGGAGGCCACAGCCCTTGCTGCTCCATCACATCTGATGAGAAGAAGGAGGAGGAAAGTGATGACAGAATGCGCACCCAGATACACACATTCGGCATCAACGCATGCACAGCAGGGCTGCGCGGTGCATACTCAAATGCGTGAGGAAACAAAAAACATTTGTCTCCTCCATATCTATCATTACTTGCCTCCCACACAAGTATTTTAAAACAGCAACAAAGATTATGGATCATTTAAAAAACGTTGTATTCATATGGAACAGCAGCATCTACTCCTTCTAAGAAATGATTTTTGACTTCACAAAACATCTCCCCAGGCGGCTGCAGTCCTACACGCACTATTGAAAAAAAAAACAGTTTCTTTGGAATTACATTTTTTAGAGTTTGGGAACATTATGAAAAAGTGATGGTTATGCTGAATTGGGACCTGTGGCTTCAAGAACAGGTACAACTTTATGAGATGCGCCAGGGAAAACATTTTATCCTCTGTATGAGACAAAATGAGCCTCTCTTCATAAAGATTTAATCCAAAGGTTTTTCTTAGTTCATCCTTTTGCTGTGAGACACATTACATTTACCAAAAAACAGATTTTTGTTTTGTTTTGGTTAGAGCACAAAACGATTAACTACTCTTAGCAGATTTTTTTTAACCTTTTGTCATTTACCAAGTACAAATCTTCAGTTTGTTTGTTTAACTAGAGGTCTGCAGCTTTTTGTGCTAAAAAAGCCATTAGGGACAGATTCTTATTGACACGTTATGTTTAAAAAAATATACAATTTTAAAATATATTTTTGTGGTTATTAATCCATTCCTTTATTTAAAAACTGATTATAAACCTTTTCTACTGTCAAATTGTATTGATATTGTGGTTGTCTATATATAACAATTTTAACATTTTACTTTTGACAGCAGCAGATCCAAGTTCCTTTCAAAATAAAGTACACCGAGTCAGTGACGGAGCGAGAACATTTTATATGGGGGTCCAGGAGGAAGGCAGAAGACTTTGGAAGGGTAGCAAATGAAACAGCAGAGTGGGTGGCCATTCCAAAGCAATCAAAGGATCAAAAATACGTATTTCAAACAGTTTATAAAACTAATATTGACTTTAAAATGGGGGGGCAAGTGGGGTGACAAAGCTTACCACCACCACACCCACTCCGACCCGCTACCCTCTGTTTAATGAGACCCCTCCTGCTGCAGGAAATGTACTTGAATCAAAAATGCAAGAAAACTAAAAAATATGGTATTTTCTGTCATCATGACTTTGGTGTTCCTTCATTTTGTCTCTTCTTCTTCTATTGAATATAAACATGGCAACATAGGTAATGTTAATCTACTACTAAAACCCTTTCATAGTAGAAAAACCTTTTACCATGATATTTCCTCAGTTAGGCTATCTGACATATTCAACATAAATGACAAAACTTAAATAGAACAGAAGAACCAGAACTAAAAACCCTTTATCCATTCAAATTAAAAGCATTTTTTTCCAAAGCAAAGAGCTACAATGGAAGAATAACCCCAGGTTGCAGACCCATGACCTAACCTAACGCAGTTTTTCATGTAAATGATTTAAAGTTGGATTTGACATCATTTTTGTAGCTATATGTTAACATTTTCTTTACTTAATATGCTCATTTGGTTGTTGCATACCCAGGTGATGGGGGGCTGGATGGGTTGGAGGCTCAGAGGGCAGAACCACCAGCTGAGCAGAGGGGTCCTGAGGCAGAGGAAGGACTGGTTGCAGAGGGCCTGGCATGGCTGCAGAGAAACCTGGTGGTAGGTTCTGGTGCAGAGTTGTATGACCTATGCCTGTTTTTTTAAAAGAAAATAAATCTTTACTGCCAAACTAAAAATCATTTAAATAAACGAAACTAATGCTTAAACTAGAATACTATTTTTTTGTAGAATGAATGAGGGTCATTGAGCATCTTTGCTTCAACAGTTGTTTATCTACCATAAGAATGTCCTGTCATCCAGAGGGACGGACTTCCAGTTCTAGGCATCCAATGGTGGTGAGCAGAATGTGCAGCAGGATCTCCCAATTGGCCAGACTGGATGGACGTCCCACCAGGAACAATGAGGTGAGAGGTGAGGTCACCATGACAACTGTTGGTTGGATGGATCCTTGCAAACTCCACCCTTTCTTTATTTTCCCTGTCGTTGCAATTAGCCAACAATGAAAAACTGTACACAAAAATGTCAAAATACAGGCTTTAATTGTATCGAGAGCAGGTGCATATATATATTTTTTACCTGATATACGCTTCTCTCTCTCTGTCCAGACAAGTGATACCGATTTGTTCCTCACTTATCCTCTTCCTTTCCTCCTCAGAGGGATCTGAGGGATACATGGTGCGTGGTGGTCCTGCGAGAAAAGCGTCAGCTAAACCACCAGCTTTTACTTTTCTCCACAGGGGAGACATAATCCCAAGACTCCTGCCTCTTCTTTAAACACTGATACGTCTTGCAAATTAATGTATTTCATGTGTTAATAGCTTTTAGCATCAGCAGAAACGTTGCCAAAACATCAGATCTGACACGTTTTGGTTCTTTCATCAAAATATGAGGGAATATATAACAGAAATGCATTTATTTATTAATTCCTAGGTACGAAATCATTTTGTAACTCATTACTAAAAAATAAGAGCTCAGATCAAAGACATGTGTGTCATGTATTACTGTCATTGATCAAAGCCCCAAAATGAATCTGTTTTTATTAGAACTTATGTAATTTTTTCCTGAAAAAATGTAAACTTCTGATCCCTTTGAATGGCTCAGATGTAGCGCTAAACAATCACTTCAATTAATGTACATTGAAGTATGAACATAGACATTGTTTTAGCCTTTGTGCAACTTTTTCTGCCTTTTATCTCATTTCTTAAAGCAAGAGTTTATTATTAAATCTGTTCCTGATGATCAGCTGTCACAGGTCTTATGTCTACAGATCAGCAACAACTTTCTGATTCTTAAAGTAATCTATAATCATTGATCATTTTTGGGACACCATATTGTGCGTTAGAGGAAAGAAAATAAAACTCAAGTTTTTTATTTAAATTAACATATAATGTTTTGTATCTTCTAGTGTGTTAACATCAGAGAGCTACTATACTGTATGCAGTATTGCTTACCTTTCACAGTAAGCTGCACCCTTCCATGTCGGCCGTTGGGGTGAGTATCCGCTGAGCGACACGCAGGCTCTCTTTGTCTGGCCACTGCCACTGCGATTCCCACTGGTGGCTGCCGAACCTCACTTTCCCCGTGGCACAAATCCCCCATTTCCCTGCTTCGGTATTCAGGGCGCTCACCATCACTGGTTGGGCCCTTCCTGGAAGGCAGAGTCTGTTTGTTACCCTGCAGGGCACAGCTACCCCCTGATGGACCTGATTTGAGATTTCCCAGCCCCCCAAAGGGGCTTTTCTGAGAGAGGAGCAGTGGCTGTTGCTGGTTGCTGTATTTTAGCAGGCTCTTCATGGCGCTGCTCTCACCCTGAGTTGGACCTTGGGGATCGGGTTGCTGCTGTGGCTGACTGTGAAGTGGTGCAGATGGGGGCTGGGGAGGAGGGAGGCTGATGCCTGGTTGTTGTTGCTTCTGCTGTGAGTGTTGCCCTGTAGTGCTTCCGAGCTCCATGTAGGATTTCCTTTGTTCCTCCTCTGGTTGTGACATGTGATGGGGGGGCCTCATAGTCCATGGCGGCACAGTGGGTTGCTGCTGATGGTGCTGTCCACTACTGTTGTTGTACCCATAAGGAGACATGTCCATCTTTCTTTTAAGCTCCTGACCATTACTCAACTCAACTGGCGAAGGAGTATCTGGCCCAGGATGGCCATGCTGCTGGTGGCGAATCCTGGCTACCTTTTGACCATCTCTCTGTAAGGAGCAGCTACCACCAGGGCAATGTGCTGCTCCAGCATTATGCTGCCCCATGTTTTTACCTCCAAGTGGGGAGGAGTTAGGTGGGGCTCCCTGATGGGAGCAGTCTCTGTAAGGAGAAGTATTTACTGAATGTGGAACAGAATGGCCAACTTTGGGTCCTTGGGGTAGTGAGGATCTAAACACATCTATGTCAACTCCACTGTTGATACACTCCGCACTCTGTGACCGAACAACTTGGTGCTGCTGCTGTGGGTGTGTTGGCTGTTGTTGGGACGGTGGAGGAAGCTGCGAGGGCTGGACATGTTGGTGATGGTTTTGCATCCAGTCTGGAGGCTTTTCTGTCTTTTTGTAAGGATGCTGCTGCTGTTGCTGCTGCTGATGTTGCTGTTTTCTGTGCCAATTATGGTTCCCCCCTCCATTTTTTTGCATTGCTTTGTCCTTGGCATTGCTGCCTCCTCCTCCAGTTCCCACACCCTGACACTCGGGGTTACCAGTCTGGAATGACCCACTCGATTTGTCCCCTAGGTCTCCTGCAGATGTCACAAATGTGAGCCCAGTGGCTTTGGGCTCCCTTCCTACATGTATTGGCCCCCTGTCTTGGGAAGCAGTGTTGGCTAGAGGAGCAGCTGGAGCTGAACAGAAAAAGTCTGGATGATGGTGTGTGTGGTGAGAATGATGCGGATGGTGTGGATGACTTGGGTGGAGCTGAAGGCAGTGGAAACCTCCTGGATGAGGGTGTGTATGAGGATGAGTATGAGAATGAGGATGAGGGTGTGTAGCTCCAGCAGCAGAACTCATATGTAAAGGTGGGGGCACTGAGTATGGGAGAGAGTGGTGAAGTGGTGCCTGACCCCTTTCTAGACAGTCTGCAGGTTGCTCACTGATCCTCATGTCCCCACTCACCCCTTCTTTGGTGCAGCGATTGCCACCACTTGACCCTAGATGTCTGCCCTGAGTGCTCCCCCCAACCCCCATAGATCGGATGCTTGTACCATCCCCACCACAGCTGGACAAAGAGACCTTAGCCCCAGTTCCTGCATCTCCATTCTGCATCTTGCCATTGTGTAAGCAGGCACTGAGAGGCTTGCCCATATTCTGTGGGTGATCCTTGCTGTACTCCATTGTAAGTGATGCCTTGTGCCTCTCTAGAGCCCGACTGTTGACATCTTCCAGGGGCAGGGGGTGCTGGGGATAATGAGGGTGCTGCGGATGGTTGTGGGAATGGTGTTGGTGTGTGGTTTGGCGAGTTGGGTTGTTGTGATGCTGTTGTTGTTGCTGTCGTTCCTTAGCTTCTTGTTTGCTACTGGTCCTCTCCTTGTCCTTGACAGATATCACCCCCCTTTCCACAGACCCTTCCTTGAGTCCTTTATGTATTCCAGCACCCATTCCTGAATCTCTGTCTCTGCTGCAGGACCCCTGAGAGTGTCCTGAACCTGGCCGGGACATCGGCGGCATACTATGGTTGGTTGAGATGAGAGGTGGCTGAGATGGGAGACCCCGCAGATAGAAGTTCTCTGTAGAAGGACGCACGATAGGCCAGTTATTTTTAAATTAAATCAATTACATGAAACCAATTTAAAGGTAAAGTTCTTTCTTATTGATGTAACTTAACCCAACGGTATATTAACCCACATTGTTGTTCTGTATTCATATATTGCCAAACATTGTCTAGCGTAGGTTCAAGCCCCCATTAGAACTGGTTAAAAATGAATCGAGTTTGGCAAAGTATGTCCTCCTCATAAATGGGTTACTCTTCAACCCTTTAACATCTGACCTTTCTGTGTGTCATAGAAGCGGTGCTGCCCATAAAGAACTCCACTGTTGGCGTGGTGATCCAAGTGGCTCATCGGAAGGAAAGTGTGGGCCAGACTCCCTGAGAATCTCGGATATCCTGGACCTGCTGAAGAGAGAAGGAGCAGGGTTGTGACAACAGGCAGGAACTATGTTTAGCATGAAAGCATTAAAAAACCAGTTGGGGCACTGCTGTCAAGTGTGATATTTGTCCATGAGGCTGTGGTGCAAAGGTAGTCAACCTCTGATCAAAAGATTGCAGGTTCAGTTCCTCCATTGCATGTGTCAAGGTGTCGATGGGCAATCCTGCATTACTTCTGGTGGTTGCTGCCAGCACTGGCGAGTGACGCCGCCATCACTGTGAAGATGTGTGTGTGCATGGGGCTGTAAAGCACTTTGGGCCTTCAAGGGAGGTAGTAAAGTGCTAAATAAGTATATGCCATTTACCATGAGACATTTAGCTTTTTCTCTCTTTAGTTAAACCACCAGTGGCCCCTCCTTCCATCAGACAAAGATAGATGTAAAGCTTGCGTTCACACTCAACAGAGAGCTGATTGGCTAACTCAAAGGGACAAAACATAAAAGGTCACGAGATGTGGATGCTGTAAGCCCATAAATCAGGCTAATTTGATATTGGTAACATTTGCACAGAAATAAAGGTAGAAGAAACCGCAATATTAACACACATTGGTGCTGCAACTTCTAAAAATGTTAATAATAATTGTAAGTCAATGCCGTCTACCTATGTTGAATGCTGTAAAGTAAAAGAGCACAAAGCTAAATTAAAGGGAACAAAATTATATTTTTAGTAGCTTTTTGAGCTTTAATATATTTAGACATGTTATGAAGGCAATTTTACTTTACTTTATGCAACTTATGCGTACAAACAACAATGACTCCCTTCATAGGGCCTTTATGTTTTCTAGAAAATAATCCAGTATTTTAACATCTGTTTTACAATGCTTTTTTTGTCAATTTGTTTGTTTTGTAAAAGTAATTCTTCATCACCCTGTGGCACATTTTTAATTCTAACTAAAACATTTTTTTTTGTTTAACCAAAAAAAGGCAATGAAGGAAGATGGAAATGGAGAATGACACGTAAACATGTAAAGCCAGACATTTCTGTGTTGTCACGCGACCCGATCTGAAAAAGAACAGGTGCAGTTAATTTAGCATTGTGAGCGTTCTTTTTTCTGGAGCTCCAAGAGAATGTCTCACTTTCTGGTGGTGGAACAATGGAGCTAGTGCTGTGAGCCAGCTCAGGGGGAGGGAGGAGTATTGTGGTGGGCTTAATGACCTCGTCTCATTGCTGCTTCTGCATCCTCCCATCTTAATTAATGAAATGCACGGAGAGGGCAAACAGCTCTGCAATAACACAGGAGGTGCTGCTTTCTGAGGAGGGCAACAGAGTGATAATTGCATACTCTCGCGATTCCTTTCTTTCACCTGCTATTTTCTTTACCTCTAACTCTTTTTCTTTGTCTCGGAGTCTTTCTTTGGTGTCTGATTAATACGCAAACACATTTATGTCAGGTTATCAACTTAAAAAGAAGGTTCCATTGTTGAAACAAGGCATTTTTCTGAGATTTTTTTCAAGGAGGAGGCGAACTGTTTACCAGTCTTTATCCAAGCTAGGAAGGGGCCTTTTTTTTTTCTTCTGCAGCGTGTTGTTTGTGAGCGTGACGATTGACGGCGTAATCCCTTTTCACAGTGTGGTCTGGCTGTGCCCGATAATGCCAGCCCGCTCAGTTTCAGCATGCACTCCAATGGGGTAGCAAGAGGGGACTGCTGGGCACGGCAGAGCCCATTCAGCCATTAATCTGGGCCAGGACAAGGGAAGTCGCTGCTGCAGGCAACGTAAGCAGGGTCTTAGTGCAGTCTGCTGACTGCACAGCAGCATCACTCACTATGGCTCCTTCCAGGTACAGACACACAGAAACATGTCAGCACGAGCCGGTCAAAAAGATGTGTTCACGGTGCATGGCTTCCTTTCCAAGGTAGATAGAAATGAGTCTTGGAGGAAATTTTTAAAATACCAGACGTATGTAAAAGAAGCAGAGACAAATCAGATAAAGGTGCAAATTACACAAACAATAGATTTACATCAAATATCCTTGAAACCCCTCTTGGCTTGAGGAGATTGACTTAAACCTATTTTTGCCACAGAAATGGCCTAAACATCACATAAATTGAGAAATAAATGGACAGAGCAAGGCGTAAGAAGACCAAGAGGAAAGGAGGAGCAGGCTGAGCTGTCTGTCAGGTCTGCTAATTGAGAAAAGGTGACAGAACCATCTAGACACGGACAGGGAGGAGAAAAGAGGAGCAGATGAGAGATGTTTGGTGGAGGAGGGGAAGAATACCGTGCAGTATCTCTTCAGGTTTGACTAATTGAAAGGAAGAGATGCAGGGTGGCGCAAGAAAAAAAAAAAGGGGAACGAAAGAAGCAGGTGTGGAAGAAGAGAGGCAGTGGACGGGGGGGGGGGGGGGGGGGGGGGGGGGGGGGGGGGGGGGGGGGGGGGGGGGGGGGAGCAGCTTAAATCTCTCCAAAAGAAAAAACCAAGCAACTGTTCTTAGAAGAAAAGATGGACAACAGAAGATAGGCTTGGAAAGGCATATCAAAAGGAGTGGATTAGGCAGGTGCACGCTGACAACTGTGTGTGCGTGCAAGGGTGTCTTTATATGAGGACAGAGATACGAGACTACGGGTATACTTGGCATAATATAAGAAGCCATTTACACTCCAGTCAGTTGGCCTGGTTTGTTAGGAGACCGCGGCTTTTTAATTCAAGCCAAATCCAGAAACTGAGGTGTGAACATTTATCCAATTTTAAATACTTCCAATGTCATTTGGGGGGAAATGTAATGTGTGATTTTCTTCTTGTCTTTCACCAAATTGGAATTTCCTAAATGGAAAAAGGTGTTTTAAAGCTTTTTTTTAATATATTCCTTTGTGTGAGTGTTTCCTGGGGATAAACGAGTACTGACCGTGACACTGTATAGACATACAGTTGAGATGGAAATGTGTCAACCAATATACTATTTTATGAACATTTTATTTCAGTGGGACACAGTTTGGAGCCAGATGCTAGCTCAGACAAGGAAAATGAAGACGTTAATGGATCTTTTTGTCTGCAAGTGGATGTATACAATTTGGCCCCCCTATATGGTAGTGGCTGCATCACAAAATGAAGCTTTTTCAAACCACAGGTTTTCATCTGCTCCTCATCCAACAGGATTTGAATAAAGAAAAACTCAGAAATACAGTGTTAATCTTAAATATATTTTTATATGTCTTCCATTATTAGAAAAATGCTACAAGAACATGTTAAAAACTCCAAAACATGATTTTTTTATTGGAGTGGATCTTTAACAAAATTATTGTGAATTTTACATTTGAAAACCAGAAATTAATCTATAAAATAAAAAATCTGTCTGGGGAAAAAAAAATGTCAAAATTAACATCTGGGTTCATAGGAATTACTACATATTATTCACTCTTAACCCTAATATCGTGTTTGGGTGAAATTATAAATGAAAACGGGTCAATTTTGACCCGTTACCAGTATAAGGGCAAATGCTCACCGTCCACTTCTACATTTAAATTATGCAAACAGAAAATAACACAAAAAGTTATTATGTTCAGAAATACACTTTGGTTTTGATCAAAGAAACAAAAAGATTCTGTTTTTCCTATTTGGACCTGAAGGCCCTAAAGGTCAGGTAGCCACACATTGTTGCCACAGGTTCACAATGTATTTTATCCAACCACAATCAAGACGTTGTACACACAATCCTTGGAAAGTGCTGGGGGCTGCATAATGTTGCTTTTATGACAGGAGCCTGTGGACAGGTAGAAATTTGTACACGGGCTACATTTATTTGGCCCAGGGGCCAGACTTTGGAAGTACCTGTTTTATTTGATCTCAAATGAACAGTAATTCAAAGTCTACATCAAAGATGATATTAACAAGTTCATTAAACTGAGTTTTAAATGCTGTTTTAGACAAGAATGTGCAATCTTGTGTGTGACACAAAAAAACAGACACAAAAAAATGTATTTAAAACGCCAGCTTAAACCAAGAACCTCTAGAATCTGATGCATTGTTGCATCACTGCTTTAACACCAGAAGACACCTTGTGCCTTTCTCAGAAATGTCGTCAGTGTTGACAAAATGGGAGCATGTGACACCTTGAAATTCAAATCCATTGATCTGACAGGTGTATTTTTTTATCATCATTTTATTTCAAGACCAGGTTTCAAATGAAGATGAAACAATTGCTTTGTTTCTAAAAAAAAAAAGCATCCAAGTCCCCAGGGACTTAAAGCAGACTACACTAACACCCATAAACAACTTTCTAATACCAAATTTAGCTTTTTTTGGTCTTCATTTATAGCCAATTCCAATAATTTAAGGACGGGCATAAAGGTTATTGTTGTATACATTTTTATTTTATGTGTCAGGACTAATAATATATGTGATAAAATATCTGGAAAATGAAACATGACCAAAAAGTCCCTTGGATGTTTTCAGATCAGCAGAAACATGTTAAAAAATGTTATTCCTAAATTCACTCCTGGAATTTTCAAAATAATGATATTCTTTTAAAAACTTTGCTAAACTACTGGGATTTGCATGCAAGCCACTTGAAAACACACTTGAAGGGGGAAAAAAATGACAGCATATCTTTGTGGTTAAAAGTAAGACACTAATGCGCTGACACATGTACTAAGTCAGTGCCTGTGCTGCTGCTGGTGGGGGGCTCCTGACACCCAGAGAGAGCAGGCGAGAGTCTGTGTAATTGTGTCGTTCATTTTGATGACTTGCTTTTTATGCAAAACAGGAAAAAGACAATATGCAATTATCTTGAGGAGGGAACAGCTGAATGTGGTTGATGAACAGTCTGGATTCAATCATGCTCTTAGTGCGTTATATGCAATTAAACTGCAATAGAGATAATGGCCTCCATTGCCAACTGAGTAATAATCCCGGTCATAATCACCTCCATTACTTTTATTAGGCTTGGCATCATCGTCATCGCTCTTAATATTATTTTTACCTCCCCACAAAAAAGAAAGACAATGAAACCTTCAGACAATGAGAAACGACAAACGTCAATTCTTACAAAATTAGCCTACAGGGAAAATGTTTCTGACTGCATTGATGCTGAATTGATTTCAATTTGTCGCATCCTCAGTTTAATATGGAGATTTGTATTTATTGTACGAGCTCTGCAGCTTGTGATCGGGACAAGAGTTCCTGTCAGTGGGATGGAAAAAATATGAAGGATGGGATGTCCAAAGAAACCTCTGGAAAGTCACATTTTAGGCCATTTTGATGGATAACGAGCACTAGACCACTGAAGCAAAACTCCTGTCCTTTGTGGTTACCCTTAAAAGAAGCTTTGTTTCAGCTTCTCTGAGTCTTACAACAATCTGTATGATAAATTTTAATGTGGCATTATTACATACAGTATTAAATTGTTTTAGAAGTAGTGTTTTATTTGTGAAACGGTAAATGGTGCGTACTTGTATAGCACTTTTCTACCTTCCTCGAAGACCGTAAGCGCTTTACAGTACTACTCCCATTCACACACTGATGGCGGCTGCCGAACACTGGCACCGACCTTCCACCAGGGGCAACGTGGAGTTCAGTGTCTTGCCCAAGGACAATTCGACACATGGGCAAGCAAGGCGGGAATCAAACCTGCACTCTTCTTATCAGAGGTTCGACTCCCCTACCGCTGCACCTCGGCCCCCTCTATTAGTTCCTAGTAATAATTAACCAGATTTTTTTAGAGCTCTACATAAATAGTCTTAGAGTGTGTCTTGGTGTTCATCTTTTTTAGACAATCACATTGAGATTATTTAAAAGGAGAAATAGAAGAGATAAACGTGAAAAATAAGGACCAGAAAGGAGAAAAAGCCCTTGAACATGAGAGCCAAAAAGGGTTGGTCTCCTATGCCTTTGCAATACCTTTGATGTTGTGACCACACACATGTGTGGACTAGACTATTTAAGTGTCTCCTGCTGTAAAAATTCTTGTGTAGGGCTGGTACATCAAAAAGACTAAACAACAGGATTTTCATTACTCCTAAATTGTTGACTTTTGCTCATATGTTCGGTCACAAAAACTAGCATAATCCTCCACAGTATCTCTCAAGCTTACAATAATCTTTTACACACCTTTTCAAGGACCACTGTTAAACATTTTCATAATAAAAGGTCATGTTTAAAAAAAAAAAAAAATAGAGTTGTGCATGGATGCAATGACATCTTTTTTAAGTGTTTTTTTTTTTGGTGAGAAGAGCTTCACTGTCAATAGGCTTCTCCTTTGCAAACAAACAAAAAAACGTTTACATTACTGTGAGTAGGACGAACTATACGCAAGGTCTAATAAATATCTATTCTGATGCATTAATTTTGGGAGCTCATGCTATCACCTCAACTCTTTTGGAAGCAATGGGACAGTGCCAAGTTTATGTGACATGTTTAGAATTTTAAGGAACTTGTGTAAGGTTTTTTTAATTAAATTGATGATATTTCCTTTCCACCAGTTTTTGTTTTGCTTTTTTTTCAACTCAGAAGTCCTTGTATTATTAATCTCTCTGCTTTTCCTTTCTGACTTTCTAGCTGTGACTATTAAAAAAAAGGGGAAGCACAAAACTTTGCGTTTGTGTCTGCGTGTTTTTATTGGGCCAACCGTGCAAATGTTTGTGCAGTCGAGGTTTTGTAACACTGTGTGTTGGGTGGGAACCATCCCATTAAGCTGTGATGGAGACACCAGTTGAAAGCTCTGTATTTACAACAAGTTTTTTTAACTGGCTCACATTCACATGTGCTGCTTGAGAGTCTGGAGTGGCATTCCTGCTGACATGAACTGAATACCGCAAGATTCTTTCGCTGAACTTGTGACCCTGTGTCTGTATCCAGAAACGGCGGCGCAGTGTTCCATCCCAAGCACGCTGGGGCTTTTTTTGGTTCTCAAATAAAAGGGTGGGAGACCAGCTCATACTAGACAGTTAAAAGCCATACTTAAGTCTAAAACCAACACATGCCATAAATAAACTGTCGAAGTAACACTACGTGCAACAAAGCCTTCTTCCAAATCTTGCTGTGAATATTGTCATGTTTGGAAGGTGTGTTAAGATTAGCGTATGTTTAAGCGACCACTTTCTATAAAATGTAAACCCCATGTAAACCCGTGTTTGTGCGCGTTTCAAGCTTCCGCATTCAAAACTCATGAGCAAAATTTTCTGTGGTCGTTGAATGCTCCGTTAAACTTAGAAGATAGTTAAATTAGGTCGTACTTTGACCAATCAGGGACTCGGATTTGGTAGCGACGAATAGATGGCGTTCATTTTAATTCACAGAAATACCAACCATTGGAGGAGAAATTAATGATTGGAGTTTGTGCCTGGCCAGAATTATATGACACCAAGGTCAAGGCCAAATCGGAATTGCTTCCATACTCCTCTGGCTACTCCCTATTGCTCCAACTGTAGGGGCATTTGAAGCTGTAGTGTCTGAAAGTGTTTTTGTACGGAGGAGCAGTAGCAGCTTAGGACTGGGTATCTCTCAGCTAGTAAGAATATCCGTGTTGCGCTTATGCCGCAAAGGAGAAACACATTTCTTCGTGTGGGTGTGCTCTGAAGGACATGTATTTACATTTAGATGTTAAGGAATTACTTTTTGTTTTTGCATGACTTTTTAAGATTATTAAACCAATGCTGTGATGTATTTTCTAAACAGTGGCAGCTGCACGATAACATATATAACGGGCAGCTATTCATGACGTCATCACGGGTTAGTAACGTCCAAATTTGAAGACAGCTTGAAGGGCTATAAGTAGGGTTAGGGAGAAGCCAAAGGATTAAGAAAACAATTTGAATTCTGCCCAAGTCTTTCATATATCGGAATAAACCTGTGAAAGAAAAAGCCTGGAGCAAGAGTCAAAGATTTGCACCGCTTCGACATTTTAAGCCTTTTGGGGAGATTTATGTCGATGGCTTTCAACAGAAGATACAATTCTGTTGTTTACGTGCTATAATATTCTATTTGTTTTTAATAAAAGAAAAGAAAATGTGGTTTTTGTTCAACAAATTAGTTTTTTTAGTTTTTTTTGTTTTTTTTTAAATCTCGTTTTTTTTCAAGAGTCTGAATTTTTGGTTTTTAAAAATGAGTTTGATTTTTTTTTGTAAATGTCTTAAAAAGATAAAGAAAAGATTTTTGTTTACCCTTTAATTTATGGATACTCTTAGTTGGGCTCTTTATTTTAAGTCGTTATAATTAAATTTAGATCTCTGAGTATTATTGGTAAAATATATTTATTTATATTGAATTTATATGTATTTTTATATATTTTGTTACTATTTATTTTTTGTTATTGAATTTTTTCACGTTATAGTTATTATTTTTGTTTTTTTTCTTTCCATTTCTTTTCTTTTTCTAATGATTAAGTTGAATTCCTTTTATCATCAATCACACACACACACACACACACACACACACACACACACACACACACACACACACACACATATATATATATATACTGTTTAGTAGCGCATGTTCGCCACCTACAGTTGGAAAAGGCTTGATGTGATTTTTGTTTTTAATTTGATTTTTTAAATTTAGATTTTATTTGATTTCATCAAGCCTTTTCCAACTGTAGGTGGCGAACATGCGCTACTAAACAGTAGAAAAAGAAAAAAAGAAGAAGAAACCCCTCCCATCTTGTCCAGTGTGAACATTCAAGAAGCTGCATTCCTGAATGGGTGTCACATGTGTGTTTTTTTAACGTACCTTCATGTGAATGGGGAAACCAGATCTGAGAAGCACTAGAGTGGGGTCCACTTCGGAAGGAAGGTGAAGAAGGTGAGGAAGGCGGCCGTGAAGGGTGAGGCGGGTGGGAAGGAGGGGAACCCAAACTACTGGCCAGAAAGGTCCCCATGAAGGAGGCGGAGGAGTTTCCCATCAATCCACTGCCTGTGTTTTCAAAAAGGACAATGGCAAGGAGAGAATAAAAAATGAGGTGAGAAATGGAATAGTGTAACCTCAAAGTGATTCCTCCAAACCTTTAAAAAAGTGGTGTTAGATCTCATTGTGAATGTACAAAAAGAGCGCCCTCTGGCTCTTTAGGTAAAACTGTCAAGCATGGCAGCAGATGAATGAGCGATGGTATATATGTGAGAAAAAGAGTGTGTATGTATATCCTCCCCTCGCTGTCAACATAGTCTTCTCTCCCCTCGCACCATGTTTCCCCATGGACAGACAGAGGTCTCATCTCACAGCTGAATACACGCTTTCTCAGGCTCTCTCCCTCTCGCTCTCACACACTTTTGCTCCTGCTCCCCAGTGTCCCTTTCTCAATTTCTCTCCCTCCGTCAATTATCTTGTTCTCTCCATCTCTCACTTTCATGCCCCAATCTCCTTTATTGCTTTGCTCCATTTCACCTCCACTCTGTCTCCTTTCAGTCTTGGTTTTCTCCACATGGCACTGACAGTCCGGTTCTCCTTTTTGCTTCCATGTTGGTGTTTTACTTCTTTTTTTCCGTCACTCCCCCTATTCTATCAGATAAATCCTTTTTTTCTGATCACTGTCCCATTCAGATCAACAGAAATACACTACTTGCATCCCCTTTACCAATTTAAATGGGTTTATTCTTTTGTCCGGACATGATTCTTTTTGACCACATTGCATTGTGCTGCATTTTTCTTTTATATATTGATGTCACCAGCAGAGCTGTCTGTCCCCAGCAGCGTGAACTGTGTGCTTAATGAGACTATGATGAGTAATTGACCATTTCAAGAAACGCCCATGTAACTGGGGACTGATTGTCTATTATGCATTTCTGGGCAGGATGGAGAAAACAGGCTGATTAACCACTGCTTAAATTGCATTACTATTAGTCGCCTGCCGGTGTGCTTGGGTGAGGGCCCTGGGTGCCTGGTTTTTTACACATTTATTTCCCGGTAGTCGCACCACAACAAAGACTCATGCATATGTATGAAGTTGTCTGAACAGTACATGCTTGCAAATACACACACTTTGTAAAACACGTGCATCTTTAGATGCTTGATTTCATTATTTTCTTCTTAGAAGATCTACACTTGAATGGATGCTTTCACACACAAAACATTTGTGTGAAAGTCTTAATCTATGAGGCACTGATGGACTGAACTTGAACAGGACATGGAGGAGCCATGAACTGGTCTGTCTGGCTCTAGGCTTAGAAAAATGTGAAATTCAGAGAACAGGAGACAAAAGCGCGAAGACATTTAGACATAAAGGTCTATTGTTGACATAAAGATAGGTTTCCCTTGTGACTAACACAAGGGAAACCTATCTTATGCATTTCTGTATGACCCACATATTTTCAGAGAACTTTGTTACCGCTAAATTTTGTTCCCAAATGGGAACCAAACCTGAAGTCTTGCAGTTCTGCCATTGACCACTAGAAGCTGGTGTATTTCCCATTGCCTAACATGCTAAAAAGTCCAACTTTGTTCCAAAATAAACCTATGTACTGCTGCGTTTGACTTTACATTCCTATGATGCAACCAGATCAATCTCCCTGAGCCAAACTGTTAAATTAATTGACCTATACCACTATTAAATCGTTACACAATAAAATAAATCCTTTATATCAATACAGGAAAATACCATTTGGATTGTGGCATGGTAGGTTTATTTTACTATCACGTAAAAACAACCAAGTGTCATCACAGAAATAACTTGTTGGCAACAAAAATGGTCAAGCCATCATTACAGTCTTATGTGTGGAAACACTTTGAATTTTGGAAAGATATGTGACCATACAGTGTGTTTATAATGTTCTAATAATGTTCCGTTTGTAGTATTTATATATGGAAAAACGACAGTGGACTGAACTTTATAAAATTGAAATATAAATGGATTTGCCATTCATTCTTGTTTTACTTGTTAAGAAACTGGAAAACTTTGGAAAAATTTGTCACACTCATTGAATTTTTGGCTAAAGATTTTCTTGATCGATCAGTGGATTGGGTCAATTCATATTGCTCAAAATGAACCAATATCAATCATGAATAGTATTGTCAAACACTAAATGAATCAAATTGAATGAATTGTTACTATCCTGATCAGTTGTATTGATTTATGTTTAATTAGGGTCAAGAGGTGGGTGGACTCAATAAGTAACTTTATTTATGTTTCCCCCGTCACACACTTATATATAGATAAGTTGGATAGAATAAGCTTCTGTCAAAATGGCTGAACTACTTCTGGATTCATTTTTGAGTTTCAAAATTACATGGATGACTTCACAGATTATCACTCTAGTGGTGTCCATGGGTCAGACTAATTGGAAACCAAACAGGAAAACACAGAAATTGAGACTTGTTTTTTGCTTGGTTGCAAAAAATAAATTATTAATTGCCATTACATGGAGAGCTAGTGGAAGAAAGCGTGTTCTGAAAGTATATCTAGAGTGGTGATGATAATAGAAACGTTTGCTAATCAACCTTGATGTTCTGTGAAGTGCTCTGTTGAAATACCACAAGAAACCATCCTATTGTCTCATTTCAACCTTTGCTCCCTTCCTTCTAGCTCTGATGCCACCCCCTATCAACCTGCCCTCATGGAGCAGTCCTGGCACAGCTCTATGGGCAACACATTCAGGGGGGTTAAGGGCAGCCCAAAGGGAGTGGATTACGGCCAGCACACTCACCAGGCACTCATCCAGCCTCCATCATTCAGACACCTTGGGCTCCTGTATGCCACCACTTTCCACACACTCGCCCTCCCCTCTGCTTCTTGCCTGTTGCCCCCAGGAACCCCAGCTTTCCTCGGTGCCTCCGGCTCACATAAATCATCTAATCCTCCTGCATTATTAACAGTTGTGCCTCTGAGAGAGAGGGGAGGGGTGAAAGAGAAATAGATAGTGACAGAGAACGGTTTTGAGCCCATCTTTACAAACCGAAAGGAGAAAGCGTCTATTAGAAAGGGAGAAGAAAATTTTAAAGCAAATGGACCAGGCAAGGAGATCTTTGAGGTTGGGAAACCTTTGAAAGTTTTGCATCAAATGCAAAGGCCTTCGTGACCACATTAGACCTTATCCTTTTTTTACCAAAAGAAATGCGGAGCGAGATGAGAAACGGTGCCTAACTTTGAACTAGCCATGTTGAAAAACCAGATCAAGTATAGCTGTCTGAGTAAAAACTGACCTCCAGCTTTAGTGAGGTTGACACAGTAAACTGAGAAACAAAGGCTCAGCAGCTACAGCGTCCCTCATAAACATAATTTATAAGATTTGTTTGCAAATGCATTTAAAAGTCATCCTTTAGTTTTTAAGATCACCAGATGGTGTTTATAAAGCTCAGTCCAGAAAGCTTGTAAAAAATGCTCTTTATACTGCAGGGTTTGCAGATACTGGACACCAATGAGTCTTCACATCTAAAAAAGTTGCTTCCAACAGAAACGGCAGGTAATATTTCATAAAGATCCACTCCAATGAAAATTGTGTTTTTAATATGTTCTTGTAGCATTTTCTGATGATGGAAGACATATAAAGGAAATTAGGCTTAAAATTGTATTTTTATTATTCATATAAAAGGATTGTAAACAAAGCGATGATGGGAAATGGAGGCAGGCTTACACTACACCCAACAGTACCATCCACAAGTCAGAGGATAATTTCTAATGAACTCCTGCCGCTCTGCTGAAATTATAAACAACACAGATTTATTTTTTTATTTTGAATTAAAAACAGCATGGTCGTGGTTAAAAGACCACTGGGAATACTTTTAAAATAGATCAAAAGATAATTGGAGTGGGACTTTAGCCATTGTTCAGTGGATTGTTTGAAAATCAAATTCTTAAAACCATGTAACTTCCTGACTCTGTGACACTACCAAAATGTTTTAAACTGCTTCTGTGTCAGGAGGAGCAGCACATTTCTCCCTTCAGAACTGTGACAGGTGACTGTGACTTTGACATTCTGAGGAACGTCTGTCACGATGGTCGTTCTCTAACTTTTAAGTCTGTCAGTCCTCAGTAACTGAGCCCATTCTCATTGCTTTTTCAGTTCGCCTCTTGCAAGGTGCATTCGGTGCATTTACAGCATGATGCAGCGCAAATTTGAAATATTCTTGTCCCACCAGTGAGCCTCAATATGCTATATATATGTCCTTGAACCAGTTTAACCCTGAAAAATTAGAGCTGTTAGAAAGGTACCATACACATTGTAAAATTCATGATGTTAGGGGACTTTCAGTTTGGTTGCTAAGCATAAATGAAAAAATAAATAAAAAAAGAGAGAGTGGAGCAAAGATCCAATCAATGGCAGCAGTGGCACTGAACTAATAGCAGTTTACTCATTAGTCTTATCATTAACTGGTGATCTGGTTACAGGAAGTCTGCCACATCCACCTAAAGATCTATCGGTGATGTCGTCAGTTCTGTTTTTACCCATTATTTAAAAAAACGTTTATGTATTTCTCCAAATCTCAACTGCCGCCAGCGGGGTACTTGGACGAGCTCTCGAAAAAATCGGGTCATGTGCATCCTAATTCGCGCCAAAATCTGACACCCATTGAGAATAATCCTATTATGGAATTAAAGCAGAATGGACCTCTAAGATAGCGAAACCCAAACATCCTTGTTGACACCCAAACGTAAGTTAAAATGATTGCAGGACAACAGAAAAACAAAAGCAAATGGTGACACATCAATGGAAGTGTTACATTAAGCCATTATTGCTTTCTAACTTTGGTGTTTTAAGGGATTCAGCCCTGTTTGCATCACATAGCAAAAACATACATATGTGCACATGTCATCACGAGGACCCAGGCGAGGCCCCTGAGGACAACAAGTGTTAGCAAGCTGGGAGGCGGAGCAGAAGGAAGGAAGGCCCGGTTGTCATGGGAACAAAAGAAAAAAAATGGCACTGGAGGCTGGCAGGCATTGCTACAACGGTGGGCAGATGCACTTTGTCAGCGTGCTGCTGAGCAACAGCTGACTTCTTAACCCAAGACACAGTTGTAATCACTTTTATTCGAACACCTTTCCAAGGAATTTAATCTGAGTTCAATTACTTGGCTGAAGAGAAGGAGATCTGTTTGGGTCACTAAGCAGCTTCAGAAGCACCCCTCTCTTAAACGAAACTTAGAGGTGAGTGGTTGTTTGGTGCCTTAACAAGGAATTACACAATAATAGGATGTAAAGGGATTCGTCAAAATCTAGGCCAAGCAGCGAAAAGGGGGGGAAGCTAAGAATACACCAAGCACCCACTCAAAAGGCATTGTTTTTCTGGATGCTGGGAATCAGACCAAAAGCATCTTCGTCTTAAGATGCACACACCCATTTATATACACAGAGCTCTACTAATATAACCTGCCCCTCATATTTGCTGCTGTGCTTTTGAAAAATGAGCCAAAGCAGTGAGGGGTTTCTTCTTTTCCAGCAGCTGCCGGAAGGGACGGATGGATAGGCCGTCTAGACAAGGACACAAGACGGACAGGGAAAGGTGAGAGTGATGGCGACACAAGGGGAGAGGCAGAAAGAAAATTGCAGATGGGTCTGCATGAACCTGCTCTCCACAGCTCAGTGACCAGCCAGTTTCAAAGACAGCAAACTATATATAAAATAAAGGAATTCTCAGCAAAAAAAAAAAAAAGAAAATCTCATCTATCTCAGTAAAAGTAAGGGCAGAAAATGCAACCGACTATCAGCAAGTATTCAGTACCATGCGGCATTCAGCCTGTGACAAAACTCACATAAATTAAACTATTATGACCAGGTGATTTAAAAAAGCGTTTGCACAGAATAAGGTCAGCTACAAATCCAGCTGTTGGTTTTAAAATCTACAACTGTTTCATACAGATTCAAAGCTTTTTTTTGTAATTTTCTATTTTTACCAGTACAGAGAAAAGAAAAAAAAAAGAGGATCAGTGATTGTTGACTTACCAAATAAAAACATATTGAACAGGTTTGTTGATAGAAGGTTCACTTCACTGTCTTTCTCATCAAGTTTTCCAATCCTTGCAGCTCCGAGACCCTCAAGATGAAACCAGCGAGCCCTTCCACACACATATTCACCCATAGAAACAATGTTTCTGAAAAACGGCACTGGACAAGCCAACTGTTCAGATCAGGAACCAGAGGCAGACTGCACATGCTACCCTGGAGGGCCGCTGACTAACCCAGCGCCTACTTCCTTACAATAAAGCTCAGCAGGAATTTGAAATGGCTACTAAAGTGGGGGGATTTCCTTCAAACAGTCAAAGCCATCTTGAAAACATTAGTGCAACTGGTAGCCAAATTCCTCCTCGCTTCAGAAACAACTGTTGCAAAAGTTGTTTGTTTTTTTTTTTTTTTTGTTGTTGTTGTTTTTGTTTTCTGGTGATTGGGCGGTTGGTTGGCCTGCGGGGGTGGGCGACGGTACTGTAGGAGGTTGGTCTGGTGGAGAAATATGCTGAAGTAAAAGTGAGAGAGGAAAAAAGAGACAGTAAGCAGCCAGTCCAGTGCTGGAGCTGAGCCCAGTGCAGGGGTGGTGGAAAGTGCCAGCAGCGAACGCCTCCGACACTCAACACACTGCGTGCCTGTGGAGTGAGTTTAGTGGATGTGGTCAGTGTGCGGGGGGTGGAAGAAGTGGAAAAAGAGAGGCAGCTGGAAGGATGGATGGAAGACAAAAGTGAGAAAGACTTTAATATGTGGGGCAACATCCAGTAAGTGAGGGGTTAGGGGGGTGACAACTGTGATGGGCGTGTGGGAGCTGCTGAGCATATTTGAGCTTTTGTCTGGATTTGTGTGTGTGACTTTGTCCATACGGTGGCTGTCAAGTTGAAGTTGACAGCAAGTGTTTGCAGAGTATCCACGGTCAACCACCTTGTCACTACTAAAGCAATGACAGCGTACATAAAAGTTTTGGTGACCTCTTCTAGCCAAAGTCAATATTTTTACAAGTTAACATGACAGCAATAAAGGATATTTGACAGGGAGTCTGAAGGCCGGCTTAAGAAAAACGCCAAATGATCAACAAGCTTATTGGGTTGACTTGTTTTAGAGCAGTGGTCCCCAACCTTTTTCAGTCCACGGACCGGTTCAGTGTTTGTCCTCTATGAAGGTGCGACAAATAAATAGCCAAAAAAGAAAGAAACAATCACTAAAACTAGTATTTTCTATATATAATAATAAAAAATAAATCCACCGTTATAGTAATGGTTTAAGGCAACGTCCTCGTAACATTAGCGAGCCCGTTGCTGAATAATATGCGTTATTATTATGGTGTGTGGGAGCAACTGTATTTGTAGTCCATATTTGGAGTAAAGTCTCCTGGTTTTTGTCTGTTAAATGCAGACTTTTTTGTTGAAAAGTTGAAGGCTCTTCTTTTGTTTTTTCACCGGCTCTTTTCTGCAAAAACTAAATATCCAAATAGGTTTTTTTTTTTTGTTAGCTTAGATTGAGGGTTTCAAATTAGCGGTTAGCGCAGCCGCTTTCAGTAGTGAATCTTCAAGTCGTGACAGAGCGACAATGGATGGATAGATGGATCTTTTTAAACTTATTACAATGACAGTTTTTTTATCTGCTCCTGATTCACAACAATTTGAATAAAAATACTCAGAAACACACATTTAAGCTTAATTTTCTATATGTCTCTTGTTCATCATGAGAAAAATGCCACAAGGACATGTTAAAAACACCATTTTCATTGAAGTGGGTCTTTTAGGTGTTACTTAATTCAAAAAGTAATGTTGAAATGAGACGTAATGAGAATTAAACACCACCAGTTTTCAACAATGCTTGAAGAACAGGAGGTGGACGACAGGAAGTGCTAGCGGTGTCTTCAAGAGTTTCTGTGCAAGAGATGTTTATGAGTTTTAAGAGAATATAAAGCTCTTTGGCCGCTATTAGTGTGCATGTAATGTCCCAGGAAGTGTGTCATTTAGGAGCCAATAAGACCTCTGACAGTCAAGGTAGAACATGCTCAAAGAGTCGAGAGGAAAATCCAGGAGTTACTGCAAAAAAACAAAGAGAAAAGTGCAGGAATGACGTTTAAGGCCGTTGAGAGATAAGAGAGAACAAAAAGCAGCAGGAGCAGCTGGATCAAGTAAACAGCAGACTCAAGCAAAAATTTGGTCTGGCTAAGGTGTGTATGCTGTGCTGTATGGTGAGTACAGCTGGTTGCTGAGTCACTGGCCACATCTGCAGAGACATTCCAGATCCTGAAACAGAAGGTGGGAGGATGGACTTGAAACAGCAGAAAACGCCAAGCAAGGACAAATGAGCTCCAGGCTTGTTAACCTCCTCTTACACTCGCCGTGTACATTCCCTATTCCCATGACACAGACTTAAAAGCGCACGTACAAGAACAGCAATGTTATGACATAAAACATGGCGCTTTCCGTTCCTTATTCCTTTGCCAGCCTTTGTGTTCGTGATGTAACAGATCTATTCAAGTGCTGTTCTCTCATTATATTCCTTCAAAGCATTATGTTGCTGTTTTCGTCAGCATTTTTTAAAACTAAATTTCCACCAAACTACAAACTAAGCCAATGTTTCCCCTTCTAGTTAGGGCATTTCTTACAAATAGGGCACAAAATATGTGGCAGTAAACCTGGCCGTTATAATTCCCCAAAGGGATACATTTCTGTGTTCCAACTTTGGTGACCACGCTCGATAACAGACCCACTGTCGCCATGAGAATATGTTGGGACCATTTAAAAAGTTAAACTCTCAGTCCCACTTTTTTACATCTTACATTTTGCTTTCTTTTGTTCTGTTCTAGCCTTTTAGCTTTTTCTCTTTTAGGACTCACACTAACACACTTGTAAATGTGTGCTCGTGGTATCCCAATACAAAAAGAGCCGCCCACAGCTGCGTCAGGCCATCTCCCTAACAATCCGATCTGTTTTCTTTCCCATGATGTTTCCCATTGGCAAGGGGAGTAGAAAATCAGATTTACTCCTCCACAGGGCCGTTGCAGTTGCACTGATATGGAAAATAATTTCAGTGCTGCATGAGGCCATAAACATTATTTTGGTCTCTCTTGTTAATGACACATTTCTTCCCAGCATTGTGGATCTCACAGAAAAAGAGATGAGACTGTAGGGGGGGTAAGGGGGAGTAAAGGAAGAGGAGGAGGAAGAGGAAGGGGAGAGAAATCCTCTGGGGCATTTCATGCAACAGGGGAGTCCTTCACCTCTCAAACTGCATCCTGACATCTAAGACTTTTCTCACTCCCACTTTTTTCACATAAGAATCATACAAACAGCTTATCAGCTGCTCAAGAACTTGAACTGTTACAGTCTTCTGGTAACACTCCCCTGAAAGGATAACAGAAAGACGTCCCTTTTGGAAAACAAGTAGAGTTTTACATGTTACCAAGTAGAGTTGTGCATGTTTTCCAACATACTCTGGCTTGTTCTAATTGGCTGGACACACCTGAACCAGGTAATCAGTCATGAGTAGGGCTTGGATATCTGGAAATCATGCAGACACTGTAGCCTTCGAGGCCTGGAGTTGCCCATCCCTGATCTACATGTTAGTCTGATTCTTTGCAGATTAGGCTTCAGGGCTCAAGACAATTGTGCCGTTTGGTATGCAAACATTTTACTAGTTGTAGTAGCTAATCGTGCTCTAACAGCTTTCAGATTTATACTCTTAAGCTTACAGGCATGTGACGCCCATTCAAGAACGTGTTCTGGAAGTTCTGGAACACCCATATATCCCATGCTGTTCACACTGGGGGGTGGGGGGTGTAAAAATCCAGAGGGGGGTTCGTTGTCTGCTACCTACAATTAAAAAAGGCTTGGTACAAAATGTCGAAGTGGCGCAAATCTTGTGAATCACGCTCCAGGCTTTTTCTTTTACAGCTCTATTCCCATATATAAGACTTGGTGTTATATAATTCACCAGAGAAAATTAATTGCTCCTCCTTTATCTATTTTCACCAAATCTGAGTGCCTGTTTTGTCCAAGTTTGAAAAGGTCTAACTTGCCCCGCGCCTTCATTGGCCACGTGTTTTGTACGTAGAGCCCAAAAACGATTGTAAAAAGATTGCGTAGCTATGCATGGACAGAGTTTTAAACACGGATGCCTGAAACATGTGTTTACGCGTGTGTACATAGACTTTTCATTGGAAGTGGTCGCTTGAACTCGCATTGCGTTAGTGGTGAATTGAAAGAAGTTCTGTGAAGGCCGTCCATCTCTACTCCCAAACAAAAGTCTTACTACGATGATGTTAAAAAGACACTGGCGGAAACAATAGATATGACTAAAGAATATCATGTTTGCTGCTCTCTCAAAGTTCTGGTCTGCTGGTTACTCTTAAAAAACAAAAATAAAATAGCTTTGGATCTGGATTGCCGATGACTGATCTGTCTAAACCACCCGGTTTTATGTTTAGGCCATAGAGGACGGATGGGTGACTAACAACATCCCATGTTTTGCCCAGCTCAGCCACGTCATGGGCACAGACGTATTTCATTGAGGCAAAACAGCACTTAAAACCAACTCCTCAGCGTTTTGCTCTCTAATTAGTCCCATGCCAACTTTTGAACTTAATTGGTAAATTGAGATGTGGTCAAACCAGGCAGGTTTTCGTCCCTCAGGCTAACCAAGCCATAAGACTCCAGTATTTCAGCATGGCACAGCCTACACTATCTCTTTCCCACTCTCTTGTCTTTGTCTTTGAGTATCCCACTGCTCTGGCGATGCAGGATATTGATGCAGGGCAGGAGGCAGTAAAATTGTGTTTTGCAAGTGTGCTTTAGAGTGATTGTACCCATGCGCTGCACATATGTTAGCACCACATCAAAGCATCTACCAGTCCTGGGTGGTCCAAACCTCTTGTCACTGAACCAGCGGTACCAGGTAGATGGGCTTTGGAAGAGTTAAGTATGGATGTAGGTGGATGTTGCTCTAGCACACTCAAACTTGTTCAACCCCTGTGTCAGTTTGCTTTGGAGGAGACACGTGTAGGAAAAACAAAAGTGTGGCATGCTGCGTGCGCAGATGAATACAGCAACACAGGCGTCACATTTCTGCAGTCACCCCATCCACTTTTGTTGATGTATAATGATACCCATAACACCCCATAAATCTGCAAGCAGCTTGAGTCACTGGAGCAGATTTTCCTGACATTTTCCCTTTTTTTCCTCCTCATCATGTCTTTCCCCTCTTGCTCCTCCAAGTAGCCATGTCTCAAACCTTCTCAATTTTCCCTTTTTCTCCTCTTTATAAACTCCAAATGTGTGAGATTTTTACTCACACATGATGATCAAATATTCAACAGCTTAAAGCACAATAAACAACATTCCTTGGTATCATGTTTGTATTGAGTTGGTTAAGTTGTGCTTACAGTCGTGAAGCATTGTTTTCCTTATTGAGTTTCCACTGCGCCACTTTCTGGTTTGAATGACTACTGCAGTAGATGAAGGGCTTCTTGAGTGACACATTTTACCGCCATGGACCTGTGTTGAGGTCACTTCGTCCATACAATGGACGATGCATCAGAAACAAAGAAAACGTTTCTGTCTTTCCATCCCCAACAGCTCAGCTCTATATTTCCATTTTCTTCCCACAGTTGGTGCCGTTCACACTGAAATTTTGCTTCACTTCTTGAGTTTTCAAAGTTAATGTCCCATCCAATCATTTCCTTCTATCGTTCGGCCTCTTGTCTATTAGTTTTCTAAAGGTCTGAACAGTCCAAGCCTCAGGCTCACCCTTCCTTTCAACATACCCATCCATAAATCCAAGCCATGAATTGTCAGCTTGCCCTGTTTTAGCTTTCCCTCCCTTTTTTTGCCTCCCTGTAGCTCGGCGCCTCCTTTAGGTCAAGCGGAGCAATGCCTGGCTGAAGACCTTGCTTTGCTGCTCTCCTTTGAGTCCTCTCGGATCGCCTTGTAATATGATAAAGTCCTGGAGTGATGTGTGTGTGAGAAACAGAAGGCAGCTCCCTGCTCTGGTTTCTCTTCGTCTGATGTAGCCTGTCAGAGGCACAGAGGCAGAACAGAGCAGATAACAGAGCAGGGAGCTGCTGCGCCAGCCAGCCAGCCCAAGGTCTTTCTGCGGTCCTGAATGTAATTTGCCATTGGTTCACAAGGGGAACAAAGGAGAAATGTTTAATTCTTGTAGCTCTAGCTAAGACAAATGCAAGGATTTGTGCTCTGATAACCTACGTGCAAGGACAAGGAAAGCACCTGGGCCGCCAAGGCTGAAAGTTATAAAGCATTGTATTACAAAGAATACACTTTCACGTGTCTCTCCTTGACCTCCCTTGTTATAACGCTTCTTAGCCAAAATGACACTACCGGCCTCATAGAGATAACCGCATTCCTTTCCTCAGTAGCAGCCTGCCTTCTCAAAATGCGAACAAGTTCTTCCAAATCACGCCGTAAATTCATTTATGAAATGCATCTGACAGACGAAGCCTTAAACTTGAGTTATGTCTGTGCACTGTTGACACCGGTCATTTATGGAATGCTGCTGCTGCTGCTGCTGCCTAACATCTGCCGAAATCAACTTAAAGGGAGGCGAGTAAAACGAGGAGTATTTCCTGTAATCTGTCCACATGAGAGAAGGTCATCTTCATGAGGCACAGAGCAAAAAAAAATGACAAACAAAGACTCCTCTCACTGGTTACCTTGAAGGGTTTTAACAATAATGGGGTAATAAATGACAAAAAAAGCAAAACCCAAAGGTAAAATCTTGAAAAAGAAGGGATTATCATTTATGTTGGGTGAGCTAGCGGGTTAAAAGTTTGCGTATTTGTCTGCAAATCACATCGGAGGCAGGCGTTATGGGATTACTTAAGGATTGCAACATCTGATCGAACTCAGCAGATGTGCTGCAGCTGTTCATTTGGTTTGTCATCACACATCCCGGAAAAACACACCGAAATATTTCACCAGTACTACACACACATTAATAAAATTCAAATCCTGCGTCCCAAATAAAACATTCATGAGCTGACTTAATTTTTTCTTCAACTCCTCTGGCCCATAATGTTGGTGCTATCTTTAATAGCCATAGGGGAGAGTCAGTCTATATGATATATTTGAGGATTTAGCGAAATTATGTTAAAGAAAGACAGCAGATTTAAGTTATGAGGGAACACCAGGGAGAGGTAGCACAGATAGACCTCAGCTGGGAGTTTATATATTCAAAGGGGAGCAACAGCTTTCAGCAGGTTATCACAAGAGAGCTGAGCAGATGCCATAATTTAGAGGAATGGGCGGGCTGGAAGGGGCGGGGAAGCACAGGAAAGAAGACCAAAGAAGAGTCATTTGTGAGGTAATGAGAAGAAGAAGGTGCACTGAAATGTTTTGACACAGATTAAAGCAAAGGTAACACAAATGGGGATTTGAAAGGCGAGTTCCTGACATCTTTTTTTTTTGTTTCCTCAGTCGGAGTTCCCTATCCTCCGGCTCTTGCCTGTCATTCTTGTGGTTTTGACGCACGTGCTTGCAGGTGATAATTGGTCCTTAGAC